>CM049924.1:18695000-19945000 GCA_027405835.1 Asclepias syriaca | reverse complement strand
AAAATGAAGCGGTTAATATTTCCCGCTAAATAATGACTTGTACATTTTTTTACTTTGTTGGTGCGTGTTCTTTCTTAGCGAAAGAACAAGGAAGCAAAGAGTATGGAATTACTATGCAAAGGAAAAACAAAATGATTTTTTTTTCTCCAGCGGCGCCGTACCTTAAAACAGTAGGGCACATGCAACACATTTCACTGTACCGGAATTTGATCCAACTGTACAACTATTCATAGCAGTTATCTTGTTATCTTGTCTGTGAAATTAATTTTATCTGTATCTAACGTGTATATATATATATTTCTAGACAGTTGCCTTCCATTAGAAGTGTTAAGCATGGCTTAATATCTGCAATACATATATATATATATATATATATATATATATATATTGATTTCTCAAAAATTGGTTGAAATATTTCGAGGGTGGAAAAGTAAATTTGTGTTAAGGAATCTCTGAGAATCCCGAAGTATCAGTCACCTGCAAAACAGATGTAGTTCAGTGGGGATGTAGATTCCCCGTGAACTCTCCGACGATCAAATTAGTTTAGAGTTATGAAGAATAGTTTAGGATATCTGGAATTGACTATCCTACCTTTTTTATCTTCCTCCTCTTTTATAGTCTTCCTTTTGGGAGGAGGTGATGGAGGAATTGATAGAGTTATACCCACGTCCCATGTAATCAGATCGTGGGATGTGTTATTACTGCCGTTATGGAAAACGAGCTTGAATCATGGAGATGGTGGGAACCCACGATTTAAGGCGGTAGAGTTATAAAGTCCGTCTTTTATGCTGATTATTGACTTTTAGTCAATAATTCGAAGTACGAAGTACTTAGGCGGTTAGTCTTAATGCTGAATGACATATTTGTCCTTGATACGCGTTATTTGCTATTCAGTGGCCCCTCATCGAAGTACAACACGATTCATTGTCGTGCTTCGATGGATGACTTGTATTTCGTAACTTTTAGATTAACTTGGCACTTCGAAACTATAAGTTTAACTCAACGACTTTAGCTTATAATTTTCCCAAGTTTAACTCGATACTTCTATTTAAACTTCCCAAGTTTAACTCGGTACTTATATTTAACACTTCTCAAGCTTAACTCGGTACTTATATTTAACACTTCCCAAACTTAACTCGGTACTTATATTTAAATTTCTCAAGTTTAACTCGGTACTTATATTTAAACTTCCCAAGTTTAACTCGATACTTATATTTCAACTTTCCAAGTTTAACTCGGTACTTATATTTAACACTTCCTGAGCTTAACTCGATACTTATATTTAACACTTCCTGAGCTTAACTCGATACTTATATTTAACACTTCCCAAGTTTAACTCTGTACTTATATTTAAACTTCCCAAGTTTAACTCGGTACTTATATTTAAACTTCCCAAGTTTAATTCGGTACTTATATTTAAACTTTCCAAGTTTAACTCAGTACTTCGGAAACCATAAGATTAAATGGTAATTTTCATAATTCTCCCAAGTTTAACTCGGTACTTCGGAACCATGAGATTAACTCAATGGTAATTTTCATAATTTTCCCAAGTTTAACTCGGTACTTTGGAACCATGAGATTAACTCAATAGTAATTTTCATAATTATCCTTGATGAGCAGTATTAGAATTATACCACGGTGCGTGCACAAATACAAATATCCACGGCGGTTTTTTCCTATCCACCTTTTTTATATTAGATTGAAGCCATTTATACTGATCAGAGGTGGGATCGAAATCAGTGCATGAACCTAACATTACGACATGAATCCCGCCGCCGGCAACATCGAAGGAAAAGTACGAATTAAAATTAGAATCGCTCTCCTCGTACGACATCCACCATCTTGCGTTGTAAGCTGTGAAGGAATGTGGGTGTAGGATAGGGATTTTTTCTACCTCGTGAATTCCTTGTAGTACCATCCATGGTCTTTGACTTGCTAGGGGTGAAACCAATCTACCAAATGAATCCCATAATTCTTGAATTGTATCGGCGTGTGATAAATCCCCTAGTAATAGTAACATGTTGTAATCTGATTTTGAGATGTGTTTTAGAGTTGATTTTGTCCAGTAGGTTTGTCCGAGGTTACCAGAAATGGAAAATTTAGCTGGAAATTGTGAAGGTGGGTTTTGAAACTGAATTTGGGACTGGAAGGTGAGCCACAGCGGTAATTGTGGACTGTGTTTGGAGTCAAAGGTCTGATGACTACGTCATGTATTTCATCAGAATTATAGGCTAGGTAGCGGTAGGAAGTGGTGGTTCCAGTGGCTAAAAACTCGTAGGATCTAGAAGAAGTACCGTATTCGACGGTAGATGGGCTCAGGTCAGTAGTAATCCATGAAATTCTCATCTTATCATTGCCAATCTAAGATATGTGGACCTGTTCTGGGGATACATAAGTGAGATCTTGGGAGCGAGAAACGAAGATGGTTTTTCCTGCCGGCTGACGATTATAGGAGAATGCAATATCAAAAGCTCAGGTCAGTACCAAAGCCAGCAATGCTACCACCACCGGTAGTCAATTAATAGCCATGAAAATCGATGTTTGGGTAGACAGAAAATTTAATAGAAGTGACCCTCTGAGGACCCTTTTTTTTCTTTTGGTTTTTTTTCAAGTAGTTTTCTGGAATGGGGTTCTAAGAACTGAACTTCCATTCGCAGGTCATTATGTCTGCTCAGGGAGAAAAAGTAGCTAGTGAAGAGGTGGACTCGAATGCACTACTTTCCGCCAATGCAACTTTACGAGCGACATTAAACATCTCCCCTATAGTCTCTGAATTTCTCAATTGAAGATCTATGTACAGCATTCTGGAACTGAATCCTCCAAAACAAGTAATGACGGTGTCTTGACTCCTTCCTTCTATGTCATCATATGTCTTTTTTAATCGCTCTAAAAAAGAAAATAAGGACTTATCGTCTCCTTGTTTGATATTGGCTAGATCTCCACGCGTCTTTGGTATCGTTTCTGTCGTGCTAAATTTATCCAAAAACATTTTTTCTAAAGAAGGCCAGGAATCAATTGTACATGTTTTGAGAGAAGGGAACCATGTTAAGGCTTTGTTCGATAGAGTGCTGGGAAAATCCTTGCACAGAATTGCCTCATCATTGGTGACTAGGCTCATTGCGGATTTGTAACGTCATACATGCTCAAGGGGCTGAGTTTTCCCATAATAGAGGACAAACTGTGGTATCTTGAGGAATGGATCAGGGGCAACACCTTGGATCCATTTGGCGAATGGCCCAAATTCGATTGATCTCGTCCTCTTGATTTTGGTTGTATTTTTACCTTCTTAGGACTGTGTTCGGTGTATTGCTTCCTGGTCCCTTGTTTCGTAGTGGGAGTGAGTTTTAAAGTGTGATGACTTTCTCCCACTTCGCTGATCGTCTGATGGGGTTTTCTACCTGTTAGCATTTCTCATTTTTCTGTTTTCTTAGTGGCGGTAGTTTGCGAACGTTGTGGAAATTGCTCGGAACGACCGTCAAGGAATATTGGTGGTGGTAATTCCACTCCTATTTTACAAAATTCAGTCCTCAATTTTAACTACTGCCTCGAGAGCTCCTGCTTTTGTCTTAGTCGTTCGTGTTCTCTCTGTAGCTTCTGCAATTCTCCTTCATCGTTCGTCCTTCTGGAGTTTATCTGTTCTCTTAAGTCTTGAGAGTGTCTCGAGGTTTCTTGTTGTGGTCCTAACCCATCCATAGCTGAGCGTCGCTAGGGAAAGGTAGGAGCTGAGGATTGTGCTATCCTTGTTGCAGTTTCATGAGGTGACACATGTCGGATTGTGTGTCGATCTTCACCTGAATGTCTAGACATTGTGATTTGTGAGGGAAAGATAATTATTTCCCGGTAACAGAACCAAACCGATTCCTCAAAAATTGGTTGGGATATTTCGAATGCGAGAAAGTAAATTTGTGTCAAGGAATCTCTGAGAATCTTGAAGTATCAGTCACTTGCAAAACAGAGGAAGTTCAGTGGGGATGTAGATTCCTCATGAACTCTCTGACGATCAAGTCAGTTTGGAGTTATGAAGAATAGTTTAAGATATTTGGAATTGACTATCCTACCTTTTTTATCTTCTTGCTCTTTTCTAGTCTTCCTTTTGGGAGGAGGTGATGGAGGAATTGATGGAGTTATACCCACGTCCCGTGTAATAAGATCGTGGGATGTGTTATTACTGCGATTATGAAAAACGGGCTTGGATCGTGGAGAGGGCTGGAATCCACGATTTAAGGCGGTAGATTTATAAAGTCCGTCTTTTAAGCTGATTATTGACTTTTAGTCAATAATTTGAAGTACGAAGTACTTAGGCGGTTAGTTTCAATGCTGAATGACATATTTGCCCTTGATAAGCGTTATTTGCTATTCAATATATATATTGAAAGGAAAAAGACACCCGCCAAGGGCAAAAATGTCTACATAGCGGACTAAACCGCTCAGTACCGCATATATCGCGGTTTGACTCAAAGTCAAATCGCAAGCGTAAAAAGTGGAGCGCATCACTCTACTCATCTCAATCGTGGATTCCCACTCTCCCACTAATAAAGACCGTTTCCCATAACGGCAACTTCAGAAAAGCCCACGAGCTAGATAAACACGATCCCATCATCTCTTCCACCACCTTCCATTAAGAAGGCTATAAAAGGAGGGAAATGGACAAAGGTAAGACATTCAATCCCAGATATCCTAAACAGTTACCAATTCAACACTTAATTGACTTGATCGTCGGAGAGTTCACGGGGATCCACGTCCCCATCGAACTTCCTCTGTTTTGCAGGTCACTCATGCTTTGGGATCCTCAAAGATTTATGGAGTCAAGTTTACTTTTTAACCCTCAAACATATTCTTGCTAATTTTTTACAAATCAGTTTGGTTCCGTTACCGGGAACGAAAAATTTCATTCCCTTGAATTCCCAAAAAGTTACAATATCCCGACAATCAGGGAATCCTGAAAATCATCCTGATACAACGCTCCTAGCGTCTCTCCACGAGGCTCACCGAGCAGCCCATTCCTCAACGCCGGCTAATCCTCACCGACGATCCGTTTTAGAACGCTTGGGACCCAATGGGTCACCCTACCGAACAGATGATCTCTGCGATCAGCTGAGCGAGAGGCGAGCCACCGATGATGGACGTGCAAAGGAATTGAAAGAGCTGCAAAGGAGGGTCGAAAGGCTTCAAAGGGAGCAGGACCTCGCGGAGCAGTGGAAACAACTCCATGCGGAGTACGCCAGAGAGGGCCTAACCCCTCCGATACTCCCAAATGGAGGAAGAGTCCACTCAGACGCTCCGCCGCCAAGGTCCCGCACCATGGTTAGCAAACAGACTACAACCATCAAAAAGACCGAGAAACACGGGGTATAGACGAGCAGAAAGCAGTGGTCGGCGGCCAGCGAAGTGGGAGAAAGCCACCATACTTCCAAGCCCACTTCGAAGCTCGCTGAGAAAAAACGGTACGTCGAGCGTAGTCCAGAGAATGCCAAAAGCTCGACGAAAATCCTGAGGACAAGATCGATCGGGCTAGGCCTGTTCACCAAATGGATTCAAGACATAACACCTGACCCATTTCTCCAACTACCGAAGTTCGTCCTTTACACCGGACAAACGCGGCCTCACGAGCACATATGCCATTATCAAACGCTCATGAGCCTAGTCACGAACGATGAGGCAGTATTGTGTAAAGCGTTCCCAAGCACCTTGACAGACAAAGCGCTCACATGGTTCACTTCCCTAAAGTCAGGTACGACAGATTCCTGGCGCACCCTGGAAAAATTCTTTTTGGATAAATTTAGCATGGCGGGAACGATTCCCAAAATGAGAGGGGACCTAGCAAATATTAAACAACGAAATGATGAATCCCTGCTGTCGTTCCTTGAGCGATTTAAAAAGACTTATGACGAGATAGAGGGGATTAGTCAAGATACGGTCATCACTTGTTTTGAGGGAGGGTTCCGCTCTAGAATACTTTATACGGAGCTCCAGTTGAGAAGGCCAGCAACCATAGGCGAAATGTTTGACATCGCTCGGAAGGTCGCATTGGCTGAGGGTAGCACGCCAGACTTGGTCGGAGCAAAAGATAAATAGGCGGAGTTCCGGAAAAACCCCCTGAGCTTCACAGAGAAAAAAGAGAAAGGCCAATTTAAGAAGCCCGAGACATTCACACCTTTAAACGTCTCGAAGGAAAGCCTTGTCGCGGTCATAAAAGACAAATACGGGGTCCAGGACCCCGCTCCGATGAGGCCCCAGTCTTATCCCGCTAGGGATAAATCCAAGTTCTGTAGGTTTCCCCGTGATTACGGGCATACCACAGAAGACTGTTTCCAACTGAAATGGGCCATAGAGCGCCTCATCAGAGAAGGAAGCCTGAAGGAGTGATGCGATTCCGGTTGATGTGCTAAATAGGTGTTATTTTACCCTATGTCGATTATGATTAATTAAGGACTGTGATTGACTAATTGTTACGTTTAGTCTTATGGTGTCACTTAATCAGCCAGAATCTAAGGCAGAGTACCTATCGTGTAGCTAGTCTATTGGAAAGTATCTACGATTTTACTAAGTTAATTATCGTACTCCCAGGGAAGTGGCAACGGCTTAGTAGTAACTAGCCTCTTATCCTAACTTTTATCTTATGATCCAGTTAGGCAATCTTCATCAAATACTTTGATGAGAGGGTGATCCATTCTCCACTAGGTTCAAGTCTAATTAACCCTAAAAGTGTTTTAAAGATGAGTTCTGATTTCTATGTTATACTGTTACTATACATTGATTGACCTATATTTGAGTATTTTAGACATGTCTTGGCCTGGATTGCAACTATGTTCTGTGTCTAAAGGTTACCACATCTGAGTTTCTACGCTACCGCCCCATCGTTAAGGGTAACGGCCCTACTCACGGCTCGGACTAAAGTCAGCAATGACCGCCCTAAATCACTTTGGGGATCATACTGCTCGTCTCATAACCGCCGGCATAATACTCAACTCAGCCTACCTAGACTACTTTCAACCAACAGGGTGTTCCGCAGATTATTTTATCTAGTATGGCAGACACCAATACTAATTGATGTCTGTTAAACTAAACAGGTTATGAATAGACCGTGGTTAGGAATTATCTATAACCCTAATTTCAGTTTAAAAGAACGGCAATAGACATGCAGACATAATGGATATTTAAGCAGGTGGCCATTTCTAGAAAAACATAATAACTTCAACGTATATCACAAATATTCATAAAAACATAATCTGGTATTCCAATCAGTATTTGGACAAACACAATAACAACATATAAGAGAGGGACAGGGGGACCGATGCCATAAAGAATTCACCCTTTACGAAGTCTCGCCGATGGAGCGTACTGCTGTATATGCCGTATTGCTTGACCCGACTCTACTCGTCAGAACCTTCGGAGGACGCTTCCTCAGCCTAGTAGCTGGGCTTTACTTAACAACCCGGCTTAAGCCCAGCCCTGTGGACTGACTCTTCGAACGCCTCGAGCCCTCTCAGGATCTCCTAACGAAATCCTGGGTATTCTAGGAATACCAGAAACGAACCTATCTATAGAAGCCTAAGATCTGAGACTATTTCTCAGAAACTAAAACAAACACTAATAAGAAAGAAAACTGAGATCCGAGTCTCTGAGTGAGTTGTGTACTAGAGAATTGTACACTGGAAACCACTTAATGACTCAGATCGAGTGGAGAGGGATGCATTCAACTGCTGGAGGCCTGGGGTATTTATAGCAGCTTCCCGGAGTGAAAAATTCTGAAAAATTCGATGTGGGACAGCTTTTGGCGGCTCGGGACGCCCGTCCCGGTTCGGGACGCCCGTCCTGATTCGTTGACCGGGTCGGGACGCCCGTCCCGGACCGTTGACCAAGTCAACATTTCCAAAAATTGCATTTTTGCCCCAAAATTTGCTGTTTTCGTCTACTTTTCACCTGACACTTCCAAAATCATAAAAAATGTGAAATTGAGTAAATAACAATCAATTAAGATCGATTTCCTATCAATTTCACCCTAAATCATATATAAAAACATGCTAAAAAAGTGATACGATTTATGCGTATCAGATAACCCCACACTTAGCTTTTTGCTTGTCCTCAAGCAAAGTCTACCTGAAGTTAGTGATTCTAAACCATATGTGCATTCCTAGTCATGTTTTTATTCCAAAAATTCTTCAGACAATTCTTAACACAGGTCTGACTGGTTAGGTTGCTACGATAAGGTCTCAAATGTCTCTAGCAGTTTGTTAGGGTTGAGCAGAAAGTAACTTAACAACTAGGTTGAACTTTTCTCTTAGTCATAAGGTCTTCCTGATGTGTAGTGTGTGTACTAGTCCAGACCAGATAGTCAACACAATAAACTCTTGTCTTAACTATTACCAGATAACGCTTCGACCTATCGCTAGACACACTGACAACAGATAACTTTCTGAGTTCTGAGCTTTGGTGATCAGATTCTATCACTTAGCATTTATTGATTCCTTTCGTTTATAGATTTTCTAGGGTATTTTGAGTCTGCTTAGAACACGTCAACTTCAACTACCCATGTAGCGAGTCCCACTCCGATGACTCCCAGATCTACACGACCTTAGGGCATCAGGCTTTAAGTTCCCCGAAGGAGTGGTGCTCGAGTAGCGAAGGCCGCTGGCAAACTACCCTATTTTACTTAATTTTCTTTAATTTCTTTTCACTTTTGGCTCAGAGTCTCATCTAGTCATTCTAATTGTCAATACATCCTCAACTGGTCTAATCTTATCTAGTTAAGTTTTGAAAAGGTAATTGGTCGAGGTCTCTAATCCAGACTAAGTTGTGCTCATTTATCAGGAATTCCCTATTCCTAATCAATAAGTTCAAAATAGTCATCACATTGTCTCCTACTAACCATAACATTCTACCTACATATCATGGACATAAGCAACGTTTAACCAATCATACTGCATTTTGAAGTCTGAAAGAATGAAAAATTTTGAAAAATTTTGGAAGGGTGTGAAAATACGGGGAAAACAAGCAAAATCATGCAAAAATTTTCTCAAACTACTACAGTGCACTGTGCACCAAAAATCTGATCGGGTTTCCGACCGACGTGCTAAATAGGTGTTATTTTACCCTATGATGATTATGAATAATTAAGGACTGTGAATTAACTAATTGTCACATTTAGTCTATGGTGTCACTTAATCAGCCAGAACCTAAGGCAGAGTACCTATCGTGTAGCTAGTCTATTGGAAAGTATCTACGATTTTATTAAATAATTATCGCACTCCCAGGGAAGTGGCAACGGCTTAGTAGTAACTAGCCTTTTATCCTAACTCCTATCTTATGATCCAGTTATGCAATCTTCATCAAATACTTTGATGAGAGGGTGATCCATTCTCCACTAGGTTCAAGTCCAATTAATCCTAAAAGTGTTTTAAAGATGAGTTCTGATTCTATGTTATACTGTTACTATACATTGATTGACCTATATTCGAGTATTTTAGACATGTCTTGGCCTGGATTGCAACTATGTTCTGTGTCTAAAGGTTACCACATCTGAGTTTCTACGCTACCGCCCCATCGTTAAGGGTAACGGCCCTACTCACGGCTCGGACTAAAGTCAGCAATGACCGCCCTATGTCACTTTGGGGATCATACTGCTCGTCTCATAACCGCCGGCATAATACTCAACTCAGCCTACCTAGACTACTTTCAACCAACAGGGTGTTCCGCAGATTATTTTATCTAGTATGGCAAACACCAATACTAATTGATGTCTGTTAAACTAAACAGGTTATGAATAGACCGTGGTTAGGAATTGTCTATAACCCTAATTTCAGTTTAAAAGAACGGCAATAGACATGCAGACATAATGGATATTTAAGCAGGTGGCCATTTCTAGAAAAACATAATAACTTCAACGTATATCACAAATATTCATAAAACATAATCTGGTATTCCAATCAGTATTTGGACAAACACAATAACAACATATAAGAGAGGGACAGGGGGACCGATGCCATAAAGAATTCACCCTTTACGAAGTCTCGCCGATGGAGCGTACTGCTGTATATGCCGTATTGCTTGACCCGACTCTGCTCGTCAGAACCTTCGGAGGACGCTTCCTCAGCCTAGTAGCTGGGCTTTACTTAACAACCCGGCTTAAGCCCAGCCCTGTGGACTGACTCTTCGAACGCCTCGAGCCCTCTTAGGATCTCCTAACGAAATCCCGGGTATTCTAGGAATACCAGAAACGAACCTATCTATAGAAGCCTAAGATCTGAGACTATTTCTCAGAAACTAAAACAAACACTAATAAGAAAGAAAACTGAGATCCGAGTCTCTGAGTGAGTTGTGTACTAGAGAATTGTACACTGGAAACCACTTAATGACTCAGATCGAGTGGAGAGGGATGCATTCAACTGCTGGAGGCCTGGGGTATTTATAGCAGCTTCCCGGAGTGAAAAATTCTAAAAAATTCGATGTGGGACAGCTTCTGGCGGCTCGGGACGCCCGTCCCGGTTCGGGACGCCCGTCCTGATTCGTTGACCGGGTCGGGACGCCCGTCCCGGACCGTTGACCAAGTCAACATTTCAAAAAATTGCATTTTTGCCCCAAAATTTGCTGTTTTCGTCTACTTTTCACCTGACACTTCCAAAATCATAAAAAATGTGAAATTGAGTAAATAACAATCAATTAAGATCGATTTCCTATCAATTTCACCCTAAATCATATATAGAAACATGCTAAAAAAGTGATACGATTTATGCGTATCAAGGAGTATGTTGCCAACGCGCAACAACAAAAAGACAAGGGTGAAAGAGTGATCAACATGATCAATCCCGACGTCTCCTCGATCAAGAAAATCAAAAAGAGGATTTATAACCTCACAAAATCGTATCTCGTTCCTGAATACGAGATCAAACAACGTGATGTCATCTCCTTCTCAAATGAGGAGATAGAGCACAACGAAGAGGCGAGAATCACGCCCATTGTCCTCGAGGTGCGAATGACAAAGGATGGCATCGACAAATGCACGGTAAGGAGAATTCTGATTTATACAGGAGCCGCTAAGAACATCATGTATCTTCAATGTTTCAAGGAGATGGGCTTAAAGGATGCCGACCTCAAGGCCAGCGGGATCGTCCTCGAGGGTTTCTCCACCCATAAGGTACCGGTTAAGGGAACTATTAGAATACATGTAACTCTCGGGGAAGGAGAATGGCAGTGGACTGAAGAGATTAAGTTTTACGTTGTGGATCTGGATTCACCGTACAACGCGATACTGGGTACACCCTTTCATGCAACATTCAACCTCGTGATATCCACCTCTCACCAGAAGTTCAACACTTCGCTGGGCGTGGGCTTCGTTAGAAGCAGCCCTCGGAGCCTTTTGGGGCAGATCATGAAAATCAAAAGGAAAAGGGAGGGGTTAGATGATATCGCAACTATCAACTCGGTAGTTACCCATAACGACCAAAGAATATAGAAAATCCTCGAGAAATAGATTTACGACCTGGTCGTAGAAACATCTGGGACCTGAGAGTTCGATGAAGATATCATCAACCCCAAATACCCTCAACAACCCGTCAAGGTCGGCAGAGAAATACCCAGTGCCCTCCGACATAAGATCATCGACTTCCTTAAAAGCCACCAGGATTGCTTCGCTTGGTGTACGGAGGACATGCCCGACATTGATGCTTCGGTGGCAGAACACGCACTTAGCATAAATGCCAAATGCCCACCGGTAAGACAGAAACCCAGACAGTTCGGGGAAGAGAAAATGCAAGGCATGAAAGAGGAAGTAGAGAAGCTGCTAAAAGCGGGCTTCATCCGCGAAGTCAAATATCCCATGTGGTTGGCAAACGTGGTAATGGTTAAGAAAGCAAACGGAAATTGGAGGATGTGCGTCGACTACACCGATCTCAACAAAGTTTGTCCCAAGGACTGCTATTCGCTACCTTGGATCGACGCCCTCGTTGACTCCACTTCGGGGTACGAACTCTTAAGCTTCATGGACGCTTTCTCAGGATACCACCAGATCAAAATGAAACTAAGTGACCAACTCCACACTTTGTTCCGAGCTGCGGGAGCTATATACTGCTACAATGTCATGTCATTTGGTCTTAAAATGCAAGGGCCACGTATCAACGGATGATGAACCACATCCTTCGACGTCAAATAGGAAGGAATGTGGAAGCTTATGTAGATGATATGGTAATCAAAACGAAGCGCGGGACATCACATCTGGACGACCTTGAAGAAACTTTCTCAAGTTTGGCTGAGTTCAACCTTAAGTTGAACCCTACGAAGTACGCATTCGGGGTTAAGTCAGGAAAATTCCTTGGGTTCATGACATCCGAGCTAGGAATCAAAGCGAACCAGGAGAAGTTGGCGGCTGTAACCCGACTTACCGAACCACGGTGTGTAAAGGACGTCCAATGCCTAAATGGATGCATTGCCACCCTCGGCCGCTTTATCTCAAAGTCAGCGGAAAAGTGTATGCCGTTTTTCAAGACGCTGAAGGGCTCAAAGAATGGTTTCGAATGGACTCCGGAGTGCAGCAAAGCGTGGAAAGACCTCAGAATCTAGCTGTTTCAACTACCCCTGCTACGGTCGCCAGACACGGGAGAGACATTATTCTTGTACCTCTCGTTTTTAGATTCAGTGATACCCTCGGTATTAATAAAAGAAGAGGGATCGAAACAATACCCTGTTTACTTCGTGAGCAAAGCCCTGAACAGTGTCAAATCTAGGTACTCCAACAAAGAAAAGTTGGTGTACGCTCTGGTAATATCATCTCGAAAGCTAAGACCCTACTTCGAATCTCATCCGATCATCGTTTACACTAATGCTCTGCTAAGGCAGGTTTTCCATAAATTAGATCAATCGAGAAGACTGCTCTGATGGTCTATAGAGCTATGTGGGCAAGACATCACTTTTAAGCCTCGAACCGCCATTAAAGCCCAAGCCTTGGCCGACTTCCCTACAGAGGGATCATTCATAGAGGAAAAGCAAAGCCAACAGACGATGGACCCTTGGGAATTATGGGTGGATGGGGTAGTCAACGCCAGCGGAGTAGGCGTTGGCGTAATTTTGATCTCCTCGAATAGATAATACACCAAGATGCAAGCTGCGAGACTCGACGCTAGTCTATCAAACAATCAGGCAGAGTACGAAGCATTGCTCCTGGGAATGGAATGGGCTCATACCGCGAACATAACGCCCCTTAAGGCTTTCAGTGACTCACAGCTCGTCGTAAACCAAGTGCAGGTGATACGCGAAAATCGTATCACATTTTTAGCATGTTTTTATGTATGTTTTAATGTGAAATCGAGAGTAAATTGACATTAATTGTTTACTATTTACTTGATTTCACGGTTTTTATGATTTTGGAAGTGTCAGGTGAAAAGTAGATGAAAACAGTAAATTCTGGGGCAAAAACGCAATTTTTGGAAATATTGACCCGGTCAAAGGTCCGAGACGGGCGTCCCGAACCCGGGACGGGCATCCCAACCCAGTCAAACCGCCAGGACGGGCATCCTGAACCGGGACGGGCGTCCCGAACCTGGTCAACGAATCAGGACGGGCGTCCCGAGCCGCCAGAAGCTGTCCCACATAGAATTTTTCAGAGATTTTCACTCCGGGAAGCTGCTATAAATACCCCAGGCCTCCAGCAGTTGAATTCATCCCTCTCCACTCGATCTGAGTCATTAAGTGGTTTCCAGTGTACAGTTTTCCAGTACACAACTCACTCAGAGACTCGGATCTCAGTTTTCTTTCTTATTAGTGTTTTGTTTTAGTTTCTGAGAAATAGTCTCAGATCTTAGGTTTCTATAGATAGGTTCGTTTCCGGTATTCATAGAATACCCGGGGTTTCGTTAGGAGACCCTAAGAGAGCTCTAGGCGTTCGAAGAGTCAGTCTACAGGGCTGGGCTTAAGTTGGGTATTAAGGTAAAGCCCAGTTACTAGGCTGAGGAAGCGTCCTCCGAAGGTTCTGGTGAGCAGAGTTAGGGCGAGCAATACAACGTATACAGCAGTACGCTCTGTAGGCGAGACTAAGTAAAGGGTGATTTCTTTATGGCATTAGTCCCCATACCCCTCTCTTATATGTTTTATTGCTTTGTCCTAAACATCAATTATGAATATCAGATTATGATTTTATGAATAGTTGTTTTGTATGTTGAAGTTATTATGTTTTTCCGGAAATAGCCACCTGCTAAATAATCATTATGTCTGCATGTCTAATGTAGTTTCTTTTAAACTAAAATAGGGTTATAGACAATTCCTAACCACGGTCTATTCATAACCTGTTTAGTTTAACAGGCATCAATTAGTATTGGTGTCTGCCATACTAGATAAAATAACATGCTGAACACCTGGCTTGTTAGAGTAGTCTAGGTAGGCTGAGTAGAGCGTTATGCCAGCGATTACGAGCCTTCAGAGTGATCCCCGAAAGTGACATAGGGCTTTCATAACTGTCTCTGTTCGTACCGTGAGTAGGGCCGTTTACCTTAATGATAGGGGGCGGTAGCATAGAGACTCAGATGTGGTACACCTTTAGACACAGAACATAGTTGCATTCCAGGCTAAGATATATCTAAAACACTCGAATATAGGTCAATCAACATATAGGAACAGTATAACATAGAATCAGAACTTATCTTTAAAACACTTCTAGGGTTAATTAGACTTGAACCTAGTGGAGAATGGATCACCCTCTCATCAAAGTATTTGATGAAGATTGCATAACTGGATCATAAGATAAGAGTTAGGATAAGAGGCTAGTTACTACTAAGCCGTTGCCACTTCCCTGGGAGTACGATAATTAACTTAGTAAAATCGTAGATACTTTCCAATAGACTAGCTACACAATAGGTACTCTGCCTTAGATTCTGGCTGGTTAAGTAACACCATAAGACTAAACGTGACAATTAGTCAATCACAGTCCTTAATTAATCATAATCGACATAGGGTAAAATAACACCTATTTAGTACGTCAACCGGAATCGCATCAGCAGGGCACATATGCTGTACACTCGGAGAATCTCTAACTTTACGCTGAAAAAGCCAGACAATGGAGGGACAAGTTCAATCTTTTTAACCTATTCTTGGTCAGCCGGAATGATAACAAATCTGCAGACCGTTTGGCAAAGATAGCCTCGGGTGAGACTCCCAACGAGGAGAGAGTCCCGGTAGAAACAAGGACGAGCTCCATAGAGATGCGTCTACTTCAACCCATACACCGCGCGTCAGAAGACTGGGTGGACGAAATAACGAGGTTTATCCAACACGGAGCGCTACCAAATGATGTAACCCATGCGCGGCAGATAAAGCGGCAGTCCTCCAGGTACGCTGTCTATGATAATGTCCTATACCAACGATCTTTCTCTAGACCTTTACTCCGTTGCATCCCACCGTCCCAAGCTAGCGACTTGCTCGCCGAGATGCACGAGAGGGTATGTGGAGGACATCTAGGGGCCCAAGCCTTGGCGGAGAGAATAATTAATCAAGTATACTACTGGCCAACGTTACGGGATGACGCCAGACGATATGTTAAAAATTGCAATACTTGCCAAATCTTCGGAAACATACCACAGTTGCCATCCATAGAGCAAACCCCGGTCATAGCAGCATGGTCATTCGACATGTGAGGTATGGACTTAATGGAAAAATTTCCAAAAACGCGGAATGGTTACGAGTACCTAGTGGTGGCAGTTGACAATTTTTCTAAGTGGATCGAAGCTAAAGCCTTGAGGCATCCCACAGAGGAGAATGTCACGAAATTCCTCCACGAGCAGGTTTTATGTTGCTTTAGAGTTCCCAGGGTGGTAGTAACTGACCATGGAGTTCAATTTTCGGTCAAGTTCACCTCAGAATGCCATCGGTTACACATCAAACATTGGAAGTCCTCAGTCGCACAGCTGCAGGGTAATGGCCAAGTAGAGGCCGCGAACAAGCTAGTATTACGGGCTTTACGGAGGAACCTAGAGGGGATATCCAACAAATGGGCCGATGAATTGCACCCGACCCTATGGATAGTTCACACCTCGATTAGGGGCCTTACCGGTGAAACAACATTTGCACTAGTATACGGCTCAGAGGCTGTCGCACCAGCCGAAGTCGCGGTGCCAACGGTGAGAGTAGCGATGTACGACAAAGCAAACAACGAAAGAGCAAGAAGTATGGATCTTGACTTGCTAGAGGAGCGACGAATCGTGAGCTGCCTGAAATCCTAGTCATTCAAGGAAAGGATGAAGTGGACTCACGATAAAAAAGTATCCGAAAGGCCAATCAGAATCGTTGACTGGGTACTTCGGAAGATCGAAGGTATGGCAAGGCACATCCAAGCAAATAAGTTAACCCAAATTGGGAAGGTCCGTATCTCGTCAAGAGCGAAGTAAGGCCCGGTACGTACCACCTTATGAATAAGGACGGCGTCCTCTTACCGAACCTGTGGCACGCCAATCATTTGAAGAAATATTACGCATAATACCGTGATGTATTTTTGCTTTAGTACCAAGTCAGCCTTGGGAAGGCTTCTTTTATTTGTTTTATTACAATGTTGAAATAAAGTACCGGGCTACGGCTAGGGAAGATTTTGAATTACCATAAGTGAAAACTGTGGTTGAATTAATTTAAGTACCGGGCTACGGCTCGGGAAGATTTTGAATTACCATAAGTGAAAATTGTGGTTGAATTAATTTAAGTACCGGGCTACGGCTCGAGAAGACTTTGAATTACCATAAGTGAAAGCTATGGTTAAACGGAGTACCAGGTTACGGCTCAGGAAATCATAAAGTTACCATAAGTGAAAACTGTGGTTGAATTAATTTAAGTATCGAGCTACGGCTCGGGAACACTTTGAATTACCATAAGTGAAAACTATAGTTAAACGGAGTACCGGGTTACGGCTCGGGAAATCATAAAGTTATCCTAAGTGAAGACTATGGTTGAGTTAAACGAAGTACCAGGTTACGGCTCAGGAAGTTATAAATTTACCACATACGCCCCTTAAGGTTGAGTTAGGCGAGGTACCGGTCACGGCCCAGGAAGGATTTTTAAAGTCACCATACGCGGAGGTTACGAAGTCAAGACTTAAAATTTTTGAAAACAATGATTACCCCAAAGTATGGAGATACGACTTAAAATATTTTGCGCATCAAATTATAACTTAGAATATTTCATAGAAGGCAACATTAAACAAAATGAATTCTCTATTCATAAAAAAAAAGAGATACAATGTTGTTTACAAAAAACAGGAAAGAGCTAAGCTGAGCCAGAGCCATCCAGCATCTCCCAAAAGGTTGGAGCAGAGGGTTGAGGAGCTTCCCAGTGTGGCTTTCCTCTCCTTTCATCATGTTCCCTGAGTGCCTCCAGCTCTTCGTCAGTGAATGGCACGAAGTCTGACCCTTGTCTGTAGACCTCGTTGTCAAAATTCGCTTGGTAGGCTCGCACCAGGACATTCTTATCTTCAAAGTGAGGATGAAGTTGTCGGATATTATGAACACATCCCTTGTCCAAGAAAGAGCCAGCCTCGCGCCCTATTTCCTCATGATATTCGACTGAGCTCTTGAAGTCGTCTATGATATTCTTTCTGAAGCCAGCCGACTTACAGTACTTAAGCTCTTCTTGGACAGATATCTTACTCACAACCGCTTCATCCTGGGCTATGTTCAACTGAGCATTTGCGGCCCGCAACTCCGCTATCTCTTCCTCAGCCTTCAGCATCCGCTCCTTCCAGTCAGAAACTTTGCTGGTCAGCTACAGCTTCTCAGACGCCGCGAGCTCCAAACGAGTAGCCTAGTCCTTCACCTCGGATTCCAAAGCTACCAGGTGTGGCTCGTTAGTCGCCCGCCACTCTACATCAGCTGCCCTTCCCTCCTCCTCCGAAGAGCGAGATTGGAAGACATAGAGAAGAAGGGAAGAAACCTGAGAAGAGAAAAGGGTTAAAAAAAAAGAGAAATGTGAAAAACGTTAAGTCCCTTACCCGGGCTAAGGGGGCACCAGCTATGTTGGTTGCTTCGTCAATGCTCAACTCACCCATGCCAGCCAAAGACTCCACTTCGGTAGCCCGGTCCAGTATAGCTCCCCCAATGAAGGCTGTTGCGTAGCGGTTGGTGAAGCGAAGGTTACGAAGAGGAGGAGTCCTGCGGGAAATTTCAGCAGCCAACTCCCGCAGGGCCCCCTCCTCCTCGGGCATCACAAACTCGGCCTTAGCCATGATGGGTTGAGGTCCCTTTCAGCCCCCTCACCTTCAGCTGCCGAAGTAGACGGCACCTCCTCCAGCACCTCCACAAGCAAAGTGTCAGCAGGTGTAACTTCGGGGGCAGGAGGACTTGGGATTATCTCCATTGAGGGGCCAGGAGATGATGTCCATTGACGCCGGCGGGGACGGAGCTGCTCCTCATCGACTATCTCTGCCTCTTCAAGGGGATCACGGATGAGAGGCCACCGACTTCCAACAGGGGCGGACCTGACGGGCTTCGTCCGTGATCCCTCTTCCCTTGGACGTCGGGGGGTCCCACCCCGACATGGAGCCTGACCCGCCAACGAGGGGTAGGTCAGGACCGTGTCTCCAGCAGCACCCCGGTCATTCAACCGAGGTAGGAAGCGGGGAAGAGAGTCCATGTGTGACTGGCGGACACTCCTCCCCCCTTCACGCTCCCTCCAAGCCGCCTTGAACGTAGCGGGCTCTAAAAAAAAGGTTAAGTATCCCAGCAAGGCATACAGGAAGTGAAAAAAAAAAAAGTATAATAGTTACCCCAGCTTGGTTGACAACCCTGGGTAGACGGAGTGCACAAATCGCACTGGAAGAAGAAGAGTCCCCCGGGGTGTATGGTCCATTCGGCATTGGGCTCCTCGGGTCTAAAGCCTAACTCTCTCTTCCTAGGCTCCAACCCCGCCCCTATGCCACACCACTCTAAACTCCTGTCGCTCAACAAGTCCGCTGAAGAATACACTCGGGACTGACTATGCTGGTTTCCTCCTAAGTCCCGAGTGACGAGCTCAAGGAAAGACCTCTCAGAATGATCTACGGAAGAAGGATGGACAGGGGGCAATGGCCTATCTTCATTAACACAAGGGCGAAAGGGGAAGCATACCTTAGACTCCACCGTCACCCACCTACTTTTGAAATCCACCTTGTTAGGAGGGGAATAAAAAAGTTGGACTCTATTCCTACGAGGTCGAAGTGAAAGAGTATTATCAGACATGCGAAGTGCGGAAAAGAATATCCCTAAGATGTTCATAGAAAGTTCAAAGCCTAGACGGCGACCCAGGTAAATCAAAGAAAAAAGGGTTCGAACAGCGTTGGGGTGAAGTTACCCGGGCTGTATACGGGTAAACACAAGAAAATATACAAAGGCTGGATCCATGGGTAACCTAAGTCCTACTTCAAAGTGAGCTAAGGGAATAGGGATATTTCGGGTGGACATCCTACCTAGGTCAAAGGGCACACCAAACCTATATAAACTTCTATCTATGTTATACTTACGGATAATGAACTTAAGTTGGTCATGGGTAATTTTACTTCGGTAAAAGCAGAAGTCTGTACCTAATGTCCCACACACCACGGGCCCAGAAGAAGTGGCAGCAGGGTCCTCTCCAGCCATCGTGGATGGCACTTCGCGGGCAGGCAGAGGGTCCCAAAAACCCTCAGCCATCAGCTCAAAAACTTCCTCTCCGGCCACATCTCTGTGTTGGTCAGCCATTGTCTACCTGCAAGTTGTTGGAGTTGGTAAATATTTCAAGGACACTTTGGGGGCGAAGCCCCCGCCTCAGGGGGTCCCGCTGCTCGGTAGCGCCCCCAAAACACCTACGAGTTTAGGCCCAGTGATATGTAGGGTTTAGGTCCAATGATATGTAGATAGGTCCAGTGATATGTAGATAGGCCCAGTGATATGTAGGGTTTAGACGCCTATATATAGGGATATCATTGTAACGAGTTTCTTGAACCAAGAACATAATAATAGTGAATTATGTTTTCAGGACGTAGCCCTAAATTGAGGTGAACCTGGGTAAATCGTGTGTTCTAATTTTATTATTATTTTTCGATTTCGTCTATCAAATTCATATTCTACATCGTTAAAATCCTACAAGTGTTATCAGAGCTAGGGTTTTATCAGAGATGTCAGGAGGGTCGCGAATTGAGATAGAGAAATTCGATGGAAAGCGGTTCGATTTGTGGAAGATGAAGATGGAGGATCTTCTTTGTGATCGAGATCTATGGGCAGCAATCGAATCGGAAATGCCTGTTGCTGAGGAAATGGGTTTGGCTTCCGAAAAGAGGGTTGAAGACTGGGACTGAATCGATCGGAAAGCAAAGGGCTTGATCCGGCTTTGTCTCGTAGACAACATTCTGATGAACGTGATGAGCGAACCAACATCCAGGGCTTTATGGCAGAAATTAGAGTCGCTATACCAAAGTAAGTCACTCATCAATAAACTATTCTTGAGGAAGAAGTTGTATAACTTTAGGATGCATGAGGGTGATTCATTCGCCGCACATTTGAACGAATTTAACACATTGATCGGTAAACTTGTATCTATTGGCGTTAAATTTGAAGATGACGATAAGGCAATAACACTACTTTGTTCACTGTCGGATTCATGGGATAATCTCATTGTGGTTATTGGTGGTGGGAACAAAGAATTCTCATATGAAACTGTGTGTGCGGCCTTATTATCAGAGGAGACACGAAGAAGGGGATCAGGGAATTCCAGTAAAGAAGCTCTTGCAGCTAGGGGTAGACCTACAGAGAAATCTCAAAATTGGAAAGGGTCATGATCTAAATCTTGTGGGCGATCGAAGAGTAGAGAACGGAAGGTAAAATGCTGGAAGTGTGAAGAGTAGGGCCATATGAAATGAGACTGTAAAAACAAGGCAGTTCATAAAAGGGAAGAAGATTCATCCTCTGGAAAGGAAGTCGAGACGACAGGAGATATGTATGTGGCCACTGCGTGTATGGTGCAGTCAGACAAATACATATGGTACATTGACACCGGTGCTTCATTCCACATGACACCTCATAGACACTGGTTTTGTGAATATGAGCAGTATGATGGTGGAGATGTCATGCTAGGAGATGATACTGCAGTTCAGGTTACTGGGCATAGTCGCATGAAGCTGGGGATGAAAGACGGCACAATAAAACTCTTCCGAATGTGATGCACATACCTTCTATGAGTAAAAATCTGTTATCAGTTGGCATGATGGCCGACTCAGGGGTTAACTTCAGTTGCAATAAGGATTCGTGCAAGATGACTAGAGGTTCCATTGTAATTGCACGAGGAGTCCGTTATGGGACGTTATACAAATTGCTTACGGAAACAGTCACTCTCAGTGGTAGTTTCGTGTCCAAAAAGGCGAAAGAAGATGAGCATGATACTTCTCTGTTGTGGCATCAGAGGATGGGGCACATTGGAGAAAATGGTTTATCTACCTTGTTTTCGAGCCAAATGGTGGAGGGAGTACCAGAGTGCTCTATGGGTTTCGAGTTCTGTGAACATTGCATTTACGGAAAACAGAATCGAGTTAGTTTTCCACAGAATGATGCAAGAATGTCAGAGCTTCTGGGACTAATCCACAGTGATGTTTTTGGACCTACTCCTACACCATCTATAGGAGGATCCAAGTATTATGTATCTTTCATAGATGACCTCTCACGATACAGTTGGATTTATTTTCATAAAAGTAAATATGAGGTGTTTGAAAAATTTCAAGAGTTTAAGGCTTTGATTGAAAATCAATTGGGCAGGAAAATCAAAGGAGTTCGCACAGATAACGGAGGTGAATTCTTCTCAAACGAGTTTGAGCAGTTTTGTGTGAAAAATGGTATAGCAAGGCAAAAGACGACCCTATATACTCCTCAGCAGAATGGAGTGGCTGAAAGACTAAACCGGACACTCATGGAAAAGGCGAGGTGCATGCTGAGTTAGGCAGGGTTAGAACCTGAATTTTGGGCAGAAGTAGTTGCCACAGCTTGTCACCTGAAGAACAGGTCACCAACCACATCAGTGAAGAGTCGTACACCATACAAGGTAGGGTTTGGGAAGAAGCCAAACCTGTCATACCTTCGTGTGTTCTGGTGTGATGCATACACTCATGTACCTAAGGAGAAGAGGGGGAAACTTGACAACAAGTCCGAGAATAACATATTCATTGGATACAAGGAAGTGGTCAAAGGCTATAAGTTGTGGAATCCTGAAACAAGATCTATAGTCTACAGCAGGGATGTTATCTTTCGTGAAACTCAATCTCAGGCTGGTACACAGAAGTGGGATGAGCAAAACAAAGCAGTAGTACTTGAAGAAGACATGAGAGATGAAGCTAAGGAAGTGGTGACACAAAGCACATCAGTTGAGAACCATTCGGATTCTGATTCTGACTTTGATTCTGATCAAGTCAACTTGGTTGATGATGTTGATGAAGCTCTTGATACATGTAATACACCGGCTCTCAGGAGATCAACAAGGAACAGACGGGCGCCTCTACTCTACGGGTTCAGTGCTTTGAGTACAGGTGTAGACCCTACTTTTGTAAAAGATGCGAGATCAAGGGATGATGCAAATCAGTGGGAGCTCGCAATGATAGATGAGATACAGTCGCTTGATAAAAATGAGACATGGAGCTTGTGCAAATTGCCTAAGGATAGAAAGGCGATTGGGTGTAAATGGGTGTTCAAGCGAAAATTGAAACCAGATGGAACCGTGGGGAAATACAAGGTGAGACTGGTTGCAAAGGGGTATTCTCCGATCAAGGGAGTAGACTATGATGAGATCTTCTCACCAGTGGCAAAAGTGACCTCGATACAGTTTGTCCTGTCCATAGCAACGGCTTATGATCTTGAAGTGGAACAGATGGATGTAAAAACGGTATTCCTCCATGGTGATTTGGAGGAGGAGATTTACATGAGGCAACTAGAAGGATTTGAAACAAAAGGGAAGGAGAATCTCGTGTGCAGGTTAAAGAAATCTTTATATGGACTGAAGCAGTCTCCGAGGATGTGGTACCAAAAGTTTGATACGCACATGCTTCAACTTAATTTTGCCCATTTAAATTCTGATCATTGTGTCTACGTGAAGAGGGCAGGTGATCAATTTGTGATTCTTACTCTCTATGTGGACGATATGCTACTAATTGGAAATAGCATGAAGATGGTAAAATGGGTGAAAGGTCAGTTGGCCAAGAAATTTGATATGAAAGACTTGGGGCCTGCAAATTTTATTCTGGGCATGCAAATTAAGAGGGATCGCTAGAAACGGAAACTGTGGCTAGGTCAGGAGAAGTATATCAACGAGATTTTGAAGAAATTTGGTATGACAGACTGCCAACCTGTTGGTACCCCTATATCTACAGGGACCAAATTGTCTGTGGAACAGTGTCCAAAGACTGATGTAGACGCTGTTTGGGGTGCAGATATAGATCGTAGGTGATCCACTAGCGGATATGTTTTCACACTATTTGGAGGTGCGGTGAGTTGGATGAGTAAGAGACAAAGCATGGTAGCACTCTCCTCAATAGAAGCTGAATATATGGCTCTTACTCATGCTGGAAAAGAAGCTATATGGTTACGTCGTTTGTGTCTGGAACTTGGTTTTGAGCTAGGAGCCATGGAGGTGAGATGTGATAATCAAGAAGTTATTCATTTAGCTAAGAATCCGGCATTTCACTCAAGAACAAAGCACATTGACATTCAGTATCACTTCATTCGAGAGAAGGTGGAAAAGAAAGTGATTCCGCTTACAAAGGTTGACACGATGAAGAATAGTTCAGACTTTCTTACTAAGGTTGTCCCAAGTACAAAGTTTGAATGGTGTTCTGCAGCGACTGGGTTGACGACGAATGACAGCTGGAAGGCTTTCGCTTGATCGATATATTCACCAAGTGGGGGATTGTTGGAGTTGGTAAATATTTCGTGGACACTTCGGGGGCGAAGCCCCCGCCTCGGGGGTCCCGCTGCCCGGCAGCACCCCCGAAACACCAACGGGTTTAGGCCCAATGATATGTAGGGTTTAGGCCCAGTGAAATGTAGATAGTCCCAGTGATATGTAGGGTTTAGACGCTTATATATAGGGATATCATTGTAACAAGTTTATTGAACCAAGAACATAATAATAGTGAATTACGTTTTCAGGACGTAGCCCTAAATTGGGGTGAACCTGGGTAAATAGTGTGTTCTAATTTTATTATTGTTTTTCGATTTCGTCTATCAAATTCATATTCTACATCGTTAAAATCCTACACAAGCAAAAGTATAGAGCTCAAAACGCCATTCCATGATCAACAAAAAACAACCCACAATCATGCCCAAAATAACCCCCGGCCATGACAGCCTAGAAACGAAAATGCAAACCAAAACAGTCCAGATTCTACACCAGTTCTAAAACCACCCACATACATAAAAAACCCAGAAAATAAGCAAGCAAGGGCATAAGCATTCATCACCACTGCTCAAAGCAACAAGGAAAAACCGCATTCTTACAGAAAGGTCAGACAAAGACGTAAAGAAAAATGCCGGTAAGAAAATGGAAACCAGAGACTACTTGCAGCAAGAAAGACAAAACGTACCTTTTTTGTTATCGCAGACGTTTGAGATGGAGGATACGAGACTGAACTTGCGACGGGAACAAAGACAAGGAATCTTCTGAAAGCTTGCACGACAGTAATGGCAGAAGCAGATTTTGAGAGAAAAAGTCTGATAAAGGAAGACGAAAGTAAAGGATGTGTAGAGAAAAGGAGGTCTAAAACGGTTATAGGAAAGTTACTTACAAAGTGTCATGATTATTTCCAGAGATCAACGCCTCGAGCATGCGAAAAAGCGCTCTGGGACTGACAAAACTTAGCACTCATGACAAAGTCAGAAGGTGAAGCGACAGCCGTCACCATCAGAAACCCTAGAAACACCCCGTCCACGTGCCATCTCCCACTGGCCGAAGCCCGCTAACTGCAGCGAAATTTCAAGAAACAACCATCGCCATCGGATACCCGATGGAAAAAACCAGGAACCCGGCAGAAAGCCCCGCAACCCGGTCTATCCAGCGAGGTCCACACCGAGCCGTGTTGTACTTCGCTGAGGGGCCTCTGAAAGGAAAAAGACACCCGCTAAGGGCAAAAATGTCTACACAGCGGACTAAACCGCTCAGTACCGCATATATCGCGGTTTGACTCAAAGTCAAATCGCAAGCGTAAAAAGTGGAGCGCATCACTCTACTCATCTCAATCTTGGATTCCCACTCTCCCACTAATAAAGACAGTTTCCCATAGCGGAAACTTCAGAAAAGCCCACGAGCTAGATAAACACAATCCCATCCTCTCTTCCACCACCTTCCATTAAGAAGGCTATAAAAGGAGGGAAATGGACAAAGGTAAGACATTCAATCCCAGATATCCTAAACAGTTACCAGTTCAACACTTAATTAACTTGATCGTCGGAGAGTTCACGGGGATCCACGTCCCCATCGAACTTCCTCTGTTTTGCAGGTCACTCATGCTGCGGGATCCTCAAAGATTTCTGGAGTCAAATTTACTTTTTTACCCTCAAATATATTCTTGCCAATTTTTGACAAATCAATATATATATATATATAAATATATATATATATATATATATATATATTTCAAGATCTAGATTTTGATCTCCTGACTAAAGTTCGTCTATTTCTTGCTCGTTCTTTGTCTTCTTGTTCAGTAATTTTTTAGATAGAAAAATATACATTTTTTCTTTTTAAGCTTTTATTGTGATTTAGAAATATCGGTCTTTAGGATGAATTGTGAGATTAGCATCTTTACACGCTTTTATGTGGATATATAATTTATTCCCTAAATGATGTTTTCAATAATTATTACTCTTTGAAAATTGCTCTTCAAGTGAAAAAAAAAATAGAAAAAAAAATCTTTTAAAATTTGAATAAATTCCATCAAGAATTGAAGAATTGTAGACGATATTATATTGTTAATAAGATGGTTGAACCAAAAACATTTGTGGGCTACAGTTCTTTCTCTAAAGCGTACAAAATTTATCATCCTCACAAAAGTTTTAGAACAAAACTTGATGTTTGCAGCTCCTAAAGCAAGGAGGAGTGTTAGAATAATATTTTTAGGGGTGAAACTTCTATGTTAGTGGGTAACTATTCAATGTTAGTGGGTAATTTATTCAATGTTAGTGGATGAGTAAGTTATGATAGTTACGGTTAGTTATTTAGTGGGTAGTTAATATAAGTAATGAGATAGTGTTAGATGTAGTGCTTATGTGGGTATCTAGTTATTGATTTTGTAAGTCTATAAATTGGCCTCACTTGTCTTTCATTTTTTATATTAATCAAGTTATCACCTTTTTTTCAAGCATCTCTCTTATTCATATTTCCAACAAATTTCACTAAACTAGTAACAAGTTGACCAATATGTGTCACTAAAATGTATACTTGCTTCCATCATCTATTGAAATTAAAGCTTGTTTGTTGCCAACTACTTCACTAAATCCTCAAGACTACTCTCAAGTTTTGAGTTTTGTTGTAAGTTCATGTCATTCCACAATCCATGATCTTGGAGGATACAAGTTTGTTGCTCTAGACGACAAATCAAAACCACAAACTATCTTCTCTCCCTTATCTTTAATTCTTGTAATTTGATGTTGTATCTACTTAATAATCCTTAGAAATCTCCACTTTTACAGTTCTTTAGTGACATTTGGGATTGTTTTATAATTACATATATTTGAGGATTTATGAGTTAATTGAGATTTATGGATTATATTATACTATCATGTTAATTTTCTTAGTGGATAATATCTTCTTCTTTATGATCTTATATAATTGATGGATATTGTTCATTAGGAATTTTAATACTTATTGTTTAAGCTTGGGGATAATGAGTTGGATTACCAAAATCGTCTATTTGTTTGAGATTTCCCTCACCAAAATCGTCTAATCAAAGACACAATCTTATCACAAAGCTTCTTAGGAATTAAATAGCTCATAGTATACGTTGGCAACGATTACAATACGACTTTATCATATTTCTAGACCGGTATAAGATAACAATTTCTTAGACCAACCTTGTATATGAGACCATACCTTATCCCCCACATATTGAAATTGAGCACAACTACTACACTTTGCCATTATGGGCATCTCCAAATACTTCGCAGATAAAGATCCTACCTAAATTTGAAGTCAATTTTGAATCTCAAACAGGATGACTAAAATAAATAGAGGACTTTTGAAAATTAATAGATTGTTAGATAAAATTTCATGCCGCCTCAAAATATCAATAATAACTGCAGTTTGATTGTGAGAAGCCTAAAGAAAAATTATGTTATCATCAACAAAAAAATAAATGAGATACCTTTATAGTATAATCTCCTAATGGAATACCCCTTAAACCTCTATATTCATGTACTTGACAAAACAAGGCATAAAATCCTCCTGTACATAAAATAAATAGAAAATGCGATGAAGGATCATTACAATTACATCTAGAGAATAATTGATTCAAGACATTACTAACAAATCTCCATCTTGACTTGAATCTTCAAAATAAATAGTAGGGATGCAAACGCACAATAATATGTCAGACCTACAATTACTTCTCGAGACATAATTAATTCAAGATATTGCTACCAAATCTTCACCTTAACTTGAATCTTCAAAATAAACAAATGTAGTAGATACATATGCATAATAACATTACCGGATGTAAAATTACCTCTTGAACTATTAACCTCCACCTTCACTTGAATCCATCAAGAACAAACAAATGTACCAAATATACTATAATAGTGCCAGAGTTCAAAATAAGCAAATGTATCAGATGTACTATCTAGTGCCAAATTTCAGAATAAGTGGATATACCAAATGTATTCTAATAGTGCCAAAGTTCAAAATAAGCGAATGTACTAGATGTACTATATAATGGCAGAGTTCAAAATAAGTAGATATACCAGATGTACTGTGATAATATCAGACTTTCAGAATTAAAAAACATACTATGATTGTGCCAAACGTACATAATTAATAGATGTACCATATGCACAATGACAATGACAGATGTATCAGATGCATCATGACTAGAGCTATAAACAAGTACTATTTGAGTTTGCTCGTTTAATATTTTGAACAAAATATTTTGTTCGAGTTCGTTCGGTTATCTTTTTATTTTGCTCGAATTCGAGCTTGAGTTTGCTAGTTTAAGTTTAAAAAATTTCAAATTTTAATTTGAATATTAAATTTTATTTTTTGAAAACTTCAAATTTATAAAATAACAAAAAATTATATAATTTTAATATTTTACTATTCAAAAAATTTAAAAATTCTTATAAAAATATTGAGATAAAATAATAATTATAACAAAATAATATAAAAGATACTGATTAATAATAATAATAATAATAATCAAATAAATATTGTAAAGAAATAATATATTTTACCTTTAAACTTATTTTCAATTGAGTCTTGATTTTGAATAAAGTAAGGGAAGAAGAACTGTCAATTAGGGTTTGTCAAAGGCATAGGAAGAAAGTTGAGTTGAAGTAGAATTTAAGAGTCTTTTACAGTTCTAAAAAGAGAAAGAAAGAGATTGACTTAAGATTTTGGAAAACGTTAAGGAAGTTCAACTATCCCTACAAATTAGAAAAAAAAATCTTTAATTTCAATATTATAGATTCTTTTTAATAATATATATAAATATTTATAATTTGTTTGCGATTCGCTCGATATGTTCGTGAACCGTATTCGAATAGGCTTGAAAATTAATGGAGCCTAAAAATTTGTTTGAGTTCGTTTGTTTAATAAATGAACGAGCCCAAACCGAGTATAAACGAGCTCAAACAAGCTTTGTTCGCGAACCGTTTGATTCGTTTACAGCTCTAATCATGACAATGTTAGATGTACCAGATGCACAATTACAATGTCAGAATAAATAGATGTTATCAAATGTAACCAGATTATTCTATACATATAGAATATACATATATACTAGATGCACTATGATAGTGTCAGATGTATGAAATAAACAAATATACTCGATTCACCATTACGGTGTGATGCATTCCGATTTGTATGCTAAAAGATAGGATTTATTTACCTATATTGATTATGATTAAGACTTAGTCTTACTAATTGTCACTTTAGCATTTAATTGTTGTCACTTAATCAATCAGAACCTAAGGCAGAGTACCTATCGTGTAGCTAGTTCTTGGAGAGTATCTATGATTTTAAATATTATAAATATCGTACTACCAAGGAACTAGTAACAGCTTAGTAGCAACTATCCCTTAATCCTAATAATCATCTTATTTTTCATCCAGTCAATCGATTATCAATATCTTGGATTGATTGGTGATCCCAATCACACATAAAGCATGCAAGAGTTATCCTCTAGACATATATTCTAATGTATATTTACTGTTTCTACAAGTTGGTTGACGTATCTTCTAACATTTTAGATATATCTTGGTCTGGAATGCAATTATGTACTATATCTGTCTGTGTACCACATCTGAGTTACCTTATGTATTCACCCTACCTTAATGATAACCCTTCTCACGTTTTGGGTTAAAGTATCCATGAAAGCCTGTGTCACTCAAGAAATCATACCACTAACCCTAATGCTAGCATAGCGCCCAAACTCAGCCTCATTAGGCTACATTAACAAACATGGTGATATGTAAGTTATTTTACCTAATATAGCAGACCTTAATATATTCTACCCTAACTTAAGGTTTGTTAAACTAAACATGTTATGATGTAGGCCATAGTTAGGAATTTTCTATAATCGTTCATTTAGTTTAAAAGAGCAAACAAATAATCAGGCATAATGTTAATTTAGCAAGTGACCTTTCCGGAAAAATGAGTAGAACCTCAATGTGCAAAATATGTATAATATAGCAATCATAATTCAGTATCAAAATTGATGTTTAGACGAACACAACACAAAGATATACATAGAGGATCTAGGGGACCACCACCATAAAGTATTCACCCTTTATCAAGTCCACCAACGTTACCAATACTTGTATACTTTGGGTTGCTCGACCTGACTCTGATCGGTATAGCCTTCAGAGAACGCTTCCTTAGCCTAGTAGCAATTACTTTACCTTACATCCTGGGCCTAAGCAATGCCATGTTGACTAGCTATTCGCTCACCTAATGCTCTCTTAGGATCTCCTAACGAAATCTCGGATATTTTGTAAATACCAAAGACGAACACTATCTAATCAAATTCTCGAAATCTGAGATAAACACTCAGAAAATAGAGAAAATGAGATACTCTTTATTGCTGAGGGATATCACTAACCTACCAACCCCTAAGGTATTTATACGGGTGAAAAGGAAGAGGTTTTACATAAATTTTCGATGTGGGACAAAACTCTTCTGCTCAGGACTCCCATCCCGAAGCTTTGACCGGGTTAAGACGCCCGCTCCGAGCCCTTGACTCTGTCAGGGCGGGCGTTCTGGCTCCGGGACGCCCGCCCCGAGCTCAGAACTTCCAAAAATCATATTTTTGCCCCGATATTTGCTATTTTCATGCAATTTACTCCTGAAACTTCCAAAATCATAAATTATGCAAAAACGATGTCAATTTCAATCAATTAAGATCAATTAGATTCCAATTATGCCCTAAAATTTGACTAAAAACATGCTAAAAATGTGACATGATTTGTGCATATCATATAACCCCACACTTAGCTTTTTGCTTGTATTCAAGCAAAACCTATATGAAATTAATGAAAGACTAAATCATAGGTACAATCACAACAAGGTTCTTAGCAATGTTTTTAGCAAAATCTCTCACTAAGTCAGATAATTCAAAAAATAGGCATGGATTGATCGAGTTGCTATGTAAAGGTCTCAATTATCCAATAAACGTGTCATGACCTTATAGGCTGTAAACAATTCAAAAGCTTCTGAGTTCTAGCTCTACTTTAGTCACGGAGTTTTCTTGATGTGTAGTGTGTGAACTGGTCTAGACTAGATTGTCAACTCATAATAAACTTTCCAAGTAGTCACTAAATAATAGTTCGACTAGTTATTCCGAACACAAAGAACACAATAAATGACTTTCTAGGTTCTGTGCTTTGGTGCCAACACTTTCTTTTTATGATTTTCAAATAAAAATACACTGGGTGTATGTTTTAATTAATTTTCGGGGTAATTTTGTGTTTGCTTTCACATATCAAGTTTAACTACTCAGGTATCGAGCCCCACTCTGATGACTCCTAGATCTACACGGCCTTAGGACACCAGATATTATGTTCCCTTCAGAAGGGGTGCTCGAGTAGCAAAGAATACTTGCAAACTACTCTTTTTACATTTAAGCTATGACACTTTTAGCTCAGAATTCAATCTAGTCATTCAAGTGCTATCACATTCTCAAACGGTCTAATATTATTTTGTTTAGCTCAAAAAGATATTTGGTTGATTTTCTAATCCAAATTAGGTTGTGCTAAAAAATCAAGAATTCTCTGCTTTTAAATGATGAATTCAACAAAGAAATCGAAATGTCCCCTAATCGTCATAACACTCTACTGAACATATATCACAGACAGAAGCAGTTTTTCAATCAATCAATACCATTTTTGAAGTCTGAAATAGTGAAAAATTTTGAATTTTTTTTGAAGGGTACAATTTCAGTGAAAAACAGAGGAAAATATGCAAATATCTTAAACACGAGTGCATTGTGCACTACTACCCCACACTTAAGACAATTTTTTTTTTCGATTCGTCCATGATGTTCTTACCCGACAAATTTGACCTCAATAACAATTGTGCAGTTAAAAAAGATTCTTCACATGTGCTGTCAAAAAGTGACAAATATTGTCTACTAGACCCCATATACATATCAACCCCATAAATCAGCCCCATGCATAGATTCAATATACATTTACTTTCCCCTTCCTTTTCCTCGTTCCTTTCCCCTTCTCCAAGAATACATATTTCTTGGTCCACCACCACCTAACCAGGCCTCACCAAATTCATCATATGATGTTGTTGTTCTGCTTTGTCTTGTTACTCTTTTTTTTCCTTGCCCCTCCAAATTATTTGAATTTCTTCTAGATCTACTTTCCTCTGGAAGATCTGGGTGTGCTTGTTCATCATTGGGAATGGTTGTGGCTCTACTTCTTAGGATCTCATTTAACAAATCATCAACACTTTGTATCAAATCTTCAGTTCCAATCTCATTAGCTTCAGCTTCAATGCCACCTGCTGCATCAGATTCAATGACATGCGCTGCAACATATTCATTTATGTGTTCAACTGCATCTGCTTGATTTGTTTCTTGTGCACCCCTAACAGTAGATCTTGTCCTTTGCTACAAGAAATTAGTTAGATTTAAATGACTAGATATAGATACAAGATACTGCTATAAAAAATTGCAATTACAAAATACCTTCTTTCGATGCCTAGCTTCATAATTCAATTTTCTCTTTTGAGTTGGAGCCTCGAGTGGTATTTGGTCAGAATTTTGGGCATTTTCTTCACATTGTTTCTGTGGACACCGTTTTATGTTATGTCCAACAGCCTTGCATTTGGTGCAATGAATAACACTCTTCTTCTTATCCTCTTCCTTCCATCTTCTGTCTCGTAAACCTGCCTTTTTCTCTATTTTTTGCCTCCCTGCCTGCTTGTAAGCCCTAAGTGGATCTAAAATCACACCTTCGCCTCTTGGCCACAAAGATTTTCCATTAATTAGAAACAAAACATTGTTGTACAATTTGCAAAATGTGTCAGTGGAGTAGTATTCATCATCTAAATCATAAGGATTTATATTTTTCTTGTGTAGTGCTGCTATGCCATGGACACATGGGATACCAGTCAAGGTCCACAACTCACAACTACAGGTATTCTTCTTCAAATCAACAATAAATTGTTCTTCATTAGGTTCTTTTACTTGATAGGAGTTAAGTCCATTTCACAATGGCTTCCATTTCCTTGAAAACAAAACATGTTCCTCTATCTTTTCCCTAATTTTTGGTGTGCAAGTACTACTAGGTTGTCTCGTCATCCAACACCTTCTAACTTGAATCCTTTTCATAACTAATTCTCTAATACCTTCTAGAATGGAAATAATAGGCTTATCTCTAACTTCTAGAATAAATGCATTGAATGACTCGCACAAGTTATTGCATAGCATATCTGACCTGATATAAGTGGGGGAAAATCCTTTGACCCAATGTTCTGGTCTAGGACCATTGACAACCCACTTCCATGCTTCATTGTCATATTCTTGTAGGTCATTCATAGCATTCTCGTACATCTGTTTGTTGCTGCTTCTAGCAATGTTCCACAGCTTGTCTTTCAAATTTTTTCCTCGGTGTAGCTTCTTGAAATTACAATACAAATGCTGAACACAGTATCTATGGTCAGCATTTGGTAAAATCTCAGCCAAAGCAGCATCCAATTCCAACAAAAAAAATAGAATGCTGAGTAATATGATTAAAAAAATTTACATAAGTAAAAGTAAATTACCTTTTGTCTATCTGAATTGAATGTCAAATAAAGCCCTTGATTTGGTATTTCAAGATCATTAACCAATAATTGAAAAAACCATCTCCATTGTTCTGTGACCTCCTTCTCAACAACTGCCCATGCAATAGGCCACCAACCATTGCTTCCATCAGTCCCAATTGCAGATAGTATTTGTCCACGATACGTGCCCTTCACATGACATCCATCAACTCCTATGATTGGCCTACAATACTTTAGAAAACCCGTTTTTGAAGGACCTAAACAAATGTACATCCTTTGAAATCTTGGTTGCCTACCATGTTCCCTGAAATCTTCATGTTCAATGACAACAGTTGAATCAGGGTGTGTTCGTAGTAGCTCTTCCCTATAATCCAAAACAAGCTTGTATTGACAAGCATCATCCCCATAAATCATTTTCAATGCAATTCTCCTTGCATTATAAGCTGCAGTCCTTGAAATCTCACTCTTGTATTGCTCATCAATGTTCTGTCTAATTGATCTTGGTGGAATTCTTAGATTGACTCTTATATTTTCTACATATTTTCTTGCTATCCATGATGATGTAATATGTTTGTTCTTCCATTGATGATTACAATTGGTATGCTGCAAATTTAAAGTTTTCAGAACCAGATAATTTGTTTTATTTGCAGCTTCCACACTTGCAAAGATAACCCACTTACATCCTTCTGTTTTGCAAATAGCTCTGACTCTCTTTGGCTCAGATGGCCTGAATCTACAAGTCTTTCCTTCATTTATACAATAATTTTTTACCACTTCTTTGAACTCTTTGCCACTTCCAAATCTCATTCCTATTTTAAATGTGAGGTTGGACATATCACTTTCAGGATAAAAAAATGTATATCTTTCTTCGCAACCAAATCTGTACTCGGAGTCATCACTACCACTGATCAATTCTTCTGGTATGTGATCATCATCAAGCACGTTGAAAGATGGTCTAGATGCATCATGTGTCTCATGCACATTTCCAGCTTCAGTTCTGCCAGTTGCATTTTCAGCTTCAGTTCTTCCAGTAGCAGCTTGAGGCACATTTTCAGGTTGCACTTCCTCTTCATTTTCTACTTCATTGTCTACTTCATTTTGAACTTCAATGTCAACTTCATCAATGTAACTCGGAAATAGAATGTCATCATTGCAGTATTCATTGTCATCTGTAAAATAGTTACCATCCAAATTAGAATTATTATCATCTTCCTCAACTTCATCGTCCATAATTTCATCAACATCTCCAACCTCATCATCTCTAGTGCATTCATCTCCAACCTCATCATCTCTAACAACATTATGCACTTCATTTTCCATTTCACCTTCACAATTCATCTCCACTTGTGTAAGTGTTTCTTCATGATCAACAACCTCTCTTGGTTCCATTTCAACCAAATCAGCATCTATTGTTTCTTCAAGTTGAGACTGGTCTTCATGTTGAACAACCTCTCCTCTTTCCATTTCAATTTCAAACTGAGTAAGAGTTTCAACAGGTTGACTGTTCATATCATCATGTGCCCCAGTTCGTTCTACCTGAACCATCTCAGACTCACTCAATGTAGCATGTCATTCAAGTAGTAAAGGCTTCACAACTCCTTTGAATTTTTTACTTTTTCCAACATGAACTTGCTCTCTAATTGGCTCCTCTATTTCTTCAATTATAACTGAATTTTTCACTGCAGGTTTTTTAATGTCTGGCTAATTTTTTAGAATATGTATGATGCTTTCAGCTTCCCTCCTTTCTGCATAAAATTCAATCACCTTGAATCTAGGAACCCAACTGCACATTTCCAACACATCTTCATCCCTTGTTACTAATCTCAAACCATCTTTAAATGTTCCTACTGGTTCGAGGTAAGAATATAGCATTGTCTGCTTGTTGAACATGATGATTTCATTCAACATACTATTTATGTCCAAAATACTTAAACAATCTTTATCACAGTAGTCTACATATCTCCATTTCCCCCCTTTGAATGACCTATATCCTCGTTCTTCCCACCATTCACCATCATAAAATATTTTTAAAGTAAACAAGTCATCATTAGGATCTGTATTTAAGCAAAAAAGGAAAATTTTTGTTTATAAAATAACATTTTAACATAATGAAACAATAGTTAACAACATATTGCCTCACATAACAGAACACGATTTACAAATGGTCCACCAGACATGCATTGGAAAATTCTCATCAAATAATACAAACAAAAATTCATTCCTAACAATAACCCACATAACAAAAAACATTTACCAGTAGACATGCAGTACAAAATAAATTTAAAATTTTTATCAGTTGCAGAAAAAATAGTATTCTACACTGACTCATACAATACACCACAATAATCCATACATGAGTTAACGAAACTTACCATATAAATCGTATGGATCAATATGATTGTTGTTCGTATGTCTGATTTTCCAATTCATTTTTTACACTTAAAAACGTCGACCCGCCAAAATATACACTTCAACACCCCAAAAGATTGAAACTTTATTCTCGTAATAGTTTCAAATAAGGCTAATATGATGAAAAGATTCTATCTTTCAACTTAAATTTGAAGAAATAAACACAAATCGAACAATAAAATCGTAGCGCTCAAAGTTTCTATATTTTTCTTTTAACACAAATATGAGGTTTTGTTCGTTTCGATCCTTGAACTTCCTTCTTTCATTATGTATTTTTTTTAGAATTTATTTTTAAATTAAAAAGACAGAAATTCCCTTAATAATTAGACAGAAAATAAAGTTTGACGGAAATTTTGAACGGAAGTGCAAAAAATGTGATATTTGGTAGTTTGAGTGTTAATTCAAAGCAAAAATAAATACATATACAAAAGCTTAATTTTTGAAAAGTTCAAGTGTTATTAAGATAATTTACCCATTGGAGAATCACCATTTCATTAGTATTTTATAGCATCGCCAAACCTCCACAAGAACCACTACTATCCACAAACACACCAAATGAAAATCCTAAACGAAATCGAATTTTAGACATGAAAAAAGAATCAATTTTTATTTCAATTAAAAATAAAAATTGTAGTTCAAAACGAAAAACAAGAGCTTGAAGTTCATGAACATACTAAAATAACCTTAATCCCCGAGAGTTTCAACTTAAATAAATCATAATTATTAACTGACCAGTTTAGCAGGTTTCACCGTTACAAAAAAAATTATCACTCCAATCACTCGTTGGCAAACGAGTGACTGCCATTGGCTAAGATTCAAACTCTGTACATTGAAAAAAAAAATTCTAAACAAGGATAAGTATAATTCTTACTAAATCAAAATCATATTATAGTTTTGAATGACTATTTTTAAATCATAAAATTATAATTTAATCAACAGTAGAAAGAGTGTAAAATGATTATTAATTATTTTGTTTATTCTCTTAAATTATAAATAAAAATGTATTGTTTAATAATATTTTTATATATATTATTGAAAATACAAATATATTAATTTATTATGTGATAAGGTTTTTAAACCTTGATCCATATGCATTTCCATTAAACCAAATAAAATCAATATTGTTGGATTATATATTAAATCTCTATCCTATTAATTCTTATAAACATTCCCATCCACTTAATTTCTTGGAATGCCTTACACTTACCCAATTGCTTTGGGAGCTAATTTTGAAACAGGGGAAATTAAAAGGAAATAGTTTAAAACCTCATATATATATATATATATATATATATATAATATTTTATATTTTTTATGATCCCAAATTGTACATAGTGTTAGGTTGAATTTTTCAAAAAATAATCAAAAATAATAATTCATTTGTTCAATAAATAATTATTTATTTATTTACACGAACACTTTTGTGCAACTTAAAAAAAGTAATTGAACAGAAATTCTTACATTTTTCCTTCTCAAAATTATTTTGTATTAGACAAAAGACTCATTTCTATGTCAAATGTTTTCATAAGCTACCAGAAATTCTTTATTTTAGCTCTTTATTTATTTCTTTTACTTGATGTTACATCTTAAATTTTATAAAATTTAATCCTCTAATTATTTTGTTTTTTTAAAAAAAATTTGATCGTACATTTTTAATTTGTAGAATTTGTTCTTCTAATTATTTTTGTTTTCTTTTAACTTAATTTTTCATCCTAAATTTTATAGAATTAGGTATTCTAACTATTGTCCTTTTTCTAACTTAGTCATACATCTTAGATTTTGAAACACTTAGTCATTTAACTAATTCTGTTTGTCCTTCCAACCAAATTTGTGAAAACTTCCAACTATATGAATCACTTGACAAATAAATACTAAACTTTTCAAGAACACTTTAGATAGTCTTCCTCATTCCCCAACTACTTCAATTATTATTATTATTATTTTGTTCTGATTAAAAAAAAACAAAAACAAAAATAAAAACAAAACAAAAACAAAACAAAACAAAGACAATTAGAGAAAGGAAGAAATTTTTACCTAGTGAGTAAAGTTTCAATTTAGATTTACAAATGATACCAGAATCCCTGTAAAGAAAATTTTATAGACAAATTTATTATAAAAACTAATTCCTCAAGAAAGTAAATTTAAATTTTTCTCTTCTTCTCTCTAACTATTTTACAAATTGTTTTGAAAATCACCAAAAGGAAAAAAAAAGTGTGTTATAAAAAATATAATTTTATCTAAAAGAACCAAGTGGAAAAAAAAATAGTTTAGTAGAGCAAGTTCTTAAGAATTTAAGATGTAGAACTAAATTAGGAAAAATAAAAATAGTTAGGAAATGAATTTTTAAAAATTTAAAACAATATACCAGGTTTTAAACCAAAAAGGAAACAGAACAGAATAATTATGGACTAAAATGGAAACTTTCCTATATAAATATAAGAGAGATTTTTATCTTTTGTCCACTAACAATAATTTAGGGAAGAACGGAGTCAATAGGTTTCTCTAAAAAAAAAGAAAAAGATTAATAAAAAAATAAATGATCCGGTTAATATTTCCCGCCAAATAATGATTTGTACTTTTTTTTACTTTGTTGGTGCGTGTTCTTCCTTAGCGAAAGAACAAGGAAGCAAAGAGTATGGAATTACCATGCAAAGGAAAAAAAAATGATTTTTTTTCTCCAGTGGCGCCGTACCTTAAAACTGTAGGGCACATGCAATACACTTCACTGTGCCGGAATTTGAACCAACTGAACAACTATTCATAGCAGTTATCTTGTCTGTGCAATTAATTTTATCTGTATCTAAGGTGTATATATATATATATATATATATATATATATATTTCTAGACAGTTGCCTTCCATTAGAAGTGTTAATCATGGCTTAATATCTGCAAAAAAAAAAAAAAAAAATATATATATATATATATATATATATTATATATATTATATATTTCAAGATCTAGATTTTGATCTCCAGACTAAAGTCCGTCTCTTTTCTTGCTCCTTTCCTTTTCAGCATTTTTGTTGACATAAAATGCAGTACATGACTAAGGGGATTTTGAAGGTCTAATTAGTCTTATATTCTCCAGATTATGAATTTCCTGGATACATAATATATTTGTTGGGGTTCTACTACTAATTGATTGAGCAGGTAATGCATGCTTAATTATCCATGATTCAGGAAATACAATTTCTCATTTAATTGATCTCCTAGTAGTTATGTTGGATCTATTAAAATTAGATTCAATTAGAATGGTTTCATTTTTTGGTTTATCTACCATTTTACGTTGAGGGTTAAGTGTATATAATGGTTTATAATAAACCCTATAACAAATGACAATTATTTCACTACTTGGAGTATAATTATACCCATAAGCCTGAATATTTAAGGTTAAAGCATCTAAAATATTTATATCAGTTAATGATAATGATAAATTGGGATAAACATTAAAATATACTGCTCCATGAGCAAGACTGGACTGCATAATACCTATAAGGGATTGTTTCCAGTTTAGATTCCTACCATCTCTTAAGGTAAGTAAAAAACTTTCAGGTAGTCCTTCTAATGTTAAAGGTTTTAAAGCTACCTGAACTAACCCAATATGAATGAATTTATGAGAAGATTTATATTTATATAAATCTTGTGCATTCAAAAGTTGTAGTGTCATATATCACTATGTAAGGGAATTGTCTCTTCTGTAGTTTTAACTACTTGGGTAAAACTGAGTTTATCAAACATACCATATTTATAAATAATTTTAGGATCTATTCTTGGGATAGTCCATTTATTTAAATCTTCTAGATTTCTAGGAATTTCATGTTCTTCACAGATACTGTGTTTAACAGTATCCCGTCTTCTAATGAGATTCATTATGAAGAGTGTGATATACTAACATAACCTTATACTATGGCTCTGATGTTGGAGTTGGTAAATATTTCGAGGATACTTCGAGGGCGAAGCCCCCGCCTCGGGGGTCCCGCTGCCCAACGGGTTGAGGCCCAGTGATATGTAGGGTTTACGCCCAGTGATATGTAGGGTTTAGGCGCCTATATATAGGGATATCATTGTAACGAGTTAATTGAACCAAGACATAATAATAGTGAATTCCGTTTTCAAGAAGTAGCTCTAAATTGGGGTGAACTTGTGTAAATCGTGTGTTCTTATTTTATTATTGTTTTTCGATTTCGTCTATCAAATTCATATTCTACATCGTTAAAATCTTACATCTAATACAAAAAACAATAGGACCAAAAAGCTTCAATTAAGAATATAGTTTCCAAAAAGCTCTTGCAGGTTTGAGAGTCTTCTACAAATCTTGTAAGTTTTAAAGTTTTTAATGTATATTGTTTATTATGTTAGTTTATAACTAATTTATCATGTGACATACGGCATAACCTTATAGACATGGTAAAAAAAGTCTGGATTCAAAAATAAGTTTTAGGCAAGTAGGGTTATTAAACATTTTTGGTAGATACTATATAAATATATGTGGTCTGCTTTTTGTCGTTTCATGCCGAGGGAAGGCAATTTAGAGGTATATGTATGCATGACAGGATAAACATATATGCATTGCTAGACTGAAATGTTTAATGTAAAGTGTCCATAACTATCTAATTATTGTTTTTGGTTTCAGACTTGATTGTGTTTTATTTTCTGTGTTGTTTGTGCTTCTGTTTGTTGTTTTTGATCCTATTGTTTTTTGTATCAGAGCCATGGTATAAGGTTATGTTAGTATATCACACTCTTCATAATGAATCTCATTAGAAGACGGGATAAAGATACTGTTAAAAATAGTATCTGTGAAGAACATGAAATTCCTAGAAATCTAGAATATTCAAATAAATGGACTATCCCAAGAATATATCCTAAAATTATTTATAAATATGGTATGTTTGATAAACTGAGGAGCATATCTTGAAAACCAAGTATGCTTATGATTATCATTCTCATAAAAGAAAGCCCGAGAAAATGCATTCTTATAATCCCAGTAATTGTATTTAATTACTGAACGAACTTCTAGAACTGTATATTCATGTTCCTTCAAGGTGCAGATACCCCAATCCTCAGCAGTTATAAAATGCTTTATAATTACCTTACTGAAGTTATAAACTTTTTTATTGGATCCAGGACTATAATACTGGATTTCACATGACCCTGTGGTTTTGAGAATATTCTCATAATGGGTCTGATTCTTGTAAGAAGTTGCAGCATATGAAGCTGTATCTACATATCTATGCATTAGTTTCCAGATATCATCCTTCCACTTTAAATCTGAAAATTCAAGAAGAAGTATAACTTCTTGGTATGGATTAGCAATAAAAGGAAAATCAGGATTATTATCCACTTCCTCTTCAGTAGTAATTGTTGCATATGACAGAGTATTACTCTGCTGTTGAGAAGATTGTTGGGCTTTATAAGCCAAGAATTCCTTATATAAAGGATCTTGAGTATGACCTATCTCATTTGTCAAATTTGCAGCTATTAGCTGTCTTTGACCATGTTGTATAATAGGCATTCCACGACCACCTCTTCCTCTATAAGAGGAATTGGCACGACCTCTACCCCTATAAGGGGTGGAAGATGATTCTCCTCTACCCTACATATCTGTAAAATAGATATTAGCCCTGAGCTAAATACTCACGGGTTAGAAAATTAGGTAGACTGTTATCCACACCTTGTTTATAAACAATTTCAAAATCAAAAGGAACTAATTGAGCTTGCCATTGAGCAAACATTTGTTTTGATACATCATGTTTAAAATTTTTAGTAAACATATATTTGGCAGCTTGACAATCAGTTCGTATTAGAAATTTCTAATTATATAAATCATCTTGGAATTTAAGAACACATTTTAAAATAGCTAAGATTTCTTTAGCTATAGTTGCATAATGTTTTTGACTAGAATTCCATTTTCCTGAATGAAATCTAACCAAGTATTCTTGATTATTATGGGGGGATTTCTATTTAAGTATTCCTCCAAAACCTATATCAGAGGCATCAGTTTCAACTATTTTTTCCCAAGTATAATTGGCAAGCATTTTAAGCAAGGTAATGTTTTAACCTTTTGTTTAATTTTTTGCACTGACCTAGTATGTTCATCAGTCCAAGGTCTTGGTTTCTTTTTTAGTCTATCATATAGGATAGTAGCATCTGTTGCTAAATTAGGATAATAGGCAGCAACATAATTTAAACTACCTAGAAATCTTTGCAGTTGGGTTTTATCAGCAATAATATCAGGAAATTTAGAAGCAAATTCTATACTTCTTTGAATTAGGATAATTTGTCCTCCAGATATATTATGGCCAAGAAATCTAACAGTTTATTGAAATAAGGTCATCTTATGTTTAGAAATAACTAAACCATTAGCTATTATAATCTGCTTAAATATAGATAAATGTTTAAAATGTTGCTCAATATTTTGAGAAAACACCAAAATATCATCAATATAAACAATGATAAAATCTCTATAAGGATTAAAAATATCATTCATGGTTTTTTGAAATTCAGAAGGAGCATTCTTAAGTCCAAAAGGCATAACCTTCCATTCGTATTGTCCAAAAGGAACATTGAAAGTTGTCTTATAGACATTAGATTCTTGTATATGGATTTGCCAATATCCAGATTTTAAGTCAAATTTAGAAAATATTATCGAATTAAAAAGTCGGTCTAATAAATCTTTTTTATTCGGAATAGGATACCTAATCCATTTTAATGCTTTATTTAGAGGTTTATAATTTATAATCAATCTAGGAATTCCTCTTTCCTTTTCAGCATTTTTGTTGACATAAAATGTAGTACATGACCAAGGGGATTTTGAAGGTCTAATTAGTCCTCTATTCTCCCGATTATGAATTTTTTGGATACATAATTTTTGATACTCTCCATTCATCTGACAGGGTCTAGCTTTGGTTGGAATATTAATCTCATTAGAATTATTTTCATAAGGAAGGGAAACTATATGTTTTTTCCTATTCCAAAAACCATTAGGATGATCATTGCAAATATCCAAAGAAAATTGATGATGAATTAACTTAACCTTCTCCTGCAATTTAGGATTCTTGAGTTTATCAGATAATGATAAAATCTGAATTTCTTGTTTTAAGAAATTAATTTGAGTTTGTTTATTCTTTATAAAAGAATTCTTAATTTGATTCAGAATCCTAGTTAGAGGCTCAGTTATGAAAGGAAACATGATATGTTGGTTATTATAGGTGCCTATAATACCTTCTTGATCCACTTTTATTAAAGGAAATATTTTCTTTAGAAACGGAGTACCAAGTATAACTTGGTTAGTAATGTCCTTAACTAGTAAAAAACTAGTAGGGATACAACTCTGGTCTTTACAAATAAAGGCCTGAGGTATTTTATAACTAATTTTCATTCGCTGTCCATTAGCAGAACTAAGAGAATGAGTAGTTTTATGAAAATACCTGGTTGGAATTAACCCTTCTTGGATGCAATTTAAATCTGCTTCACTATCAATTAAAGCAGTTAATTCTTTATGAAAGTATCCATCTATCGTCAGAGAAATTCAAACGAACCATTTTTGAGAAGTTATAACTTCTAAGGTGGATAGAAAATTATCCGATTCAGTCATTATTAATGGGGAAGGAATACTAGGAATTTCCATAATCTGTCTACCCTTTTCTAAGGATATAATATGATTTTCTAGATGATGATTATTGGTCTTTAAATTATGAATTTCAGACTTTAGATGTGCAACCTCATTTGCTAAGTCCTGTAATGTCGTTGGACTAAGATGACTTTGTTTTACTCTTAATAATTTTTTGACTTCAGCCAAAGTATATGGATCAGGATTTTGGCTTGGTTCTAAAAATTTAGGAGGATTTATTGTAGGAGATGGGGGTATTACCACTTGGTCTACAATTTGTGATCTAATCAAAGGATCTTTGATTAATTTTAGGATATCTAAGGATATTATCCTGGGTTAAGACATTAACTTCTTGAAATTGGGCTTCGATTTTATAAATATTTTCTGACTCAGATTCTGAGGGCATTTAAATCCTGAAATTTAATACAACTCATTCCCTGCTTACATGGTTCACAATTAGATTCTGAAAGAGAATTAGTTGATGAAGATTTATCATTGAGATTCTCAATATGATCAGAAGTAGAACTAGATTCATTATCTAACATAAAGTAATTTTCAATTCATCTGAAATATTTAAATTATAAATTTTCTTTTTCTTTTTGGACCAACATTTATTAGCATAATGTCCAATTTTTCCATAATGTGTACAGGTAATAGGTTGACTAGATGATGCTCTAGCTTGTTTTCTATAATTTTTCTTTTCAATCTTTTTTTCTTTAGATTTTTTATATTTCTTCATATAAGGAGGGTTTTTACTATCCCTATTTCTATATATTTTAGGGTGTCTATGTTTGTTGGATGAGGGAGTTTCCATGCCAAATTGACCACATAATTCACATAATTGATTCTTTTCAGTTAGATTATGCTTTTTAAGCTGTTGATTTAACTTTATTTCATTACATAAAGTTAATCCTTCTTGGACACAAGTTCCAATTAACTTGCCATAAGTATAATCACTATAATTTATAGCAACTTTGTCTTTTCTCAAAGTTTTCCTAACTCTTTCAGCAAATAAAGAGGGTAGGCCATCAATGAATTTAGACTTCCAATGAGCACTATTAGCTTCTGGAAGTTCCATTACTCTACTTAGAAATGTATCTTTATACCATCTAAAAGATGTCAAAGTAGGGCATCTTAAGTTTTGCAATAAAGTTCTAACGGTCTCACTATTATCAGACCATCGACCAGTGAAATGTTCTACAATATTAACAATCAATGTATAAACTGCATGATCCATAGGCCTATTATCATCTTCAGTTTTTACAGCAGAAAGAATTTCTTGTTGGGATTCTTTTGTTAAATAATTATCCCACTAGCCTTTTAATTGACCAGTAAATCTTGCTATAATCATTTGTGCAATAGCCTTATCAGTATTGCTATTTTGTTTACATATAGTGCTATACATTAACATTCTATGAACAACATTAAAAATCTATTTTTCTGTATAACCATAAATATTACATTCATAAATATGTTTACCACTATAAGAATTTGTATTTATCCAATCTTGTTCTTCTAACAGTATATCCTGGGGTGTAGGACATGGATAATAGTACATTCTAGTAGTGGGAATATCCTGAAATTTTGAAATTTTATTAATTTCATCATTTATAACTTGTTTATAATTCGAAGAATGACTAATTAAATTCTCAAATTCTTCTCCTAAAGTATGAAGACTTAAACTCTTAAATTTATTTTCTAAGAGTTTTTCTAATTCTGTTGTGGATTTTAATTTAAAATCAGATATCTCAGGTGGTGATTGAATACTGGGTGAAGCTATAACAACCGATTGATGCTGAGATTCTTGATGTATATAACTTTTAAATTTAGTTAAAATTCTTCCAACTCTATCATGTAAAGACAACATTTGTTCACCTAAAACGTGAACATATAAGTTCATATGATTCTGTTGTCGTATTATATTATTTAAATGATTTGTAGTGAGAGGTAGAATATCACTATCAAATAGCTTTTGGAACGCACTATAATGTCGAACCTCATTATTATACTCATATATCTATATGATAGGGGTGTAAAGGTGGAAAAAGGGATCGAACCACCGAACCATTTTGAAGACGATATGCCCTTTCCAACACCGAGAGATAATTACTAAAATAAGTAGTTAAAAACCATGGTATGAATGAAATCATTTGGTTTTTGCTGCTAAATGTTTATAAAATTGATCAGCAAAATATTTTCGATCTGAAGGAAGGAAATTTTCTAAAAACCATTTTTTAAATGGTGCCCATCTGGGTAAGTTAAATTCTTGCTCTAGCCGGAGAGCCTGATTGAAAATCTATTTTTGGAGTAAAATCTATTAAACGGAAAAATTCATTTTAGATACAGATATATCTGGATCAACTGAGGTTGAATATATACCCCTAACAATATTATCAGAAGATATATGTAATTCTTCAACTCTTGAAGAAGATTCAGGATGATTTTGATCAAGACGTATACTAAAAGTAGACTTCCTAGAAGGTGATCTTATCTGATAATCTATAGGAGATATATATGAATGTGAGGAATAAGATCTATTAGATCTTGATGTCCAAGAATGACGATTTGGTTCAAATTGAATTTGGACTCTACCATTAGGAGTCTGAGAAATATTTGTTAGGGTTCTACTACTAATTGATTGAGTAGGTAATGCATGCTCAATTGTCTATGATTCAGAAAATACAATTTCTTCCCTGGTATTATCGAATTAGTACATTCTAATTTAGAAAATTTACAAGTGTAATTTTCTAAATTTTCATATATGATATTATCTGTCTTTCTTAACAAGTGTGCCAATAACTTGAGAAATGCTAATTGTGGAACATTTACAGTTAGATATGCAACTGGTCATTAACATACAAGGAGACAGAATATTAATCTTCTCCATCCTGCTGTTGTACTGAAAATAATAGTGCATCAAGCGATTGGATTAATTTTTAGGGCAACAATTTTCTCCTATAATCAGTATTATATTTTATGTTATATTAATATAAATATTTATTATTATTCGTCGAGAAGACAGAATTCGCACTCTTCTTAACTTCGAGGCGTTAAGTTCGTGGTATGATAGAGATAGGAAATTTGAAAAATATTTTTAAAATAAAAAAATTATTATTCTTTTTTTTATATAATTTTAAAAAAATTATTTAAATACTGTCACACCCCGAATCCGGGCCTAGGTCGTGAACTAGATTCCTAAATTCAAGAGAATGACACGGCTACACTCCCAAGATTTTTTCAAAAGAATGTAAAGCCACTTACTTCCAATTATTCAACAAGAATCAATCAAAATAAAAACTTAAATAATTATAAAATATCATCCACAAATACGAACTTTCTCCAATAATAAAACTTCAACTCAAACAATTCAAGTTTCCAAAACAAGAACTCTTATTCAAAATCATCCGTCCAATAATCATCCTCTAAATCAGAATCTTCTCTGTCATCTGTAAAGTGGGAAACATACGAGGTGAGTATAAAAATACCCAGTAGGCAGAACATCTCACCTCCTTTAAAAATAATCTTTTCAATTATAAGAAAAACAATATATATATATATATTATATATATATATATATATATATATATATGTTTAAAATAATAATAATAACAGTACCGTACTTTTATCTTTAAAGCACAAAAAAAACAAAACATAAATTAAATGCTAAATAAAAATATTAAGCAAAACAACGTAACAAAATCATTCAATCAATATCTTTCATTTTTCTTTTCTTTTCTTTTCTTTTGACTATTGGGGGAATAATATGAATGTTTCGCGAATGAGTCTTTAACTGATATCAGTTCCTAACTTTATACCCATTAGGAAAGGGCCTTTCTTGTATCTTATATCTTGTGGCTTTTTGTCTATGCCAATGGAGATCTTATAAATGGTGGAACATATTCCCCCCCATTATTATCCATCAAGTTAATCCCCAATAAAATCAAATATAAAAACATTACATATAATTTACTTTTATAAAACTTTAATGTAAATACTTAACATTCTAAAATATTTAAGAATGTTGAAAAAAAAAAAAAAGAAGTATGCTTTATTTTAAAAAGATAATAATTTGTAATCAAATTAGAAAAAGGAAACGTAATCAAATTAGGAAAAGGAAATATAATCAAATTTGAAAAAGGAAACATAATCAAATTGAAAAAGGAAACGTAATCAAATTTGAAAAAGGAAACATAATCAAATTTGAAAAAGGAAACATAATCAAATTTGAAAAGGAAACATAATCAAATTTGAAAAAGGAAACATAATCAAATTTGAAAAAGGAAACATAATCAAATTTGAAAAAAGGAAATATAATCAAATTTAAAAAGGAAACATAATCAAATTTGAAAAAAAAGGAAACATAATCTATTTTGAAAAAGGAAACATAATCTATTTTGAAAAAGGAAACATAATCAAATTTGAAAGAGGAAATATAATCACATCAATTTCGAAATTTACGGCAGTGTCCAATATATATATATATATATAATAAGAAAATAAGGAAATATAATTATGGCAAGTTTTGGACTGTGCCGTCGCCGGAATGGTTGAATAACAACAACAATATGTGCTTAAAAATTTTTGGAGTCAAAGATTAATTGCAGGCAGTTGAACTTTCAAAATTCTATTGAGAAGATAACAATTAGTCTTTCACATATCATAATCTCCAAATTCAATACTTAAAAAGTTTATCCATACTATAGATAAAAATAACGGAGAGGGATAGTCCACCTACCTCGATTGAGCGCTAAGCGTACTTTCTGATACTTCGATTAACTCAAGTGTTCCGCTCTTAAATTCCCTTCGGACTCTATCAGAAATCCAAAATACAAACATTAAAACTAAACTTATAGTTGATAACTTAATCTTACGATTCTAATAATCAAAACCGCTAAAAATTACTTACCTCTTTGAACAACTTCTTGGTATTGAGAAAACCCTTGTCTCTGGCGGCTATGGCGTTCTGAGATAAAAGAAACCCTAGTAAAACCTAATAATCATACTTATGCTTATATTTATAATTACTCTTATATCCAACTATATACTATTTACCATCAAGTCCTTACACTATTAAATAAATAATTAAAGCCCCAAAAATAAAATAAAATGCGGGTATTACATTCTACCCCCCATAGAAAACATTTCGTCCTCGAAACTAATGTACCTTGTTCCTCAAACAAATATGGATATTTGGTGCGCATATCTTCCTCCAATTCCCATGTAGCTTCCCTTGGGGTGTGATTGGTCCATTGCACTTTGACCTACGATATAGTTCTTCTTCTCAATACTTGTTCTTTACGATCAACAATTTTCATTGGAACTTCTTCATAATTTAAATTCTCTTGAACATGTAAAGGTTCCACTTCTAACACATGACTTTCATCTGGAACATAACGCCTCAATTTTGACACGTGGAAGACGTTGTGTACTCTGGATAAAGCAAGTTGATATGCTAGTTGTCCAACTCTCTCTAATATTTCAAAAGGTCCTACAAACCTTGGACTTAACTTTCCACTCACGCCAAATCTCATAACACCTTTTGTCGGTGAGACCCTTAGATATACCTTTTCTCCTTTTTGAAATTCCAACGGTCTCCTTTTTGTATTTTCCCAACTTCTTTGTCGATCTTGAGCTGTCTTCAAATGTTGTCTTATCAATGTCACCTTCTCTTTAGCTATTTTCACTAATTCCAGACCGGTTATACTCTTTTCCCCAACTTCATCCCAATACGTGGGGGAGCGACATCTTCTCCCATACAAAGCTTCAAAAGGAGCCATACCAATGCTAGACTGATAACTGTTGTTGTATGAAAACTCCACTAAGGTTAGGTAATCTACCCAATTACCTTTAAAATCAATGGCACACGCTCGAAGCATGTCTTCCAAAATTTGAATTACTCTCTCTGATTGACCATCAGTTTGAGGATGAAAAGCAGTACTTAGGGATAATTTGGTACCAAATGATTCATTTAGACTTTTCCAAAAATGAGAGACAAATCGAGAATCACGATCTGATACAATTGATATTGGTACACCATGTAATCGAACTATGTTATCAATGTATAAGCGTACCAATTCTTCCATGGACATAGTGGCCTTCATTGGAAGAAAATGAGCTGACTTCATTAGTCTATCCACTATCACCCATATTGTATCTCTACCAGTTCTGGATTTAGGCAATCCTACCACAAAATCCATAGTCACGTGTTCCCATTTCTATTCTGGTATCTCTAATGGTTGTAATAGGCCTTCGGGTCGTTGATGTTCAGCTTTCACCTTTTGACAAACCAAACAACGAGATACAAACTCTGCAATGTCCTTCTTCATTCCCTTCCACCAAAAGTTTGTCTTCAAGTCCCTGTACATTTTTGGTCCTCCTGGGTGTACCAAAAATTTGGTGTTATGCGTCTCCTTCAATACCTCTTGCCTCAACTGTATATTATTCGGTACCCATAATCTGCCTCGAAACCATAAACTACCATATGAGTGCCTTTGAAAATCTGAACCCTCGTGTACTTGATTGTTTATTAGGTTTACACCTTCATCACTTTCTTGGGCTATCTTAATTCTTTCAATTAATGTTGGCTGAGCTAGAAGCGTAGAAATCGTTCCATCCACACGTTCACCAATTTTAATCTCCAACTTCTCAAATTCCGTAATCAACTGTTCTTGTTGAGTCCACATAGCTGCTAGCATCCCTGATGATTTTCTACTTAAAGCATCTGCTACCTTGTTGGCCTTTCCAGGATGATAACTAATTTTTAAGTCGTAGTCTTTCAGTAACTCCAACCATCTTCATTGCCTCATGTTTAATTCCTTCTGCGTGAAAAGATACTTTAAGCTTTTATGATCAATGAACACCTCACACTGTTCTCCATACAAATAATGTCTCCAAATCTTTAGGGAAAACACCACTGCTGCTAGTTCCAAATCATGGGTAGGATAATTTTGCTCATACGGTTTCAACTGTCGAGAAGCATATGCAATTACCCTACCATTCTGCATTAATACGCATCCTAAACCATGTTTCGAAGCGTCTCTATAAATTTGAAACCCTCCAAATTCAGTCGGAAGTGCTAAAACAGGTGCTGATACTAACTTTTGTTTCAGTTGTTGAAAACTCTTCTCACATGATGGACTCCACACAAACTTCGTTCTCTTTTGAGTCAAACGAGTCAGAGGCATAGCGATTGAAGAGAAGCCTTCAATAAACTTCCGATAGTATCCTGCAAGACCAAGAAAACTGCGAATCTCAGTAACATTGGATGGTTGAGGCCAATCCACAATTGCTTCTATCTTTTTCGGATCCACAGATACACCTTCTCCAGATATCACATGTCCCAAGAAATTCACACTTGGGATCCAAAATTTACATTTTGAAAACTTAGCATACAACTTATCTTCTCGAAGCATCTGTACTACCATTCTTAAATGCTCTGAATGTTGTTCCTTCGATGATGAGTAGATAAGAATATCATCAATGAATACCACCCCACAGATATCCAACTGTTCTCTGAATACTCTGTTCATTAAATCCATAAAAACAGCTGGAGCATTTGTTAATCCAAAAGGCATCACAAGAAACTCGTAATGTCCATATCGAGTTCTAAATGCACTTTTAGGAATATCTTCCTCCTTCATCTTCAATTGATGATATCCAGATCGAAGGTCAATCTTCGAAAATATCTTGGCATTCTTCAATTGATCAAAGAGATCATCTATTCGAGGCAATGGATACTTATTCTTCACTGTGACCTTGTTCAACTCTCTATAATCAATACATAACCGCATGCTCCCATCCTTCTTCTTCACGAATAAGACTGGTGCTCCCCATGGTGAAACACTAGGCCGAATGAACTTCATATCCAGTAGTTCTTGAAGTTGTCCTTTCAATTCCTTAAGTTCAGCGGGTGCCATTCTATAAGGAGTCTTAGAGATAGGTTCTGCTCCAGGAATGAGATTAATCTCGAAATCAACTTCACGTTTAGGAGGTAAACCTGGTAATTTCTCTGGAAACACATCAGGAAACTCACAAACAATTGGTACATCTTCCATGTTTGGGATATTCTTCTTTGAATCTACCACATATGCCAAGTATCTTGTACATCCTTTTTGTAAGTATTTAGAAGCCTTTATCACTGAGATAATTGGTGTGATCTTCTTTTTACTGCACTAGTATGTACTTTGAAATTTGAATTCATCCTTTCCAGGTATTCTAAAATCCACACTCTTTTCTCTACAATTTATTGTGGCATGATTTCGTGATAACCAATCCATACCCAAGATTATATCAAAATCCGATATGTCAATCAAAATAAAACTAGCAAGAAGTCTATGTATCCCAACATCAACTTGACAATCTCCAAAAATATGGTTAGAATTGAGATTCTAAATGCACACTTAGAAATATTTTCTACCACCAAGATCATTACTTGAAACTCAATCTCTCTGCCTGCGTATCCCTCTATTCAAATTAGGCATAAGAACGTTCATTTCATCATTCTCTTGTTCATCATACAAATCAACTACTCTAGAAGTCTCAACCTTCTGCCACGATTCATCAATTGGTAGTAAAAATTTCCCAAAGAAAATGAATATAGTCATTTAAAATAATAATAATAATAACACAAAACACAAAACATAAATATAAACAAAAATCACTTCCTTAAATTTCTAAGTTCCACTGCAATCCATACTTCCTAATCCTAAAAGGCAAATCAATTCTTAATTTGTGAATCATAACCTACTGCTCTGATACCACTAAATGTCACGCCCCGAATCCGGGCCTAGTTCGTGAACTAGATTCCCAAATTCAAGAGAATGACACGGCTACACTCCCAAGATTTCTCCAAAGAATGTAAAGCCACTTACTTCCAATTATTCAACAAGAATCAATCAAAATAAAAACTTAAATAATTATAAAATATCATCCACAAATACGAACTTTCTCCAATAATAAAACTTCAACTCAAACAATTCAAGTTTCCAAAACAAGAACTCTTATTCAAAATCATCCGTCCAGTAATCATCCTCTAAATCAGAATCTTCTCTGTCATCTGTAAAGTGGGAAACATAGGGGGGTGAGTATAAAAATACCCAGTAGGCAGAACATCTCACCTCCTTTAAAAATAATCTTTTCAATTAAAAGAAAAACAATATATATATATATATATATATGTTTAAAATAATAATAATAATAGTACCGTACTTTTATCTTTAAAGCACAAAAACAAAAAACAAAACATAAATTAAATGCTAAATAAAAATATTGAGCAAAACAACGTAACAAAATCATTCAATCAATATCTTTCATTTTTCTTTTCTCTTCTTTTCTTTTGACTATTGGGGGAATAATATGAATGTTTCGCGAATGGGTCTTTAACTGATATCAGTTCCTAACTTTATACCCATTAGGAAAGGGACTTTCTTGTATCTTATATCTTGTGGCTTTTTGTCCATGCCAATGGAGATCTTATAAATGGTGGAACATGTTCCCCCCCCCCCCCAATTGCTATCCATCAAGTTAATCCCCAATAAAATCAAATATAAAAGCATTACATATAATTTAATTTTATAAAACTTTAATGTAAATACTTAACATTCTAAAATATTTAAGAATGTTGAAAACAAAAAAAAAAAGAAGTATTCTTTATTTTAAAAAGATAATAATTTGTAATCAAATTAGAAAAAGGAAACATAATCAAATTGAAAAAGGAAATGTAATCAAATTTGAAAAAGGAAACATAATCAAATTTGAAAAAGGAAACATAATCAAATTTGAAAAGGAAACATAATCAAATTTGAAAAAGGAAACATAATCAAATTTGAAAAAAAGGAAACATAATCAAATTTGGAAAAAGGAAATATAATCAAATTTAAAAAGGAAACATAATCAAATTTGAAAGAGGAAATATAATCACATCAATTTCAAAATTTACGGCAGTGTCCAATATATATATATATATATATATATAAAAGAAAATAAGGAAATATAATTATGGCAAGTTTTGGACTGTGCCGTCGCCGGAATGGTTGAATAACAACAACAATATGTGCTTAAAAATTTTTGGAGTCAAAGATTAATTGCAGGCAGTTAAACTTTCAAAATTTATTGAGAAGATAACAATTAGTCTTTCACCTACCTCGATTGAGCGCTAAGCGTACTTTCTACTTCGATTAACTCAAATGTTCCGCTCTTAAATTCCCTTCGGACTCTATCAGAAATCCATAATACAAACATTAAAACTAAACTTATAGTTGATAACTTAATTTTACGATTCTAATAATCAAAACCGCTAAAAATTACTTACCTCTTTGAACAACTTCTCAGTATTGAGAAAACCCTTGTCTTTGGCGGCTATCGCGTTCTGAGATAAAAGAAACCCTAGTAAAACCTAATAATCATACTTATGCTTATATTTATAATTACTCTTATATCCAACTATATACTATTTACCATCAAGTCCTTACACTATTAAATAAATAATTAAAGCCCCAAAAATAAAATAAAATAAAATGCAGGTACTACAAATACTAATTTAAAAAATTAGCATATTTAATCCTTAAATTATTTATAATTCAAATTTGATCCATAAATATTATTTTATCTTTAAACTTATTTTTAATATACTAATTATTTCTTTTATATATTTTATAAACAAATTAAAATAAATTGAAGTTGCACAATTTTCAATTAATGGAAGTTGCATTGGATGCAATTCCATTAATGTTAAGTTGCATATTAAGAATGCAACTTTTATATAAATTTAATAAAAAATAAAAAGACGTGGTTCTAAATAAACAAACAATGTTGTTTTGATGATGGCAAGTTCATTATAAGTTTAATGATATTCTAAATAGCGTAGTGTTACAAAGTTAAATTCACATAATGCAGCTTCCTATATATAAAAAATTGCACCTTTTTATAAAGGTAAAGTTACATTTATTAAAGGCTACTTTAAATAAAAAATATTTATGCACTCATTATCACTTTTTTTCTTAATAAAATTTTTTGTAGATAATAAAACTTTATGTACATTATTCTAAATATATATTTAAAGTTTAGAAAATCATTAAATTTTATTTATATATTTAAAAAATATATATATATATATCTATTAAGGTATTGATAGATTCAAGCTATTAGATAAATGATACATGACAACTTAACAACCATTGATTGCCACCTTCTTTACCTTTAATAGGGGACAAATTTTCTCAAAAAAAGAATAGAAGCTGACATACAGAAGTTTTGACAAGGACAAGAAGAAGTTGATAGAAATTTGAAGAATATACCAACTCTATCGTTTTGGCTCTAAAGTGTTAGGAATAAAAGGGGTCACTACGACACCCACAATGTCACAAACATAATATTATCAATAAATTTACAATTTAATCAACCCCAATATTGTCGCAACTAAATCACCAACTAAAACCAATAAAATTGCAATCAATAAACAACAATAATTTATACGTGGAAAAACCCTTCAACAAGAAGAGTCAAAAAACCATGAGACAATTAGAGGAGTCCACCCTGTACTTCTCTTATTGATAATTGAGGGTAAAATAAAACCAATTCAATCTACAAAAGGTTTACACACCCACCAACAAGCACAAAAAAATAAGAGATAAAAAATAGAGAACAAAAGGTGTAGAAATCACCAAGAAATTTGTTATGTCCAAATATTTGTTCTGACCAAACCGAAACTCAAAACAAAAATCTAACCGTCCAAAATAAAACTCAAGATGTCACAAATAAATTGTCAAAATGTCAGCCAAATCGGACCACGTTTGTTCCTTGATCAAAGCTGAACACGAGAACTGTCATCCTCTCAAATTTTCTGCTCACATATTTTCTTGTTCAACAAGATAGAATTATGGGAGGTCCCTTACCGTAGCTCTCGAGGACCATATTTATAGACTAAAGTATAAAACCCTAAAAAAGCTCACAATAAAAGCTCACATAAAATAATATCAAAGCAATACATAAAATAAAATATATTGCAAGTAGGTTGGACCCTAACAATCTGCCCTCCAGCCTAACATGGGGAAGACAAACACACTTCAATGATAACTTGAAGCTCATTTCCGCAAGCTTATCACATGTTTAAAGCTTGCTTTCAAGGACCACCTTTGTCAACATATTTGCACCATTCTTGCTCAAATCCAAAGCAGTTCTGATAGGAGTTATCTTGACAACATAAGAGAAGATCTTCCCAAAATCAATACATTTTTTCTAGTTGCACCCTTTTACAACAAATCTAGCTTTTCGCCTTGCCATCTTCTCACCATCTTTCTTGTTCTTGAAAAACCATATGTTTCTCAAGACTTTCCTATCCATAGGAAGCTTTACCAAATCATAAGCATGATTCTTTTTCAAAGAATCCATCTTATCTTTCATAGCCTCGAGCCAAAGATCTTTGCCTTCATTAGACATTACTTCTTGAAAACTCTCAGGCTCCCCATCATCAGTGACCAATATGTACTCCGAGCTTGAATATTTTGAAGAAGCTTTGCAAACTCTGCTTGACCTTTGAACTTGTACATCATCTACTGGCGAGATAAATTGCTCCCCCTGCTCATGAATCTCTTCCTCATCAGGTTGAGTGTAATTAGATACATCACCATCATTATCAAGTTGTACCTCCTCAACAACATCATGTGTTGGCTATCAATCAGAAATAGACGTAGGGACAAGAGAAACATCAGTAGTATCAACATTTAAATCTGAGTTAATATTATACCTTGCACTCAGAAGATCTGCACCCATCTCGTGCTCAAAGAATACCATATCTCTGCTTCTCACTACTTCTTGTTTCTTGGGATCATATAGTTTGAAGCCATACTCTTCATTACCATAGCCAACCAAACAATGATCACAAGGGTCAAGAGTAATAGCAGTATCAATAGGAATAAAATATTTACCTACTAAACATTTTATCCCCTTGTGACTTATCTATCCCAGTTGGCGATGCCATAAGTTTGGAGAATTCTTTTCTTCCGCTGCATTAAGCTCATTAAAACATACACTCAAGTATGTCTTATTGATAACTCTACAATAGTAGAGTTATTTGCAGTTGTTTTGCCTAGTTTCTAGCTCAATTTGCTTAACTTGTTCATGATTTTGAGTTAGATTTTGTTAAATTGCATAATTCCTTTCCCAATTTTAATTTTGTAGGTTAATTGTTAAAAAGGGGCATTTTAATTAAAGAATTCCTAAATTTTATTATTCCATTGTTAACATTTCAATTTGTGCAGAATTTCACATGATGGAATTTTTGGATTCAATTGCCAAGGGTAAAAAGGGAATTTTGATGGTTGAAATTGGTGAAAGGAGGCTGGATAAAAGTTGACCGTGAAGAAATTGAAATATATGTGGATGATTCATCAAGAGGGAAAATGGGACATTAAATTCCAGAAGGCACCTATACACACACACACACACACACACACACACACATATATATATATATAACATGTGCACCCACACACTATTTGCAACTTAAAATCCAGCTGGACACTTTCGGTCCTATATATTTATTTCTTTTGTCCTATCCATTATACATATATATATATATATATATATATATATATATGTTTGTTTGATAAAGTGCATGTCGACAAGGTGGACAAGAAAGTAGAAGAAAAAGACAAGAATTTCAAGAAAGCAGCTGGAATGTTGCTGCTGACCCTGCAGCAATCAGAAGAAAAAGACAAAACTCCTGCAGAAAGCATCTGACATTCTGCTGCAGATCATGCGGCGGTTAGAAGAAAAAGACAAAAACTCTGCTGAAAATGCTGCAGCATCAGAGGAAAACGACAAAGATCACAGAAAGTAGCTGGAGACCGGCTCTAGATGTTGCAGCAATTAGAGGAAGAAAACAACAACTTCAGAAGGCAGTTGGAAATTATTCAGATTATTTGCTGGAATTTTTGGAGAAAAATCCAGAATTATGGACAGATGGCAGCTTGGTAATGGCTCTCGGTGCACAAAGAGGCTATATACATGAGGAAACCCGAGAGGATTGAGGTTGTTAGAGTTTTTAGGCTAGGTTAGGAGGCTTTTGGCCGAGTTACAGAGATTGGTTTTCTCTTAGTTTTCTTAGATAGTTTAGTAGTGTTTCAATAGAATAGTTTATCTTTTCTTCTTAGTTTTAGACTAACTTTTAGGAGGGAAGAACCCAAGAGTGAGTAGGGTGACTTGCTGAAGCATTCATCAGCTGAGTAGTAGAGACGCAGCAGCATCAAGCAGAGGGAACGAAGGGCAGCAGTACGTTGATTAAACCGATTTGGGCAGTAGGGTGATCTCTGATCCAGAGTAATCCTCTCTCCATTTCTTCAACTTACTACTGTTTTGTAATTAAATGTTCTTTGTAATATGAGAATGTTTACTGATAAGCGAAAATCGTATCACATTTTTAGCATGTTTTTATATATGTTTTAATGTGAAATTGAGAGTAAATTGACATTAATTGTTTACTATTTACTTGATTTCACGGTTTTTATGATTTTGGAAGTGTCAGGTGAAAAGTAGACGAAAACAGCAAATTTTGGGGCAAAAACGCAATTTTTGGAAATGTTGACCCGGTCAAAGGTCCGGGACGGGCGTCCCGACCCGGTCAAACCACCAGGACGGGCGTCCCGAACCTGGTCAACAAATCAGGACGGGCGTCCCGAACCGGGACAGGCGTCCCGAGCCGCCAGAAGCTGTCCCACATCGAATTTTTCAGAATTTTTCACTCCGGGAAGTTGCTATAAATACCCCAGGCCTCCAGCAGTTGAATTCATCCCTCTCCACTCGATCTGAGTCATTAAGTGGTTTCCAGTGTACAGTTTTCCAGTACACAACTCACTCAGAGACTCAGATCTCAGTTTTCTTTCTTATTAGTGTTTTGTTTTAGTTTCTGAGAAATAGTCTCAGATCTTAGGTTTCTATAGATAGGTTCGTTTCCGGTATTCATAGAATACCCGGGGTTTCGTTAGGAGACCCTAAGAGAGCTCTAGGCGTTCGAAGAGTCAGTCCACAGGGCTAGGCTTAAGCCCAGGACGTAAGGTAAAGTCTAGTTACTAGGCTGAGGAAGCGTCCTCCGAAGGTTCTGGCGAGCAAGTCAGGGCGGGCAATACGACGTATACAGCAGTACGCTCTGTAGGCGAGACTAAGTAAAGGGTGATTTCTTTATGGCATCAGTCCCCATACCCCTCTCTTATATGTTTTATTGCTTTGTCCTAAACATCAATTATGAATATCAGATTATGATTTTATGAATAGTTGTTTTGTATGTTGAAGTTATTATGTTTTTCCGGAAATAGCCACCTGCTAATAATCATTATGTCTGCATGTCTAATGTAGTTCTTTTAAACTAAAATAGGGTTATAGACAATTCCTAACCACGGTCTATTCATAACCTGTTTAGTTTAACAGACATCAATTAGTATTGGTGTCTGCCATACTAGATAAAATAACATGCTGAACACCTGGCTTGTTAGAGTAGTCTAGGTAGGCTGAGTAGAGCGTTATGCCAGCGATTACGAGCCTTCAGAGTGATCCCCGAAAGTGACATAGGGCTTTCATAACTGTCTTTGTTCGTACCGTGAGTAGGGCCGTTTACCTTAATGATAGGGGGCGGTAGCATAGAGACTCAGATGTGGTACACACCTTTAGACACAGAACATAGTTGCATTCCAGGCTAAGAATATCTAAAACACTCGAATATAGGTCAATCAACATATAGGAACAGTATAACATAGAATCAGAACTTATCTTTAAAACACTTCTAGGGTTAATTAGACTTGAACCTAGTGGAGAATGGATCACCCTCTCATCAAAGTATTTGATGAAGATTGCATAACTGGATCATAAGATAAGAGTTAGGATAAGAGGCTAGTTACTACTAAGTCGTTGCCACTTCCCTGGGAATACGATAATTAACTTAGTAAAATCGTAGATACTTTCCAATAGACTAGCTACACGATAGGTACTCTGCCTTAGATTCTGGCTGATTAAGTGACACCATAAGACTAAACGTGACAATTAGTCAATCACAGTCCTTAATTAATCATAATCGACATAGGGTAAAATAACACCTATTTAGTACGTCAACCGGAATCGCATCAGATTTTTGGCGCCGTTACCGGGGAAATATCATAATGAATTTAGGATTATTGGCCACAATTCTAGAGACTTATGATAGGTAACGGTAGTAACCTAGACTTTTGATTAACACTTAGGTTATACCAGTTAGGCAATCACTTTCCTGAATATAGGATTATCATAACTAATTAATTTTAGATGTCATCTAAAATTAAGACACTTAGGGTAATCAAATTTTAGAAAATTATTCTAAAACCATATTAAGGAAATTTACCTGCTTTCTAAATAAATTTCAAAATCCATAAAAATAATTTTCTTACTTTCTTGTTTCACTGTCCTACTTTTTGCTATTTGTTGTTTCTAACCAGACTTTGCACTCAAAGATGAAGAGAACAAGAGCAGCTACTAATCAGGCAAAGAAAACAGAAAACCCTGACACTCCAGGACCAAAGAAGACGAAACTAGAAGGCCCCTCTAGACCCGCACCAGAAGTACCACGAGGGACTCTTCCTTCACAACCAGTAGAAGTAAACTCGAGCTCTGATGCCAGTGAACTAGTGAGACGATTCCTGAACACCCGTGAGCATAGTCCCACGGAAGAAGATCCTTCTGAGGATACCTTCCCTCCTAGAGATACCCCAGAGATCTCCATTCACCCTCCTACCCAGAGTTCCTCTAAATCCACCCCCTACTGATCAAACCCAGAATTCACCGACCTCTCCTGCATACACCCAACACCTCACGAGCGCACCCCTTCATCTGCGGGGAGTACTACGGTTATTTCACTGTTGTCCGTGCACATAGACACTAACTCAAAGGGTCTATGAGATGGACCAAGGGATTGCCAGCAGACTGTGTCATTTAGACCAACTCAGTCTGAACATCACAACTAACGTAGACCGACTCAGAGCACGGTCAATCTCCAGGAGAACCAAGGTGCACAACTACTCGCGAGATGGCTGATCTACGCAGTGAGCAAAACAGGTAGAGGGATGAGATGCGAACAATACGCATAGAAATGCGAAGCATTCGGACAGAACTACAGGAGATCAGAGACAGGATTCGTTAAAAAGGGAAGATTCTTTTACTTTTATTTTCAGCAAATAATTCGTTTGAACTGAAACTTGAATAATTGACCCATATTTTTCTATTTTCAAACATTTTTAAAGGGTCCTTTATTTTCAACAAGTTTCTTCAGACATTTTATTTCTATGAAAAACGAAAAGTTTACAATTGCAGTTTATTTTTCATTAACTAAATTGTATAAATTCAAATTTTTGTTTTTCTTGCTGAATTAAATAGGAATAAATTAGGGTAGTATGATTTTCGAAAAGTGAGACTGAGGAATTTTTGCAAGAGTGTTTTTTTTTAACAACTTCTGAATTTCATTGGATAAACAGGAAGCCTTGTTAAAAATTATGATTATTTTTGGTATATGAGATTTGCAGGAATTAAGAAAAAAAAAATTTCAGAATTGGCACGCATCCCGAGGCACCCGGGACGGCGTCCCTGTTCTGGACGGGCGTCCAGCGGGACGGGAGTCCTGCCTCCGGGACGGGCGTCCCGAAGGCCTCCCGTCTATAAAATCTCAATTTTTTCATTTTTCCCTCAAAATTCACTTCCAAAAATCCACCTCTCTCAAATAACTCTCTCTCTTCACCTTTTGCAAACTTTTCAATTTAAAATTTCAAATTTCCCTCCAAAATTAAATTTAAATTTCCTTCCAAATTCGAATTTCCCTCCAAAATTCGAATTTCCCGCCAAAAATTCGAAATCTTTCCCTAGCCTAATTTCACCCTTTTGAATTCAAATTCACCTCCAGAATTCGAATTCGAACCTTCCTTCCTACCTAAAACTCCCAAAAGTCTCTCAAACACTTTCAAACCAAATGGCTGCCAAACGTGCTCGTACCCCATCCACTATGACAGTTACCTCAGTGACACATCCTTTTATGCTGTTTCCCTCCAGCACAGCATATCAGGAGAGATGCACTGGGTACATCGGACGCACGATACTGACGGGCAGAACGCTGGATTGGGCAGCAGTACAGACACTGGGAGTAGAGGCTGAGGTCAGACGCATACTCGATGTACTACCCTACAGTCGAGTATTCATCGTCACAGAGCCCACGTACCTGGAGCTGGTATGTGAGTTCTATGCATCCTTTGCATGCCATCAGGAGCAGATCACATTCCGCTTAGGCGGAATAGATCGGTCGATGAGCATGGCCGAGTTCGGCATCGCTTTGGGTATCTGGCAGAGAGAGGAGCTGGATACGCCCGCCTACACCACAGCAGTTCGGGACTTCACTTCTGCAGGTCTCCACTGCTTGGGCTCAGATCTGTATGACGGGTGTTCCCTACCAGCATGGCTTTGCGAAAGCCACAGGTATCTATCCTGCTCTTCGCTACTTACATGCCATTATTGCACACACTTTGTCAGGACGACGGACGGCCCCCGGGAATGTCACCCAGATGGAGACATTCCTCTTGGCCAACATGCATATGGGATCCACAGTAGAGATGGCTCGACTTATCACAGTCATCATGCGGGGTTTTGCTACGGACACTCGGAAACAGTGTCTGGGGCTCGGGCCATTCATCACCAGGATAGCCCGCTACCTGGAGTTGGACATAGAGGGCTCGGAGCTTACTCTGGTCGCCCCAACCACTATTCCCACAGACGTTACCATCCTACGGAACATGGGAATGGTTGTCCGGGATGCGAGCGGCCGCTACACCATCCACACAGAGCAGCCAGGACAGGCTCGGCATCAGAAGCAGCTCCACCGCATATCCTCCATCCGAGACGTTCGTGCCACGTACTGCCTTCGAACGACACATGTCGCACGGATTGGCAGAACTATCGGCACGATACAGTCGAGACATGGACCGGATTGACAGCCGGCTGGCCATGATGGATGACCGGATTGACAGACGACTGGCGGTGATGGATGACAGGATCGCCATGATCACCAGTAGGATTGAGGAGATACATCAGCAGACTGCCCGAGTAGCGGAGAACTTCGAGTTTGACCTAACAGACCTCGGTCCACTGGATGGCGACCCGCCGGGTTCTTAGTCTCTCTCCCCTTCTTTTCTTTCTTTTTTTTTGTCTTTTGTTTATCTTGTTCTTTGTGTATGTCTGGGCTGTATGACTATGAATCTTTGTACAAAATTGATTTATATGACATACAGAATTGTTGCATTATTTTGTTTTTTTTTTGTTTATTATGTTTTATTTCTTGTTTTCAAATAAGTGTGGGGTAATTAGCTATGCATGAACACTGAGGACAGTGCCAAACTTAAGTGTGGGGTAGCAGTGCACGGTGCACTGTAGCAGTTTGAAGCAGTTTGAAAATTTTCGCATGCTTTTGCTTGTTTTCCCTGTATTTTCACACCCTTCCAAAAATTTCAAAATTTTTCCGTCTTTCAGACTTCTAAATGCAGTATGCTTGGTTAAACAAATTGCTTATGTCTATGATATGTAGGTAGTATGTTATGGTTAGTAGGAGATAATTGATAGCTATCTTGGACTAATTGATTAGGAATAGGGAATTCCTGATAACTGAGCACAACCTTGTCTGGATTAGAGACCTCAACCAATTGCCTATTCGAGACTTAACTAGATAAAATTAGACCAGTTGTGGATATTGGCAGTTAGAATGACTAGATGAGACTCTGAGCTAAAAGTGAAAAGAACTTAAGGAAGTTAATTACAATAGGGTAGTTTGCCAGCGGCCTTCGCTACTCGAGCACCACTCCTTCGGGGAACTTAAAGCCTGATGCCCTAAGGTCGTGTAGATCTGGGAGTCATCGGAGTGGGACTCGCTACATGGGTAGTTGAAGTTGACGTGTTCTAAGCAAACTCGAAATACCCTGAATCTATAAAGAAAATAACTAAGTGCTAAAACATTAAAAATCTGATCACCAAAGCTCAGAACTCAGAAAGTTATCTGTTGTCAGTATGTCTAGCGATAGGTCGAAGTATTATCTGGTAGCAGTTAAGATAAGAGTTCATTGTGTTGACTATCTGGTCTAGACTAGTACACACACTACACATCAGGAAGACCCTGTGACTAAGAAAAAAGTCCAACCTAGTTGTTGATTTATTTTCTGCCTGATCATAACAAACTACTAGAGACATGTGAGACCTTGTCATAGCAACCTAACCAATCAGACCTGTGTTAAGAATTGTCTGAAGAATTTTTGGAATAAAAACATGATTAGGAATTTAAGTGACTGCACTACGGTTTAAAATCACTAACTCCATGTAGACTTTGCTTGAGGACAAGCAAAAAGCTAAGTGTGGGGTTATCTGATACGCGAAAATCGTATCACATTTTTAGCATGTTTTTATATGTTTTAATGTGAAATTGAGAGTAAATTGACATTAATTGTTTACTATTTACTTGATTTCACGGTTTTTATGAGTTTGGAAGTGTCAGGTGAAAAGTAGACGAAAACAGCAAATTCTGGGGCAAAAACGCAATTTTTGGAAATGTTGACCCGGTCAAAGGTCCGGGACGGGCGTCCCGACCCGGTCAAACCGCCAGGACGGGCGTCCTGAACCGGGACGGGCGTCCCGAACCTGGTCAACGAATCAGGACGGGCGTCCCGAGCCGCCAGAAGCTGTCCCACATCGAATTTTTCAGAATTTTTCACTCCGGGAAGCTGCTATAAATACCCCAGGCCTCCAGCAGTTGAATTCATCCCTCTCCACTCGATCTGAGTCATTAAGTGGTTTCCAGTGTACAGTTTTCCAGTACACAACTCACTCAGAGACTCGGATCTCAGTTTTCTTTCTTATTAGTGTTTTGTTTTAGTTTCTGAGAAATAGTCTCAGATCTTAGGTTTCTATAGATAGGTTCGTTTCCGGTATTCATAGAATACCCGGGGTTTCGTTAGGAGACCCTAAGAGAGCTCTAGGCGTTCGAAGAGTCAGTCCACAGGGCTAGGCTTAAGCCCAGGACGTAAGGTAAAGTCTAGCTACTAGGCTGAGGAAGCGTCCTCCGAAGGTTCTGGCGAGCAGAGTCAGGGCGGGCAATACGACGTATACAGCAGTACGCTCTGTAGGCGAGACTAAGTAAAGGGTGATTTCTTTATGGCATCAGTCCCCATACCCCTCTCTTATATGTTTTATTGCTTTGTCCTAAACATCAATTATGAATATCAGATTATGATTTTATGAATAGTTGTTTTGTATGTTGAAGTTATTATGTTTTTCCGGAAATAGCCACCTGCTAAATAATCATTATGTCTGCATGTCTAATGTAGTTTCTTTTAAACTAAAATAGGGTTATAGACAATTCCTAACCACGGTCTATTCATAACCTGTTTAGTTTAACAGGCATCAATTAGTATTGGTGTCTGCCATACTAGATAAAATAACATGCTGAACACCTGGCTTGTTAGAGTAGTCTAGGTAGGCTGAGTAGAGCGTTATGCCAGCGATTACGAGCCTTCAGAGTGATCCCCGAAAGTGACATAGGGCTTTCATAACTGTCTTTGTTTACCGTGAGTAGGGCCGTTTACCTTAATGATAGGGGGCGGTAGCATAGAGACTCAGATGTGGTACACCTTTAGACACAGAACATAGTTGCATTCCAGGCTAAGATATATCTAAAACACTCGAATATAGGTCAATCAACATATAGGAACAATATAACATAGAATCAGAACTTATCTTTAAAACACTTCTAGGGTTAATTAGACTTGAACCTAGTGGAGAATGGATCACCCTCTCATCAAAGTATTTGATGAAGATTGCATAACTGGATCATAAGATAAGAGTTAGGATAAGAGGCTAGTTACTACTAAGCCGTTGCCACTTCCCTGGGAGTACGATAATTAACTTAGTAAAATCGTAGATACTTTCCAATAGACTAGCTACACGATAGGTACTCTGCCTTAGATTCTGGCTGATTAAGTGACACCATAAGACTAAACGTGACAATTAGTCAATCACAGTCCTTAATTAATCATAATCGACATAGGGTAAAATAACACCTATTTAGTACGTCAACTGGAATCGCATCATTTACATGGGTTTAAGGATTGATTAAAAATGTTTTGGGAGTGATATGTTTTCCGTCTTGGGATTGACTCCGTTGATTGGTGTCACTATGGACCTAGGGACTGTTTTTCCTATTACGTTGATCCTTGTCTTTCATGATTCATTTCATCAACATATATATTTTTAACCTGAAGATGCTGTGCTGTAGTTAAGTATGAGCATGTTGAATACATTGTTTTGATTATGATGACGAGTATGCTGTAGCATTGCTTTCTATTTTTATGTTTGGTGCTTGTATGGGGCGATACTTGTTTTATTCATGTAATTACATTAAACTGATTTAACATCACTTACGGTTACGACTGTCCAATGTATGAATCGAGCTAGTGTCTGGACTTCTAGCGGAGGGGAGCTAGTGGACGTGATAATTATGTGGCGCTAGATTGAGAGTGCGGAAGCGGTAAGACACGAGAGTGCACTCAATATTGCAGTGGAAATGACCAAATTCACTGACTAGCGTTGCGCTAGGTCAACGGTACTTCGTACTCCATGAGACGATATTATCGGGGATCTAGCCTAGTAGATCAAGTAGTCCGGGTGGAACCATACATGCTGTAGCATTGATATGGAAACTGAAAGCATGCTTTGTATATTTAGATTCATCTCTAGTTTGTACTTACATTTTTGGCGTGAATGCCACAACATTGTATTACCTGCAGTACTCTTGTGGTTATTTCCAGTAGGCTAACCCTTAACTGTTAGTGTAGTTAGGAGTAGGAATGTCGTAGCATTAGACTAATCTATGTTCATCATTTATCATTCTTTATTCTTTTATTCTTCAAGATTCATTATTCTTTATTCTTTAGCTTTTTTAACCATTTGTACAATCGTATTTGCATTTGTATTGGCATACATAGTCCCTGTGGGATCGATAATCTTGTACTTAGGTACATATATTACTTGTTGACCAGTGTATACTTGCACTTGTTAAGACTGCGTTAATTTATTCTATTTTCTTATCTTTACAAATTGTGACACACGCACACAATGCAACAAGTTTTTGGCGCCGTTGCCGGGGACTTTGGAGTCAATTTGCTTGTAAATATTGATTGTTTGCATTTGGTTACTCTTATTTTTAGTTTATTTTTATACTCATTCTTGAGCTTATGAGATTATTGAAATGATTGTATGAGGAACAAATAAATTATGCATGAGCTGAACTGTTTTGTGATTTATTGACTTGAATTATTTGCTAAATTTCAGCTTATGTCTCATTCCATCCTTAACGTGTGCTGTTTTGCATGAGTAAAACGCGCAAGGGCTCTCAAGCTTCATTGCTGCCACTCGATCCAGAAATTGAGAAAACAGCCAAGGCGTTAAAGAAGAAGAAACAAACCACGGATAAGGCAGTCATGGCAGAACAGCGGGAAATTCAACCTGAACCTGCCCATAATCCAGTGGTGATGGCAGACGATAGGGATCATGCTATTCGGCAGTATGCAGTCCCTATGTTTAATGCATTGAAAGCAAGTATTGTGCAACCAGAGATTGTTGCAGCACAGTTTGAGTTGAAACCAATGATGTTTCAAATGTTGCAAACAGTAGGGCAGTTTGGTGGATCACCTGCTGAAGATCCACACTTGCACCTACGGATATTTTTGGAGGTAAGCGACGGTTTTAAGCTAACAGGGGTGACAGACGATGCTTTGAGGCTGAAATTGTTTCCATATTCTCTGAGAGACAAAGCTAGAGAATGGCTTAACTCTCTACCCTCTGGTAGTATGACTTCATGGCAGCAGCTTACTGAGAAATTTTTGATGAAATATTTTCCTCCAACGAAAAATGCTAGGTTGAGAAATGAAATCACCTCTTTTCAACAATTAGAAGATGAATCATTGTATGAGGCATGGGAAAGATTCAAAGAGTTGTTAAGGAGATGTCCACATCACGGAATCCCACGTTGTATTCAAATGGAGACATTTTACAACGGGCTGAATGCAAACACCAGAATGATAGTTGATGCTTCAGCAAATGGAGCACTTTTGGCAAAGACATACAATGAGGCCCATGAACTAATTGAGAGGATTGCCAACAACAACTATCAATGGCCTACAACAAGACTGCCAAGCAGAAGAAGAGTGGCTGGAGTGTTGGAGTTAGACCCAATAACTTCGCTTTCAGGCCAAGTATCATCCATGTCTAATATGCTGAAGTCACTGACGATGCCGCAACATAGCGGGCAGATGGCTGAGCAACCAAACCAGTCCAATGTAAGCCAGGTACAGAATGTGTGCTGTGTTTATTGAGGAGAGGGGCATCTATTTGAGGATTGTGTTCACAATCCCACATCAATCTGTTACATGGGGAATCAAAACAGGGGTAATGGTCTTCAATCAAACACTTACAACCCTACTTGGAGGCAGCATCCAAATTTTTCTTGGAGTAATCAAGGGATGCACCCCACTCAAGGTATGAATCCAAGACCACTGCTCCAGCAGCAACAACTGTACCCCCAGCAGCAACATCAACAACTCCAACACCAACAAAGACCTCTACAACAACAACCACCTTCAAGCACTTTAGAGAACATGATGAGAGACTTCATGGCAAGGACGGAAACAACCATACAAGGACTATCATCTACTGTTCGTAACTTGGAAAACCAGGTGGGGCAGTTAGCCCAAGAGATGAGGAGCAGACCACAAGGATCACTTCCAAGCGATACAGAAAATCCAAGAAGAGAAGGAAAAGAACATTGCAAGGCTGTAACACTACGAAGTGGCAGAATACTGGACGAGCCAAAAATGAAGTCTGGAGCAGCTGAGAAGACCAGTGAGCCCAACAAGAATGCATAAATTCCAGTAGCTGAGCCAGAACTAGTGGAGCCAAATGTTGCAGCATCACCAATGCCGCAACAAAGCACCATTCCAGAACAGCCGGATGCTGCAGCATCGCCAATGCCACAGCAATGCAATATTCTAGAGAGCAAACCAGTACAACAAAGAATGCCTTTTCCACAGAGGTTTGCCAAAAAGAAACAAGATGAGCAGTTCAAGAAGTTCTTGGATATTCTGAAACAGCTGCACATCAACATTCCATTAGTGGAAGCCATAGAACAAATGCCCAACTATGCAAAATTCATGAAGGATATCATTACAAAAAAGAGAAAGTTGGGAGAATATGAAATTGTTTTAGTAACCAAAGAATGCAGTTTCTTTTTGCAGGACAAGTTGCCCCCTAAAATGAAAGATCTGGGGAGCTTTAATATTCCTTGTTCTATTGGAGACTCATATTGTGGTATGGCCTTATGTGATCTTGGTGCTAGCATAAATTTGATGCCTTTGTTAGTGTTTAAGCAATTGGGCATAGGAAAGGTAAGACCTACGACGGTAACATTGCAATTGGCGGATAGGTCTATAGCTCACCCAGATGGAAAGATTGAAGATGTCCTAGTAAGGGTTGATAAATTTATTTTTCCAGCTGACTTTATTGTTCTTGATTATGAAGCAGATAGAGAAGTTCCAATTATTTTGGGGAGACCTTTCCTTGCTACGGGAAGGACCCTTATTGATGTTCAAAAAGGAGAACTCGCCATGAGGTTTCAAGATGATAAAGTCACGTTCAATGTATTCAAAGCCATGAAATTCCATGATGAAGGTGAGGATTGTTTTCGCATATCTACTGCTGCTTCTTTGACAGGTGAAGATGAAGAGTGGAGGAACTATGGAGATGATGCATTGGAAAGAGCGTTGATGGAGGAAATGTTGCACTATGGTAATGAAGAAGAAGAGGAATACTCAGCGTGGTTAGAAGCCAATTATCATGGTTTCAAGTTTCGCGCGCAATTTGAATCCTTGGACTTATCTTCTCGGGAGATCAAAGTGACAAAACCTTATGTGGAAGAACCACCTGAACTGGAACTGAAGTCATTGCCGCAGCATTTGAAGTACGGATTTCTGGGAGCAGACTCAACTCTGCCTGTGATTATTTCAGCATTGCTGGATGCTGAACAAGAAGAAAAATTACTTGGAGTTTTGAGGCAGCATAAGAGAGCTATGGGCTGGACCATAGCTGACATAAAAGGTATAAGTCCAACCTTATGCATGCACAAAATCATTTTGGAAGAAAATTCCAAAAATTCAGTTGAGGGGCAACGAAGATTGAATCCTATTATGAAGGAAGTGGTAAAGGAGCAGATTATCAAGTGGCTGGATTTTGGCATAATCTATCCTATTTTTTACAGTTCTTGGGTAAGTCCTATACAATGTGTGCCCAAGAAAGGGGGAATCATTGTGGTGCAAAATGAAGATAATGAATTGATTCCCACTAGAACTATCACGGGATGGAGGATTTGTATTGACTACAGAAAGCTCAACAAAGCCACACGAAAGGACCACTTCCCACTGCCCTTCATGGATCAAATGTTGGATAGGTTGGCTGGACGTGATTACTACTATTTTCTGGATGGCTATTCTGGTTACAACTAGATTGTTGTAGCACCAGGGGACCAGGACAAAACTACTTTCACTTGTCCCTATGGTACATTTGCTTTCAGAAGGATGCCATTTGGATTATGCAATGCTCCAGCAACGTTCTAACGCTGTATGATGGCCATTTTCACAGATATGGTGGAGCAGTACTTAGAAGTTTTTATGGATGACTTCTCCGTATTTGGGGATTCTTTTGATGAATGTTTAGAGAATTTGGCCAAGGTGCTCAAACGTTGTGAGGACACCAACTTAGTCCACAACTGGGAAAAGTGTCACTTTATGGTTAGAGAAGGAATTGTGTTGGGACACCGGATCTCAAAGAAAGGTCTCGAAGTGGACCGAGCCAAGATAGAGGTGATTGAAAAATTACCAACCCCAACAACTGTGAAACACATTCGAAGCTTCTTGGGGCATGCGGGCTTCTATCGACGATTCATTAAAGACATTTCAAAGGTATCTTAGCCCTTATATAAATTATTAGAAAAAGATAATGTGTTTTCTTTTGATGCAGCCTGTGCCGCAGCATTTGAGGAGCTTAAACAGAAGCTTATTTCAGCCCCCATTATCATAGCACCCGACTAGAGTTTACCATTTGAGCTAATGTGTGATGCTAGTGACTATGCAGTAGGTGCTGTTTTGGGGCAGCGGCGTAACAAAATTTTTCATTCCATCTATTATGCCAGCAAGACACTCACGGAGGCTCAGGTAAATTACACTGTTACTGAAAAATAGTTGCTTGCTGTTGTATTTGCCTTTGATAAATTCAGGTCCTATTTGGGGGGCACGAAAGTGATAGTCTACACCGATCATTCTGCCATCAAATATCTACTTGCAAAGAAGGACTCAAAACCAAGGCTCATTAGATGGATTCTACTCCTACAAGAATTTGATGTGGAAATCAAGGACAATAAGGGAGTGGAGAATCAAGTGGCTGATCATTTGTCTTGATTGGAACAACAAGAGGGATTTCAGATCCCAATTAATGAGCATTTTCCTGATGAACAATTGCTGGAAATTTCAGAAGACATGAAAATGCCGTGGTATGCTGATTTTGCTAACTTTCTGGCTAGTGGTGCAATGCCGCCGGATTTCTCATACCAGGAACGAAAGAAGTTTCTCCATGATGTAAAGAGTTATTTTTGGGAGGAACCCTTTTTGTTCAAGCAATGCAAAGACTAAGTGATTCGGAGATGTGTAAACGATGATGAAATTGAGGACATCATTTTTCAATGTCACAACTCACCATGTGGAGGACATTTTGGAGGGTCAAGAACTACAGCAAAGGTACTACAATCTGGTTTCTTTTGGCCTTCATTATTTAGAGACTGTTATGAGTTTGTGGCAAGATGTGATCGCTGCCAAAGGGTAGGAAACATCTCAAGAAGAAACGAAATGCCTCTCACCAACATTTTAGAAGTTGAACTTTTTGATGTGTGGGGTATTGACTTCATGGGACCTTTCCCCCCTTCTTTTGGAAAGTCATACATTTTGATGGAATTAGATTATGTTTCAAAGTGGGTGGAAGCTGCAGCATTCCCCACCAATGATTCCAAGGTTGTGATGAACTTTTTAAGGAACAACATTTTCACAAGATTTGGGACTCCACGGGCAATTATTAGTGATGAAGGAACACATTTTGTCAACAGATGGCTACGTGTCATGCTAGCCAAGTATAATGTTCGTCACAAGATTTCCCTACCTTATCATCCTCAAACCAATGGGCAAGTTGAATTGTCCAACCAAATCATTAAGGGTATACTTGAGAAGGTGGTGAACCCTAACAGAAAAGATTGGTAAAAAAGGTTAGATGATGCTCTATGGGCCTACATGACAGCTTTCAAGACTTCAATAGGTATGTCTCCTTATAGACTCGTTTTTGGGAAAGCTTGTCACTTACCCGTTGAGCTAGAGCACAAAGCATACTGGGCACTGCAGCATCTCAATCTGGACATGGATGCTGCTGGAAACAAGAGAATGCTGTAGCTTTCTGAACTGGATGAGCTGAGATTATTTTCTTATGAAAATGCCAAGTTATACAAGGAGAAAACTAAGAGATGGCATGACAAACACATCCAGCCAAGAAATTTTGAAGTTGGACAACAAGTTTTGATTTTTAATTCAAGATTGAGACTATTTCCAGGCAAATTGAAATCGAGATGGACCGGACCATACACAATTGAACAAATTCATCCTTATGGAGTGGTCTTGGTTGTGGGTAAAAAGGGGACCAAAGTTAAAGTCAACGGGCATAGACTAAAACTCTACAAAGATGGAGACAAAGAGCAAACCGTTGCTTCTCTATCATTGGTCAATGATGAAGAATTAGGTGGACCTCACACAAGTGAAAAATTCAAGTGAACACTTTTCAATTTTATTTTCTGTTTTTCTGTTCTTTTTATTTATTTCATTTTCTGTTTTTTTTCTTCTTTTCTGTTCATTTAATTTATTTGCTGTTTTGATTTTCTTCATGTTTACTTATTTTTATTCTATTTTTATTTTTTTCTGTTTTTCTTTACTTCCTGTTCATTTATTTTATTTTCTGGTTTTCTTTCCTTTCCGTTTATTTATTTTTATTTCCTGTTTTCTTGACTTTTTGGTTTATTTATTATTTCTGCCCCTTTTGTTTTATTATGTGTCGGGTACCCCTGTACCCGACAGCTGTTTTCTTTCTTTGTTTTGTTTTTATTTCAGGACAAAAAGGGGATATAAGCACAGTGTATCTATATTTGGACAAGAATATTCATGCCATTTCCGGATAAGAGACAAAATGAACAAATGGACAAGAGGAAAATCCAGTCAACTCTTTCTTTATGACTTTCAAGGAACAAAAGGTGACTTTTCAGTTTCCATTTTCTTCCCAAGGTGAGTATTCATTACTATATTCTATATTTAATTTTCCAAAGAGATGAATGCCACTTAGTTAAAGAAACCAAAAGACACCAACATTCCCCTCGTTTGTTTTCACTCACCCAACTGAAAGAACTTCCCATTTAAAAACAAGGAAACATACAACCCTCTTCTCACTTCCCTCACTTCTAATCGAAAGAAAGAAAAAAAAAGAGAGGAAAAATCTTCTGTTTTTCTTCTACTATCACGACCGACAATTCTCAAGCAAAATCCGACGTAAACTACACACTAGAGGTATGTTTTTCTTGCATTAATCTAAAGGTTACATTGCGACGTTGCGGCTGGATTTTTCTGGGTTAACCGTTCACTGATTTTTCTAGGTTAAGCATGGGTTTTCTTTTTTCTGTTTTTTCTTTCTTAACTGATTTGCGCAACCATGTTCGGATCTGGATTTCTTTCTCTCTTTGGTCAAAAATGTGGGAATTTTCTGTATATAGTGAGTGGGTTGTTGGATTTGTTGCTTAAATGTTTTCGGATTTACCTTACAAATGCGAATAAATGGGTTTTTCCGTGTGTAAAAATGTTGTGGTTGTAGTCTTTTTGTTTCTAAGCATGCGATTCTTTCTTGATAACGACTGTGTTTTCTGCAAACTAGACATTTTTGTGTTGATAATGTGGTTTACGTGCTTTAGATCTACTTAAAATCTGAAGTTTTGTGTCTCTTATCTGATGGGCTTGAGTACAGTTTCAGAAAAAAGGGTTTTATTGCAAAATGAGATTCACGTTTCTCCTTATTTTTATATAACATGTACACCTCTGTGATTTTCCTGAGCGATTTTGAGAATTCTTGCATCTGGGTGAACACTGGCTTGCGGAAAGAAGTTGATATGAATATCATGCGGGTTTTGAATTTTTATTTGTGTTGTGCATGTCAGCAGGTTATTTGACTAAATCTTTTAAAAATAAGAACGTGATTTTGCTCATTTTTTCTGTTGACTGAATCTGTGCTTGATTTGCTCTCATTATTCGTTTCTCTGAATGGAATCGATTGGGATACATACTGGTTTCCTGGGGGTGTTGCAATTATTTCTTTTTGGGAAAATACTGATTTGCAGAAGGGAATAGATATGATTATCTTGCGGGTCTTTAAACTTTTATTTTCTGTCGGGTAAACTAGCATGTTTAGTGGAGTGAAAATGAAAACATCTTGACTGAATATTTTTGAAATCAGGACTGATTTTGCTTGATGATTGTGTTGACTGAATCTGTGCTTAATTTTCTCACATTATTCCTTTTTAGATGGTTATCAAACAAGTAGCCCGCAAATGCCCCCCTAAAGAGAAATTTTCTTCCTCCGATGCGGAGGCAAGAATGACTGACTTATATGCAGAAAAGCAATGCCTTGCGGATTTAGGTTTCGATCTCACGAGCGAAATGCCATACCCACTTCCCGACGACTACCGACACATCATCAGAGTGATGGGCTGGGAACGGTTGTGCTCCCAACGGGTAGAACCGGATACTGCAATTGTCCGGGAGTTCTACTCTAATCTATGGCCCAACAGCGTCTACACGGTCTTTGTGAGAGAACATTTGGTGGCATTGAACCCCCGGGTAGTCAACCAGTTATTTGACCTGATGAACTACGATCACGATTTTGATGACTATTATTCCTTCCTGTCGGATCCCGAGACTTGCGATAGGGCGCTGCATGAGGTGACAGTCCCTAGTACAGAATGTATGTTGTCAAAGAATGGGAACAAAACCTGCAAGCGTGAATCTTTAACGGACGAGGCGAAAATCTAGTTTTACTTTGTGAGGCATTCGTTGATGCCAACGAATCACACCTCGACTTTGAATGTTGAGCGGGTCGTGTTGCTAGCTTGTATTGTAAAGGTCAGAACTGTAAATGTGGGGAAACTAATATGTGAGCAGATAAGAACATGTGCTAACAAGAAAAGTGGGGAGATGTTCTTCCCCACTTTAATTTGTTTGTTGTGCAAGGCTGCTGGAGTTGAGGTGGATATTGAGGATGATGACTTCTATCCACAGGGGACAATTTCAGTTCACGACCTACGCAGGATTCTTCCCCCACCACCGCAGCCCCAGCCACCTGAGAAAACCCCCACTGCCTAGACACCTTTGTCAGCAGCAACAGACGCCCCACCTTCAGCAGCGGCGGATGCTACAGCATCGATATCCATCGATGTTGCAGCAATGAACAAACAGATCCTCGCGTAACTTCAAATCTATTGGAGGTACGCCCGTGCTCGAGATGAAGCCTACCTCAGATCTTTACCAAGGAACCGTCAGCATGCTGGAAATCCCAACCGTATGGATGACGATGTCGTCATCACCCCTTGATGCACTCCCATAGAGACGGGAGTAGTTCTTACCCTTAACCTCCTTTACTTTTATGTTTTTGGATTGTACTTTAATTGCCTGATGTGCAGGTCTTGAACAACTTTACTTATCTTTTGTTTTGATTTATTTTCTTAGATTTTTTTTAGACTCATTTGTTTTGTTTTCTTTTGTTTTGTTTTTGGTACATTGCTTTGCCTACTGTCTGAAATTCTATGTTAAAGCAATGAGGACATTGCTTCCCCTTAAGTTTGGGGGAGGGTGTCCTCTTGTTGCAAATAGTTCAAAATAGTGCTAAATTTAAAATTTTTCCTGCTGTCTTTTGAATGCATGAACATCTTCTTTGCTGAAATCTGAGTGACCTACCTAAATGACTTGTCTGAATAACTACTTAATGATGCCGTATAGATAGACTGATTTGGCATAGAAAATTCACTTGCACAAATGCGGTAGCATTTTCATATGACCCATTAGAACCTTAGTTTCAGCAGGATTAGTGTAGACTTTTGGGACCCGATTTATGATGTTATCTTAAAAACAAAAATACATTCTTGTAGACTTTGTACCTTCTTTTTTAGAATAACTAGGTATTAGATGACTCACGTAAAGATTATTTTTACTCCCTATCTTTTGCACATAGTCTTACTTGGAAATTTTATGTTCATAAAAAGAGTTAGCTTTGGTATGAAGGTTCAGAATTTTTAGACTCGTTTGTTATATCCCTTGAGGCGAAATCCTAGTATATTTGGCAATAAGGAAATGATTGAGGCATGTTCTTGAACTGTTTGAGCCTTTCTAGCTTACCCTAATGTATTTTGCTTCCTTAGTTAACCCAAGTTGAGCCTAAGCCTAATTTCTTGACACCCTTATTAAATAGCCACTTATCCTAAATGTTTTGCATGTATCCATTCTTTGTTTTCCCTAAACTTGATCTTAGTCTGCTATGAACACTGTTAAACATAAGTTTGGGGGTATGCTAAGAATGCTATGAGAAGGAACATAGAAATACTGCAGCCCAATGCTGCAGCATTATCATTTTTATGGGATTAGTGGTATTTAAGGAAACTTTGTATTTCTGATATAAATGCTCTACGTATTGAGGGTATGTGTATGAAAACATGTGTGAAAAAGAATGAAAACACCCTCTTGACTTTAAAAAGAGAAAGAAGAACAAAAAGAGAGCAAAAAGGAAATACGTGTTATGCTTCTTTGAGGTCAAATGTTATATACTAATTGTGGTTAAATGTTGCACGTATTTCTGAAACATGGTGTAAATTTTTATGCTCCTTGAGTTGAAAAAAAAAATTCTTTTGAGAAGTGATAGCATTGGGTAGAAGCTCATGGCAGACTAGGACTAAGTTTTGAGCCCACTTTTTATCCATATTTTTCCTACCTTAGCCCTAGCCTACATTACAACCAAATTAAGACCTCTTTGATCTTTATTGCTGAATTTGCTACATTAGTGGAGAGGGGTGTAATAGATTGAGTTTGAAGATGCAAAATGAACCTTAGGATTACCATATGTTGACTTATGAATGAGAGATTGAAAAGGAAAGACTAAAACACACACACTGGAGTGGAAATTCTTTGAACTTGGGTTAGTTAATATTTGGTTATTCATTAAGGATGGAACATTATGTCTACTTGAATTTTGCATTTTTCTCTCTGAAATCACTGGTCCCAGGTTTGGCTGAAACTGCTGAGCAAAGTTTTTATGTGGGTATGTATATTTCTGGTTGCTTCCGCATTGCTGCAGCATTGCTCGGGACGAGCAATGACCTATGTTTGGGGGTGTGATAACTCTACAATAGTAGAGTTATTTGCAGTTGTTTTGCCTAGTTTCTAGCTCAATTTGCTTAACTTGTTCATGATTTTGAGTTAGATTTTGTTAAATTGCATAATTCCTTTCCCAATTTAAATTTTGTGGGTTAATTGTTAAAAATGGCCATTTTAATTAAATAATTCCTAAATTTTATTATTCCATTGTTAACATTTCAATTTGTGCAGAATTTCACATGATGGAATTTTTGGATTCAATTGCCAAGGGTAAAAAGGGAATTTTGATGGATGAAATTGGTGAAAGGAGGCTGGATAAAAGTTGACCGTGAAGAAATTGAAATATGTGTGGATGATTCATCAAGAGGGAAAACGGGACATTAAATTCCAAAAGGCACCTATACATACATATATATATATATATGTGTGTGTGTGTGTGTGTGTATATATATATATATCTATATATGTATAATGGATAGGACAAAAGAAATAAATATATAGGACCGAAAGTGTCCAGCTGGATTTTAAGTTGCAAATAGTGTGTGGGTGCACATGTTATATATATATATATATGTTTGTTTGATAAAGTGCATGTCGACAAGGTGGACAAGAAAGTAGAAGAAAAAGACAAGAATTTCAGAAAAGCAGCTGGAATGTTGCTGCTGACCCTGCAGCAATCAGAGGAAAAAGAAAAAACTCCTGTAGAAAGCATCTGACATTCTGCTGCAGATCCTGCGGCGGTCAGAAGAAAAAGACAAAAACTCTGCTGAAAATGCTGCAGCATCAGAGGAAAACGACAAAGATCACAGAAAGTAGCTGGAGACCGGCTGCAGATGCTGCAACAATCAGAGGAAGAAAACAACAACTTCAGAAGGCAGCTGGAAATTATTCAGATTATTTGCTGGAATTTTTGGAGAAAATTCCAGAATTATGGACAGATGGCAACTTGGTGGCTCTCGGTGCACAAAGAGGCTATATACATGAGGAAAACCGAGAGGATTGAGGTTGTTAGAGATTTTAGGCTAGGTTAGGAGGCTTTTGGCCGAGTTAGAGAGATTGGTTTTCTCTTAGTTTTCTTAGATAGTTTAGTAGTGTTTCAATAGGATAGTTTATCTTTTCTTCTTAGTTTTAGACTAACTTTTAGGAGGGAAGAACCCAAGAGTGAGCAGGGTGACTTGCTGAAGCATTCATCAACTGAGTAGTAGAGACGCAGCAGCATCAAGCAGAGGGAACGAAGGGCAGCAGTACGTTGATTAAAACGATTTGGGCAGTAGGGTGATCTCTGATCCAGAGTAATCCTCTCTCCATTTCTTCAACTAACTACTGTTTTGTAATTAAATGTTCTTTGTAATATGAGAATGTTTACATGAGTTTAAGGATTGATTAAAAATGTTTTGGGAGTGATATGTTTTCCGTCTTGGGATTGACTCCGTTGATTGGTGTCACTATGGACCTAGGGACTGTTTTTCTTATTACGTTGATCCTTGTCTTTCATGATTCGTTTCATCAAAATATATATTTTTAACTTGAAGATGCTGTGGTGTAGTTAAGTATGAGCATGTTGAATACATTGTTTTGATTATGATGACAAGTATGTTGTAGCATTGCTTTCTATTATTATGTTTGGTGCTTGTATGGGGCGATACTTGTTTTATTCATGTAATTACATTAAACTGATTTAACATCACTTGCAGTTACGACTGTCCAATGTATGAATCGAGCTAGTGTCTGGACTTCTAGCGGAGGGGAGCTAGTGGACGTGATAATTATGTGGCGCTAGATTGAGAGTGCGGAAGCGGTAAGACATGAGAGTGCACTCAATATTGCAGTGGAAATGACCAAATTCACTGACTAGCGTTGCGCTAGGTCAAAAGTACTTCGTACTCCATGAGACGATATTATCGGGGATCTAGCCTAGTAGATCAAGTAGTCCGGGTGGAACCAGACATGCTCTAGCATTGATATGGAAACTGAAAGCATGCTTTGTATATTTAGATTCATCTCTGGTTTGTACTTACATTTTTGGCGTGAATGCCGCAGCATTGTATTACCTATAGTACTCTTGTGGTTATTTACAGTAGGCTAACCCTTAATTGTTAGTGTAGTTAGGAGTAGGAATGCCGTAGCATTAGACCAATCTCTGTTCATCATTGATGCGCTCCCGACTGATATGCTAAATAGGTGTTATTTTACCCTATGTTGATTATGAGTAATTAAGGACTGGGATTGACTAATTGTCACATTTAGTCTCTATGATGTCACTTAATCAGTCAGAACCTAAGGCAGAGTACCTATCGAGTAGCTAGTCTGTTGGAAAGTATCTACGATTTTATTAAATAAATATCGTACTCCCAGGAAAGTGGTAACGGCTTAGTAGTAACTAGCCTTTTATCCTAACTCTTATCTTATGATCCAGTTATGCAATCTTCATCAATAACTTTGATGAGAGGGTGATCCATTCTCCACTAGGTTTAACTCTAATTAAGCCTAAAAGTGTTTTGTAGATTAAGTCCAGATTCTATGTTATATTGTTCCTATATGTTGATTGACCTATCTTCGAGTGTTTTAGATATATCTTAGCATGGATTGCAACTATGTTCTGAGTCTAAAGGTGTACCACATCTGAGTCTCTATGCTACCGCCCCATCGCCAAGGTAAACGGCCCTACTCACGGCTACTACTAAAGACAACTATAAAAGCCCTATGTCACTTCGAGGATCATGCCGCTTGCCCATAACCGCCGGCATAACGCTCTACTCAGCCTACCTAGACTACTCTAACAAACAGGGTGTTCCGCAGGTTATTTTATCTAGTATGGCAGACACCAACACTAATTGATGCATGTTAAACTAAACAGGTTATGAATAGACCGTGGTTAGGAATTGTCTATAACCCTAATTTTAGTTTAAAAGAAACTGCATTAGACATGCAGACATAATGAATATTTAGCAGGTGGCTATTTCAGGAAAATCATGAGAACTTCAACATATATGACAAATATTCATGAAAATCATAATCTCATATTCATAATTAATATTTGGAACAAACACAGTACAAACATATAAAGAGAGGGACAGGGGGGACTGATGCCATAAAGAAATCACCCTTTATGTAGTCGCGCCGTTGGAGCAACTGCTTGTATATGTCGTATTGCTCGACCCGACTCTACTCGCCAGAACTTTCGGAGGACGCTTCCTCAGCCTAGTAACTAGGCTTTACCTTAATACCCAGCTTAAGCCCAACCCTATGGACTGACTCTTCGAACGCCTAGAGCCCTCTTAGGATCTCCTAACGAAATCCCAGGTATTCTATGAATACCAGAAACGAACCTATCTATCAAACCCTAGGATCTGAGAGTATTTCTCAGAAACTAAGAAAAACGAAACACAAAAAGGAAAGAAAGAAAACTTATACTGAAATCTGAGTCTCCGAGTGAGTTGTGTACTCGAGAATTGTACACTGGAAACCACTGAATGACTCAGATCGAGTGGAGAGGGATGAATTCAACTGAGGAAGGCCTGGGTATTTATAGCAGCTTTCTGGAGTGATTTTCTCTCAAACATTCGATGTGGGACTTGAATTTCTGGTTTGGGACGCCCGTCCCGGTCTGTTGACCTGGTCAGGATGGCTGTCCTGATTCGGGATGCCCTCCCCGAAGTCCGAACTTCTGAAAAGTTGCATTTTTGCCCCGAAATTTGCCATTTTCTTCCACTTTTCACCTGACACTTCCAAAATCAGAAAAACTGTGAAATTGAGTTAATAATGAACAATTAAGACCAATTTGCCCTCAATTTCACCCTAAATCATACCTAAAAACATGCTAAAATGTGATATGATTTATGCACATCAGATAACCCCACACATAGCTTTTTGCTTGTCCTCAAGAAAAGTGTACCTGAAGTTAGTGATATGTGCCGTCACTTAAATTCTTAGTCATGTTTTTATTCCAAAAATTATTCAGACAATTCTTAACACAAGTCTGACTGGTCAGGTTGCTATGACAAGGTCTCAAATGTCTCTAGTAGACTGTTATGATTGAGCAGAAAACAACTTAACAGCTAGGTTAAACTCTTCTCTTAGTCACAAAGTCTTCTTGGTGTGTAGTATGTGTACTAGTCCAGACTAGATAGTCAGCACAATAAACTCTTGTCTTAACTATTACCGGATAATACTTCGACCCGTCGCTAGACATACTAACAATAGACAACTGTCTGAGTTCTGAGCCTTGGTGATAAGATTTTACTTATTTAGCGTTTATTGAGTTTTTTTTTCTTTTATAGATTTTTCAGGGTATTTTGAGTCTGCTTAGAACACGTCAACTTCAACTACCCATGTAGCGAGTCCCACTCCGATGACTCCCAGACCTACACGACCTTAGGGCATCAGGCTTTAAGTTCCCCGAAGGAGTGGTGCTCGAGTAGCGAAGGCCGCTGTCAAACTACCCTTATTTGATTAACTTTCTTTTGTTTCTTTTCACTTTTAGCTCAGAGTCTCATCTAGTCATTCTAATTGTCAAAACATCCACAACTGGTCTTAATTTTATCTAGTTAAGTCTCGAAAAGGTAATTGGCTGAGGTCTCTACTCCAGACTAAGTTGTGCTCAGTTATCAGGAATTCCCTATTTCTAATCAATTAGTTCAAAATAGTTCTCAATTGTCTCCAACTAACCATAACATTCTACCTACATATCATAGACATCAGCAAATGTTCACCAATCATACTGCATTTAGAATTCTGAAAGAGTGAAAATTTTGAAATTTTTTTGGAAGGGTGTGAAAATATGGGGAAAACAAGCAAAATCATGCAAAACTTTTCAGACCACTACAGTGCACTGTGCACTGCTACCCCACACTTAAGTCTGACATTGTCCTCAGTGTTCATGCATTTCTAAGCTACCCCACACTTATTTGAAAACAAGAAACAAAACAGAAAAGATTTTTACCCCACACTTATTCGAAGAACTATGGGTAAGCAATAACAGGGATAACAAGATATAAAAGAAACAATGCTGTTATGTCATATCAATCAATGTTTACATAGATTCATATTTCATACAGCCCAGACATGATCACACACATAGAATGAAAACAACAAAAGGAAAAAGAAAAGGAAAGAAAAACTAAGAACCTGGCTCGCCATCATTAGGTGGACCGAAGGCTGCCGGAAAGTCTGCCGGAAAGTGGACCTCGGAGTTTTCCACCAGGTGGGAGGTATGCTGATGAATCTCATCGATCCTGCTGGTGTTCATAGCGATTCTATCCTCTATCAACGTCAGCCGTCTCTCGATCCTATCCATATCTCGGCTATATCAGGCTGAGAGTTCTGCCAATCCGTGCGACATGTGTCGTTCGAAGGCAATGCATGGTACAAACGTCTCGGACGGAGGTATGTGCGCTGGAACTGCTCCTGGTGCCGATGCTTGTCCTGGCTGCTCCGTGTGGATGGAGTAGCGCCCATTTGCATCCCGTACGACCATTCCCATGTTCCCTAGGATAGTAAGATTTGTAGGAGTAGTGGTCAGGGCAATTTGGGTCAGCTCCGAGGCCTCGATGTCCAACTCCAGGTAGTGAGCTATCCTGGTGATGAATGGCCCGAGTCCTAGACACTATTTCCGAGTGTCCGTAGCGAAACCCCGCATGATGACCATGATAAGTCGAGTCATCTCTACTGTGGTTCCCATGTGCATGTTGGCCAAGAGGAATGTCTCCAATTGGGTGACATTCCTGGGGGCCGTCCGTCGTCCTGACAATGTGTGCGATAATGGCATGTAAGTAGCGAAGAGCAGGATAAATACATGTGGCTTTTGCAAAGCCATGCTGGTAGGGAACACCCGTCATACAGATCTGAGCCCAAGCAGTGGAGACGTCTGCAGACGTGAAGTCTCGAACTACCGTGGTGTAGGTGGGCGTATCCAGCTCGTCTCTCTGCCAGATTCCCAAGGCAATGCCGAACTCGGCTATGCTCATCGACCGATCTATTCCGCCCAAGCGGAATGTGATCTGCTCCTGATGGTACGTAAATGACGCATAGAACTCACATACCGGCTCTAGGTATGTCGGCTCCGTGACGATGAATACTCGACTATAGGGTAGTACGTCGAGCATGCGTCTGACTTCCTGCTCCACCTCTAGCGTCTGTACTGCTGCCCAGTCAAGTGTTCTGCCCGTCAGTATGGCGCGTCCGATGTATTCGTGACATCTCTCCTGGTATGCTGGGCTGGAGTGAAACATCATGAAAGGATGTGCCACCGATGTGACGGTCATGGTAGATGTGATACTGGTGCGTTTGGGAGCCATTTGGGTTGAGAGTGTTTGAGAGATTTTGAGAATTTAGGCAGGAAGGAAGATTCGAATTCGAATTCTGGAGGTGAATTTGAATTCGAAAGGATGGATTTTGGTTAGGGAATGATTTTGAATTTTTGGCGGGAAATTCGAATTTTGGAGGGAAATTCGAATTTGGAAGGAAATTTAAAATTCAAATTTTGGAGGGAAATTTGAATTTTTAACTTTGGAAAGCTTTCCAAAAATTTGTAGAGAGAAAAATAGAGAGAATTATTTGAGAGATGAATTTTTGGAAGTTGATTTGAGGGAAAATGAAAAAAATGGATTATTTGTAGGAGGGGCGGCCTTCGGGATGCCCGTCCCAAAGGCAGGACTCCCGTCCCGCTGGACGTCGTCCCAGGTTGCTTCGGGATGCGTGCCAATTCTAAAAAAATGTTTTTTCGTAATTCCCTGCAAATCTCAAGATACAAAAAATAATCATAATTTTTAACAAGTCTTCATGTTAATCCAATCAAATCAGAAGCTGTTAAAAACTCTATGCAAAAATTCCTCAACCTTTTTTTCCCGAAAATCATGACTACCCTGATCTTATCCTAACTTGAATTCAGCAAGAATTTCAGAAAAACAAAAACTGAGTTTATACAATTTAATTAGTGAAAAATAAACTGCAATTGCAAAACTTTTGTTTTTCATTGAAATTTGAAAAATGTCTGAAGAAAATTGTTGAATAAAATAAAGGACCCTTTAAAAAAAGTTTGGAATTAGAAAATAGGGGTCAATTATTCAGGTTTAGTTCAAACAATTTATTTGCTGAGAATAAAAGTAAAAGAATCTTCCCTTTTTCAACGACCCTTATCTCTGATCTCCTATTGATATGCATAAATCATATCACATTTTTAGCATGTTTTTAGGAATGATTTAGGGTGAAATTGAGGGTAAATTGGTCTTAATTGTTTATTATTAACTCAATTTCACAGTTTTTATGATTTTGGAAGTGTCAGGTGAAAAGTGGAAGAAAATGGCAAATTTCGGGGCAAAAACGCAAATTTTCAGAAGTTTGGACTTCGGGGAGGGCATCCCGGTTAAGGACGGGCGTCCTGACCTGGTCAACATGTCGGGACGGGCGTCCAGGACTCGGGACGGCCGTCCTGACCTGGTCAACAGACCGGGACAGGCGTCCCGAACCAGAAAATCAAGTCCCACATCGAATTTTTGAGAGAAAATCACTCCAGAAAACTGCTATAAATACCCCAGGCCTTCCTCAGTTGAATTCATTACTCTCCACTCGATCTGAGTCATTCTGTGGTTTCCAGTGTACAATTCTCTAGTACACAACTCACTCAGAGACTCAGATTTCAGTAGAAGTTTTCTTTCTTTCCTTTTTGTGTTCGTTTTTCTAGTTTCTGAGAAATAGTCTCAGATCCTAGGGTTTGATAGATAGGTTCGTTTCTGGTATTCATAGAATACCTGGGATTTTGTTAGGAGATCCTAAGAGGGCTCTAGGCGTTCGAAGAGTCAGTTCATAGAGCTGGGCTTAAGCTGGGTATTAAGGTAAAGCCCAGTCACTAGGCTGAGGAAGCGTCCTCCGAAGGTTCTGGCGAGCAGAGTCGGGTCAAGCAGTACGACATATATAGCAGTACGCTCCAACGGCGCGACTACGTAAAGGGTGATTTCTTTATGGCATCAGTCCCCCCTGTGCCTCTCTTTATATGTTGTTACTATGTTTGTCCAAACACTTATTTGAATACAAGATTATGATTATTATGAATATTTGTTATATTTGTTGAAGTTGTTATGTTTTTCCGGAAATAGCCACCTGCTTAAATATTCATTATGTCTGCATGTCCAATGTAGTTTCTTTTAAACTAAAATTAGGGTTATAGACAATTCCTAACCACGGTCTATTCATAACCTGTTTAGTTTAACATGCATCAATTAGTATTGGTGTCTGCCATACTAGATAAAATAACCTGCGGAACACCCTGCTAGTTAGAGTAGTCTAGGTAGGCTGAGTAGAGCATTTATGCCTGCGGTTATGGGCAAGCGGCATGAGGATCCCCGAAGTGACATAGGGCTTTCATAGCCGTCTTTAGTAGTAACCGTGAGTAGGGTCGTTTACCTTGGCGATGGGGCGGTATATTAGATTGCTCAGATGTGGTACACCTTTGGACTCAGAACATAGTTGCAATCCAGGCTAAGATATATCTAAAACACTCGAATATAGGTCAATCAACATATAGGAACAATGTTACATAAAATCAGAACTTTGTCTATAAACACTTTTAGGCTTGATTAGACTTAAACCTAGTGGAGAATGGATCACCCTCTCATCAAGATTATTGATGACGATTGCATAACTGGATCATAAGATAAGAGTTAGGATAAAAGGCTAGTTACTACTAAGCCGTTACCACTTCCCTGGGAGTACGATAATTATTTAATAAAATCGTAGATACTTTCCAGCAGACTAGCTACACGATGGGTACTCTGCCTTTGGTTCTGATTGATTAAGTGACAATAATTGAATGCTAAGTGACAGTTAGTAATACTCAGTCCTTAATTACTCATAATCGACATAGGTAAATAAAGCCTATCTTTTAGCATACCAATCGGAACGCATCAGATTTTTGGCGCCGTTGCCGGGGAAATATCATAATGAATTTAGGATTCCTGATCAAAATTCTAGAGGCTTATGATAGGTAACGGTAGTAACCTAGACCTTAGACCTACACTTATCTTACACTAGTTAGACAATCACTTTCCGAAATATAGGATTATCATAACTAATTGATTTTAGATGTTATCTGGAATTAAGATACTTAGGATAATCAAATTTTAGAAAATTATTCTAAAACCATATTGAGGAAATTTACTTACTTTCTAAATAAAATTCAAAATCCCTAAAAATATTTTTCTTGCTTTTCTATTTTTACTGCTATTCTTGTTATTTTTAACCAGACTTTGCACTCAGAGATGAAGGGAACAAGAGCCCAGGATATTCTGGACGAATTAGAAAATAACATCAATCCTTTCCCAGAGATCCAAAACAACTCCTGCTTCTCCCGGAATACTCCTGCTTCTCCCGAATATATCATGCTTCTCCCGAATATACTCCTGAATCCCCCGAATACACTCCGAAATCTCCTGAGTATACTCCTGCATCCCCCGCACCTAACAACCAACCACCTTCATCAGAGGATAGCACTAACAGTTCTCAATCAGCCTTGGCTGCCCGGGTAGATGATATATCTCACAGGATAAGCGCTATGACTCAAACAACTACCGGCGGACTAAGACGGTCATATCAGGCTGTTCTAACCTTAAGTTTGAAGTAACCCAACTTAGAACCACAATAGAACGCCAAAATGTGCGAATACTCCGAGAGGTGATGGAAATCTTAAAGGAACAAAGGAACCAGCAGGAGGAGATGCGAAAACATACGAGCAGAAACTACAAGAGATGCGAAAATTCAGGCAGAACTACAGGAGATCAGAGATAAGGGTCGTTGAAAAGGGAAGATTTTTTACTTTTATTCTCAGCAAATAAATGTTTGAACTAAACCTGAATAATTGACCCCTATTTTCTATTTTTCAAACTTTTTAAAGGGTCCTTATATTCAACAATTTCTTCAGACATTTTATTTTTAAATTCTATGAAAAACAAAAGTTTGCAAATGCAGTTTATTTTTCACTAATTAAATTGTACAAACTCAGTTTTTGTTTTTCTGAAATTCTTGCTGAATTTAAGTTGGGATAAAATTAGGGTAGTCATGATTTTCGAAAAAGACTGAGGAATTTTTGCATAGAGTTTTTAACAGCTTCTGAATTTGATTGGATAAACATGAAGACTTGTTAAAAATTATGATTATTTTTGGTATCCCGAGATTTGCAGGGAATTACCCTGAGGTTTGCAGGGAATTACGAAAAAAAAATTATTTTTTTCGGAATTGGCACGCGTCTCGAAGCAACCCGGGACAGGAGTCCTGCCTCCGGGACGGGCGTTCCGAAGGCCGGCCCTCCTACAAATAATCCATTTTTTTTCATTTCCCCTCAAATCAACTTCCAAAAATTTACCTCTCTCAAATAATTCTCTCTATCTTCTCTTTTCATTTTTTTGGCAAATTTCCCAAAATTCAAAAATTCAAATTTCCCTCCAAAATTTGAATTTTAAATTTCCTTCCAAAATTCAAATTTCCCGCCAAAAAAATTCAAAATCATTCCCTAACGAAAATCCATCCTCCCGAATTCAAATTCACCTCCAGAATTCGAATTCGAATCTTCCTTCCTGCCTAAATTCTCAAAACCTCTCAAACGCTCTCAACCCAAATGGCTCCCAAATGCGCTCGTAGCACACCCATCATGACCATCACTTCAGTGGCACATCCTTTTATGTTGTTTCACTCCAGCCCAGCATACCAGGAAAGATGTCACGGATACATCGGACGCACCATACTGACAGATAGAACACTTGATTGGGCCGCAGTACAAACGCTAGAGGTGGAGCAGGAAGTCAGACGCATGCTCGACGTACTACCTTACAGTCAAGTATTCATCGTCACCGAGCTGACATACCTAGAGCTGGTATGTGAGTTCTACGCGTCATTTACGTACCATCAGGACCAGATTACATTCCGCTTGGGCGGAATAGATCGGTCGATGAGCATGGCCGAGTTCGGCATCGCCCTGGGTATCTGGCAGAGAGACGAGCTGGATACGCCCGCCTACACCACGGCAGTTCGAGACTTCACATCTGCAGACGTCTCCACTGCTTGGGCTCAGATTTGTATGATGGGTGTCCCATACCAGCATGGCTTTGCGAAAGCCACAAGTATCTATCCTGCTCTTCGATACTTGCATACTATTATTGCACACACTTTGTCAGGGAGACGGACGGCCCCCGGGAATGTCACCTAAATGGAGACATTCCTCTTGGCCAACATGCATATGGGATCGACAGTGGAGATGGCTCGACTTATCACGGTCATCATGCGGGGATTCGCTACGGACATTCAGAAATAGTGTCTGGGACATGGACCATTCATCACCAGGATAGCTCACTACCTGGAGTTGGACATCGAGGGCTCGGAGCTGACCCAGATTGCCCCGACCACCATTCCTACGGACCTCGCTATCCTACGGAACATGGGAATGGTCGTACGGGATGCAAATGGATGCATTCTCCACTAGGTTTAACTCTAATTAAGCCTAAAAGTGTTTTGTAGATTAAGTCCTGATTCTATGTTATATTGTTCCTATATGTTGATTGACCTATCTTCGAGTGTTTTAGATATATCTTAGCATGGATTGCAACTATGTTCTGAGTCTAAAGGTGTACCACATCTGAGTCTCTATGCTACCGCCCCATCGCCAAGGTAAACGGCCCTACTCACGGCTACTACTAAAGACAACTATAAAAGCCCTATGTCACTTCGAGGATCATGCCGCTTGCCCATAACCGCCGGCATAACGCTCTACTCAGCCTACCCAGACTACTCTAACAAACAGGGTGTTCCGCAGGTTATTTTATCTAGTATGGCAGACACCAACACTAATTGATGCATGTTAAACTAAACAGGTTATGAATAGACCGTGGTTAGGAATTGTCTATAACCCTAATTTTAGTTTAAAAGAAACTGCATTAGACATGCAGACATAATGAATATTTAGCAGGTGGCTATTTCAGGAAAATCATGAGAACTTCAACATATATGACAAATATTCATGAAAATCATAATCTCATATTCATAATTAATATTTGGAACAAACACAGTACAAACATATACAGAGAGGGACAGGAGGGACTGATGCCATAAAGAAATCACCCTTTATGTAGTCGCGCCGTTGGAGCAACTGCTTGTATATGTCGTATTGCTCGACCCGACTCTACTCGCCAGAACTTTTGGAGGACGCTTCCTCAGCCTAGTAACTAGGCTTTACCTTAATACCCAGCTTAAGCCCAACCCTATGGACTGACTCTTCGAACGCCTAGAGCCCTCTTAGGATCTCCTAACGAAATCCCGGGTATTCTATGAATACCAGAAATGAACCTATCTATCGAACCCTAGGATCTGAGACTATTTCTCAGAAACTAAGAAAAACGAAACACAAAAAGGAAAGAAAGAAAACTTATACTGAAATCTGAGTCTCCGAGTGAGTTGTGTACTCGAGAATTGTACACTAGAAACCACTGAATGACTCAGATCGAGTGGAGAGGGATGAATTCAACTGAGGAAGGCCTGGGGTATTTATAGCAGCTTTCTGGAGTGATTTTCTCTCAAACATTCGATGTGGGACTTGAATTTCTGGTTCGGGACGCCCGTCCCGGTCTGTTGACCTGGTCAGGATGGCTGTCCTGATTCGGGATGCCCTCCCCGAAGTCCGATCTTCTGAAAAATTGCATTTTTGCCCCGAAATTTGCCATTTTCTTCCACTTTTCACCTGACACTTCCAAAATCAGAAAAACTGTGAAATTGAGTTAATAATGAACAATTAAGACCAATTTGCCCTCAATTTCACCCTAAATCATACCTAAAAACATGCTAAAATGTGATATGATTTATGCACATCAGATAACCCCACACATAGCTTTTTGCTTGTCCTCAAGCAAAGTGTACCTGAAGTTAGTGATATGTGCCGTCACTTAAATTCTTAGTCATGTTTTTATTCCAAAAATTATTCAGACAATTCTTAACACAAGTCTGACTGGTCAGGTTGCTATGACAAGGTCTCAAATGTCTCTAGTAGACTGTTATGATTGAGCAGAAAAGAACTTAACAGCTAGGTTAAACTCTTCTCTAAGTCACAAAGTCTTCTTGGTGTGTAGTATGTGTACTAGTCCAGACTAGATAGTCAGCACAATAAACTCTTGTCTTAACTATTACCGGATAATACTTCGACCCGTCGCTAGACATACTAACAATAGACAACTTTCTGAGTTCTGAGCCTTGGTGATAATATTTTACTTATTTAGCGTTTATTGAGTTTTTTTTTCTTTTATAGATTTTTCAGGGTATTTTGAGTCTGCTTAGAACACGTCAACTTCAACTACCCATGTAGCGAGTCCCACTCCGATGACTCCCAGACCTACACGACCTTAGGGCATCAGGCTTTAAGTTCCCCGAAGGAGTGGTGCTCGAGTAGCGAAGGCCGCTGTTAAACTACCCTTATTTGATTAACTTTCTTTTATTTCTTTTCACTTTTAGCTCAGAGTCTCATCTAGTCATTCTAATTGTCAAAACATCCACAACTGGTCTTAATTTTATCTAGTTAAGTCTCGAAAAGGTAATTGGCTGAGGTCTCTACTCCAGACTAAGTTGTGCTCAGTTATCAGGAATTCCCTATTTCTAATCAATTAGTTCAAAATAGTTCTCAATTGTCTCCTACTAACCATAACATTCTACCTACATATCATAGACATCAGCAAATGTTCACCAATCATACTGCATTTAGAATTCTGAAAGAGTGAAAATTTTGAAAAAATTTTGGAAGGGTCTGAAAATATGGGGAAAACAAGCAAAATCATGCAAAACTTTTCAAACCACTACAGTGCACTGTGCACTGCTACCCCACACTTAAGTTTGACATTGTCCTCAGTGTTCATGCATTTCTAAGCTACCCCACACTTATTTGAAAACAAGAAACAAAACAGAAAATATTTTTACCCCACACTTATTCGAAGAACTATGGGTAAGCAATAACAGGGATAACAAGATATAAAAGAAACAATGTTGTTATGTCATATCAATCAATGTTATACATAGATTCATATTTCATACAGCCCAGACATGATCACACACATAGAATGAAAACAACAAAAGGAAAAAGAAAAGGAAAGAAAAACTAAGAACCTGGCTCGCCGTCATTAGGTGGACCGAAGGCTGCCGGAAAGTCTGCCGGAAAGTGGACCTCGGAGTTTTCCACCAAGTGGGAGGTATGCTGATGAATCTCATCGATCCTGCTGGTGTTCATAGCGATTCTATCCTCTATCAACGTCAGCCGTCTCTCGATCCTATCCATATCTCGGCTATATCGGGCTGAGAGTTCTGCCAATCCGTGCGACATGTGTCGTTCGAAGGCAGTGCATGGGACAAACGTCTCGGACGGAGTTATGTGCGCTGGAACTGCTCTTGGTGCCGATGCTTGTCCTGGCTGCTCCGTGTGGATGGAGTAGCGCCCATTTGCATCCCGTACGACCATTCCCATGTTCCCTAGGATAGTAAGATTTGTAGGAGTAGTGGTCGGGGCAATTTGGGTCAGCTCCGAGGCCTCGATGTCCAACTCCAGGTAGTGAGCTATCCTGGTGATGAATGGCCCGAGTCCTAGACACTGTTTCCGAGTGTCTGTAGCGAAACCCCGCATGATGACCATGATAAGTCGAGTCATCTCTACTGTGGTTCCCATGTGCATGTTGGCCAAGAGGAATGTCTCCATTTGGGTGACATTCCCGGGGGCCGTCCGTCGTCCTGACAATGTGTGCGATAATAGCATGTAAGTAGCGAAGAGCAGGATAAATACCTGTGGCTTTTGCAAAGCCATGCTAGTAGGGAACACCCGTCATACAGATCTGAGCCCAAGCAGTGGAGACGTCTGCAGACGTGAAGTCTCGAACTACCGTGGTATAGGTGGGCGTATCCAGCTCGTCTCTCTGCCAGATACCCAAGGCAATGCCGAACTCGGCCATGCTCATCGACCGATCTATTCCGCCCAAGCGGAATGTGATCTGCTCCTGATGGTACGTAAATGACACATAGAACTCACATACCAGCTTTAGGTATGTCAGCTCCGTGACGATGAATACTCGACTGTAGGGTAGTACGTCGAGCATGCGTCTGACTTCCTGCTCCACCTCTAGCGTCTGTACTGCTGCCCAGTCAAGTGTTCTGCCCGTCAGTATGGTGCGTCCGATGTATCCGTGACATCTCTCCTGGTATGCTGGGCTGGAGTGAAACAGCATGAAAGGATGTGCCACCGATGTGACGGTCATGGTAGATGTGATACTGGTGCGTTTGGGAGCCATTTGGGTTGAGAGCGTTTGAGAGATTTTGAGAATTTAGGCAGGAAGGAAGATTCGAATTCAAATTCTGGAGGTGAATTTGAATTCGAAAGGATGGATTTTGGTTAGGGAATGATTTTGAATTTTTGGCGGGAAATTCGAATTTGGAAGGAAATTTAAAATTCAAATTTTGGAGGGAAATTTGAATTTTTAACTTTGGAAAGTTTTCCAAAAATTTGTAGAGAGAAAAATAGAGAGAATTATTTGAGAGATGAATTTTTGGAAGTTGATTTGAGGGAAAATGAAAAAAATGGATTATTTGTAGGAGGGGCGGCCTTCGGGATGCCCGTCCCAGAGGCAGGACTCCCGTCCCGCTGGACGCCGTCCCGGGTTGCTTCGGGATGCGTGCCAATTCCAAAAAAATGTTTTTTCGTAATTCCCTGCAAATCTCAAGATACCAAAAATAATCATAATTTTTAACAACTCTTCATGTTAATCCAATCAAATCAGAAGCTGTTAAAAACTCTATGCAAAAATTCCTCAACCTTTTTTTCCCGAAAATCATGACTACCCTGATCTTATCCTAACTTGAATTCAGCAAGAATTTCAGAAAAACAAAAACTGAGTTTATACAATTTAATTAGTGAAAAATAAACTGCAATTGCAAAACTTTTGTTTTTCATAGAAATTTGAAAAATGTCTGAAGAAAATTGTTGAATAAAATAAAGGACCATTTAAAAAAAGTTTGGAATTAGAAAATAGGGGTCAATTATTCAGGTTTAGTTCAAACAATTTATTTGCTGAGAATAAAAGTAAAAGAATCTTCCCTTTTTCAACGACCCTTATCTCTGATCTCCTATTGATATGCATAAATCATATCACATTTTTAGCATGTTTTTAGGAATGATTTAGGGTGAAATTGAGGGTAAATTGGTCTTAATTGTTTATTATTAACTCAATTTCACAGTTTTTATGATTTTGGAAGTGTCAGGTGAAAAGTGGAAGAAAATGGCAAATTTCGGGGCAAATACGCAAATTTTCAGAAGTTTGGACTTCGGGGAGGGCATCCCGGTTCAGGACGGGCGTCCTGACCTGGTCAACATGTCGGGACGGGCATCCAGGACTCGGGACGGCCGTCCTGACCTGGTCAACAGACCGGGACGGGCGTCCCGAACTAGAAAATCAAGTCCCACATCGAATTTTTGAGAGAAAATTACTCCATAAAACTGCTATAAATACCCTATGCCTTCCTCAGTTGAATTCATTACTCTCCACTCGATCTGAGTCATTCTGTGGTTTCCAGTGTACAATTCTCTAGTACACAACTCACTCAGAGACTCAGATTTCAGTAGAAGTTTTCTTTCTTTCCTTTTTGTGTTCGTTTTTCTAGTTTCTGAGAAATAGTCTCAGATCCTAGGGTTTGATAGATAGGTTCGTTTCTGGTATTCATAGAATACCTGGGATTTCGTTAGGAGATCCTAAGAGGGCTCTAGGCGTTCGAAGAGTCAGTTCATAGAGCTGGGTATTAAGGTAAAGCCCAGTTACTAGGCTGAGGAAGCGTCCTCCGAAGGTTCTGGCGAGCAGAGTCGGGTCAAGCAGTACGACATATATAGCAGTACGCTCCAACGGCGCGACTACGTAAAGGGTGATTTCTTTATGGCATCAGTCTCCCCTGTCCCTCTCTTTATATGTTGTTACTATGTTTGTCCAAACACTTATTTGAATACAAGATTATGATTATTATGAATATTTGTTATATTTGTTGAAGTTGTTATGTTTTTCCGGAAATAGCCACCTGCTTAAATATTCATTATGTCTGCATGTCCAATGTAGTTTCTTTTAAACTAAAATTAGGGTTATAGACAATTCCTAACCACGGTCTATTCATAACCTGTTTAGTTTAACATGCATCAATTAGTATTGGTGTCTGCCATACTAGATAAAATAACCTGCGGAATACCCTGCTAGTTAGAGTAGTCTAGGTAGGCTGAGTAGAGCGTTTATGCCTGCAGTTATGGGCAAGCGGCATGAGGATCCCCGAAGTGACATAGGGCTTTCATAGCCGTCTTTAGTAGTAACCGTGAGTAGGGTCGTTTACCTTGGCGATGGGGCGGTATATTAGATTGCTCAAATGTGGTACACCTTTGGACTCAGAACATAGTTGCAATCCAGGCTAAGATATATCTAAAACACTCGAATATAGGTCAATCAACATATAGGAACAATGTTACATAAAATCAGAACTTTGTCTATAAACACTTTTAGGCTTGATTAGACTTAAACCTAGTGGAGAATGGATCACCCTCTCATCAAGATTATTGATGACGATTGCATAACTAGATCATAAGATAAGAGTTAGGATAAAAGGCTAGTTACTACTAAGCCGTTACCACTTCCCTGGGAGTACGATAATTATTTAATAAAATCGTAGATACTTTCCAGCAGACTAGCTACACGATAGGTACTCTGCCTTTGGTTCTGATTGATTAAGTGACAATAATTGAATGCTAAGTGACAGTTAGTAATACTCAGTCCTTAATTACTCATAATCGACATAGGTAAATAAAGCCTATCTTTTAGCATACCAATCGGAACGCATCAGATTTTTGGCGCCGTTGCCGGGGAAATATCATAATGAATTTAGGATTCCTGATCAAAATTCTAGAGGCTTATGATAGGTAACGGTAGTAACCTAGACCTTAGACCTACACTTATCTTACACTAGTTAGACAATCACTTTCCGAAATATAGGATTATCATAACTAATTGATTTTAGATGTTATCTGGAATTAAGATACTTAGGATAATCAAATTTTAGAAAATTATTCTAAAACCATATTGAGGAAATTTACTTACTTTCTAAATAAAATTCAAAATCCCTAAAAATATTTTTCTTGCTTTTCTATTTTTACTGCTATTCTTGTTATTTTTAACCAGACTTTGCACTCAGAGATGAAGGGAACAAGAGCCCAGGATATTCTGGACGAATTAGAAAATAACATCAATCCTTTCCCAGAGATCCAAACAACTCCTGCTTCTCCCGGATATACTCCTGCTTCTCCCGAATATACTCATGCTTCTCCCGAATATACTCCTGAATCCCCCGAATACACTCCGAAATCTCCTGAGTATACTCCTGCATCCCCCGCACCTAACAACCAACCACCTTCATCAGAGGATAGCACTAACAGTTCTAAATCAGCCTTGGCTGCCCGGGTAGATGATATATCTCACAGGATAAGCGCTATGACTCAGACAATACCGGGCGGACTAAGACGGTCATATCAGGCTGTTCTAACCTTAAGTTCTGAAGTAACCCAACTCAGAACCACAATAGAATGCCAAAATGTGCAAATACTCCGAGAGGTGATGGAAATCTTAAAGGAACAAAGGAACCAGCAGGAGGAGATGCAAAACATACGAGCAGAACTACAAGAGATGCGAAACATTCAGGCAGAGCTACAGGAGATCAGAGATAAGGGTCGTTGAAAAAGGGAAGATTCTTTTACTTTTATTCTCAGCAAATAATTTGTTTGAACTAAACCTGAATAATTGACCCCTATTTTCTATTTTTCAAACTTTTTAAAGGGTCCTTTATATTCAACAATTTTCTTCAGACATTTTATTTTCAAATTTCTATGAAAAACAAAAGTTTTGCAAATGCAGTTTATTTTTCACTAATTAAATTGTACAAACTCAGTTTTTGTTTTTCTGAAATTCTTGCTGAATTTAAGTTGGGATAAAATTACGGTAGTCATGATTTTCGAAAAAGACTGAGGAATTTTTGCATAGAGTTTTTAACAGCTTCTGAATTTGATTGGATAAACATGAAGACTTGTTAAAAATTATGATTATTTTTGGTATCCCGAGATTTGCAGGGAATTACCCTGAGGTTTGCAGGGAATTACGAAAAAAAAATTATTTTTTTCAGAATTGGCACGCGTCTCGAAGCAACCCGGGACGGGAGTCCTGCCTCCGGGACAGGCGTTCCGAAGGCCGGCACTCCTACAAATAATCCATTTTTTTTCATTTCCCCTCAAATCAACTTCCAAAAATTTACCTCTCTCAAATAATTCTCTCTATCTTCTCTTTTCAATTTTTTGGCAAATTTCCCAAAATTCAAAAATTCAAATTTCCCTCCAAAATTTGAATTTTAAATTTCCTTCCAAAATTCAAATTTCCCGCCAAAAAAATTCAAAATCATTCCCTAACGAAAATCCATCCTCCCGAATTCAAATTCACCTCCAGAATTCGAATTCGAATCTTCCTTCCTGCCTAAATTCTCAAAACCTCTCAAACGCTCTCAACCCAAATGGCTCCCAAACGCGCTCGTAGCACACCCATCATGACCATCACTTCAGTGGCACATCCTTTTATGCTGTTTCACTCCAGCCCAGCATACCAGGAAAGATGTCACGGATACATCGGACGCACCATACTGACGGATAGAACACTTGACTGGGCCGCAGTACAGACGCTAGAGGTGGAGCAGGAAGTCAGACGCATGCTCGACGTACTACCTTACAGTCAAGTATTCATCGTCACCGAGCTGACATACCTAGAGCTGGTATGTGAGTTCTACGCGTCATTTGCGTACCATCAGGAGCAGATTACATTCCGCTTGGGCGGAATAGATCGGTCGATGAGCATGGCTGAGTTCGGCATCGCCCTAGGTATCTGGCAGAGAGACGAGCTGGATATGCCCGCCTACACCACGGCAGTTCGAGACTTCACATCTGCAGACGTCTCCACTGCTTGGGCTCAGATTTGTATGACGGGTGTCCCATACCAGCATGGCTTTGCGAAAGCCACAAGTATCTATTCTGCTCTTCGATACTTGCATACTATTATTGCACACACTTTGTCAGGGAGACGGACGGCCCCCGGGAATGTTACCTAAATGGAGACATTCCTCTTGGCCAACATGCATATGGGATCGACAGTGGAGATGGCTCGACTTATCACGGTCATCATGCGGGGATTTGCTACGGACACTCGGAAACAGTGTCTGGGACATGGACCATTCATCACCAGGATAGCTCACTACCTGGAGTTGGACATCGAGGGCTCGGAGCTGACCAAGATCGCCCCGACCACCATTCCTACGGACCTCGCTATCCTACGGAACATGGGAATGGTCATACAGGATGCAAATGGATGCTACTCCATCCAAACGGAGCAGCCAGCACAGGCCTCGGCACCAGGAGCAGCCCCAACACACATACCTCTGTCCGAGACGTTTGTTCCACGCACTGCCTTCAAACGACACATGTCGCACGGATTGGTAGAACTCTCAGCCCGATACAGCCGAGATATGGATAGGATCGAGAGACGGCTGACATTGATAGAGGATAGAGTCGCTATGAACACCAGCAAGATCGATGAGATTCATCAGCATACCTCCCACCTGGTGAAAAACTCCGAGGTCCACTTTCCGGTAGACTTTCCGGTAGCCTTCGGTCCACCTAATGACGGCGAGCCGGGTTCTTAGTTTTTCTTTCCTTTTCTTTTTCTTTTGTTGTTTTCATTTTATGTGTGATCATGTCTGGGCTGTATGAATTATGAATCTCTGTGTAACATGGATTGATATGACATAACATTGTTTTCTCTATGTTTTCTTGTTATTTCTGTTATTTCCTTATTTTCCTTTCTTACCCATAGTCATTCAAATAAGAGTGGGGTAAGAACTTTTTTGTTTGTTTTGTTTCTTGTTTTCAAATAAGTGTGGGGTAGCTTAGAAATGCATGGACACTGAGGACAGTGTTAGATTTAAGTGTGGGGTAGCAGTGCACAGTGCACTGCACTGTAGTGAGAAAAATTTTGAATGATTTTGCTTGTTTTCCCAATATTTTCGCACCCTTCCAAAATTTTTCATTCTTTTAGACTTTTAAATGCAGTATGATTGGTTAAACATTACTTATGTCTATGATATGTAGGTAGAATGTTATGGTTAGTAGGAGGCAATGTGATAGCTATCTTGAACTAATTGATTAGGAATAGGGAATTCCTGATAACTGAGCACAACTTTGTCTGGATTAGAGACCTCAGCCAATTACCTTTTCAAGACTTAACTAGATAAAATTAGACCAGTTGTGGATGTTTTGACAATTAGAATGACTAGATGAGACTCTGAGCTAAAAGTGAAAAGAAATAAAAGAAAGTTAATTAAATAAGGGTAGTTTGCTAGCAGCCTTCGCTACTCGAGCACCACTCCTTCGGGAAACTTAAAGCCTGATGCCCTAAGGTCGTGTAGGTCTGGGAGTCATCGGAGTGGGACTCGCTACATGGGTAGTTGAAGTTGACGTGTTCTAAGCAGACTCAAAATACCCTACATCTATAAAGAAAATTCATAAATGCTAAATCATTAAAAATCTGATCGCCAAGGCTCAGAACTCAGAAAGTTGTCTATTGTTATTATGTCTAGCAACAGGGTCGCGTTATTATCTGGTAATAGTTATGACGAGAGTATATTGTTTTGACTATCTAGTCTAGACTAGTACACACACTACACATGAGGAAGACCTTGTGACTAAGAAAGGAGTTCAACCTAGTTGTTAAGTTATTTTCTGCTTGACTATAACAATCTGCTAGAGACATTTGAGACCTTGTTATTGCAACCTGACCAGTCAGACCGGTGTTAAGAATTGTCTGAATAAATTTTTGGAATAAAAACATGACTAGGAATTTAAGTGACTGCACTATGATTTAGAATCACTAACTTCAATTAGACTTTGCTTGAGGACAAGCAAAAAGCTAAGTGTGGGGTTCTATGATATGCATAAATCATATCACATTTTTAGCATGTTTTTAGGCATGATTTAGGGTGAAATTGAGGGTAAATTGGTCTTAATTGTTCATTATTAACTCAATTTCATAGTTTTTATGATTTTGGAAGTGTCAGGTGAAAAGTGGAAGAAAATGGCAAATTTTGGGGCAAAAAGGCAATTTTTCAGAAGTTTGGACTTCGGGGAGGGCGTCCCGGTTCAGGACGGGCGTCCAGGACCCGGGACGGGCATCCCGAACCAGAAAATCAAGTCCCATGATACGCGAAAATCGTATCACATTTTTAGCATGTTTTTATATATGTTTTAATGTGAAATTGAGAGTAAATTGACATTAATTGTTTACTATTTACTTGATTTCACGGTTTTTATGATTTTGGAAGTGTCAGGTGAAAAGTAGACGAAAACAGCAAATTCTGGGGCAAAAACGCAATTTTTGGAAATGTTGACCCGGTCAAAGGTCCGGGACGGGCGTCCCGAACCCGGGACGGGCGTCCCGACCCGGTCAAACCGCCAGGACGGGCATCCTGAACCGGGACGGGCGTCCAGAACCTGGTCAACGAATCAGGACGGGCGTCCCGAGCCGCCAGAAGCTGTCCCACATCGAATTTTTCAGAATTTTTCACTCCGGGAAGCTGCTATAAATACCCCAGGCCTCCAGCAGTTGAATTCATCCCTCTCCACTCGATCTGAGTCATTAAGTGGTTTCCAGTGTACAGTTTTCCAGTACACAACTCACTCAGAGACTCGGATCTCAGTTTTCTTTCTTATTAGTGTTTGTTTTTAGTTTCTGAGAAATAGTCTCAGATCTTAGGTTTCTATAGATAGGTTCGTTTCTGGTATTCATAGAATACCCGGGGTTTCGTTAGGAGACCCTAAGAGAGCTCTAGGCGTTCGAAGAGTCAGTCCACAGGGCTAAGCTTAAGCCCAGGATGTAAGGTAAAGTCTAGCTACTAGGCTGAGGAAGCATCCTCCGAAGGTTTTGGCGAGCAGAGTCAGGGCGGGCAATACGACGTATACAGCAGTACGCTCTGTAGGCGAGACTAAGTAAAGGGTGATTTCTTTATGGCATCAGTCCCCATACCCCTCTCTTATATGTTTTATTGCTTTGTCCTAAACATCAATTATGAATATCAGATTATGATTTTATGAATAGTTGTTTTGTATGTTGAAGTTATTATGTTTTTCCGGAAATAGCCACCTGCTAAATATTCATTATGTCTGCATGTCTAATGTAAGTCTCTTTTAAACTAAAAACTAGGGTTATAGATAATTCCTAACCACGGTCTATTCATAACCTGTTTAGTTTAACAGGCATCAATTAGTATTGGTGTCTGCCATACTAGATAAAATAACATGCTGAACACCTGGCTTGTTAGAGTAGTCTAGGTAGGCTGAGTAGAGAGTTATGTCGGCGGTTTTGCGACGAGCAGCATGACCCCGAAGTGACATAGGGTACCGTTCATTGCTGACTTTAGTCCGGGCCGTGAGTAGGGCCGTTTACCTTAACGATGGGGCGGTAGTGTAGAGACCTCAGATGTGGTACACCTTTAGACACAGAACATAGTTGCATTCCAGGCTAAGATGCATCTAAAATACTCGAAGACAGGTCAATCAACATATAGGAATAGTATAGCATAGAATCAGAACTCATCTTTAAAACACTTTTAGGATTAATTAGACTTGAACCTAGTGGAGAATGGATCACCCTCTCATCAAAGTATTTGATGAAGATTGCATAACTGGATCATAAGATAAGAGTTAGGATAAGAGGCTAGTTACTACTAAGCCGTTGCCACTTCCCTGGGAGTACGATAATTATCTTAGTAAAATCGTAGATACTTTCCAATAGACTAGCTACACGATAGGTACTCTGCCTTAGATTCTGGCTGATTAAGTGACACCATAAGACTAAAAGTGACAATTAGTCAATCACAGTCCTTAATTAATCATAATCGACATAGGGTAAAATAACACCTATTTAGTACGTCAACCGGAATCGCATCATCCCACATCGAATTTTTGAGAGAAAATCACTCCAGAAAGTTGCTATAAATACCCCAGGCCTTCCTCAGTTGAATTCATTCCTCTCCACTCGATCTGAGTCATTCAGTGGTTTCCAGTGTACAATTCTCGAGTACACAACTCACTCGGAGACTCAGATTTCAGTAGAAGTTTTCTTTCTTTCCTTTTTGTGTTCATTTTTCTAGTTTTTGAGAAATAGTCTAAGATCCTAGGGTTTGATAGATAGGTTCGTTTCTGGTATTCATAGAATACCCGGGATTTCGTTAGGAGATCCTAAGAGGGCTCTAGGCGTTCGAAGAGTCAGTTCATAGAGCTGAGCTTAAGCTGGGTATTAAGGAAAAGCCCAGTTACTAGGCTGAGGAAACGTACTCCGAAGGTTCTGGCAAGCAGATTCGGGTCAAGCAGTACGACATATATAGCAGTACGCTCCAACGTCGCGACTACGTAAAGGGTGATTTCTTTATGGCATCAGTCCCCCCTGTCCCTCTCTTTATATGTTGTTACTGTGTTTGTCCAAATACTGATTTGAATACAAGATTATGATTATTATGAATATTTGTTATATTTGTGGAAGTTGTTATGTTTTTTCGGAAATAGCCACCTGCTTAAATATTCATTATGTCTGCATGTCCAATGTAGTTTCTTTTAAACTAAAATTAGGGTTATAGACAATTCTTAACCACGGTCTATTCATAACCTGTTTAGTTTAACAGGCATCAATTAGTATTGGTGTCTGCCATACTAGATAAAATAACCTGCGGAACACCCTGCTTGTTAGAGTAGTCTAGGTAGGCTGAGTAGAGCGTTTATGCTTGCGGTTATGGGCAAGCGGCATGAGGATCCCCGAAGTGACATAGGGCCTTCATAGCCGTCTTTAGTAGTAACCGTGAGTAGGGCCGTTTACCTTGGCGATGGGGCGGTATATCAGATTACTCAGATATGGTACACCTTTGGACTCAGAACATAGTTGCATTCCAGGCTAAGATATATCTAAAACACTCGAATATAGGTCAATCAACATATATGAACAATGTTACATAAAATTAGAACTTTGTCTATAAACACTTTTAGGCTTGATTAGACTTAAACCTAGTGGAGAATGGATCACCCTCTCATCAATATTATTGATGACGATTGCATAACTGGATCATAAGATAAGAGTTAGGATAAAAGGTTAGTTACTACTAAGCCGTTACCACTTCCCTGGGAGTACAATAATTATTTAATAAAATCGTAGATACTTTCCAGCAGACTAGCTACACGATAGGTACTCTGCCTTAGGTTCTGATTGATTAAGTGACAATAATTGAATGCTAAGTGCCAGTTAGTAAGACTCAGTCCTTAATTACTCATAATCGACATAGGAATATAAAGCCTATCTTTTAGCATACCAATCAGAACGCATCACCTGTAACTCTACTCGAATGTTTCGCATCTCTATGCGTATGGCTCTCATCTCATCCCTTTGCCTGTCCTTCGTAAGTTAGCCATCTCCCGGAGTAGTTGTGCACCTTGGTTCTCCTGAAGACTGACCGTGGCTCTGAGTCGGTCCACGTTGGTTGTGATATTCAGACTGATTTGGTCTAAATGACACAATCTGCTTGCAATTCCTTGATCTATCTCATAGATCCTTTGAGCCAAAGTATCTATCTGCACGGACAACACTGAATGATAACCGTTAGTACTTCCCCCGGATGAAGGGGTGTGCTCGTTAGGTGTTGGGGTGTATGCAGGAGATGTTGGTGAATTCTGGGTTTGGTCAATGAGTGGTGGATTTATAGGAACTCTCTGGGCAGGAGTGTGAACTGGAGATCTTTGAGGTTCTTCTCTAGGAGGGAAGGTATCTTCAGAAGGATCTTCTTCCGTGGGACTAGGCTCACAGGCGTTCAGGAATCTTCTCACTAGGTAATTGGCATCTAGGCTTGAGTTTACTTCTACCGGTTGCGAAGGAAGAGTCCCTCGTGGTATTTCTGGTTCAGGCCTAGATGGTCCTTCTGGCTTTGTCTTCTTTTCTCCTGGAGTGTCAGGGATTTCTGTTTTCTTTGCTTGGTTAGTAGCTGCTCTTGTTCTCTTCATCTCTGAGTGCAAAGTCTGGTTAGAAATAACAAATAACAAAGATAGGAAGAAAAGTAAAATAGAAAAGTAAGAAACATTTTTTTTCTTTTATATTTTATTTAGAAAGCAGATAAATTTCCTCAATACGGTTTTAGAATAATTTTCTAAAATTTGATTATCCTAAGTGTCTTAATTTCAGATAATATCTAAAATTAGTTAGTTATGATAATCCTATATTTCGGAAAGAGATTGTCTAACTAGTATAAGATAAGTGTATATCAAAAGTCTAGGTAACTACCGCTACCTATCATAAGTTTCTAGAATTGTGGTCAATAATCCTAAATTCATTATGATATTTCCCCGGCAACAACGCCAAAAATCTGATGCGTTCCCGACTGATATGCTAAATAGGTGTTATTTTACCCTATGTTGATTATGAGTAATTAAGGACTGTGATTGACTAATTGTCACATTTAGTCTCTATGGAGTCACTTAATCAGTTAGAACCTAAGGCAGAGTACCTATCGAGTAGCTAGTCTGTTGGAAAGTATCTACGATTTTATTAAATAAATATCGTACTCCCAGGAAAGTGGTAATGGCTTAGTAGTAACTAGCTTTTTATCCTAACTCTTATCTTATGATCCAGTTATGCAATCTTAATCAATAACTTTGATGAGAGGGTGATCCATTCTCCACTAGGTTTAAGTCTAATTAAGCCTAAAAGTGTTTTGTAGATTAAGTCATGATTCTATGTTATATTGTTCCTATATGTTGATTGACCTATCTTCGAGTGTTTTAGATATATCTTAGCCTGGATTGCAACTATGTTCTGAGTCTAAAGGTGTACCACATCTGAGTCTCTATGCTACCGCCCCATCGCCAAGGTAAACGACCCTACTCACGGCTACTACTAAAGACATCTATGAAAGCCCTATGTCACTTCGGGGATCAAGCCGCTTGCCCATAACCGCCGGCATAACGCTCTACTCAGCCTACCTAGACTACTCTAACAAACAGGGTGTTCCGCAGGTTATTTTATCTAGTATGGCAGACACCAATACTAATTGATGCTTGTTAAACTAAACAGGTTATGAATAGACCGTGGTTAGGAATTGTCTATAACCCTAATTTTAGTTTAAAAGAAACTGCATTAGACATGCAGACATAATGAATATTAAGCAGGTGGCTATTTCCGGAAAATCATGAGAACTTCAACATATATGATAAATATTCATGAAAATCATAATCTCATATTCATAATTAATATTTGGAACAAACACAGTACAAACATATAAAGATAGGGACAGAGGGGACTGATGCCATAAAGAAATCACCCTTTACGTAGTCGCGCCGTTGGAGCAACTGCTTGTATATGTCGTACTGCTCGACCCGACTCTGCACGCCAGAACTTTCGGAGGACGCTTCCTCAGCCTAGTAACTGGGCTTTACCTTAATACCCAGCTTAAGCCCAGCCCTATGGATTGACTCTTCGAACGCCTAGAGCCCTCTTAGGATCTCCTAAAGAAATCCCGGGTATTCTATGAATACCAGAAACGAACCTATCTATCGAACCCTAGGATCTGAGACTATTTCTCAGAAACTAAGAAAAACGAAACACAAAAAGGAAAGAAAGAAAACTTATATTGAAATTTGAGTCTCCGAGTGAGTTGTGTACTCGAGAATTGTACACTGGAAACCACTGAATGACTCAGATCGAGTGGAGAGGGATGAATTCAATTGAGGAAGGCCTTGGGTATTTATAACAGCTTTCTGGAGTGATTTTCTCTCAAAATTTCGATGTGGGACTTGAATTTCTGGTTCGGGACGCCCATCCCGGTCTGTTGACCAAGTCAGGACGGCCGTCCCGAGTCCTGGACGCCCGTCCCGACCTGTTGACCAGGTCAGGACGCCCGTCCTGATTCGGGACGCCCTCCCCGAAGTCTGAACTTCTAAAAAATTGCGTTTTTACCCCGAAATTTGCCATTTTCTTCCACTTTTTACCTGACACTTCCAAAATTAGAAAAACTGTGAAATTGAGTTAATAATGAACAATTAAGACCAATTTGCCCTCAATTTCACCCTAAATCATGCCTAAAAACATGCTAAAAATGTGATATGATTTAATGCATATCAATCATTTATCATTCTTTATTCTTTTATTCTTCAAGATTCATTATTCATTATTCTTTAATTCTTTTAACCATTTGTACAATCGTATTTGCATTTGTATTGGCATACATAGTCCTTGTGGGATCGATAATCTTGTACTTAGGTACATATATTACTTGTTGACCGGTGTATACTTGCACTTGTTAAGATTGCATTGATTTATTCTATTTTCTTATCTTTACAAATTGTGACACACGCACACAACGCAACACTTATACAAAGAACAACACAACTCACCACGTGCAACAGTCAAAGTACCTGTGGACAACTTCCATTTACCATCTCCAAAGGTATGTCGGAAGCCTTCTTGATCAAGGACATTAGCAGACAACAAGTTAAGGCGTAGGTCAGGAATATGGCGCACATTCTTCAATGTAAGTATGCACCCAACACTTGTCTTCACACAAATATCACCTAACCCAATAATACTTGCTGAGCTCTGGCTACCCATCTTGACACTACCAAATTTACCAGTCTGATAGTTCATAAAATATTCCCTTTTAGGAACACAATGTTATGAAGTACCTATATCTACTAGCCACTCTAAGCCTGAACCATCAATGTGATGACACTCACTAGTTGCACAAACCAAAGTGACCATCTCATCATCACTATTATAAGTAATTGCTGCAGTATTTTTGTCATATCCCTCTTTCTATGAATCGTGCTTTATATTTTGTTCCCTTTGGAAACGAAAATAATACTTCTTGATATGACCAGGCCTTTTGCAATAGTGGCCTGTAGTCAAATTTCTCCCAGCACTGGACTTTGATTGCCTTGAGTTATCATAGTCTTCGTAACCCCTACTCTTGTTTCTTCCTTTGTTCTCAACAACAAGAGTTTGTGTATTATCAAAAATATTAAATTCATTCTCCTTTCTTCTAATTTCTTCATTAAACATGCTTTCTTTGATTGCATCCAAAGATAGCACACCAATCGGAGCAGAGTTACTAATAGTCACAACCAAGGTCTCCCAACTATCTGGCAAAGAACTCAACAAGAATAAAGCCTGCAACTCATCATCAAGAACAATTTTCATAATAGTCAACTTGTTAATAATATCATGAAAATCACTAAGATGCTTAGAAACATTCTTCCCACTTCTCAATTTCAAATTAACAAGTCTTTTAATCAATGAAGCTTTGTTTGCAGTCTTTCTTTCATAAAGACATTCTAACTTCTTCCACAAATCATAATGGTCAGACTCTTGTGACACATGATTGTATATACTCCTATCAACCCATTGCCTAATAGTCCCCAAAGTCTTTCTTTTCAACTTAGCCCAGTCTTTTTCATTCATCTTCTCAGGTTTAGTTGGTCCATCAAAACTACCATCCTCATTGGTGACAATTTCAATAGGATCAAACAAATCTTTGCAATACAATAAATCCTCCATCATAGGTCTCCAAATAGAATAATTGGTTGATGTTAATTTAATCAATATTAAGCTACTACTGGACTCCATAATGTGACAATATTATGTGTAGTGACAATATTAACCTATCTCTGATACCACTTGTTATGAATAAAGGGGATCACTACAACACCTACAATGTCACAAACACAATATTATCAATAAATTTAAATTTAATCAACCCCAATATTGTCGCAACTAAATCACCAACTAAAACCAATATAATTGCAATCAATAAGCTACAATAATTTATACGTGGAAAAACCGTTTGACAAGAAGAGTAAAAAAACCACGGGACAGTTAGAGGAGTCCACCCTGTACTTCTCTTATTGATAATTGAGGGTAAAATAAAACCAATTCAATCTACAAAATATTTACACACCCACCAACAAACACCAAATAATAAGAGATCAAAAATAGAGAACAAAAGGTGTAGAAATCATCAAGAAATTAGTTCTGTCCAAATATTTGTTCTAACCAAATCGGAACTCAAAAAGATGATCCAATAGTCCAAAACAAAGCTCAAGATGTCACGAACAAACTATCAAAATTTCAGATAAATTGGATCACGTTTGTCCCTTGATCAAAGCTGAACACGAAGCCTCTCAAATTTTCTGTTCAACAAGATAGAATTATGGGAGGTCCCTCACCCCAGCTCCCGAGGACCATATTTACAGACTAAAATATAAAATCCAAAAAAAGCCCACAATAAAAGCCCACATAAAATAATATCAAAGCAATACATAAAATAAAATATATTGCAAGTTGGGCTGAACCCTAACATAAAGATCTATGAAGAAAAATTCAGAAGCCCTGGCAAGAAATTCATAATTTTTTGATAGGAAGAAATCCATAGTTGTTTGGCTGATAGAGATCAAGCCAATGGCCCTCGAGAAGTTAAATTCATTCCAAAATCAGCAAAAAAGTCCCTCGGAGAAATTCAAATCTATTAGATTGAGTTCAAGCTAAAAAAGGTCCTTAAGCCCACGACTGATCGAATCAGCGAATCTATAGAAATAGGACCTATAAAAATATTTGTAATTTTTATTACAGGTAATCTATTTCTATGTAGATTTTTTACTTTACATGAAATACAAGAAAATTTATTTATAGATTTTGGCATGCCTAGTGGGACAATTTCTACCGCTCATCTCTTTCTGTCAATATCATCAATGGAGTCAAAGAACGTTGTTGCAAACGATGGTATCAACAAAGTTGATTCAAAGAACATTTCCGCAGACAATCAACCTCAAGGTATTGTAGGTGGAATGGTGCGAAAGACACTTTCAATATTGGAAACGAAATATAGTGACGATAAGTCAGAATCATAAGATGAAGATGTTGATTCTACAAGTGCCTCCCAACATGATCAGATGAGAAGCAACGATGACCATGACGTCCTCTGCAAACATCTTTGGCATGCATGTGATGATGGAGAAAGCGTCAACTATAGAATAGCAATTGGCAAACTTTACAAAGTTGGTGGAAGGCCTTGCAATGCAGTCAACAAAGCAATATCGCATCATCGCTCAATTGATGAACAATAATGGTAAGGCAAGCCAACCTGCACAAAAACGCGCGAAGGAGGCAAACAAAAGTGTCACCTTCAATCAAAAAGAAGAATCCAATGATCTTGGAGTAGTCAAGGTTGCTGAGAAACAATCTGAAGTTGTTGATAGATCCAAAACAAATCAAGGAGAACATATGATTCATGTTTCTGCTGGTGGATTCATTCCGACAAACGAATTAGAGAATTTCATTAAAAGTGTGATAAATGATAAATATGCATCAAAGTCATCAAAGTCATATTCAAAACCATATTCAAAGAGAATTACTAGTTTGAATATGCATGCAGACTATTTCCCACCAAAGATGTAACAATTTGATGGAAGGGGCAATCCAAATCAACACATTGCTCACTTTGTAGAAACATGTAATAATGCTAGTACGGAAGGAGATTTCTAGTCAGAAAATTTGTCAGATCTCTCAAAGGAAGCGCATTTGATTGGTACACTAACTTGGCTAATGAATTAACCAACGGTTTGCACCAACTTGAAACAAAATTCCTAAATTGCTTCTTCATCACTAGACAAACAGTAAGTACGATTAAGTTGAGTCGTACCAAGCAATGGAAGGATGAACCCGCGGAGAAATTTAAATCTGAATTACAGAGATCAAATATGTCAAAAATTTGTGATCGAGATGTGCATCCAAGGAATGCAGTGGAATCTTCAATCTATATTGAAAGGAATTCAACCAAACACATTCAAAGAATTAGCTACCCGTGGATGAGATATGGAATTAAGTATCATCGCGCATCAAAATCTTGAAATTCATGTCAGAAAACAACAAAGTAGGGTTGTATTTCCTCAGAATCTGAAGATGAAGAGTCAACTTCAACTTTTGGCAATGCTTGAAACCAAATCATCAAAATCCTCCTAGACGCATGAGGTTAAATTGCATTGTAACTCCTTGATGCAAGTTTAAACTATCTCCATGGTATTGATACAAGATCCTCTTAGTCGCATGAGGTTAAACTACATGTTACTTCTTGATACAAGTATAAACTATCTCCATGGTATTGATACAAAATTCTTATTGATGCACGGGGTTAAGCTGCATTGTTACTCTTCGATACGAGTATAAACTATCTCCATAGTATAGATGCAAAATCCTCCTAGACACACAAGGTTAAACTACATGTTACTCCTTGATAAGAGTGTAAATTATCTACGTCATCAAAGAAGACTTATTGGCACGAGTATAAACTATTTACTATTGATGAAGAAGACTCACTGACAAGAGTGTAAATTGTCTACAAGTTGAAAGAAAGCTCCTTAGTACGAGTGTAAACTGTTCATCATTGATGAAAGAGGACTCCTTGACACGAGTGTAAACTGTCTACATGATGAAAAGGCTCCTTGACATGAGTGTAAATTGTCTACATAATAGAAGAAGACTCCTTAACACGAGTATAAATTCTCTGTAAACTGAAAGAAGACTTCTTGACACGAGTATAAATTCTTTGCAAATTGAAAGAAGACTTCTTGACACGAGTATAAATTCTCTGCAAATTGAAAGAAGACTCCTTGGCACGAGTGTAAATTGTCTACATGTTAAAGAAGACTCTTTGACACGAGTATAAATTGTTAGAATTTTATATATAAAGGTTAAATATGAGACCATATATGTGAAATTTATTCTGTCTAAAAAATACAAAACAAGAAGACAACTTATTTAAATTTATTTAAATAATAAATCAAAACACTAACATGTTGGAGTTTCAACCCAAGTCCCACACCTGAAAATAATGCTAGAGTTGACTAGCATATAAAAATTCCACTAACTTCATTAGTATGAGGCCTTTTGGGTAGTTACCCAAGAACAAAACCGTGAGGGCTTAAGGCCAAAGAGAAAATATCATACTAATGTGGAGTTGAGTGGTGGTAGCCTAATCTTGTGGGATTATTCGGGCCCAACAAGTGGAATCTGAGCTTAAGGTTAATGGGCTTGCTTGTAAGAGATGTGTGAAAAAAAGTCCTCATTGTGAAGACCTAGCGATTGGGGGTGCCTTGTGTATCCTTGTGTCGAAGGAGCGGCAGTGGTGCAAGATGATTTCATCTAGGGGAGGCCCACGAGTATGTGGTCCTTGGTTTGAGGGGAGGTTGTTGGGGTTTCAACCCAAGTCCCACATCTGAAAATAATGCTAGAGTTGACTGGCATATAAGAATTCCACTAACTTCATTAGTATGAGGCCTTTTGGGTAGTTACCCAAGAACAAAACCGTGAGGGCATAGGGCCAAAGCGGACAATATCATACTAATATGGAGTTGTGTGGTGGTAGCCCAATCTTGTGGGATTATTCGGGCCTTACATAGTAGACGTAACCAAACACTTTTTGTCCATTTCACAAGGAGGTAGGCCACACAACTAATAATTTCTACGCTATGAAAGAAGATATTGAAACCGCCATCCAACAAGGACACTTACTAGAATACATCAAATTATCATACGATCCCACTATACCATATGCAACCGTTTAGGATCCGGGAACTACACCAAGTCATGTTATTAACATCATCGCTGGCAACATTTTTTTTCTTCATCATTATTAGAAAAACGATTAAAGACATCCAAAAGCACGCTAGGGGATAGCCTTCCGTTAGTGATCTCTCTCCACATAGCCACATATTTGGTATGCCACATATTGGTTGACACGTGAAGTTCAACCAACATATTGTATTACGATACATAGACAAAGATGCACTTCGACGACAAACTCCTACAACTTCACCCGGTACCACTAACTGACTTTTTCGGAATACAACTCATGCTCACGGCATAGCAAACCTCTTATTATGAAAGCTCAAGTTCATACTTTTTGCAATGACATGATCATATGTCTTCCTTCTAGGTCGTCGGTTATTCGTGAAGAATTACCGGTACCTCATATATGTTACTATACAACCATACAACAGCCAACATCTCCGCACGTCCCCATAGAGGAGCCATAACCTTGCATCTCACCTTTAGATCAACTTGAGGAGTTTAGCATTGACGCTCCTCATCCAGAATGCAAGATTCGCCTTGGCGCTTCTCTTCCTTTATAACTACAATGCAAACTACTAGACTTAGTTGTGCAATTTTCTCATGTCTTCGCATGATCACCCACAGATCTTGGCTCTATTCCCTGATCTTTTATGGAACATAGGTTAAGCATTCCCCCATTGGTGAAGCATATCATTCAGAAGTGACGTTATTTTAATATTGAGAAATAGGTCATCCTCCGTAAAACATTTACCGATCTCCTACAAGTTGATGTCATCCGCAGAGTCTAATTTCACCACTGGCTAGCTAATCTGGTAGTCATCCCTAAGCAGAGTGAGAAATGGCATATTTGTATCGATTTTACTTCATTAAACAAAGCCATTTCGAAAAACATTGTATCCCCTCCCCATAACGGACTTGCTAGCCGATGCCACAGTTGTATACAGTCTATTGTCTTTCTTAGATGTTCATAAAGGTTATCATCAAATACAAATGGCAAAAGAAGATGAGGAAAAAACTGGTTTTATCACATTGGAAGGTTTTTTTTTGCTACAAACACATGTCGTTCGGTTTGAAAAATACAGGTGCTAATTTTCAAGATATGATTAACCGAATGTTTACTTCTCAATTAAGTTGGAATGTAGAAGTCTATATCGACGACATACTAGTCAAAACTAAAACTTCATTAAACATTTTACATGACTTTTGAGAAGCCTTTTAGATGCACACATTCAGATAAAAATTGAACCTAGAAAAATGTTCTTCCGGTGTACATGTTGGAAAGTTTTTAGGTTTCATGATTTCATAATGAGGATTGGAAATTGATCTCGCTAAATTATATCACATTTTTAACACATATTTAGACATAAATTAATGCAATTTGGAAAGTATTTGATCTCAATTGGATTGAATTAACACATAATTGCATAATTTGTGATTTTTGAAGTTTCAGGGGTTAAATTGCATAAAATAACAAATATTGGTGCAAAATTGCAATTTTTGGAGAGATGAACGACCAGAACGGCAGTCCCTAGCTGGGAACGCATGTTCTGCATGGTCCAACCTCCAGAACGGTCGTTCCTAGCATAGGGACGCCCATTCTCGTGTCCCACATCAAAAATTTATGTGAAAATAACTCTCGTTCACTACTATAAATGCCCCAGACCTCCAGTTAATCAAATCATTTCTCAACACTCAACACAAGTCATTTAGCAACTTCGAGTATCTCCTTTTCTCTTATTTCTGAGTGTTTATCTCAGTTTTCGAGAATTCGATTAGATTAGCATTCGTGTTCGGTGTTCATAGAATATTGAGATTTTGTTAGGAAATCCTCGAGAGTTGTAGGTAGTGTCGTTCTTAGTCAGATATGGTAATTATCTAAGCCCGAGACGTAAGGTAAAGCGATTTCTACTAGGTCAAAGAAGCATTCTCCGAAGGTTCTGATGTCCAGAGTAGGATCGAGCATCCAGGAGCATACGAGATTGACAGCACCAGCGAACCTCATAAAGTGGTGACTACCATATGATAATGGTTCCCTATACTCTTTCTTTTATGTTTTTGAGTTGTGTGATCTAGATATCTATTTAAATATTGAACTTAAGATGTTATATCATACATGTTTTGCAAGTTGAGATTATGTCCATTTTCTCGAGAAGATGATAAAGCTAAACTATCATCATGTGTTGTTTAATCTGTTTGTGCTTTTAAATTAAACCTAGGGTCATAACATAGCTTGTTTAATTTAACAGTCTACCTTAAGCCTGACCCATAAGGTAATTGTAAATATTGCCAGATTAGGAGGAATAACACTACAGTCACCATGTATGTTAAAGAAACTTAATAACGCTGAGTTTGCATGTTATGTCAGTCCTAGAGTGAGAGAGTAGCATGATTTTGAAGTGACATAGGATCATGAATACTGCTAAGCAACTTGAAAGATGAGTAGGGTTATCTTTGTTAACCAACACTAGGAATAACAGGGGTAAATACATTAGATAACTCCGATATGCCAACAAACAGGTACCGGTTCATAATTGCCTTAGATCAAGATATATCTAAAATATTCGTTGAATGCTTGATACTTTCATGTGTTGTTGTGATTCACTCCTCTCAAGAAATTGATATCAAATTGATTAATTCCTAATAGATTAACTGTTAAGACTAGGTTATCATTACTACTAAGTCGTTGCCAGTTCCTTGGGATTACGATATTATAAATATAAAATCATAGATGCTACCAACAGACTAGCTACACGATAGGTACTCTGCCTTAGGTTCTGTTTGATTAAGTGACAACCATAAGTGCTAAACTTAAGTCCTTAATTACTCATAATCAACATAGGTAATAAAACCCTATCCATTAGCACTATATCATCAGAATGCATCAAAAATCAACTCATCAAAGATTGCAGCTATCTAGAATCTCAAACCCCCTAGAAATGTCAAAGAAGTTCAGCGGCTCGATGGATGCATTGCTACCATCAATCGTGATAACACTATAATATTCAGGTATTTTGGTGACAATTTGTGCTTAATTGTTGATCCAATTGTTAATAAATAATCAATTTTGGTTTAATTTTACTAATTCTTTGATTAAATAGATTTCAGGAAGTTTTTGGGGCAAAAACACGAGAATTACAAATTCAGGGACTCAATTGCAAAATCTGAAGATATTTTACACGTCGCGTCTTGACGCCCATCAACACCTTATTCTCGACGGCCGTTAAGAACGATCTGTTGACTGCCGTCAAGATCTCATCATCAAATTTTTAATTTGTGAATATTTTAATTTACCCCCATGTTTTGTATCTATAAATAGTAGAATTTTTCAACAGATGTAATATGTGTAGAACCACAAATCATAGAGAGAATTATAGGTTTTGTTTCATTGTATTCTTTGTACTATGAAACTTCTCAATACAAGATTTATTTTGCTTTCATAGTCATTCTCTTCTTCTATTTCTCTTTGAATTCTTATTCACAAACCAAGGAGAGAGTTTAGGGAGTACTTCAAGTAGAGAGTGAATTTCAATTTTCTTTTAAGAGTGTGAGAGTTCAAGGTCCACAAACTAAAGGGTTGCATTTTTACATTCTTAGGAGTGAGATTGATATCAATATCATTCCTCCTCCCAAAGATTAGCAAATTGAAATGGTCCCAACCCCACAAGGACTTCAATCTTGATGATTTCCCTTGGTGGAATGTGATGATGTATTGAAGAAAAGGTGGAGGAAGAACATATACAAGAGCTTGAAGATTCCAAAGAGACCTAGTTTTACTTGTACACATCTCTTACCTCTTTAATTTCCTATTGATCTTGTATGTATGTGTTTCAACAATAATTCTCATTTAGGATCTCCTTTTGTCTTACATTACTTTAGATATAATTATTGAGAACTCTTTAATGTCTTGCAATTTGATTGTTTTTATGTTATCTACATCTTGTGTTTTTTTCATTTTCATGATGATTCTATGGATTACATCTTATATAGATGTGAATGTCCTAAGATGCTTAATGTAGGCTATCATTAGGTGCTATGATGAGCTCTAAGGTAGAGGTCAATAACAACCTCAAGGTTGGATATCTATGCCTTAGACCTAAGTGTAAGGATTCTCAAGTCATGAGGATTTATTAATGCTAAGAATCTCTCAATAGTTATGTATGGTTGCTTGATTTCTTAAAGATCCTAAGATTGTTTTTCATCTATTGCTTTCTTTTATTTCTTTCTTTTATTGCTTTCTTTTACTTGCTTTCTTTACTTGCTTTCTAGATTAGACCTCTTTCCTACCTTCATTTGTTGGAACCTAAACTTTAGTTTTCTCTATGTCCATCATTAGTAGAGGAATCCTAACTTCCGTGGGAAACGATTTATAAATTTTTAAAACGATGTTTAATCCTTCTCTTAGAATGATAATCAAAACATGTGAAAACCTCAAATTAATCTAAGAAAATGTAGGCTAAAATACTCCCATTAAATCTATTTTTATCTAAGTCAGGTGAGAAATCTTTGCCCTTTTTTGCACTTCTCTTAAACCCAAAAATTTTTAATGGGCGTCCTAATGTGAAGCACCTTTCCAAAATATCAAGCAATATCCTTCGTCTACACCAATTCTAGTTCCTCCACGATCCGACGAAACTGTCCATTTATATGTGCCAACCTCTCCATCTGTTCTAAGTATCATCCTTTGTGTTGAACATCAAATAGTTTTACATCAAGTATACTATGCCGAAGAACGAGAATTGGCAATATAAAGAACAAAAGAGGAAACCTGCCAAGGGGAGAAATGTTTTAAAGTATATACATGGAAGGAGAAAATACAAAGGAAAATAAAGTCAATGAAAGGCTTACCCGGGCTAGAAGGGCACCAATTCGGTTAGTAGCCTCATCTACCCCCATCTCGCCCATCAAAGCCAAAGATTCGGCATCTACAGCTCGGTTCAAGATAGCACCACCAAGGAAAGAAGCCGCATGCCGGTTGGTAAAACAAAGATTGTTGAGAGGAGGAGTCCTGGTTGAAATTTCCGAAGCTAACTCCCTCAAAGCCTCCTCCTCAATAGGCATTACAAACCCTGACCGCAACCATGACGAACCGGATTCTTCCCTGGGGACTTCATCATTAGCCATAGCAGTAGGGGTGTGAGGTGATTCTTCTTGAACTTCTAGCGGCAAAGACTCCCCCAGAGCTTCGTCAGGAAATGAAGGGGGGGAATCAGCAACAACTACCGTTGAAGTAGGAGAGTGGGGTGACGTTCTTCGCCTCTGACGAGGACGAAGTTGTTCCTCCTCATCCCCCTGTTAGAATGAGTCACCTCAGGAAACTCACGGACTTCCTCCCTTCGAGGTTTAGCTGGGGCAGATCGGGGAGTCAAACTCGAGCCCCCCCTTCTCTTGGGCGTCGGGGGTTCCTACTCCAATGTGACATCTGACCAGCCGAAGAGGGGTAGGAAAGAACCGTATCACCAGACGCACCCCGATCTATCAATCTTGGTGGAAAGTAGGGTAGAGAGTCCAGATGAGATTGTCGGACGTTTCTACTCTCCTCGCGGTTTCCCCAAGCGATTCCGATCATGGTAGGTCCTACGAGGTAAAATTGTTAAAAAAAAGTTAGTTACCCCGGCTAGTACGACAACCACGGGCAGAGGAATTGCACATTTCGCAGTAGGTTGAGAAGACACCCCCGGGGTGTATAGTCCAATCATAGGTAGACCTCTCAAACTCAAAACCCAACTCTCTTTTCCGAGCATCTAGGGCCGCACCTATACCACACCATCTTAAGCTCATATCACTCAACAAATCAGCGGAAGAATATACCCGGGTCTGATATTGGCGACTATCACCTAAATCCCGGGTAATGGCTTCTAAAAAAGACTTTTTAGAATGACTAAGGGAAGAGGAATACAAGATTTGGGACCACTGAAAGTCCTCATTAACACTTGGGTGAAAAGGAAAACCTATGATAGACTCTACCATGACCCATCTTCCTTTAAAATCTACTTTATTTGGCGGAGAGTCAAATAGTTGAACTTTATTCCTACGTGGACGAAGTGAAAGAGTGTTGTTCAACATACGAAGTGAAGAGAAGAACATCCTAAGAATATTCATCGAAAGTTCAAAACCTAACCTACTACAAAGATAAATCAAACATAAAAGGGTACGAACAACATTCGGATGAATCTGCCCAGGCTGAACTCGGGCAAAAACAAGAAAATCTACAAAGGTAGGGTCCATGGGAAGCCTAAGTCCTACCTCGAAGTATGCTAAGGGAAGGGGGATATGACGAAGTGACATCCTACCCGCCTCAGGAATTATGAAAATCCTATATACTTTAGGATCTATGCTACAGCTACGGGCAAAGGAGTTAGCCTGCTCCCGAGTCAGCCTACTTCGCCAAAAAGGAAAATCAGTAGTAAGAGGTTCAAGCATAGGTGGCTAGAAATGAACACCAACGGGAGCCTCAGCCAGACCATCCCTCACCGCTATGTGACCTCACCCTCCAGTTGTTGAAGGTCAGGTTGAGGATCTCCAAACCCTTCAGCCATGAGATCCTCAACCTCCCTAACGTTTTCTTCCTGGGCAGCCATTTTTTACCTGCGAACGGAAGTTCAATATTCAGAACCCCATTCAGAAAAGCTACCCAAAAAAGAAACCTAAACTATTCCTAAAAGCCTAAACATCTTCTAATCACCAAAACCCATAAAATACGATAAAGAAGAAACTTAAAGCCAGTTTTACCCTATCACAAACGCAGTCCAATACACAAGAGCTTGGAGAAATATATTCCTATGTCAATACCCACAAGAAATAGAGCCACATTTTCCCTCACAATAACAAAAAACCAGAGATGTAGGAAAAAATATTCAAAGCTCATACACAGGTCAACAATGGCAAAAAATAAAAAAACCAATCGTCAAGAAGAGGACAAAACATACCTTTTTTAGCAGTTGGAATAAAAGTCTGGAAGATTGAAGCGAGACTGAACTCACAATAGAAAGCAAAGGCGAAGGAATCTTCAGAAAGTTGCAGAGGTAGAAATGGCAGAAAGCTTTAGAGAGGAAAATGAAAAAGATGCTGAAGAAATAAAGGATGCTTACAAAGAAAGGAAAGTTTAAGCGGTTATAGGAAGCTAAACTTACAAGCGATATGATTATTTCCCAAGTTCAACGCATCAGGGATGGTGAATAAACTTCCTGTCGGCTACCATTCTTCCATTAATGACAGATTCAGAAGTTGAAGGGACAACGTTCACCATCAGAAATCCTAAGACTCCTTTGAATATACGAAGTCCCAAAATGAATGAGACAGTTAGCACAAATCATCCAGCGAAGTCACTCATATCTCGCCGTATGATACTTCGCTGAGGGGCCACTGAATAGCCAATGAAGAGCATCAAGGGTAAAAGGGTAATAGTACCTCAAGTATAACCGCCCGATACTTCGTCGGTACAATAAAACCATAATTATTGACTTCAAATCGGTAATCATGGGTAAAGAGCAGATGTTACGACCCCAGTCGTGGACTCTCTCTATCTCCCTACTTAACTCCCCAATTTAAATACCATTTCTTATAACAAAAAGAAATGGTCCAATCCGCCCAATTCAATGGCAAACCCATTGATGACAGTGGCATCCTCAAGTAGGCACCTATAAAAAGGAAACAAAGTAAAAGGTAAGGACACAAGTTTCCAGATATCCAAAAAATATTCTCATCACAATACTCGACTGACTTAATCATCGGAGAGTTTGCGGGGAATCCACATCCCCATTGAACCTCTTTATTTTGCAGGAGTTAGGTACCTCGGAGATCCCGAAGTATCATCCTAACCAACCAAGTAGACCAATTCTAAATAACTCGACAGTTAACTCAGATATTTCTCAAGCCCGAGTTACTAAAATTTACTTTCTTCTCCCCGTAATTACTTTGACTGATTTTTGCCGAATCAATATATATATATATATATATATAAATATATATAATATATATACATTGAACAACCAATAATATGTACTGATGCATTCCGATTGATATGCTAAAAATAGGCTTTATTTACCCTATATCGATTATGAATAATTAAGGACCGAGATTTACTAATTGTCACATTTAGCATCTATGTTGTCACTTAATCAATCAGAACCTAAGGCAGAGTACCTAACGTGTAGCTAGTCTGTTGGAAAGTACCTATGATTTTAATTTAAGAATTTATCATACTCCCAAGGAAGTGGTAACGGCTTAGTAGCAACTATCCTTTTACCCTAACTCTCATTTTATTACCTAGTTATGCAATCATTCATCAATATCTTTGATGAGTGGGTGATCCTTTTGATGCGTTCCGACTGAGATACTAAAATAGGTGTTGCTTTACCCTATGTTGATTATGAGTAATTAAGGACTTAGACTACCTAATTGTCACATTTAGTCTCTATGCTGTCACTTAATCAATCAGAACCTAAGGCAGAGTACCTATCGTGTAGCTAGTCTGTTGGAAAGTATCTACGATTTTAATTAAATCAATTATCGTACTCCCAGGGAAGTGGTAACGGCTTAGTAGTAACTATCCTCTTACCCTAACTCTTATCTTATGATCCAGTTATGCAATCATTCATCAAAATCTTTCATGAGAGGGTGATTCATTTTTCACTAGGTTTAAGTCTATTTAAGCCTAAAAAGTGTTTTACAAATAATGTTCTGATTATATGTTATACTGTTCCTACATGTTGATTGACCTATCTTCGAGTATTTTAGATATATCTTGGTCTAGATTGCAATTATGTACTGAGTCTAAAGGTGTACCACATCTGAGTTACCTGATAAACCGCCCTACCTTAACGACGGCCCTACTCACGGTTCGAGCTAAAGGCATCCATGAAAGTCTTATGTCACTTAGGAGATCATGCCGCTAGCACTAACGCCGGCATAAACAAACAAACTCAGCCTACTTAGATTACTTTAACAAACATGGTGATCTATAGGTTATTTCATCAAATATGGCAGGCATTAATGCTTTCCGAAGGGAAAGTCCTAAATTAATACATGTTAAACTAAATAGGTTATGATTAGACCGTGGTTAGGAATTGTCTATAACCATTCATCTAGTTTAAAAGAAACTACTGCAGACATGTAGTCATAATGATAGTTAAGCTGGTGACCATTTCCGGAAAAACATAAAGTACTTAAACATGCATAACACATATTCATATAATCATAGTTCAATATTCATAATACATATTTGGACGAACACAGTACAGACATATAAAGAGAGGGACAAGGGGACCGATGCCATAAAGTATTCACCCTTTACGTAGTCCGCTGATGGAGCAACTGCTTGTATACGTTGGACTGCTCGACCCGACTCTGCTCGACAGAACCTTCGGAGGACGCTTCCTCAGCCTAGTAGCTGTACTTTACCTTAATACCCAACTTAAGCACAACCCAATTGACTGACACTTCGAACACCTAGTGCCCTCTTAGGATCTCCTAACGAAATCTCGGGTATTCTATGAATACCGAAAATGAACCTATCTAGTCGTATTCTAGGGTCTGAGAGAGACTCTCAGACACGAAGAACACGAGACACTCTCTAAAACTATGAATAAACCTATACTAAAAACTTGAATCGCTAAGTGACTTGTATACTATGGAAAATTGTATACTTGAAGTCACTAAATGACTCAGATCGAGTGGAGAGGAATGATTTCAACTGAGGAAGGCCTGGGGTATTTATAGTAGGGGAACTGAGTGAATTTCTCTCAAAATTTCGATGTGGAACTTTGACCAGGCACTTGGGACGCCCATCCTGGATCTGGGACGCCCGCCCTGGCCTGTTGACCAGGTCAGGACGCCCATCCCGACTTCCAAACTTCTAAAAATCAAGTTTTTGCCCCGAAATTTGCCATTTTCTTGTACTTTTCACCTGACACTTCCAAAAATCACAAAAACTATGAAATTGAGTTAATAACAATCAATTAAAAGCAATTTAACACTAATTTCACCCTAAATTGTGCCTAAAAACATGCTAAAAAGTGAATGATTTATGCATATCATATAACCCCACACTTAGCTTTTTTCTTGTCCTCAAGCAAAGTCTACCTGAAGTTAGTGATTTTAAATCATAGGTGCAGTCACTTAAAATTTCTAGTCTTGTTTTTACTCCAAAATTCATCACTGAATTAGATAATTCACAACACAGGTCTGACTGGTTCAGTTGCCATGACAAGATCTCAAATGTCTCTAGTAGATTATCATGATCAAGCAAGGTTAACAACTTAATAACTAGATTAAACTCTTCTCTCAGTCACAAGGTCTTCCTGATGTGTAGTGTGTGTACTAGTCCAGACTAGATTGTCAACACAACATACTGTCATCTTGACTCTTACCAGATAATACTTTGACCCGTCGCTAGACATACCAACAACAAACAACTTTCTGAGTTCTGAGCCTTGGTGACAAGATTTTTAATTAAGTATTTATTGATTTTTCTTTTATTGATTTTTCAGGGTATTTTGTGTCTGCTTTCACACGTCAACTTTAACTACCCATGTAGCGAGTCCCACTCCGATGACTCCCAGACCTACATGACCTTAGGGCATCAGGCTTTAAGTTCCCCTAAGGAGTGGTGCTCGAGTAGCAAAGGCCGCTTGCAAACTACCCTATTTAGTTAACTCTCTTTTTTTTCTTTTCACTTTCAGCTCAGAGCATCATCTAGTCATTTTGATTGCCAATACATCCTCAACTGGTCTAATCTTATCTAGTTAAGTTTTGAAAAGGTATTTGGTTGAGGTCTCTAATCCAAACTAAGTTGTGCTCAAGTATCAGGAATTCCCTATTTCTAATCGATAAATTCAAGAAAGTTATCACATTGTCTCCTACTGATCATAATATTCTACATATATATCATAGACATCAGCAATTCTTTACCAATCATACTGCATTTTGAAGTCAAAAAGTTTGAATGTTTGAAAACATGCAAAAATCATGCAAAAATTTCTACTACAGTGCACTGTGCACTGCTACCCCACACTTAAGTCTGACACTGTCCTCAGTGTTCATGCATATCTAAATTACCCCACACGTATTTGAGAAATAAGAGTTTAAAAACAAAATTAAAAACATAAACAAACAAAACACGAAATGAAGATAAAAATAAAAATAAAGCAAAATTTAATAAAAGTAGCGAAAGATGAGGATTAGAAAAAACTCACTTCATGTATCAAGTAGAAGGGTCTGCTCTGATGTGTCAAGTGGCTATTCACCTTAGCCATGTGTTGTCGCTGAAATGTCCTCGATTCTGTAAGCTCTGAATGCTGGAGCTGCTAACTCTGTAGTGTGCCTCGTATTGAGGGTGTGTCTACCTTCTGGGTCGTGAATTGCCATCCCTATTTTCTGAAGAATATTCAAGTCGGTGGGTCTGGTAGATGGAGCTATCCTTGTCAGCTCCGATCCTTCAATGTCGAGCTCTAGGTAGTGGCTATCAGCGCAATTTGTCTAGGAGGAACGTGACTTCTCTTGACTGGTTCGCCTACCTGCCAATATCTGAAGACTTGGCGAAGCCGTAGTGGTAGGGGGCTCCAGTGGTGCAGATCTGGGCCCAAATAGTTGAGACTTCCTCAGGGAAGTTTCACACAGCTGACTATTATGCAGGGGACACAAGCTCCTCCACAGCTATACTCCTGATACACCGCCAAACTCCTCTATATCTATCGACCGGTTGATACCGCTTGGTCTGTAGGTCACTTGCTCGCACTTGGATACCTCTAATTGTTGCCCGTTTACCTTTTTAGTAGTTTTGTCTTGATCTATTATAACACAAGCTTCCTATGACGACACTTCTGTCATAGTAAACGGGTTTGACCATTAACAGCATCTCATCTGTTGATTCTGCGGCTAGGGACTTTATTGTGGTGGTATTTTCTAGAAGGTTTTAGCTCCAGAGTTATTCCTCCATGATGCAGTTCCGATTAGTATGCTAAAAGATAGGCTTTATTTACCTATGTCGATTATGAGTAATTAAGGACTAAGTCTTACTAACTGTCACTTACCATTCAATTATTGTCACTTAATCAACCAGAACCTAAGGCAGAGTACCTATCGTGTAGCTAGTCTGTTGGAAAGTATCTACGATTTTACTAAGTTAAATATCATACTCCCAGGGAAGTGGCAACGGCTTAGTAGTAACTAGCCTTTATTCCTAACTCTTATCTTATAATCCAGTTATGCAATCTTCATCAATAACTTTGATGAGAGGGTGATTCGTTCTCCACTAGGTTTAAGTCTAATTAATCCCAAAAGTGTTTTATAAAGGAGGTCCTGATTTTATGTTATACTGTTCCTATATGTTAATTGACCTATATTCGAGTATTTTAGATATATCTTAGCCTGGATTGCAACTATGTTCTGTGTCTAAAGGCGTACCACATCCGAGGTTTCTAATAAACTGCCCTACCTTATTGATGGCCCTACTCACGGTTCGGGACGAAGGCATCCATGAAAGCCCTATGTCACTTCGGGGATCATACCGCTTGCCCTAGCTGCTGGCATAATCGGACTCGGCCCGGCTTACCTAGACTACTCTTAACCAGTAGGGTGTTCAGCAGGTTATTTTTATCTAGCATGGCAGACACCAATACTAATTGATGCCTGTTAAACTAAACAGGTTATGATTAGACCGTGGTTAGGAATTGTCTATAACCCTAACGTTAGTTTAAAAGAGCACATTAAACATGCAGACATAGTGAATATTTAGCAAGTGGCTATTTCCGGAAAAACATAACAGCGACAACATATAAAACAAGTATTCATAAAAATCGTAATCTCGTATTCATAATAAATATTTGGGACAACACAATAACAACATATAAGAGAGGGACATGGGGACTGATGCCATAAAGAAATCACCCTTTACGTAGTCTCGCCGACGGAGCGTACTGCTGTATATGTCGTATTGCTCGCCCCGACTCTGCTCGCCAAAACCTTCAGAGGACGCTTCCTCGGCCTAGTAACTGGGCTTTACCTTAATACCCAGCTTAAGCCCAGCCATGTGGACTGACTCTTCGAACGCCTAGAGCCCTCTTAGGATCTCCTAACGAAATCCCGGGTATTCTATGAATACCCGAAATGAACCTATCTATAGAAGCCTAAGATCTGAGACTATTTCTCAGAAACTAAAACAAAACACTAATAAGAAAGAAAACTGAGATCCGAGTCTCTGAGTGAGTTGTGTACTAGAGAAGTGTACACTGGAAACCACTTAATGACTCAGATCGAGTGGAGAGGAATGAAATCAACTGCTGGAGGCCTGGGGTATTTATAGCAGCTTCCCGGGGTGATTTTTCATCAAAAATTCGATGTGGGACTTGAACTGGGGGTTCGGGACGCCCGTCCCGGTTTGGGACGCCCGTCCTGATCTGTCTACCCCGAGTCCTGGACGCCCGTCCCGGTGCTTTGACTGGGTCGGGACGCCCGTCCCGAGCCTTTGACTGAGTCAGCATTTCCAAAAATTGCGTTTTTGCCCAAAATTTGCTGTTTTCGTCTACTTTTCACCTGACACTTCCAAAATCATAAAAACTGTGAAATTGAGTAAATAACAAACAATTAAGATCAATTTACCCTCAATTTCACCCGAAATCATACATAAAAACATGCTAAAAAGGTGATACGATTTTCGCGTATCACTCCACTAAATCCTGGATGATTTCTTCAGTAGGGATTGTATGTGTTTCCCATTGGAGCAGCATTCTGCAGTAACCTACTCCTACCTCTTTTTGGAATGGTCAGTATTTCATTCCCATAGCAATCCATGCTAAAGTGTGGTACTTGGCAGACTTCACAGATTTGATACATAGGCACATCTGAATCTAGAAAACAGTTTCTCACAGAACCTGCACATGACTTTAACATCATTAGTAGGTAATGCCTGTGGTTCAGGCCATTTTGAAAGTGTTCTACAGCTACTATGATGTACTTGTCGCCGAAAGGAAGAAAGAAAAAGGATTCAATGAATACCCCATATATCAAAAGATTGCAACACTTTGTGTACCTTATTGGGGTAGACGATCTCTGAAGGATGTGTTACTTGTTATTTGGCAAGCATCGCGGGACTGTATCAAGGATACAAAATTCTTGAATATTGTGGACCAATAAGATCCTGCTTTCAACACTTTCCGGACAGTGTTGATAGCAGTCAATTGGTCTCCCGTAGATTTTTTTAATGGCAATGCTCCAGAATCTTGTGGTCTTCGCCTTCCGAGACACATCTTCTGATCAATTACTCTGCTATAATTCGAAATAGAAAAATGGATCTCCCTAGTAGTAATATTCCAAATCAACAAAGAATTTCTTCTTTTGCTGATAAGTCATATCACTTGGGAATAATTAGCAACTAGATAATTAGTAATATCGGTAAACCACGGAGGAGAATCATTATTCATAGCAAACAATGAAAATAAATTCTCATTCAGAAATTTATCAGATACTACTGTCTGGTCAATAGCCTCTAACTCGGGGTTTTCTAATCTAAACCAATAGTTTGCTTTCTAGATTTTCAGCCCTTTTTCTTTATCCCGTCTTTCTATATCAAATTCAATAAAACTCAATTAATCAATCTTGGTTCAACATCAGTTTTATTGAATATATATCTCAGAGTAGAGTAATCAGGGTATAATATTGTCTAGACTAGGTATGATATGAATAATGTCTAATCATGCCTTTGTCCTAAACAATTCTTACTGCATAATTACTAACATTAATTCAAAAACCAATTTCCAATCAGGTGATGTCAGAATGGGTGCAGTAATAACTAGTTCTTTTAATTTGTTCAACAAGATATCATGCAATTAAAAAACAAAAAGAACATCCTTTCTCAATAGAATATTCAAAGGTCCGGCTATTAAGGAAAAATCATTTCATAACTCGTCATAATAAAGCCGCATGACTCTAAGAAAATTCTAAAATGGAATTTCTTCCCAATAAAAATCTAAGCCAAAATTTTACAACTCAAAAGAAAACTATTCTTTCCTCATTTCCATTTTTATTTTTTATTGTTTTCGAAATTAAATAATAAACAAACAGGAAAACGGTAAACACGAAGAACTTATTTCTTTAATTTTCTGGAAAATAATATTTTTCAGAAAATAAAATTTTAAAAAGAAAATTTGTAAACAAGAAAAGAACTTATTTTGTTTTTAACTTTTTATATTTTTATATTTTGTTTTTCTTTTTTTTTCGAAAGCAATTAAATTTCCTTAATATGGTTTTAGAATAATTTTCTAAAATTTGATTATCCTAAATGTCTTAATTTTAGATAATATCTAAAATTAATTAGTTATGATAACCCTATATTTCTGAAACTGATTGTCTAACTAGCATGAAATAAGTGTTGGGTCTAAGGTATAGATTACTACCGTTACCTATCATAAGCTTCTAGAATTGTGGCCAATAATCCTAAATTCATTATGATATTTCCCCTGCAACTGCGCCAAAAATCTTATGGGTTTCTGACTGATATACTAAAATAGGTGTTGTTTTACCCTATGTTGATTATGAGTAATTAAGGACTTAGACTGACTAATTGTCACATTTAGTCTCTATGCTGTCACTTAATCAATCAGAACCTAAGACAGAGTACCTATCGTGTAGCTAGTCTGTTGGAAAGTATCTACGATTTTAATTAAATCAATTATCGTACTCCCAGGGAAGTGGTAACGGCTTAGTAGTAACTATCCTCTTACCCTAACTCTTATCTTATGATCCAGTTATGCAATCATTTCTCAAAATCATTGATGAGGGTGATTCATTTTCCACTAGGTTAAAGTCTATTTAAGCTTAAAAAGTGTTTTACAGATAATGTTCTGATTATATGTTATACTGTTCCTACATGTTGATTGACCTATCTTCGAGTATTTTAGATATATCTTGGTCTAGATTGCAATTATGTACTGAGTCTAAAGGTGTACCACATCTGAGTTACCTGATAAACTGCCCTACCTTAATGACGGCCCTACTCACGGTCCGAGCTAAAGGCATCCATGAAAGTCCTGTGTCAATTAGGAGATCATGCCGCTCGACCTAACGCCAGCATAAACACACAAACTCAGCCTACTTAGATTACTTTAACAAACATGGTGATCTATAGGTTATTTCATCTAATATGGCAGACATTAATGCTTTCCGACGGGAAAGTCCTAAATTAATACCAGTTAAACTAAACAGATTATGATTAGACCGTGGTTAGGAATTGTCTATAACCTTTCATCTAGTTTAAAAGAAACTACAGCAGACATGCAGTCATAATGATAGTTAAGCTGGTGACCATTTCCGGAAAAATATAAAGTACTTCAACATGCATAACACATATTCATATAATCATAGTTCAATATTCATAATACATATTTGGACGAACACATATAAAGAGAGGGACAAGGGGACCGATGTCATAAAGTATTCACCCTTTACGTAGTCCGCTGATGGAGCAACTTCTTGTATATGTTGGACTGCTCAACCCGACTCTGCTCGACAGAACCTTCGGAGGACGCTTCCTCAGCCTAGTAGCTGTACTTTACCTTAATACCCATCTTAAGCACAACCATGTTGACTAACTCTTCGAACGCCTAGTGCCCTCTTAGGATCTCCTAACGAAATCCTGGGGATTCTATGAATACCGAAAATGAACCTATCTAGTGGTATTCTAGGATCTGAGATTGACTCTCAGACACGAAGAACACGAGACACTCTCTAAAACTATGAATAAACCTATACTAAAAACCTGAATCGCTAAGTGACTTCTATACTATGGAAAATTCTATACTTAAAGTCACTAAATGACTCAGATCGAGTGGAGAGGAATGATTTCAACTAAGGAAGACCTGGGGTATTTATAGTAGGGGAACTGAGTGAATTTCTCTCAAAATTTTGATGTGGGCCTTTGACCAGGCACTCGGGACGCCCGTCCCGGCCTGTTGACCAGGTCAGGACGGCTGTCCCAAGTCCTGGACGCCCGTCCTAGGTTCTGGACGCCCATCCCGACTTCCGAACTTCTGAAAATCACGTTTTTGCCCTGAAATTTGCCATTTTCTTGTACTTGTCACGTGACACTTCCAAAATCACAAAACTTGTGAAATTGAGTTAATAACAATCAATTAAGAGCCATTTCACACCAATTTCACCCTAAATTGTGCCTAAAAACATGCCAAAAAGTGATATGATTTATGCATATCACCTTTCTACACAAGACTCAAGTTCATTAGGCATGCAAGAGTATTTTACAGACAAGTGTTCTGATGTATGTCCTATTGTTTCTACATGTTGACTGACCTATCTTCGAGTATTTTAGATATATCTTGGTCTAGATTTCAATTATGTACTGATTCTACCTGTGTGCCACATCTGAGTTATCTGATAAACTGCCCCATCGCCATTGACGGCCCTACTCAAGGTTCGAGCTAAAGGCATCCATGAAAGTCCTGTGTCGCTCAGGAGATCATGCCCCTCGCCCTAACACCGGCATAAACACACGAACTTAGGCTCATTACACTACTCTAACAAACATGGTGATCTATAGGTTATTTTATCTAATGTGGCAAACCTTAATTCTTCCGTCCTCACACAAAGCCCTAAATTAAGGCCTGTTAAACTAGACAGGTTATGATTAGACTGTGGTTAGGAATTGTCTATGATGTGTTTCCGACTGATATGCTAAATAGGTGTTGATTTACCTTATGTTGATTATGAGTAATTAAGGACTGGGATTGACTAATTGTCACGTTTAGTCTTTATAGTGTCACTTAATCAGTCAGAACCTAAGGCATAGTACCTATCGTGTAGCTAGTCTGTTGGAAAGTATATACGATTTTATTAAGTTAAATATCGTACTCTCAGGGAAGTGGTAACGACTTAGTAGTAACTAGCCTTTTATCCTAACTCTTATCTCATGATCCAGTTATGCAATCTTCATCAATAACTTTGATGAGAGGGTGATCCATTCTCCACTAAGGTTTAAGTCTAATTAAGCCTAAAAGTGTTTTATAGATAAGGTCATGATTCTATGTTATATTGTTCCTACATGTTGATTGACCTATATTCGAATGTTTTAGACATGTCTTGGCCTGGATTGCAACTATGTTCTGTGTCTAAAGGTGTACCACATCTGAGTCAACTAATAAACCGCCCTACCTTAATGACGGCCCTACTCACGGTTCGAGCTAAAGGCATCCATGAAAGCCCTATGTCACTTCGGGGATCATGCCGCTCGCCCTAACGCCGGCATAAAAACGCAACTCAGCCTACCTAGACTACTCTAACAAACAAGGTGTTCTGCAAGTTATTTTATCTAGTATGGCAGATACCAATACTAATTGATGCCTGTTAAACTAAACAGGTTATGAATAGACCGTGGTTAGGAATTGTCTAGAACCCTAATTTTAGTTTAAAACAGACTACATTAGACATGCAGACATAATGAATATTAAGCAGGTGGCCATTTCCGGAAAAACATAACAACTTCAACATATATAACAAATATTCATAACAACCATATTCCAGTATTCAAAATCATTCTTTGGACAAACACAATAACAACATATAAGAGAGGGACAGGGGGACTGATGCCATAAAGAAATCACCATTTACTTAGTCTCGCCGATGGAGCGTACTGCTGTATATATCGTACTGCTTGACCCGACTCAGCTCGCCAGAACCTTAGGAGGACGCTTCCTCAGCCTAGTAACTTGGGTTTACCTTAATACCCAGCTTAAGCCCAGCCATGTGGACTGACTCTTCGAACGCCTAGAGCCCTCTTAGGATCTCCTAATGAAATCCTGGGTATTCTATGAATACCAAAAACGAACCTATCTATCGAACCCTAGGATCTGAGACTATTTCTCAGAAATTAAGAAAAACAAAACACTAAAAAGAAAGAAAGAAAACTTATACTGAAATCTGAGTCTCTGAGTGATTTGTGTACTCGAGAATTGTACACTGGAAGTCACTTAATGACTCAGATCAAGTGGAGAGGGATGAATTCAACTGAGGAAGGCATGTGGTATTTATATCAACTTCCTGGGGTGATTTTTCATCAAACATTCGATGTGGGACTTGGAATTTCTACTTGGGACGCCTGTCCTGGATTAGGACGCCCGTCCTAAACTGTTGACTAGGTCAGGACGCCCGTCCTGAGTCCTGGAGGCCCGTCCTGATTTGGGACGCCCTCCCCGAAGTCCGATCTTCTGAAAAATTGCGTTTTTGCCCCAAAATTTGCCATTTTCTTCTACTTTTCACCTTACACTTCCAAAATCATGAAAATTGTGAAATTGAGTTAATAATAAACAATTAAGACCAATTTACCCTCAATTTCACCCTAAATCATGCCTAAAAACATGCTAAAAATGGCCGAGGTCTCTAATCCATACTAAGTTTTGCTCAGTTATCAGGAATCCCCTATTCCTAATCAATAAGTTTAAAATAGCCATAAATCGTCTCCTACTAACTATACCACTCTACATACATATCATAGACATAAGCAATGTCTAACCAATCATACTGCATTTAGAAGTCTGAAACAATGAAAAATTTTGAAAAAAAATTTGGACGGGTGAAAATATGGGGAAAACAAGCAAAATCATGCAAAACTTTTCAAACTACTACAGTGCACTGTGCACTGCTACCCCACACTTAAGTCTGACACTGTCCTCAGTGTTCATGCATTGCTACACTACCCCACACTTATTTGAAAACAAGAAACAGAAATAAAACAAAGATCTTTTACCCCACACTTATTCGACTAACTACGGGTAAGAAGGAAAATAGAGTAATGAAAGAAATAACAAAACATGAAATAAAATGAAAGAGATACTCCCTTATTCTGTGAAGTCCACAGTCTGCTCGGATGAGTCAAACGGCTCTTTGTAAATCTTTAGGCGTTGTCCGTTTACTTTTTGAATAATGCCGTCAGAATCCATGATGTCAAATGCTCTGAAAGGTGATACTTCCGTGATTGTGAACGGTCCTGACCAACAGCTACGCAGCTTTCCTGGGAAAACTTTTAAACGTGAGTTGTACAACAATACCTTATCTCCTCGTTCAAAATTCTTCTGGGTTCTGAGTCGCCTGTCATTCCGGAGTTTACTTGTCATCTTGAACTGATGTGAGTTTTCATAGGCTTTGAGCCTCCACTCATCCAATTCATTGAGTTGTAGAATCCGGCGTTCCTTAGTTAAATTATTGTCGATATTGCATTTTTGCACTGCCCAATAAGCTTTATGTTCAAGTTCAACCGGTAGGTGGCATACTTTTCCATAGACTAGTCGATAGGGTGAGAACCCCGTAGTGGTCTTGTATGCTGTACGGAAAGCTCATAATGCATCCTCCAGTTTATTAGCCCAATCCTTAGGGTTAACACCCACAGTCTTTTCTAGAATTCTCTTTATTCCCCTATTGGTTACCTCAGCCTGCCCATTGGTTTGAGGATGGTAGGCTGTGGAAATACGATGCTGAACTCCGTACTGCTGGAGTACCTTCTGCAATTGAGAGTTGCAGAAGTGCGTACCTCGGTCACTGATTAGGGCTTTCGGACATCCAAATCTGGCGAAAATCTGCTTAAGGAATCTGCATGCAGCTCTAGCATCATTAGTAGGTAGGGCCTGTGCCTCAGGCCATTTTAAAAAATATTCTACGGCTACTATGATGTACTTCATACCAAAAGAGGAAGGAAACGGACCCATGAAGTTTATACCCCATATGTCAAATATTTCTACACTTTGAATTACCTGTTGGGGTAGACTGTCTCGAGAAGATATGGTTCCAGCTTTCTGACAGGCATCGCACGATCCTGTAAATGTTGCGGCATCTTTGAATATGGTAGGCCAGTAGAAGCCTGCTTCTAATACTTTCCGGGCGGTATTAGCTGCAGCTAAGTGACCGCCTATTGGTCTGCAGTGACAATGTTCCAGAATTTGGAAACCTTCTTCTTGAGAGACCCCTCTCCTGATCATCTGATATGCACATATCCGAAATAGAAAAGGATCTTCCCAATAGTAATATTTAAGGTCAGCAAAGAATTTTCTTCTTTGTTGAGCAGTGATATCAATAGGGAGAGTCCGGGCTACCAAGTAATTTGCTATATCTGCAAACCAAGGGGGTGAGAAAACAGCAAACAATACACATAGATTCTCATCCGGAAATTTATCAGATATGATTGTTTCATCAATAGCTTCTATGGTCGGATTCTCTAGCCTGGACAAGTGGTATGCGGCTAAGTTTTCTGCCCCTTTCTTATCCCGAATTTCTATGTCGAATTCTTGAAGCAATAAAACCCATCGATTAATCTCGGCTTTGCGTCGGTTTTATTGAACAAGTATTTTAATGCATAATGATCAGTATAAACAATAGTTTTAGACATGACTAGATAAGATCGAAATTTGTCAAATGCATATACTACTGCTAATAATTCCTTTTCTGTCGTAGTGTAATTTTCCTGAGCATCAGTTAAGGTTTTACTAGCATAATATATTACCTGAAATTTCTTATCATGTCTTTGTCCTAAAACCACTCCTACTGCATAGTCACTAGCATCACACATAAGCTCAAAAGGTAGACTCCAGTCGGGTGATGTCATGACAGGTGCAGTAGTTAAAAGTTCCTTAAGTCTATTAAAAGCTTTTAGGCATTTTTCATCGAAGACATATGGAACATCTTTACCGAGTAAATTGGTTAACGGTTGGGCTATTAATGAGAAATATTTTATAAACCTACGATAAAAGCCAGCGTGTCCCAAAAAACTTCTAACGGCTCTCACATTTTTTGGAGGAGGTAGTTTCGAAATAACTTCAATTTTTGCTTTATCTACTTCCATACCTTGGTGTGAGATCTTATGTCCTAAAACGATTCCCTCTTTTACCATGAAGTGGCATTTTTCCCAATTTAAAACCAAGTTAGATTTTATACAACGTTTCAACATTAACTCCAAGTTCTTTAGACAAACCTCAAATGAATTACCAAAAACCGAAAAGTCATCCATAAATACTTCCATAGATTTTCCTAACATGTCCTCAAAGATAGCAGTCATACAACGTTGAAATGTAGCAGGTGCATTACACAAACCAAAAGGCATCCTTCTATATGCAAATGTTCCAAAAGGGCATGTGAAAGTAGTTTTATGCTGATTGATACGCGAAAATCATATCACCTTTTTAGCATGTTTTTATGTATGATTTCGGGTGAAATTGAGGGTAAATTGATCTTAATTGTTTGTTATTTACTCAATTTCACAGTTATTATGATTTTGGAAGTGTCAGGTGAAAAGTAGACGAAAACAACAAATTTTGGGGCAAAAACGCAATTTTTGGAAATGCTGACTCGGTCAAAGGCTCGGCACGGGCGTCCCGACCCAGTCAAAGCACCGGGACGGGCGTCCAGGCCTCGAGACGGGCGTCCCGACTTGGTCAACAGACCAGGACGGGCGTCCCAATCCGGGACGGGCGTCCCGAACCCCCAGATCAAGTCCCACATCAAAGTTTTGATGAAAAATCACCCCGGGAAGTTGCTATAAATACCCCAGGCCTCCAGCAGTTGAATTCATTCCTCTCCACTCGATCTGAGTCATTAAGTGGTTTCCAGTGTACACTTCTCTAGTACACAACTCACTCAGAGACTCGGATCTCAGTTTTCTTTCTTGTTAGTGTTTTGTTTTAGTTTCTGAGAAATAGTCTCAGATCTTAGGCTTCTATAGATAGGTTCGTTTCTGGTATTCATAGAATACCCAGGATTTCGTTAGGAGATCCTAAGAGGGCTCTAGGCGTTCGAAGAGTCAGTCCACAGGGCTGTGCTTAAGCTGGGTATTAAGGTAAAGCCCAGTTACTAGGCTGAGGAAGCGTCCTCCGAAGGTTCTGGCGAGTAGAGTCGGGTCAAGCAATACGACATATACAGCAGTACGCTCCATTAACGAGACTTCGTAAAGGGTGATTTCTTTATGGCATCGGTCCCCCTGTCCCTCTCTTATATGTTGTTATTGTGTTTGTCCAAATAACAGTTTTGAATACCATATTATGATTATTATGAATATTTGTGATATATGTTGAAGTTATTATGTTTTTCTAGAAATGGCCACCTGCTTAATTATCTATTATGTCTGCATGTCTATTTTCGTTCTTTTAAACTGAAATTAGGGTTATAGACAATACCTAACCACGGTCTATTCATAACCTGTTTAGTTTAACAAGCATCAATTAGTATTGGTGTCTGCCATACTAGATAAAATAATCTACGGAACACCCTGTTGGTTGAAAGTAGTCTAGGTAGGCTGAGTAGAGTTTTATGCCGGCGGTTTTGAGATGAGCAGTATGATCCCCGAAGTGACATAGGGCGGTCATTGCTGACTTTAGTCCGAGCCGTGAGTTGGGCCGTTACCCTTAACGATGGGGCGGTAGCGTAGAAACTCAGATGTGGTAACCTTTAGACACAGAACATAGTTGCAATCCAGGCCAAGACATGTCTAAAATACTCGAATATAGGTCAATCAACGTATAGTAACCGTATATCATAAAATCAGGATTTCATCTATAAAACACTTTCAGGTTTGGTTAGACTTAAACCTAGTGGAGAATGAGTCACCCTCTCATCAAAGTTATTGATGAAGATTGCATAACTGGATTATAAGATAAGAGTTAGGAATAAAGGCTAGTTACTACTAATCCGTTACCACTTCCCTGGGAGTACGATATTTATTTAATAAAATCGTAGATACTTTCCAACAGACTAGCTACACGATAGGTACTCTGCCTTAGATTCTGGCTGATTAAGTGACACCATAGAGACTAAATGTGACAATTAGTCAATCACAGTCCTTAATTATTCATAATCAACATAGGGTAAAATAACACCTATTTAGCATATCAACCGGAATGCATCAAGATTTTTGGCGCCGTTGTCGGGGAAATATCATAATGAATTTAGGATTATTGGCCACAATTCTAGAGACTTATGATGGGTAGCGGTAGTAACCTAGACTTTTGATTTACACTTATCTTATACTAGTTAGACAATCACTTTCCGAAATATAGGATTATCATAACTAATTAATTTTAGATGTTATCTGGAATTAAGACACTTAGGATAATCAAATTTTAGAAAATTATTCTAAAACCATATTGAGGAAATTTACCTGCTTTCTAAATAAAATTTAAAATCCCTAAAAATATTTTTCTTGCTTTTTTATTTTACTTTTCCTCCTATTCTTGTTTTTTTTGTTATTTCTAACTAGACTTTGCACTCAGAGATGAAGAGAACAAGAGCAACTACTAACCAGGCAAAGAAAACAGAAATCCCTGACACTCCAGGACCAAAGAAGACAAAGCCAAAAGGACCATCTAGGCCTGCACCAGAAATACCACGAGGGACTCTTCCTTCACAACCAGTAGAAGTAAACTCAAGCCTAGATGCCAGTGACCTAGTAAGGAGATTCCTGAACGCCCGTGAGCCTAGTCCCACGGAAGAAGATCCTTCTGAGTACTTTCCCTCCTAGAGAAGAACCCCAGAGATCTCCAGTTCACCCTCCTGCCCAGAGAGTCCCTATAAATCCACCACCCACTGACCAAACCCAAAATTCACCAACATCTCCTGCATACACCCCAACACCTAACGAGCACACCCCTTCATCCGGGGGAAGCACTAACGGTTATCATTCAATGTTGTCCGTGCAGATAGATACGTTGGCTCAAAGAGTCTATGAGATGGACCAAGGAATTGCCAGCAGATTATGTCATTTAGACCAACTCAGTCTGAATATCACAACTAACGTGGACCGATTCAGAGCCACGGTCAGTCTTCAGGAGAATCAAGGTGCACAACTACTCCGGGAGATGGCTGACTTACGCAGTGAGCAGGGCAGGCAGAGGGATGAGATGAGAACCATACGCATAGAAATGCGAAGCATTCGAACAGAGCTACAGGAAATTAGAGATAAGGGTCGTTGAAAAAGGAAGATTCTTTTACTTTTATTCTCATCATATAAATTGTTTGAACTAAACCTAAATAACTGACCCCTATTTTTCAAACGTTTTAAAGGGTCCTTTATATTCAACAATTTTCTTCACACATTTTATTTTCAAATTTCTATGAAAAACAAAAGTTTTGCAAATACAGTTTATTTTTCACTAATTAAATTGTACAAACTCAGTTTTTTGTTTTTCTGAAATTCTTGCTGGATTGGAATAAAATTAGGGTAGTCATGATTTTCGAAAAAGATTGAGGAATTTTTGCATAGAGTTTTTAACAGCTTCTGAATTTGATTGGATAAACATGAAGACTTGTTAAAAAAATTATGATTATTTTTGGTATCTCGAGATTTGCAGGGGATTACCCTGAGGTTTGCAGGGAATTACGAAGAAAACAAAATTTTGGAATTGGCACGCGTCCCTAAGCAACCCGGGATGGGCGTCCCGAAGGCCGCCCCTTCTATAAAAATTCATTTTTCTTCATTTTCTCTCAAATCTACAACCAAAAATTCATCTCTCTAAAAATATTTCTCTCTACCTTCTCTCTCCAAATTTTTGGCAAACTCTCCAAAGTTTAAAAATTCGAGTTTCCCTCCAAAATTTGAATTTTAAACTTCACTCAAAAATTGGAATTTCCCTCCAAAATTCGATTTTCCCGCCAAAAAAATCAAAATCCTTCCCTAACCTAATTTCATCCTTCTGAACTCAAATTCACCTCCAGAATTTGAGTTTAAAGATTCCTTCCCACCTAAACTCTCTCGTACGTTCTTGATGGCTCCCAAACGTGCTCGTACCACATCTACCATGACAGTTACCTCAGTGGCACATCCTTTTATGCTGTTTCCCTCCAGCACAGCATACCAAGAAAGATGCCTTGGGTACATCGGGCATACGATACTGACGGGCAGAACGTTGGATTGGGCAGCAGTACAGATGCTAGGAGTAGAGCCGGAAGTTAGACGCATACTCGACGTGCCACCTTATAGTCGAGTATTCATCGTCTAATCAAAATCCTTCCCTAACCTAATTTCATCCTTCTGAATTCAAATTCACCTCCAGAATTTGAGTTTAAAGATTCCTTCCCACCTAAACTCTCTCGTACGTTCTTGATGGCTCCCAAACGTGCTCGTACCACATCTACCATGACAGTTACCTCAGTGGCACATCCTTTTATGCTGTTTCCCTCCAGCACAGCATACCAAGAAAGATGCCTTGGGTACATCGGGCATATGATACTGACGGGCAGAACGTTGGATTGGGCAGCAGTACAGATGCTAGGAGTAGAGCCGGAAGTTAGACGCATACTCGACGTGCCACCTTATAGTCGAGTATTCATCGTCACAGAGCCCACATACCTGGAGCTGGTATGTGAGTTCTATAAATCTTTTACATGCCACCAGGAGCAGATCACATTCCACTTAGGCGGAATAGATCGGTCGATGAGCATGGACGAGTTCGGCGTCGCCCTAGGTATCTGGTAGAGAGATGAGCTGGATACGCCCGCATACACCACAGCAGTACGAGACTTCACGTCTGCAGACGTCTCCACTGCTTGGGCTCAGATCTGCATGACGGGTGTCCCATACCAGCATGGCTTTGCAAAAGCCACAGGTATTTATCCTACTCTTCGTTACCTGCATGCTATCATTGCACATACATTGTTAGGACGACGGATGGCTCCCGGAATTGTCACCCAGATGGAGTCATTCCTTCTGGCCAACATGCACATGGGATCTACGGTAGAGATGACTAGACTCATCACGGTCGTCATGCGAGGATTCGCTACAAACACTAGGAAACAGTGTCTGGGGCTCGGACCGTACATCACCAGGCTAGCCCGCTACCTGGAGTTGGACATAGACGGGTCGGAGCTGACCCTGGTCGCCCCGACCACCGTTCCCACTGATCTTACTATTCTACGGAACATGGGAATGGTTGTCCGGGATGCGAATGGCCGCTACACCATCCACACGGAGCAGCCAGGACAGGCATCGGCATCGGAAGCATGTCCAGCGCATATCCCTCAGTCCGAGACGTTCGTGCCACGTACTGCCTTCGAATGACACATGTCGCACGGATTGGCAGAACTATTGGCCCGATACAGTCGAGACATGGACAGGATTGACAGACGGCTGGCGATGATGGATGACAGGATCAACAGACGGCTGGCGATGATGGATGATAGGATCGCCATGAACACCAGCAGGATTGAGGAGATACATCAGCATACTTCCCGACTGGCGGAAAACTTCGAGTTTGACTTTACAGCAGACTTAGGTCCACTGGATGACGACCCGCCGGGTTCTTAGTCTCTCTCTCCTTCCTTCCTTTCTTTTCTTTTGCTTTTGGTTTTCTTGTTCTATGTGTATAAACATGTCTGGGCTATATGACATATGAATCTATGTACAAAGTTGAGTTATATGACATACAGAATTGTTTGCATTATTTTATTTTTTTTCTTTCTTACCCATAGTGTGGGTAAGAATCTTTTCTTTGTGTTTTTATTTCTTGTTTTCAAATAAGTGTGGGGTAATTAGATATGCATGAACACTAAGGACAGTGTCAGAATTAAGTGTGGGGTAGCAGTGCACGGTGCACTGTAGCTGTTTGCAAAATTTTTTTTTGCATGCTTTTGCTTGTTTTCCCCATATTTTCACACCCTTCCAAAAATTTTCAAAACTTTCCGTCTTTCAGACTTCTAAATGCAGTATGCCTGGTTAAACAATTGCTTATGTCTATGATATGTAGGTAGTATGTTATGGTTAGTAGGAGATAATTGATGACTATTGCTGAACTAATTGATTAGGAATAGGGAATTCCTGATAATTGAGCACAACTTAGTCTGGATTAGAGACCTCAACCAATTACCTTTTCAAGACTGAACTAGATAAAATTAGACCAGTTGTAGGATGCATTGACAATTGGAATGACTAGATGAGACTCTGAGCTAAAAGTGAAAAAGAAAAAAAAAGTGAGCTAATTAAAATAGGGTAGTTTGCCAGCGGCCTTCGCTACTCGAGCACCACTCCTTCGGGGAACTTAAAGCCTGATGCCCTAAGGTCGTGCAGATCTAGGAGTCATCAGAGTGGGACTCGCTACATGGGTAGTTGAAGTTGACGTGTTCTAAGCAGACTCAAAATACCCTAGAAAATCTATAAACGAAAGAAATCAATAAATGCTAAATAGAATCTGATCACCAAAGCTCAGAACTCAGAAAGTTATCTGTTGTCAGTATGTCTAGCAATAGGTCGAAGTATTATCTGGTAGTAGTTAAGACAAGAGTGCATTGTGTTGACTATCTGGTCTAGACTAGTACACACACTATACATCAGGAAGACCCTGTGACTAAGGAAAAAGTTCAACCTAGTTGTTGATTTGTTTTCTGCCTGATCATAACAATCTACTAAAAATATCTGAGACCTTGTCATAGCAACCCAACTAGTCAGACCTGTGATAAGACTTGTCTGAAGAATTTTTGGAATAAAAACATGACTGAGAACTTTAAGGGACTGCACATACGGTTTAGGATCACTAACTTCAAGTAGGCTTTGCTTGAGGACAAGCAAAAAGCTAAGTGTGGGGTTATCTGATACGCGAAAATCGTACCACCTTTTTAGCATGTTTTTATGTATGATTTAGGGTGAAATTGAGGGTAAATTAATCTTAATTGTTTGTTATTTACTCAATTTCATAGTTTTTATGATTTTGGAAGTGTCAGGTGAAAAGTAGACGAAAACAGCAAATTTTGGGGCAAAATCGCAATTTTTGGAACTGCTGACTCGGTCAAAGGCTCGGGACGAGCATCCTGACCCAGTCAAAGCACCGGGACGGGCGTCTAGGACTCGGGATGGGCGTCTCGACTTGGTCAACAAACCAGGACGGGCGTCCCAATCCGAGACGGGCGTCCCGAACCCCCAGATCAAGTCCCACATCGAATTTTTGATGAAAAATCACCCCGGGAAGCTGCTATAAATACCCTAGGCCTCCAGCAGTTGAATTCATTCCTCTCCACTCGATCTGAGTCATTAAGTAGTTTCCAGTGTACACTTCTCTAGTACACAACTCACTCAGAGACTCAGATCTCAGTTTTCTTTCTTGTTAGTGTTTTGTTTTAGTTTCTGAGAAATAGTCTCAGATCTTAGGCTTCTATAGATAGGTTCATTTCTGGTATTCATAGAATACCCGGGATTTCGTTAGGAGATCCTAAGAGGGCTCTAGGCGTTCGAAGAGTCAGTCCACAGGGCTGTGCTTAAGCTGGGTATTAAGGTAAAGCCCAGTTACTAGGCTGAGGAAGCGTCCTCCGAAGGTTCTGGCGAGTAGAGTCGGGTCAAGCAATACGGCATATACAGCAGTACACTCCATCGTCGAGACTTCGTAAAGGGTGATTTCTTTATGGCATTGGTCCCCCTGTCCCTCTCTTATATGTTGTTATTGTGTTTGTCCAAATAACAGTTTTGAATACGAGATTATGATTATTATGAATATTTGTGATATATGTTGAAGTTATTATGTTTTTCTAGAAATGGCCACCAGCTTAATTATCCATTATGTCTGAATGTCTATTGTCGTTCTTTTAAATTGAAATTAGGGTTATAGACAATTCCTAACCACGGTCTATTCATAACCTGTTTAGTTTAACCGGCATCAATTAGTATTGGTGTCTGCCATATTAGATAAAATAATCTGCGGAACACCCTGTTAGTTGAAAGTAGTCTAGGTAGGCTGAGTAGAGTTTTATGTCGGCGGTTATGAGACGAGTAGTATGATCCCCGAAGTGACATAGGGCGGTCATTGCTGACTTTAGTCTGAGCCGTGAGTAGGGCCGTTACCCTTAACGATGGGGCGGTAGCGTAGAAACTCAGATGTGGTAACCTTTAGACACAGAACATAGTTGCAATTCAGGCCAAGACATGTCTAAAATACTCGAATATAGGTCAATCAACGTATAGTAACAGTATAACATAAAAGCAGGATTTCATCTATAAAACACTTTCAGGTTTGGTTAGACTTAAACCTAGTGGAGAATGAATCACCCTCTCATCAAAGTTTTTGATGAAGATTGCATAACTGGATTATAAGATAAGAGTTAGGAATAAAGGCTAGTTACTACTAAGTCGTTACCACTTCCCTGGGAGTACGATATTTATTTAATAAAATCGTAGATACTTTCCAACAGACTAGCTACACGATAGGTACTCTGCCTTAGATTCTGGCTGATTAGGTGACACCATAGAGACTAAATGTGACAATTAGTCAATCACAGTCCTTAATTATTCATAATCAACATAGGGTAAAATAACACTTATTTAGCATATCAACCGGAACGCATCACTGATCCTTAGTGGAAATATGAATTTGAAAATAACCAGAAAACCCATCAAGAAAACAATAAAACATGTGTCCAAATAATCTTTCTAACTTTTGGTCAATAAAAGGAAGGGGTAAGTGGTCTTTTCGTGTGGCCGTATTTAGTTTTCTATAGTCTATGCATACACGATGACCAGTTACAGTTCTCGTAGGGATTAGTTCATTATGCTCATTCCTGACAACTGTTATTCCGCCTTTCTTAGGTACTACCTGCACCGGGCTTACCCACTCACTATCTGAGATAGGGTAGATAAGTCATGCATCTAACAATTTGATTACTTCTTTCTTAACAACATCACACACATTAGGATTCAACCTCCTTTGAGGTTGCACACATGGCTTATACTCAGTTTCTAGAAGAATCTTATGCGAACAAAAGCTTGGATTAATACCTGGAATGTCTGCGATTTTGTAGGCGAAGGCTCTTCTATACTTTCTGCACATGTCCACGGCCAGCTTCCTTTGTTCTGCAGTCAAATCAGCTGCAAGAATAATGGGAAGTTTCTTGTTGTCATCTAGGAATTCGTAGCACAGATGAGTGGGCAGTTCCTTCAGTTCCAAATCTAGTGGATCTTCAAACGAAGTCCGTTCTTTCTTCATCTCATCATCACCTATCTCAGTGAAACTATCAGAAGTAATTTCATTTTCAGAAGAGTTAAGTTCAGTCTCCTCTAATTCTAGGGAGTCCTCACTCAGGATTTGATAGTTTGAGCATAGGTCTGTCACGTTAATTGCAATCAAGTGTTCCATGGCATCCACACAAAAACAAGTATCATCTAAATGCATGGGATACCTAAGGGTCTCATTCAGGTCAAAAGTAATGTCTTTATTGCCTACCCTTAACTTGATTTGGCAATTACTGACGTCTATTAATGCTTTTGAGGTAGCTAGAAATGGTCGACCTAGGATCAGGGGCACTCCTCCTTCCCCATTCATATCCATGACAACAAAATCCACATGGAATACAAATTTCCCGACCTTTACTAGGAGATCTTCAATTATGCCTTTGGGGATTTTGACTGTCCTATCTGCAAGTTGTATGCACATCCTAGTCGTTTTCAAATCATGCAATCCTAATTTATCAAATAAACTAGATGGCATAAGATTAATACTAGCTCCTAAGTCCGCTAATGCATGCATGTTAGTAATATTTCCAATTGTACATGGCAAGGTAAAACAACCAGGATCTTTCTGTTTAGACGGTAGTTTATTCAACAGAACCGCCGAACATTCTTCATTAAGAACCACCTTGTCCATGTCAAATTTTCTTTTATTACTAACAACTTCTTTTAAAAACTTAGCATACTTTGGCATTTCAGAAATAACATCAAGTAAAGGCAAATTAACATGAATCTGACTAAAATTCTTAAGAAATTTTTCAAATTGCTCCTTATCTTTATTGTGCATAAGTCTGGCAGGGTAAGGTACTTTTGGCCGGTACTCAGGAATAAACTCCATCTTCCCTTTCCTTGCTACTTCGATTTCGACATCTGTCGGCTTTGGATCTTGGAGCCTTCTTCTGGTTCCTACACAAGAATAGGAGGGTCAGATGGTTTGGGTGGAGATGGAGATAGAATTTTACCAGATCTTAGAGTGATGGTCTTGCATTCAGTTTGAGGGTTGGTCTCAGTGTTGCTTGGTAGCGTTCCCTGGGACCTGTGAGAGAAATGGGTGGATAACTGACCCATTTGTCTCTCTAAAGTTTGTATAGAAGCTTGTGTGTTTCTGATTGTTTGCTTGGTCTGCTTCTATCTATTATCGTTCTGCTGGATTCTTTCTGCGTGAGCTTCCTGAACTTTTCGGTTAGACTCTATCATTTCCTTGTTAGAGTAAAAAATGCTCTTCAGCATGTCTGTGAATTCTTGCATAGGGTCAGTTGGAACGATGTAGTTCCTCAGTGCAAGCAGAGCAACTTGCTAGTTCTACGGATATGGCAGTTGCTGAGGTACCCTTTTCTGGAAGTTAGTAGTCCCAGAATTGTTTCTCCAGCTGAATCCCGGATGGCTCTTCCAAGTGGGATTGTAGGTGTTTCCTATAGGAGCAGAGTTAACTGCATCCACTTGTTCCATATCCTCTGGAATAGTTAATATCCCATTACCATAACAATCTCCACTGAAATGCGGTCCTTGGTAAAATTTGCAGACTTGGTACACTGACTGAACGCTTTTCCCTTGTTGGAAAGCATTCAGTTGATTAGTAATGTTGACCTTCAGTGCCTCAAATTGATCATCAGTGGAGGCAATGGCCGCATTTACTGGTTGCTTCTTAGCTCGGCCACTTGTGCGCCAGTTCTTGCTATTCCTGTATAGCCTCTCTAGAGCGTTTCTGGCATCTACATCACTCATTCCATTGAAACTGCTCTGGGGATTAAGTCCATCAAGAATTTGCTTACCCATGTCTGTCATACCCCCGTAAAATTGCTAGATCAGCAATGCCTCGGTAAGTCCATGTTGGGGGCAGAGCCTGAGTAGTTCCTTGAATCTGTCCCAAGCTTCGATCACTGTCTCATTAGCAACTTGAGTAAAACTCGACAGAGCCCTTCGATATTCTAGGACTCTTGCTGCAGAGTAGTACTCTTCTAGGAAGGCTTTGCTTAACTGTCCCAAGAGGTGATGGAGTTAGTAGGTAGCTGGGCCAACCATCTCTTAGCTCTGTCCCTCAGTGAGTAGGGAAAGAGGTTTAGTTTAGTTACTTCTGCAGTATTATCTCCCTTGAGGCCTTCGCAGAGAGAAGAAAAATTAGATAAGTGTTCTAGCGGATTCTCGGCTGCAGTTCCTCCAAACTGAACCCGATTTATAATCAACTAGATCACATTCGGTTTAAGATCATAGCGAGGGTTTCCAGGGATTTGGATGGCGGATGATACTGGAACAGTCTGTGGCTTGATGTAGGATTCGAGGGTAGGTCTTTCAGCAGCCATCTCTGTTCTTCGCCTGTTAGTTGTACGAATGAGACGTTCAGGATTCTCAACTGGTGTTTCAAGGTTAGCTTCTGAAGTTCGAGTCATGCAACTACAGAGAAGAATACGTTTTAGCCTGAGCAAACTAGTTAGTGGAGTTACATGGAAAGTGAAAAATAAAAAATTTGGAAGAAAAACAACTATTCAATTATGAAAGGGAAATAACACAAGAGATAGGGAAAAGAATAACTCACCATTGAACAAGAAAAGTACAAAAAAAATTTCGGACTTTAAATTTTAACATTTTTTTTCTTTTTAATATTTCGAAAGCACTTAAATTCCCTCAATATGGTTTTAGAATAATTTTCTAAAATTTGATTATCCTAAGTGTCTTAATTCGAGATAATATCTAAAATTAATTAGTTATGATAACCCTATATTTTGGAAAGTGATTGTCTAACTAGCATGAGATAAGTGTAGGTCTAAAGTCTAGGTTACTACCGTTACCTATCATAAGTCTCTAGAATTTTGATTAGGAATCCTAAGTTCATTATGATATTTCCCCGGCAACGGCGCCAAAAATCTGATGCGTTTCCGACTGATATGCTAAATAGGTGTTGATTTACCTTATGTTGATTATGAGTAATTAAGGACTGGGATTGACTAATTGTCACGTTTAGTCTTTATAGTGTCACTTAATCAGTCAGAACCTAAGGCAGAGTACCTATTGTGTAGCTAGTCTGTTGGAAAGTATCTACGATTTTATTAAGTTAAATATCGTACTCCCAGGGAAGTGGTAACTACTTAGTAGTAACTAGCCTTTTATCCTAACTCTTATCTCATGATCCAGTTATGCAATCTTCATCAATAACTTTGATGAGAGGGTGATCCATTCTCCACTAAGGTTTAAGTCTAATTAAGCCTAAAAGTGTTTTATAGATAAGGTCCTGATTCTATGTTATACTGTTCCTACATGTTGATTGACCTATATTCGAAAGTTTTAGACATGTCTTGGCCTGGATTGCAACTATGTTTTGTGTCTAAAAGTGTACCACATCTGAGTCAACTAATAAACCGCCCTACCTTAATGACGGCCCTACTCACGGTTCGAGCTAAAGGCATCCATGAAAGCCCTATGTCACTTCGGGGATCACGCCGCTCGCCCTAACGCCGGCATAAAAACGTAACTCAGCCTACCTAGACTACTCTAACAAATAGGGTGTTCCACAGGTTATTTTATCTAGTATGGCAGACACCAATACTAATTGATGTCTGTTAAACTAAACAGGTTATGAATAGACCGTGGTTAGGAATTGTCTATAACCCTAATTTTAGTTTAAAAGAGACTACATTAGACATGCAGACATAATGAATATTAAGCAGGTGGCCATTTCCGGAAAAACATAACAACTTCAACATATATAACAAATATTCATAACAACCATAATCAGTATTCGAAATCATTCTTTGGACAAACACAATAACAACATATAAGAGAGGGACAGGGGGACTGATGCCATAAAGAAATCACCCTTTACTTAGTCTCGCTGATGGGGCGTACTGCTGTATATGTCGTACTGCTTGACCCGACTCTGCTCGCCAGAACCTTTGGAGGACGCTTCCTCAGCCTAGTAACTGGGCTTTACCTTAATACCCAGCTTAAGCCCAGCTCTGTGGACTGACTCTTTGAATACCTAGAGCCCTCTTAGGATCTCCTAACGAAATCCCGGGTATTCTATGAATACCATAAACGAACCTATCTATCGAACCCTAGGATCTGAGACTATTTCTCAGAAACTAAGAAAAACGAAACACTAAAAAGAAAGAAAGAAAACTTATACTGAAATCGGAGTCTCTGAGTGATTTGTGTACTCGAGAATTGTACACTGGAAGTCACTGAATGACTCAGATCGAATGGAGATTGATGAATTCAACTGAGGAAGGCCTGTGGTATTTATAGCAGCTTCCTGGGGTGATTTTTCATCAAACATTCGATGTGGGACTTGGAATTTCTGCTCGGGACGCCCGTCCTGGATTGGGACGCCCGTCCTGAACTGTTGACCAGGTCAGGACGCCCGTCCTGATTCGGGATGCCCTCCCCGAAGTCCCAACTTCTGAAAAATTGCGTTTTGCCCCGAAATTTGCCATTTTCTTCTACTTTTCACATGACACTTCCAAAATCATGAAAACTGTGAAATTGAGTTAATAATAAACAATTAAGACCGATTTACCCTCAATTTCACCCTAAATCATGCCTAAAAACATGCTAAAAATGTGATATGATTTATGCATATCAGTCTATAACGGTTCATCTAATTTAAAAGAGCAAGTATACATGCAGTCATAATGATTAATTAAGCTGGTGACCTTTCCGGAAAATGTAAAGTACTTCAGCATGCAAAACACATATTCATATCATCATAATTTAGTATTCAAATTGATCTTTAGACAAACAAAGTACAGAATATACAGAGAGGATCTAGAGAACCACCACCATAAAGTATTCACCATTTATCAGGTCAGCCGATGGAGCGACTACTTGTATATCCTGGACTGCTTGACCCGACTCTGCTAAACAGAACCTTCAGAGAATGCCTCCTTAGCCTAGCAGCTATTGCTTTACCTTACGTCCCGGGCTTAAGCAAAGCCCTGTTGACTAGCTCTTCACTCACCTGATGCCCTCTTAGGATCTCCTAACGAAATCCCGGGTATTCTATGAATACCAAAAATGAACCCTATCTAGTCGTATTCTAAGATCCTGAGACTCTCAGAAAGTAAAGAAAATGAGAAACTCTCGTATACTAAACTACTTGAATGAAACACCTGAGATCACTAAATGACTTGTATACAGTAGGAAATTGTATACTTGAAGTCACTAAATGACTCAGATCGAGTGAAGAGGGATGATTTCAACTGAGGAAGGCATGTGGTATTTATAGCAGGGAAGCTGAGTGATTTTTTATGCAGAAATTGATGTGGGATTCTGTGTAGGGGCTCGGGATGCCCGTCCCAGTTTGTTGACCGGGTCAAGACACCCGTCCCGGTGCTTTGACCGGGTTGGAACGCCCGTCCTGATCCACAAACTTCTAAAAATTTAGTTTTTGCCCGATATTTGCTGTTTTCTTGCACATTTTACGTGAAACTTCCAAACTCATAAATATTGTAAAATTGTATTAATATCAATCAATTAAGAACGATTTATCTTCAATTTTGCCCAAATTTGTGCCTAAAATATGCTTAAAAAGTGATATGATTTATGCACATCATATAACCTCACACTTAACTTTTTGCTTGTCCTCAAGCAAAGTCTATATGAAATTATTGAAATTCTAAATCATAGGTGCAATCACTCAAATGTTCTAGCAATGTTTTTAGCCAAAATTAATCACTGAGTCAGATGATTCACAAAACAGCTCTGACTGGTCAAGTTGCTATGACAAGGTCTCAAATGTCTTAGTAAATTATCATGGTCATGCAGGAGTAACAACTCAATAACTAGACTGAACTCTACTCTTAGTCACGAGGTCTTCCTGATGTTCAGTGGGTGTACTAATCTAGACTAGATTGTCAACATAATATAGTCTTCTCTTAACTCTTACTAGATAATACTTCGACCAATCGTTGAATATAATAGCAACAAACAACTTTCTGAGTTCTGAGCTTTGGTGTCAAGGCCTTTCAATTATGTTTTCAATAAAAGAACACATTGTGCAATGTATTTTTAGATTGATTGTTCATGGTATTTTTGTGTTTACTTTCACACATCAACTTTAACTATCCAGGTAGTGAGCCCCCTCCGATGACTCCCGATCTATATGACCTTAGGGCATCAGGCATTAAGTTCCCTTAAGAAGTGGTGTTCGAGTAGCAAAGGACGCTTGCAAACTACCCTATTTGTTTAAGCTTTTTCACTTCCAGCTCAGAGCATCATCTAGTCATTCAAATCACTAACACATTCTCAATCGTTCTAATATTATTCAGTTTAAGTCTCAAAAAGGTATTTGGTTGATGTCTCTAATCTAGACTAGGTTGTGCTCAATAATCTCAGGAATTCCCTATTTCTAATTGAGGAATTCAGTATAGTTATCAACTTGTTTCCTACTGATCATAACGCTCTACTCAACATATATCATAGACATAAGAATTTTTTAAACCAGTCAATACTAAATTTGAAGTCTGAAAGAGTGAAAATTTTTGAAAATATTTTGGAAGGGTGCAATTTTAGTGAGAAATATGGGAAAACATGCAAATTATGACTATGCAAATTATGACTACTATAGTGCACAGTGCACTGCTACCCCACACTTAAAGTTTACATTGTCCTCAGTGTTCATGCATATCCTATTACCCCACACTTATTTGAAAAACAAAAGCGGGGAAAAAACACAAAAACTCTTACCCCACACTTATTTGACTAACTAAGAGGAAAAGAAAGAAAACAAAACAACAAAACAAAAAGGTTAATAGAAAGAACAAAAATAAATAAAAAGAAATAATGCAAATAAAATGAAAAGAATACTCCCTTATTCTGAGAATTCAACAATCTGCTCGGACAAGTTGAGTGGTTCTCTGTAGAATTTTAAGTGTTGCCCGTTCACTTTTTGAGTAGTACCGTCAGAATCCATTATGACACATGTTCCAAAGGGCGATACTTCTGTGATAGTGAACGGTCTTGACCAACAGCTATGCAACTTTCCTGGGAATAGTTTTAACCGCGAGTTGTATAATAGTACTTCATCCCCTGGTTCAAAATTCTTCTAGGCTCTGAGTCGCCTATCATGCCGGAGTTTACTTGTCATCTTGAATTGATGTGAATTTTCATAGGCTTTGAGCCTGCATTCATCCAATTCATTGAGTTGTAAAATCCGATTTTCCTTAGTCAAGGTATTATCTAGATTGCATTTTTGCACTGCCTAGTAAGCTCTATGTTCAATTTTAACAGGAAGATGACATGCTTTTCCATAGACCAATCTATAAGGTGAAAATCCTGTAGAGGTTCTATATACCGTACGAAAGGCCCATAATGCATCATCAAGTTTTATGGCCCAATCCTTACGGTTAACACCTAGAGTCTTTTCTAGTATTCGTTTAATTCCTCTATTGGTTACCTCAACCTGCCCATTTGTTTGAGGGTGGTATGCTCTGGAAAGGCGATGTTGAACTCCATATTGCTGAAGTACCTTCTGCATTTGAGAGTTGCAAAAATGTGTACCCCGATCACTGATTAGGGCTTTTGGGCAGCCGAATCTAGCGAATAGCTGTCTAAGAAACCTGCACACGACTCTAGCATCATTAGTAGGTAGTTCTTGTACCTCAGGCCACTTTGAGAAATATTCTACGACTACTATGATGTATTTCTTACCATAGGAAGAAGGAAATGGACCCATAAAGTCTATACCCCACATGTCAAATACTTCTACACTTTGAATTACCTGTTAGGGTAGATTGTCTCGAGAAGACATGTTTCCTATTTTTTGATAGGCATCGCAGGATCCTGCATATGCTGCGGCGTCTTTGAAAATCGTAGGCCAGCAGAAGCCTGCTTCCAATACTTTTCGGGCAGTATTAGTTGTAGCTAAGTGACCACCTACGGGTCCGCAGTGACAATGTTCCAGAATTTGGAAACCTTCTTCTTGAGAGACGCATCTCCTGATCATCTGATCTGCACATATTCGAAACAAAAAGGGATCCTCCCAATAGTAATATTTAAGACCAGTAAAGAATTTTCTTCTCTGTTGGGTAGTGATATCACTAGGAAGGGTCTGAGCTACCAAGTAATTAACTATATCTGCAAACCATGGGGGTGAGAAAATAGCAAATAAAGCGCATAGATTCTCATCCAAAATTTTGTCAGATATGATTGATTCATCTATAGCTTCTAGGGCCGGACTTTCTAGCCTCGACAAGTAGTCTGCAGCTAGGTTTTCTACCCCTTTCTTATCCCTGATTTCTATGTCGAATTCTTGAAGCAATAAAACCCACCTGATTAGTCTAGGTTTTGCGTCGGTTTTATTAAAGAAGTATTTTAATGTAGAATGATCAGTATAAACTATTGTTTTAGACAAGACTAGATAAGATCGGAATTTATCAAATGCGTATACTACTGCTAGTAATTCCTTTTCTGTCGTAGTGTAATTTTCCTGAGTGCTAGTTAAGGTTTTGCTAGCGTAATATATTACATGAAATTTCTTATCATGTCTCTGTCCTAAAACAACTCCTACTGCATAGTCACTTGCATCACACATTAATTCAAACGGCAAACTCCAGCCAGGTGATGTCATGATAAGGGCAGTAGTCAGAAGTTCCTTAAGTCTGTTAAAAGCTTTTAGACATTTTTCATCAAAAACAAAAGGAACATCCTTACCAAGTAAATTGGTCAATGGTCTGCTATTAGTGAAAATTGTTTTATAAATCTGTGATAAAAACCAGCGTGTCCCAAAAAACTTCTAATGGCTCTCACAGAGTTAGGTGGAGGTAGTTTTGAAATAACTTCGATCTTAGCCTTATCTACTTCCATACCTCGGTGTGAGATCTTATGTCCTAATACAATCCCCTCTTTACCATGAAATGACATTTTTCCCAATTTAGAACCAAATTTGATTTTATACAACGTTTTAACATCAATTCCAAGTTCTTTAGACAAATCCCAAATGAATTCCCAAAAACTGAGAAATCATCCATGAATACTTCCATAGACTCTCCTAACACGTCCTCAAAAATAGCAGTCATACAACGTTGGAAAGTAGCAGGTGCATTACACAACCAAAAGGCATTATTCTATATGCAAATATTCCAAAAGGGCATGTGAAAGTAGTTTATGCTGGTCTTCTGGGGAAATGGGGATTTGAAAATATCTAGAAAACCCATCAAGAAAGTAGTAAAACATATGTCCAGATAATCTTTCTAACATTTGGTCAATAAAAGGAAGAGGGAAATGGTCTTTTCGTGTAGCAGTATTTAGTTTTCTATAATCAATGCAGACACGATGACCAGTAACAGTTCTCGTAGGAATTAATTCATTATTTTCATTTATGACAACTGTTATCCCACTTTTCTTAGGTACTACCTGCACTGGGCTTACCCATTCACTATCCAAAATCAGATAGATAAGTCCAGCATCCAACAATTTGATTACTTCTTTTTTAACAACATCACAAACATTAGGATTCAACCTTCTTTGAGGTTGCACACATGGCTTATAATCATTTTCTAAAATAATCTTATGCGAATAAAAGCTAGGATTGATACCTGGAATATCTGCAATTTTGTATGCAAAGGCTCTTTTGTACTTTTTGCACATGTCCACGGTTAACTTCCGTTGTTCTGCAGTCAGATCGGCTGCAAGAATGATGGGAAGTTTCCTGTTATCGTCTAGGAATTCATAGCACAGATGAGTGGGCAATTCCTTTAGCTCCAAGTCTGGTGGATCTTCAAATGAAGTTTGCTCTTTCTTCACCTCATTAGTACCTATCTCAGTGAAACTATCAGAGTTAATTTCTTAATCAGAGGGGCTGAGATCAGTTTCTTCTATTTCTAGAGAGACTTCCCCCAAGATTTGATAGTTTGAGCATAGGTCTGTCATGTTAACTTCAATCAATTGTTCAATAGCATCCACACAAAAACAAATATCATCTAAATGCATGGGATACTTAAGGGTTTCATTTAGATCAAACGTGATATCTTCATTGTCTACCCTTAGTTTGATTTGACCGTTACTGATGTCTATTAATGCCTTCGAGGTAGCTAGAAAGGGTCAACCTAGAATCAGAGGCACTCCTCCTTCTCATTCATGTCCATGACAACAAAGTTTACAGGGAAAATTAATTTTCTGACCATTACTAAGAGGTCTTCAATTATTCCCCTGGGGATTTTGACTGTCTTGTCTGCAAGTTGTATGCACATTCTAGTCGCTTTCAAATTATTCAATTCTAATTTATCAAATAAACTAGATGGCATGAGATTAATACTAGCTCCTAAGTCTGCTAATGCATGCATATTAGTAATATTTCCAATCGTACATGGCAAGGTAAAGCAGCCTGGATCTTTCTATTTGGAGGACAGTTTGTTTAGTAGAACTGTCGAGCATTCTTCATTAAGAACCACCTTGTCCATGTCAAATTTTCTTTTATTACTAATAACTTCTTTTAAAAACTTAGCATACTTTGGCATTTTAGAAATAACATCAAGCAAAGGTAAATTAACATGAATCTGACTAAAATTCTTAAAAAACTTTTCAAACTGCTCCTTATCTTTATTCTGCATAAGTCTTGCAGGGTAAGGTACTTTCAGTCGATACTCAGGAACGGACTCCTTCTTCCCTTTCCTTGATACTTCGGTTTCGACATTCATTGGCATTGGGTCCTGGGAGCCTTCTTCTAGTTCCTGCACAAGAATAGGAGGGTCAGAAGGTTTGGAAGGAGATGGAGATAGAATTTTACTAGATCTTAGAGTAATGGTCTTGCATTCAGTTTGTGGGTTGGTCTCAATGTTGCTTGGTAGCGTTCCTTGTGGCTTGTGAGAGAGATGGGTGGATAGCTGTCCCATTTGTCTCTCCAAAGTTTGCAGAGCAGCTTGTGTGTTTCTAACTGTTTGCTCGGTCTGCTTCTGTCTATTCTCATTCTGCTGAATTCTCTCTGCATGAGCTTCCTGGACTTTCCTATTTGACTCTATCATTTCCTTGTTAGAGTCAGTAATGCTTTTTAGTATGTCTCAGAATTCTTGCATGGGGTCGACTAGAACAATGTAGTTCCTTGGTGCGGGCATAGAGACTTGCTAATTCTGTGGATAAGGTAATTGCTGAGGTGCTCTTTTCTGGAAGTTAACATTCCAGGAATTGTTTCTCCAACTAAATCCTGGGTGGTTCTTCCAGGTGGGATTGTAGGTATTTCCCATAGGGGCAGAGTTAACTGCTTCCACTTGTTCTATATCCTCTGGAATAGTCAGTATTTCATTACCATAATAATCCCCACTGAAATGCGGTCCTTGGCAAAATTCGCAGACTTGATATACTGGCTGAATGCTCTTTCCCTGTTGGAAGGTATTCAGTTGGTTAGTAATACAGGCCTTGAATGCCTCAAATTGTTCATTGGTGGAGGTATTTGCCGCATTAACTGGTTATTTCTTGGCTCGGCCACTGGTGCGCCAGTTCTTGCTGTTTCTATAGAGTTTCTCCAAGGCGTTTCTAGCATCTACTTCATTCAGTCCATTGAAACTGCACTAGGGGTTAAGTCCATCAAGAACTTGCTTGCCCATTTCTATCATACCTCCATAGAAATGTTGGATTAGCAGTGCTTCAGTAAATCCATGTTGCGGGCATAGTCTAAGTAGTTCCTTGAATCTGTCCCAGGCTTCGATTATTATCTCATCGGCAGCTTGAGTGAAGTTGGAAAGAGCCCTTCGATATTCTAGGACTCTTGCTGCGCAATAGTATTCTTCCAAGAAGGCCTTGCTTAACTCATCTGAAGTTGAGATTGAGTTAGTAGGTAACTGTGCCAGCCACCTCTTAGCTCTGTCCCTAAGTGAGTAGGGGAAGAGGTTTAGCTTAGTTACTTCTGCCGTGTGATCTCCCTTGAGACCTTCGTAGAGAGTGGAGAATTCAGACAAGTGCTCGAGCGGATTTTCAGCTGCAGTTCCTCCAAACTGAACCCAATTTATTATCAGCTGTATCATATTCAGTTTGAGGTCATAGCGAGGGTTTCCAGGGATTCTAATGGCGGACGACACTGGAACAGTCTGTGGTTGGATGTAAGATTCGAGGGGAGGTCTTTCGGCAGCCATCTCTGTTCTTCGTCTGTTAGCTGTACGAATGAGACATTCGAGATTTTCAACTGGGATTTCAATATTAGCTTCTGAGGTTCGAGTCATACAACTACATAGAGAAATATGTTAAGTCTGAGCAGAAAGGTTAGTGGAGTAAAATAGATTGAAAGAATATGAGAAAAAAAAATAAAACAAATAGATAACCAAAGGAGTGAAGAAAGAAATGAAGAACATGAAAATATTTTTCGGGTTTATTTTTTCTTCGAAAGCAATTTAAATTTCCTTAATAAGGTTTTAGAATAATTTTCTAAAATTTGATTATCCTAAATTTCTTAATTTCAGATAATTTCTAAAATTAATTAGTTATGATAACCCTATATTTCAGGAAATTGATTGTCTAAATAGAATAAAGTGAGTGTTATGTCTAAGGTATAGATTACTACCGCTACCTATCATAAACCTCTAGAATTTTGATCAGGAATCCTAAAATTTTATGATATTGTCCTTGGCAACGGCGCCAAAAATCTGATGCGTTCCGATTGATATGCTAAAAATAGTCTTTATTTACCCTATATCGATTATGAATAATTAAGGACTGAGATTTACTAATTGTCACATTTAGCATCTATGTTGTCACTTAATCAATCAGAATCTAAGGCATAGTACCTATCGTGTAGTTAGTCTGTTGGAAAGTACCTACGATTTTAATTTAAGAATTTATCGTACTCCCAGAGAAGTGGTAACGGCTTAGTAGCAACAATCCTTTTACCCTAACTCTCATTTTATTACCTAGTTATGCAATCATTCATCAATATCTTCGATGAGTGGGTGATTCTTTCTACACAAGACTCAAGTTCATTAGGCATGCAAGAGTATTTTATAGACAAGTATTCTTATGTATGTCCTATTGTTTCTACATGTTGACTGACCTATCTTCGAGTATTTTAGATATATCTTGGTCTAGATTTCAATTATATACTGATTCTACCTGTGTACCACATCTGAGTTATCTGATAAGCCGCCCCATCGCCATTGATGGACCTACTCACGGTTCGAGCTAAAGGCATCCATGAAATCCTGTGTCACACAGGAGATCATGCCGCTGGCCCTAACACCGACATAAACACACGAACTCAACCTCATTAGACTACTCTAACAAACATGGTGATCTATAGGTTATTTTATCTAATATGGCAGACCTTAATGCTTCCATCCTCACACAAAGCCCTAAATTAAGGCCTGTTAAACTAGATAGGTTATGATTAGACCGTGGTTAGGAATTGTGTATAACCGTTCATCTAATTTAAAAGAGCAAGTAGACATGCAGTCATAATGATTAATTAAGTTGGTGACCTTTTTGGGAAAATGTAAAGTACTTCAGCATGCAAAACACATATTCATATCATCATAATTTAGTATTCAAATTGATCTTTAGACAAACACAGTACAGAATATACAAAGAGGATCTAGGGAACCACCACCATAAAGTATTCTCCCTTTATTAGGTCTGCCGATGGACGACTACTTGTATATCCTGGACTACTTGACCCGACTCTGCTCGACAGAACCTTCGGAGAATGCCTCCTTAGCCTAGCAACTATTGCTTTACCTTACGTCCCAAGCTTAAGCAAAGCCCTGTTGACTAGCTCTTCGCTCACCTGATGCCCTCTTAGGATCTCCTAACGAAATCCCGGGTATTCTATGAATACCAAAACAAACCCTATCTAGTCGTATTCTAAGATCCTGAGACAGACTCTCAAAAAGCAAAGAAAATGAGAAACTCTCGTATACTAAACTACTTGAATGAAACACCTGAGATCACTAAATGACTTGTATACAGTAGGGAAATGTATACTTGAAGTCACTAAATGACTCAGATCGAGTGAAGAGGGATGATTTCAACTAAGGAAGGCATGGGGTATTTATAGCAGGGACGCTGAGTGATTTTTGATGCAGAAATCGATGTGGGATTCTGTGTAGGGGCTCGGGATGCCCGTCCCGGTTTGTTGACCGGGTCAGGAGGCCCGTCCCAGGTCTTTAACCGGATCGGGACGCCCGTCCTGACCTTGGGACACCTATCTTGATCCACGAACTATTGAAAATCACATTTTTGCCCCGATATTTGCTATTTTCTTGCACATTTCACCTGAAACTTCCAAACTCACAAATATTGCAAAATTGTATTAATATCAATCAATTAAGAATGATTTATCTCCAATTTTGCCCTAATTTGTGCCTAAAAACATGCTAAAAAGTGATATGATTTATGCACATCATGTACCAAGGGCAAAAGTGTCAATTCTAACCACTCAATACTTCGCTGAAATGGTGAAGACATGATTATTGACTGAAAGTTAATAATCATGCACAAAAAGCGGGCTTTATGACCCCAATACAATCATGGGGTTTCCCTCTCAATAGAGTTTTCACGATCATTTTTCCGTAACGGTAATTCACGAGCTAAACCGTTTCCTATAATGGCGACCCATGAGCTTACATCCGTTACAAGGATTCCTCGGGAAGTTACGTGTAAAAGTGGAACAAATGGAAGGTAAAAGGGGGACAGTCAATACCAGATATCCTAAAATTACTCTTTACCCTCCTAACTGACTTGATCGTTGGAGAGTTCACGGGGATCCACATCCCCACTGAACCTCCTCTGTTTTGCAGGTGACTGATACTTCGGGATTCTCAGAGATTCCTCGACACAAATTTACTTTCTCACCCTCAAAATATCCCAATCAATTTTTGAAAAATTAGTTTGGTTCCATTACCAGGAACGATTATCTTTCCCTCACAAATCACAATGTCTAGACATTCAGGTGAAGATCGACACACTATCCGACATGCATCACCTCGCAAACTGCAACAACAATAGCACAATCCTCAGCCCCTACCTTTCCCCAGCGACGCTCAACTATGGATGGGTTAGGACCACAACAGGAAACCTCGAGGCACTCTCAAGACTTAAGAGAATAGACAAACTCTAGAAGGATGAATGATGAAGGAGAATTGCAGAAGCTACAGATAGAAAATGAACGACTAAGACAAAAGTAGGATCTCTCGAGGCAATGGTTAAAATTAAGGACTAAATTCCGCAAAGTAGGAGTGGAATTACCACCACCAATATTCTTTGACGGTCACTCCGAGCAATTTCCACAACGTTCGCAAACTGCCGCCACTAAGAAAATAGAAAAATGAGAAACGCGAACAGGTAGAAAACCCCATCAGACGATCAGCGAAATGGGAGAATGTCATCACACTTCAAAACCCACTCCCACTGCGAAACAAGGGGCTAGGAAATGATACACCGAATATAGTCCTGAGAAGGTAAAAAATACAACCAAAATCAAGAGGACGATATCTATCAAATTGGGGTCATTCGCCAAATGGATCCAAGGTGTTTCCCTTGATCCATTCCTCAAGATACCACAATTTGTCCTCTATTATAGGAAAACTCAGCCCCTTGAGCATGTATCCCATTACAAATCCGCAAAGGGCCTAGTCACCAATGATGAGGTAATTCTATGCAAGGCTTTTCCGAGCACTCTATCGGACAAAGCCTTAACATAGTTCACCTCTCTCAAAACAGGTACAATTGATTCCTAGCCTTCTTTAGAAAAAATGTTTTTGGATAAATTCAGCACGACAGGAACGATAACAAAGACGCGTGGAGATCTAGCCAATATCAAACAAGGAGACGATGAGTCCTTATTGTCTTTTCTAGAGCGATTCAAAAAGACATACGATGACATAGAAGGAATCAGTCAAGACAGAATTTAGGTCCAGAATGCTGTACACAGAGCTTCAATTGAGAAAACTAGATACTATAGGGGAGATGTTTAATGTCGCTCGTAAAGTTGCATTGGCGGAAAGTAGTGTATCTGATATGCATAAATCATATCACATTTTTAGCATGTTTTTAGGCATAATTTAGGGTGAAATTGATGGTAAATCGTTCTTAATTGATTGTTATTATTTTAGAAGTGTCAGGTGAAAAGTAGAAGAAAACAACAAATTTTGGGGCAAAAATGCAATTTTTGGAAATGCTGAGTTCGGGGTGGGCATCCCGCATTCGGGATGGGCGTCCCGACCCAGTCAAAGCACCAGGACGCCCGTCCCAAGCTCGGGACGGGCGTCCAGAGCACCAAAAGTTGTCCCACATCGAAATCTTTTGGAGAAATTCACTCCAGAAAGCTGCTATAAATACCTCAGGCCTTCCTCAGTTGAATTCATTCCTCTCCACTCGATCTGAGTCATTTAGTGACTTCAAGTATACAGTTTTCCATAGTATACAAGTCACTTAGAGACTCAGGTTTCAGTATAAGTTTCTTTTTATTTCTAGATAGTGTTTTCATGTTCTTTGTTTCTGAGAGTTAGTCTCAGATCCTAGGATACGACTAGATAGGTTCGTTTCTGGTATTCATAGAATACCCGGGGTTTCGTTAAGAGATCCTAAGAGGGCTCTAGGCGTTCGAAGAGTCAGTCAACAAGGCTGGGCTTAAGCTGGGTATTAAGGTAAAGTCCAGCTACTAGGTTGAGGAAGCGTCCTCCGAAGGTTCTGTCGAGCAGAGTCGGGTCGTGCAGTCCAACATATACAAGCAGTTGCTCCATCGGCGAGACTTCGTAAAGGGTGATTACTTTATGGCATCGGTCCCCCTGTCCCTCTCTTTATATGTTTGTACTGTGTTCGTCCAAACATTTGTTATGATTATTGGATTATGATTTTATGGATATTTGTTATGCATGTTGAAGTACTTTATGATTTTTCGGAAATAGCCACCAGCTTAACTTTCATTATGTCTGCATGTCTAATGTAGTTTCTTTTAAACTAAATGTAGGGTTATAGACAATTCCTAACCATGATCTAATCATAACCTGTTTAGTTTAACAGGCATTAATTTAGGACTTCCCCGTCGGGTTGCATTAATGTCTGCCATATTAGATGAAATAACCTATAGATCACCATGTTTGTTAGAGTATTCTAAGTAGGCTGAGTTTGTGTGTTTATGCCGACGTTATGGCGAGCGGCATGATCTCCTAAGTGACATAGGTTTTCATGGATGCCTTTAGCTCGAACCGTGAGTAGGGCCATCATTAAGGTAGGGCGGTTTATCAGGTAACTCATATGTGGTACACCTTTAGACTCAGTACATAGTTGCAATCCAGGCCAAGACATGTCTAAAATACTCGAAGATAGGTCAATCAACATGTAGGAACAGTATAACATAGAATCAGGACATTATCTGTAAAACACTTTTAGGCTTAAATAGACTTAAACCTAGTGGAGAATGAATCACCCTCTCATCAAAGATATTGATGAATGATTGCATAACTGGATCATAAGAAAAGAGTTAGGGTAAGAGGATAGTTACTACTAGGCCGTTACTACTTCCCTGGGAGTACGATATTTGATTTAATTAAAATCGTAGATACTTTCCAACAAACTAGCTACACGATAGGTACTCTGCCTTAGGTTCTGATTGATTAAGTGACAGTATAGAGACTAAATGTGACAATTAGTCAGGATAAGTCCTTAATTACTCATAATCAACATAGGGTAAAACAACACCTATTTTAGTATATCAGTCGGAACGCATCAGATTTTTGGCGCCGTTGCCGGGGAAATATCATAATGAATTTATGATTATTGTCCACAATTCTAGAGACTTATGATAGGTAACGGTAGTAACCTAGACCTTAGACCTAACACTTATTTTATGCTAGTTAGACAATCAATTTCCGAAATATAGGATTATCATAACTAATTAATTATATATATCATCTGAAATTAAGACATTTAGGATAATCAAATTTTAGAAAATTATTCTAAAACCATATTGAAGAAACTTAACTGCTTTCGAAATAAAATACAAAAGAAAAAAAATTGTTTAAAATTTAAAACCCAAAAAAAATTTGTATTTTTCTTGCTCAACAGTAAGTTGTTCTTTTTCCCTATCTCTTGTATTATTTGTTCTTTCATAGTTGACCATTTGTTTTCTTAAAAACTTTTTTTCTTTTCTTTTCTTTTCTTCCATAAAATTTTCTGAAAAATATTATTTTCCAGAAGATAAAAGAAATAAATTTTTCGTGTTTGTTTGTTTTTTTATTTCGAAAAACAAAAGTATGGAAGTGAGGAAAAAAAAAATTTGAGTTGTAAAATTTTGGCTTAGATTTTTATTGGGAAGAAATTCCATTTTAGAATTTTCTTAGAGTCATGCCGGCTTTATTAGGACGAGTTATGAAATTATTTTTCCTTAATAGCTAGACCTTTGAATATTCTATTGAGAAAGGATGTTCCTTTTGTTTTTGCTGATAATTGCATGATATCTTATTGAACAAATTAAAGGAACTAGTTATTACTGCACTCATTCTGACATCACTTGATTGGAAATTGCTTTTTGAATTGATGTTAGTAATTATGTAGTAAGAATTGTTTAGGACAAAGGTATGATTAGACATTATTCATATCATACCTAGTCTAGACAATATTATACCCTGATTACTCTACTCTGAGATATATGTTCAATAAAACTGATGCTGAACCAAAATTTGATTAATTGAGTTCTATTGAATTTAATATAGAAAGACGGGATAAAAAAAAAGGGGCTGAAAATCTAGAAAGCAAACCATTTGTCTAGATTAGAAACCCCCGAGTTAGAGGCTATTGTAATACTGATAAATTTTTGGATGAAAACTTATTTGCATTGTTTGCTATGTATAATAATTCTCATCTGTGGTTTATTGTTGTTGCAAATTATCTAGTCACTTAATGAGTTCCAAGTGATATGACTTATTAGCAAAAGAAGAAATTCTTTGCTGGTTTGCAATATTACTACTGGGCAGATCCCTCTTCTATTTCAAATTTTTGCAAATCAGTTGATCAGAAGAGGTGTCTCAGAAGACGAAGGCCACAAGATTCTGGAGCAATGCCATCAAGGATCTACGGGAGACCAATTGACTGCTATCAACACTGTTTGGAAAGAGTTGGAAGCAGGATCTTATTGGCCCACAATATTCAAGGATTCTATATCCTTGATACAGTCCGGCAATGCTCGCCAACTAAAGGTAACACGTCTTCCAGAGATCGTCTACCCCAGCGACGTATACAGAGTGTTGCAACCTTTGATATCTGGGGTATTGATCGAATCCTTTTCTCTTTCTTCCTGTGAAAAAAATTACATCATAGTAGTCGTGGAACACTTTTCAAAAATAGCCTGAAGCACAGGCATTACCTACTAATGATGTCAAAGTCATGCACAGATTCTTGAGAAACTATTTTCTAGATTCAGATGTGCCTATGTATCAAATCTGTGAAGTCTGCCAAGTACCACACTTTAGCAGGGATAGCTATGAGAATGAAATACTGACCATTCCAAAAAGAGGTAGGAGTAGGTTACTGCAGAATGCTACTCCAATGGGAAACACATACAATCCCTACCGAAGAAATCATTTGGGATTTAGTGGAGGAATGACTCTGGAGCTAAAAACTTCCAGAAAATACCACCACAACAAAGTCCTTAGCCGCAGAATCAACAGATGAGATGCTGTTAATGGTCAAACCCATTTACTATAACAGAAGTGTCGTCATAGGAAGCTTGTGTTATAATGGATCAAGATAACACTACTAAAAAGAGTAAACGGACAACAATTAAAGTCAGACCAGTGCAAGTAAGTGACCTACCAAGTAGTATCGAATGGTCGACAGATATAGAGGAATTTGGCGTTGTATCAGGAGCATAGCAATGGAGGAGCTTGCATCCCCTGCATACCAATCAGCTGTGAGAAACTTCCCCGAGGAAGTCTCAAATACTTGGGCCCAGATCTACACCACTGGAGCCTCCTACCACCACGGCTTCGCCAAAGCTTCAGGTATCTTTTCTACCATTCGAAACTTGCATGCAATACCTTCACTGACATTGGCAGGTAGGCACACCAATCCAAAGAAGTCTCATTCCTAGACACGTTCCTTCTGGACACGTTGCTACGATTACGAGAAACTTTGCAAATGATTCGAGGAAACAGTCCTTGGGGCTTCAGTCATTCATCAAATGGATAGGCCACTACCTGGAGCTTTACATTGAAGGATCGGAGCTGATGTCATCCGTTCCAATATCTAGAGCTTACAGAGTCAAGAACACCTCAGCAATAGCACATAGCTAAGGTGAAGAGTTAATTGACAGATCAGAGAAGACCCTTCTGCTCGAAACATGAAGGGAGTTTTTCTAATACTCATCTTCCTCTACTCTTATTTTATTTTCTTTGTTTTGTGTTCTGTTTTGTTATTTCTATTATCCTTCTTGTTTTGTTGCTTTATTTTCTCTCTTAGTTAGTCAAATAAGTTTGGGGTAAGAATTTTCTATATTGTTTTTATCTCTTCTTGTTTTCAAATAAGTGTGGGGTAATTTAGATATGCATGAACACTGAGGACAGTGTCAGACTTAAGTGTGGGGTAGCAGTGCACAGTGCACTATAGTAGAAAAAATTTTGCATGATTTTTGCATGTTTTTCCTGTATTTTCACACCCCTCCAAAAAAATTTCAAAATTTTTCATTCTTTCAGACTTCAAAATGCAGTATGATTAGTAAAAACATTGCTGATGTCTATGATATGTGTGTAGAATGTTATGATTAGTAGGAGACAATGTGATGACTATCTTGAACTTATTGATTAGGAATAGGGAATTCCTGATAATTGAGCACAACTTAGTTTGGATTAGAGACCTCAGCCAATTACCTTTTCAAAACTTAACTAGATAATATTAGACCAGTTGAGGATGTATTGGCAATTAAAATGACTAGATGAGGCTCTGAGCCGAAAGTGAAAAGAAAAAAAAGAGAGAGTTAATTAAATAGGGTAGTTTGCTAGCGGCCTTTGCTACTCGAGCACCACTCCTTAGGGGAACTTAAAGCCTGATGCCCTAAGGTCGTGTAGATCTGGGAGTCATCGGAGTGGGACTCGCTACATGGGTAGTTAAAGTTGACGTGTTAAAGCAGACTCAAAATACCCTGAAAAATCTATAAAAGAGAAAAATCAATAAATGCTAAATAATTAAAAATCGGCTCAGAAACTTAGAAAGTTGTTTGTTGTTAGTATGTCTAGCGACGGGTCGAAGTATTATCTGGTAGTAGTCGAGATGAGAGTATATTGTGTTGACTATCTAGTCTAGACTAGTACACACACTACACATCAGGAAGACCTTGTGACTGAGAGAAGAGTTCAATCTAGTTGTTAAGTTGTTAAACCTGCTTGATCATGATAATCTACTAGAGACATTTGAGACCTTGTCATAGCAACTTAACCAGTCAGACCTGTGCTATGAATTATCTGATTCAGTGAAGAATTTTGGAGTAAAAACATGACTAGAAATTTTAAGTGACTGCACCTATGATTTAAAATCACTAACTTCAGGTAGACTTTGCTTGAGGATAAACAAAAAGCTAAGTGTGGGGTTATATGATATGCATAAATCATATCACATTTTAGCATGTTTTTAGGCATAATTTAGGGTGAAATTGATGGTAAATCGTTCTTAATTGATTGTTATTAACTTAATTTCACAATTTTGTGATTTTGGAAGTGTCAGGTGAAAAGTAGAAGAAAACAGCAAATTTTGGGGCAAAAATGCAATTTTTGGAAATGCTGAGTTCGGGGTGGGCGTCCCGAATTTGCGACGGGCGTCCCGACCCAGTCAAAGCACCAGGACAGCCGTCCCAAGCTCGGGACAGGCGTCCCGAGCACCAGAAGTTGTCCCACATCGAAATGCTTGGAGAAATTCACTCCAGAAAGCTGCTATAAATACCTCAGCCCTTCCTCAATTGAATTCATTCCTCTCCACTCAATCTGAGTCATTTAGTGACTTCAAGTATACAGTTTTCCATAGTATACAAGTCACTTAGAGACTCAGGTTTCAGTATAAGTTTCTTTTTATTTCTAGATAGTGTTTTCATGTTCTTTGTTTCTGAGAGTTAGTCTCAGATCCTAGGATACAACTAGATAGGTTCGTTTATGGTATTCATAGAATACCTGGGGTTTCATTAGGAGATCCTAAGAGGGCTCTAGGCGTTCGACGAGTCAGTCAACAAGGCTGGGCTTAAGCTGGGTATTAAGGTAAAGTCTAGCTACTAGGCTGAGGAAGCGTCCTCCGAAGGTTCTGTCGAGCAGAGTCGGGTCGAGTAGTCCAACATATACAAGCAGTTGCTCCATCGGCGAGACTTCATAAAGGGTGATTACTTTATGGTATCGGTCCCCCTGTCCCTCTCTTTATATGTCTGTACTGTGTTCGTCCAAACATTTGTTATGATTATTGGATTATGATTTTATGGATATTTGTTATGCATGTTGAAGTACTTTATGATTTTCTGGAAATGGCCACCAGCTTAACTTTCATTATGTCTGCATGTCTAATGTAGTTTCTTTTAAACTAAATGTAGGGTTATAGACAATTCCTAACCATGGTCTAATCATAACCTGTTTAGTTTAACAGGCATTAATTTAGGACTTCCCCGTCGGGTTGCATTAATGTCTGCCATATTAGATGAAATAACCTATAGATCACCATGTTTGTTAGAGTAGTCTAAGTAGGCTGAGTTTGTGTGTTTATGCCGGCGTTAGGGCGAGCGGCATGATCTCCTAAGTGACATAGGTTTTCATGGATGCCTTTAGCTAGAACCGTGAGTAGGGTCGTGTTGCGTATTTTTGCGATGCTATCGCGGTTTGTAAAGATAAAGAAAATAGAATAAATCAACGCAATCTTAACAAGTGCAAGTATACACCGGTCAACAAGTAATATATGTACCTAAGTACAAGATTATCGATCCCACAGGGACTATGTATGCCAATTACAAAAGCAAATATGATTGTACAAATGGTTAAAAGAATAAAAGAATAAAGAATAATGAATCATGAAAGAATAAAAGAATAAAGAATGATAAATCATGAATTAGAGATTCGGTCTAATGCTACGGCATTCCTACTCCTAACTACACTAACAGTTAAGGGGTAGCCTACTGGAAATAACCACAAGAGTACTGCAGGTAATACAATGATGCGGCATTCACGCCAAAATGTAAGTACAAACCAGAGATGAATCTAAGTATACAAAGCATGCTTTCAGCTCCATATCAATGCTACAGCATGTCTGGTTTCACCCAGACTACTTGATCTACTAGTCTAGATCCCCCATAACATCGTCTCATGGAGTACGAAGTACCGTGAACCTAGCGCAACGCTATTCAGTGGATTTACCGCTGGTCACGCAGTTTTCAAGATTCCACTGCAATGAGTGCACTTTCGTGTCTTTACCGTTGGTTACGCAGTTCTCAAATCTAGCACCACATAATTATCACGTCCACTAGTTCCCCTCCATTAGGAGGCCAGACACTAGCTCGATTCATACATTGGACAGTCGTAACCGCAAGTGATGTTAAATCAATTAAATGTAATTACATGAATAAACCAAGCATCGCCCCATACAAGCATTAAACATAAAAACATAAAGCAATGCTGCAGCATACTCGTCATCATAATCAAAACAGTGTATTCAACATGCTCATACTTAACTACACCATAACATCTTCAGGTTAAAAATATATATTATACTGAAACGAATCATGGAAAACAAGAATCAACGTAATAGGAAAGATAGTCCCTAGGTCCGTAGTGACACCAATCAACGGAGTCAAGCCTAAGACGGAAAACAAATCACTCCCAAAACATTTTTAATCAACCCTTGAACCAAGAATCATGAAAGACAAGGACTAACGTACTAGGAAAAACAGTCCATAGGTCCGTAGTGACACCAATCAAGGGAGTCAAGCCTAAGACGGAAAACATATTACTCCCAAAACATTTTTAATCAATCCTTGAACCCATGTAAACATTCTCATATTACAAATAACATTTAGTTACAAAAACAGTAGCAAATTGAGGAAATGGACAGAGGATTACTCTAGCCGAAGATCACCCTACTGCCCAAATCGGTTTAATCAATCTGCTGCCCTTCGTTTCCTCTGCTTGATGATGTTGCTTCTCTACTGCTCAGCTGATGAATGCTTCAGCAAGTCACCCTGCTCACTCTTTGGTTCTTCCCTCCTAAAAGTTAGTCTAAAACTAAGAAGAAAAACTAAGAAGAAAAACCAACCTCTCTATCTTGGCCAAAAGCCAAACTAAAATTACAAAGACTAGCTCTCAAACTCTCCAAGACTAACCTCTCTCCTCCTCTCGGTTTTTCACATACATATAGCCTCTTTGTGCACCAAGAGCTATTAACAAGCTGCCATGTGTCCATCATTTCTGGAATGGTCTTCATAAATTCCAGTAAATAGTCAAAATTAAATCCCAGCTGCCTTCTGGAATTTTTGTCATCTTCCTCTGAATGCTGCAGCATTTGTAGCCGGTCTCCCGCTGCTTTCTGTGATCTTTTATCGTTTTCCTCTAATGCTGCAGCATTTGCAGCAGAGTTTTTGTCTTGTTCTTCTGACAGCCGCAGAATTTCAAAACTTTCTGCAGGAGTTTTGTCCTTTTCCTCTGACGGCTACAAGGTTAACAACGACAACTCAGCTACTTTCCTGAATTTCTTGTCTTTTATTTCAACTTTCTTGTCCGCCCTTTGACCTGCACGTTCAAAAACAAACAAACATATATATATATTATTATATATATATATATATATATATATATATATAGATATACATATATATAGATATGTGTAAAATGGATAGGACAAGAGAAATAAATTCATAGTACCGCAAGTTCAGCTTTAATTAATATGCCCAGCTGGATTTTTAAGTGGCAAATAGTGTGTGGGTGTATATTATATATATATATATATATAAATGTAAAGATGCAAATTGTCCACACATATTTCACGTTCTTCACGGTCAACCTTCATCCAACTTTCTTTCACAAATTTCACCCATCAAAATTCCCTTTTTACTCTTGTCACAACAAATCAATTCAAATTAATTCCCAAATAATATCAAATAATGTAGCTCATCCACATTTTGAGAAATTAATTCAATTAAATTGACTTTTAACAATAAATCCACATTTTTAGGTAAAAAGAGAGAAAATATCAAATCAACACATTTTTATTCCATTTTCCAAATAAAGTCAATTAATTCCCGAATAAAATGTGGCAAATTAGATGTGAATAACTCTATTATTTTAGAGTTATCAGACCCCCAAACTTAGGTCATTGCTCGTCCCGAGCAATGCTGCAGCAATGCGGAAGCAACCAAGAATATACATACCCACATAAAAACTCTGTTCAGCAAGTTCAGTCAACCCTGGGACCAATGATTTCAGAAAGAGAAAATGCAGAATTCAAGTAGACATAATGTTCCATCCTTAGGTGAATAACCAAATATTAACTAACCCAAGCTCAAAGAATATCCACTCCAAAGTGTGTGTGTAAATAGTCTTTCCTTTTCAATCTCTCATTCATAAGTCAACATATGGTAATCCTAAGGTTCATTTTGTATCCTCAAACTCAATCCATTACACCCATCTCCACTAATGTATCAAATTTAGCAATAAAGATCAAAGAGGTCTTAATTTGGTTGTAATGTAGGCTAGGGCTAAGGTAGGAAAAATATGGATAAAAAGTGGCTCAAAACTTAGTCCTAGTCTGCCATGAGCTTCTACCCAATGTTATCACTTCCCAAAAAAAACTTTTTTCCACTCCCACGAAGCATAACAATTTACACCCTGTTTCAGAAACACGTGCATCATTTAACCACAATTAGTATATAACATTTGACCTCAAAGAAGCATAACACGTATTTCCTTTTTGCTCTCTTTTTGTTGTTCTTTTCTTTTTAAAGTAAAGAGGGTGCTTTCATTTTTTCACACATGTTTTCATACACAAACCCTCAATACGTAGAGCATTTATATCAGAAGTTCAAAATTTTCTTACAATACCACTAATCCCAGAAAAATGATAATGCTGCAGCATTGAGCTGCGACATTCCTATGTTCCTTCTCATAGCATTCTTAGTATACCCTCAAACTTATGTTCAACAATGTTCTCAGCAGACTAAAATCAAGTTTTAGGGAAGACAAAGAATGGATACATGCAAATCATTTAGGATTAGTGGCTCTTTGATAAGGGTGTCAAGAAATTATGCTTAGGCTCAACTTGGGTTAACTAAGGAAGCAAAATACATTAGGGTAGGCTAGAAAGGCTCAAACGGTTCAAGAACATGCCTCAATCATTTCTATATTACCAAATCTACTAGGATTTCGCCTCAAGGACTATAACAAATGAGTCAAAAATTCTGAACCTTCATACCAAAGTGACTCTTTTTATGAACATGAAATCTCCAAGTAAGACTATGTGCAAAAGATAGGGAGTAGAAATAATTCTCACTTAAAGTCAACTAATACCTAATTATTCTAAAAAGAAGGTACAAGGTCTACGAGAATGTATTTTTCGTTTTTAAGATAACATCATAAATCAGATCCCAAAAGTCTACGCTAATCCTGCTGAAGCAAAGGCTCCAATGGGTCATATGATAATGCAGCCGCATTCATGCAATCAGGTCTTCTATGCCAGATCAATCAATTTATAAGGCATCCTAAAACAGTTTTTCAGACAAGGCATCTATGCATTCAAATAGATCACTCGGAATTTCAACAAAGAGGTTGTTCATGCATTCAAAAGACAACATGAAATTTTTTTTAAAATAGCACCATTTTTTGAACTTTTTGCCCTAAGAGGACACCCTCTCCCAAACTTAAAGGGAAGCAATGTCCTCATTGCTTTAATTCAGATGGCAGGCAAAGCAATGTAACAAAACAGAACAAAACAAAACAAAAGGATTCAAAACAAAGCAAAACAAAACAAAATAAAACAAAAGAGAAGTAAAGTTGTTCAAAGCCTGCACAGCAGGCAAATTAAAGTACAATACACAAAACAAAAAAGTAAAGGAGTTCAGGGGTTTAGGACTACTCCCGTCTCAAGGGAGTGTATCAAGGTGTGAGAATGACATCATCGTCCTCCATTTTGTCCCGGTCATCATTCGGTAAGAGTTCAGGCGGGAAGACAGGCCATGGATTACCAACATGTAGACGGTTTGTGGGGAGGGATATGATGTAGGCCTCGTTGTGTGCACGCATGTACCTCCAGAAGATTTGAAGTTGAGCATACATCTGTCTGGTCATTGCTGCAGCATCGGCTGAACTTGATGCTGCAGCATCCGCTGTTGCTGGAGAAGGGATGTCAGTGGCTGCGGACACAGGTGTTGGGGCTGGTGGTGTTCTCTCAAGTGGCTGGGGCTGTGGTGGTGGGGGGAGAATCCTGCGAAGATCATGGGCAGAAATTGTCCCACCCGGATAAAAGTTGTCATCAATAATATCCACATCAGCTCCAGCCGCCCTGCACAATAAACAAATTAAAGTGGGGAAAAACATCTCCCCACTTCTTTTGTTAGCACAAGCCCTTATCTGTTCACATATGAGCTTCCCCATGTTTATGGTTCTGGCATTGATAATGCACGCCAGCAGCACTACCCTCTCAACATTCAGAGTTGACGTATGATTAGTGGGCATCAGGAAGTGCCTCACGAAGTAGAACCAAATTTTAGCCTCATCAGTCAGGGATTCCCGCTTGCATGTCTTGTTTCTGCTCTTTGATAGCGTCCATTCGGTCCCAGGAACGGTCACTTCATGCAGCACTTTATCACATGCCTCCGGATCGGTTAGGAACGAATAGTACTCATCGTTATCGTTGTCATAGTTCATCAACTCGAACAACTGGTTGATTGTCTGTGGATTTAAAGGTACCAGCCGCTCTCTTACAAACACGACGTACACACTGTTCGGCCATAGGTTGGAGTAGAACTCCCGGACAACTCCAGTGTCCAGTTCGACTCGTTGGGAGCAAATTTTTCCCAGCCCAGTACTCTGATTATATTCCGGCATGTTTCCGAAAGAGGGTATGGTGTCTCACCTGTTAGATCAAACCCTAAATCCTCGAGACACTGTTTCTCTGCATACAGCTCAGTCATTCTGGTTTCAGCATCAGATGAGGAGAACTGCTCTCTGTGGGGAGGTTTTCGGGCTATTTTCTTGATCGTCATCTGAAAAGATTAAAACATGTAAGAATGATATGCCTAGAGAGGCCATAACTATCAAACAGTCCCGAGATGTAAGATAGAACTTGCAAGTAAGACTGAAAAGAAAGCCAACAGTCCCAGACTATTTTTTTTACGGGGTCACCACATAATCTTACTTCCAACAGAGATACCAAGAATTTCAATACTCGCAGTATATCCCAATCAAAGTCATTTAGCAAAATGAAAACAATTTAAGCACAGTTTTAGTCAACAGATCCAATCCAGAAACATCAGTCTTTGTTTCCAAAATATTCAGTTAAAATCATGCAGTACGTGCTGGTGTACCCGACATAAGATAAGATTTTAAAGACCAGTATGATGACCTATCTATCCCGTTTGCGATTCAGCACTGACCCCAAAAAAATATTTTGCAAAATTCCCGAGGGTCAGTTATCAGTTAAGAAAATATCACATATATCCGGAACTTCCATCAATAAATATCAGAATAATATATTAGTTACTGCCCGAGGATAAAAGACTACTGCAAAAATTTTCAAAATACCCCAAGGGTACCAATGCAAAAATATTATTCAGAAATAGATACTGTCAACAGTAAAAATATCCCTCCATCTCAAAGTCATTCAAAAAATTTTCAACCCCCTTTTATAAGAAATCAGTGGACAGTACAATACCCATTTCAAAATAGAGCTTGTTTTCTGAAAATTCAACTTGAAGCCAGAAAATAAAACGCAGATTTTTCAGTAAACCCAGAATGTGGAACCCATCATTTAGTACAAACATGCAAAAAATCCAGTCGTTAGCAAGAACAGCATGCTTCGAAACAAAAACTACAGCCAACCATTCACACAAAAACACCCATTTTGTTCACATTTATCACAGTAAATCTGAAGATATTAAGCATAAATCCACAGCCCACTCACTGTATACCAACAAAAATGTCTATACTTTCGTTCAGAAAGAAAAAGAAAACCAGATCTAAGCATGGTCTCGCAAAATGAGTGAAGGAGGAAAGAAAACCCATGCTCTTCGGCTGACCCCGAAAAAAAATTCCAACCGCAAATTCACAGTTTAATCCTCAGATTGAAGTAAGAAAACATACCTTCAGTGTGTTGTGTGCGTCGGATTTAGCTCGAGAACGTCGGTCAGAAGAAGAACATAAGGTGTTTTCCTTTCCCCTTTTTTCTCTTTCGGTAAGAAGTGGGTGCAGTGAGCAGGGTGTGAATGTTTCTCTTGTTTTTAAGTGTGAAGTGCTTTCAATCGGGTTAGTGAAAACAAATGAAGGTTGGTGTCTTTTGGTTTCTCTAACTAGGAGGCATTCATTTCCTTAGAAAATTAGATATAGAATATGGAACATAGTAATGAATACTCACCTTGGGAAGAGAATGGAAATTGAAAAGTCACCTTTTTGTTCCTTGAAAGCCATAAAGAAAGGGTTGACTGAATTTTCTCTTACCCATTTGGTCATTTTGTCTTTTATCCTGAAGTAGGATGAGTGTTCTGCCCCAAAATATGTATATACTGTGTGTATATCTTCTTTTAACCTGCAATAAAGGTAGAACAAGACAAAGAAAGAAAATATCCGGAAGTAGCATGAGTGTTCTGCCCAAAATATGTATATACTGTATGTATATCTTCTTTTGACCTATTTTTGACCTCTTTTTGACATGCAATAAAGGCAGAACAAGACAAAGAAATAAAACAGCTAGAAATTGTGTGAATGCTCTGCCCCAAAATATATATATACTGTATGTATATCTCTTTTTGACCTTCAATAAAGGCAGAACAAAACAAAGAAATAATAAAAAATTGTTGTGTACAGGGGTACCCGACACACAATGAGACAAAAAGGCAGAACTAATAAATAACCAAAAAAACAAGAAAAACTGGAATTAAAAAAATAATAAATAAACCAGCAAATTAAATGACTAAACAGTCAGCAAATAAAAACAGAAAATAAAATAAATAAACCAAAATAACCGAAAAAAAAAAAAGAAATCAGGAAAAATCAGTAAATAAAATAAATAAACAGAAAAGAACGGAGAAATGAAATAAATAAAAAAGAAAAGAAAAATAGAAAATAAAAATAAGTAAACAGGAGGCAAATAAATTAAGTAAACATAGACGAAAGAAAAACGGAAAATAAATAAAAAAAAGAAAAGAAAAACAGAAAATAAAATTGGAGAGTGTTCACTTGAATTTTGCATTTGTGTGGGGTCCACCTAATTCTTCATCATTGAGCAATGATAGAGAATTAACGGTTTGCTCTTTGTCTCCATCTCTGTAGATTTTTAGTCTATGACCGTTGACTTTAAACTTGGTCCCCATTTTGTCCACAACCGAGACCACCATGAGGATGAATTTGTTCAATTGTGTACGGTCCGGTCCATCTCGACTTCAATTTTCCTGGAAATAGTCTCAATCTTGAATCGAAAATCAAAACTTGCTGTCCAACTTCAAAATTTCGTGGCTGGATGTGTTTGTCATGCCATCTCTTGGTTTTCTCCTTGTATAACTTGGCATTTTCATAAGAAAATAACCTCAGCTCATCCAGTTCAGAAAGCTGCAGCATTCTCTTGTTTCCAGCAGCATCCATGTCCATGTTGAGATGTTGCAGCGCCCAGTATGCTTTGTGCTCTAGCTCAACGGGTAAGTGACAAGCCTTTACAAAAACAAGTCTGTAAGGAGACATACCTATTGAGGTCTTAAAAGCTGTCCGGTAGGCCCATAGAGCGTCATCTAACCGTCTTGACCAATCTTTCCGGTTTGGATTAACCACCTTCTCAAGGATACCTTTGATGATTCGGTTGGACAATTCAACTTGCCCATTTGTTTGAGGATGGTATGGCAAGGCAACTCGGTGATGAACATGGTACTTGGCTAGCAAGGCTCCTAGCCATTTGTTGACAAAATGAGAACCTTCATCATTGATAATTGCTCTAGGTGTTCCAAAACGTGAGAAAATGTTCTTTCGAAGGAAATTGATCACCACTTTGGAATCATTAGTGGGGAATGCTGCAGCTTCCACACCCACTTAGACACATAATCCACTGCCATTAAAATGTATGAATTCCCAAAAGAAGGTGGGAAAGGTCCCATAAAATCAATGCCCCATACGTCAAAGAGTTCCACTTCCAAAATGTTGGTGAGAGGCATTTCGTTTCTTCTTGAGATGTTTCCTACCCTTTGGCAGCGATCACACCCTGCCACAAACTCATAACAGTCTCTAAATAATGAAGGCCAAAAGAAACCAGATTTGTAGTACCTTTGCTGCAGTTCTTGACCCTCCAAAATGTCCTCCACATGGTGAGTTGTGACATGAAAAATTATGTCCTCAATTTCATCATCGTTTACACATCTCTGAATCACTTGGTCTTTACATTGCTTGAACAAAAAGGGTTCCTCCCAAAAATAACTTTTGACATCATGGAGAAACTTCTTTCGTTCATGGTATGAGAAATCTGGCGGCATTGCACCGCTGGCCAAATTAGCAAAATCTGCATACCACGGCGCTTCATGTCTTCTGAAATTCCAGCAGTTGTTCATCCGGAAATTGTTCATTAATTGGGATTTCACATCCCCCTTGTTGCTCCAATCGAGACAAATGATCAGCCACTTGGTTTTCCACTCCCTTTTTGTCCTTGATTTCCACATCGAATTCTTGTAGGAGTAGAATCCATCTAATGAGCCTTGGTTTTGAGTCCTTCTTTGCAAGTAGATATTTGATGGCAGAATGATCGGTGTAGACTATCACTTTAGTGCCCACCAAATAGGACATGAATTTATCAAAGGCAAACACAACAACAAGTAACTCTTTTTCAGTAACAGTGTAATTTACCTGAGCCTCCGTGAGTGTCTTGCTTGCATAATAGATGGAATGAAAAATTTTGTTATGCCGCTGCCCCAAAATAGCACCTACTGCATAGTCACTTGCATCACACATTAGCTCAAATGGTAAACTCCAATCAAGTGCTATAATAATGGGGGCTGAAATAAGCTTTTGTTTGATTTCCTCAAATGCTGCGGCACAAGCTACATCAAAAGAAAACACATTATCTTTTTCTAATAATTGACATAAAGGCTTAGATACCTTAGAGAAGTCCTTGATGAATCTCCGGTAGAAGCCTGCATGTCCCAAGAAGCTTCGAATGTGTTTCACGGTTGTTGGGGTTGGTAGCTTTTCAATTACTTCTATCTTTGCTCGGTCTACTTCGAGACCTTTCTTTGAAATCCTGTGACCCAACACAATTCCTTCTCTAACCATAAAGTGACACTTCTCCCAATTGAGGACTAAGTTAGTTTCCTCACAACGTTTAAGTACATTGGCCAAATTTTCTAAACACTTATCAAAAGAATCCCCAAATATGGAAAAGTCATCCATAAAAACCTCTAAGTACTGCTCCACCATATCTGTGAAAATGGCCATCATACAACGCTGGAACGTTGCTGGAGCATTGCATAACCCGAATGGCATCCTCCTAAAAGCAAATGTACCATAGGGACAAGTGAAAGTAGTTTTGTCCTGGTCCCCTGGTGCTACAGCAATCTGGTTGTAACCTGAATAACCATCCAGAAAACAATAATACTCATGTCCAGCTAACCTGTCCAACATTTGGTCAATGAAAGGCAATGGAAAGTGGTCCTTCCTCGTGGCTTTGTTAAGTTTCCTATAATCAATGCATATGCGCCATCCCGTGACTGTTCTGGTAGGAATCAACTCGTTATCTTCATTTGTTACCACATTGATTCCTCCGTTCTTGGGCACACATTGAACAAGACTTACCCACGAACTGTCAGAGATGGGGTAGATGATTTCAAAATCCAGCCACTTGATGATTTGTTCCTTCACCACTTCCTTCATAATTGGATTCAATCTTCGCTGCCCTTCTATGGAATTTTTGGAAGCTTCTTCCAAACTGATTTTGTGCATGCATAAGGTTGGACTTATGCCCTTAATGTCAGCTAAGGTCCGACCCATAGCTCTCTTGTGCTGCCTTAGTACTCCAAGCAATTTCTCCTCTTGTGCAGCATCAAGGAAGGCTGAAATGATCACTGGCAGCATTGAATCTGCCCCTAAGAACCCGTACTTCAAATGCTGCAGCAACTGCTTCAATTCCAGTTGTGGTGGTTCTTCAACTGAAGGTTTTATTATCTTGAAATCTCTAGAAGACAGCTCCAAGGATTCATATTGAGCTCGAAATCTGAACCTTTGGGGGCTTCCTTCTACCCAAGCTGAATGTGCTTTGGTCTCCATATTGCCATCCTCATGTAAACTTTCCTCCATTAATGCATCCGTGGCATCCTCACCTTGCTCTTCATCTTTTTCTTCCCAAGAATCACGGGTGGTAATCTGAAAACACTCCTCACCTTCATCATGGAATTTCATGGCTTTGAATACGTTGAATGTGACTCTTTCATCCAGGACGTCCTCAATTTCTCCCTCAAGATGAGCTATAGACCACAATATGAGTCTCCAATAAAACAAGGAATATTAAAGCTCCCCGGATCTTTCATTCTAAGGGGCAATTTGTCCTGCAAAAAGAAACTGCATTCTTTGGTTAGTGGAACAATTTCATATTCTCCCAACTTCCTCTTTTTTGTAAGGATATCCTTCATGAATTTCGCATAGTTGGGCATTTGTTCTATGGCTTCCACCAATGGAATGTTGAAGTGCAGCTGTTTCAAAATATCCAAGAACTTCTTGAACTGCTCATCTTGTTTCTTTTTGGCAAACCTCTGTGGAAAAGGCATTCTTTGCTGTACAGGTTTGCTCTCTGGAATATTGCATTGGTGATTCTGATGCTGCAGCATCAGGCTGTTCTGGAATAGTGCAATGTTGCGGCATTGGCGATGCTGATGTTGCAGCATTTGGCTCCACTGATTCTTCTGCAGCTACTGGATTTCTGCATTCTGGCTGGACTCACTGGTCGACTCAGCTGCTCCAGACTTCATTTTTGGCTTGTCCAGTATTCTGCCACTTCGTAGTTTTACAGCATTGCAATGTTCTTTTCCTTCTCTTCTTGGATTTTTTGTATCGCTCGGAAGTGATCCTTGTGGTCTGCTCCTCATATCTTGAGAACCCTTGCGCATTTTACTCATGCAAAACAGCACACGTTAAGGAATGAATGATACACAAACTGACATTTAGCAAATAATTCAGATCAATAAATCCACAAAATAGTTCAGCTCATGCATAATTTATTTGTACCTCATACAATCATTTCAATAATCTCATAAACTCAAGAACGAGTATAAAAATAAACTGAAAAATAAAAGTAACCAAATGCAAACAATCAATATTTACAATCAAATTGACTCCAAAGTCCCCGGCAACGGCGCCAAAAACTTGTTGCGTATTTTTGCGATGCTGTCGCGGTTTGTAAAGATAAAGAAAATAGAATAAATCAACGCAATCTTAACAAGTGCAAGTATACACCGGTCAACAAGTAATATATGTACCTATGTATGCCAATTACAAAAGCAAATATGATTGTACAAATGGTTAAAAGAATAAAAGAATAAAGAATAATTAATCATGAAAGAATAAAAGAATAAAGAATGATAAATCATGAATCAGAGATTTGGTCTAATGCTACGACATTCCTACCCCTAACTACACTAACAGTTAAGGGTTAGCGTACTGGAAATAACAACAAGAGTACTGCAGGTAATACAATGCTGCGTTATTCACGCCAAAATGTAAGTACAAACCAGAGATGAATCTAAGTATACAAAGCATGCTTTCAGCTCCATATCAATGCTACAGCATGTCTGGTTTCACCCAGACTACTTGATCTACTAGTCTAGATCCCCGATAACATCGTCTCATGGAGTACGAAGTACCGTGAACCTAGCGCAACGCTAGTCAGTGGATTTACCGCTGGTCACGCAGTTTTCAAGATTCCACTGCAATGAGTGCACTTTCGTGTCTTTACCGCTGGTTACGCAGTTCTCAAATCTAGCACCACATAATTATCACGTCCACTAGTTCCCCTCCGTTAGGAGGCCAGACATTAGCTTGATTCATACATTGGACAATCGTAACCGCAAGTGATGTTAAATCAATTAAATGTAATTACATGAATAAACCAAGCATCGCCCCATACAAGCATTAAACATAAAAACAGAAAGCAATGTTGCAGTATACTCGTCATCATAATCAAAACAGTGTATTCAACATGCTCATACTTAACTACACCACAACATCTTCAGGTTAAAAATATATATTATGCTGAAAGGAATCATGGAAAACAAGAATCAACGTAATAGGAAAGATAGTCCCTAGGGCCGTAGTGACACCAATCAACGGAGTCAAGCCTAAGACGGAAAACAAATCACTCCCAAAACATTTTTAATCAAACCTTGAACCAAGAATCATGAAAGACAAGGACTAACGTAATAGGAAAAACAGTCCCTAGGTCCATAGTGACACCAATCAATGGAGTCAAGCCTAAGACGGAAAACATATTACTCCCAAAACATTTTTAATCAATCCTTGAACCCATGTAAACATTCTCATATTACAAATAACATTTAGTTACAAAAACAGTAGCAAATTGAGGAAATGGAGAGAGGATTACTTTGGCCGGAGATCACCCTACTGCCCAAATTGGTTTAATCAATCTGCTGCCCTTCGTTTCCTCTGCTTGATGCTGCTGCTTCTCTACTGCTCAGCTGATGAATGCTTCAGCAAGTCACCCTGCTCACTCTTTGGTTCTTCCCTCCTAAAAGTTAGTCTAAAACTAAGAAGAAAAACTAAGAAAAAAACCAACCTCTCTATCTTGGCCAAAAGCCAACCTAAAATTACAAAGACTAGCTCTCAAACTCTCCAAGACTAACCTCTCTCCTCCTCTCGGTTTTTCACATACATATAGCCTCTTTGTACACCAAGAGCCATTAACAAGCTGCCATGTGTCCATCATTTCTGGAATGGTCTTCATAAATTCCAGTAAATAGTCAAAAGTAAATCCCAGCTGCCTTCTGGAATTTTTGTCATCTTCCTCTGAATGCTGCAGCATTTGTAGTCGGTCTCCCGCTGCTTTCTGTGATCTTTTGTCATTTTCCTCTGATGCTGCAGCATTTGCAGCAGAGTTTTTGTCTTGTTCTTGTGACAGCCACAGAATTTCAGAACTTTCTGCAGGAGTTTTGTCCTTTTCCTCTGACGGCTGCAAGGTCAACAACGACAACTCAACTACTTTCCTGAATTTCTTGTCTTTTATTTCAACTTTCTTGTCCGCCCTTTGACCTACACGTTCAAAAACAAACATATATATATATATATATACATATGTGTAAAATGGATAGGACAAGAGAAATAAATGCATAGTACCGCAAGTTCAGCTTTAATTAATATGCCCAACTAGATTTTTAAGTGACAAATAGTGTGTGGGTGTATATTATATATATGTAAAGATGCAAATTGTCCACACATATTTCATGTTCTTCACTGTCAACCTTCATCCAACTTTCTTTCACAAATTTCACCCATCAAAATTCCCTTTTTACCCTTGTCACAACAAATCAATTCAAATTAATTCCCAAATAATAACAAATAATACAGCTCATCCACATTTTGAGAAATTAATTCAATTAAATTGACTTTTAACAATAAATCCACATTTTTAGGTAAAAAGAGAGAAAATATCAAATCAACACATTTTTATTCAATTTTCCAAATAAAGTCAATTAATTCCCGAATAAAATGTGGCAAATTAGATGTGAATAACTCTATTATTTTAGAGTTATCAGGCATTCATTAAGGTAGGGCGGTTTATCAGGTAACTCGGATGTGGTACACCTTTAGACTCAGTACATAGTTGCAATCCAGGCCAAGACATGTCTAAAATACTCGAAGATAGGTCAATCAACATGTAGGAACAGTATAACATAGAATCAGGACATTATCTGTAAAACACTTTTAGGCTTAAATAGACTTAAACCTAGTGGAGAATGAATCACCCTCTCATCAAAGATATTGATGAATGATTACATAACTGGATCATAAGAAAAGAGTTAGAGTAAGAGGATAGTTACTACTAAGCCGTTACCACTTCCCTTGGAGTACGATATTTGATTTAATTAAAATCGTAGATACTTTCCAACAGACTAGCTACACGATAGGTACTCTGCCTTAGGTTCTGATTGATTAAGTGACAGTATAGAGACTAAATGTGACAATTAGTCAGGATAAGTCCTTAATTACTCATAATCAACATAGGGTAAAACAACACCTATTTTAGTATATCAGTCGAAACACATCAGTATTCGAGTCCACCCCTTTACTAGCTACGTTTTCTCCTTGAGTAGACATAATGACATGCGAATGGAAGTTCTGTTCTTAGAACCCCATTCCAGAAAACTACCCAGAAAAAGGTCTCCCACAAAAAAAAATAGTCCACACATCACTTCTTCTAGCACTGCTTTTCGAATAAGAAGAAGACGAATTACAGTGAGTGAATTATTTGAATTACTTGTTTCCGATGAAGCGTACCCACATTAAATTAATTCTTACGAGTGAGTGAAGAAGACGACAAAAGGAGATCAAATGATTGTAGGAAGTGGGTTGTTTAGTTCTATGCAAATAATGGTCGTCGTCCGATGTGGGTTTCTTTTGGGGAGTTGTCAAAAAAAACAAATGGAGAAGGAGAAAAATGACAAGCAGTTGAATCATTATTCACTCACTCGTAAGAATTACAGTGAGTGAATCACGTCTTCTTAAGAATTACCATTGAGTTAATCTCATGGTTATGAAGTATCGAGTTAAACTTTGGAAAATTATGAAAATTACCATTGAATTAATCTCGTGGTTCCGAAGTACCGAGTTAAACTTGGGAAAATAATGAAAATTACCATTGAGTTAATCTCATAGTTCCAAAGTACTGAGTTAAACTTGGGAGAAATATGAAAATTACCATTGAGTTAATCTCGTGGTTCCGAAGTACCGAGTTAAACTTGGGAGAAATATAAAAATTACCATTGAGTTAATCTCGTGGTTCCGAAGTACCGAGTTAAACTTGGGAGAAATATGAAAATTACTATTGAGTTAATCTCGTGGTTCCGAAATACCGAGTTAAAAGCTTGGGAAGATTAAATATAAGTACCGAGTTAAGCTTGGAAAGATTAAATATAAGTACTGAGTTAAGCTTGGGAAGATTAAATATAAGTACCAAGTTAAGCTTGGGAAGATTAAAATTCCGAAATACAAAGTCCCACATCAAACGAACTACCAAATTCAGATTATCCAGCGAAGTCCACACATCTCACCATATGGCACTTCGCTGAGGGGCCACTGAACAACCAATAATATGTACCAAGGGCAAAAGCATCAATTCTAACCACTCAGTACTTCACTGAAACGGTAAAGACATGATTATTGACTGAAAGTTCATAATCATGTACAAAAAGTGGGCTTTATGACTCACTACAATCGTGGGATTTCCCTCTCAATAGAGTTTTAACGATCGTTTTTCTGTAACGGTAATTCACGAGCTAAATCGTTTCCTATAATGGCGACCCACGAGCTTACATCCATTACAAGGATTCCTCGGAAAGTTCCCTATAAAAGAGGAACAAATGGAAGGTAAAAGGGGGACATTCAATATCATATATCCTAAAATTACTCTTTACACTCCTAATTGACATGATCGTCAGAGAGTTCACGGGGATCCACATCCCCACCGAACTTCCTCTGTTTCGCAGGTGACTGATACTTCGGAATTCTCAGAGATTCCTAGACACAAATTTACTTTCTCACCCTCATAATATCTCAACCAATTTTTAACAAATCAATATAATATATATATATATATATTATATATATTAATTAGTGATTGAATTATTAATCTCACTTAAATTAAAAATACTCTTTACCAACTCACTTGCACCTAGAGTTAATTCAAAATTGTGTTAAATCCTATCACTTCTGTGAGAAATTTTTCTAATACTAATTTTTTATTCATAAAATAAAAAATATGAGACTTTTAATAATGAGAGCCAAACTCTTTCTCTTTTCTGTTTTTTTTTTTTTGGTGTTTCTTTTATTTTTTTTAATAGGTAATCCAAATACGTCCTAAAATAAGATTCTAATAAAAAAACATGCGTAGGTTCCTGGGATACGAGTACTGCTAAAATGCTGTTGAGCCATTATCTCTAATTGGGCCAATTTTTCAGCCCAATATTCAATACTCGAGCCTAGTAGGGTTTTTCCAGTCTGTTACTTAAGGTTTTGTATTGAAGTTTAGAATCAATTCCGGCAGAAGTGCAGCAGAGATGGCTCCAAAGAAGGGTGCCAAGCTTCCAGTGGCAGCGGCGAAGAAGAAGCCTGAGAAGGTCGTTAATCCACTGTTCGAGAAAAGGCAGAAGCAGTTTGGTATCGGTGGAGCTTTGCCGCCGAAGAGGGATCTCACCAGATTCGTGAAATGGCCCCAGAATGTGAGGATTCAGAGGAAGAAGAGGGTCTTGAGGATGCGTTTGAAGGTTCCCCCAGCCATCAATCAATTCTCAAAGACTCTTGATAAGAATTTGGGTAGGTTTCGTCTGTTCTTATTTGTTTTTCTTTTTTCTGTTTTTTATACAGAGACTTCTGGAGATTTCATAAATGTAACTATCCTGTCTATACATAAAAATAAAAAATTTGGATCGGCAAATATAAGAGCTAGCTTGCATTTGAACTTATTTTTCATTTCCTGATGGACTAGATTTTATTTTGTTTTACTTATGGAATTACGAGTTTAATTGCATTGCAGAAGCTGGCTCCATTTCTTTTTTATTTTCATTTATGAGTTGGACGAGAAAAAAATGTATGGCTTGGTAGTATTCTTGTAGTGTAGTTCTAGCGTTTTATGGAAAAGCAATGGTAAAAAATCTGCTCAAATGACCATAACCAGAACTAGTAATGTTGAAATTGATGTGATTTCAAAGGTTATCAGTGATGAAGTATTGTATTATATGTAATGTTCATGCCCCAATAGTTTATATATATGAGAAGATTATATTTCTCCCAATTTTGAGCAGACCATACTTGTTCCGTCTATTGGTATCAGTTTTAACTCCAAAGAAACTATAGTTTCTCCCACTCTGACTCTAATGTGAAAAATATGCTAATTGCCCCTGCTGTTTAACTTTTTATCTTCTGGGTAGCTGTCTTTAATCACTATCCAAAACTGTTGGAAGATTTCTCTTCAACAAGCAGGAATTAGTAATGCTAAGGGGAAATGAAAGGGAAAAGAGACCTGTTTATTTTAATATGCAGCAACAAGCAGGAATTATATCCTCTGATAATTATTTTAATATGCAGCAACAAGTCTGTTCAAGATGCTTCTTAAATACAGACCTGAAGATAAAGCAGAAAAAAAGGAGCGTCTGCTGAAGAGGGCTCAAGCTGAAGCAGAAGGAAAACCATCTGAGGCAAAGAAGCCCATTGTTGTAAAGTATGGTCTGAAGCATGTGACATATCTTGTTGAGCAGGTTAGATTGGTTAGTTGAGTTATGTTTGTTTATTAGTTCCTTAGGTTCTTAACTCCATTTGAAGTTATATTCTGTCCTTATAAAGAAAGAAAACCAAACAAGGGAGTTGTGAAAATAAGCATGGTGGTGGGTTCTTGTTAATGGATTGTTCTCTATCTTGGATTACTATGGGTGGATTTTGGTTGTTTTAAGTTAACTTTTCTATTCTTGAAAATGTAAGGGCTGGACAATAGTTGAAGGGAAAAAAAAAATTGTCTAGAAACATTTTAGTGGAGGCATATGATTAATCTATAGGCCTATAAAGGTCACTCAAATCCAGAGAAACAATAATAATTATTACACCCTATTTTACATCTTATTTTCAAAATAAAATTATATCAAAATAACAATTCCAATGTCACTATTTTTTAATTTTTTTTTTTACTTTAAATAAAAGTAAAGTCAATCATATGCTTTTATGAGTATCGTTTCTAGATTATTGTTCTAATTGATGTCAATTTTATGTATTCTTTTTCTATTTTGTGATGGTTGAATTTAAGTTTGAGATACAATACTTCTTTACTGGATTCTCTATGGCTCAATTAGTTATGTGTTTTTTACTGCTTAAGACCCTCTTTCTATTCAGTGTTCCCTCACTTTAAGCTTGCAGTACCTTAAGTGAAATATGTTGGTGTAGAGTGCATTAATTACTAGAATTGAGATCTATTTGATTTAGTTACCATCCTCTTTTAATCTTTTGGGAATTAGTTGGTAAAATGGAAAATGATTCTTGACTTTTAGCATCTCTCAAAAGATAGTGGCTTCCATTATGCCCTTTCAATTCTCTTGTCTCTTATCTGATTGTTGTTTTCTTTAGTTCAATGTATGCATGGTGTTTCCCTGAGTTCCAGCTTTGTGATATTGGTTTTAATTGTGGCTGCATGTGTTAATTTTCTTATTATTTAATATTTTATTTATTTATATTCATTTGAGTTACAGTATAATCACAATTCCGCCCCCATCCCCCCCCCCCCTTTGGTTTTACAGAACAAGGCACAATTGGTTGTTATTGCTCATGACGTGGACCCAATTGAATTGGTTGTTTGGCTTCCACTTCTATGCAAAAAGATGGAAATTCCCTACTGCGTAGTGAAAGGCAAAGCACGCCTTGGATCTGTAAGTGACCCTCTGTTTCTTTTAGTATCCTTGTGGTCCATTTGAAGCTGGGTTACACGAGTAATGCTCTCACTTTGCTGCAGATTGTGCACAAAAAAACTGCTTCAGTTTTATGCCTAACCTCTGTTAAAAACGAGGATAAATTGGAGTTCAGCAAAATTTTGGAAGCCATCAAGGTATGGATGATATCTTTTCTGATGATCCTCTGTATCTTCTTTAACTTTGAACTTATGCATAATATCTTTTCTGATGAATTTGAACTTGAAGTTATCTTGGAACTCATGCAAGAATTTAACTTTTGTATTTTTATTGTTATGTTTTTTACAGGCCAATTTCAACGATAAGTTCGATGAGCAAAGGAAAAAGTGGGGTGGAGGTACCATGGGGTCTAAGTCACAAGCGAAGACCAAGGCCAAAGAAAGAGTTCTTGCAAAAGAAGCTGCTCAGAGAATGTCTTAATGGACATATTTTAACGTTTTGTAGAAGATATTTACTTTTGTTGTATGAATCTTGGTGGTTACTTTCTAGTTCAAAATCATCTTTAGACACTCCACTTTATCTTACTTGATACAAAGAGAAGTATTCCAATTAAGATTTTGTATTTTTTCCTAATTTAGAATGGTTTCAAATTAAATTAGCGTCGCAATATGTGATAAGATTTAAATATAATATACTTAAATATTCTCTTTTTTCATGAAAAAATTTGTAAGAAATATGTGACAAAATTTAACGTAGGGAAAAATATGTTTGTAGTTAAAATTTTGTTGGGAAATAGGTAAATAATATATATATATTTTTGGTGAATTGGTAAAAATTATTAATCATATATTATTTCTCTAAATGATATATTTTTTTTAATTTTTAAAATCCTAATTTTTTTTTCTAAATGAAAAATAATGCCTCTTTTTTTAACCTAAAACTTTAATAATTTTTATATTTAGTTAATAAAAAAAAATGGTACAAGTCATTACAAGTGAAAAAGAAAAAAACACTTAAAAATTTAATTGTTTTATATTTAATTTATTAAGGGTAAACTATCCCAGATGCACCTCTTAAAAGTTAAAATCCAGCTTTTGCACTTCAAAGATTTTTTGTACATAAAATGCCCCTAACGTTTCAAAACGTCCCACTACATGCACTTCTGTTAAGTCAAACCGTTAGTGACTCAATTTTACCGTTAGTCAACATTTTTTCACTATTTAGTACTATTCCATTAGGGGCATTTTTGTCCAATTTTTTTTTAAAAAAATTATTTTTTAAAATTTTTTTTCTTTCCTTCTTCTTCCTTTTTTCTCTCTCTTCCTTCTTTCTCTCTCCATTAATTTAAATTTTTTTCTAATTCTTCCTTCAGTTGCCGGCTGCCGGAGATGGGAGGTGGTGGTCCAGGAGCGCTTACTCCACCAAATGGGGATGTCGGAGTAGACGGAATGATAAGCGTGATCGCGCACGAGCTAGCGGAACTATCATTGAATCCGATGATAAACGCTTGGTACGCCGGGGAGGATCCGACATCGCCAACGGAAATTGGAGATCTGTGCGAAGGGCTTTACGGTACAGGTGGTGGTGGAGGTTACATTGGGCAGGTCATGAGAGACAGAGAAGGGAGAACGTATAATTTGAATGGGAGAAGGAACAGGAAGTTTATGGTGCAGTGGATATGGAGTCCGGTGCTCAAGGCTCGTGCAGGTCCAAACGCTTTGGACAACTGAAACAGGGGAGCTTCTTTCTTGTCTTCCATGTAAATTTTTAAATAATAAAAATGAAAAAAAAAATTGAAGGAATTGCTAGGGCAAAACAAGAACAAGGCAGAAGAGAAGAAAAAGTTGGTTTGGGCTGGTGGTTGCCGGCTGCCGGAGATGGGAAAGGAAGAGGAGGAGATTATTTGTAACGGCGGAGTGGGTGGTTTTTCGTGGTTGGTTGGGTTAGGGGGGCATGACGTGGAGATTATTTGTTTTGTTTGTTTGAATTATTTTTTTTTCAAGGAAGAGAGAGAAAAGAGGAAGAAGAAGGAAAGAAAAAAAATTTTATAAAAAAATAAATAAAAAAATTTAAAAAAATGGACAAAAATGCCCCTAACTGGAATAGTACTAAATAGTGAAAAAATGTTGACTAACGGCAAAATTGAGTCACTAACGGTTTGACTTAACAGAGGTGCATGTAGTGGGACGTTTTGAAACGTTAGGGGCATTCTATGTACAAAAAATCTTTGAGGTGCAAAAGCTGTATTTTGACCTTTAAGAGGTGCATCTGGGATAGTTTACCCATTTATTAATGAAAATGGTATAAATATTATTACAAGTGAAAAAGAAAGAAAAAAATTTAAATAAAAGGATAAAATGTCTTAACTATTATAAATTTATTTATTATGTGAATATCAATTGAATATTATATACCTCCTATACTTCTTATTTCCTACTTTAGATAAACTAGAACTCTATATTACTATTCTCTATGTTGCATCCCAACTTCATCTATGATTTTTATCCTTATAAATAAAGAACTTTGTAGAATGATTATACACAAGTATTGAAACAAAGATGCATCAATAAAATTGCTCTCTAATTTTCTCTCCATATTTATTATATTATTTACCTTTTATATTAGTTTCATAACACGTTATCAGTACAAGTCTTTACCATTAAGTAAAATTTTTAAAATTTTAAAATTATCGTCAAGAGGCGAGATTTATGAGAAATTAAAACTCAAGAACTTCAAAATCATTAAAGAATTACCTAATTCAGATATGCTTTTACAAAATTATTTAATTGATTGATTTCTCAATCTGAAATATTTATGTGGTTTCCATTTTTTTTAATATTTGATTGATTAGTTAATTTCAATATATTAGACTTACTGATTTGAGTAATAAATCAAAAGTTTATTGAAATATGTCAATCCGTTGATTGTTCTTAAAAGTGATATACATAAGACATTTTATATTTTATGATTTTAATAGATGCGTCAATTAGATGGCCTTATGAATGTTTATTAGTAACTCACAACTTGAAGTTTGTGAGATAATTTGTTCAAATAATTTGATTACGAGGATAATATATTTGGATAATATTTGACATAAGTGTATGTCAATTGATAGCGGAAATATGCACATCACATTTAAATATGAGAAATATTTTTCTCATTTGAATATAGGAGACACAAGTGTTACAATGATAAATGATGGTGAAAAACTTATTAAGGGCTCCAGAAGACCTAAGATAATATTAATGAGAGGAACTATTGTTGTTATTAAGACGTATCATTTAGTAAATCAAAAGTTTACTAATCTCATTACTTTTATGACTTAGTATATGATTATTTTTGTCATTCGAGATCAATTATGATGCGAAAAATAATTGAGATTACACATGGTCATCTTTTGAAAATTAATGGATTTTGACTTTTCGATAAAATCTCATGTGTTGCATGCATGTTTTAAAGAAAAATTAAATGCTAGACCATCATCATTAAAAGTAGGAGTTGAAAGTCCTACATTTTTTCAAAACGAATTCATGAAGATATATGTGGATCGATTAATCCATCATGTGGGCAATTTAGATAATATTTTGTGGTTTTAATTGATATAGTGACTCGATGGTCACATTTTTGTTTATTATCAATTCGCAGCCTGAAGTCTGCGAGATTACTTACCCAAATAATTTTTTTGAGAACAAATTTTTTTGATAATCCTATTAAATGAATTTGTTTAGACAATAGTTGTGAATATTTTTCGAATATATTTAATTCTTATTACAAAGTAATTGTTGAACATTCATGAGTTCATATTCACACACAGAATGATCTATCTAAATTATTTATTTTGTATCCTGAAACGCTTGTACCATAAAGTTATCTTAAATTTTTTCTATTACAATTGACTGTTAGACTAATATTTCTTATTTGAGAATTTTTTTGATGTGGTGTATATGTTCTAATTGAACCAATCCTATGGACAAAGATTATGTTTGAAATTAAATATTATGTTTGAAAGCTTTTAGCTTTATTCTTTTATGAAAAGTAATGAACCATGATTGACAAGTTATATTTATCAAAAGTGATTTTAGTAAAATTTATGATCCTAGAAGTGGTCATATTCGTTAAAATGTTTTTGTCCATAATCGTGATAATAGATATGGTTATATTTATATGGTCATATGATACATTGGGTTATTATATTACAATTTTTGAAATAAAGGTTAACTGCAAGAATATCAATAACCACTTGGAATGGAAAATGACAATGACCATTGGAAAATATATTTATATTATTATGTTTGATATGTTATCATATATTATCTATTTGATATTTTATCTATCTAATATTATATATATTTATATAGATAGATATTTGTTATTTATCACCGAAAGTGATAATATTTTAAATGAGTATTTTATCTCTAGTAGTTTAATAATCTTACCACCTCCAAGTGGTAGTATTTTAATTGCCCTCCCACCTGAAGTGGGTCAAAGTGGATAATATCATCGAGTTGTTTATATCATTGAATTATTTATGACTCCCTTTTTATTATAAGGTATCTTGAACCTTTGATGATGAGATATTTTTACAGCAAGATTTGTTGATGCCATTTTGATGAGAATTTATTTTTCAAATTAGGGGGAAAAGTAAATGACATAAAATAGAACTTGTGTGGAAAATATTTTTGAGACATTTAGATCCACACACAAGTGTGATTGAACTGGAAGTTCAAACGATAATTTATTTGGAGCAAATTGTAAATTAACTGCTAGATTCTTTTGTTGACTCCAGAAGAGTTAATAAATTGCATATTATAGATGTTCGTATATGAATAGAAGTCCATAAAGAGCAAATTCTATACTATTGAATAAAAAACATACCAAAAACGTGGTCGACCCTTGGTTCTTAAGATAAAAATTCTTGAAAGAAAAAAGGATTAAATGATCCAGAAGATCATATTAAAGAAACTGGAAAAAGAAAAACCAAGGGATAACTACTGAAAATATTTTAGTTATAAATGATGAAGAGAATTTGAAAATCTCTATCAATTTTACCACTTATGATGAAAGTTGAGATTTAAGAGAAATAATTATTGATAATGCTTTTGCATATAATGTAGCCCTTGATGTTTTCAAGGATAATGAGGATTTTGATATTTCATTAGTTGAAGAATATCGGCATAGAATTTATTGGCTTCAATGAAAAGATGCAATTCAATCAGAGTTAAATTCACTTGCAAAGCGATATGATTTTGGACCTGTAATCCATACGCTAAAGAGTGTAAAATCTGTTGATTATAAATGAGTATTTTTGTGCGAAAGTAAAATGAGAATCATAAAGTCATAAGATATAAAGTATGACTTTTGCCACAAGGCTTTTTTGCAAAAGTGAGGTATCAATTATCATCAAATTTATTCACCCATTATTTATGCTATTACACTCCGATATCTTATAAAGTTTGGTAGTTCATTAAAAAGTAGACATGTGTCTAATGGATATTTTTACAAATTACCTATATGGAAGCCTTGAAAGAGAAATTTATATGAAAATTCCTGAAGGATCAAATTTACCAAAGGCTTATAATGGCTTTCATGAAAATTATTCCATAAAGTTATAGAGATTATTATATGTGCTAAAAGAATTTAGACGCGTGTATTGTCTTAGTAAAATTTTATGTGCGAAGAGGGATGATTTCAACTGAGGAAGGCTTGGGGTATTTATAGCAGGGAAGCTGAGTGATTTTCTCTGCAAAAATCAATGTGGGATTCTGACAGGGGGCTCGAGATGCCCGTCCCTATTTGTTGACCGGGTCAGGATGCCCGTCCCAATGCTTTGACCGGGTCGAGATGCCCGTCCTAACCTTGGGACACCCGTTATGATCCAAGAACTTCCGAAAATCACGTTTTTACCTCGATATTTGCTGTTTTCTTGCACATTTCACCTAAAACTTCCAAAATCACAAATACTGCAAAATTATGTTAATATCAATCAATTAAGAACGATATATTTCCAATTTTTCCCTAATTTGTGCCTAAAAATATGCTAAAAAATGATATGATTTATGCACATCATATAACCCCACACTTAGCTTTTTGCTTATCCTCAAGCAAAGTCTATATGAAATAATTGATATTTAAAATCATAGGTGCAATCACTCAAAGGCCTAGCAATGTTTTTAGCTAAAATTTTATGACTGAGTCAGATTATTCACAAAATAGGCATGACTGGTCAAGTTGCTATGTAAAGGTCTCAAATGTCTAGTAGATTATCATGGTCATGCAGATGTAACAACTCAATAACTCGACTGAACTCTATTCTTAGTCACAAGGTCTTCCTGATGTGTAGTGTGTGAACTAATCTAGACTAGATTGTCAACACAATATAGTCTTCTCGTAACCTTTACTAGATAATACTTCAACCAATCGTCGAATATAATAGCATCAAACAACCTTCTGAGTTCTGAGCTTTGGTGTCAAGGCCTTTCAAATATAATTTTCAATAAAAGAACACACTGGGCAATGTATTTTTAGATTGATTGTTCAGGGTATTTTTGTGTTCGCTTTCACACATCAACTTTAACTACCCAGGTAGCGAGCCCCACTCTGATGACTCCCAGATCTATACGACCTTAGGGCATCAGGCATTAAGTTCCCTTAAGAAGTGGTGTTCGAGTAGCAAAGGACGCTTGCAAACTACCCTATTTGTTTAAGCTTTTTCACTTCCAACTCAAAGCATCATCTAGTCATTCAAATATCTAACACATTCGCAACCAGTCTAATATTATTTAGTTTAAGTCTCGAAAAGGTATTTGGTTGATGTTTCTAATCCAAACTAGGTTGTGCTCAATAATCTCAGGAATTCCCTATTTCTAATTGAGGAATTCAGTAAAGTTATCAACTTGTTTCCTACTGATCATAATGCTCTACTCAACATATATCATAGACATAAGCATTTCTTAAACCAATCAATACTGAATTTGAAGTCTGAAAGAGTGAAAATTTTTGGAAGGGTGCAATTTTAGTGAGAAATATGGGAAAACATGCAAATTTTGACTACTATAGTGCACTGTGCACTGCTACCCCACACTTAAGGTTTACACTATCCTTAGTGTTCATGCATATCTTATTAGCCCACACTTATTTGAAAACAAAAGTTGGAAAAAACAAACAAAACTCTTACCCCACACTTATTTGAGAAATAAGAGTTTAGAAACAAAAATAGGAAAAAACAAACAAAACACGAAATGAAAATAACAAAAAGAAAACATTGAAAAATATAAAACCAAAGGAGATGAGGATTAGAAAAACTCCCTTCATATCTTAAGCTGAAGGGTCGGCTCTGATCTGTCAAATTGCTCTTCACCTCAGTCCTGTGCTATTTTGAAATGTCCTCGACTATGTAAGCTCTGAATGCTGGAGCTACTGACTCTACAGTATCTCCGTATAGAGGGTGTGTCTAACCTTTAAGTCACGTACTACCATCCCCATGTTTTGAAGAATATTCAAGTTGGTGGGTCTGGTAGATGGAGCTATCCTCGTTAGCTTAGATCCTTCAATATCGAGCTCTAGGTAGTGAGCTATCCATGTGATGAATGGCTCGAGCCCCATGGACTGCTTCCTCGAATTATTTTCGAAGTTTCTCGCAATTCGAGCAACGTGCCTAGGAACGTGACTTCCCTAAAGCGTTGGTGAAGTCATTATCCATCGATCGATCGATACCACTTGGTCGTTAGGTCACTTGCTCACACTGGTATGGCTTTAATTGTTGTTCGTTTACCTTTTGAGTAGTGTCGTCTTCATCCATTATAACCCATGCTCCATATGGTGACACTTCTGTAATAGTAAATGGGCCTTACCAATAACGGTATCTCATCTGTTGATTCTGCGGATAGGGACTTTGTTGTGGTGGTATCTTCTGGAAGTTTATAGCTCCAGAATTATTCCTCAAACTAAATCCCAAATGATTTCTTCAGTAGGGATTGTATGTGTTCCCCATTGGAGCAGCATTGACTGCAACAACCTGCTCCTGCCTCCTTTTGGAATGGGCAGTATTCCATTTCCATAGCAATCCCCGCTAAAGTGAGGTACTTGGCAGACTTCGCAGATTTGATACACAGGCTAAACGTTTCTTCTTTTGTTGAAAGGCATTAATTTCACTGTTGCTATTAAAATGCCTCCAATTGCTCATCAGAAGAAGCATTAGCTGTGCTAACTGGCTGACAACCCTTTATCGCTTATCAAGGTTTTTGGGACATCTGAAAAATAGTTTCGCAAGAAATCTTTAATTGGAAAGCATTGATGGACTGTATCAAGGATACAGAATCCTTGAATATTGGGCCAGTAATATCCTGCTTCCAACACTTTTCGGATAGTGTTGCTAGCAGTCAAATAGTCTCTCGTAGATTCTGTATGGAAATGCTCCAAATTTTTGTGGCCTTTATCTTTTGAGATATCTTCTGATCAACTAATCTACACAAATTTGAAATAGAAAAGGGATCTACCCAGTAGTAATATTTCAAATCAGCAAAGAATTTCTTCTTTTGTTGATAAGTCATATCACTTGGGAATAATTTAGCAACTAGATAATTTGGAACATCGATAAACCACAAATGAGAATTATTATACATAGCAAACAATGCAAATAAGTTCTCATCCAAAAATTTATCAATATTACTGCCTCAACAATAGCCTCTAACTCGGGGTTTTCTAATCTAGACAAATGGTTTGCTTTCTAGATTTCCAACCCTTTTTCTTATCCCTTCTTTCTATATCCAAATCTTGTAACAATAAACTCAACCAATCAATCTTGGTTCAACATTAGTTTTATTGAATAGATATATCAAAGTATAGTGGTCAGTATATACTATTGTTTAGACTAGGTATGATATGAATGCACCACAGGCATATACGACAGCTAGTAATTCCTTTTTCAGTAGTGGTTTAGTTCTACTGGGCATCAATAAAGGTTTTACTTGCATAGTATGTAACATGAGATTTCTAATCATGCCTTTGTCCTAAACAATTCTTACTGCATAATTACTAACATCACTGATGCGGTTTTCGACCGATATGCTAAATAGGTGTTATTTTACCCTATGTTGATTATGAATAATTAAGGACTGTGATTGACTAATTGTCACATTTAGTCTCTATGGTGTCACTTAATCAGCCAGAACCTAAGGCAGAGTACCTATCGTGTAGCTAGTCTATTGGAAAGTATCTACGATTTTATTAATTTAATTATCGTACTCCCAGGGAAGTGGCAACGGCTTAGTAGTAACTAGCCTTTTATCCTAACTCCTATCTTATAATCCAGTTATGCAATCTTCATCAAATACTTTGATGAGAGGGTGATCCATTCTCCACTAGGTTTAAGTCTAATTAATCCTAAAAGTGTTTTAAAGATGAGTTCTGATTCTATGTTATACTGTTCCTATATGTTGATTGACCTATATTCGAGTGTTTTAGATATATCTTAGCCTGGAATGCAACTATGTTCTGTGTCTAAAGGTGTACCACATCTGAGGTCTCTACGCTACCGCCCCATCGTTAAGGTAAATGGCCCTACTCACGGCCCGGACTAAAGTCAGCAATGAACGGTACCCTATGTCACTTCGGGGTCATGCTGCTCGTCGCAAAACCGCCGGCATAACTCTCTACTCAGCCTACCTAGACTACTCTAACAAACAAGGTGTTCCGTTGGTTATTTTATCTAGTATGGCAGACACAAATACTAATTGATGCCTGTTAACTAAACAGGTTATGGATAGACCGTGGTTAGGAATTGTCTATAACCCTAGTTTTAGTTAAAAGAGACTTACATTAGACATGCAGACATAATGAATATTTAGCAGGTGGCTATTCCGGGAAAAACATAAAAACTTCAACATATAACACAACTATCATAAAATCGTAATCTGATATTCATAATTCATATTTAGAACAAAGCAATAACACATATAAGAGAGGGACATGGGGACCGATGCCATAAAGAAATCACCCTTTACGAAGTCTCGCCTACGGAGCATACTGCTGTATATGTCGTATTGCTCGCCCTGACTCTGCTCACCAGAACCTTCGGAGGACGCTTCCTCAGCCTAGTAGCTAGACTTTACCTTACGTCCTGGGCTTAAGCCTAGCCCTGTGGACTGACTCTTCGAACCTAGAGCTCTCTTAGGATCTCCTAACGAAATCCCGGGTATTCTATGAATACCAGAAACGAACCTATCTATAGAAACCTAAGATCTGAGACTATTTCTCAGAAACTAAAACAAACACTAATAAGAAAGAAAACTAAGATCCGAGTCTCTGAGTGAGTTGTGTACTGGAAAATTGTACACTGGAAACCACTTAATGACTCAGATCGAGTGGAGAGGGATGAATTCAACTGCTGGAGGCCTGGGGTATTTATAGCAGCTTCCCGGAGTGAAAATCTCTGAAAAATTCGATGTGGGACAGCTTCTGGCGGCTCGGGACGCCCGTCCCGGATTGGGACGCCTGTCCTGGTCTGTTGACCAGGTCGGGATGCCCGTCCCTGGTTCTGGACGCCCGTCCTTCTGGCTTGGCTTGGTCAGGACGCCCGTCCCGGACCTTTGACCGAGTCAACATTTCCAAAAATTGCGTTTTTGCCCCAAAATTTGCTGTTTTCGTCTACTTTGCACCTGACACTTCCAAAATCATAAAAACCGTGAAATCAAGTAAATAATAAACAATTAATGTCAATTTACTCTCGATTTCACATTAAAACATACATAAAAACATACTAAAAATGTGATACGATTTTCGCGTATCAGATAACCCCACACTTAGCTTTTTGCTTGTCCTCAAGCAAAGTCTACATGGAGTTAGTGATTCTAAACCGTAGTGCAGTCACTTAAATTCCTAGTCATGTTTTTATTCCAAAAATTCTTCAGACAATTCTTAACACAGGTTTGATTGGTTAGGTTGCTACGACAAGGTCTCAAATATCTCTAGTAGCTTGTTATGATCAGGCAAAAAACAAATCAACAACTAGGTTGGACTTTTTTCTTAGTCACAGGGTCTTCCTGATGTGTAGTGTGTGTACTAGTCTAGACCAGATAGTCAACACAATGAACTCTTATCTTAACTGCTACCAGATAATACTTCGACCTATCGCTAGACACACTAACAACAGATAACTTTCTGAGTTCTGAGCTTTGGTGATAAGATTTTTAATGTTTTAGCACTTAGTTATTTTCTTTATGGATTCAGGGTATTTTGAGTCTGCTTAGAACACGTCAACTTCAACTACCCATGTAGCGAGTCCCACTCCGATGACTCCCAGATCTATACGACCTTAGGGCATCAGGCTTTAAGTTCCCCGAAGGAGTGGTGCTCGAGTAGCGAAGGCCGCTGGCAAACTACCCTTATTTGATTAGCTATCTTTTGTTTCCTTTCACTTTTAGCTCAGAGTCTCATCCAGTTATTCTAATTGTCAAAACATCCACAACTGGTCTAATTTCATCTAGTTCAGTCTTGAAAAGGTAATTGGTTGAGGTCTCTAATCCAGACAAAGCTGTGCTCAGTTATCAGGAATTCCCTATTCCTAATCAATTAGTCCAAGATAGCTATCAACTATCTCCTACTAACCATAGCATACTACCTACATATCATAGACATAAGCAATTGTTTAACCAAGCATACTGCATTTAGAAGTCTGAAAGACGGAAAAAGTTTGAAATTTTTTGGAAGGGTGTGAAAATACGGGGAAAACAAGCAAATTCATGCGAAAAATTTTGCAAACTGCTACAGTGCACCGTGCACTGCTACCCCACACTTAAGTCTGGCACTGTCCTCAGTGTTCATGCATATCTAATTACCCCACACTTATTTGAAAACAAGAAATAAAACACAATTAAAAGATCCTTACCCCACACTTATTCAACTAACTACGGGTAAGAAGGAACATAGAAATAACAAAAACAAGAAATAAAATGAAAGAGATACTCCCTTAGTCTGTGAAGTCCACAATCTGCTCGGACGAGTCAAACGGCTCTCTGTAAATCTTTAGGCGTTGTCCGTTTACTTTTTGAATAATACCGTCAGAATCCATGATGTCACATGCTCCGAAAGGTGATACTTCCTTGATTGTGAACGGTCCTGACCAATAGCTACGCAGCTTTCCTGGGAAAAATTTTAAACGTGAGTTGTACAACAATACCTTATCACCTGGTTCAAAATTTTTCTGGGCTCTGAGTCGTCTGTCATGCCGGAGTTTACTTGTCATTTTGAACTGATGTGAGTTCTCATAGGCTTTGAGCCTCCACTCATCCAATTCGTTGAGCTGTAAAATCCGGTGTTCCTTAGTCAAATTATCGTCGAGATTGCATTTTCGTACTGCCCAGTAAGCTCTGTGTTCAAGTTCAACCGGAAGGTGGCATGCTTTTCCGTAGACTAGTCGATAGGGTGAGAACCCCGTAGTGGTCTTGTATGCTGTACGGAAGGCCCATAATGCATCCTCCAGTTTATTGGCCCAATCCTTACGGTTAACACCCACGGTCTTTTCTAGGATTCTCTTTATGCCCCTATTGGTTACCTCAGCCTGCCCGTTGGTTTGAGGATGGTAGGCTGTGGAAATGCGATGCTGAATTCCGTACTGCTGGAGTACTTTCTGCAATTGAGAGTTGCAGAAGTGCGTACCTCGATCACTGATTAGGGCTTTTGGACATCCAAACCTGGCGAAAATCTGCTTAAGGAATCTGCATACGGCTCGAGCATCATTAGTAGGTAGGGCCTGTGCCTCAGGCCATTTTGAAAAATATTCTACAGCTACTAAGATGTACTTCATACCAAAAGAGGAAGGAAACGGACCCATGAAATCTATACCCCATATGTCAAATATTTCTACACTTTGAATTGCCTGTTGGGGTAGATTATCTCGAGAAGATATGGTTCCCGCTTTCTGACAGGCATCGCACGATCCTGTAAATGCTGCGGCGTTTGAATATGGTGGGCCAGTAAAAGCCTGCTTCTAATACTTTTCGGGCGGTGTTGGCTGTAGCTAAGTGACCGCCTGTTGGTCCGCAGTGACAATGTTCCAGAATTTGGAAACCTTCTTCTTGAGATACACATCTTCTGATCATCTGATCTGCACATATTTTAAATAGAAAAGGATCTTCCCAATAGTAATATTTCAGGTCAGCAAAGAATTTTTTCTTTGTTGAGCAGTGATATCACTAGGGAGAGTCCGGGCTGCCAAGTAATTTGCTATATCTGCAAACCAAGGGGGTGAGAAAATAGCAAATAATGCACATAGATTCTCATCCGGGAATTTATCAGATATGATTGTCTCATCAATGGCTTCTAGGGTCGGATTTTCTAACCTAGACAAGTGGTCTGCGGCTAAGTTTTCTGCCCCTTTCTTATCCCGGATTTCTATGTCAAATTCTTGAAGCAATAAAACCCATCTAATCAATCTTGGTTTTGCGTCGGTTTTATTGAACAAGTATTTTAGTGCCGAATGATCAGTATAAACAATAGTTTTAGACAAGACTAGATAGGATCGAAACTTATCAAATGCATATACTACTGCTAATAATTCCTTTTCTGTCGTAGTGTAATTTTCCTGAGCATCAGTTAAGGTTTTACTAGCATAATATATTACATGAAATTTCTTATCATGTCTTTGTCCTAAAACTACTCCTACTGCATAGTCACTAGCATCACACATAAGCTCAAAAGGGAGACTCCAGTCTGGTGACGTCATGATGGGTGCAGTAGTTAAGAGTTCCTTAAGTCTATTAAAAGCTTTTAGACATTTCTCATCAAAGACAAATGGAACATCTTTTCCGAGTAAATTGGTCAACGGCCTGGCTATTAATGAAAAATCTTTTATGAACCTACGATAAAAGCCAGCGTGTCCCAAAAAACTCCTAACGGCTCTCACATTTTTGGGAGGAGGTAGTTTTGAAATAACTTCAATTTTTGCCTTATCTACTTCCATACCTAGGTGTGAGATCTTATGTCCTAAAACGATTCCCTCTTTTACCATGAAGTGGCATTTTTCCCAATTTAAAACCAGGTTAGATTTTATACAACGTTTCAACATTAACTCCAAGTTCTTTAGACAAACCTCAAATGTATTACCAAAAACAGAAAAGTCATCCATAAATACTTCCATAGATTTTCCTAACATGTCCTCAAAGATAGCAGTCATACAACGTTGAAATGTAGCAGGTGCATTACACAAACCAAAAGGCATCTTCTATATGCAAATGTTCCGAAAGGGCATGTGAATGTAGTTTTATGCTGGTCCTCAGGGGAAATAGGAATTTGAAAATACCTAGAAAACCCATCAAGAAAGCAATAAAACATGTGTCCAGATAATCTTTCTAACATTTGGTCAATAAAAGGAAGGGGAAAGTGATCTTTTCGTGTGGCCGTATTTAATTTTCTATAGTCTATGCATACACGATGACCAGTTACAGTTCTTGTAGGGATTAGTTCATTATGCTCATTCCTAACAACTGTTATACCGCCTTTCTTAGGTACTACCTGCACCGGGCTTACCCACTCACTATCTGAGATAGGGTAGATAAGTCCTGCATCTAACAGTTTAATGACTTCTTTCTTAACAACATCACACACATTAGGATTCAACCTCCTTTGAGGTTGCACACATGGCTTATACTCATTTTCTAGAAGAATCTTATGCGAACAAAAGCTTGGATTAATACCTGGGATATCCGCAATTTTGTAGGCAAAGGCTCTTCTATGCTTTCTGCACATGTCTACAGTCAGCTTCCTTTGTTCTGCAGTCAGATCAGCTGCAAGAATAATGGGAAGTTTCTTGTTGTCATCTAGGAATTCGTAGCACAGATGAGTGGGTAGTTCCTTCAGTTCCAAGTCTGGTGGATCTTCAAACGAGGTTCGCTCTTTCTTCATCTCATCATCACCTATCTCAGTGAAACTATCAGAAGTAATTTCATTTTCAGAAGAGCTAAGTTCAGACTCCTCTAATTCTAGGGAGTCCTCACTTAGAATTTGATAGTTTGAGCATAGGTCTGTCACGTTAATTGCAATCAAGTGTTCCATGGCATCCACACAAAAGCAAGTATCATCTAAATGCATGGGATACCTAAGGGTCTCATTTAGATCAAAAGTGATGTCATCATTTCCTACCCTTAACTTGATTTGACCATTACTGACGTCTATTAATGCTTTTGAGGTAGCTAGAAATGGTCGACCTAGGATCAGGGGCACTCCTCCTTCCCCATTCATGTCCATGACAACGAAATCCACAGGAAATACAAATTTTCCGACCTTTACTAAGAGATCTTCAATTATTCCCTTGGGGATTTTGACTGTCCTGTCTGCAAGTTGTATGCACATCCTAGTCGTTTTCAAATCATGCAATCCTAATTTATCAAATAAACTAGATGGCATAAGATTAATACTAGCTCCTAAGTCTGCTAATGCATGCATGTTAGTAATATTTCCAATTGTACATGGCAAGGTAAAACAACCAGGATCTTTCTGTTTAGACGGTAGTTTATTCAACAGAACCGCCGAACATTCTTCATTAAGAACCACCTTGTCCATGTCAAATTTTCTTTTATTACTAACAACTTCTTTTAAAAACTTAGCATACTTTGGCATTTCAGAAATAACATCAAGTAAAGGTAAATTAACATGAATCTGACTAAAATTCCTAAGAAACTTTTCAAATTGCTCCTTATCTTTATTGTGCATAAGTCTGGCAGGGTAAGGTACTTTTGGCCGGTACTCAGGAATAAACTCCGTCTTCCCTTTCCTTGCTACTTCGATCTCGACATCCGTCGGCGTTGGGTCCTTGGAGCCTTCTTCTGGTTCCTGCACAAGAATAGGAGGGTCAGATGGTTTGGGTGGAGATGGAGATAGAATTTTACCAGATCTTAGAGTGATGGTCTTGCATTCAGTTTGAGGGTTGGTCTCAGTGTTGCTTGGTAGCGTTCCCTGGGACCTGTGAGAGAAATGGGTGGATAGTTGACCCATCTGCCTCTCTAAAGTTTGTATAGCAGCAGCTTGTGTGTTTCTGATTGTTTGCTCGGTCTGCTTCTGTCTATTCTCGTTCTGCTGGATTCTTTCTGCGTGAGCTTCCTGAATCTTTCTGTTGGACTCTATCATTTCCTTGTTGGAGTCGGAAATGCTCTTCAGCATGTCTCTGAATTCTTGCATGGGATCAGCTGGAACGATGTAGTTCCTTGGTGCAGGCAGAGCGACTTGCTGGTTCTGCGGATATGGCATTGCTGAGGTACTCTTTTCTGAAAGTTAGTAGTCCCGGGATTGTTTCTCCAACTAAATCCCGGATGGTTCTTCCAAGTGGGATTGTAGGTATTTCCTATAGGAGCAGAATTTACTGCGTCCACTTGTTCCATCTCTTCTGGGACAGTTAATATCCCATTACCATAACAATCACCACTGAAGTGTGGTCCTTGGCAAAACTCGCAGACTTGGTATACTGACTGAGTGTTTTTCCCTTGTTGGAAAGCATTCAGCTGATTAGTAATGCTGGCCTTCAGTGCCTCAAATTGATCATCAGTGGAGGCAACGACCGTATTTACTGGTTGCTTCTTAGCTCGCCACTTGTGCGCCAATTCTTGCTGTTCCTGTAGAGTCTCTCCAGAGCGTTTCTAGCATCTACATCACTCATTCCATTGAAACCGCTCTGGGGATTGAGTCCATCAAGAATTTGCTTACCCATGTCTGACATACCCCCGTAAAATTGCTGAATCAGCAATGCCTCGGTAAGTCCATGTTGGGGGCAGAGCCTGAGTAGTTCTTTGAATCTGTCCCAAGCTTCGATCACTGTCTCATCAGCAGCTTGAGTGAAACTAGACAGAGCCCTTCGATATTCTAGGACTCTTGCTGCAGAGTAGTACTCTTCTAGGAAGGCTTTGCTTAACTCGTCCCAAGAGGTAATGGAGTTAGTAGGTAGCTGGGCCAACCATCTCTTAGCTCTGTCCCTAAGTGAGTAGGGAAAAAGGTTGAGTTTAGTTATTTCTGCAGTATGATCTCCCTTGAGGCCTTCGCAGAGAGAAGAGAAATCAGATAGGTGTTCCAGCGGATTTCGGCTGCAGTTCCTCCAAACTGAACTCGATTTATAATCAGCTGGATCACATTAGGTTTAAGATCATAGCGAGGGTTCCCAGGGATTCGGATGGCAGATGAGACTGGGATAGTCTGTGGCTGGATGTAGGATTCAAGGGTAGGTCTTTCAGCAGCCATTTCTGTTCTTCGCCTATTAGCTGTGCGAATGATTCGTTCAGGATTCTCAACTGGTGTTTCAAGGTTAGCTTCTGAAGATCGAGTCATGCAACTACAGAGAAGAACACGTTTTAGCCTGAGCAAACTGGTTAGTGGGGTTACAGGGAGAGTGAAAACTTAAAAATTGGAAGAAGAGAAAACAAAACAAAATAACTACTCAAAGGAGAAAACACAAAGGATAGGGAAAAGAGAATAACTTACCATTTAAACAAGAAAAAGTACAATTTTTTTCGGATTTTTAGATTTTAAAAAAAAAATTTCTTTTAATATTTTGAAAGCACGTAAATTCCCTCAATATGGTTCTAGAATAATTTTCTAAAATTTGATTATCCTAAATGTCTTAATTTCAGATAACATCTAAAATTAATTAGTTATGATAATCCTATATTTCGGAAACTGATTGTCTAACTGGTATAACATAAGTGTTAGTCTAAGGTCTAGATTACTACCGTTACCTATCATAAGTCTCTAGAATTTTGATCAGGAATCCTAAATTCATTATGATATTTCCCCGGCAACGGCGCCAAAAATCTGATGCGGTTTCCGACCGATATGCTAAATAGGTGTTATTTTACCCTATGTTGATTATGAATAATTAAGGACTGTGATTGACTAATTGTCACATTTAGTCTCTATGGTGTCACTTAATCAGCCAGAACCTAAGGCAGAGTACCTATCGTGTAGCTAGTCTATTGGAAAGTATCTACGATTTTATTAATTTAATTATCGTACTCCCAGGGAAGTGGCAACGGCTTAGTAGTAACTAGCCTTTTATCCTAACTCCTATCTTATAATCCAGTTATGCAATCTTCATCAAATACTTTGATGAGAGGGTGATCCATTCTCCACTAGGTTTAAGTCTAATTAATCCTAAAAGTGTTTTAAAGATGAGTTCTGATTCTATGTTATACTGTTCCTATATGTTGATTGACCTATATTCGAGTGTTTTAGATATATCTTAGCCTGGAATGCAACTATGTTCTGTGTCTAAAGGTGTACCACATCTGAGGTCTCTACGCTACCGCCCCATCGTTAAGGTAAACGGCCCTACTCACGGCCCGGACTAAAGTCAGCAATGAACGGTACCCTATGTCACTTCGGGGTCATGCTGCTCGTCGCAAAACCGCCGGCATAACTCTCTACTCAGCCTACCTAGACTACTCTAACAAACAAGGTGTTCCGTTGGTTATTTTATCTAGTATGGCAGACACCAATACTAATTGATGCCTGTTAAACTAAACAGGTTATGGATAGACCGTGGTTAGGAATTGTCTATAACCCTAGTTTTAGTTTAAAAGAGACTTACATTAGACATGCAGACATAATGAATATTTAGTAGGTGGCTATTTCCAGAAAAACATAAAAACTTCAACATATAACACAACTATTCATAAAATCGTAATCTGATATTCATAATTCATATTTAGAACAAAGCAATAACACATATAAGAGAGGGACATGGGGACCGATGCCATAAAGAAATCACCCTTTACGAAGTCTCGCCTACGGAGCGTACTGCTGTATATGTCGTATTGCTCGCCCTGACTCTGCTCACCAGAACCTTCGGAGGACGCTTCCTCAGCCTAGTAGCTAGACTTTACCTTACGTCCTGGGCTTAAGCCTATCCCTGTGGACTGACTCTTCGAACACCTAGAGCTCTCTTAGGATCTCCTAACGAAATCCCGGGTATTCTATGAATACCAGAAACGAACCTATCTATAGAAACCTAAGATCTGAGACTATTTCTCAGAAACTAAAACAAACACTAATAAGAAAGAAAATTGAGATCCGAGTCTCTGAGTGAGTTGTGTACTGGAAAATTGTACACTGGAAACCACTTAATGACTCAGATCGAGTGGAGAGGGATGAATTCAACTGCTGGAGGCCTGGGGTATTTATAGCAGCTTCCCGGAGTGAAAATCTCTAAAAAATTCAATGTGGGACAGCTTCTGGCGGCTCGGGACGCCTGTCCTGGTCTGTTGACCAGGTCGGGACGCCCGTCCCTGGTTCGGGACGCCCGTCCCGGACCTTTGACCGAGTCAACATTTCCAAAAATTGCGTTTTTGCCCCAAAATTTGCTGTTTTCGTCTACTTTGCACCTGACACTTCCAAAATCATAAAAACCGTGAAATCAAGTAAATAATAAACAATTAATGTCAATTTACTCTCGATTTCAAATTAAAACATACATAAAAACATGCTAAAAATGTGATACGATTTTCGCGTATCAATCACATGTCAATTAAAAAAGTAATCCCCAATCAAGTGATGTCAGAATGGGTGCAGTCATAAATAGTTCATTTAGGTTTGTTTAAAAAGATATCATGCATTTATCAGCAAAAACAAAAGGAACATCCTTTCTCAATGGAATATTTAGAGGTCTGGCTATTAAAGAAAAACTATTTCATAGCTCGTCTAATAAAGCCAGCATGACCTAAGAAAATTTTAGAATGACATTTCTTCTTAATGAAAACCTAAGCCAACATCTGACAACTCAGAAGAAAATATTTTCTCCTCACTCCCATATTTTTTTTTCGAAATTAAATAATAATAAATAAATAAATAAATAACAAACAAATAGGAAAACTGTAAACAGAAAAATTTACTAGATTAATTTCTAGAAAATAATGTTTTTCGGAAATTAAAATTTATAAACCAAAAGAAAAGAAAAGAAATAATTTAAGTTTTTTAAATTTTTAAATTTTTAAATTTTTTTTAATGATTTTTTTTATTTCCTTAATATGGTTTTAGAATAATTTTCTAAAGTTTGATTAACCAAAATTTCTTAATTTTAGATAATTTATAAAATTAATTATTTAGAGCTAACCCTATATTTCAGGAAAGTGATTGACTAATTTCAAATAAGAATGATTATTTATTAAGGAATAGATTACTACCGTTACCTATCATAACTTCCTAGAATTTTGATCAAGAATCCTAAAATTTTATGATATGTTCCCCGACAACGGCGCAAAACATCTTATGCATTCCGATTGGTATGTTAAAAGATATGATTTATTTACCTATGTCAATTATGAGTAATTAAGGACTTAGTGTTACTAACTGTCACTTTAGCATTTAATTATTGTCACTTAATCAATCAGAACCTAAGGCAGAGTACCTATCGTGTAGCTAGTTCTTGGAAAGTATCTACGGTTTTAATTTATTAATATCGTACTCCCAAGGAACTGGTAACGGCTTAGTAGCAACTATCCCTTAATCCTAACATTCATCTTATTCATGTAATTAATCAATCAGTTAATCAATTCTTTGAGATTGATTGGTGATCCCAATCACACATAACAAGCAAATAGCATTCAAGAGTAGACATGCATTCATCAATTTAAGCTCAGTTATTAAAATTTGTTTGACCTTATCTTCGAACATTTTAGATATATCTTGATCTCTAAGACAATTATGAAATGTAACCATATGTTTACCATATCTAAGTTCCCTGGTGTATTCACCCCTACCTTGGGATGATCCTTCTCATCTGTCGGATTAAAGTATCCATGAACAGTCCCCTATGTCACTTCGGTATCATGCCACTTAACCCTAGGATTAGCCTAGCGTACAAACTCAGCTTTATTAGGGTACTCTAACAAACACGGTGATCTATTTTGTTATTTCTTCCTAATCTAGCAGACCTTTTACAGTCTGTTAAACTAAATTGGTTATGATTCAGACCTTGGTTAGGAGTTGTTTGTAACCCTAGTTTAATTTAAAAGGACACGACAGTTCAACAATCATAATGATAATTCTAGCTCTATGATCTTCCTGGGAAAATGGATAGCATCTCAAATTGTAAAACATGTATGATATATAAATTAAGTATCAAATCAATATCCAGATAAAACAATTATAAACATATAGAAACTCGTCTAGGGGACCCAATATCATAGAGTAGTCACCACTTTATGCAGGTCCAGCTGGCACTGCAGCTCCTTTATGCTTCTGATTGCTCGATCCTACTCTGCTCGGTAGAGCCTTCGGAGAATGCTTCTTATACCTAGTAGCAATTGCTTTACCTTACATCCAGGGCTTAAGCAAATTGCCCTAATCTGACTAAGAACACGCACCCTGTCTCTCTCTTAGGATCTCCTAACGAACCCTATCTAGTCGAATTCTAAGATTATGAGATAAACACTCAAAAAGCAAAGAAAATGAGACACTCTCGAAATACTAAACTACTCGTGTGATACACTTGAGATCACTGAATGACTTGTATACTATGGAAAAATGTATACATGAAGTCATTAAATGACTCAAATCGAGTGCAGAGGGAAGATTTCAACTATTGGAGGCCTGGGGTATTTATAGCAGGTTTCTGGAGTGAATTTCACCAAACATTTTGATGTGGGACAAGTTTTGGTGCTCGGGACGCCCGTCCCAAGCTTAGGACGCCCATCCCAGTGCTTTGACTGGGTCGGGATGCACATCCCGAATCTAGCATTTCCAAAAATTTGATGTTTTCTTGCAATTTGCTCCTGAAACTTCCAAAATCATAATTTACGCAATTTTATGTCAATTTGATTCAATTAAGATCAAATACATTCAAATATTGCCCTAATTTGTGTCTAAAAACATGCTAAAAGGGGATATGATTTGTGTATATAAGTTCCATTAAGAAGTGGTGTTTGAGTAGCAAAGGACGCTTGCAAACTACCCTATTTGTTTAAGATTTTTCACTTCCAGCTCAAAGCATCATCTAGTCATTCAAATCACTAACACATTCGGAACCGGTCTAATATTATTTAGTTTAAGTCTCGAAAGGTATTTGGTTGATGTTTCTAATCCAGACTAGGTTGTGCTCAATAATCTCAGGAATTCCCTATTTTTAATTAAGGAATTCAGTAAAGTTATCAATTTGTTTCCTACTGATCATAATGCTCTACTCAACATATCGACATAAGCATTTCTTAAACCAATCAATACTGAATTTGAAGTCTGAAAGAGTGAAAATTTTTGAATTTTTTTTGGAATGGTGCAATTTTAGTGAGAAATATGGGAAAACATGCAAATTTTGACTACTATAGTGCACTGTGCACTGCTACCCCACACTTAAGGTTTACACTGTCCTTAGTGTTCATGCATATCCTATTACCCCACACTTATTTGAAAAACAAAAGCTGGAAAAAACACAAAAAATTCTTACCCCACACTTATTTGACTAACTAAGAGGTAGAGAAAGAAAAGAAACAACAAAACAACAAGGGTAATAGAAATAACAAAACGGAATAAAAGAAATAATGCAAATAAAATGAAGAGAATACTCCCTTATTCTGAAAATTTAATAATTTGCTCGGACAAGTCGAGTGGTTCTCTGTAGAATTTTAAGCGTTGCCCGTTCACTTTTTGAGTAGTACCGTCAGAATCCATTATGACACATGCTCCAAAGGGTGATACTTCTGTGATAGTGAACGGTCCTGACCAACAGCTACGCAACTTTCCTGAGAATAATTTTAACCGTGAGTTGTATAATAGTACTTATCCCCTGGTTCAAAATTCTTCTGGGATCTGAGTCGCTTGTCATGCCAGAGTTTACTTGTCATCTTGAATTGATGTGAATTTTCATAGGCTTTGAGCCTCCATTCATCCAATTCATTGAGTTGTAAAATCCAGTTTTCCTTAGTCAAGGTATTATCTAGATTGCATTTTTGCACTGCCTAGTAAGCTCTATGTTCAATTTCAACAGGAAGATGACATGATTTTCCATAGATCAATCTATAAGGTGAAAGTCCTGTAGAGGTTCTATATGTCGTACGAAAGGCCCATAATGCATCATCAAGTTTTATGGCCCAATCCTTGTGGTTAACCAATACAGTCATTTCTAGTATTCGTTTAATTCCTCTATTGGTTACCTCAACCTGCCCATTGGTTTGAGGGTGGTATACTGTGGAAAGGCGATGTTGAACTCCATATTGCTGAAGTACCTTCTGCATTTGAGACTTGTCAAAATGTGTACCCCGGTCACTGATTAGGGCTTTTGGGCAACTAAATCTAGCGAATAGCTGTCTAAGAAACCTACACACGACTCTAGCATCATTAGTAGGTAGTGCCTATGCCTCATGCCACTTTGAGAAATATTCTACGGCTACTATGATGTACTTCTTACCATAGGAAGAAGGAAATGGACCCATGAAGTCTATACCCCACATGTCAAATATTTCTACACTTTGAATTACCTGTTGGGGTAGACCGTCTCGAGAAGACATGTTTCCTGTCTTCTGACAAGTATCGCAGGATCCTGCATATGCTGCATCGTCTTTGAATATCGTAGGCTAGTAGAAGCCTGCTTCCAATACTTTTCGGGCGGTATTAGTTGCAGGTAAGTGACTGCCTGCGGGTCTTTGCTGTGACAATGTTCCAGAATTTGGAAACCTTCTTCTTGAGAGATGCATCTCCTGATCATCTGATCTGCACATATTCAATACAAAAAGGGATCCTCCTAATAGTAATATTTAAGATCAGCAAAGAATTTCCTTCTCTGTTGGGCAGTGATATCACTAGGAAGGGTCTGAGCTACCAAGTAATTAGCTATATCTGCAAACCATGGGGGTGAGAAAATAGCAAATAAAGTGCATAGATTCTCATCCGGAAATTTGTCGGATATGATCGATTCATCTATAGCTTCTAGGGCCGAATTTTCTTGCCTTGACAAGTGGTCTGCAGCTAGGTTTTCTGCCCCCTTCTTATCCCTGATTTCTATGTCGAATTCTTGAAGCAATAAAACCCATCTATTTAGTCTTGGTTTTGCGTCGGTTTTATTGAATAAGTATTTTAATGCAAGATGATCAGTATAAACTATTGTTTTAGACAAGACTAGATAAGATTGGAATTTATCAAACGCATATACTACTGCTAGTAATTCCTTTTCTATCGTAGTGTAATTTTTCTGAGCGTCAGTCAAGGTTTTGCTAGCGTAATATATTACATGAAATTTCTTATCATGTCTCTGTCCTAAAACAACTCCTACTGCATAATCACTGGCATCACACATTAATTCAAAAGGCAAACTCCAATCAAGTGATGTCATGATAGGTGCAGTGGTCAAAAGTTCCTTAAGTCTATTAAAAGCTTTTAGACATTTTTCATCAAAAACAAAAGGAACATCTTTACTAAGTAAATTGGTCAACAATCTGGCTATTAGTGAAAAATCTTTTATGAATTTGCGATAAAAACCAACGTGTCCCAAAAAACTCCTAATGGCTCTCACAGAGTTAGGTGGAGGTAGTTTTGAAATAACTTCTATCTTAGCCTTATCTACTTCCATACATCGGTGTGAGATCGTATGTCCTAACACATTCCCCTCTTTTACCATGAAATGGCATTTTTCCCAATTTAGAACCAAATTTGATTTTATACAACGTTTAAACATCAATTCCAAGTTCTTTAGACAACTCCCAAATGAATTCCCAAAAACTGAGAAATCATCCATGAACACTTCCACAGACTCTCCTAACATGTCCTCAAAAATAGCAGGCATACAACGTTGGAAAGTAGCAGGTGCATTACATAAACCAAAAGGCATTCTTCTATATGCAAATGTTCCAAAAGGGCATGTGAAGGTAGTTTTATGCTGGTCTTCTGGGGAAATGGGGATTTGAAAATATCCAGAAAACCCATCAAGAAAGCAGTAAAACATTTGTCCAGATAACCTTTCTAACATTTGGTCAATAAAAGGAAGAGGGAAATGGTTTTTTCGTGTAGCAGTATTTAGTTTTCTATAATCAATGCAGACACGATGACCAGTAACAATTCTCGTAGGAATTAATTCATTATTTTCATTTAAGACAACTGTTATCCCACCTTTCTTAGGTACTACCTGCACTGGGCTTACCCATTCACTATCCGAAATTGGATAGATAAGTCCAGCATCCAACAATTTGATTACTTCCTTTTTAACAACATCACACACATTAGGATTCAACCTTCTCTGAGGTTGCACACATGGCTTATAATCATTTTCTAAAAGAATCTTATGTGAACAAAAGCTTGGAATGATACTTGGAATGTCTGCAATTTTGTATGCAAAGGCTCTTTTGTACTTTTTGTACATGTCCACGGTTAACTTCCGTTGTTCTGCAATTAGATCGGCTGCGAGAATGATGGGAAGTTTCCTGTTGTCATCTAGGAATTCATAGCACAGATGAGTGGGCAATTCCCTTAGCTCCAAGTCTGGTGGATCTTCAAATGAAGTTTGTTCTTTCTTCATCTCATTAGTACCTATCTCAGTGAAACTGTCATAGTTAATTTCGTAATTGGAGGGGTTGAGATCAGTTTCTTCTATTTCTAGAGAGTCTTCCCCCAAGACTTGATAGTTTAAGCATAGGTCTGTCATGTTAACTTCAATCAACCTTAGTTTGATTTGACCGTTACTAACGTCTATTAATGCCTTCGAGATAGCTAGAAAGGGTCGACCTAGAATCAGAGGCACTCCTCCTTCTCCATTCATGTCCATGATAAAAAAGTCTACAAGGAAAGCAAATTTTCTGACCTTTACTAAGAGGTCTTCAATTATTCCCCTGGGAATTTTGACTGTCCTGTCCGCAGGTTGTATGCACATTCTAGTCGCTTTCAAATCATGCAATCCTAATTTATCAAATAAACTAGATGGCATGAGATTAATACTAGCTCCTAAGTCTGCTAATGCATGCATATTAATAATATTTCCAATCTTACATGGCAAGGTAAAGCAGCCTGGATCTTTCTATTTGGAGGGCAGTTTGTTTAGTAGAACTGCCGAGCATTCTTCATTAAGAACCACCTTGTCCATGTCAAATTTTCTTTTATTACTAATAGTTTCTTTTAAAAACTTAGCATACTTTGGCATTTCAGAAATAACATCAAGCAAAGGTAAATTAACATGAATCTGACTATCAAACTGCTCCTTATCTTTATTATGCATAAGTCTTGCAGGCTAAGGTACTTTCGGTTGGTACTTAGGAACGGACTCCTTCTTCCCTTTCCTTACTACTTTAGTTTCGACATTCGTCGGTGTTGGTTCCTAGGAGCCTTCTTCTGGTTCCTGCACAAGAATAGGAGGATCAGAAGGTTTGGAAGGAGAAGGAGATAGAATTTTACCAGATCTTAGAGTAATGATCTTGCATTCATTTTGTGGGTTGGTCTCAGTGTTGCTTAGTAGTGTTCCTTGTGACCTGTGAGAGAGATGGGTGGATAGCTATCCCATTTATCTCTCCAAAGTTTGTAGAGCAGCTTGTGTATTCCTGTCTGTTTGCTCGGTCTGCTTCTGTCTATTCTCATTCTGCTGAATTCTCTCTGCATGAGCCTCTTGGACTTTCCTATTTGACTCTATCATTTCCTTGTTAGAGTCAGCAATGCTTTTCAGTATGTCTCGGAATTCTTGCATGGGGTCAACTTGAATGATGTAGTTCCTTGGTGCGGGCAGAGCGAATTGCTGATTCTGCGGATAAGGTAATTGCTGAGGTGCTCTTTTCTGGAAATTGACATTCCTGGAATTATTTCTCCAACTAAATCCTGGGTGGTTCTTCTAGTTGGGATTGTAGGTATTTCCCAAAGGGGCAGAGTTAACTACTTCCACTTGTTCTATATCCTCTGGAATAGTCAGTATTCCATTACCATAACAATCCCCACTAAAATGCGGTCCTTGGTAAAATTCGCAGACTTGATATACTGGCTGAATGCTCTTTCCCTGTTGGAAGGCATTCAGTTGATTAGTAATACTGGCCTTGAATGCCTCGAATTGTTCATCGGTGGAGGCATTTGCTGCATTAACTGGTTGTTTCTTGGCTTGGCCACTGGTGCACCAGTTCTTGCTGTTCCTATAGAGTCTCTCCAGGGCATTTCTAGCATCTACTTCATTCAGTCCATTGAAACCACACTGGGGGTTAAGTCCATCAAGAACTTGCTTGCCCATTTCTGTCATACCTCCATAGAATTGTTGGATTTGCAGTGCTTTAGTAAGTCCATGTTGTGGGCAGAGTCTGAGTAGTTCCTTGAATCTGTCCCAAGCTTCGATTACTGTCTCATCGGCAGCATGAGTGAAGCTGGAAAGAGCCTTTCGATATTCTAGGACTCTTGCTGCGGAATAGTATTCCTCCAAAAAGGCCTTACTTAACTCATCCCAAGTTGAGATTGAGTTAGTAGGTAACTGTGACAACCACCTCTTAGCTTTGTCCCTAAGTGAGTAGGGGAAGAGGTTCAGCTTGGTTACTTCCGCAGTGTGATCTCCCTTGTGACCTTCGCAGAGAGTGGAGAATTCAGACAAGTGGTCGAGCGGATTCTCGGTTGCAGTTCCTCCAAACTGGACCCAGTTTATTATCAGCTGGAACACATTCAGTTTAAGATCATAGCGAGGGTTTCCAGGGATTCTAATGGCAGACGATATTGGAATAGTCTGTGGCTGGATGTAAGATTCGAGGGCAGGTCTTTCGACAGCCATCTCTGTTCTTCGTCTGTTAGTTGTACGGATGAGACGTTCGAGATTTTCAACTGGGGTTTCAACATTAGCTTCTGAGGTTCGAGTCATAGAACTACAGAGAGAAATACGTTAAGTCTGAGCAGAAAGGTTAGTGGAGTAAACTAGATTGAAAGAAGAAAGAATCTGGGAAAAATAAAACAAATAAACAATCAAAGGAGTGAAACAAGGAAAGAAGAAAATTTAGAAAACAAGAAAATATTTTTCGGGTATTTTTTTTCTCAAAAGCAATTTAAATTTCCTTAATAAAGTTTTTAGAATAAATTTCTAAAATTTGATTAGTTATGATAACCATATATTTCAGGAAACTGATTGTCAAACTAGAATAAAATGAGTATTATGCCTAAGGTATAGATTACTACTGCCACTTATCATAAGCCTCTAGAATTTTGATCAGGAATCCTAAAATTTTATGATATTTCCCCAGCAACGGTGCCAAAAATCTCATGCGTTCCGATTGATATGCTAAAAATAGGCTTTATTTACCCTATATCGATTATGAATAATTAAGGACCGAGACTTACTAATTGTCACATTTAGCATCTATGTTGTCACTTAATCAATCAGAACCTAAGGCAGAGTACCTATCGTGTAGCTAGTCTGTTGGAAAGTATCTCCGATTTTAATTTAATCAATTATCGTACTCCCAGGGAAGTGGTAACGGCTTAGTAGCAACTATCCTTTTACCCTAACTCTCATTTTATTACTTCGTTATGCAATCATTCATCAATATCTTTGATGAGTGGGTGATCCGTTCTACACAAGACTCAAGTTCATTAGGCATGCAAGAGTATTCTACAGACAAGTGTTCTGATGTATGTTCTACTGTTTCTACATGTTGACTTACCTATCTTCGAGTATTTTAGATATATCTTAGTCTAGATTGCAATTATGTACTGATTCTACCTGTGTACCACATCTGAGTTATCTGATAAACCGCCCCATCGCCATTGACGGCCCTACTCACGGTTCGAGCTAAAGGCATCCATGAAAGTCCTATGTCACTCAGGAGATCATGCCGCTCGCCCTAATGCCGGCATAAAAACACGAACTCAACCTCATTAGACTACTCTAACAAACAATGTGATCTATAGGTTATTTTATCTAATATGACAAACCTTAATGCTTTCATCCTCTCACAATACCCTAAATTAAGGCCTGTTAAACAAGTCATGGCTATGATTAGACCGTGGTTAGGAATTGTCTATAACTGTTTATCTAATTTAAAAGAGCAAGTAGACATGCAGTCATAATGATTAATTAAGCTGGTGACCTTTCCAAAAAAATGTAAAGAACTTCAGCATGCAAAACACATATACATATAATCATAATTGGGTATTCAAATAAATCTTTACACAAATGATATGCACAAATCATATCACTTTTTTAGCATATTTGTAGGCAAAATTTAGGGCAAAAGTGGTGTTAAATCGTTCTCAATTGACTGTTATTAACTCAATTTCGCAATTTTTGTGATTTTGGAAGTGTCAAGTGAAAAGTGCAAGAAAATGGCAAATTTCGGGGCAAAACGTGGTTTTCAGAAGTTCAAAAGTCGGGATGGGCGTCCAAAACCCAGGACGGGCGTCCAGGACTTGGGACGGCCGTCCTGACCTGGTCAACAGGCCAGGACAGGCATCCCAGATCCAGGACGGGCGTCCCAAATTCCTGGTCAAAGTCCCACATCGATTTTTGAAGAGAAATTCACCCAGTTCCCCTGCTATAAATACCCAAGACCTTCCTCAGTTGAAATCATTCATCTCCACTCGATCTGAGTCATTTAGTGACTTCAAGTATACAGTTTTCTATAGTATACAAGTCACTTAGTGATTTCAGGTTTTAGTATAGGTATATTTATTAGTTTTAGAGAGTGTCTCGTGTTCTTCGTTTCTGAGAGTCTGTCTCAGATCTTAGAATACGACTAGATAGGTTCATTTTTGGTATTCATAGAATACCTGGGATTTCGTTAGGAGATCCTAAGAGGGCACTAGGCGTTCGAAGAGTCAGTCAACATGGTTGTGCTTAAGCTGGGTATTAAGGTAAAGCATAGCTACTAAGCTGAGGCATCCTCCGAAGGTTCTGTCGAACAGAGTCGGGTCGAGCAGTCCAACATATACAAGCAGTTGCTCCATCAGTGGACTACGTAAAGGGTGAATACTTTATGGCATCGGTCCCCTTGTCCCTCTCTTTATATGTCTGTATTGTGTTCGTCCAAATAATTATTATGAATATTAAACTATGATTTTATGAATATGTGATTTGCATGTTGAAGTCATTTATATTTTTCCGGAAATGGTCACCAGCTTAACTATCATTATGACTGCATGTCTACTTTAGTTTCTTTTAAACTAGATGAATGGTTATAGACAACTCCTAACCACGGTCTAATCATAACCTATTTAGTTTAACATGCATTAATTTAGGACTTCCCGTCGGAAGTATTAATGTCTGTCATATTAGATGAAATAACCTATAGATCACCATGTTTGTTAAAGTAGTCTAAGTAGGCTGAGTTTGTGTGTTTTTGCCGGCGTTAGGGCGAGCGGCATGATCTCCTGAGTGACACAGGACTTTCATGGATGCCTTTAGCTCGAACCGTGAGTAGGGCCGCCATTTAGGTAGGGCGGTTTATTAGGTAACTCAAATGTGGTACACAGGTAGAATCAGTACATAATTGCAATCTAGACCAAGATATACCTAAAATACTCGAAGATAGGTCAATCAACATGTAGGAATAGTATAACATAAAATCAGAACATTATCTGTAAAACACTCTTGTTGGCTTAAATAGACTTGAACCTAGTGGAGAATGAATTACCCTCTCATCAAAGAATTTGATGAACGATTGCATAACTGGATCATAAGATAAGAGTTAGGGTAAGAGGATAGTTACTACTAAGCCGTTACCACTTCCATGGGAGTACGATAATTGATTAAATTAAAATCGTAGATACTTTCCAACAGACTAGCTACACGATAGGTACTCTGCTTTAGGTTCTAATTGATTAAGTGACAACATAGAGACTTAATGTGACAATTAGTCCTTCTAAGTCCTTAGTTATTCGTAATCGACATAGGGTAAAATAACACCTATTCTAGCATATCAGTCAGAACGCATCATATTTTTGGCGCCGTTGCCGGGGAAATATCATAAAAATTTAGGATTATTGGCCACAATTCTAGAAGTTTATGATAGGCAACGGTAGTAATCTATACCTTAGACCCAACACTTATTTTATGCTAGTTAGACAATCAGTTCCTGAAATATAGGGTTATCATAACTAATTCATTTTAGACATTATCTGAAATTAAGACATTTAGGATAATCAAAATTTTAGAAAATTATTCTAAAACCATATTGAGGAAATTTAATTACTTTCGAAATAGAATATAAAAAGAGAAAAAAAGATTTTTTTAAAATTTAAAACCCGAAAAAAAATTGTATTTTTCTTGTTCATCCGTAAGTTGTTCTTCCTCCCTATCTCTTGTATTATTTATTCTTTCTTAGTTGTACATTTGTTGCTCTTTTTCGTTTTTTCTAATCTTTCACTTATGTTTTACTCCACTAACCAGTTTGCTCAGGCTTAACGTATTCTTCTCCGTAGTTGCATGACTCAAACTTCATAAGCTAACCTTGAACCCCCATGATACGCGAAAATCGTATCACATTTTTAGCATGTTTTTATGTATGTTTTAATGTGAAATTGAGAGTAAATTGACATTAATTGTTTACTATTTACTTGATTTCACGGTTTTTATGATTTTGGAAGTGTCAGGTGAAAAGTAGACGAAAACAACAAATTCTGGGGCAAAAACGCAATTTTTGGAAATGTTGACCCGGTCAAAGGTCCGGGACGAGCGTCCCGACCCGGTCAAACCGCCAGGACGGGCGTCCCGAACCTGGTCAACGAATCAGGACGGGCGTCCCGAGCCGCCAGAAGCTGTCCCACATCGAATTTTTCAGAATTTTTCACTCCGGGAAGCTGCTATAAATACCCGGCCTCCAAGTTGAAATCATCCCTCTCCACTCGATCTGATCATTAAGTGGTTTCCAGTCAGTTTTCCAGTACACAACTCACTCAAAGACTCGGATCTCAGTTTTCTTTCTTATTAGTGTTTGTTTTAGTTCCTGAGAAATAGTCTCAGATCTTAGGTTTCTATAGATAGGTTTGTTTCCGGTATTCATAGAATACCCGGGATTTCGTTAGGAGATCCTAAGAGAGCTCTAGGCGTTCGAAGAGTCAGCCCACAGGGCTAGGCTTAAGCCCAGGACGTAAGGTAAAGTTTAGCTACTAGGCTGAGGAAGCGTCCTCCGAAGGTTCTGGCGAGCAGAGTCAGGGCGGGCAATACGACGTATACAGCAGTACGCTCTGTAGGCGAGACTAAGTAAAGGGTGATTTCTTTATGGCATCAGTCCCCATACCCCTCTCTTATATGTTTTATTGCTTTGTCCTAAACATCAATTATGAATATCAGATTATATTTTATGATAGTTGTTTTGTATGTTTAAGTTATTATGTTTTTTCCGGAAATAGCCACCTGCTAAATATCATTATGTCTGCATGTCTAATGTAAGTCCTTTTAAACTAAAAACTAGGGTTATAGACAATTCCTAACCACGGTCTATTCATAACCTTTAGTTTTAACAGCATCAATTAGTATTGGTGTCTGCCATACTAGATAAAATAACATGCTGAACACCTGGCTTGTTAGAGTAGTCTAGGTAGGCTGGTAGAGAGTTATGCCGGCGGTTTTTGCGACGAGCAGCTGACCCCGAAGTGACATAGGGTACCGTTCATTGCTGACTTTAGTCCGGCCGTGAGTAGGGCCGTTACCTTACGATGGGGCGGTAGTGTAGAGACCTCAGATGTGGTACAACTTTAGACACAGAACATAGTTGCATTCCAGGCTAAGATGCATCTAAAATACTCGAAGACAGGTCAATCAACATATAGGAACAGTATATAGAATCAGAACTCATCTTTAAAACACTTTTAGGATTAATTAGACTTGAACCTAGTGGAGAATGGATCACCCTCTCATCAAAGTATTTGATGAATATTGCATAACTGGATCATAAGAGAGAGTTGGATAAGAGGCTAGTTACTACTAAGCCGTTGCCACTTCCCTGGGAGTACGATAATTAACTTAGTAAAATCGTAGATACTTTCCAATAGACTAGCTACACGATAGGTACTCTGCCTTAGATTCTGGCTGATTAAGTGACACCATAAGACTAAACGTGACAATTAGTCAATCACAGTCCTTAATTAATCATAATCGACATAGGGTAAAATAACACCTATTTAGTACGTCAACCGGAATCGCATCACCCCAGTTGAGAATCCCGAACGTCTCATCCGTACAGCTAATAGGCGAAGAACAGAGATGGTTGCTGAAAGACCTCCCCTCGAATCCTACATCCAGCCACAGACTGTTCCAGTGTCATCCGCCATTCAAATCCCTGGAAACCCTCGCTATGATCTTAAACCGAATGTGATCCAGTTGATTATAAATCGGGTCCAGTTTGGAGGAACTGCAACCGAGAATCCACTAGAACACTTATCCGACTTCTCCTCTCTTTGCGAAGGTCTCAAGGGAGATCACACTGCAGAAGTAACCAAGCTAAACCTCTTTCCCTACTCACTCAGGGACAGAGCTAAGAGATGGTTGGCACAGTTACCCACTAACTCAATCACATCATGGGATGACTTAAGCAAAGCCTTCGTGGAAGAATACTACTCTGCAGCAAGAGTCCTAGAATATCGAAGGGCTCTATCCAGCTTTACTCAAGCTGCTGATGAGAAAGTGATCAAAGCTTGGGACAGATTCAAGGAGCTACTCAGGCTCTGCCCCCAACATAGACTTACCAAAGCACTATTGATCCAGCAATTCTACGGGGGTATGAAGGACATGGGCAAGCAAGTTCTTGATGGACTCAATCCCCAGAGCGGTTTCAATGGAATGAGTGATGTAGACGCTAGAAACGCTCTAGAGAGGGTCTATAGGAATAGCAAGAACTGGCGCACGAGTGACCGAGCTAAGAAACAAACAGTAAATGCGGTCCTCGCCTCCACTGATGATCAATTTGAGGCACTGAAGGCCAGCATTACTAATCAACTAAATGCTTTCCAACAAGGGAAAAGCATTCAGCCAGTATATCAAGTCTGCGAATTTTGCCAAGGACCGCATTTTAGTGGAGATTATTATGGTAATGGAACATTGACTATTCCAGAAGATATGGAACAAGTGGACGCAGTTAACTCTGCTCCTATGGGAAATACCTACAATCCCACCTGGAAGAACCATCCGGGATTTAGCTGGAGAAATAATTCTGGGACTACTAACTTCCATAAAAGAGTACCTCATCAATTGCCCTACCCGCAGAATCAGCAAGTCGCTCTGCCCGCACTAAGGAACTACATCGTTCCAGTCGACCCCATGCAAGAATTTCGATACATACTGAAAGGCATTGCTGATTTTAACAAAGAGATGATAGAGTCAAATAGGAAGGTCCAGGAAGCTCATGCAGAGAGAATCCAGCAGAACGAGAACATACAGAAGCAGACCAAGCAAACAGTCAAAAACACGCAAGCTGCTATACAAACTTTGGAGAGACAAATGGGCCAGCTATCCACCCATCTCTCTCACAGGTCACAGGGAACGCTACCAAGCAACACTAAGACCAACCCCCAAACTGAATGCAAGACCATTACTCTACGATCTGGTAAAGTTCTATCTCCATCTCCTCCCAAACCATCTGACCTTCCTATTCTTGTGCAGGAACTAGAAGAAGGCTCCCAGGACCCAACACTTGCGGATGTCAAAATCGAAGTAGCAAGGAAAGGGAAGACGGAGTTTATTCCTGAGTACCGACCAAAAGTACCTTACCCTGCCAGACTTATGCAGAATAAAGATAAGGAGCAGTTCGAAAAGTTTCTTAAGAATTTTAGTCAGATTCATGTTAATTTACCTTTACTTGATGTTATTTCTGAAATGCCAAAGTATGCTAAGTTTTTAAAAGAAGTCGTTAGTAATAAAAGAAAATTTGACATGGACAAGGTGGTTCTTAATGAAGAATGCTCGGCAATTTTACTGAATAAACTGCCTTCCAAACAGAAAGATCCAGGTTGCTTTACCTTGCCATGTACAATTGGAAATATTACTAACATGCATGCATTAGCAGACTTAGGAGCTAGTATTAATCTTATGCCATCTAGCTTATTTGATAAATTAGGATTGCATGATTTGAAAATGACTAGGATGTGCATACAACTTGCAGATAGGACAGTCAAAATCCCCAAGGGAATAATTGAAGATCTCTTAGTAAAGGTCAGAAAATTTGTGTTCCTTGTGGACTTTGTTGTCATGGACATGAATGGGGAAGGAGGAGTGCCCTTGATCCTAGGTCGACCATTTCTAGCTACCTCAAAGGCATTAATAGACGTCAGTAATGGTCAAATCAAGTTAAGGGTAGGTAGTGAGGACATCACCTTTGATCTAAATGAAACCCTTAGGTATCCCATGCATTTAGATGATGTTTGTTTCTGTGTGGATGCTATTGAAAACTTAATTGAAGTTAACGTGACAGACCTATGCTCGATTTCACAGTTTTTGTGATTTTGGAAGTGTCAGGTGAAAAGTGCAAGAAAATGGCAAATTTTAGGGCAAAACGTGATTTTCAGAAGTTCGGAAGTCGGGATGGGCGTCCAGAACCCATGACGGGGGTCCAGCACTTGGGACGGCCGTCCTGACCTTGTCAACAGGCCGGGACGGGCGTCCTAGATCTAGGACGGGCATCCCGAATGCCTGGTCAAAGTCCCACATCGATTTTTGAAGAGAAATTCACCCAGTTCCCCTGCTATAAATACCCCAAGCCTTCCTCAATTGAAATCATTCTTCTCCACTCGATCTGAGTCATTTAGTGACTTCAAGTATACAGTTTTCTATAGTATATAAGTTACTTAGTGATTTCAGGTTTTAGTATAGGTATATTTATTAGTTTTAGAGAGTGTCCCGTGTTATTCGTTTCTGAGAGTCCGTCTTAGATTTTCGAATACGACTAGATAGGTTCATTTTTGTATTCATAGAATACCCGAGATTTCGTTAGGAGATCCTAAGAGGGCACTAGGCGTTCGAAGAGTCATTCAACAATGTTGTGCTTAAGTTGGGTATTAAGGTAAAGCATAGCTACTAGGCTGAGGAAATGTCCTCCGAAGGTTCTGTCGAGCAGTCCAACATATACAAGCAGTTGCTCCATCAGCAGACTACGTAAAGGGTGAATACTTTATGGCATTGGTCCCCTTGTCCCTCTCTTTATATGTCTGTATTGTGTTCGTCCAAATAATTATTATGAATATTAAACTATGATTTTATGAATATGTGATTTGCATGTTGAAGTCATTTATATTTTCCGGAAATGGTCACCAGCTTAACTATCATTATGACTGCATGTCTACTTTAGTTTCTTTTAAACTAGATGAATGGTTATAGACAACTCCTAACCACGGTCTAATCATAACATGTTTAGTTTAACAAGCATTAATTTAGGACTTCCCATCAGAAGTATTAATGTCTGCCATATTAGATGAAATAACCTATAGATCACCATGTTTGTTAAAGTAGTCTAAGTAGGCTGAGTTTGTGTGTTTATGCCGGTGTGATGCGTTCCGACTTATATGCTAAAATAGGCGTTATTTTACCCTATGTTCATTATGAATAACTAAGGACTTAGAATGACTAATTGTCACATTTAGTCTCTATGTTGTCACTTAATCAATCAAAACTTAAGGCAGAGTACCTATCGTGTAGCTAGTCTGTTGGAAAGTATCTACGATTTTAATTTAATCAATTTATCGTACTCCCAAGGAAGTGGTAATGACTTAGTAGTAACTATCCTCTTACCCTAACTCTTATCTTATGATCCAGTTATACAATCGTTCATCAAATTCTTTGATGAGAGGGTGATTCATTCTCCACTAGGTTCAAGTCTATTTAAGCCAACAAGAGTGTTTTACAGATAATGTTCTGATTTTATGTCATACTGTTCCTACTTGTTTATTGACCTATGTTCGAGTATTTTAGATATATCTTGGTCTAGATTGCAATTATGTGCTGATTCTACCGGTGTACCACATCTGAGTTACCTGATAAACCGCCCTACTGATGTGTCCCGACTGATATGCTAAAATAGGTGTTGTTTTACCCTATGTTGATTATGAGTAATTAAGGACTGGGATTGACTAATTGTCACTTTTAGTCTCTATGCTGTCACTTAATCAGCCAGAACCTAAGGCAGAGTACCTATCTTGTAGATAGTCTGTTGCAAAGTATCTACGATTTTATTAAGTTAAATATCGTACTCCCAGGGAAGTGGTAACGGCTTAGTAGTAACTAGCCTTTTATCCTAACTCTTATCTTATGATCCAGTTATGCAATCATCATCAATAACTTTGATGAGAGGGTGATTTATTCTCCACTAGGTTTAAGTCTATTTAAGCCTAAAGTGTTTTATAGATGATGTCTTGATTCTATGTTATACTGTTCCTACATGTTGAGTGACCTATCTTCGAGTATTTTAGATATATATTAACCTGGATTGCAACTATGTTCTGAGTCTAAAGGTGTACCACATCTGAGTCACTAATAAATTGCCCCATCGCGAAGGTTAACGGCCCTAATCACGGTTCGAGCTAAAGGCATCCATGAAAGCCCTATGTCACTTAGGGGATCATGCCACTCGCCCCTAACCGCCGACATAAACGCTCAACTCAACCTACTTAGACTACTCTAACAAACAGGGTGTTCTGTAGGTTATTTTATCTAATATGGCAGACACCAATACTAATTGATGCATGTTAAACTAAACAGGTTATGAATAGACCGTGGTTAGGAATTGTCTATAACCCAAAATTTAGTTTAAAAGAGACTACATTAGACATGCAGACATAATGAATATTAAGCAGGTGGCTATTTCTGAAAAATCATAAGAACTTCAACATATAAAACAAATATTCATAAGAAACGTAATCTCATATTCATAATAGATTTTTGGACAAACACAATACAAACATATAAAGAGAGGGACAGGGTGACTGATGCCATAACGAAATCACCCTTTACTTAGTCTCGCCGATGGAGCAACTGCTTGTATATGTCGTACTGCTCGACCCGACTCTGCTCGACAGAACCTTCGGAGGATGCTTCCTCAGCCTAGTAGCTGGACTTTACCTTAATACCCAGCTTAAGCCCAGCCCTGTGGACTGACTCTTCAAATGCCTAGAGCCCTCTTAGGATCTGCTAACGAAATCCCGGGTATTCTATGAATACCAGAAACGAACCTATCTATCGAAGCCTAAGATCTGAGACTAATTCCTTTTATGTTGTAATGTAATTTTCTTGAGCCTCAGTTAAGGTTTTGCTAGCGTAGTATATTACATGAACTTTCTTATCACGTTTTTGTCCTAAAACAATTCTTACTACATCATTAAATCACATATTAATTCAAAAAGCAGATTCCAATCAGGTGATGCCATAATAGGTGCAGTAATTCCTTTTGGTTTAAAAGATCTCATGCATTTATCATCAAACAAAAGGAACATCCTTTCTCATTAGAATACTCAGAGGTCTATCTATTAAAGAAAATTTTATTTCATGATTCGTCTAATAAACCTAGCATGACCTAAGAAAATTCTAAAATGATATTTCTTCCAAATTAAAACCTAAGCAAAAAATTGACAGCTCAAAAGAAAAATATTCTTTCCTCATTTCCATTTTTATTTTTTTTTCAAAATTAAATAATAGAAATAACAAACAAACACGAAAACTGTAAACATGAAAAATTTATTTCTTTAATTTTCTGGAAAATAATATTGTTTTCAGAAAATATAATTTTTAAAAGCAAAATTGTAAACAAGAAAAGAATTTATTTTGTTTTTAACTTTTTATATTTTTATATTTTGTTTTTTTCTGAAAGCAATTTAAATTTCCTTAATACGGTTTTAGAATAATTTTCTAAAATTTGATTATCCTAAATGTCTTAATTTCAGATAATATCTAAAATCAATTAGTTATGATAACCCTATATTTCGGAAACTGATTGTCTAACTAGCATAAAATAAGTGTTTAGGTCTAAGGTATAGATTACTACCTTTACCTATCATAAGCTTCTAGAATTGTGGCAAATAATCCTAAATTTTTATGATATTTCCCCAACAACGCTGCCAAAAATCTGATGCGTTCCGACTGATATGCTAAAATAGGTGTTATTTTACCCTATGTTGATTATGAATAACTAAGGACTTAGAATGACTAATTGTCACATTTAGTCTTTATGTTGTCACTTAATCAATCAGAACCTAAGACAGAGTACCTATCGTGTAGCTAGTCTGTTGGAAAGTATCTACGATTTTAATTTAATCAATTTATCGTACTCCCAGGGAAGTGGTAATGACTTAGTAGTAACTATCCTCTTACCCTAACTCTTATCTTATGATCCAATTATGCAATCGTTCATCAAATTCTTTGATGAGAGGGTGATTCATTCTATACTAGGTTCAAGTCTATTTAAGCCAACAATAGTGTTTTACAGATAATGTTCTGATTTTATGTCATACCGTTCCTACATGTTGATTGACCTATCTTCGAGTCTTTTAGATATATCTTGGTCTAGATTGCAATTATGTACTGATTCTACCGGTGTACCACATCTGAGTTACTTGATAAATTGCCCTACCTTAATGATGGCCCTACTCACGGTTCGAGCTGAAGACATCCATGAAAGTCCTATGTCACTCAGGAGATCATGCCGCTCGCCCTAACGCCGGCATAAATGCACAAACTCAGCCTACTTAGACTACTTTAACAAACATGGTGATCTATAGGTTATTTCATCTAATATGGCAGACATTAATGCTTCCAACGGGAAGTCCTAAATTAATGCCTGTTAAACTAAACAGGTTATGATTAGACCAGGGTTAGGAATTGTCTATAACCATTCATCTAGTTTAAAAGAAACTACATTAGACATGCAGTCATAATGATAGTTAAGCTGGTGACCATTTCCGGAAAAATATAAATGACTTCAACATGCAAAACCCATATTCATACAATCATAGTTTAATATTCATAATAGTTATTTGGACGAACACAGTACAAACATATAAAGAGAGGGACAAGAGGACTGATGCCATAAAGTATTCACCCTTTACGTAGTCCGCTGATGGAGCAACTGCTTGTATATGTTGGACTGCTCGACCCGACTCTGCTCGACAGAACCTTCGGAGGACGCTTCCTTAGCCTAGTAGCTATGCTTTACCTTAATACCCAGCTTAAGCACATCCCTGTTGACTGACTCTTTGAACGCCTAATGCTCTCTTAGGATCTCCTAAAGAAATCCCGGGTATTCTATGAATACCAAAAACGAACCTATCTAGTCGTATTCTAAAATCTGAGACAAACTCTCAGAAACGAAGAACACGAGACACTCTCTAAAACTAAAAATATACCTATACGAAAACCTGAGATCACTAAGTGACTTGTATACTATAGAAAATTGTATACTTGAAGTCACTAAATGACTCAGATCGAGTGGAGAGGAATGATTTCAACTGAGGAAGGCCTGGGGTATTTATAGCAGGGGAACTGGGTGAATTTCTCTAAAAAATTCTATGTGGGACTTTGACTAGGCATTCGGGACGCCCGTCCTGGATCTGGGATGCCAGTCCCGGCCTGTTGACCAGGTCAGGACGGCCGTCCCAAGTCCTATACACCCGTCCTGGTCTGTTGACCAGGTCAAGATGCCCGTCCTGGGTTCTGGACGCCCATCCCGACTTCCGAACTTCTGAAAATCATGTTTTTGCCCCAAAATTTGCCATTTTCTTGCACTTTTCACCTGACACTTCCAAAATCACAAAAATTGCGAAATCGAGTTAATAACAGTCAATTGATAACGATTTAACACCAATTTCGCCCTAAATGTGCCTAAAACATGCTAAAAAAGTGATATGATTTATGCATATCACGGCTTTAGGGCGAGCGGCATGATCTCCTGAGTGACACAGGACTTTCATGGATGCCTTTAGCTCGAACCGTGAGTAGGGCCATCATTAAGGTAGGGCAGTTTATTAGGTAACTCAGATGTGATACACAGGTATAATCAGTACATAATTGCAATCTAGACCAAGATATATCTAAAATACTCGAAGATAGGTCAATCAACATGTAGGAACAGTATAACATAAAATCAGAACATTATCTGTAAAACACTCTTTTAGGCTTAAATAGACTTGAACCTAGTGGAGAATGAATCACACTCTCATCAAAGAATTTGATGAACGATTGCATAACTAGATCATAAGTTAAGAGTTAGGGTAAGAGGATAGTTACTACTAAGCCGTTACCACTTCCGTGGGAGTACGATAATTGATTAAACTAAAATCGTAGATACTTTCCAACAGACTAGCTACACGATAGATACTCTGCCTTAGGTTCTGATTGATTAAGTGACAACATAGAGACTAAATGTGACAATTAGTCCTTCTAAGTCCTTGGTTATTCATAATCGACATAGGGTAAAATAACACCTATTCTAGCATATCAGTCGGAATGCATCAACAAACATAGTACATAATATACATAGAGGATCTAGGGAACTACCACCATAAAGTATTCACCCTTTATCAGGTCCTCCGATGGAGCGACTACTTGTATATCCTGGACTGCTTGACCCGACTCTGCTTGACAGAACCTTCAGAGAACGCTTCCTTAGCCTAGTAGCAATTGCTTTACCTTACGTCCCGGGCTTAAGCAAAGCCCTGTTGGCTTGCTCTTCGCTCACCTAATGCCCTCTTAGGATCTCCTAACGAAATCCCGGGTATTCTATGAATATAAAAAATAAACCCTATCTAGTCGTATTCTGAGATTTTGAGAGAGACTCTTAGAAAGCAAAGAAAATGAGAAACTCTAGTATACTAAACTACTTGTGTGGAACACCTAAGATCACTAAATGACTTGTATACAGTAGGAAAATGTATACTTGAAGTCACTAAATGACTCAGATTGAGTGAAGAGGGATCATTTCAATTAAGGAAGGCTTGGGGTATTTATAGTAGGGAAGTTGAGTGATTTTCTCTGCAAAAATCGAAGTGGGATTCTGGCAGGAGGCTCGGGACACCCGTCCCGATTTGTTGACTGGGTCAAGATGCCCGTCCTGGTGCTTTGACCGGGTCGAGACGCCCGTCCTGATCCAAGAACTTCCAAAAATCATGTTTTTACCCCGATATTTACTGTTTTCTTGCACATTTCACCTAAAACTTCCAAAATCACAAACACTGCAAAATTGTGTTAATATTAATCAATTAAGAATGATTTATCGCCAATTTTGCCCTAATTTGTGCCTAAAAACATGCTAAAAAAGTGATATGATTTATGCACATCATTTTTCTAGTTTCTAAAAATATTATTTTTAGAAATTAATCTAACCCAGACTTTGCAATCAATCATAGATGAAGAGGACAAGAGCAGCTACTAACAAAGTAGTAGAACAGTTAAAAAATCTCGAATCTCTTATTCGGAAGAAAAAGAAACCCAAAGGAACATCTAACCTTGTTAACGAGACACCTCTAGAAGCTAACCCATTACAACCAATAGAAATAATCTTGAGCGAAGATACTAGTGCTCTAGTAAACAAATTCCTCAACGCATGTGTACCAAGTTCTAAAGAAGAAGAGGATCCCTTTGAAGACACTTTTCCTCCAAGCGACGAACAACCAAAATCTCTAGTTCACACTCCTATCCAAAGAGCTCCTGAAAATCTACCAACCTTTGTTGACCATACCCCGACTTCACCTACATCTCCAGAGTTCACACCAGCTCCCACCGATCATACACCTTCATTCGGGGGTAGCACTAACTGTTTTCACTCAGTCTTATCTGTGCAGATAGATAATCTGACTAATAGGATCTATTCTATGGATCAGACGATAGCAGACAGATTCTGTCACACAGATCAAGTTATATTGAATACCACCACAAGTGTAGATCAACTCAGAGCTTTGGTAAATATCCAAGAAGATAGAAATGCACTCTTGTTAAGAGAATTAAGCGAGATACGAGATGAACAAAAGAGGCAACAAGAAGAGACAAAAGCGTTAAGAGCTGAGCTAAAAGAAATGAGAAATTAACGACAAAGAAAAAAAGGAAGATTTTTTTAATAAGTAAATTAATCACCCGTTGAGATTCATGATATGAATTATTAATTTACCCATTATCCTATTCTTTATTGCAAAAACAATAAATGGGGTTTTATCAAAAATTCTATCCAAGTGATTTCGGTTCTTGATGAAAATTTATATGAAATTTTTTTCAATTATTGGTTTATTTTACATCCTATGAATATTTGTTTTATGAAAAAAGAAAAATGATTATGGCAAAGAAATTTTAAACGGAGAAAAAGGAAAGAGGATTTATTTTGAAATTTTTTCAAAAACAAATTTTGTGTTTAATTGCTCCACTGTAACAATTTATTAATGATTAATTTTTTCTTAGAAGATAATTTTTGTGTAAATGAGTTTGCAGGACATTGCAAAATAGAAAAAAGCTCGTTAAACAATAAAAATAAAACGTGCACCAAAGACTCTCTTCCCTCTCCAAAACATTTCTCTCTAGAATTTTTCCCTCCAAAAGTTTAAAACTTTTTGAATTTTCGAATTTTTAAATTCAAAAATTCAAAATTTTGAAATTTTGTATTTCTTCTTAAATTCGAATTTCCCTCCAAAAATTAAATTTTCCCACCAAAAGTTAAATCTTTCCCTCTTAATTAGAATTTGCTTATAGAATTCGAATTTGAAATTTTTTCCCGCCAAATTTAAAATTTTCACCGAAAGTTCAAATTTTTTTAGGATGGCTCCAAAACGTGCACGTGTCACCCCAGTGATGACCATCACCGCTGTGACACATCCATTCATGCTCTTCCCTGCAGTACGAGCTTATCAGGAGAGTAGTCAGGGATTGATCGGGTGCTGCATTCTGGCAGGTAAGATGCTTGACTGGACTGCAGTCCGGAAGCTCGGAGTATAGCAGGAGATTGAGCTCATACTCGATATACTTCCATACAGCCACATCTTAAACATCACAGAGCCTACCTATCTGGAGCTGGTATGTGAGTTCTATGCTTCATTTACATTCCAGCGAGAGCAGGTCACTTTCTGACTGGGTGGAGTAGACCGATCGATGAGCATAGCCAAGTTCGGCATTGCGCTTGGAGTTTGGCAGGGGGAGGAGCTGGAGACTCCCACCTACGTGGCGGCTGTGAGAGACTTCAGCGATGATGTCTCCACCGATTGGGCCTATATTTGCACGACTGGAGCCCCCTACTGTGAGACCCTTTGTCCCGAGGGTGCAGGGCAACTCCGACAGAGGCGGATCAAGTGTGCGAGCAGCATATGATTTAGGGTTTGGCTGTGTGCCCCCTTTTATAATGACTGATGTGCGTGGGCCGAGGCATTATGGCATGGGTCGAGGTACAAGATTGAATGTATTAGGAACCCTAAGGGTGCCTGATACGCGAAAATCATATACCTTTTTTAGCATGTTTTTATGTATGATTTAGGGTGAAATTGATAGGAAATCGATCTTAATTGATTGTTATTTACTCAATTTCACAGTTTTTATGATTTTGGAAGTGTCAGGTGAAAAGTAGAGGAAAACAGCAAATTTTGGGGTAAAAATGCAATTTTTGGAAATGTTGACTTGGTCAACGGTCCGGGACGGGCGTCCCGAATTCGAGACGGGCGTCCCGACCCAGTCAGACCACCAGGACGGGCGTCCCAATCCAGGACGGGCATCCCAAAGCCCCAGAATTTGTCCCACATCGAATTTTATGGAATTTTTCACTCCAGAAAGCTACTATAAATACCCAGGCCTCCAGGAGTTGAAATGATTCCTCTCCACTCGATCTGAGTCATTCAGAGACTTCCAGTGTACAATTCTCGAGTACACAAGTCACTGAGAGACTCGGGTTTCAGTTTCAGTTTTCTTTCTTTCTTTCATGTTTCGTTTTCTTAGTTTCTGAGAAATAGTCTCAGATCTTAGGCTTCGATAGATAGGTTCGTTTTTTGTATTCATAGAATACCGGGATTTCGTTAGGAGATCCTAAGAGAGATAGGGTGCGTGTTCTTAGTCAGATTAGGGCAGTTTGCTTAAGCCTGGGATGTAAGGTAAAGCAATTGCTACTAGGTCTAAGGAGCGTTCTCCGAAGGCTCTGCCGAGCAGAGTAGGATCGAGCAGTTAGGAGCATACAGGAGCTGCAGCGCCGGCTGGACCTGCATAGAGTGGTGATTACTTTATGACAGTGGGTCCCCTAGACGAGGTTCTGTATGTTTTCGAATTGTTTTATCTAAATATTAATTTGAATATCATATTACGATTCTTATTAATATCTATTTTATATGTTGAAGTTGTTATGATTTTCCGGAAATGGCCACCTGCTTAAATATTCATTATGTCTGCATGTCTAATGCCATTCTTTTAAACTGAAATTAGGGTTATAGACAATTCCTAACCACGGTCTATTCATAACCTATTTAGTTTAACAGGCATCAATTAGTATTGGTGTCTGCCATACTAGATAAAATTATCTACGGAACACCCTGTTGGTTGAAAGTAGTCTAGGTAGGCTGAGTAGAGTGTTATGCCGGCGGTTATGAGACGAGCAGCATGATACCGAAGTGACATAGGGTACCGTTCATTGCTGACTTTTGTCCGAGCCGTGAGTAGGGCCGTTACCCTTAACGATGGGGTGGTAGCGTAGAAACTCAGATGTGGTACACCTTTAGACACAGAACATAGTTTCAATCCAGGCTAAGACATGTCTAAAATACTCGAATATAGGTCAATCAACATATAGGAACAGTATAACATAGAATCAGGACTGATCTATAAAACACTTCTAGGATTAATTAGACTTAAACCTAGTGGAGAATGGATCACCCTCTCATCAAAGTATTTGATGAAGATTGCATAACTGGATCATAAAATAAGAGTTAGGATGAAAGGCTAGTTACTACTAAGTCGTTGCCACTTCCTTGGGAGTACGATATTTAACTTAATAAAATCGTAGATACGTTCCAACAGACTAGCTACACGATAGGTACTCTGCCTTAGGTTCTGATTGATTAAGTGACAATAATTGAATGCTAAGTGACAGTTAGTAAGACTCAGTCCTTAATTACTCATAATCGACATAGGTAAATAAAGCCTATCTTTTAGCATACCAATCGGAACGCATCAGATTTTTTGCGCCGTTGCCGGGGAAATATCATAATGAATTTAGGACTCCTGATCAAAATTCTAGACACCGATCAAAATTCTAGATACTTATGATAGGTAACGGTAGTAACCTAGACTTTAGACCCAACACTTATGTTATACCAGTTAGACAATCAATTTCCGAAATATAGGATTATCATAACTAATTAATTTTAGATGTTATCTGGAATTAAGACACTTAGGATAATCAAATTTTAGAAAATTATTCTAAAACCATATTAAGGAAATTTACCTGCTTTCAACATAAAACGAAAAAAAAAATGTTAAAAATTTAAAATCCCAAAAAAAAAAATGTATCTTTCTTGCTCAACGGTGAGTCGTTCCTTTTCCCTATCTCTTGTTTTTTTAGTTGTTTTCTTAGTTGCTCTTTTTCGTGTTTTTCTTCTATTATCTAATTTCGAATAAAAATGGAAATGAGGATAAAATATGTTTTCTTCTGAGTTGTAAAATGTTGGCTTAGATTTTTATCGGGAAGAAACTCCATTTTAGAATTTTCTTAGAGTCATACCGACTTTATTAGGACGAGTTATGAAATAATTTTTCCTTAATAGCTAGACCTTTGAATGCTCTATTGAAAAAAAAAGGGATGTTCCTTTTGTTTTGTTGATAATTGCATGAGATATTTTAAACCAAAAGGAATTACTGCACCCATTAGGGCATCACCTGATCAAAATTTACCTTTTGAATGAATATGTGATGTAATGATGTAGTAAGAATTGTTTTAGGACAGAAACATGATAAGAAAGTTCATGTATGACAAATCCTGATCTTATCTAGTCTTGTAAAAAACAATAGGTTACACTGATCACTCTGAGATGCCTGTGTTCAATAAAACTGATACTGAACCATAATTGATTAAGTTAGGTTTTATTGTTACTTAAGTTTGATATAGAATGAAGGGTAAGAAAAAGGGTTGAAAATCTAGAAAGCAAACCATTGGTCTATATTAGAAAACCCCGAGTTAGAGGCTAGTGTAATACTGATAAATTTTTGGATGAAAACTTATTTGCATTGTTTGCTATGTATAATAATTCTCATCTGTGGTTTATTTCAAATTATCTAGTCACTGAATAAGTTCCAAGTGATATGACTTATCAGCAAAAGAAGAAATTCTTTGCTGATTTGAAATATTACTACTGGGCAGTTTCTCTTCTATTTCAAATTTTTGCAGATCAGTTGATCAGAAGACGTATCTTAGAAGACGAAGGACACAAGATTTTGGAGCATTGCCCTAAAGAATCTACGGGAGACCAATTGACTACTATCAACACTGTCCGGAAAGTGTTGAAAGTAGGATCTTGTTGACCCACCATATTCAAGGATTTTGTATCTCTGATACAGTCCTGCGATGCTTGCCAAATAATAGGTAATACATCTTCCAGAGATCATCTACCCCAGCAACGTACACAGAATGTTGCAACCTTTGATATCAGGGGTATTTCGAATCCTTTTCCTTTCTTCCTTTGACAGTAATTACATCATAGTAGTCGTGGAACACTTTTCGAAAATAGCCTGAACCACAGGCATTACCTACTAATGATGTTAAAGTCATGTGCAGATTCTAGTTGTTTTCCAGATTCAGAGTGCCAATGTTTTAGGAAGAAATGTTCAGCCTGTGTATCAAATCTGTGAAGTCTGCTAAGTACCACACTTTAGCAGGGATTGCTATGGGAATAACTGACCATTCCAAAAAGAGGTAGGAGTAGGTTACTGCAGAATACTGCTCCAATGGGAAATGCATACAATCCCAGCTAGAGGAATCATACGGGATTTATCTGAGGAATAATTCGGAAGCTGGAAACTTTTAGAAGACACCACCACAGCAAAACCCACACTCGCAGAATCAATAGATGAGATACTGGCAACAATTAAAGCCAGACCAGTGCAAGCAAGTGATCTACCAAGAGTTAACGAAGGGTTGAAGGATATAGAGGAATTTTGCATTGTATCAGGAGCATAGCAATGGAGGAGCTTGCATTCCCTGCATACCAATCAGCTGTGAGAAACTTCCCCGAGGAAGTCTCAAATACTTGGGCCCAGATCTACACAACTGGAGCCCCCTACCACCACAGCTTCGCCAAAACTTCAGGTATCTTTTCTTCCATTCGAGACTTGCATGCAATACCTTTACTAACATTGGCAGGAAGGCACACAAAGCCCAAGAAATCTCATTCCTAGATAAGTTCCTCCTGGACACGTTGCTATGATTGTGAGAAATCTTACAAATGATTCGAGGAAGCAGTCCGTGGGGCTCGAGCCATTCATCAAATGAATAGGCCACTACCTAGAGCTCGACGATGAAGGATCGAAGCTGACGTCATCCGTTCCAGTATCTAGAGCTTACAGAGTCAAGAATGCCTCAGCAATAGCACATGGCTAAGGTGAAGAGCTAATTGACAGATCAGAGAAGACCCTTCTGCTCGCGACATGAAGGGAGTTTTTCTAATCCTCATGTTCCTTTACTTTTATTTTCTTTGTTTGGTGTCCTGTTTTGTTATTTATTTGGTTGTTTTATTTTCTCTCTTACCCTTAGTTAGTCAAATAAGTGTGGGGTAAGAGTTTTCTATTTTGTTTTTGTTTCTTGTTTTCAAATAAGTGTGGGGTAGTCTAGATATGCATGAACACTGAGGACAGTGTCAGAAATAAGTGTGGGGTAGCAGTGCACGGTGCACTATAGTAGTTTTTGAAAAACTTTTTGCATGATTTTGCTTGTTTTCCCCGTATTTTCACACCTTTCCAAAAAAATTTCAAAATTTTTCATTCTTTCAGACTTCTAAATGCAGTATGATTGGTTAAACAATTGCTTATGTCTATGATATGTAGGTAGTATGTTGTGGTTAGTAGGAGATAATTGATAACTATTGCTGAACCCATTGATTAGAAGTAGGGAATTCCTGATAATTGAGCACAACTTAGTTTGGATTAGAGACCTCAACCAATTACCTTTTCAAAACTTAACTAGATAAAATTAGACCAGTTGCAGGATGCATTGACAATTGGAATGACTAGATGAGACTCTGAGCCAAAAGTGAAAAAGAAAAAAATGAGCTAATTAACATAGGGTAGTTTGCCATCGGCCTTCGCTACTCGAGCACCACTCCTTCGGGGATCTTAAAGCCTGATGCCCTAAGGTCGTGTAGATCTGGGAGTCATCGGAGTGGGACTCGCTACATGGGAAGTTGAAGTTGACGTGTTCTAAGCAGACTCAAAATACCCTAGAAAATCTATAAACGAAAGGAATCAATAAATGCTAAATGATAGAATCTGATCACCAAAGCTCAGAACTCAGAAAGTTATCTGTTGTCAGTATGTCTAGCGATAGGTCGAAGTGTTATCTGGTAATAGTTAAGACAAGAGTTTATTGTGTTGACTATCTGGTCTAGACTAGTACACACACTACACATCAGGAAGACCTTATGACTAAGAGAAGAATTCAACCTAGTTGTTAAATTGTTTTTTGCTCAATCCTAACAATCTACTAGAGACATTTGAGACCTTGTCATAGCAACGTAACCAATCAGACATGTGTTAAGAATTATCTGAATAATTTTTGGAATAAAAACATGACTAGAAATTTAAGTGACTGCACATATGATTTAGAATCACTAACTTCAGGTAGACTTTGCTTGAGGACAAGCAAAAAGCTAAGTGTGGGGTTATCTGATACGCGAAAATCATATACCTTTTTTAGCATGTTTTTATGTATGATTTAGGGTGAAATTGATAGGAAATCGATCTTAATTGATTGTTATTTACTCAATTTCACAAGTTTTATGATTTTGGAAGTGTCAGGTGAAAAGTAGACGAAAACAACAAATTTTGGGGTAAAAATGCAATTTTTGGAAATGTTGACTTGGTCAACGGTCCGGGACGGGCGTCCCGAATTCGGGACGGGTGTCCCGACCCAGTCAGACCACCAGGACGGGCGTCCCGACCCAGTCAGACCACCAGGACGGGCGTCCTGAAGCACCAAAATTTGTCCCACATCGAATTTTATGGAATTTTTCACTCCAGAAAGCTGCTATAAATACCCCAGGCCTCCAGGAGTTGAAATGATTCCTCTCCACTCGATCTGAGTCATTCAGAGACTTCCAGTGTACAATTCTCGAGTACACAAGTCGCTGAGAGACTCGGGTTTCAGTTTCAGTTTTCTTTCTTTCTTTCATGTTTCGTTTTCTTAGTTTTTGAGAAATAGTCTCAGATCTTAGGCTTCGATAGATAGGTTCGTTTTTGGTATTCATAGAATACTGGGATTTCGTTAGGAGATCCTAAGAGAGAGATAGGGTGCGTGTTCTTAGTCAGATCAGGGCAGTTTGCTTAAGCCCGGGATGTAAGGTAAAGCAATTGCTACTAGGTCTAAGGAGCGTTCTCCGAAGGCTCTGCCGAGCAGAGTAGGATCGAGCAGTTAGGAGCATACAGGAGCTGCAGCGCCGACTGGACCTGCATAGAGTGGTGATTACTTTATGACAGAGGGTCCCCTAGACGAGGTTCTGTATGTTTTCGAATTGTTTTATCTAAATATTAATTTGAATATCAGATTACGATTCTTATTAATATCTATTTTACATGTTGAAGTTGTTATGATTTTCCGGAAATGGCCACCTGCTTAAATATTCATTTTGTCGGCATGTCTAATGCCGTTCTTTTAAACTGAAATTAGGGTTATAGACAATTCCTAACCACGGTCTATTCATAACCTATTTAGTTTAACAGGCATCAATTAGTATTGGTGTCTGCCATACTAGACAAAATAATCTACAGAACACCCTGTTGGTTGAAAGTAGTCTAGGTATGCTGAGTAGAGTGTTATGCCGGCGGTTATGAGACGAGCAGCATGATACCGAAGTGACATAGGGTACCGTTCATTGCTGAGTTTTGTCCGAGCCGTGAGTAGGGTCGTTACCCTTAACGATGGGGCGGTAGCGTAGAAACTCAGATGTGGTACACCTTTAGACACAGAACATAGTTGCAATCCAGGCTAAGACATGTCTAAAATACTCGAATATAGGTCAATCAACATATAGGAACAGTATAACATAGAATCAGGACTGATCTATAAAACACTTCTAGGATTAATTAGACTTAAACCTAGTGGAGAATGGATCACCCTCTCATCAAAGTATTTGATGAAGATTGCATAACTGGATCATAAGATAAGAGTTAGGATGAAAGGCTAGTTACTACTAAGCCGTTGCCACTTCCTTGGGAGTACGATATTTAACTTAATAAAATCGTAGATACTTTCCAATAGACCAGCTACACGATAGGTACTCTGCCTTAGGTTCTGATTGATTAAGTGACAATAATTGAATGCTAAGTGACAGTTAGTAAGACTCAGTCCTTAATTACTCATAATCGACATAGGTAAATAAAGCCTATCTTTTAGCATACCAATCGGACCGCATCAGTGCCCTAGTTGCATGGGTCATGGCCCACCCTAGATGGTTATAAATAGGGATAGTTGGGCAAGGGGGAAAGGGGGACGAACAGAGTAATAGAGGGATAGCATAGATAGACTAGGGTTATTTTATCTTGTAGGCCTTTGTGGCTGCGCAGCTTTGTTCATAGTTGCTAACTCTTCGTAATTCCTTGCTATTGATTAATATAGAAAGGTTGGGCGAGTTACCCATAAATATTATGCTTACCCCTTTACTTGTGATTGTCTGTCCGCTGCGTGTACTTGCGCTTGTGCATGTGTTGTGCACAAGTTGTGTTGAGTGTCGTGAACTGGTGGTCATGCTAAGAAGAGGCACTTCGTGACAAATTGGTATCAGAGCTTAGTTCGACCTTGTGGAGATGTCTAGTTCATCCAGGAGAATCGCAGCGGGCAATGCGTCTTGACACGACGCCGAACCCTCATACCACCAACGTGGATCGGTTGACAAGGTTGGAGACATTGTTCATGCACCATGTGCAAGCAGTTGGTGTGTTAGAGCATGTGGAGAATGCTCGTCCTTTGGTAGATCAGATCCAAGGACCACCAGATGTGGTGATGGATTTGCACCAACTCCAAGCGATAGTAGACAATATGAGGGAAAACTTCCAAAATAGCATAGAGGCACTTCGTTAAAAATTGGTAATACAGGCTCCAGCAATATTAGATTGAAGGGCCGCTACGCTAGCTTGGAGTGCCCGAGCCTAGAACATATTCGGGTGTTCGTGATTGATATACATAAATCATATCACGTTTTTTGTATGTTTTTAGGCATAATTTAGGGTGAAATTGAGGGAAAATCAGTCTTAATTGTTTATTATTAACTCAATTTCACAGTTTTCATGATTTTGGAAGTGTCAGGTGAAAAGTAGAAGAAAATGGAAAATTTTGGGGCAAAAACACAAATTTTCAGAAGTTTGGACTTCGGGGAGGGCGTCCCGGTTCAGGACGGCCGTCCTGACCTGGTCAACAGACCGGGACGGGCGTCCCGAACCAGAATTCAGAATCCCACATCGAATTTTTGAGAGAAAATCACTCCAGAAAGCTGCTATAAATACCCCAGGCCTTCCTCAGTTGAATTCATCCCTCTCCACTCGATTTGAGTCATTCAGTGGTTTCCAGTGTAGAAATCTCGAGTACACAACTCACTCGGAGACTCAGATTTCAGTGTAAGTTTTCTTTCTTTCCTTTTTGTGTTTCATTTTTCTTAGTTTCTAAGAAATAGTCTCAGATCCTAGGGTTCGGTAGATAGGTTCGTTTATGGTATTCATAGAATACCCGGGATTTCGTTAGGAGATCCTAAGAGGGCTCTAGGCGTTCGAAGAGTCAGTCCACAGGGCTGGGCTTAAGCTGGGTATTAAGGTAAATCCCAGTTACTAGGGTGAGGAAGCGTCCTCCGAAGGTTCTGGCGAGCAGAGTCGGGTCAAGCAATACGACATATACAGCAGTACGCTCCATCGGCGAGACTTCGTAAAGGGTGATTTCTTTATGGCATCGGTCCCCCTGTCCCTCTCTTATATGTTGTTATTGTGTTTGCCCAAATATCAATTATGAATACTGGATTATGATTGTTATGAATATTTGTTATATATGTTGAAGTTATTATGTTTTTCCGGAAATAGCCACCTGCTTAATATTCACTATGTCTGCATGTCTACTGTGTTCTTTTAAACTAAAGTTAGGGTTATAGACAATTCCTAACCACGGTCTATTCATAACCTGTTTAGTTTAACAGGCATCAATTAGTATTGGTGTCTGCCATGCTAGATAAAATAACCTGCGGAACACCCTGTTTGTTAGAGTAGTCTAGGTAGGGGCCGAGCTGAGCATTTATGCCGGCGGCTAGGGTGAGCGGCATGATCCCCGAAGTCACATAGGGCTTTCATGGATGCCTTTAGCCCGAACCGTGAGTTGGGCCGTCATTAAGGTAGGGCGGTTTATTAGAGACCTTGGATGTGGTACGCCTTTAGACACAGAACATAGTTGCAATCCAGGCCAAGACATGTCTAAAACACTCAAATATAGGTCAATCAACGTATAGGAACAGTATAACATAAAATCAGGACATTATCAATAAAACACTTTTAGGCTTAATTAGACTTAAACCTAGTGGAGAATGGATCACCCTCCCATCAAAGTTATTGATGAAGATTGCGTAACTGGAGCATAAGATAAGAGTTAGGATAAAAGGCTAGTTACTACTAAGCCGTTACCACTTCCCTGGGAGTACGATATTTATTTAATAAAATCGTAGATACTTTCCAACAGACTAGCTACACAATAGGTACTCTGCCTTAGGTTCTGACTGATTAAGTGACACCATAGAGACTAAATGTGACAATTAGTCAATCCCAGTCCTTAATTACTCATAATCAACATAGGGTAAAATAACACCTATTTAGCATATCAGTCGGAAACACATCAGATTTTTAGTGCCGTTGCCGGGGAAATATCATAATGAATTTAGCATTAAAGGCCACAATTCTAGAGACTTATGATAGGTAGCGGTAGTAACCTAGACCTTAGACCTAACACTTATCTTATGCTAGTTAGACAATTAGTTTCCGAAATATAGGATTATCACAACTAATTGATTTTAGATAATATCTGGAATTAAGACACTTAGGATAATCAAATTTAAGAAAATGATTCTAAAACCATATTGAGGAAATTTAACTGCTTTTGAAAAAAAAAGGGAAATTGTTTTTTAAAATTTAAAACCCGAAAAAAAATTGTATTTTTCTTGCTCAATGGTAAGTTGTTCTTTTCCCTATCTCTTGTTCTTTCTTAGTTGTTTTCTCAATTGCTCTTTTTCGTGTTTTTCTATTATTTCGAAGAAATAAAAATGGAAATGAGGATAAAATATATTTTCTTCTGAGTTGTAAACTTTTTTGGCTTAGATTTTTATTGGGAAGAAATTCCATTTTAGAATTTTCTTAGAGTCATGCCGGCTTTATTAGGACGAGTTATGAAATAATTTTTCCTTAATAGCCAGACCTCTGAATGTTCTATTGAAAAAAGGATGTTCCTTTTGTTTTGCTGATAATTGCATGAGATCTTTTAAACCAAAAGGAATTACTGCACCCATTATGGCATCACCTGATTGAAATCTGCTTTTCGAATGAATATGTGATGTAATGATGTAGTAAGAATTGTTTTAGGACAGAAACATGATAAGAAAGTTCATGTATGATAAATCCTGATCTTATCTAGTCTTGTCTGAAACAATAGGTTACACTGATCACTCTGAGATATCTGTGTTCAATAAAACTAATGCTGAACCATAATTGATTAAATTAAGTTCTGTTGTCACTTGAATTTGATATAGAATGAAGGGATAAGAAGAAGGATTGAAAATCTAGAAAGCAAACCATTTGTCTAGATTAGAAAACCCCGAGTTAGAGGCTATTGTAATACTGATAAACTTTTGGATGTGAACGTATTTGCATTGTTTGCTATGTATGATAAGTCTCATCTGTGATTTATTATTGTTACAAATTATCTAGTCACTGAATGAGTTCCAAGTAATGTGACTTATCAACAAAAGAAGAAATTCTTCGCTGATTTGAAATATTACTACTGGGCACATTTCTCTTCTATTTCAAATTTTTGCAGATCAGTGATCAGAAGATGTATCTCGGAAGGCGAAAGCCACATAATTCTGAAGTATTGCAGGAATCTATGGGAGACCAATTAACTGCTATCAACACTATCTGGAAAGTGTTGGAAGTAGGATATTATTGACCCACCATATTCAAGGATTTTGTATCTCTGATACAGTCCTGCGATGCTTGCCAAATAACACGTAACACCTCTTCCAGAGATCGCCTACCCCAGCAAGGTATATCGAGTCTTGAAATCTTTGATATCTGGGGTATCGAATCCTTTTCCTTTTCTTCCTGTGAAAATAATTACATCATAGTAGGCATGGAACACTTTTCAAAAATGGCCTGAACGCAGGCATTACCTACTAATGATGTTAAAGTCATGTGCAGATTCTATGAGAAGTTGTTTTCCAGATTCAGAATGCCAATGTCTTAGGAAGAAACGTTCAGTCTGTGTATCAAATCTGTGAAGTGTGCCAAGTACCACACTTTAGCAGGGATTGCTATGGGAATGACATACGAATCATTCCAAAAAGAGGTAGGAGTAGGTTACTACAGAATGCTACTCCAATGGGAAATGCATACAATCCCAGCTGGAGGAATCATACGGGATTTAGCTGAGGTATAATTTGGAAGCTGGAAACTTTTAGAAGATACCACCACAGCAAAACCCCTACCTGCAGAATCAACAGATGAGATACTGGTAACAATTAAAGTCAGACCAGTGCAAGCAAGTGATCTACCAAGTGGTATAGAAGGGTCGAGGGATAACACGTTCCTTCTGGACACATTGCTACGATTACGAGGAACTGTGCAAATGAGTCGAGGAAACAGTCCTTGGGGCTTGAGTCATTCCTCGAATGGATATGCCACTACCTGGAGCTCGACAATGAAGGATCGGAGCTGACGTCATCCGTTCCAGTATCTAGAGCTTGCAGAGTCAGAAACACCTCAGCAATAGCACATGGCTAAGGTGAAGAGCCAATTGACAAATCAGAGAAGACCCTTCTGCTCGCGACATGAAGGGAGTTTTTCTAATCCTCATATTCCTTTACTTTTATTTTATTTTCTTTGTTTTGTGTTCTATTTCGTTATGTCCATTATCCTTCTTGTTTTGTTACTTTATTTTCTCTCTTACACTTAGTTAGTCAAATAAGTGTGGGGTAAGAGTTCTTTGTTTTGTTTTCATTTCTTCTTGTTTGCAAATAAGTGTGGGGTAGTTTAGGTATGCATGAACACTGAGGATAGTGTCAGACTTAAGTGTGGGGTAGCAGTGCACGGTGCACTGTAGCAGTTGAGAAAAGTTTTGCATGATTTTGCATGTTTTCCCCGTAATTTCACACCCTTCCAAAAAAATTTCAATCTTTTTCATTCTTTCAGACTTCTAAATGCAGTATGATTGGTTAAACATTACTTATGTCTATGATATGTAGGTAGAATGTTATGGTTAGTAGGAGGCAATGTGATAGCTATCTTGAACTCATTAATTAGGAATATGGAATTCCTGATAACTGAGCACAACTTAGTCCGGATTAGAGACCTCAGCCAATTACCTTTTCAAGACTTAACTAGATAAGATCAGACCAGTTGTGGATGTATTGACAATTAGAATGACTAGATGAGACTCTGAGCTAAAAGTGAAAAGAAACAAAAGAGAGTAAATTAAATAAGGGTAGTTTGCCAGCAGCCTTCGCTACTCGAGCACCACTCCTTCGGGGAATTTAAAGCCTGATGCCCTAAGGTCGTGTAGGTCTGGGAGTGATCGGAGTGGGACTCGCTACATGGGTAGTTGAAGTTGACGTGTTCTAAGCCTTGAGTCCGCTTTAACACATCAACTTTAACTACCCATGTAGCGAGTCCCACTCCAATGACTCCCAGACCTACACGACGTTAGGGCATCAGGCTTTAGGTTCCCCTAAGGAGTGGTGCTCGAGTAGCAAGGGCCGCTAGCAAACTAAACTATTTAATTAACTCTCGTTTTTTTCTTTTCACTTTCAGCTCAGAGCCTCATCTAGTCATTCTAATTGCCAATACATCCACAACTGATCTAATCTTATCTAGTTAAGTTTTGAAAATGTAATTGGCTGAGGTCTCTAATCCAGACTAAGTTGTGCTCAATTATCAGGAATTCCCTATTCCTAATCAATAAGTTCAAAATAGTCATCACATTGTCTCCTACTAATCATAACATTCTACACACATATCATAGATATCAGCAATGTTTTACCAATCATACCGCATTTTGAAGTTTGAAAGAATGAAAAATTTTGAAAATTTTTGGAAGGGTGTGAAAATACGGGGAAAACAAGGCAAAATCATGCAAAAATTTCTCAAACTATGCGTTCCGATTGGTATGCTAAAAGATAGGCTTTATTTACCTATGTTGATTATGAGTAATTAAGGACTAAGTCTTACTAACTGTCACTTTAGCATTCAATTGTTGTCACTTAATCAATCAGAACCTAAGGCATAGTACCTATCGTGTAGCTAGTTCTTGGAAAGTATCTATGACTTTAATTTATTAATATCGTACTCCCAGGGAGCTGGTAACGTCTTAGTAGTAACTATCCTCTTACCCTAACTCTTATCTTATGATCCAGTTATGCAATCCTTCATCAATATCTTTGATTAGAGGGTGATTCATTCTCCACTAGGTTTAAGTCTATTTAAGCCTAAAAGTGTTTTACAGATAATGTCCTCATTCTATGTTATATTATTCCTACATGTTGATTGACCTATCTTCGAGTATTTTAGATATATTATGGCTTGGATTGTAACTATGTTCTGAGTCTAAAGGTGTACCACATCTGAGTCACTTGATAAACCGCCCCATCGCCATTGACGGCCCTACTCACGGTTCGAGCTAAAGGCATCCATGAAAGCCCTATGTCACTTAGGGGATCATGCCGCTTGCCCTAACGCCGGCATAAAGACACAACTCAGCCTACTTAGACTACTCTAACAAATAGGGCATTCTGTAGGTTATTTTATTTAATATGGCAGACACCAATGCTTCCTAAATTGATGCATGTTAAACTAAACAAGTTATGAATAGACCGTGGTTAGGAATTGTCTATAACCCTACATTTAGTTTAAAAGAAACTATATTAGACATGCAGACATAATGAATATTAAGCAGGTGGCCATTTCCAGAAAATCATAAGAACTTCAACTTGTATAACAAATACTCATAAAATCATAATCCAATATACATAATCAATATTTGGACGAACACAGTACAAACATATAAAGAGATGGACAGGGGGACTGATGCCATAAAGAATTCACCCTTTACTTAGTCTCACCGATGGAGCAACTGCTTGTATATGTTGTACTGGTCGACCCGACACTGCTCGACAGAACCTTCGGAGGAAGCTTCCTCAGCCTAGTAGCTCCTTAATACCCAGCTTAAGCCCAGCCTTGTGGACTGACTCTTCGAACGCCTACGGCCCTCTTAGGATCTCCTAACGAAATCCTGGGTATTCTATGATTACCAGAAACGAACCTATCTATCGTATCCTAGGATCTGAGACTAATTCTCAGAAACAAAGAAAACGAGACACTATCTAGAAATAAAAGAAACTTCTACTGAACCCGAGTCTCTAAGTGACTTATGTACTCGAGAAAAATGTACACGCGAAGTCACTAAATGACTCAGATCGAGTGGAGAGGAATGATTTCAACTGAGGAAGGCCTAGGGTATTTATTGCAGCTTTCTGGAGTGATTTTCTCCCAAATATTCGATGTGGGACTCTGAACTGCAGCTCGGGATGCCCGTCCCGGCCTATTGACCAGGTCAGGATGGCTGTCCCGAGTCCTGGATGCCCATCCTGGCCTGTTGACCAGGTCAGGACGCCCATCATGATTCGGGACGCCCACCCCGACGTCTGAATTTCTGAAAGTCGTGTTTTTCCCCCGAAATTTTCCATTTTCTTTTACTTTTCACCTGACACTTCCAAAATCACAAAAACTGTGAAATTGAGTTAATAACAATCAATTAAGACCGATTTCCTATCAATTTCACCCTAAATTATGCCTAAAAACATGCTAAAAATGTGATATGATTTATGCATATCAGATAACCCCACACTTAGCTTTTTGCTTGTCCTCAAGCAAAGTCTACCTGAAGTTAGTGATTTTAAATCATATGTGCAATCACTTAAATTTTCTAGTCATGTTTTTATTCCAAAAATTATTCAGACAGTTCACAACACAGGTCTGACGGGTTAGGTTACTATGACAAGGTCTCAAATGTCTCTAGTAGATTATTATGATCAAACAGGTTTAACAACTTAACAACTACATTGAACTCTTCTCTCAGTCACAAGGTCTTCCTGATGTGTAGTGTGTGTACTAGTCTAGACCAGATAGTCAACACAATATAATCTCGTCTTAACTACTATTAGATAACACTTCGAACCGTCGCTAGACATACTAACAACACACAACTTTCTGAGTTTTGAGCCTTGGTGATCAGATTTTTAATTTATTTAGCATTTATCAATTTTTTTCTTTCATAGATTTTTCAGGGTGTTTTGAGTCTGCTTTAACACGTCAACTTTAACTACCCATGTAGCGAGTCCCACTCCGATGACTCCCAGACCTACACGACCTTAGGGCATCAGGCTTTAAGTTCCCCTAAGGAGTGGTGCTCGAGTAGCAAACGCAGCTAGCAAACTACCCTATTTAATTAACTCTCTTTTTTTTCTTTTCACTTTTAGCTCAGAGCCTCATCTAGTCATTCTAATTGTCAATACATCCTCAACTGATCTAATCTTATCTAGTTAAGTTTTGAAAAGGTAATTGGCTGAGGTCTCTAATCAAGACTAAGTTGTGCTCAATTATTAGGAATTCCCTATTCCTAATCAATAAGTTCAAAATAGTCATCACATTGTCTCCTACTAATCATAACATTCTACCTACATATCATAGACATCAGCAATGTTTTACCAATCATACTGCATTTTGAAGTCTGAAAGAATGAAAAATTTTGAAAATTTTTTGGAATGGTGTGAAAATACGGGGAAAACATGCAAAATCATGCAAAAAGTTTTCTGAAACTACTACAGTACACCTTGCACTGCTACCCCACACTTAAGTCTGACACTGTCCTCAGTGTTCATGCATATCTAAATTACCCCACACTTATTTGAAAACAAGAAGAGATAGAAACAAAACATATAGCTCATACCCCACACTTATTCGACTAACTAAGGGTAAGAGAGAAAATAAAGCAACAAAACAAGAAGGATAATAGAAATAACAAAACAGAACACAAAACAAATAAAATAAAAGTAAAGGAATATGAGGATTAGAAAAACTCCCTTCATGTCTCTAGCAGAAGGGTCTTCTCTGATCTATCAATTGGCTCTTCACCTTAGCCATGTGCTATTGCTGAGGTGTTCTTGACTCTGCAAGCTCTAGATATTGGAACGGATGACGTCAGCTCCGATCCTTCATTGTCGAGCTCCAGGTAGTGGCATAACCATTTGATGAATGACTCAAGCCCCAAGGACTGTTTCCTCGAATCATTTGCAAAGTTTCTCGTAATCGTAGCAACGTGTCCAGAAGGAACGTGTCTAGGAATGAGACTTCTTTGGATTGGTGTGCCTACCTGCCAATGTCAGTGAAGGTATTGCATGCAAGTTTCGAATGGCAGAAAAGATACCTGAAGCTTTGGCGAAGCCGTGGTGGTAGGAGGATCCAGTGGTGTAGATCTGGGCCCAAGTATTTGAGACTTCCTCGGGGAAGTTTCTCACAGCTGATTGGTATGCAGGGGATGCAAGCTCCTCCATTGCTATGCTCCTGATACAACGCCAAACTCTTCTATATCCCTCGACTGTTCGATATCACTTGGTAGATCACTTGCTTGCACTAGTTTGGCTTTAATTGTTGCCAGTATCTCATCTGTTGATTCTACGGGTAGGGGTTTTGCTGTGGTGGTATCTTCTGAAAGTTTCCAGCTTCCGAATTATTCCTCAGCTAAATCCCGTATGATTCCTCTAGTTGGGATTGTATGCATTTCCCATTGGAGTAGCATTCTGCAGTAACATACTCCTACCTCTTTTTGGAATGATTCGTATTTCATTCACATAGCAATTCCCGCTAAAGTGAAGTTCTTGTCAGACTTCACAGATTTGATACACAGACTGAACGTTTCTTCCTAAGACATTGGCATTCTGAATCTGGAAAACAACTTCTCATAGAATCTGCACATGACTTTAACATCATTAGTAGGTAATGCCTGTGGTTCAGGCCATTTTGAAAAGTGTTCCACGATTACTATGATGTAATTATTTTCACAGGAAGAAAGAGAAAATGATTTAATCAGTACCCTAGATATAAGAGATTTTAGTATTCTGTATACCTTGCTGGGGTAGATGATCTTGGGAAGACGTGTTACTTGTTATTTTTCAAGCATCATTGGACTGTATCAAGGATACAAAATCTTTGAATAGTGGGCCAGTAATATCATGCTTCCAACACTTTCCGGATAGTGTTGCTAGCAGTCAAATAGCCTCTCGTAGATCGTCGATGACAATGCTCCAAAATTTTATGGCCTTTGTCTTTCGAGACACATCTTTTAATCAACTAATCTGCAAAAATTTGAAATAGAAGAGAAATCTGCCCAGTAGTAATATTTCAAATCAGCAAAGAATTTCTTCTTTTGCTGATAAGTCATATTACTTGGAACCCATTCAGTGACTAGATAATTTGCAACAATAATGAACCACGGATGAGAATTATTATACATAGCAAACAATGCAAATAAGTTTTCATCCAAAAATTTATCAGTATTACAATAGCCTCTAACTCGGGGTTTTCTAATCTAGACAAATGGTTTGCTTTCTAGATTTTCAACCCTTTTTCTTATCCCTTAATTCTATATCAAATTCAAGTAACAATAAAACTTAACTTAATCAATTATGGTTCAGCATTAGTTTTATTGAACACAGATATCTCAGAGTGATCAATGTAAACTATTATTTTTAGACAAGACTAGATAAGATCGGAATTTATCATACATGAACTTTCTTATCATGTTTCTGTCCTAAAACACTTCTTACTACATCATTACATCATATATTAATTCAAAAAGCAGATTCCAATCAGGTGATGACATAATGGGTGCAGTAATTCCTTTTGGTTTAAAAGATCTCATGCAATTATAAGCAAAACAAAAGGAACATCCTTTTTTCAATAGAACATTCAAAGATCTGGCTATTAAGGAAAAATCATTTCATAACTCGTCCTAATAAAGCTGACATGACTCTAAGAAAATTCTAAAATGGAATTTCTTCCCGATAAAAATCTAAGCCAAAATTTTACAACTCAGAAGAAAACATATTTTTTTCTCACTTCCATACTTTTGTTTTTCGAAAAAAACAAACAGACAGGAAAACTGTAAACACGAAAAATTTATTTCTTTTATCTTCTGGAAAATAATATTTTTCAGAAAATTTTATAGAAGAAAAGAAAAGAAAAGAAAAAATTGAAAGAAAACAAATGTTCAAATAATACAAGAGATAGGAAAAAGAACAACTCACCATTGAGCAAGAAAAATACATTCTTGTTTTCAGATTTTAAATTTTAACAATTTTTTTTCTTTTTATATTTTATTTCGACAGCAATTAAATTTCCTCAATATGGTTTTAGAATGATTTTCTAAAATTTGATTATCCTAAATGTCTTAATTTCAGATGATATCTAAAATCAATTAGTTGTGATAATCCTATATTTCGGAAATTGATTGTCTAACTAGCAGAAAATAAGTGTTAGGTCTAAGGTCTAGGTTACTACCGTTACCTATCATAATTCTCTAGAATTTTGATCAGGAATCCTAAATTCATTATGATATTTCCCCATCAACGGCGCCAAAAATCTGATGCGTTCCGATTAGTATGTTAAAAGATAGGCTTTATTTACCTATGTTGATTATGAGTAATTAAGGACTGAGTCTTACTAACTGTCACTTTAGCATTCAATTGTTGTCACTTAATCAATCAGAACCTAAGGCAGAGTACCTATCGTGTAGCTAGTTCTTGGAAAGTATCTACGATTTTAATTTATTAATATCTGATGTGCTTCCGACTGATATGCTAAATAGGTGTTGTTTTACCCTATGTTGATTATGAGTAATTAAGGACTTAGATTGACTAATTGTCACTTTTAGTCTCTATGTTGTCACTTAATCAGCCAGAACCTAAGGCAGAGTACCTATAGTGTAGCTAGTCTGTTCGAAAGTCTGTTGGTAACGGCTTAGTAGTAACTAGCCTGTTACCTTAACTCTTATCTTATGATCCAGTTATGCAATCGTCATCAATAACTTTAATCAGAGGGTGATTCATTCTCCACTAGGTTTAAGTCTATTTAAGCCTAAAAGTGTTTTATAGATAATGTCCTGATTCTATGTTATACTGTTCCTACATGTTGATTGACCTATCTTCGAGTATTTTAGACATGTCTTGGCCGGGATTGCAACTATGTTCTGAGTCTAAAGGTGTACCACATCCGAGTCAACTAATAAACCGCCCTACCTTAATGACGGCCCTACTCAAGGTTCATGCTAAAGGCATCCATGAAAGCCCTATGTCACTTCGGGGATCATGCCGCTCGCCCTAATGCCGGCATAAACGCTCAACTCAGCCTACTTAGACTACTCTAACAAACATGGTGTTATGTAGGTTATTTTATCTAATATGGCAGACACCAATATTAATTGATGCTTGTTAAACTAAACAGGTTATGATTAGACCGTGGTTAGGAATTGTCTATAACCCTAAATTTTAGTTTAAAAGAGACTACATTAGACATGCAGACATAATGAATATTAAGCAGGTGGCCATTTCTGGAAAATCATAAGAACTTCAACACATATAACATATACTCATAAAAATCATAATCTAATATTCATAATCAATCTTTGGACAAACACAACACAAACACGATACAAACATATAAAGAGAGGGACATGGGGACTGATGCCATAAAGAAATCACCCTTTACTTAGTCTCGCTGATGGAGTAACTGCTTGTATATGTCATACTGCTCGACCCGACTCTGCTCGACAGAACCTTCGGAGGACGCTTCCTCAGCCTAGTAGCTAGACTTTACCTTAATACCCAGCTTAAGCTCAGCCCTGTAGACAGACTCTACGAATGCCTAGAGCCCTCTTAGGATCTCCTATCGAAATCCCGGGTATTCTATGAATACCATAAATGAACCTATCTATCGTAGCCTAAGATCTGAGACTAATTCTCAGAAACTAAGAAAACGAAACACTAACTAGAAATAAAAGAAAACTTATACTGAACCCGAGTCTCTAAGTGACTTGTGTACTCGAGAAAAATGTACACTTGAAGTCACTAAATGACTCAAATCGAGTGGAGAGGAATGAATTCAACTGAGGAAGGCCTGGGGTATTTATATCAGCTTTTTGGAGTGAATTTTTCCAAGAATTTCGATGTGGGACTTGGACCAGGCATCCGGGATGCCCGTCCCGGCCTGTTGACCAGGTCAGGATGCCCATCCTGATTCGAGACGCCCGCCCTGACTTCCGAACTTCTGAAAATTTGCATTTTTGGCCCGAAATTTGCCATTTTCTTCTACTTTTCACCTGACACTTCCAAAATCACAAAAACTATGAAATTGAGTTAATAATAATCAATTAAGACCGATTTCCTATCAATTTCACCCTAAATCATGCCTAAAAACATGCTAAAAATGTGATATGATTTATTCATATCAGATAACCCCACACTTAGCTTTTTGCTTGTCCTCAAGCAAAGTCTACCTGAAGTTAGTGATTCTAAATCATATGTGCAGTCACTTAAATTTCCTAGTCATGTTTTTATTCCAAAAATTATTTAGACAATTCATAACACAGGTCTGACTAGTTAGGTTGCTATGACAAGGTCTCAAATGTCTCTAGTAGATTGTTATAATCAAGCAGGTTAACAACTTAATGACTAGATTGAACTCTTCTCTCAGTCACAAGGTCTTCCTGATGTGTAGTGTGTGTACTAGTCTAGACCCGATAGTCAACACAATATACTCTCGTCTTAACTACTACCAGATAACACTTCGACCCGTTGCTAGACATACTAACAACAGACAACTTTCTGAGTTCTGAGCCTTGGTGATCAGATTTTTAATTATTTAGCGTTTATTGATTTTCTTTCTTTTATAGATTCAGGGTATTTTGAGTCTGCTTTGAACACGTCAACTTGAACTACCCATGTAGCGAGTCCTACTTCGATGACTCCCAGACCTACACGACCTTAGGGCATCAGGCTTTAAGTTCCCCTAAGGAGTGGTGCTCGAGTAGCAAAGGCCGCTGGCAAACTACCCTATTTAATTAACTCTTATTTTTTCTTTTCACTTTCAGCTCAGAACCTCATCTAGTCATTCTAATTGTCAATTGATGCGTTCCGATTGGTATGCTAAAAGATAGGCTTTATTTACCTATGTCGATTATGAGTAATTAAGGACTAACTCTTACTAACTGTCACTTAGCTTCAATTATTGTCACTTAATCAATCAGAACCTAAGGCAGAGTACCTATCGTGTAGCTAGTCTGTTGGAAAGTATCTACGATTTTATTAAGTTAAATATCGTACTCCCAGGGAAGTGGTAACGGCTTAGTAGTAACTAGCCTTTTATCCTAACTCCTATCTTATGATCCAGTTATGCAATCTTCATCAATGACTTTGATGAGAGTGTGATCCATTCTCCACTAGGTTTAAGTCTAATTAATCCTAGAAGTGTTTAGATAATGTCCTGATTCTATGTTATACTGTTCTTACATGTTGATTGACCTATCTTCGAATATTTTAGACATGTCTTGGCTTGGATTGCAACTATGTTCTGTGTCTAAAGGTGTACCACATCCGAGGTCTCTAATAAACCGCCCTACCTTAATGATGGCCCTACTCACGGTTCGGGCTAAAGGCATCCATGAAAGCCCTATGTCACTTCGGGGATCATGCCGCTTGCCCTAGCCGCTGGCATAAACGATCAACTCGGCCCCTACCTAGACTACTCTAACAAACAGGGTGTTCTGCAGGTTATTTTATCTAGCATGGCAGACACTAATACTAATTGATGCCTGTTAAACTAAACAGGTTATGATTAGACCGTGGTTAGGAATTGTCTATAACCCTAATTTCAGTTTAAAAGAACACAGTAGACATGCAGACATAGTGAATATTAAGCAGGTGGCCATTTCCAGAAAAATATAACAACTTCAACATATAAAACAAATATTCATGAAAATCGTAATCTCTTATACATAATCAATTTTTGGAACAACACAATAACAACATATAAGAGAGGGACAGGGGGACTGATGCCATAAAGAAATCACCCTTTACGTAGTCTCGCTGATGGAGCGTACTGCTGTATATATCGTATTGCTTGCCCCGACTCTGCTCGCCAGAACCTTCGGAGGACGCTTCCTCAACCTAGTAACTTGGCTTTACCTTAATACCCAGCCTTGTGGACTGACTCTTTGAACGCCTAGAGCCCTCTTAGGTTCTCCTAATGAAATCCCGGGTATTCTATGAATACCATAAACGAACCTATCTATCGCACCCTAGGATCTGAGACTAATTCTCAGAAACTAAGAAAAACGAAAACAAAAAAAAGAAAGAAAGAAAAACTTCTACTGAAATCTGAGTCTCTGAGTGAGTTGTGTACTAGAGAATTGTACACTGGAAACCACTGAATGACTCAGATCAAGTGGAGAGGAATGAATTCAACTGAGGAAGGCTTGGGGTATTTATAGCAGCTTTCTGGAGTGATTTTCTCTCAAAAATTCGATGTGGGACTTGATTTTCTAGTTCGGGACGCCCATCCCGGTCTGTTGACCGGGTCAGGACGGCCGTCCCGAGTCCTGGACGCCCGTCCCGACCTGTTGACCAGGTCAGGACGGCCGTCCCGAACCGGGACGCCCTCCCCAAAGTCCAAACTTCTAAAAATTGCATTTTTGCCCCGAAATTTGCCATTTTCTTCTACTTTTCATCTGATACTTCCAAAATCATGAAAACTGTGAAATTGAGTTAATAATAAAAAATTAAGATCGATTTGCCCTCAATTTCACCCTAAATTATGCCTAAAAACATGCTAAAAACATGATATGATTTATGCATATCATCAATACATCCTCAACTAATCTAATCTTATCTAGTTAAGTCTTGAAAAGGTAATTGGCTGAGGTCTCTAATCCACACTAAATTGTGCTCAGTTATCAGGAATTCCCTATTCCTAATCAATAAGTTCAAAATAGTCATCACATTGTCTCCTACTAATCATAACATTCTACACACATATCATAGACATCAGCAATGTTTTACCAATCTTACTGCATTTTGAAGTCTGAAAAAATGATAACTTTTGAAAATTTTTGGAAGGGTGTGAAAATACGGGGAAAACATGCAAAAATTTCTCAAACTACTACCCCACACTTAAGTCTGACACTGTCCTCAGTGTTCATGCATTTCTAAATTACCCCACACTTATTTGAAAATAAGAAACCAAAATAAAACAGAAAAGACTCTTACCCCACACTTATTCGAATAACTATGGGTAAGAAGGAAAATAAAGCAATAAAATAACAAGATAAAATAGAGGAAACAATGCTATTATGTCATATCAATCAACGTTATACAGAGATTCATATTTCATACAGCCCAGACATGATCACACACATAGAACAAAAATAATAAAAGAAAAAGAAAAGAAAAAGAAAAACTAAGAACCCGACTCGTCGTCGTTAGGTGGACCGAAGTCTGCTGAAAAGTAGACCTCTGTGTTCTCCACCAATTGGGAGGTATGCTGATTAATCTCCTCGATCCTGCTGGTGTTCATAGCGATTCTGTCGTCCATCATCGTCATCCGTCTCTCGATTCTTTCCATATCCCGGCTATATCGGGCTGAAAGTTCTGCCAATCCGTGCGACATATGTCGTTCGAAGGCAGTGCGTGGAACGAACGTCTCGGTCGGAGGTATATGTACTGGAACTGCTCCTGGTGCCGATGCCTGTCCTGGCTGCTCCGTGTGGATGGAGTAGCACCCATTTGCATCCCGTACGACCATCCCTATGTTCCGTAGAATAGTAAGGTCCGTAGGAATGGTGGTCGGGGTAACCTGGGTCAGCTCCGAGCCCTCGATGTCCAACTCCAAGTAGTGGGCTATCCTGGTGATGAATGGCTCGAGCCCCAGACACTATTTCCGAGTGTCTGTAACGAAACCCCGCATGATGACAGTGATGAGTCGAGCCATCTCCACTGTAGAACTCATGTGCATGTTGGCCAAGAGGAATGTCTCCATTTAGGTGACATTCCCGGGGGCCGTCCGACGTCCTGACAGAGTGTGTGCGATAATGGCATGTAAATAGCGAAGAGCATGATAAATACCTGTGGCTTTCGCAAAGCCATGCTGGTAGGGAACACCCGTCGTACAGATCTGAGCCCAAGCGGTGGAGACGTCTGCGGAAGTGAAGTCTCGAACTGCTGTGGTGTAGGCGGGCGTATCCAGCTCGTCTCTTTGCCAGATACCCAAGGCGATGCCGAACTCGGCCATGCTCATCGATCGATCTATTCCGCCCAAGCGGAATGTGATCTGCTCCTGATGGAATGTAAATGAAGCATAAAACTCACATACCAGCTCTAGGTAGGCCGGCTCAGTGACGATGAAGACTCGACTGTAGGGTAGTACGTCAAGTATGTGTCAGACTTCCTACTCAACCTCTAGTGTCTGTTCTGCTGCCCAGTCAAGCGTTCTACCAATCAGTATGGTGCGTGCGATATACCCATGACATCTCTCCTAGTATGCTGGACTGGATGGAAACAGCATGAAAGGATGTGCCACCGATGTGACGGTCATGGTAGACGTGATACAAGCGCGTTTGGGAGCCATTTGGTTGAGAATATTCGAGAGACTTTGAGAATTTAGGCGGGAAAGAAGATTCGAATTCGAATTTTGGTGGTGAATTTGAATTCGGAAGGATGGATTTTGGTTAGGGAAGGATTTTGAATTTTTGGCGGGAAATTCAAATTTTGGAGGGAAATTTAAAATTCAAATTTGGAGGGAAATTCGAATTTTGAAACTTTGGGGAGTTGCCAAAAATTTGTAGAGAGAAGGTAGAGAGAATTCTTTTAGAGAGTTGAATTTTTGGTGGTTGGTTTGAGAGAAAATGAAAAAAATGGAATATTTTTAGGCGGGGCGGCCTTCGGGACGCCCGTCTCGAGTTGCTTCGGTATGCGTGCCAATTCCGGAATTTTTTTTCTCCTTTTTTTTCGTAATTCCCTGCAAATCTCAGTACACCAAGAACAATATATAACAAGTCTTCATGTTTATCCTATCAAATTCAGAAGCTATTAAAAACTTTGTGCAAAAATTCCTCAATCTCTTTTTCGAAAATCATGACTACCCTAATCTTATCCTAACTTCTGTTCAGCAAGAATTTCAAAAAAAAAACAAAAACTGAGTTTATACAATTTAATTAGTGAAAAATAAACTGCATTTGTAACACCTTTGTTTTTCATAAAACAAAATTGAGAAATAAAATGTCTGAAGAAAAATTGTTGAATAAAATAAGAGACCCTTTTAAAAAGTTTGAAAACAAAAAAAAATAGGGGTCAATTATTTAATTTTAGTTCAAACAATTTATTTGCTGAAAGAATAGTGAAACGAATCTTCCCTTTTTCAATGTCCTTTATTTCTGATCTCTCGTATCTCTGCTTGTATGTTTCGCATCTCTATGCGCATGGCTCTCATCTCATCCCTTTGCCTGCCCTGCTCACTTCGTAAGTCAGCTAAGTCTCGGAGTATCTGGGCATTTTGGTTTTCCTGGAGACTGAATGTAGCTCTGAGTTGGTCCATGTTGGTTGTGATATTCAGACTAACTTGGTATGAATGACACAATCTGCGTGTAATTCCTTGATCCATCTCATAGATCCTTTGAGCCAAAGTATCTATCTGCACGGACAACACTGAATGAGAACCGTTAGTACTTCTCGGGATGAAGGGGTGTGCTCGTTAGGCGTTGGAGTGTACTCAGGAGATGTTGGTGAGTTTTGGGTTTGGTTAAGGGGTGGTGGATTTATAGGAACTCTCTGGGCAGGAGTGTGAACTGGAGATCTTTGAGGTTCTTCTCTAGGAGGAAAGGTATCTTCAGAAGGATCTTCTTCCGTGGGACCAGGTCAGGACACCCATCTTGATTCGGGACGCCCACCCCGACTTCCGAACTTCTGAAAAATTGCGTTTTTGCCCCGAAATTTGCCATTTTCTTCTACTTTTCACCTGACAATTCCAAAATCACAAAAACTGTGAAATTGAGTTAATAATAATCAATTAAGACCGATTTCCTATCAATTTCACCCTAAATCATGCCTAAAAACATGCTAAAAATGTGATATGATTTATGCATATCAATATCGTACTCCGAGGGAACTGGTAACGGCTTAGTAGTAACTATCCTCTTACCCTAACTCTTATCTTATGATCCAGTTATGCAATCCTTCATCAATATCTTTGATGAGAGGGTGATTCATTCTCCACTAGGTTTAAGTCTATCTAAGCCTAAAAGTGTTTTACAGATAATGTTCTAATTCTATGTTATACTGTTCCTACATGTTGATTGACCTATCTTCGAGTATTTTAGATATATTTTGGCCTGGATTGCAACTATGTTCTGAGTCTAAAGGTGTACCACATCTTGGCCTGGATTGCAACCATCGCCATTGACGGCCCTACTCACGGTTCGAACTAAAGGCATCCATGAAAGCCCTATGTCACTTAGGGGATCATGCCGCTCGCCCTAACACCGGCATAAAGACACAACTCAGCCTACTTAGACTACTCTAACAAACATGGTGTTCTATAGGTTATTTTATCTAATATGGCAGACACCAATGCTTCCTAAATTGATGCATGTTAAACTAAACAGGTTATGAATAGACCGTGGTTAGGAATTGTCTATAACCCTATATTTAGTTTAAAAGAAACTACATTAGACATGCAGACATAATGAATATTAAGCAGGTGGCCATTTCTGGAAAATCATAAGAACTTCAACATGTATAACAAATACTCATAAAACCATAATCCAATATACATAATCAATATTTGGACGAACACAATACAAACATATAAAGAGAGGGACAGGGGGACTGATGCCATAAAGAATTCACCCTTTACTTAGCCTCGCCGATGGAGCAACTGCTTGTATATGTTGTACTGCTCGACCCGACTCTGCTCGATAGTACCTTCGGAGGATGCTTCCTCAACCTAGTAGCTGGACTTTACCGTAATACCCAGCTTAAGCCCAGCCTTGTGGACTGACTCTTCGAACGCCTAGGGCCCTCTTAGGATCTCCTAATGAAATCCCGGGTATTCTATGAATACCAGAAACGAACCTATCTATCGTATCCTAGGATCTGAGACTAATTCTCAGAAACAAAGAAAATGAAATACTATCTGGAAATAAAAGAAACTTCTACTGAACCCGAGTCTCTAAGTGACTTATGTACTCGAGAAAAATGTACACTTGAAGTCACTAAATGACTCAGATCGAGTGGAGAGGAATGATTTCAACTGAGGAAGGCCTGGGGTATTTATAGCAGCTTTCTGGAGTGATTTTCTCCCAAAAATTCGATGTGGGACTCTGAACCATAGCTCGGGACGCCCGTCTTGGATTGGGACGCCCGTCCTGGCCTGTTGCCCAGGTCAGGACGGCCGTCCCGAGTCCTGGACGCCCGTCCTAGCCTGTTGACCAGGTCAGGACACCCATCCTGATTCGGGACGCCCACCCCGACGTCTAAATTTCTAAAAATCGCGTTTTTGCCCCCAAAATTTGCCATTTTCTTCTACTTTTCACCTGACACTTCCAAAATCACAAAAACTGTGAAATTGAGTTAATAACAATCAATTAAGAACTATTTCCTATCAATTTCACCCTAAATTATGCCTAAAAACATGCTAAAAATGTGATATGATTTATGCATATCAGATAACCCCACACTTAGCTTTTTGCTTGTCCTCAAGCAAAGTCTACCTGAAGTTAGTGATTTTAAATCATATGTGGAGTCACTTAAATTTTCTAGTCATGTTTTTATTCCAAAAATTATTCAGACAGTTCACAACACAGGTCTGACTGGTTAGGTTGCTATGACAATGTCTCAAATGTCTCTAGTAGATTATTATGATCAGGCAGGTTTAACAAATTAACAACTAGATTGAACTCTTCTCTCAATCACATGGTCTTCCTGATGTGTAGTGTGTGTACTAGTCTAGACCAGATAGTCAACACAATATACTCTCGTCTTAACTACTACCAGATAACACTTCGACCCGTCGCTAGACATACTAACAACAGACAACTTTCTGAGTTCTGAGCCTTGGTGATCAGATTTTTAATTTATTTAGCATTTATCGATTTTTTTTCTTTCATAGATTTTTCAGGGTGTTTTGAGTCTGCTTTAACACGTCAACTTTAACTACCCATGTAGCGAGTCCCACTCCGATGACTCCCAGACCTACACGACCTTAGGGCATCAGGCTTTAAGTTCCCCTAAGGAGTGGTGCTCGAGTAGCAAACTCCGCTAGCAAACTACCCTATTTAATTAACTCTCTTTTTTTCTTTTCACTTTTAGCTCAGAGCCTCATCTAGTCATTCTAATTGTCAATACATCCTCAACTGATCTAATCTTATCTAGTTAAGTTTTGAAAAGGTAATTGGCTAAGGTCTCTAATCCAGACTAAGTTGTGCTCAATTATCAGGAATTCCCTATTCCTAATCAATAAGTTCAAAATAGTCATCACATTGTCTCCTACTAATCATAACATTCTACCTACATATCATAGACATCAGCAATGTTTTACCAATCATACTGCATTTTGAAGTCTGAAAGAATGAAATATTTTGAAAATTTTTGGAAGGGTGTGAAAATATGGGGAAAGCAAGCAAAATCATGCAAAAATATTTTCAAACTACTATAGTGCACCATGCACTGCTACCCCACACTTAAGTTTGACACTGTCCTCAGTGTTCATGCATATCTAAATTACTACACACTTATTTGAAAACAAGAAGAGATAGAAACAAAACATATAGCTCATACCCCACACTTATTCGACTAACTAAGGGTAATAGAGAAAATAAAGCAACAAAACAGAACACTGAACAAATAAAATAAAAGTAAAGGAATATGAGGATTAGAAATACTCCCTTCATGTCTCGAGCAGAAGGGTCTTCTCTGATCTGTCAATTGGCTCTTCACCTTAGCCATGTGCTATTAGATATGCATAAATCATATCACTTTTTTAGCATGTTTTTAGATATAATTTAGGGTGAAATTGATAGGAAATTGGTCTTAATTGATTGTTATTTACTAAATTTCACAATGTTTATGATTTTGGAAGTGTTAGGTGAAACGTAGACGAAAACAGCAAATTTTGGGGCAAAATGCAATTTTTGGAAATGCTGACCCAGTCAAAGCACCAGGACGGTCGTCCCAATCCAGGACGGGCATCCCGAAGCACCAGAAGTTGTCCCACATCGAAAATTTTGGAGATTTTCACTCCAGAAAGCTGCTATAAATACCCCAGGCCTCCAGGAGTTGAAATAATCCCTCTCCACTCGATCTGAGTCATTCAGTGGTTTCCAGTGTACAATTCTCGAGTACACAACTCACTCGGAGACTCAGATTTCAGTATAAGTTTTCTTTCTTTCCTTTTTGTGTTTCGTTTTTCTTAGTTTCTGAGAAATAGTCTCAGATCCTAGGGTTCGATAGATAGGTTCGTTTCTAGTATTCATAGAATACCCAGGATTTCGTTAGGAGATCCTAAGAGGGCTCTAGGTGTTCGAAGAGTCAGTCCACAGGGCTGGGCTTAAGCCCAGGATGTAAGGTAAAGTCCAGCTACTAGGCTGAGGAAGCGTCCTGCGAAGGTTCTGTCGAGCAGAGTCGGGTCAAGCAATACGACATATACAGCAGTACGCTCCATCTGCGAGACTTCGTAAAGGTGATTTCTTTATGGCATCGGTCCCCCTGTCCCTCTCTTATATGTTGTTATTGTGTTTGTCCAAATATCAATTATGAATACTAGATTATGATTGTTATGAATATTTGTTATATATGTTGAAGTTGCTATGTTTTTCCGGAAATGGCCACCTTCTTAAATATTCATTATCTCTGCATGTCTAATGTAGTTTCTTTTAAACTAAAATTAGGGTTATAGATAATTCCTAACCACGGTCTATTCATAACCTGTTTAGTTTAACAAGCATCAATTAGTATCGGTATCTGCCATATTAGATAAAATAACCTGTGGAACACCCTGCTTGTTAGAGTAGTCTAAGTAGGCTGAGTAGAGCGTTTATGTCGACGGTTATGGGCAAGCAGCATGATCCCCGAAGTGACATAGGGCTTTCATAGCTGTCTTTAGTAGTAACCGTGAGTAGGGCCGTTTACCTTGGCGATGGGGCGGTATATCAGATTACTCAGATGTGGTACACCTTTAGACTCAGAACATAGTTGCAATCCAGGCCAAGACGTGTCTAAAATACTCGAATATAGGTTAATCAACATGTAGGAACAGTATAACATAGAATCAGGACCTTATTTATAAAACATTTTTAGGCTTAATTAGACTTAAACCTAGTGGAGAATGGATCACCCTCTCATCAAAGTTATTGATGAAGATTTCATAACTGGATCATAAGATAAGAGTTTGGATAAAAGGCTAGTTACTACTAAGCCGTTACCACTTCCCTGGGAGTACGATATTTATTTAATAAAATCATAGATACTTCCCAACAGACTAGCTACACGATAGGTACTCTGCCTTAGGTTCTAGCTGATTTAGTGACACCATAGAGACTAAATGTGACAATTAGTCAATCTCAGTCCTTAATTACTCATAATCAACATAGGGTAAAATAACACCTATTTAGCATATCGGCTGGAACGCATCAGATTTTTGGCGCTGTTGCCGGGGAAATATCATAATGAATTTAGGATTAAAGGCCACAATTCTAGATACTTATGATAGGTAACGGTAGTAACCTAGACCTTAGACCTAACCCTTATTTTCTTCTAGTTAAACAATCAATTTCCGAAATATAGGGTTATCATAACTAATTGATTTTAGATATTATCTAAAATTAAGACCCTTAGGATAATCAAATTTTAGAAAATCATTCTAAAACCATATTGAGGAAATTTAACTGCTTTCGAAAAAAAAGGAAAAAAAATTTTAAATTTTAAAACCCGAAAAAAAATGTATTTTTTTTTCTCAATGGTAAGTTGTTCTTTTCCCTATCTCTTGTTCTTTCTTAGTTGTTTTCTTAATTGCTCTTTTTCGTGTTTTTCTATTATTTCGAAGAAATAAAAATGGAAATGAGGATAAAATATATTTTCTTCTGAGTTGTAAAATTTTGGCTTAGATCTTTTTTTTTGGGAAGAAACTCCATTTTAGAATTTTCTTAGAGTCATACCGGCTTTATTAGGACGAGTTATGAAATAATTTTTCCTTAATAGCCAGATCTCTGAATGTTCTATTGAAAAAAAGGATGTTCCTTTTGCTGCATGAGATCTTTTAAACCAAAAGGAATTACTGCACCCATTATGGCATCACTTGATTGGAATTTGCTTTTTTTGAATGAATATGTTATGTAATGATGTAGTAAGAATTGTTTTAGGACAGAAACATGATAAGAAAGTTCATGTATGATAAATTCCGATCTTATCTAGTCTTGTCTGAAACAATAGGTTACACTGATCACTCTGAGATATCTGTGTTCAATAAAACTGATGCTGAACCATAATTGACTAAGTTAAGTTTTGTTGTTACTTGAATTTGATATAGAATGAAGGGATAAGAAAAAGGGTTAAGAATCTAGAAAGCAAACCTTTGGTCTAGATTAGGAAACCCTGAGTTAGAGGCTATTGACGAGACAGTAGTATCTAATAAATTTATGAATGAGGATCTATTTTCATTGTTTGCTATGAGTAATGATTCTCCTCCGTGGTTTACTGATATTACTAATTATCTAGCTGCTAATTATTCCCAAGTGATATGACTTATCAGCAAAAGAAGAAATTCTTTGCTGATTTGAAATATTACTACTGGGCAGATTTCTCTTCTATTTCAAATTTTTGCAGAGTAAAGTGATCAGAGGATGTATCTCGGAAAGTGAAGGCCACATGATTCTGAAGCATTGCAGGAATCTATGGGAGACCAATTAACTGCTATCAACACTGTCCAGAAAGTATTGGAAGTAGAATATTATTGACTCACCATATTCAAGGATTTTGTATCTCTGATACAGTCCTGCGATGCTTGCCAAATAACAGGTAACACCTCTTCCAGAGATCGCCTACCCCAGCAAGGTATATAGAGTCTTGAAATCTTTGATATCTGGGGTATCGAATCCTTTTCTTTTTCTTCCTGTGAAAATAATTACATCATAGTAGTCGTGGAACACTTTTAAAAAAAATGGCCTGAGCCACATGCATTACCTACTAATGATGTTAAAGTCATGTGCAAATTCTATGAGAAGTTGTTTTCCAGATTCAGAGTGCTAATGTCTTAGGAAGAAACGTTCAGTCTATGTATCTAATTTGTGAAGTCTTCCAAGCACCACACTTTAGCAGGGATTGCTATGGGAATGAAATATGAATCATTCCAAAAAGAGGTAGGAGTAGGTTACTGCAAAATGCTACTCCAATGGGAGACGCATGCAATCCCAGCTGGAGAAATCATACGGGATTTAGCTGAGGAATAATTCAGAAGCTGGAAACTTTTAGAAGACACCACCACAGCAAAACCCCTACCCGCAGAATCAACAGATGAGATACTGGCAACAATTAAAGTCAGACCAGTGCAAGCAAGTGATCTACCAAGTGGTATCGAATAGTCGAAGGATATAGAGTAATTTGGCATTGTATCAGGAGCATAGCAATGGAGGAGCTTGCATCCCCTGCATACAATCAGCTGTGAGAAATTTCCCTGAGGAAGTTTCAAATACTTGGGCCCAGATCTACACCACTGGAGCCTCCTACCACCACGGCTTCGCCGAAGCTTCAGGTATCTTTTCTGCCATTCGAAAATTGCATGCAATACCTTCACTGACATTGGCAGGTAGGCACACCAATCCAAAGAAGTCTCATTCCTAGACACGTTCCTTCTGGACACGTTGCTACGATTACGAGAAACTTTGCGAATGATTCGAGAAAACAGTCCTCGGGGTTTGAGTCATTCCTCACATGGATATGCAGAGTCATCCGTTCCAATATCTAGAGCTTGCAGAGTCAAGAACACCTCAGCAATAGCACATAGCTAAGGTGAAGAGCCAATTGACAGATCAGAGAAGACCCTTCTGCTCACGACATGAAGGGAGTTTTTCTAATCCTCATATTCCTTTACTTTTATTGTGTTCTGTTTTGTTATTTCCATTATCCTCCTCGTTTTGTTGCTTTATTTTCTCTCTTACCCTTAGTTAGTCAAATAAGTGTGGGGTAAGAGTTCTTTGTTTTGTTTTCATTTCTTCTTGTTTGCAAATAAATGTGGGGTAGTTTAGCTATGCATGAACACTGAGGATAGTGTCAGACTTAAGTGTGGGGTAGCAGTGCACGGTGCACTGTAGTAGTTTGAGAAAATTTTTGCATGATTTTGCATGTATTTCCCATAATTTCACACCCTTCCAAAAGTTTTTCAAAATTTTTCATTCTTTCAGACTTCTAAATGCATTATGATTGGTAATCATTTGCTGATGTCTATGATATGTAGGTAGAATGTTATGGTTAGTAGGAGACGATTGATGACTATCTTGAACTTATTGATTAGAAATAGGGGATTCTTGATAACTGAGCACAACTTAGTTTGGATTAGAAACCTCAGCTAATTACCTTTTCAAGACTTAACTAGATAAAATTAAGACCAGTTGTGGATGTTTTGACAATTATAATGACTAGATGAGAATTTGAGCTAAAAGTGAAAAGAAACAAAAGAAAGTTAATCAAATAAGGGTAGTTTTCCAGCGGCCTTCGCTACTCGAGCACCACTCCTTTTGGGAACTTAAAGCCTGATGCCCTAAGGTCGTATAGGTCTGGGAGTCATCGGAGTGGGACTCGCTACATGGGTAGTTGAAGTTGACGTGTTCTAAGCAGACTCAAAATACCCTGAATCTATAAAGAAAATCAATAAATGCTAAAATATTAATCTGATCACCAAGGCTCAGAACTCAGAAAGTTGTCTATTGTTAGTATGTCTAGCGACAGGTCGAAGTGTTATCTGGTAATAGTTAAGACAAGAGTTTATTGTGCTAACTATCTGGTCTAGACTAGTACACACACTACACATCAGGAAGACCTTGTGACTAAGAGAAGAGTTCAACCTAGTTGTTAAGTTGTTTTCTGCTCAATCATAACAATCTACTAAAGACATTTGAAACCTGGTCATGGCAACCTAACTAGTCAGACTTGTGTTAAGAATTGTCTGAATAATTTTTGGAATAAAACATGACTAGAAAATTTAAGTGACTGCACATATGATTTAAAATCACTAACTTCAGTTAGACTTTGCTTGAGGACAAGCAAAAAGCTAAGTGTGGGGTTATCTGATATGCATAAATCATATCACTTTTTTAGCATGTTTTTAGATATAATTTAGGGCGAAATTGATAGGAAATCGGTCTTAATTGATTGTTATTTACTCAATTTCACAATTTTTAGGATTTTGGAAGTGACAGGTGAAAAGTAGACGAAAACAGCAAATTTTGGGGCAAAAATGCAATTTTTGGAAATGCTGACCTGGTCAACGGGTCAGGACGGGTGTCCCGAATCAGGACGGGCATCCTGACCCAGTCAAAGCACCAGGACGGGCATCCCGAAGCACCAGAAGTTTTCCCACATCGAAAGTTTTGGAGATTTTCACTCCAGAATGCTGCTATAAATACCTCAGGCCTCCTGGAGTTGAAATCATCCCTCTCCACTCGATCTGAGTCATTCAGTGGTTTCTAGTGTACAATTCTCGAGTACACAACTCACTCGGAGACTCAGATTTCAGTATAAGTTTTCTTTCTTTCCTTTTTGTGTTTCGTTTTTCTTAGTTTTTGAGAAATAGTCTCAGATCCAGGGTTCGATAGATAGGTTCGTTTCTGGTATTCATAGAATACCCGGGATTTTGTTAGGAGATCCTAAGAGGGCTCTAGGCGTTCGAAGAGTCAGTCCACAGAGCTGGGCTTAAGCCTAGGATGTAAGGTAAAGTCCAGCTACTAGGCTGAGGAAGCGTCCTTCGAAGGTTCTGTCAAGCAGAGTCGGGTCAAGCAATACGACATATACAGCAGTACGCTCCATTGTCGAGACTTCTTAAAGGGTGATTTCTTTATGGCATCGGTCCCCCTATCCCTCACTTATATGTTGTTATTGTGTGTGTCCAAATATCAATTATGAATACTGGATTATGATTGTTATGAATATTTGTTATATATGTTGAAGTTGTTATGTTTTTCCGGAAATGGCCACATGCTTAAATATTCATTATGTCTGCATGTCTAATGTAGTTTCTTTTAAACTAAAATTAGGGTTATAGACAATTCCTAACCACGGTCTATTCATAACCTGTTTAGTTTAACATGCATCGATTAGTATTGGTGTCTGCCATATTAGATAAAATAACATGCGGAACACCCTGCTTGTTAGAGTAGTCTAAGTAGGCTGAGTAGAGCGTTTATGCCGGCGGTTATGGGCAAGCGGCATGATCCCTGAAGTGACATAGGGCTTTCATAGCTGTCTTTAGTAGTAACCGTGAGTATGACCGTTTACCTTGGTGATGGGGCGGTATATCAGATTACTCAGATGTGGTACACCTTTAGACTCAGAACATAGTTGCAATCCAGGCCAAGACATGTCTAAAATACTCGAATATAGGACAATCAACATGTAGGAACAGTATAACATAGAATCAGGACCTTATCTATAAAACACTTTTAGGCTTAATTAGACTTAAACCTAATGGAGAATGGATCACCCTCTCATCAAAGTTATTGATGAAGATTGCATAACTGGATCATAAGATAAGAGTTAGGATGAAAGGCTAGTTACTACTAAGCCGTTACCACTTCCCTGGGAGTACGATATTTATTTAATAAAATCGTAGATACTTTCCAACAGATTAGCTACACGATAGGTACTCTACCTTAGGTTCTGGCTGATTAAGTGACACCATAGAGACTAAATGTGACAATTAGTCAATCTCAGTCCTTAATTACTCATAATCAACATAGGGTAAAATAACACCTATTTAGCATATCGGCTGGAACGCATCACTATTGCTGAGGTGTTCTTGACTCTGCAAGCTCTAGATATTGGAACGGATGACGTCAGCTCCGATCCTTCATGGTCGAGCTTCATGTAGTGGCAAATCCATTTGATGAATGACTCAAGCCCCAAGGACTGTTTCCTCGAATCATTTGCAAAGTTTCTCGTAATCGTAGCAACGTGTCCAGAAGGAACGTGTCTAGGAATGAGACTTCTTTGGATTTGTGTGCCTACCTGCCAATGTTAGTGAAAGTATTGCATGCAAGTTTCGAATGGCAGAAAAGATACCTGAAGCTTTGGCGAAGCCGTGGTGGTAGGAGGCTCCAGTGGTGTAGATCTGGGCCCAAGTATTTGAGACTTCCTCAGGGAAGTTTCTCACAGTTGATTGGTATGCAGGGGATGTAAGCTCCTCTATTGCTATGCTCTTGATACAATGCCAAACTCCTCTATAGCCCTCGACTGTTCGATATCACTTGGTAGATCACTTGCTTGCACTGGTCTGCCTTTAATTGTTGCCAATATCTCATCTGTTGATTATGCGGGTAGGGGTTTTGCTGTGGTGGTATCTTCTGAAAGTTTCCAGCTTCCGAATTATTCCTCAGCTAAATCCCGTATGATTCCTCTAGTTGGGATTGTATGCATTTCCCATTGGAGTAGCATTCTGCATTAACCTACTCCTACCTCTTTTTGGAATGATTCGTATTTCATTCACATAGCAATTCCCGCTAAAGTGAAGTTCTTGGCAGACTTCACAGACTACTACAGTGCACCGTGCACTGCTACCCCACACTTAAGTCTGACACTGTCCTCAGTGTTCATGCATATCTAAATTACCCCACACTTATTTGAAAATAAGAAACAAAAACAAAACAGAAAAGACTCTTACCCCACACTTATTCGAATAACTATGGGTAAGAAGGAAAATAAAGTAATAAATGAAATAACAAGATATAATAGACGAAACAATGATGTTATGTCATATCAATCAACATTATACAGAGATTCATATTTCATACAGCCCAGACATGATCACACACATAGAACGAAAACAATAAAAGAAAAAGAAAAGGAAAAGAAAAGCTAAGAACCCGGCTTGTCGTCGTTAGGTGGACTGAAGTATGCTAGAAAGTAGACCTCTGTGTTTTCCACCAGTTGGGAGGTATGCTGTTAAATCTCCTCGATCCTGCTGGTGTTCATAGCGATTCTGTCGTCCATCATCGACATCCGTCTCTCGATTCTTTCCATATCCTAGCTATATCGGGCTGAAAGTTCCGCCAATCCGTGCAACATATGTCGTTCAAAGGCAGTGCGTGGAACGAATGTCTCGGTCGGAGGTATATGTGCTGGAACTGCTCCTGGTGTCGATGCCTGTCCTGGCTACTCCGTGTGGATGGAGTAGCACCCATTTGCATCCCGTACGACCGTCCCCATGTTTCGTAGAATGGTAAGGTCCGTAGGAATGGTGGTCGGGGAAACCTGGGCCAGCTCCGAGCCCTCGATGTCCAACTCCAAGTAGTGGGCTATACTGGTGATGAACGGTCCAAGCCCCAGACACTATTTCCGAGTGTCCATAGCGAAACCCCGCATGATGACAGTGATGAGTCGAGCCATCTCCACTGTAGAACCCATATGCATGTTGGCTAGGAGGAATGTCTCCATTTGGGTGACATTCCCGGGGGCCGTCTGACGTCTTGACAGAGTGTGTGCTATAATGGCATGTAAATTGCGAAGGGCAGGATAAATACCTGTGGCTTTCACAAGGCCATGCTGGTAGGGAACACCCGTCGTACAGATCTGAGCCCAAGTGGTGGAGACGTCTGCAAAATCCAGCTTTTGCACCTATATTTATTTTTGCTTTGAATTAACACTCAAACTACCAAATATCACCTCTTTTGCACTTCCGTTCAAAATTTCCGTCAAACTTTATTTTCTGTCTAATTATTAAGGGCATTTTCGTCCTTTTAATTTAAAAATAAATTATAAAAAAATTACATAATAAGAAGGAAGTTCAAGGATCGAAACGAACAAAACCCCATATAGAAACTTTGAGCGCTACGATTTCACTGTTCGATTTGTGTTTGTTTCTTCAAATTTAAGTTGAAAGATAGAATCTTTTCATCATATTAGCCTTATTTGAAACTATTACGAGAATAAAGTTTCAATCTTTTGGGGTGTTGAAGTGTATATTTTGGCGGGTCGACAATTTCAAGTATAAAAAATGAATTGGAAAATCAGACATACGAACAACAATCATATTGATCCATACGATTTATATGGTAAGTTTCGTTAACTCATGTATGGATTATTGTGGTGTATTGTATGGGTCAGTGTAGAATACTGTTTTTTCTACAACTGATGAAAATTTTAAATTTATTTTGTACTGCATGTCTACTGGTAAATGTTTTATGTTATGTGGGTTACTGTTAGGAATGAATTTTTGTTTGTATTTGATGAGAATTTTCCAATGCTTGTCTGGTGGACCATTTGTAAATCGTGTTCTGTTATGTGAGGCAATATGTTGTTAACTATTGTTTCATTATGTTAAAATGTTATTTTATAAACAAAAGTTTTCCTTCGAGTATTTTAGACATGTCTTGGCCTGGATTGCAACTATGTACTGAGTCTAAAGGTGTACCACATCTGAGTTACCTGATAAACTGCCCTACCTTAATGACGGCCCTACTCACGGTTCGAGCTAAAGGCATCCATGAAAGCCCTATGTCACTTCAGGGATCATGCCGCTCGCCCTAACGCCGGCATAAACATAGAAACTCAACCTACTTAGACTACTCTAACAAACAGGGTGTGCTGTAGGTTATTTTATCTAATATGGCAGACACCAATGCTTCCTAAATTGATGCCTGTTAAACTAAACAGATTATGATTAGACCGTGGTTAGGAATTGTCTATAACCCTAAATTTAGTTTAAAAGAAACTACATTAGACATGCAGGCATAATGAATATTAAGCAGTTGGCCATTTCCGAAAAATCATAAGAACTTCAACATGTATAACAAATACTCATAAAATCATAATCCAATATACATAATCAATATTTGGACGAACATAGTACAAACATATAAAGAGAGGGACAGGGGGACTGATGCCATAAAGACTTCACCCTTTACTTAGTCTCGCCGATGGAGCAACTGCTTGTATATGTTGTACTGCTCGACAGAACCTTCGGAGGACGCTTCCTCAGCCTAGTAGCTGGACTTTACCTTAATACCCAGCTTAAGTCCAGCCCTGTGGACTGACTCTTCGAATGCCCAGAGCCCTCTTAGGATCTCCTAACGAAATCCTGGGTATTCTATGAATACCAGAAACGAACCTATCTATCGAATCCTAGGATTTGAGACTAATTCTCAAAAACAAAGAAAACTAGACACTATCTAAGAAAAATGAACTTCTACTGAACCCGAGTCTCTAAGTGACTTATGTACTCAAGAAAAATGTACATTTGAAGTCACTAAATGACTCAGATCAAGTGGAGAGGAATGATTTCAACTGAGGAAGGCCTGGGGTATTTATAGCAGCTTTCTAGAGTGAATTTTTCCAAGAATTTCGATGTGGGACTTTGACCAGGCATCTGGGACGCCCGTCCTAGATTGGGATGCCCGTCCCGGCTTGTTGACCAGGTCAGGACGGCCGTCCCGAGTCCTGGACGCCTGTCCTGGCCTGTTTACCAGGTCAGGACGCCCATCCTGATTCGGGACGCCCACCCCGACGTCTGAATTCCTGAAAATCGCATTTTTGCCCCGAAATTTACCATTTTCTTCTACTTTTCACCTGACACTTCCAAAATCACAAAAACTGTGAAATTGAGTTAATAGCAATCAATTAAGACCGATTTACTATCAATTTCACCCTAAATTATGCCTAAAAACATGCTAAAAATGTGATATGATTTATGCATATCACTGTCCGACTTGTAGATGAGACTATAGGGGATCCACCTGCTCATGTGAATTCCATTCAGTTATGCAATGCCATTCAGATGTCTGATCAACCACAAACAGTGTGTGGGTTGATGTATATGAACGTGGTCATGAATGATATTGAGATGTGGGCAATGAGAGACTCTGGTGCAACAAATAACTTTGTGGTTGACCGAGAAGCTACGCGCTTGCAGTTGGCACTGTGATGCGATTCCAGTTGACGTGCTAAATAGGTGTTATTTTACCCTATATTGATTATGAATAATTAAGGACTGTGATTGACTAATTGTCACATTTAGTCTCTATGGTGTCACTTAATCAGCCAGAACCTAAGGCAGAGTACCTATCGTGTAGCTAGTCTGTTGGAAAGTCTCTATGGTGTCACTTAATCAGCCGAACTCGGCCATGCTCATCGACCGATCTATTCCGCCTAAACGGAATGTGATCTGCTCCTGGTGGCAGGTAAAAGACGCATAGAACTCACATACCAGCTCCAGGTATGTGGGCTTTGTGACGATGAATACTCGACTGTACGGTGGCATGTCGAGTATGCGCCTAACTTCTGGCTCTACTCCCAGTGTCTGTACTGCTGCCCAATCCAGCGTTCTGCCCATCAGTATCGTACGCCCGATGTACCCAGTGCATCTCGCTTGGTATGCTGTGCTGGAGGGAAACAGCATAAAAGGATATGCCACTAAGGTAACTGTCATGGTAGATGTGGTACGAGCACGTTTAGGAGCCATTTAAAACGTATGAGAGAGTGTAGGTGGGAAAGAAAGCTTTAAACTCAAATTCTGAAGATGAATTTGAATTCAGAAGGATGAAATTAGGTTAGGGACGGATTTTGAATTTTTGGCGGGAAAATCGAATTTTGGAGGGAAATTCGAATTTTTAAACTTTGAGGAGTTTGCCAAAAATTTGTAGAGAGAGGCTAGAGAGAAATGTTTTTAGAGAGATGAATTTTTTGTTGTAGATTTGAGAGAAAATGAAAGAAATTGAATTTTTATAGAAGGGGCGGCCTTCGGGACGCCCGTCCCGGGTTGCATCGGGACGCGTGCCAATTCTGGGGAAATTTTTTTTTTCTTCGTAATTCCCTGAAAATCTCAAGATACCAAAAATAATCATAATTCTTAACAAGGCTTCATGTTTATCCAATGAAATTCAGAAGTTGTTAAAAACTCTATGCAAAAATTCCTCAGTCTCTTTTCGAAAATTGTGACTACCCTAATTTTATCCTAACTTAAATTCAGCAAGAATTTCAGAAAAACAAAACTGAGTTTGTGCAATGGAAAATAAACTGTATTTTCAAGACTCTTGTTTTTCATAGAAATAAAATGTCTGAAGAAATTGTTGAATATAAAAGACCCTTTAAAAAAAATGTTGAAAGATAACAAAATAAGGGTCAATTATTCAAGTTTCAGTTCAAAACGAATTATTTGTTGAAAGTAAAAGAATCTTCCCTTTTTAACGAATCCTATCTCTGATCTCCTGTAGTTCTGTCTGAATGTTTCGCATTTCTTGCAGTTCTGCTTGTATGTTGCGCATTTCCTCCTACTGGTTCCTGTGTTCCTTTAAGATTTCCATCATCTCTCGGAGTAATTGCACATTTTGGTGTTCTATTGTGGTTCTGAGTTGGGTTACTTCAGAACTTAAGGTTAGAACAGCCTGATATGATCGTCTTAGTCCGCCCGGTATTGTCTGAGTCATAGCGCTTATCTTGTGAGATATAGCATCTACCCGGGCAGCCAAGGCTGATTGAGAACTGTCAGTGCTATCTTCTGATGAAGGTGGTTGGTCATTAGGTGCGGGGGATGCAGGAGTATATTCAGGAGATTTCGGGGTGTACTCGGGAGATTTAGGAGTATATTCGGGAGAAGCAGGAGTGTATTCGGGAGAAGAAGGAATTGTTTGGATTTCTGGGGAAGTGTTATGTTCTACTTCGTCCAGAATATCCTGGGCTCTTGTTCCCTTCATTTCTGAGTGCAAAGTCTGGTTAGAAATAACAAATAGCAAAAAGTAGGACAGTGAAACAAGAAAGTAAGAAAAATATTTTTATGGATTTTGATTTATTTAGAAAGCAGGTAAATTTCCTTAATATGGTTTTAGAATAATTTTCTAAAATTTGATTATCCTAAGTGTCTTAATTCCAGATATTATCTAAAATTAATTAGTTATGATAATCCTATATTTAGGAAAGTGATTGTCTAACTAGTATAAGATAAGTGTAAGTCAAAAGTCTAGGTTACTACCGCTACCTATCATAAGTTTCTAGAATTGTGGCCAATAATCCTAAATTCATTATGATATTTCCCCGGCAACGGCGCCAAAAATCTGATGCGATTCCGGTTGACGTGCTAAATAGGTGTGATTTTACCCTATGTTGATTATGAATAATTAAGGACTGTGATTGACTAATTGTCACATTTAGTCTCTATGGTGTCACTTAATCAGCCAGAACCTAAGGCAGAGTACCTATCGTGTAGCTAGTCTGTTGGAAAGTATCTACGATTTTATTAAATAAATATCGTACTCACAGGGAAGTGGCAACGGCTTAGTAGTAACTAGCCTTTTATCCTAACTCCTATCTTATAATCCAGTTATGCAATCTTCATCAAATACTTTGATGAGAGGGTGATTCATTCTCCACTAGGTTTCAGTCTAATTAAACCTAGAAGTGTTTTATAGATGAGTCCTGATTCTATGTTATACTGTTCCTATATGTTGTTTGACCTATATTCGAGTATTTTAGATATATCTTAGCTTGGATTGCAACTATGTTCTGTGTCTAAAGGCGTACCACATCCGAGGTCTCTAATAAACCGCCCTACCTTAATGATGGCCCTACTCACGGTTTGGGACGAAGGCATCCATGAAAGCCCTATGTCACTTCGGGGATCATACCGTTTGCCCTAGCTGCCGGCATAATCAGACTCAGCTCGGCCCCTACCTAGACTACTTTAACAGGCAGGGTGTTCAACATGTTATTTTATCTAGCATGGCAGACACCAATACTAATTGATGCCTGTTAAACTAAACAGGTTATGATTAGACCGTGGTTAGGAATTGTCTATAACCCTAACTTTAGTTTAAAAGAGCACATTAAACATGCAGACATAGTGAATATTTAGCAGGTGGCTATTTCCGGAAAAACATAATAACGTCAACATATGAAACAACTATTCATAAAAATCGTAATCTGATATTCATAATAAGTATTTAGGACAAAACAATAACAACATATAAGAGAGGGGTATGGGGACTGATGCCATAAAGAAATCACCCTTTACTTAGTCTCGCCGACAGAGCGTACTGCTGTATATGTCGTATTGCTCGCCCTGACTCTGCTCACCAGAACCTTCGGAGGACGCTTCCTCAGCCTAGTAACTGGGCTTTACCTTAATACCCAGCTTAAGCCCAGCCCTGTGGACTGACTCTTCGAACGCCTAGAGCCCTCTTAGGATCTCCTAACGAAATCCCGGGTATTCTATGAATACCAGAAACGAACCTATCTATAGAAACCTAAGATATGAGACTATATCTCAGAAACTAAAACAAAACACTAATAAGAAAGAAAACTGAGATCTGAGTCTCTAAGTGAGTTGTGTACTAGAGAATTGTACACTGGACACCACTAAATGACTCAGATCGAGTGGAGAGGAATGAATTCAACTGCTGGAGGCTTGGGGTATTTATAGCAGCTTCCCGGAGTGAAAGTTTCTAAAAATTTGATGTGGGACAGCTCTGGCGGCTCGGGACACCCGTCCCGGCTTCGGGACGCCCGTCCAGGTGCCTTGACTTGGTTGGGACGCCCGTCCCGACCCTTTGACCGGGTCAACATTTCCAAAAATTGCATTTTTGCCCCAAAATTTGCTGTTTTCGTCTACTTTTCACCTGACACTTCCAAAATCATAAAAACTGTGAAATTAAGTGAATAATGAACAATCAAGATCAAATTACCCTCGATTTCACCCAAATTCATACATAAAAACATGCTAAAAAGGTGATACGATTTTTGCGTATCAGATAACCCCACACTTAGCTTTTTGCTTGTCCTCAAGCAAAGTCTACCTGAAGTTACTTAAATTCTTAGTAATGTTTTTATTCCAAAAATTCTTCAGACAACTCTTAATACAGGTCTGTCTGGTTAGGTTGCTATGACAAGGTCTCAAATGTCTCTAGTAGCTTGTTATGATCAGGCAAAAAATAAATCAACAACTAGGTTGGTCTTTTTTCTTAGTCACAGGGTCTTCCTGATGTGTAGTGTGTGTACTAGTCCAGACCAGATAGTCAACACAATGTACTCTTGTCTTAACTACTACCAGATAACACTTCGACCTATCGCTAGACATATTAACAACAGACAACTTTTTGAGTTCTGAGCATTGGTGATCAGATTTTTAATGTTTTAGCATTTAGTTATTTTCTTTATAGATTCAGGGTATTTTGAGTCTGCTTAGAACACGTCAACTTCAACTACCCATGTAGCGAGTCCCACTCCGATGACTCCCAGATCTACACGACCTTAGGGCATCAGGCTTTAAATTCCCCGAAGGAATAATGGTGCTCGAGTAGCGAAGGCCGCTGGCAAACTACCCTTATTTGATTAACTTCTTTTAATTTCTTTTCACTTCTAGCTCAGAGTCTCATCTAGTCATCCTAACTGCCAATATATCCACAACTGGTCTAATTTTATCTAGTTAAGTCTCGAACAGGTAATTGGTTGAGGTCTCTAATCCAGACAAAGCTGTGCTCAATTATCAAGAATTCCCTATTCCTAATCAACTAGTCCAAGATAGCTATCAATTATCTCCTACTAACCATAACATACTACCTACATATCATAGACATAAGCAATTGTTTAACCAAGCATACTGCATTTAGACGTCTGAAAGACGGAAAAATTTTGAAATTTTTTTGGAAGGTTGTGAAAGTATGTGAAAACAAGCAAAATCATGCGAAAAAGTTTGCAAACTGCTACAGTGCACCGTGCACTGCTACCCCACACTTAAGTCTGGCACTGTCCTCAGTGTTCATGCATATCTAATTACCCCACACTTATTTGAAAATAAGAAGTAAAACAGAAAAATAAAGGATTCTGTATGGGTAAGTAAGACATAAAATAAAATAATTCAAACAATTATGTATGTCATATAAATCAAATTTGTACATAGATTCATACGTCATACAGCCCAGACATGTTTATACACATAGAACAAGAAAAACAAAAACAAAAGAAAAGGAAAGAAAAGGAAAGAAGGAGAGAGAGACTAAGAACCCGACGGATCGTTGTCCAGTGGACCTAAGTCTGCTAAGTCAAACTCAAAGTTTTCCGCTACTCAGGAAGTCTGCTGATGTATCTCCTCAATCCTGCTGGTGTTCATGGCGATCCTATCATCTATCATCGCTGATGCGATTCCGGTTGACGTACTAAATAGGTGTTATTTTACCCTATGTCGATTATGATTAATTAAGGACTGTGATTGACTAATTGTCACGTTTAGTCTTATGGTGTCACTTAATCAGCCAGAATCTAAGGCAGAGTACCTATCGTGTAGCTAGTCTATTGGAAAGTATCTACGATTTTACTAAGTTAATTATCGTACTCCCAGGGAAGTGGCAACGGCTTAGTAGTATCTAGCCTCTTATCCTAACTCTTATCTTATGATCCAGTTATGCAATCTTCATCAAATACTTTGATGAGAGGGTGATCCATTCTCCACTAGGTTCAAGTCTAATTAACCCTAGAAGTGTTTTAAAGATAAGTTCTGATTCTATGTTATACTGTTCCTATATGTTGATTGACCTATATTCGAGTGTTTTAGATATATCTTAGCCTGGAATGCAACTATGTTCTGTATCTAAAGGTGTACCACATCTGAGTCTCTATGCTACCGCCCCCTATCATTAAGGTAAACGGCCCTACTCACACTACGAACAAAGACAGTTATGAAAGCCCTATGTCACTTTCGGGGATCACTCTGAAGGCTCGTAATCGCTGGCATAACGCTCTACTCAGCCTACCTAGACTACTCTAACAAGCCAGGTGTTCAGCATGTTATTTTATCTAGTATGGCAGACACCAATACTAATTTATGCCTGTTAAACTAAACAGGTTATGAATAGACCGTGGTTAGGAATTGTCTATAACCCTATTTTAGTTTAAAAGAAACTACATTAGACATGCAGACATAATGATTATTTAGCAGGTTGCTATTTCCGGAAAAACATAATAACTTCAACATACAAAACAACTATTCATAAAATCATAATCTGATATTCATAATTGATGTTTAGGACAAAGCAATAAAACATATAAGAGAGGGGTATGGGGACTGATGCCATAAAGAAATCACCCTTTACTTAGTCTCGCCTACAGAGCGTACTGCTGTATATGTCGTATTGCTCGCCCTGACTCTGCTCACCAGAACCTTCGGAGGACGCTTCCTCAGCCTAGTAACTGGGCTTTACCTTAATACCCAGCTTAAGCCCAGCCCTGTAGACTGACTCTTCGAACGCCTAGAGCTCTCTTAGGGTCTCCTAACGAAACCCCGGGTATTCTATGAATACCGGAAACGAACCTATCTATAGAAACCTAAGATCTGAGACTATTTCTCAAAAACTAAAACAAAACACTAATAAGAAAGAAAACTGAGATCCGAGTCTCTAAGTGAGTTGTGTACTGGAAAACTGTACACTGGAAACCACTTAATGACTCAGATCGAGTGGAGAGGGATGAATTCAACTGCTGGAGGCCTGGGGTATTTATAGCAGCTTCCCGGAGTGAAAAATTCTGAAAAATTCGATGTGGGACAGCTTCTGGCGGTTCGGGACGCCCGTCCTGATTCGTTGACCTGGGTTCGGGATGCCCGTCCCGGTTCAGGACGCCCGTCCTGGCGGTTTGACAGGGTCGGGACGCCCGTCCCGGACCTTTGACCGGGTAAATATTTCCAAAAATTGCGTTTTTGCCCTAGAATTTGCTGTTTTCGTCTACTTTTCACCTGACACTTCCAAAATCATAAAAACCGTGAAATCAAGTAAATAGTAAATGATTAATGTCAATTTACTCTCGATTTCACATTAAAACATACATAAAAACATGCTAAAAATGTGATACGATTTTCGCGTATCAATCGCCAACTGTCTGTCAATCTTGTCCTCCATCATCGTCAGCCGTCTATCAATCCTGTCCATATCTCGACTGTATCGGGCCGATAGTTCTGCCAATCCGTGCGACATGTGTCGTTCGAAGGCAGTACGTGGCACGAACGTCTCGGATGGAGGGATATGCGCTGGAAATGCTTCCGATGCCGATGCCTGTCCTGTCTGCTCCGTGTGGATGGTGTCGCGGCCATTCGCATCCCGTACAACCATTCCCATGTTCCGTAGAATGGTAACGTCTGTGGGAATGGTGGTTGGGGCGACCAGAGTAAGCTCCGAGCCCTCTATGTCCAACTCCAGGTAGCGGGCTAGCCTGGTGATGTATGGTTCGAGTCGCAGACACTGTTTCCTAGTGTCTGTAGCGAATCCTCGCATAACGACCGCTACGAGTCTAGCCATCTCTACTGTAGATCCCATGTGCATGTTGGCTAGAAGGAATGTCTCCATCCGGGTGACAGTTCCGGGCGCTGTCAGTCGTCCTGACAATGTGTGTGCAATGATAGCATGCAGGTAACGAAAAGTAGGATAAATACTTGTGGCTTTTGCAAAGCCATGCTGGTATGGGACACCCGTCATGCAGATCTGAGCCCAAGCAGTGGAGACATCTGCAGACGTGAAGTCTCGAACTGCTGTGGTGTATGCGGGCGTATCCAGCTCATCTCTCTGCCAGATGCCTAGGGCGATGCCGAACTCGGCCATGCTCATCGACCGATCTATTCCGCCTAAACGGAATGTGATCTGCTCCTGGTGGCAGGTAAAAGACGCATAGAACTCACATACCAGCTCCAGGTATGTGGGCTCTGTGAGGATGAATACTCGACTGTACGGTGGCACGTCGAGTATGCGTCTAACTTCCGGCTCTACTCCCAGTGTCTGTACTGCTGCCCAATCCAGCGTTCTGCTCGTCAGTATCGTACGCCCGATGTACCCAGTGCATCTCGCTTGGTATGCTGTGCTGGAGGGAAACAGCATAAAAGGATGTGCCACTGAGGTAACTGTCATGGTAGATGTGGTACGAGCACGTTTAGGAGCCATTTAAAATGTATGAGAGAGTGTAGGTGGGAAAGAAAGCTTTAAACTCAAATTCTGAAGATGAATTTGAATTCAGAAGGATGAAATTAGGTTAGGGACGGATTTTGAATTTTTGGCGGGAAAATCGAATTTTGGAGGGAAATTCGAATTTTTAAACTTTGAGGAGTTTGCCAAAAATTTGTAGAGAGAGGCTAGAGAGAAATGTTTTTAGAGAGATGAATTTTTTGTTGTAGATTTGAGAGAAAATGAAAGAAATTGAATTTTTATAGAAGGGGCGGCCTTCGGGACGCCCGTCCCGGGTTGCATCGGGACGCGTGCCAATTCCGGGGAAATTTTTTTTTCTTCGTAATTCCCTGAAAATCTCAAGATACCAAAAATAATCATAATTCTTAACAAGGCTTCATGTTTATCCAATGAAATTCAGAAGTTGTTAAAAACTCTATGCAAAAATTCCTCAGTCTCTTTTCGAAAATTGTGACTACCCTAATTTTATCCTAACTTAAATTCAGCAAGAATTTCAGAAAAAAAAAACTGAGTTTGTGCAATGGAAAATAAACTGTATTTTCAAGACTCTTGTTTTTCATAGAAATAAAATGTCTGAAGAAATTGTTGAATATAAAAGACCCTTTAAAAAAAATGTTGAAAGATAACAAAATAAGGGTCAATTATTCAAGTTTCAGTTCAAAACGAATTATTTGTTGAAAGTAAAAGAATCTTCCCTTTTTAACGAATCCTATCTCTGATCTCCTGTAGTTCTGTCTGAATGTTTCGCATTTCTTGCAGTTCTGCTTGTATGTTGCGCATTTCCTCCTGCTGGTTCCTGTGTTCCTTTAAGATTTCCATCATCTCTCGGAGTAATTGCACATTTTGGTGTTCTATTGTGGTTCTGAGTTGGGTTACTTCAGAACTTAAGGTTAGAACAGCCTGATATGATCGTCTTAGTCCGCCCGGTATTGTCTGAGTCATAGCGCTTATCTTGTGAGATATAGCATCTACCCGGGCAGCCAAGGCTGATTGAGAACTGTCAGTGCTATCTTCTGATGAAGGTGGTTGGTCGTTAGGTGCGGGGGATGCAGGAGTATATTCAGGAGATTTCGGGGTGTACTCGGGAGATTTAGGAGTATATTCGGGAGAAGCAGGAGTGTATTCGGGAGAAGAAGGAATTGTTTGGATTTCTGGGGAAGTGTTATGTTCTACTTCGTCCAGAATATCCTGGGCTCTTGTTCCCTTCATTTCTGAGTGCAAAGTCTGGTTAGAAATAACAAATAGCAAAAAGTAGGACAGTGAAACAAGAAAGCAAGAAAAATATTTTCATGGATTTTGATTTATTTAGAAAGCAGGTAAATTTCCTTAATATGGTTTTAGAATAATTTTCTAAAATTTGATTATCCTAAGTGTCTTAATTCCAGATATTATCTAAAATTAATTAGTTATGATAATCCTATATTTAGGAAAGTGATTGTCTAACTAGTATAAGATAAGTGTAAGTCAAAAGTCTAGGTTACTACCGCTACCTATCATAAGTTTCTAGAATTGTGGCCAATAATCCTAAATTCATTATGATATTTCCCCGGCAACGGCGCAAAAAATCTGATGCGATTCCGGTTGACGTGCTAAATAGGTGTTATTTTACCCTATGTTGATTATGAATAATTAAGGAATGTGATTGACTAATTGTCACATTTAGTCTCTATGGTGTCACTTAATCAGCCAGAACCTAAGGCAGAGTACCTATCGTGTAGCTAGTCTGTTGGAAAGTATCTACGATTTTATTAAATAAATATCGTACTCACAGGGAAGTGGCAACGGCTTAGTAGTAACTAGCCTTTTATCCTAACTCCTATCTTATAATCCAGTTATGCAATCTTCATCAAATACTTTGATGAGAGGGTGATTCATTCTCCACTAGGTTTCAGTCTAATTAAACCTAGAAGTGTTTTATAGATGAGTCCTGATTCTATGTTATACTGTTCCTATATGTTGTTTGACCTATATTCGAGTATTTTAGATATATCTTAGCTTGGATTGCAACTATGTTCTGTGTCTAAAGGCGTACCACATCCGAGGTCTCTAATAAACCGCCCTACCTTAATGACGGCCCTACTCACGGTTCGGGACGAAGGCATCCATGAAAGCCCTATGTCACTTCGGGGATCATACCGCTTGCCCTAGCTGCCGGCATAATCAGACTCAGCTCGGCCCCTACCTAGACTACTTTAACAGGCAGGGTGTTCAACATGGTATTTTATCTAGCATGGCAGACACCAATACTAATTGATGCCTGTTAAACTAAACAGGTTATGATTAGACCGTGGTTAGGAATTGTCTATAACCCTAACTTTAGTTTAAAAGAGCACATTAAACATGCAGACATAGTGAATATTTAGCAGGTGGCTATTTCCGGAAAAACATAATAACGTCAACATATGAAACAACTATTCATAAAAATCGTAATATGATATTCATAATAAGTATTTAGGACAAAACAATAACAACATATAAGAGAGGGGTATGGGGACTGATGCCATAAAGAAATCACCCTTTACTTAGTCTCGCCGACAGAGCGTACTCCTGTATATGTCGTATTGCTCGCCCTCACTCTGCTCACCAGAACCTTCGGAGGACGCTTCCTCAGCCTAGTAACTGGGCTTTACCTTAATACCCAGCTTAAGCCCAGCCCTGTGGACTGACTCTTCGAATGCCTAGAGCCCTCTTAGGATCTCCTAACGAAATCTCGGGTATTCTATGAATACCAGAAACGAACCTATCTATAGAAACCTAAGATATGAGACTATTTCTCAGAAACTAAAACAAAGCACTAATAAGAAAGAAAACTGAGATCCGATTCTGTGAGTGAGTTGTGTACTAGAGAATTGTACACTGGACACCACTAAATGACTCAGATCGAGTGGAGAGGAATGAATTCAACTGCTGGAGGCCTGGGGTATTTATAGCAGCTTCCCGAAGTGAAAATTTCTGAAAAATTCGATGTGGGACAGCTTCTGGCGGCTCGGGACGCCCGTCCCGGATTGGGACGCCCGTCCCGGATTGGGACGCCCGTCCTAGTCAGTTGACCAGGTCGGGACGCCCATCCCGGCTTCGGGACGCCCGTCCAGGTGCCTTGACTTGGTTGGGACGCCCATCCCGGGTTCGGGATGCCCATCCCGACCCTTTGACCGGGTCAACATTTCCAAAAATTGCATTTTTGCCCCAAAATTTGCTGTTTTCGTCTACTTTTCACCTGACACTTCCAAAATCATAAAAACTGTGAAATTAAGTGAATAATGAACAATCAAGATCAAATTACCCTCGATTTCACCCAAATTCATACATAAAAACATGCTAAAAAGGTGATACGATTTTCGCGTATCACACTGCAAGAAAGTTCCCACACTATTAAGATTTTCAATGCCTCACAACAACGGGTGAGAGGTAGTGCCATGGTGTCATTAAAGATGGGAGCATGGGAAGGCCAGTGCAAGGTGACGGCCGTTCCATTGAAAGACTTTGATCTAATCCTAGGGATTGAGTTTTTGGTAATGGCCAAGGTGGCAGTGATGCAACATTTGCGTAGATTGATGATCATGGACGAGGGGACACCAAGCTTTTGTAAAGTGCACATACAAAGACTTGGATCAAAAGAATGCAAAGGGAATGTTGTCGGCAATGCATTTGAAGGATGGTTTAAGACGGGGTGAACCAACATTTGTGGCTATTTTGTTGGATCACTCAAAATTGCCTCAATCCATATCCAAGGTGTTGGATGAGTTTGCGAACTTGATGCCCGATGAGTTGCCTAAGGTGTTACCCCCGAAATGTGCCAATGATCACGAGATTGAGTTGGTACCTGGAGCAGTACCACCCGCGCAAGCACCATATCAAATGGGACTAGCATAGTTGTTGGAATTGAGGAAGCAGTTGGGTGAGTTGCTGGATGCACAATTTATCAGACCTTCAAAAGCCCCTTATGGTGCCCCTGCCTTATTCCAAGGGAAGGTAGATGGCTCGATGCGATTTTGTGTGGATTATCGAGTCTTGAACAAATTGATGGTGAAGAACAAGTACCCTATCCCGAATCCATTGGATTTGTTGGATAGGTTGGCAAAAGGGAGGTACTTCACCAAAGTTGATTTGCAGTCAGGATACTGACAAGTACGGATTGCCAATGGTGATGAGGCCAAGACCACAGTAGTGATAAGGTATGGCTCATTTGAGTTTTTAGTGATGCCTTTCGGCTTAACTAATGCCCCTGCTACATTTTGCAAGTTAATGAATGATGTTTTGTATGAATTTTTGGATAAATTCATGGTCATTTATTTGAATGATATTGTCATCTATAGTGAGTCTTTAGAGGAGCACATTAGACTTCTTCGACTTGTATTTGCAAAATTAAGGGAATATGTACACTACATCAAGAGGGAGAAGTGCGAGTTTTGTAAAAAGGAAATTAAGTTCCTTGGTCACATTATCAGCCATGGTTCACTTAGGATGGATCCTTAAAAGGTGGAGGCCATTGAGAGTTGGTCTGCCTCGATGGCAGTGGCAGAGTTGAGAAGGATCTTGCTTAAGGAAGCACATGATTCGTTGTGGGCTGGTCATCCTGGCATTGAAAGAACTCGTTCTTTGTTGGCAAGAAGATTCTTTTGGCCGCGGATGGAGGATGACATTGAAGCGTACATCCGAACGTGTTTGGTGTGTCAACAAAACAAGGTTGAAAGGCCAAGGGAACCTAGTTTGTTGCAACCTCTTCCTATTCCCGAGGGGCTATGGCAAAGTATTTCGATGGATTTCATCTCTTGATTGCCTAAGGTGAATGACTTAACTTCAATTTTGTTAATAGTTGATAGGTTTTCGAAATATACTGTATTTGTCCCTGCCCCATCATCTTATCCAGCTGACGTTGTAGCTGAGTTATTTTTCAAACATGTTGTAAAGTGTTTTGGTGTACCAAAGGACATAGTTAGTGACATGGATGCCAGGTTTATTGGTAGATTTTGGGTGGCTTTATTTGGATTGCTGGGATTCGAACTGAAATTTTTGACTGTCAATCATCCTCAGACCGATGGTCAGATGGAGAGGATCAATGCCTTGTTGGAGGAGGATTGAGGCATTATGTGACGGCAAGTCAGAAGAATTGGGTGAATCTTTGATATGCACAAATCATATCAATTTTTTAGCATGTTTTTAGGCACAATTTAGGGCAAAATTGGTGTTAAATTGTTCTTAATTGACTGTTATTAACTCGATTTTGCAGTTTTTTTTATTTTGGAAGTGTTAGGTGAAAAGTGCAAGAAAATGGCAAAATTTGGGGCAAAAACGTGATTTTCAGAAGTTCGGAAGTCGGGATGGGCGTCCAGAACCTAGGACGGGCGTCCTTACCTGGTCAACAGACCAGGACGGGTGTCCAGGACTTGGGACGGTCGTCCTTACCTGGTCAACAGGCCGGGACTGGCGTCCCGAACGCCTGTTCAAAGTCGCACATCGATTTTTGCAGAAAAATTCACCCAGATCCCCTGCTATAAATACCCCAGGCCTTCCTCAGTTGAATTCATTCCTCTCCACTCGATCTGAGTCATTTAGTGACTTCAAGTATACAATTTTCTATAGTATACAAGTCACTTAGTGATTTCAGGTTTTTAGTTTAGGTATATTTATAGTTTTTGAGAGTGTCTCGTGTTCTTTGTTTCTGAGAATCTGTCTCAGATCTTAGAATACGACTAGATAGGTTCGTTTTTTGTATTCATAGAATACCCAGGATTTCGTTAGGAGATCCTAAGAGAGCACTAGGCGTTCGAAGAGTTAGTCAACAAGGCTGTGCTTAAGCTGGGTATTAAGGTAAAGCATAGCTACTAGGCTGAGGAAGCAGCCTCCGAAGGTTCTGTCGAGCAGAGTCGGGTCGAGCAGTCCAGCATATACAAGCAGTTGCTCCATCAGCGAACTACGTAAAGGGCGAATACTTTATGGCATAGGTCCCCTTGTCCCTCTCTTTATATGTCTGTATTATGTTCGTCCAAATACTTATTATGAATATTAAACTATGATCTTATGAATATGTATTTTACATGTTGAAGTCATTTATATTTTTCCGGAAAGGTCATCAGCTTAGCTATCATTATGACTGCATGTCTACTTTAGTCTCTTTTAAACTAGATGAATGGTTATAGACAACTCCTAACGACGGTCTAATCATAACCGGTTTAGTTTAACAGACATTAATTTAGGACTTCCCGTAGGAAGAATTAATGTCTGCCATATTAGATGAAATAACCTATAGATCACCATGTTTGTTAAAGTAGTCTAAGTAGGCTGAGTTTGTGTGTTTATGCCGGCGTTAGGGCGAGCGGCATGATCTCCTGAGTGACACAGGACTTTCATGGATGCCTTTAGCTCGAACCGTGAGTAGGGCCGTCAATGGCGATGAGGCGGTTTATTAGGTAACTCAGAGGTGGTACACAAGTAGAATCAGTACATAATTGCAATCTAGACCAAGATATATCTAAAATACTTGAAGATAGGTCAATCAACATGTAGGAACAGTATAACATAAATCAGAACACTATCTATAAAACACTCTTGTAGGTTTAAATAGACTTGAACCTAGTGGAGAATGAATTACCATCTCATCAAAGAATTTGATGAACGATTGCATAACTGGATCATAAGATAAGAGTTATGGTAGAAGGATAGTTACTACTAAGCCGTTACCACTTCCCTGGGAGTACGATAATTTATTGAATTAAAATCGTAGATACTTTCCAATAGACTAGCTACACGATAGGTACTCTGCCTTAGGGCGAACTCTGTCTATTTGAATTCTATCACAGAGAAAAACCCTCAAGTTCCCTGCTATAAATACCCCAGGCCTTCCTTAGTTGAAATCATCCCTCACCACTCAATACAAGTCAATTAGTGGATCATTTGATCCCTCTTCACTCGATCTGAATCATCTAGTGACTTCAAGTGTACATTTCTACACTCGATACAAGTCATTTAGTGATCTCAGGTGCATCACACGAGTAGTTTAATAATACGAGAGTATCTCGTTTTCTTTGTTTTCTGAGTGTTTATCTCAGAATCTTAGAATTCAAATAGACAGAGTTCATCTTTGGTATTCATAGAATACCCAGGATTTCATTAAGAGATCCTAAGAGGGTATTAGGTGAGCGAAGAGCTAGTCAACAGGGCTTTGCTTAAGCTCAGGATGTAAGGTAAAACAATTGCTACTAGGCTAAGGAAGCGTTCTCCGAAGGTTCTATCAAGCAGAGTCAGGTTAAGCAATCCAGGATATACAAGTAGTCGCTCCGTCGGCGGACCTGATAAAGGGTGAATACTTTATTGTGGTGGTTCCCTAGATCCTCACTATATATTTTGTATTCTGTTTGTCTAAATACCTATTTGGATATTAAATTATGATGATAGGTTATATATGTTTTGCATGTTGAAGTTGTTTTCATTTTTTAGGAAAGGTCACCTGCTTAATTAAACATTACAACTGCATATCTACTTGCTGATATGCATAAATCATATCACTTTTTTAGCATGTTTTAGGCATAATTTAGGGTGAAATTGATGTTAAATCGCTCTAATTGATTATTATTAACTCAATTTCATAGTTTTTGTGATTTTGGAAGTGTCAGGTGAAAAGTACAAGAAAATGGCAAATTTTGGGACAAAAATGTGATTTTCAGAAGTTCGAACGTCGGGATGGGCGTCCCGAACCCAGGACGGGAGTCCAGGACTTGGGACGGCTGTCCTGACCTGGTCAACAGGTTGGGACGGGCGTCCCAGATCCAGGACGGGCGTCCCGAGCCCCAGATCAGAATCCCACATCGATATTTGAAGAGAAATTCACCCAGTTCCCCTACTATAAATACCCCAGGCATTCCTCAGTTGAAATCATTCCTCTCCACTCGATCTGAGTCATTTAGTGACTTCAAGTATACAGTTTTCCATAGTATACAAGTCACTTAGTATTCTCAGGTTTTAGTATAGGTTTATTTATATTCTTAGAGAGTGTCTCGTGTTCTTTGTTTCTGAGAGTCTGTCTCAGATCCTAGAATACGACTAGACATGTTCATTTTCGGTATTCATAGAATACCCGAGATTTCGTTAGGAGATCCTAAGAGGGCACTAGGCGTTCGAAGAGTCAGTCAATAGGGCTGTGCTTAAGCTGGGTATTAAGGTAAAGTATAGCTACTAGGCTGAGGAAGCGTCCTCCGAAGGTTCTATCGAGCAGAGTCGGGTCGAGCAGTCCAACATATACAAGCAGTTGCTCCATTAGCGGACTACGTAAAGGGTGAATACTTTATGGCATCGGTCCCCTTGTCACTCTCTTTATATGTCTGTACTGTGTTCGTCCAAATACTAATTATGAATATTGGATTATGATTATATGAATATGTGTTATGCATGTTGAAGTACTTTATGATTTTTCGAAAATGGTCACCATCTTAACTTTCATTATGTCTGCATGTCTAATGTAGTTTCTTTTAAACTAAATGTAGGGTTATAGACAACTCCTAACTACGGTCTAATCATAACCTGTTTAGTTTAACTTTCATTATGTCTTCAGAAAGCATTAATGTCTGCCATATTAGATGAAATAACCTATAGATCACCATATTTGTTAGAGTAGTCTAAATAGGCTGAGTTTGTGTGTTTATGCCGACATTAGGGCGAGCGGCATGATCTCCTAAGTGACATAGGACTTTCATGGATGCCTTTAGCTCGAACTGTGAGTAGGGCCGTCAATGGTGATGGGTCGGTTTATCAGGTAACTCAGATGTGGTACACCTTTAGACTCAGTACATAATTGCAATCTAAACCAAGATATATCTAAAATACTCGAAGATAGGTCAATCAACATGTAGGAATAGTATAACATATAATCAGAACATTATCTGTAAAACACTCTTAGGATTAGATAGACTTAAACCTAGTGGAGAATGAATCACCCTCTCATCAAAGATTTTGATGAATGATTGCATAACTGGATCATAAGATAAGAGTTAGGGTAAGAGGATAGTTACTACTAAGCCGTTACCACTTCCCTGGGAGTACGATATTTGATTTAATTAAAATCGTAGATACTTTCCAACAGACTAGCTACACGATAGGTACTCTGCCTTAGGTTCTGAATGATTAAGTGACAGTATAGAGACTAAATGTGACAATTAGTCAGGCTAAGTCCTTATTTGCTCAAAATCAACATAGGGTAAAACAACACCTATTTTAGTATATCATTCGGATCACATCAGATTTTTGGCGCCGTTGCTGGGTAAATATCATAATAAATTTAGGATTCCTGATCAAAATTCTAGTAACTTAGACCTTAGACCTAACACTTATTTTATGCTAGTTAGACAATCAATTTCCGAATTATAGGGTTATCATAACTAATTAATTTTAGACATTATCTTAAATTAAGACATTTAGGATAATCAAATTTTAGAAAATTATTCTAAAACCATATTGAGGAAATTTAACTGCTTTCGAAATAAAATATAAAAAGAAAAAAAATGTTAAAAATTCAAAACTCAAAAATATTTTTCTTGTTGTTCTTATTTATCCGTATTTTATTTTTCTCTCTGTCTTTGTTATTTGTTATTTTATCCTAACCAGACTTTACACTCATAGATGAAGAGAACAAGAGCAGCTACAAACCAAGCAAAGAAAACAGAAAACCCTAACACTCCAGGTCGAAAGAAGACAAAACCAGAAGGACCATCTTGTCCTGAACAAAAAAAACCACGGGACAACCCTCCTCCACAACTTATAGAAGTAAACTCAAGCCTAGACACCAGTGATTTAGTGAGAAGATTGTTGAACACCCGTGAGCCCAGTCCCACGGAAGATGATCCTTCTGAAGAAACCTTTCCTCCGAGAGAAGAACCTCAAAGATCTCCAGTTCACACTCCTACCCAGAGAGTTCCTAGAAACCCACCACCCCTTGACCAAACCCAAAACTCACCAACATCTCATGAGTACACTCCAATGCCTAACGAGCACACCCCTTCATCCGGGGGAAGTACTAATGGTTCTCAGTCAGTTTTGTCCATGCAGATAGATACTTTGACTCACAGGATTTACCAGATGGATCAAGCGATCGCAAGCAGACTGTGTCATTCAGAACAGAGCATTCTGAATATCACAGCCAATATGGACCAACTAAGGGCCACAGTAAGCCTCCAGGAGAGCCAAGGTGCACAGATACTATGGGAGTTAGCTGACATAAGAAGTGAGCAGGGCAGGCAAAGGGAGGAGATGAGAGCTATGCGCATAGAGATGCGAGAAATCAGGCATAAAGGCCATTAAAAAAAGGGAAGATTCTTTTTACTTTTTCAGCAAATAAATTGTTTGAACTAAAATTAAATAATTTACACCCACTTTTTATTTTCAAACTTTTTAAAAGGGTCTTTTATTTTATTCAGTAATTTTTCTTCAGGCATTTTATGTTTCAAATTCTTTATGAAAAATAAATGTGTTCAAAATACAATTTATTTTCAATAATTAAATTGTATAAACTTAGTCTTTTGTTTTTTATAATTCTTGCTGAATAGAGGTTAGGATATGATTAGGGTAGTTATGATTTTTGAAAAAAAGAGATTGAGAATTTTTGCAAAGAGTTTTTAACAGCTTCTGAATTTGATAAGCTAAACATGAAGATTTGTTAAATATTATGATTGTTTTTTGTGTACTAAGATTTGCAGGGAATTATGAAAAAAAAAATCCGGAAGTGGCACACATCCCGAGGCAACTCGGGATGGGTGTCCCGATTCTAGACGGGCGTCCAGCCGGGACGGGCTTCCTGCCTCCGGGACGAGTGTCCCGAAGGCTGCCCCCTTCTACAAAAATGCCATTTTTCTTCATTTTCTCTCAAACCAACCACCAAAAATCATCTCTCTACAAAATTCTCTCCACCTTCTCTCTACAAATTTTTGGCAACCTCTTGAAATTTCAAAATTTGAATTTCCCTCCAAAATTTGAATTTCCCGTCAAAAACTCAAAATCATTCCCTAACCAAATCCATCCTTCCGAATTCAAATTCACCTCCAGAATTCGAATTCGAATCTTCTTTCCCGCCTAAATTCTCAAATTCTCTCGAACGTTCTCAACTAAATGGCTCCCAAACGCGCTCGTATCACTTCTTCCATGACCGTCACATCTGTGGCACACCCTTTTATGCTTTTACCTTCCATTCCAGCATACCAGGAGAGATGTCATGGATATATCGGACGCAACATACTGGTTGGCAGAACGCTTGACTGGGCAGCAGTCCAAACACTGGGAGTTGAACAGGAGGTCCGACGCATACTCGACGTACTACCCTACAGTCGAGTCTTCATCGTCACTAAGCTGACCTACCTAGAGCTAGTATGTGAGTTCTATGCTTCATTTACATTCCAGCAGGAGCACATCACATTCCATCTGGGCAGAATGGATCGATCGATGAGCATGGCCGAGTTCGGCATCGCCTTGGTGATGCGTTTCCGACTGATATGCTAAATATGTGTTATTTTACCCTATGTTGATTATGAGTAATTAAGGACTGAGATTGACTAATTGTCACATTTAGTCTCTATGGTGTCACTTAATCAGCCAGAACCTAAGGCAGAGTACCTATCGTGTAGCTAGTCTGTTGGAAAGTATCTACGATTTTACTAAATAAATATCGTACTCCCAGGGAAGTGGTAACGGCTTAGTAGTAGCTAGCCTTTTATCCTAACTCTTATCTTATGATCTAGTTATGCAATCTTCATCAATAACTTTGATGAGAGGGTGATCCATTCTCCACTAAGGTTTAAGTCTACCTAAGCCTAAAAGTGATTTATAGATAAGGTCCTAATTCTATGTTATATTGTTCCTATATGTTGATTGACCTATCTTCAAATGTTTTAGACATGTCTTGGCCTGGATTGCAACTATGTTCTGAGTCTAAAGGTGTACTGATGCGTTCCGATTGGTATGCTAAAAGATAGGCTTTATTTACCTATGTTGATTATGAGTAATTAAGGACTGAGTCTTACTAACTGTCACTTAGCATTCAATTATTGTCACTTAATCAATCAGAACCTAAGGCAGAGTACCTATCGTGTAGTTAGTCTGTTGGAAAGTATCTACGATTTTATTAAGTTAAATATCGTACTCCCAGGGAAGTGGCAACGGATTAGTAGTAACTAGCCTTTTATCCTAACTCTTATCTTATGATCCAGTTATGCAATCTTCATCAAATACTTTGATGAGAGGGTGATCCATTCTCCACTAGGTTTAAGTCTAATTGATCCTAAAAGTGTTTTATAGATGAGTCCTGATTCTATGTTATACTATTACTATACATTGATTGACCTATATTCGAGTATTTTATACATGTCTTGGCCTGGATTGCAACTATGTTCTGTGTCTAAAGGTTACCACATCTGAGTTTCTACGCTACCGCCCCATAGTTAAGGGTAAAGGCCCTACTCACGGCTCGGACTAAAGTCAGCAATGAACGGTACCCTATGTCACTTCGGTATCATGCTGCTCGTCTCATAACCGCCGGCATAACACTCTACTCAGCCTACCTAGACTACTTTCAACCAACAGGGTGTTCCGCAGATTATTTTATCTAGTATGGCAGACATCAATACTAATTGATGCATGTTAAACTAAACAGGTTATGAATAGACAGTGGTTAGGAATTGTCTATAACCCTAATTTCAGTTTAAAAGAACGGCAATAGACATGCAGACATAATGAATATTTAAGCAGGTGGCCATTTCCGGAAAATCATAATAACTTCAGCATATAAAATAGATATTCATAAGAATCGTAATCTGATATTCAAATTAATATTTAGATAAAACAATTCGTAAAGATACAGAACCTCGTCTAGGGGACCCACTGTCATAAAGTAATCACCACTTTATGTAGGTCCAGCCGGTGCTGCAGCTCCTGTATGCTCCTGACTGCTCGATCCTACTCTTCTCGGCAGAGCCTTCGGAGAACGCTCCTCAGACCTAGTAGCAATTGCTTTACCTTACATCCCGGGCTTAAGCAAATTGCCCTAATCTGACTAAGAACACTCACCCTATCTCTCTCTTAGGATCTCCTAACGAAATCCCGGTATTCTATGAATACCAAAAACGAACCTATCTATCGAAGCCTAAGCTCTGAGACTATTTCTCAGAAACTAAGAAAATGAAACACTAAAGAAAGAAAGAAAACTGAAACTGAAACCCGAGTCTCTCAGTGACTTGTGTACTCGAGAATTGTACACTGGAAGTCTCTGAATGACTCAGATCTAGTGGAGAGGGATGATTTCAACTCTTGGAGGCCTGTGGTATTTATAGCAGCTTTCTGGAGTGAAAAATTCCAAAACTTTCGATGTGGGACAACTTCTAGTGCTTCGGGACGCCCGTCCTGGTAGTTTGACTGGGTCGGGACGCCCGTCCCGGACCGTTGACCAAGTCAGCATTTCCAAAAATTGCATTTTTACCCCAAAATTTGCTGTTTTCGTCTACTTTTCACCTGACACTTCCAAAATCATAAAAAATGTGAAATTGAGTAAATAACAATCAATTAAGATCGATTTCCTATCAATTTCACCCTAAATCATATATAAAAACATGCTAAAAAAGTGATACGATTTTTGCGTATCAGATAACCCCACACTTAGCTTTTTGCTTGTCCTCAAGCAAAGTCTACCTGAAGTCAGTGATTCTAAACCATATGTACATTCCTAGTCATGTTTTTATTCCAAAAATTCTTCAGACAATTCTTAACACAGGTCTGACTGATTAGGTTACTATGACAAGGTCTCAAATGTCTCTAGTAGTTTGTTAGGGTTGAGCAGAAAGTAACTTAACAACTTGGTTGAACTTTTCTCTTAGTCATAAGGTCTTCCTGATGTGTAGTGTGTGTACTAGTCCAGACCAGATAGTCAACACAATAAACTCTTGTCTTAACTATTACTAGATAACACTTCGACCTATCGCTAGACACACTGACAACAGATAACTTTCTGAGTTCTGAGCTTTGGTGATCAGATTCTATCATTTAGCATTTATTGATTTCTTTCGTTTATAGATTTTCTAGGGTATTTTGAGTCTGCTTAGAACACGTCAACTTCAACTACCCATGTAGCGAGTCCCACTCCGATGACTCCCAGATCTACACGACCTTAGGGCATCAGGCTTTAAGTTCCCCGAAGGAGTGGTGCTCGAGTAGCGAAGGCCGCTGGCAAACTACCCTATTTTAATTAGCTCACTTTTTTTTTCTTTTTCACTTTTGGCTCAGAGTCTCATCTAGTCATTCCAATTGTCAATGCATCCTACAACTCGTCTAATTTTATCTAGTTAAGTTTTGAAAAGGTAATTGGTTGAGGTCTCTAATCCAGACTAAGTTGTGCTCAATTATCAGGAATTCCCTACTTCTAATCAATAGGTTCAGTAATAGTTATCAATTATCTCCTACTACCCACAACATACTACCTACATATCATAGACATAAGTAATTGTTTAACCAATCATACTGCATTTAGAAGTCTGAAAGATGGAAAAATTTTGAAAATTTTTGGAAGGGTGTGAAAATATGGGGAAAACAAGCAAAAGCATGCAAAAATTTTCTCAGACTACTACAGTGCACCGTGCACTGCTACCCCACACTTAAGTCTGACACTGTCCTTAGTGTTCATGCATATCTAAACTACCCCACACTTATTTGAAGACAAGAAGAAATGAAAACAAAATAGAAAACTCTTACCCCACACTTATTTGACTAACTAAGGGTAAGAGAGAAAATAAAACAACCAACAAAACAAGACACAAAAATGAAGAAAATAAAAGTAAAGGAAGATGAGATTAGAAAAACTCCCTTCTTGCCTCGAGCAGAAGGGTTTTCTCTGATCTGTCAATTGGCTCTTCACCTTAGCCATGTGCTATTGCTGAGGCATTCTTGACTCTGTAAGCTCTAAATACTGGAACGGATGACGTCAGCTTCGATCCTTCATCGTCGAGCTCTAGGTAGTGGCCTATTCATTTGATGAATGGCTCGAGCCCCACGGACTGCTTCCTAGAATCATTTGTAAGATTTCTCATAATCATAGCAACGTGTCCAGGAGGAACGTGTCTAGGAATGAGATTTCTTGGGATTTGTGTGCCTTCCTGCCAATGTTAGTAAAGGTATTGCATGCAAGTCTCGAATGGAAGAAAAGATACTTGAAGTTTTGGCGAAGCTGTGGTGGTAGGGGCTCCAGTTGTATAGATCTGGGCCCAAGTATTTGAGACTTCCTCGGGGAAGTTTCTCACAGCTGATTGGTATGCAGGGAATGCAAGCTCCTCCATTGCTATGCTCCTGATACAATGCTAAATTCCTCTATATCCTTCGACCGTTCGATACCACTTGGTATATCACTTGCTTGCACTGGTCTGGCTTTAATTGTTGCAAGTATCTCATCTATTGCTTCTGCGAGTAGGGGTTTTACTGTGGTGGTGTCTTCTGAAAGTTTCCAGCTTCCGAATTACTCCTCAGCTAAATCCCGTATGATTCCTCTAGTTGGAATTGTATGCATTTCCCATTGGAGCAGCATTCTGCAGTAACCTACTCCTACCTCTTTTGGAATGGTCAGTCATTCCCATAGCAATCCCTGCTAAAGTGTGGTACTTAGCAGACGTCACAGATTTGATACACAGGCTGAACATTTCTTCCTAAAACATTAGCACTCTGAATTTGGAAAACAACTAGAATTTGCACATGCCTTTAACATCATTAGTAGGTAATGCATGTGGTTCAGGCTATTTTCGAAAAGTGTTCCACGACTACTATGATGTAATTATTTTCAAAGGAAAGAAAAAAGAAAGGATTTAATGAATACCCCAGATATCAAAAGGATTGTAAAACTTTGTGTACCTTGTTGGGGGTAGATGATCTCTGAAGGATGTGTTACCTGTTATTTGGCAAGCATCGCAAGACTGTATTAGAGATACAAAATCCTTGAATATAGTGGGTCATCAAGATCCTGCTTTCAACACTTTCCGGACAGTGTTGATAGCCATCAATTGGTTTCCCGTAGATGCTTTAGGGCAATGCTCCAAAATCTTGTGTCCTTCATCTTCTGAGACACATCTTCTGATCAACTGATCTGCACAAATTTGAAATAGAAGAGAAACTGCCCAATAGTAATATTTCAAATCAGCAAAGAATTTCTTCTTTTGCTGATAAGTCATATCACTTGGAACTTATTCAGTGACTAGATAATTTGCAATAAACCACATATGAGAATTATTATACATAGCAAACAATGCAAATAAGTTTTCATCCAAACATTTATCAGTATTAAACTAGCATCTAACTTGGGGTTTTCTAATCTAGACCAATGGTTTGCTTTCTAGATTTTCAACCCTTTTTCTTATCCCTTTATTCTATATCAAGTTCAAGTAACAATAAAACTTAACTTAATCAAGTATGGTTCAACATTAGTTTTATTGAACACAGATATCTTAGAGTGATCAGTGTCACCTATTGTTTTTAGACAAGACTAGATAAGATTAGGATTTATCATACATGAACTTTCTTATCATGTTTCTGTCCTAAAACAATTCTTACTACATCATTACATCACATATTCATTCAAAAAGTAGATTTCAATCAGGTGATGTCATAATGGGTGCAATAATTCATTTTGGTTTAAAAGATCTCATGCAATTATCAACATAACAAAAGGAACATCCTTTTTTTCAATAGAACATTCAAAGGTCTGGCTAATAGAACATAACTCGTCCTAATAAGGCCGGCATGACTCTAAGAAAATTCTAAACTAGAGTTTCTTCCCGATAAAAATCTAAGCCAACATTTTACAACTCAGAAGAAAATATATTTTATCCTCATTTCCATTTTTATTTCTTCGAAATTAAATAAAGGAAGAAAAACATGAAAAAGAGCAACTAAGAAAACAACTAAACAAACAAGGGATAGGGAAAAGGAACAACTCACCGTTGAGCAAGAAAGATACATTCTTTTTGGGATTTTAAATTTAAAAATTTTTTTTTCTCTTTTTTTTTCCGAAAGCAGTTAAATTTCCTCAATATGGTTTTAGAATGATTTTCTAAAATTTGATTATCCTAAGTGTCTTAATTTCAGATATTATCTAAAATCAATTAGTTATGATAATCCTATATTTCGGAAATTGATTGTCTAACTAGCAGAAAATAAGTGTTAGGTCTAAGGTCTAGGTTACTACCGTTACCTATCATAAGTCTCTAGAATTGTGGCCTTTAATCCTAAATTCATTATGATATTTCCCCGGCAACGGCGCCAAAAATCTGATGCGTTCCGATTGGTATGCTAAAAGATAGGCTTTATTTACCTATGTCGATTATGAGTAATTAAGGACTGAGTCTTACTAACTGTCACTTAGCATTCAATTATTGTCACTTAATCAATCAGAACCTAAGGCAGAGTACCTATCGTGTAGCTAGTCTGTTGGAAAGTATCTACGATTTTATTAAGTTAAATATCGTACTCCCAGGGAAGTGGCAACGGATTAGTAGTAACTAGCCTTTTATCCTAACTCTTATCTTATGATCCAGTTATGCATCTTCATCAAATACTTTGATGAGAGGGTGATCCATTCTCCACTAGGTTTAAGTCTAATTGATCCTAAAAGTGTTTTATAGATGAGTCCTGATTCTATGTTATACTATTACTATACGTTGATTGACCTATATTCGAGTATTTTAGACATGTCTTGGCCTGGATTGCAACTATGTTCTGTGTCTAAAGGTTACCACATCTGAGTTTCTACGCTACCGCCCCATCGTTAAGGGTAACGGCCCTACTCACAGCTCGGACTAAAGTCAGCAATGAACGGTACCCTATGTCACTTCGGTATCATGCTGCTCGTCTCATAACCGCCGACATAACACTCTACTCAGCCTACCTAGACTACTTTCAACCAACAGGGTGTTCCGCAGATTATTTTATCTAGTATGGCAGACATCAATACTAATTGATGCCTGTTAAACTAAACAGGTTATGAATAGACCGTGGTTAGGAATTGTCTATAACCCTAATTTCAGTTTAAAAGAACGGCAATAGACATGCAGACATAATGAATATTTAAGCAGGTGGCCATTTCCGGAAAATCATAATAACTTCAGCATATAAAACAGATATTCATAAGAATCGTAATATGATATTCAAATTAATATTTAGATAAAACAATTCGTAAACATACAGAACCTCGTCTAGGGGACCCACTGTCATAAAGTAATCACCACTTTATGCAGGTCCAGCCGGTGCTGCAGCTCCTGTATGCTCCTGACTGCTCAATCCTACTCTTCTCGGCAGAGCCTTCGGAGAACGCTCCTCAGACCTAGTAGCAATTGCTTTACCTTACATCCCGGGCTTAAGCAAATTGCCCTAATCTGGCTAAGAACACGCACCCTATCTCTCTCTTAGGATCTCCTAACGAAATCCCGGTATTCTATGAATACCAAAAACGAACCTATCTATGGAAGCCTAAGCTCTGAGACTATTTCTCAGAAACTAAGAAAATGAAACACTAAAGAAAGAAAGAAAACTGAAATTGAAACCCGAGTCTCTCAGTGACTTGTGTACTCGAGAATTGTACACTGGAAGTCTCTGAATGACTCAGATCGAGTGGAGAGGGATGATTTCAACTCCTGGAGGCCTGAGGTATTTATAGCAGCTTTCTGGAGTGAAAAATTCCAAAAATTTCGATGTGGGACAACTTCTGGTGCTTCGGGACGCCCGTCTTGGATTGGGACGCCCGTCCTGGTAGTTTGATTGGGTCGGGAGGCCCGTCCCGGACCGTTGACCAAGTCAGCATTTCCAAAAATTGCATTTTAACCCCAAAATTTGCTGTTTTCGTCTACTTTTCACCTGACACTTCCAAAATCATAAAAAATGTGAAATTGAGTAAATAACAATCAATTAAGATCGATTTCCTATCAATTTCACCCTAAATCATATATAAAAACATGCTAAAAAAGTGATACGATTTTTGCGTATCATGTACCACATCTGAGTAATCTGATAAACCGCCCCATCGCCAAGGTAAACGGCCCTACTCACGTTTCGAGCAAAAGTCAACTATGAAAGCCCTATGTCACTTAGGGGATCACACTGCTGGCCCTTAACGCCGGCATAAACGCTCTACTCAGCCTACCTAGACTACTTTAACAAACAGGGTGTTCCGCGGGTTATTTTATCTAGTATGGCAGACACCAATACTAATTGATGCATGTTAAACTAAACAAGTTATGAATAGACCGTGGTTAGGAATTGTCTATAACCCTACATTTAGTTTAAAAGAAACTACATTAGACATGCAGACATAATGAATATTTAAGCAGGTGGCCATTTCTGGAAAAACATAACAACTTCAACATATATAACAAATATTCATAAAAATCATAATCCAGTATTCTAAATTATTCTTTAGACAAACACAATAACAACATATAAGAGAGGGACAGAGGGACTGATGCCATAAAGAAATCACCCTTTACTTAGTCTCGCCGATGGAGTGTACTACTGTATATGTCGTACTGCTTGACCCGACTCTGCTCGCCAGAACCTTCGGAGGACGCTTCCTCAGCCTAGTAACTGGGCTTTACCTGAATACCCAGCTTAAGTCGAGCCCTGTGGACTGACTCTTCGAACGCCTAGAGCCCTCTTAGGATCTCCTAACGAAATCCCGGGTATTCTATGAATACCGGAAACGAACTATCTATCGAACCCTAGGATCTGAGACTAATTCTCAGAGACTAAGAAAAACGAAACACTAAAAAGAAAGAAAGAAAACTTATACTGAAATATGAGTCTCTGAGTGATTTGTGTACTAGAGAATTGTACACTTGAAGTTACTGAATGACTCAGATCAAGTGGAGAGGGATGATTTCAACTGAGGAAGGCCTAGGGTATTTATAGCAGCTTCATGGAGTGATTTTTCATCAAACATTCGATGTGGGACTTGAATTTCTGGTTCGGGATGTCCGTCCCGGTCTGTTGACCAGGTCGGGACGGCCGACCCAAGTCTTGGACGCCCGTCCTGAATCGGGACGCCCTCCCCGAAGTCCGAACTTCTAGAAAATTGCGTTTTTGCCCCGAAATTTGCCATTTTCTTCTACTTTTCACCTGACACTTCCAAAATCATAAAAACTGTGAAATTGAGTTAATAACGAATAATTAAGATCGATTTAACCTCAATTTCACCCTAAATTATGCCTAAAAACATGCTAAAAACATGATATGATTTATGCATATCACTTGGGTATTTGGCAGAGGGACGAGCTGGATACGCCCGCCTACACCATAGCAGTTCGAGACTTCACTTCTGCAGACGTCTCCACCGCTTGGGCTCAAATTTGTACAACGAGTACTCCCTACCAGCATGGCTTTGCGAAAGCCACAGGTATTCATCCTGCTCTTCGCTATTTACATGCCATTATAGCACACACTCTGTCAGGACGTCGGGCGGCCCCCGAGAATGTCACCCAGATGGAGACATTCCTCCTGGCCAACATGCATCTGGGTTCTACAGTAGAGATGGCTCGACTTATTACTGTCATCATGCGGGGTTTTGCTACGGACACTCGAAAACAGTATCTGGGGCTCAGGCCGTTCATCACTAGGATAGCCCACTACTTGGAGTTGGACATCGAGGGCTCAGAGCTGACCCAGGTTACCCCGACCACCATTCCTACGGACATTACCAATCTACGGAACATGGGGATGGTCGTACGGGATGCAACTGGACGCTACTCCATCCACACGGAGCAGCAAGGACAGGCATCGGCACCGGGATCGGTCCCAGCACATATACCTCCGACCGAGACATTCGTCCCACGCACTGCCTTTGAGCGACATCTGTCGCACGGATTTGCGGAACTTTCACCCCGATATAGTCGGGATATGGAAAGAATCGAGAGGTGGATGTCGATGATGGATGATATAATCGCCATGAATACTAGTAGGGTCGAGGAGATTTTTCAGCATACCTCCCGACTGGTTGACGTCACAGAGGTCTACCTTTCAGTAGACTTCCGTCCACCCGATGACGATGAGCCAGGTTCTTAGTTTTCTTTTCCTTTTTCTTTTTCTTCTTTTGTTGCTTTTGCTTTATGTGTGCGATCATGTCTGGGCTGTATGAAATATGAATCTCTATATGATGTTGATTGATATGACATAACAACATTTGTTGCTTTTACTATATTGTGTTATTTCTTTTAATTGCTTTACTTTCTTTCTTACCCTTAGTTAGTAAAATAAGTGTGGGGTAAGAGTTTTCTGTTTTGTTTTTATTTCCTCTTGTTTTCAAATAAGTGTGGGGTAATTTAGATATGCATGAACACTGAGGACAGTGTCAGACTTAAGTGTGGGGTAGCAGTGCACAGTGCATTGTAGTAGAAAAAAAAATTTGCATGATTTTTGCATGTTTTTCCCGTATTTTCACACCCTTCCAAATTTGTTTTTCAAAATTTTTCACTCTTTCAGACTTCAAAATGCAGTATGATTGGTACAAAATTGCTGATGTGTATGATATGTAGGTAGAATGTTATGATTAGTAGGAGACAGCGTGATGACTTTCTTGAATTTATCGATTAGAAATAGGGAATTCCTGATAATTGAGCACAACTTAGTTTAGATTAGAGACCTCAACCAAATACCTTTTCAAAACTTAACTAGATAAGATTAGACCCGTTGAGGGTGTATTGGCAATCAAAATGACTAGATGATGCTCTGAGCTGAAAGTGAAAAGAAAAAAAAAGAGAGTTAACTAAATAGGGTAGTTTGCAAGTGGCCTTTGCTACTCGAGCACCACTCCTTAGGGGAACTTAAAGCCTGATGCCCTAAGGTCGTGTAGGTCTGGGAGTCATCGGAGTGGGACTCGGTACATGGGTAGTTAAAGTTGACGTGTGAAAGCAGACACAAAATACCCTGAAAAATCAATAAAAGATAAATCAATAAATGCTAAATTAAAAAAATCTTGTCACCAAGGCTCAGAACTCAAAAAGTTGTTTGTTGTTGGTATGTCTAGCGACAGGTCGAAGTATTATTTGGTAAGAGTCGAGATGAGAGTATATTGTGTTGACAATCTAGTCTGGACTAGTACACACACTACACATCAGGAAGACCTTGTGACTGAGAGAAGAGTTCAATCTAGTTATTAAGTTGTTAAACCTGCTTGACCATGATAATCTACTAGAGATATTTGAGACCTTGTCATAGCAACTTAACCAGTCAGACCTGTGTTGTGAATTATTTGATTCAGTGATAAATTTTGGAGTAAAAACATGGCTAGAAATTTTAAATGACTGAACCTATGATTTAAAATCACTAACTTCAGGTAGACTTTGCTTGAGGACAAGCAAAAAGCTAAGTGTGGGGTTATATGATATGCATAAATCATATCACTTTTTTTAGCATGTGTTTAGGCACAATTTAGGGTGAAATTGATGTTAAATCACTCTTAATTGATTGTTATTAACTTAATTTCACAGTTTTTGTGATTTTAGAAGTGTCAAGTGAAAAGTACAAGAAAATGGCAAATTTTGGGGCAAAAACGTGATTTTCAAATGTTCGGAAGTCAGGATGGGCGTCCAGGACTTGGGACGGCCGTCCTGACCTGGTCAATAGGCCGGGACGGGCATCCCAGATCTAGGACGGGCATCCCAAGCCCCAGTTCAGAATCCCACATCGATTTTTGAAGAGAAATTCACCCAGTTCCCCTACTATAAATACCCAAGGCATTCCTCAGTTGAAATCATTCCTCTCCACTCGATCTGAGTCATTTAGTGACTTCAAGTATACAGTTTTCCATAGTATACAAGTCACTTAGTGTTCTCAGGTTTTAGTATAGGTTTATTTATATTCTTAGAGAGTGTCTCGTGTTCTTTGTTTTTGAGAGTCTGTCTCAGATCCTAGAATACGACTAGATAGGTTCGTTTTCGGTATTCATAAAATAATCGGGATTTCGTTAGGAGATCCTAAGAGGGCACTAGGCGTTCGAAGAGTCAGTCAACTGGGCTGTGCTTAAGCTGGGTATTAAGGTAAAGTACATCTACTAGGCTGAGGAAGCGTCCTCCGAAGGTTCTATCGAGCAGAGTCGGGTCGAGCAGTCCAACATATACAAGCAGTTGCTCCATCAGCGGACTACGTAAAGGGTGAATACTTTATGGCATCGGTCCCCTTGTCCCTCTCTTTATATGTCTGTACTGTGTTCATCCAAATACTAATTATGAATATTGGATTATGATTATATGAATATGTGTTATGCATGTTATAGTACTTTATGATTTTCCGGAAATGGTCACCAGCTTAACTTTCATTATGTCTGCATGTCTAATGTAGTTTCTTTTAAACTAAATGTAGGGTTATAGACAACTCCTAACCATGGTCTAATCATAACCTGTTTAGTTTAATAGGCATTAATTTAGGACTTTCTCGTCGGAAAGTATTAATGTCTGCCATATTAGATGAAATAACCTATAGATCACCATATTTGTTAGAGTAGTCTAAGTAGGCTGAGTTTGTGTGTTTATGCTGGCGTTAGGGTGAGCGGCATGATCTCCTAAGTGACATAGGACTTTCATGGATGCCTTTAGCTCGAACCGTAAGTAGGGCTGTCAATGGCGATGAGGCATTTTATCAGGTAACTCAGATGTGGTACACCTTTAGACTCAGTACATAATTGCAATCTAGACCAAGATATATCTAAAATACTCGAAGATAGGTCAATCAACATGTAGGAACAGTATAACATATAATCAGAACATTATCTGTAAAACACTCTTAGGCTTAGATAGACTTAAACCTAGTAGAGAATGAATCACCCTCTCATCAAAGATTTTGATGAATGATTGCATAACTGGATCATAAGTTAAGAGTTTGGGTAAGAGGATAGTTACTACTAAGCTGTTACCACTTCCCTAGGAGTACAATATTTGATTTAATTAAAATCGTAGATACTTTCCAACAGACTAGCTATACGATAGGTACTCTACCTTCGGTTCTGATTAATTAAGTGACAATATAGAGACTAAATGTGACAATTAGTCAGGCTAAGTCCTTAATTATTCATAATCAACATAGGGTAAAACAACACCTATTTTAGTATATCAGTCGGAACGCATCACTTGCTCTTTTAAACTAGATGAACGGTTATAGATAATTCCTAACCATGGTCTAATCATAACATGTTTAGTTCAACAGACCTTAATTTAGGATATGAAAAAGCATTAAGGTTTGCCATATTAGGTGAAATAACTTATAGATCACCATGTTTGTTAGAGTAGTCTAATGAGGCTGAGTTCGGGTGTTTATGCCGGCGTTAGGGTGAGTGGCATGATTTCCTGAGTGACACAGGCTTTCATGGATACCTTTAACTCGAACCGTGAGTAGGGCCATCAATGTCGATGGGGCAGTTTATCAGATAACTCAGATGTTGTACACAAGTAAGATACAGTATGTAATTGCATTCTATACCAAGATATATCTAAAATACTCGAAGATAGGTCAATCAAGATGTAGGAACAATACAACATACATCAGAATACTTATCTATAAAATACTCTTGCATGCTAAATAAACTCGAGTCTTGTGTATTAAGGATCACCAACTCATGAAAGATTTTGATGAACGATTGAATAACTAGGTAATAAAATGAGAGTTAGGGTAAAATGATAGCTACTACTAAGTCGTTACCACTTCCCTGGGAGTACGATAAATTCTAAATTAAAATCATAGGTACTTTCCAATAGACTAGCTACACGATAGGTACTCTACCTTAAGTTCTGACTTATTAAGTGACAACCATGAATGCTAAAAGTGACAATTAGTAAATCTTCATCCTTAATTATTCATAATCAATATAGGGTAATAAATCTTGTTTTTAGCAAGTCAATTCAGAACACACCATTGACTTTGTGTTGCTGAAATTGACCCCTCAAATTTGGAAGAAGATCAGTCGGAAAGCTGTTCACCGTGGATTGATACCTCAGTATGAGGGACCATTCAAGGTAATAAAAAAGGTGGGAAATGTTGCTTATCGACTCAAGCTTTCGGACAAGTTAAAAATTCATCCTACTTTTCATGTTAGTTATTTGAAGAAGTATAACAAAGGAGAATTTGAAAGGGAAAGACAGAAGTCTAGAAGAGCTCCACCAGTGATTCAGAAATAGTTTGACAAGCTGGTAGAAAAGATTTTAGACCATCGGACCATGGAAAAAGTAAGAAGAATCGTAGGACTGACTTCCTTGTGCATTGGAAGGGAGAGACCGAGATTGATGCTATGTGGGAAAGAGATGTCTTTGGCAATTTGGGGATCACATTTCTGACTATTGGAAGCGACAAAGATCGACGAGGAAGTCGATGGCTTAAGTGGGGGAGGTATGTGAGACCCCTTGTCCTGAGGGTGCGGGGCAGCTCCGGCAGCGGCGGGGCAGCTCCGGCAGCGGCGGAGCAAGTGTGCGAGCAACATATGATTTAGGATTTGGCTGTGTGCCCCCTTTTATAATGACTGGTGTGCGTGGGCTGAGACATTGTGGCATGGGCCGTGGTACAAGACCAAATATGTTGGGAACCCTAAGGGTGCCCTAGTTGCATGGCCCATGTCCCATGAGGAAGACTCTAAACCCTACCAATCCCTAGACTGTTATAAATAGGGATAGTTGGGCAAGGGGGAAAGGGAGACAGACAGAGTAATAGAGGGATAGCATAGAAAGACTAGGGTTATTCTATCTTGTAGGCCTTTGTGGCTGCGCAACTTTGTTCATAGTTGCTAACTCTTTGTAATTCCTTGCTATTGATTAATATAGAAAGGTTGGGCGAGTTGCCAGTAAATATTTTTACTTACCCCTTTACTTGTGATTGTCTGTCCACTGCGTGTACTTGCGCTTGTGCACATGTCGCGTGCAAGTTGTGTTGAGTGTCGTGAATTGTTGGTCGTACCAGGAAGAGGCACTTCATGACATCTACCATCACGGCCTCACAAAGGCCTCAAATATCGTTTTGGCCCTCTGTTACTTACATGCTATTGCAGCTCATATGCTAGCAAGTCACCGGACATCTCCGGGGAATGTCACGCAGACAGAGACATTCCTTCTTGCCCATATGCACAGAGGCATCACTGTGGACATGGGCATGTTTATCGCCCTCGACATTCGGGGCTTTGCGATAGACACACGGAAATAGTGTATGGGGCTTGGGCCGTTCATCACCCGGATAGCCCACTACCTGGAGTTGGATATTAAGGGCACAGAGTTGACCCAGATAGCTCCGTCCACCATCCCCACCAATTTGAGTGTTCTCCGAAATATGGGGATGGTAGTACGGGATGTAGAGGGTAGGTACACCATTCACACAGTGCAACTGGGAGAGCCATCAGTGTCGGGACCATCTATGCAGCAGGCACCACCGGCCCCAATGTTTGTACTACGTACCGCCTTCGAGCGACATATGGCACATGGATTGGCAGAGTTGTAGGCTGAGTATCGTCAGGATATGGCAGATATTCGTAGTTGGCTGACGACGATAGATAACAACATCAGCAGGAACAATAGACGGATAGAGGAATTATATCAGTATTACGCCAACAACTACTCGACTGACGACAACGAGGTCTACTTCTTTCTGCCAGAGGATGATCTGGGTTCTTAGTTCTTCTGTCTTTTCTTCTCTTTTCTAGTTGTTTATATGATTATGTGGAAAGTCTAGGCTGTATAAAATATATTTCTCTGTATGACAACTTTGATTTATATGATATAACAGTGTTGTTTTCATTATTTCATTGTTCCATTTATTTTTTCTGTTTTTCATTTTTACTTTTGTTTTTCAAATAAGTGTGGGGTGTAAACCTTTAGTGTGGGGGTAATAGTGCACAGTGCACTCAAAATTCAGATTTTCTGCATGCTTTCCTCTAAGTTTCACTAAAATTGCACCCTTCCAAAAAAAATTCAAAAAATCTTCACTCTTTTAGACTTTTAAAACGGTATTGGTTGATTGAAAAACTACTTCTGTCTGTTATATGTAATTAGTAGAGTGTTATGATCATTAGGGACATTTCAATTTTTTTTTTGCTAAATTCATCACTCAGAAGTAAGAAATTCTTGATTTTTGAGCACAACCTAGTTTGGATTAGAAAAATCAACCGAATGCCTTTTTAAGCTAAACTAAATAATATTAGACCGTTTGAGAATGTGATAGCATCTTGAATGACGAGATGGAATTCTGAGCTAAAAGTGCCATAGATTAATTGTAAAAAGGGTATTTTACAAGTATCCTTTGCTACTCGAACACCCCTTTTGAAGGGAACTTAATGCCTGATGCCCTAAGGTCGTGTAGATCGGGGAGTCATCAGAGTGGGGCTCGATACCTAGGTAGTTAAAGTTGATATATGAAAGCAAATACAAAAATACCCCGAAAATCAATTAAAACATACACCCAGTGTATTTTTATTTGAAAGTCATAAAAAGAAAGTGTTGGTACCAAAGCTCAAAACCTAGAAAGTCATTTATTATGCTATTTATGTTCAAAATAACTGGTTGAATTATTATTTAGTGATTGTCTAGAAAGTTTATTTTGAGTTGATAATCTAGTTTGGACCAGTTCACACACTACACATCAGGAAGGCCTTGTGACTAAAGTGGAGCTAGAACTTAGTAAAGCTTTTGAACTGTTTTCAGTCTAGACGGTCATGACACGTTTACTGGATAATTGAGACCTTTACATAGCAACTCGATGAGTCCATGCCTATTTTCTGAATTATCTGACACAGTGAGAGATTTTGCTAAAAGCATTGTTGAAAACCTTGTTGTGATTGCACCTATGATTTAGTCCTTCGTTAATTTCATATAGGTTTTGCTTGAGGATAAGTAAAAAGCTAAGTGTGGGGTTATACGATATGTACAAATCATATCACATTTTAGCATGTTTTTAGACACAAATTAGGGCATAATTGGAACCAAATTGTTCTTAATCGATTGAATTTGACATCATTTTGCATAATTTGTGATTTTGGAAGTTGCAGGAGTAAATTGCATGAAAATAACAAATATTGGGGTAAAAATGCAATTTTTAGAAGTTCTGAGCTCAGGGCGGGCATCCCCAAGCCAGAACGCCCATCCCGACTGAGTCAAGTGCTCGGGGCGAGTGTCCTCAAGCTAGAACGCCTGTCCTGACCCAGTCAAAGGCTCGGGACTGGCGTCCCATCCTTGGGACGGGCATCCTAAGCAGCAACACTTTGTCCCACATTGATTTTTCATGTAAAATCCCTTCCTTTTCACTCCTATAAATACCTTAGGGGTTGGAAGGTTAGAGATATCCCTCAGCACTCAACACAAGCCATCTAGCTATAAAGAGTGTCTCGTTTTCTCTATTTTTGAGTGTTTATCTCAAATTTTAAGAATTTGATTAGATAGTGTTCGTCTTTGGTATTCATAGAATACCTGAGATTTTGTTTGGAGATCCTAAGAGAGAATTAGGTGAGCTAATAATTAGTTAACAAGGCATTGCTTAAGCCCAGAACGTAAGGTAAAGCAATTGCTACTAGACCAAGGAAGCGTTCTCTGAAGGTTATGTCGATCATAGTTAGGTCGAGCAACCCAAAGGATACAAGTATTGGCAACGTCGACGGACCTGATAAAGGGTGAATACTTTATGGTGGTGGTCCCCTAGATCCTCTCTGTATATCTTTGTGTTGTGTTCATCTAAACATCTATTTGAATATTGAATTATGATTGCTATATTATACATGTTTTACACATTGAGGTTATACACATTTTTTTCGGAAAGGTCACCTGCTAAATTAACATTATGCCTGATAATTTGTTTGCTCTTTTAAACTAAATGAACGGTAATAGATCATTCATAACCATGGTCTACATCATACCTGTTTAGTTTAACATGCCTTAAGTTAGGGTAGAATATATTATGGTCTGTCATATTAGGTAAAATAACTTACAGATCACCATGTTTGTTAACGTAGCCTAATGAGGCTGAGTTTGGGCGCTATGCCGACATTAGGGTGAGTGGTATGATTTTCTGAGTGACACAAGCTTTCATGGATACATTAACCCAAAATGTGAGAAGGGTCATCATTAAGGTAGGGTGAATACATAAGGTAACTTAGATGTGGTACACATGCAGATATAGTTCATAATTGCATTCCAGACCAAGATATATCTAAATGTTCGAAGATAGGTCAACCAACTTGTAGAAACAATAAATATACATCATAATATATGTCTAGAGGATAACTCTTGCATGCTTGATAAGTGCTTGTTATGTGTGGTTGGGATCACCATTCAATCTCCAAGATATTGATATTCGATTGACTGATTGAATAATAAGATGATTGTTAGGATTAAGGGATAGTTGCTACTAAGCCGTGACCAGTTCCCTGGGAGTACGATATTTATGATTTAAAATTGTAGATACTTTCCAAGAACTAGTTACAAGATAGGTACTCTACCTTAGGTTCTGATTGATTAAGTGACAAAAATGAAATGCTAAAGTGACGGTTAGTAAGACTAAGTCCTTAATTACTCATATTCAATATAGGGTAATAAATCCTATCTTTTAGCATACCAATCGGAACGCATCACCCTGCCAGGATGTTTAGGTTCTGATTGATTAAGTGACAACAATGAAATGCTAAAGTGACAGTTAGTAAGACTAAGTCCTTAATTACTCATAATCAATATAGGGTAATAAATCCTATCTTTTAGCATACCAATCAGAACGCATCACCATGCCAGGATGTCTTAACATGAATGGTGTTGCTGAAAGAAGGAATAGAACATTGAAGGATATGGTAAGGAGTATGATTGCTCATACTAACTTACTAGATTCACTTTGGGGAGAGGCACTAAAGACCGCAAATTATATTCTTAATAGAGTTCCAACAAAATCAACAATAATAACCCCTTATGAATTATAGACTTCTAAGAAACCATGTATCATGCATCTTCGTATATGGGGTTGTCCAGCTGAGGCAAGGCCTTATAGGCCTAATGAAAGAAAACTGGACTCAAGAATATTGAGTTGTTATTTTGTTGGTTATTCAGAACGATCACGGGGGTACAAATTTTATGATCCCACAAATAAATCTTTTATTGAGATGGGAAATGCTAATTTTTTTGAGGATATTGAGCTTGAGGGGAGGAAAGATAAATTAGACTTTGTCTTTGAAGAGAAAAATGTGGATTTTGTTGAGGATTTTGTTTCTTTTCCTTCAATTGTTATTAACAATGATCAAGTTATTCCAGAAATTTTAGACATTGTTCCTAAAACAATTGAAGTACAACAAGACAATAATCATATTCTCCCTATTAATAGACATAATGAGGAACAAGCTCAACAAGTTCAAGAACAAATTCCATTAAAGAGATCTACTAGAGAGAGGAGAAAATCAATTTCAAATGATTACATTAATTTTCTCCAAGAACTTGATAAAGATATTGGAACAACGGAGGAGGATTCTATTAACTCCCGTGATGCTATAGAAAGTTCTAATTCTCAAAAGTGGATAGATGCCATGAATGATGAAATTAAGTCAATGAAAGACAATGATTTTGGGATCTTGTCCCATTACCTGAAGGTGTGAAACCCATTGGTTGTAAATGGATATTTATGACCAAAAGGGATTCAAAAGGTAATGTGGAAAGATATAAGGCACGTCTTGTCGCTAAAGGATTCACTCAAAACGAAGGCATTGATTATAAAGAAACTTTCTCTCCAGTATCTTTGAAAGATTCTTTTAGGATTATAATGGCACTTGTGGCACATTTTGATCTTGAGTTGTATCAAATGGATGTTAAGACTGCGTTTCTAAATGGAGACATAGAAGAAACAATATATATGGAGCAACCTGAAAGTTTTAATTCTGAAAAATTAGAACAAATGGTTTGTAAACTAAAGAAATCCATTTATGACTCAAGCAAGCTTCTCGTCAATGGTATTGATGCATTCCGATTGGTATGCTAAAAGATAAGTTTTATTACCCTATATTGATTATGAATAATTAAGGATGGAGATTTACTAATTGTCACTTTTAGCATTCATGGTTGTCACTTAATCAATCGGAACCTAAGACAGAGTACCTATCGTGTAGCTAGTCTATTGGACAGTACCTACGATTTTAATTTAGAATTTATCGTACTCCCATGGAAGTGGTAATGGCTTAGTAGTAGCTATCCTTTTACCCAAACTCTCATTTTATTACCTAGTTATTCAATCGTTCATCAAAATCTTTGATGAGTTGGTGATCCTTACTACACAAGACTCGAGTTTATTTAGCATGCAAGAGTATTTTATAGACAAGTATTCTAATGTATGTTCTATTGTTCCTACATATTAATTGACCTATCTTCGAGTATTTTAAATATATCTTGGTCTAGAATGCAATTACATACTGTATCTTACTTGTGTACCACATATAAGTTATCTGATAAACCGCCCCATCACCATTGACGACCCTACTCACTGTTCGAGTTAAAAGTATCCATGAAAGCCTGTGTCACTCGGGAAATCATGCCACTCACCCTAATGCAGGCATAAACACCCGAACTCAGCCTCATTAGACTACTCTAACAAACATGGTGATCTATAAGTTATTTCACCTAATATGGCAGACCTTAATGCTTTTCATATCCTAAATTAAGGCATGTTAAACTAGACAAGTTATGATTAGACCGTGGTTAGGAATTGTCTCTAACCGTTCATCTTGTTTAAAAGAGCAAGTAGATATTCAGTTGTAATGTTTAATTAACCATGTGACCTTTCTGGAAAAATGAAAACAACTTCAACATGCAAAACATATATAACCTATCATCATAATTTAATATCCAAATAGGTATTTAGACAAACACAATACAGAATTTACAGAGGATCTAGGGAACCACCACCATAAAGTATTCACCCTTTATCAGGTCCGCCGACAGAGCGACTACTTGAATATAATAGATTACTTGACCTAACTCTACTTGACAGAACCTTCGGAGAATGCTTCCTTAGCCTAGTAGCAATTGCTTTACCTTACATCCTGGGCTTAAGCAAAGCCCTGTTGACTAGCTCTTCGCTCACCTAATGCCCTCTTAGGATCTCCTAACGAAATCTTGGGTATTCTATGAATACCAAAGATGAACCCTATCTACTCGAATTCTAGGATTCCAAGATGAACACTCGGAAAGCAAAGAAAACGAGACACTCTCGTATTGTTAAATTACTCGTGTGGTGTACCTGAGATCACTGAATGACTTGTATCGAGTGTAGAAATGTACACTTGAAGTCAGTAGATGATTCAAATCAAGTGAAGAGGGATGATTTCAACTGAGGAAGACCTGGGGTATTTATAGCAGTGAACTTGAGGGTTTTTCTCTGTGATTTGAGATGTGGGATTCTGAACTGGTGTTCGGGACGCTCGTCCTGAGTTTGTTCACCGGGTCAGGATGCCCGTCCTGGTTGTTTGACTAGGTCGGGATGCCCGTCCTTAGCTTAGGATGCCGATTCTGAACTAAAAAGTTCCAAAAATCACGTTTTTACCTCAATATTTGCTATTTTCTTGCACATTTCACCTAAAACTTCCAAAATCACAAATGCTACAAAATTGTGTTAGTATCAATCAATTAAGAACGATTTATCTTCAATTTTGCCCTAATTTGTGCCTAAAAATATGCTAAAAAAGTGATATGATTTATGCATATCATATAACCCCACACTTAGCTTTTTGCTTGTCCTCAAGCAAAACCTATATGAAATTATTGAAGTTTAAATCATAAGTGCAATCACTCAAGGGTCTTAGTAGAGTGTTTAGCCAAAATTCATCACTGAGTCAGATGATTCACAAAACATGCCTGACTGATCAAGTTGCTATGGAAAACTCTCAAATGTTTGGTAAATTATCATGGTCATGTAGATGCAACAATTCAATAACTCGATTGAATTTTACGCTTAGTCACGAGGTCTCCCTTATGTGTAGTGTGTGAACTAATCTAGACTAGATTGTCAACTCAATATAGGCTTCTCTAAACCTTTACCAAATAATAATTCGACCAATCGTTGAATATAATAGCAACAAACAACCTTCTGAGTTCTGAGCTTTGGTGTCAAGGTTTTCCATTTATAATTTTCAATAAAAGAATACACTAGGTAGTGTATTTTCAAATTGATTGGCCATGGTATTTTTGTGTTTACTTTCACACGTCAACTTTAACTACCCAAGTATCGAGCCCCACTCCGATGACTCCCAGATCTACACGACCTTAGGGTATCAGGCATTAAATTCCCTTCAGAAATGGTGCTCGAGTAGCAAAGGACGCTTGTAAACTACCCTTTTTACTTTTAAACTTTTACACTTTCAACTCAGAGCATCATCTAGTCATTCAAACTACTAACACATTCTCAACATGGTCTAATATTATTTAGTTTAAGTCTCAAAAAGGTATTTGGTTGATGTTTCTAATCCAAACTAGGTTGTGCTCAATGATATCAGGAATTCCCTACTCCTAAGTGATGAATTCAGTAAAGTTATCAACTTGTTTCCTACTGATCATAATACTCTACTCAACATATATCATAAACATAAGCATTTCTTTAACCAATCAATATTTATTTTGAAGTCTGAAAGAGTGAAAAATTTTGAAATTTTGTTTTGGAAGAGTGCAATTTTAGTGGAAAATATGGGAAAACATGCTAATTTTGACTACTACAGTGCACTGTGCACTGCTACCCCACACTTAAGGTTTACATTGTCCTCAGTGTTTGATGTGCATAAATCATATCACTTTTTAGCATGTTTTTAGGCACAATTTAGGGTAAAATTGGAGTTAAATATGTTTTTAGGCACAATTTAGGGTGAAATTGGAGTTAAATCGTTCTTAATTAACTATTATTAACACAATTTCGCGGTTTTTGTGATTTTGGAAGTCTCGGGTGAAATATGCAAGAAAATGGCAAATTTTGGGGCAAAAACGTGATTTTCAAAAGTTTGGGAATCAGGACGGGCGTCCAGGACTCAGGACAGGAGTCCCGACCCTGTCAAATCACCGAGACGGGCATCCCGAACACCTGTACAGAATCCCACATTTTTTTCTGCATAAAAAATCACTCAGCTTCCTTGTTGTAAATACCCTAGGCCTTCTATAGTTGAAATCATCCCTCTCCACTTGATCTGAATCATTCAATGGCTTCTAGTACACAGTTTTCTACTGTATACAAGTAATTCTGTGATCTCAGGTGTTTTCGTTCAAGTATATTTTAGTATACGAGAGTTTCTCGTGTTCTTTGTTTTCTGAGAGTTTGTCTCAGGATCTTAGAATATGACTAGATAGGGTTCGATTTTTAATATTCATAGAATACCCGGGATTTTGTTAGGAGATCCTAAGAGAGCACTAGGTGAGCGAAGAGTTAGTCAACTGGGTTGTGCATAAGCCCGGGACGTAAGGTAAAGCAATAGCTGCTAGGTTGAGGAAGCGTTCTCCGAAGGTTCTGTCGAGTAGAGTCGGGTCAAGCAGTCCAGGATATACTAGTAGTTGCTCCATCAGCGGACCTAATAAAGGGTGAATACTTTATGGCGGTGGTCTCCTTGTCCCTCTCTATATATTCTGTACTGTGTTTGTCCAAAGAACTATTTGAATATTAAACTACGATGTTATGAATATGTGTTATGCATGTTGAAGATATTTACATTTTTCCAGAAAGGTCACCAGTTTAATTATCATTATGACTGCATGTCTACTTGCTCTTTTAAATTAGATGAACGGTTATAGACAATTCCTAACCACGGTCTAATCATAACCTGTCTAGTTTATTAGGACTTAATTTAGGGCTTTGTGTGAGGACGGAAGCATTAAGGTCTGCCATATTAGATAAAATAAACTATAGATCACCATATTTGTTAGAGTAGTCTAATGAGGCTGAGTTCGTGCGTTTATACCGGCGTTAGGGCGAGCGGCATGATCTCTTGAGTGACATAGGACTTTCATGGATGCCTTTAGCTCGAACCGTGAGTAGGGTCGTCAATGGCGAAGGGGCGATTTATTAGATAACTCAGATGTGGTACACAAGTAGAATCAGTATATAATTGCAATCTAGACCAAGATATATCTAAAATACTCGAATATAGGTCAATCAACATAAAGGAACAATATAACATATATCAGAACACTCTCTGTAAATTACACTTGCATGCTTAATAAACTTGAATCTTGTGTAGAATGGATCACCCCTTCATCAAAGATATTGATGAATGATTGCATAACTGGATAATAAGATGAGAGTTAGGGTAAAAGGATAGTTGCTACTAAGCCGTTACCACTTCCTTGGGAGTACGATAATTTCTTAAATTAAAATCGTAGGTACTTTCCAATAGACTAGCTACACGATAGGTACACTGCCTTAGGTTCTGATTGATTAAGTGATAACATAGATGCTTGATGCGTTTCGACTGATATGCTAAAAATAGGTTTTATTTACCCTATATCGATTATGAATAATTAAGGACTTAGAATTACTAATTGTTACATTTAGCATCTATGTTGTCTCCTAATCAATCAGAACCTAAGGCAGAGTACCTATCATGTAGCTAGTCTGTTGGAAAGTACCTACGATTTTAATTTAATAAATTATCGTACTCCCAAGGAAGTGGTAACGGCTTAGTAGCAACTATCCTTTTACCCAAACTCTCATTTTATTATCCAGTTATGCAATCATTCTTCAATATCTTTGATGAGAGGTTGATCCATTCTACACTAGGTTTTAGTTTACTTAAGCATGTAAGAGTATTTTACAGACATTGTTCTGATACATGTTATATTGTTTCTACATGTTGGTTGACCTATCTTCGAGTATTTTAGATATATCTTGGTCTAGATTGCAATTATATACTGATTCTACTTGTGTACCACATCTGAGTTATCTGATAAACCCCCCCCCATTGCCATTGACGGCCCTACTCACGGTTCGAGCTAAAGGCATCCATGAAAGTCCTGTGTCACTCAGGAGATCATGCCGCTCACCCTAACGCTGGCATAAACGCACGAACTCAGCCTCATTAGACTACTCTAACAAATATGGTGATCTATAGGTTATTTTATCTAATATGGCAGACCTTAATGCTTCCGTCCTCACACAAAACCCTAAATTAAGGCCTGTTAAACTAGACAGGTTATGATTAGACCGTAGTTAGGAATTATCTATAACCGTTCATCTAATTTAAAAGAGAAAATAGATATAGAGTCATAATGATAATTAATCTGGTGACCTTTCCGGAAAAATGTAAATATCTTCAGCATGCAAAACACATATTCATAATATCATAATTTAGTATTCAAATGGGTCTTTGGACAAACACAATACAAAAATATAAAGAGAGGGACAAGGGGACCACCACCATAAAGTATTCACCCTTTATTAGGTCCGCTGATGAAGCAACTTGATATGCACAAATCATATCACTTTTAGCATATTTTTAGGCACAATTTAGGGCCAAATTGGAGTTAAATCGTTCTCAATTGATTATTATTAACACAATTTCATAGTTTTTGTGATTTTGGAAGTGCCAGGTGAAATATGCAAGAAAATGGCAAATTTCGGGGCAAAAATGTGATTTTCAGGAGTTCAGAAGTCAGAACGGGCGTCTCGACCCGGTCAAAGACCCGGGACGAGCATCCAGGACCCGGGACGGTCACCAGCTTAATTAACATTATGTCTGTATATCTATTTGCTCTTTTAAATTAGATGAACAGTTCTATATCTATTTGCTCTTTTAAATTAGATGAACAGTTATAGACAACTCCTAACCACGGTCTAATCATAACCTGTCTAGTTTATCAGGCCTTAATTTCGGGCTTCGTGTGCGGACGGAGGCATTAAGGTTTGCCATATTAGATGAAATAACTTATAGATCACCATGTTTGTTAAAGTAGTCTAAGTAGGCTGAGTTCGCATGTTTATGCCGGCGTTAGGGCGAGTGACATGATCTCCTGAGTGACACAGGACTTTCATGGATGCCTTTGGCTCTAACCGTGAGTAGGGCATTAATGGCAAGGGGGCGGTTTATTAGATAACTCAGATGTGGTACACAAATAGAATCAGTACATAATTGCAATCTAGACCAAGATATATCTAAAATACTCGAAGATAGGTCAATAAACAAGTAGGAACAATATAACATATTGATGCAGTTCCGATCGATGTGCTAAATAGGTATTATTTTACCCTATGTTGATTATGAATAATTAAGGACTGTGATTGACTAATTGTCACATTTAGTCTCTATGGTGTCACTTAATCAGCTAGAACCTAAGGTAGAGTACATATCGTGTAGCTAGTCTGTTGGAAAGTATCTACGATTTTATTAAATAAATATCGTACTCCCAGGGAAGTGGTAACGGCTTAGTAGTAACTAGCCTTTATTCCTAACTCTTATCTTATAATCCAGTTATGCAATCTTCATCAATAACTTTGATGAGAAGGTGATTCATTCTCCACTAGGTTTAAGTCTAACTAAACCTGAAAATGTTTTAGAGACGAGATCCTGATTTTATGTTATAATGTTACTATACGTTGATTGACCTATATTCGAGTATTTTAGACATGTCTTGGCCTAGATTGCAACTCTGTCCTGTGTCTAAAGGTTACCACATCTGAGTTTCTACGCTACCGCCCCATCGTTAAGGGTAACGGCCCTACTTACGGCTCGGACTAAAGTTAGCAATGAACACCCTATGTCACTTTGGGGATCATACCGCTCGTCTCATAACCGCCAGCATAAAACTCTACTCAGCCTACCTAGACTATTTTCAACCAACAGGGTGTTCCGCAGATTATTTTATCTAGTATGGCAGACACCAATACTAATTGATGCCTGTTAAACTAAACAGGTTATGAATAGACCGTGGTTAGGAATTGTCTATAACCCTAATTTCAGTTGAAAAGAACGGCAATAGACATGCAGACATAATGGATATTTAAGCAGGTGGCCATTTCTAGAAAAACATTATCACTTCAACATATATCACAAATATTCATAATAATCATAATCTGGTATTCAAACTATTATTTGGACAAACACAATAACAACATATAAGAGAGGGACAGGGGGACCGATGCCATAAAGAAATCACCCTTTACGAAGTCTCGCCGATGGAGCGTACTGCTGTATATGTCGTATTGATTGACCCGACTCTGCTTGCCAGAACCGTCGGAGGACGCTTCCTCAGCCTAGTAACTGGGGTTTACCTTAATACCCAGCTTAAGCCCAACCCTGTGGACTGACTCTTCGAACGCCTAGAGCCCTTTTAGGATCTCCTAATGAAATCCCAGGTATTCTATGAATACTAGAAACGAACCTATCTATGTAAGCCTAAGATCTGAGACTATTTCTCAGAAACTAAAATAAAACACTAACAAGAAAGAAAACTGAGATCCGAGTCTTTGAGTGAGTTGTGTACTGGAGAAGTGTACACTGGAAACTACTAAATGACTCAGATCGAGTGGAGAGGAATGATTTCAACTGCTGGAGGCCTGGGGTATTTATAGCAGCTTCCCGGGGTGATTTTTCATCAAAAATTCGATGTGGGACTGGATCTGGGGGTTCGGGACGCCCGTCCTGGTCTGTTGACCAAGTCAGGACGCCCGTCCCGAGTCCTGGACGCCTGTCTCGGTGCTTTGACTGGGTCGGGACGCCCGTCCTGACCCTTTGACCAAGTCAACATTTCAGAAAATTGCATTTTTGCCCCAAAATTTGCTGTTTTCTTCTACTTTTCACCTGACACTTCCAAAATCATAAAAGCTGTGAAATTAAGTAAATAATAAACATTTAAGATCAATTTACTCTCAATTTCACCCTAAATTATATATAAAAACATGCTAAAAAGGTGATACTATTTTCGCGTTGATACGTTTCCGACCGATGTGCTAAATAGGTGTTATTTTACCCTATGTTGATTATGAATAATTAAGGACTGTGATTGACTAATTGTCACATTTAGTCTCTATGGTGTCACTTAATCAGCCAGAACCTAAGGCAGAGTACCTATCGTGTAGCTAGTCTGTTGGAAAGTATCTACGATTTTATTAAATAAATATCGTACTCCCAGGGAAGTGGCAACGGCTTAGTAGTAACTAGCCTTTCTTCCTAACTCTTATCTTATAATCCAGTTATGCAATCTTCATCAATAATTTTGATGAGAGGGTGATTCATTCTCCACTAGGTTTAAGTCTAGCTAAACCTGAAAGTGTTTTAAAGATTAGATCCTGATTTTATGTTATACTATTACTATATGTTGATTGACCTATATTCGAGTGTTTTAGACATGTCTTGGCCTGGATTGCAATTATGCTCTGTGTCTAAAGGCTACCACATCTGAGTTTCTACGCTACCGCCCCACCGTTAAGGGTAACGGCCCTACTCACGGCTCAGACTAAAGTCAGCAATGACCGCCCTATGTCACTTTGGGGATCATACTGCTCGTCGCATAACCGCCGACATAAAACTCTACTCAGCCTACCTAGACTACTTTCAACCAATAAGGTGTTCCGCAGATTATTTTATCTAGTATGGCAGACACCAATACTAATTGATGTCTGTTAAACTAAACAGGTTATGAATAGACCGTGGTTAGGAATTGTCTATAACCCTAATTTCAGTTTAAAAGAACGGCAATAAACATGCAGACATAATGGATATTTAAGCAGGTGGCCATTTCTAGAAAAACATAATACTTCAACATAAATAACAAATATTCATAAAAACATAATCTGGTATTCAAACAGTTATTTGGACAAACACAATAACAACATATAAGAGAGGGACAAGGGGACCGATGCCATAAAGAATTCACCCTTCACGAAGTCTCGCCGATGGAGCGTACTGCTGTATATGCCGTATTGCTTGACCCGACTCTGCTCGCCAGAACCGTCGGAGGACGCTTCCTCAGCCTAGTAGCTAGACTTTACCTTACATCCTGGGCTTAAGCCTAGCCCTGTGGACTGACTCTTCGAATGCCTAGAGCCCTCTTAGGATCTCCTAACGAAATCCCGGGTGTTCTATGAACACCAGAAACGAACCTATCTATAGAAGCCTAAGATCTGAGACTATTTTTCAGAAACTAAAACAAAACACTAACAAGAAAGAAAACTGAGATCCGAGTCTCTGAGTGAGTTGTGTACTAGAGAATTGTACACTGGACACCACTAAATGACTCAGATCGAGTGGAGAGGAAGAATTCAACTGCTGGAGGCCTGTGGTATTTATAGCAGCTTCCCGGAGTGAAAAATTCTGAAAAATTCGATGTGGGACAGCTTCTGGTGGCTCGGGACGCCCGTCCTGATTCATTGACCAGGTTCGGGACGCCCGTCCCGGTTCAGGATGCCCGTCCTGGCGGTTTGACCGGGTCGGGACGCCCGTCCCGGACCTTTGACCGGGTAAACATTTCCAAAAATTGCGTTTTTGCCCCAGAATTTGCTGTTTTCGTCTACTTTTCACCTGACACTTCCAAAATCATAAAAACCATGAAATCAAGTAAATAGTAAACGATTAATGTCAATTTACTCTCGATTTCACATTAAAACATACATAAAAACATGCTAAAAATGTGATACGATTTTAGCGTATCAGATAACCCCACACTTAGCTTTTTGCTTGTCCTCAAGCAAAGTCTACATGGAGTTAGTGATTTTAAACCGTAGTGTAGTCACTTAAATTCCTAATCATGTTTTTATTCCAAAAATTCTTCAGACAATTCTTAACACAGGTCTGATTGGTTAGGTTGCTATGACAAGGTCTCAAATGTCTCTAGTAGTTTGTTATGATCAGGCAGAAAACAAATCAACAACTAGGTTGGACTTTTTTTTCTTAGTCACAGGGTCTTCCTGATGTGTAGTGTGTGTACTAGTCTAGACCAGATAGTCAACACAATGAACTCTTATCTTAACTGCTACCAGATAATACTTCGACCTATCGCTAGACATACTGACAACAGATAACTTTCTGAGTTTTGAGCTTTGGTGATAAGATTTTTTAATGTTTTAGCACTTGGTTATGTTCTTTATAGATTCAGGGTATTTCGAGTCTGCTTAGAACACGTCAACTTCAACTACCCATGTAGCGAGTCCCACTCCGATGACTCCCAGATCTACACGACCTTAGGGCATCAGGCTTTAAATTCCCCGAAGGAGTGGTGCTCGAGTAGCGAAGGCCGTTGGCAAACTACCCTATTGTAATTAACTTCCTTAAGTTCTTTTCACTTTTAGCTCAGAGTCTCATCTAGTCATTCTAACTGCCAATATATCCACAACTGGTCTAATTTTATCTAGTTAAGTCTCGAATAGGCAATTGGTTAAGGTCTCTAATCCAGACAAGGTTGTGCTCAGTTATCAGGAATTCCATATTCCTAATCAATTAGTCCAAGATAGCTATCGACTATCTCCTACTAACCATAACATACTACCTACATATCATAGACATAAGCAATTGTTTAACCAAGCATACTGCATTTAGAAGTCTGAAAGACGGAAAAATTTTGAAAAAATTTTGGAAGGGTGTGAAAATACGGGGAAAACAAGCAAAAGCATGCGAAAAAATTTTCAAACTGCTACAGTGCACCGTGCACTGCTACCCCACACTTAAGTTTGGCACTGTCCTCAGTGTTCATGCATAGCTAAACTACCCCACACTTATTTGAAAATAAGAACAAAAACAAAACAAAGAACTCAAGAACAAAACAAAGAACTCTTACCCCACACTTATTCGACTAACTAAGGGTAAGAGAGAAAACAAACAAGAAGGATAGCAAAACAGAACACAAAACAAAAATAAGATAAAAGTAAAGGAATATGAGGGCTAGAAAAACTCCCTTCATGTCGCGAGCAGAAGGGTCTTCTCTGATCTGTCAATTGGCTCTTCACCTTAGCCATGTGCTATTTCTGAGGTGTTCTTGACTCTGCGAGCTCTAGATATTGGAACGGATGACGCCAGCTCCGATCCTTCATTGTCGAGATCTAGGTAGTGGCATATCCATTTGATGAATGACTTAAGCCCCAAGGACTGTTTCCTCGAATCATCTACAAAGTTTCTCGTAATCGTAGCAACTTGTCCAAAAGGAACGTGTCTAGGAATGAGACTTCTTTGGATTGGTGTGCCTACCTGCCAATGTTAGTAAAGGTATTGCATGCAAGTCTCGAATGGAAGAAAAGATACCTGAAGTTTTGGCGAAGTTGTGGTGGTAGGGGGCTCCAGTTGTGTAGATCTGGGCCCAAGTATTTGAGACTTCCTCGAGGAAGTTTCTCACAGCTGATTGGTATGCAGGGAATGCAAGCTCCTCCATTGCTATGCTCCCGACACAATGCCAAATTCCTCTATATCTGCCGACCGTTCGTTACCTCTTGGTAGATCACTTGCTTGCACTGATCTGGCTTTAATTGTTGCCAGTATCTCATCTATTGATTCTGCGAGTGTGTGTTTTGCTGTGGTGGTGTCTTCTGAAAGTTTCCAGCTTCCGAATTACTCCTCAGCTAAATCCCGTACGATTCCTCTAGTTGGGATTGTATGCGTTTCCCATTGGAGCAGCATTCTGCAGTAACCTACTCCTACCTCTTTTGGAATGGTCAGTCATTCCCATAGCAATCCCTGCTAAAGTGTGGTACTTAGCAAACTTCACAGATTTGATACACAGGCTGAACATTTCTTCCTAAAACATTGGCACTCTGAATCTGGAAAACAACTAGAATCTGCACATGACTTTAACATCATTAGTAGGTAATGCCTGTGGTTCAGGCCATTTTGAAAAGTGTTCCACGACTACTATGATGTAATTATGTTCAAAGGAAGAAAGAGAAAAGGATTCGAAATAGAGTGATCGGTGTAACCTATTGTTTTTAGACAAGACTAGATAAGATCGGAATTTATCATGCATGAACTTTCTTATCATGTTTTTGTCCTAAAACAATTCGTACTACATCATTACATCACATATTCATTCAAAAAGCAGATTTTAATTAGGTGATGTCATAATGGGTGCATTAATTCCTTTTGGTTTAAAACATTCTCATGTAATCATCAGCAAAACAAAAGGAACATCCTTTTTCCAATAGAACATTCAAAGGTCTGGCTATTAAGGAAAAACTATTTCATAACTCATCCTAATAAGGCTGGCATGACTCTAAGAAAATTCTAAAATAGAGTTTCTTCCCGATAGAAATCTAAGCCAACATTTTACAACTCAGAAGAAAATATATTTTATCCTCATTTCCATTTTTATTTCTTCGAAATTAACTAAAGGAAGAAAAACACGAAAAAGAGCAACTAAGAAAACAACTAAAAAAAACAAGAGATAGGGAAAAGGAGCAACTCACCGTTGAGCAAGAAAGATACATTCTTTTTGGGATTTTAAATTTTTAACATTTTTTTTCTTTTTATGTTTAATTTAGAAAGCATGTAAATTTCCTTAATATGGTTTTAGAATAATTTTCTAAAATTTGATTATCCTAAGTGTCTTAATTTCAGATATTATCTAAAATTAATTAGTTATGATAACCCTATATTTCGGAAAGTGATTGCCTAACTAGTATAAGATGAGTGTAGGTCTAAGGTCTAGGTTACTACCGTTACCTATCATAAGTCCCTAGAATTGTGGCCTTTAATCCTAAATTCATTATGATAGTTCCCCGGCAACGGCGCCAAAAATCTGATGGGGATTCCGGTTGACGTGCTAAATAGGTGTTATTGTACCCTATGTTGATTATGAATAATTAAGGACTGTGATTGACTAATTGTCACATTTAGTCTCTATGGTGTCACTTAATCAGCCAGAACCTAAGGCAGAGTACCTATCGTGTAGCTAGTCTGTTGGAAAGTATCTACGATTTTATTAAATAAATATCGTACTCCCAGGGAAGTGGCAACGGCTTAGTAGTAACTAGCCTTTCTTCCTAACTCTTATCTTATAATCCAGTTATGCAATCTTCATCAATAATTTTGATGAGAGGGTGATTCATTCTCCACTAAGTTTAAGTCTAGCTAAACCTGAAAGTGTTTTAAAGATTAGATCCTGATTTTATGTTATACTGTTACTATACGTTGATTGACCTATATTCGAGTGTTTTAGACATGTCTTGGCCTGGATTGCAATTATGCTCTGTGTCTAAAGGCTACCACATCTGAGTTTCTACGCTACCGCCCCACCGTTAAGGGTAACGGCCCTACTCACGGCTCGGACTAAAGTCAGCAATGACCGCCCTATGTCACTTTGGGGATCATACTGCTCGTCGCATAACCGCCGGCATAAAACTCTACTCAGCCTACCTAGACTACTTTCAACCAACGAGGTGTTCCGCAGATTATTTTATCTAGTATGGCAGACACCAATACTAATTGATGTCTGTTAAACTAAACAGGTTATGAATAGACCTTGGTTAGGAATTGTCTATAACCCTAATTTCAGTTTAAAAGAACGGCAATAAACATGCAGACATAATGGATATTTAAGCAGGTGGCCATTTCTAGAAAAACATAATACTTCAACATAAATAACAAACATTCATAAAAACATAATCTGGTATTCAAACAGTTATTTGGACAAACACAATAACAACATATAAGAGAGGGACAGGGGGACCGATGCCATAAAGAATTCACCCTTCACGAAGTCTCGCCGATGGAGCGTACTGCTGTATATGCCGTATTGCTTGACCCGACTCTGCTCGCCAGAACCGTCGGAGGACGCTTCCTCAGCCTAGTAGCTAGACTTTACCTTACATCCTGGGCTTAAGCCTAGCCCTGTGGACTGACTCTTCGAACGCCTAGAGCCCTCTTAGGATCTCCTAACGAAATCCCGGGTGTTCTATGAACACCAGAAACGTACCTATCTATAGAAGCTTAAGATCTGAGACTATTTTTCAGAAACTAAAACAAAACACTAACAAGAAAGAAAACTGAGATCCGAGTCTCTGAGTGAGTTGTGTACTAGAGAATTGTACACTGGACACCACTAAATGACTCAGATCGAGTGGAGAGGAATGAATTCAACTGCTGGAGGCCTGGGGTATTTATAGCAGCTTCCCGGAGTGAAAAATTCGATGTGGGACAGCTTCTGGCGGCTCGGGACACCCGTCCCGGTTCGTTGACCAGGTTTGGGACGCCCGTCCCGGTTCAGGACGCCCGTCCTGGCGGTTTGACCGGGTCGGGACGCCCGTCCCGGGTTCGGGACGCCCGTCCCGGACCTTTGACCGGGTCAACATTTCCAAAAATTGCGTTTTTGCCCCAGAATTTGCTGTTTTCGTCTACTTTTCACCTGACACTTCCAAAATCATAAAAACCGTGAAATCAAGTAAATAGTAAACGATTAATGTCAATTTACTCTCGATTTCACATTAAAACATACATAAAAACATGCTAAAAATGTGATACGATTTTAGCGTATCACGCGTATAAGATAACCCCACACTTAGCTTTTTGCTTATCCTCAAGCAAAGTCTACCTGAAGTTAGTGATTCTAAACCGTAGTGCAGTCACATAAATTCCTAGTCATGTTTTTATTCCAAAAATTCTTCAGACAAGTCTTAACACAGGTCTGACTGGTTAGGTTGCTATGACAAGGTCTCAAATGTCTCTAGTAGTTTGTTAGGGTTGAGCAGAAAGTAACTTAACAACTAGGTCGAAATTTTCTCTTAGTCATAAGGTCTTCCTGATGTGTAGTGTGTGTACTAGTCCAGACCAGATAGTCAACACAATGTACTCTTGTCTTAACTACTACCAGATAATACTTCGACCCATCGCTAGACATATTAACAACAGACAACTTTTTGTGTTCTGAGCTTTGGTGATCAGATTTTTAATGTTTTAGCATTTAGTTATTTTCTTTATAGATTCAGGGTATTTTGAGTCTGCTTAGAACACGTCAACTTCAACTACCCATGTAGCGAGTCCCACTCCGATGACTCCCAGATCTACACGACCTTAGGGCATCAGGCTTTAAATTCCCCGAAGGAGTGGTGCTCGAGTAGCGAAGGCCGCTGGCAAACTACCCTTATTTGATTAACTTCCTTTTGTTTCTTTTCACTTTTAGCTCAGAGTCTCATCTAGTCATTCTAACTGCCAATATATCCACAACTGGTCTAATTTTATCTAGTTAAGTCTCGAACAGGCAATTGGCTGAGGTCTCTAATCCAGACAAAGTTGTGCTAAGTTATCAGGAATTCCCTATTCCTAATCAATTAGTTCAGCAATAGTCATCAACTATCTCCTACTAACCATAACATACTACCTACATATCATAGACATAAGCAATTGTTTAACCAAGCATACTGCATTTAGAAGTCTGAAAGACGGAAAAATTTTGAAAACATTTTGGAAGGGTCTGAAAATACGGGGAAAACAAGCAAAAGCATGCAAAAACTTTTGCAAACTGCTACAGTGCACCGTGCACTGCTACCCCACACTTAATTCTGGCAATGTCCTCAGTGTTCATGCATATCTAATTACCCCACACTTATTTGAAAACAAGAAATAAAACAACAAAACCCAAAGAATTCTTACCCCACACTTATTCAACTAACTACGGGTAAGAAAAAAAAACATAGAGTACTGAAAGAAATAACAAAACATGAAATAAAATGAAAGAGATACTCCCTTATTCTGTGAAGTACACAGTCTGCTCAGACGAGTCAAACGGCTCTCTGTAAATCTTCAGGCGTTGTCCGTTTACTTTTTGAATAATGCCATCAGAATCCATTATGTCACATGCTCCGAAAGGTGATACTTTCGTGATTGTGAATGGTCCTGACCAACAGCTACGCAGCTTTCTTGGGAAATATTTTAAACGTGAGTTGTACAATAATACCTTGTCTCCTGGTTCAAAATTTTTCTGGGCTCTAAGTCATCTGTCATGCCGGAGTTTACTTGTCATCTTGAACTGATGTGAATTTTCTTAGGCTTTGAGCCTCCACTCATCCAATTCATTCAGTTGTAGAATCCGGTGTTCCTTAGTTAGGTTTTCATTGAGATTGCATTTTTGTACTGCCCAGTAAGCTCTGTGTTCGAGTTCAATTGGAAGGTGGCATGCTTTTCCATAGACAAGTTGATAAGGTGACAATCTCGTTGTGGTCTTGTATGCTGTACGGAAGGCCCATAATGCATCCTCCAGTTTATTGGCCCAATCCTTACGGTTAACACCCATAGTCTTTTCTAAGATTCTCTTTATTCCCCTATTGGTTACCTCAGCCTGCCCATTGGTTTGGGGGTGGTAGGCTGTGGAAACGCGATGCTGAACTCCGTAATGACGAAGCACCTTCTGCAATTGAGAGTTGCAGAAGTGCGTACCTCGATCACTGATTTGGGCTTTCGGACATCCAAATCTGGCAAAAATCTGTTTAAGGAATCTGCATACAGCTCTAGAATCATTAGTAGGTAGGGCCTGTGCCTCAGGCCATTTTGAAAAATATTCTACAGCTACTATGATGTATTTCATACCAAAAGAATGAGGAAATGGACCCATGAAGTCTATACCCCATATGTCGAATATTTCTACACTTTGGATTACCTGTTGGGGTAGACTGTCTCGAGAAGATATGGTTCCCGCTTTCTGACAGGCATCGCACGATCCTGTAAATGCTGCGGCGTCTTTGAATATGGTAGGCTAGTAAAAGCCTGCTTCTAATACTTTTCGGGCGGTATTAGTTGCAGCTAAGTGACCGCCTGTTGGTCCGCAGTGACAATGTTCCAGAATTTGGAAACCTTCTTCTTGAGATACACACCTTCTGATCATTTGATCTGCACATATTCAAAATAGAAAAGGATCTTCCCAATAGTAATATTTCAGGTCAGCAAAGAACTTTTTTCTTTGTTGAGCAGTGATATCACTAGGGAGAGTCCGGGCTGCCAAGTAATTTGCTATATCTGCAAACTAAGGGGGTGAGAAAATAGCAAATAATGCACATAGATTCTCATCCGGAAATTTATCAGATATGATTTTCATCAATGGCTTCTAGGGTCGGATTTTCTAGCCTAGACAGTGGTCTGCGGCTAAGTTTTCTGCCCCTTCTTATCCCGAATTTCTATGTCAAATTCTTGAAGCAATAAAACCCATCTAATCAATCTTGGTTTTGCGTCGGTTTTATTGAACAGTATTTTATGCAGAATGATCAGTATAAACAATAGTTTTAGACAGGACTAGATAAGATCGAAACTTATCAAATGCATATACTACTGCTAATAATTCCTTTTCTGTCGTAGTGTAATTTTCCTGAGCATCAGTTAAGGTTTTACTAGCATAATATTACTCGAAATTTCTTATCATGTCTTTGTCCTAAAACTACTCCTACTGCATAGTCACTAGCATCACACATAAGCTCAAAAGGTAAACTCCAGTCGGGTGATGTCATGATAGGTGCAGTGGTTAAGAGTTCCTTAAGTCTATTAAAAGCTTTTAGACATTTCTCATCAAAGACAAATGGAACATCTTTTCCGAGTAAATTGGTCAACGGCCTGGCTATTAATGAAAAATCTTTTATAAACCTACGATAAAAGCCAGCGTGTCCCAAAAAACTTCTAATGGCTCTCACATTTTTGGGAGGAGGTAGTCTCGAAATAACTTCAATTTTTGCCTTGTCTACTTCCATACCTAGGTGTGAGATCTTATGTCCTAAGACGATTCCCTCTTTTACCATGAAGTGGCATTTTTCCCAATTTAAAACCAGGTTAGATTTTATACAACGTTTCAACATTAACTCCAAGTTCTTTAGACAAACCTCAAATGAATTACCAAAAACAGAAAAGTCATCCATAAATACTTCCATAGATTTTCCTAACATGTCCTCAAAGATAGCAGTCATACAACGTTGAAATGTAGCAGGTGCATTACACAAACCAAAAGGCATCCTTCTATATGCAAATGTTCCAAAACATGTGAAAGTAGTTTTATGCTGTCCTCAGGGGAAATAGGAATTTGAAAATAACCAGAAAACCCATCAAGAAAGCAATAAAACATATGTCCAGCTAATCTTTCTAACATTTGGTCAATAAAAGGAAGGGGAAGTGGTCTTTTCGTGTGGCCGTATTTAGTTTTCTATAGTCTATGCATACACGATGACCAGTTACAGTTTGTAGGGATTAGTTCATTATGCTCATTCCTAACAACTGTTATACCGCCTTTCTTAGGTACTACCTGCACCGGGCTTACCCACTCACTATCTGAGATAGGGTAGATAAGTCCTGCATCTAACAGTTTAATGACTTCTTTCTTAACAACATCACACACATTAGGATTCAACCTCCTTTGAGGTTGCACACATGGCTTATACTCATTTTCTAGAAGAATCTTATGCGAACAAAAGCTTGGATTAATACCTGGAATGTCTGCAATTTTGTAGGCAAAGGCTCTTCTATACTTTCTGCACATGTCCACAGTCAGCTTCCTTTGTTCTGCAGTCAGATCAGCTGCAAGAATAATGGGAAGTTTCTTGTTGTATCTAGGAATTCGTAGCACAGATGAGTGGGCAGTTCCTTCAGCTCCAAGTCTGGTGGATCTTCAAACGAGGTTCGTTCTTTCTTCATCTCATCATCACCTATCTCAGTGAAACTATCAGAAATTTTCATTTTCAGAAGGGCTAAGTTCAGGCTCCTCTAATTCTAGGGAGTCCTCACTCAGGACTTGATAGTTTGAGCATAGGTCTGTCACGTTAATTGCAATCAAGTGTTCCATGGCATCCACACAAAAACAAGTATCATCTAAATGCATGGGATACCTAAGGGTCTCATTTAGATCAAAAGTGATGTCATCATTTCCTACCCTTAACTTGATTTGACCATTACTGACGTCTATTAATGCTTTTGAGGTCGCTAGAAATGGTCGACCTAGGATCAGGGGCACTCCTCCTTCCCCATTCATATCCATAACAACAAAGTCCACAGGAAACACAAATTTTCCGACCTTTACTAAGAGATCTTCAATTATCCCTTGGGGATTTTACTGTCCTATCTGCAAGTTGTATGCACATCCTAGTCGTTTTCAAATCATGCAATCCTAATTTATCAAATAAACTAGATGGCATAAGATTAATACTAGCTCCTAAGTCTGCTAATGCATGCATGTTAGTAATATTTCCAATTGTACATGGCAAGGTAAAACAACCAGGATCTTTCTATTTAGACGGTAGTTTATTCAACAGAACCGCCGAACATTCTTCATTAAGAACCACCTTGTCCATGTCAAATTTCTTTTATTACTAACAACTTCTTTTAAAAACTTAGCATACTTTGGCATTTCAGAAATAACATCAAGTAAAGGTAAATTAACATGAATCTGACTAAAATTCTTAAGGAATTTCTCAAATTGCTCCTTATCTTTATTGTGCATAAGTCTGGCAGGGTAAGGTACTTTTGGTCGGTACTCAGGAATAAACTCCGTCTTCCCTTTCCTTGCTACTTCGATTTCGACATCCGTCGGCGTTGGGTCCTTGGAGCCTTCTTCTGGTTCCTGCACAAGAATAGGAGGGTCAGATGGTTTGAGGGAGATGGAGGTAGAATTTTACCAGATCTTAAAGTGATGGTCTTGCATTCAGTTTGAGGGTTGGTCTCAGTGTTGCTTGGTAGCGTTCCCTGGGACCTGTGAGAGAAATGGGTGGATAGCTGACCCATTTGCCTCTCTAAAGTTTGTATAGCAGCTTGTGTGTTTCTGATTGTTTGCTCGGTCTGCTTCTGTCTGTTCTTGTTCTGCTGGATTCTTTCTGCGTGAGCTTCCTGAATCTTTCTGTTGGACTCTATCATTTCCTTGTTAGAGTCGGAGATGCTCTTCAGCATGTCTCTGAATTCTTGCATGGGGTCAGTTGGAACGATGTAGTTCCTCGGTGTAGGCAGAGCGACTTGCTGGTTCTGCGGATATGGCAGTTGCTGAGGTACTCTTTTTTGGAAGTTAGTAGTCCCGGAATTGTTTCTCTAGTTAAATCCCGGATGGTTCTTCCAAGTGGGATTGTAGGTATTTCCTATAGGAGCAGAGTTCACTGCGTCCACTTGTTCCATCTCCTCTGGAATAGTTAATATCCCATTACCATAACAATCCCCACTGAAATGTGGTCCTTGGCAAAATTCGCAGATTTGGTATACTGACTGAATGCTTTTCCCTTGTTGGAAGGCATTCAGCTGATTAGTAATGCTGGCCTTCAGTGCCTCAAATTGATCATCAGTGGAGGCAACGACCGCATTTACTGGTTGCTTCTTAGCTCGGCCACTTGTGCGCCAATTCTTGCTATTCCTGTAGAGTCTCTCCAGAGCGTTTCTAGCATCTACATCACTCATTCCATTGAAACCGCTCTGGGGATTGAGTCCATCAAGAATTTGCTTACCCATGTCTGACATACCCCCGTAAAATTGCTGAATCAGCAATGCCTCGGTAAGTCCATGTTGGGGGCAGAGCCTGAGTAGCTCCTTGAATCTGTCCCAAGCTTCGATCACTGTCTCATCAACAGCTTGAGTGAAACTAGACAGAGCCCTTCGATATTCTAGGACTCTTGCTGCAGAGTAGTACTCTTCTAGGAAGGCTTTGCTTAACTCGTCCCAAGAGGTGATGGAGTTAGTAGGTAGCTGGGCCAACCATCTCTTAGCTCTGTCCCTCAGTGAGTAGGGAAAAAGGTTGAGTTTAGTTACTTCTGCAGTATGATCTCCCTTGAGGCCTTCACAGAGAGAAGAGAAATCAGATAGGTGTTCCAACGGATTCTCGGCTGCAGTTCCTCCAAACTGAACCCGATTTATAATCAGCTGGATCACATTCAGTTTAAGATCATAGCGAGGGTTCCCAGGGATTCGGATGGCAGATGAGACTGGGATAGTCTGTGGCTGGATGTAGGATTCGAGGGTAGGTCTTTCAGCAGCCATCTCTATTCTTCGCCTATTAGCTGTGCAAATGATTCGTTCAGGATTCTCAACTGGTGTTTCGAGGTTAGCTTCTGAAGATCGAGTCATGCAACTACAGAGAAGAACACGTTTTAGCCTGAGCAAACTGGTTAGTGGGGTTACAGGGAAAGTGAAAAAATAAAAATTCGAAAACAAGAGAAAACAAAACAAAACAACTATTCAATTATGAAGAGGAGATAACACAAAAGATAGGGAAAAGAGAACAACTTACCATTAAACAAGAAAAAGTACAATTTTTTTTCGGATTTTTAAATTTTAACAAATTTTTTTCTTTTTAATATTTTGAAAGCAATTAAATTACCTCAATATGGTTTTAGAATGATTTTCTAAAATTTGATTATCCTAAGTGTCTTAATTCCAGATAACATCTAAAATTAATTAGTTATGATAATCCTATATTTTGGAAACTGATTGTCTAACTAGTATAAGAGAAGTGTTGGGTTAAGGTCTAGGTTACTACCGTTACCTATCATAAGCCTCTAGAATTTTGATCAGGAATCCTAAATTCATTATGATATTTTCCCCGGCAACGACGCCAAAAATCTGATGCAGTTCCGGTCGATGTGCTAAATAGGTGTTATTTTACCCTATGTTGATTATGAATAATTAAGGACTGTGATTGACTAATTGTCACATTTAGTCTCTATGGTGTCACTTAATCAGCTAGAACCTAAGGCAGAGTACCTATCGTGTAGCTAGTCTGTTGGAAAGTATCTACGATTTTATTAAATAAATATCGTACTCCCAGGGAAGTGGTAACGGCTTAGTAGTAACTAGCCTTTATTCCTAACTCTTATCTTATAATCCAGTTATGCAATCTTCATCAATAACTTTGATGAGAAGGTGATTCATTCTCCACTAGGTTTAAGTCTAACTAAACCTGAAAATGTTTTATAGACGAGATCCTGATTTTATGTTATACTGTTACTATACGTTGATTGACCTATATTCGAGTATTTTAGACATGTCTTGGCCTGGATTGCAACTATGTTTTGTGTCTAAAGGTTACCACATCTGAGTTTCTACGCTACCGCCCCATCGTTAAGGGTAACGGCCCTACTCACGGCTCGGACTAAAGTCAGCAATGAACGCCCTATGTCACTTTGGGGATCATACCGCTCGTCTCATAACCGCTGGCATAAAACTCTACTCAGCCTACCCAGACTATTTTCAACCAACAGGGTGTTCCGCAGATTATTTTATCTAGTATGGCAGACAACAATACTAATTGATGTCTGTTAAATTAAACAGGTTATGAATAGACCGTGGTTAGGAATTGTCTATAACCCTAATTTCAGTTTAAAAGAACGGCAATAGACATGCAGGTATAATGGATATTTAAGCAGGTGGCCATTTCTAGAAAAACATTATAACTTCAACATATATCACAAATATTCATAATAATCATAATCTGGTATTCAAACTGTTATTTGGACAAACACAATAACAACATATAAGAGAGGGAGAGCGGGACCGATGCCATAAAGAAATCACCCTTTACGAAGTCTTGCCGATGGAGCGTATTGCTGTATATGCCGTATTGCTTGACCCGACTCTGCTTTCCAGAACCGTCGGAGGACGCTTCCTCAGCCTAGTAACTGGGATTTACCTTAATATCCAGCTTAAGCCCAGCCCTGTGGACTGACTCTTCGAATGCCTAGAGCCCTCTTAGGATCTCCTAACGAAATCCCGGGTATTCTATGAATACTAGAAACGAACCTATCAATGTAAGCCTAAGAACTGAGACTATTTCTCAGAAACTAAAACAAAACACTAACAAGAAAGAAAACTGAGATCCGAGTCTCTGAGTGAGTTGTGTACTGGAGAAGTGTACACTAGAAACCACTAAATGACTCAGATCGAGTGGAGAGGAATGATTTCAACTGCTGGAGGCCTGAGGTATTTATAGCAGCTTCCCATGGTGATTTTTCAACAAAACTTCGATATGGGACTGGATCTGGGGGTTCGGGACGCCCGTCCTGGTCTGTTGACCACGTCGGGACGCCCGTTGATGGGTTTCCGACCGATGTGCTAAATAGGTGTTATTTTACCCTATGTTGATTATGAATAATTAAGGACTATGATTGACTAATTGTCACATTTAGTCTCTATGGTGTCACTTAATCAGCTAGAACCTAAGGCAGAGTACCTATCGTGTAGCTAGTCTGTTGGAAAGTATCTACGATTTTATTAAATAAATATCGTACTCCCAGGGAAGTGGCAACGGCTTAGTAGTAACTAGCCTTTTATCCTAACTCCTATCTTATAATCCAGTTATGCAATCTTCATCAAATACTTTGATGAGAGGGTGATTCATTCTCCACTAGGTTTCAGTCTAATTAAACCTAGAAGTGTTTTATAGATGAGTCCTGATTCTATGTTATACTGTTCCTATATGTTGTTTGACTTATATTCGAGTATTTTAGATATATCTTAGCCTGGATTGCAACTATGTTCTGTGTCTAAAGGCGTACCACATCCGAGGTCTCTAATAAACCGCCCTACCTTAATGACGGCCCTACTCACGGTTCGGGACGAAGGCATCCATGAAAGCCCTATGTCACTTCGGGGATCATACCGCTTGCCCTAGCCGCCGGCATAATCGGACTCAGCTCGGCCCTTACCTAGACTACTTTAACAGGCAGGGTGTTCAACATGTTATTTTATCTAGCATGGCAGACACCAATACTAATTGATGCTTGTTAAACTAAACAGGTTATGATTAGACCGTGGTTAGGAATTGTCTATAACCCTAACTTTAGTTTAAAAGAGCACATTAAACATGCAGACATAGTGAATATTTAGCAGGTGGCTATTTCCGGAAAAAACATAATAACGCCAACATATAAAACAACTATTCATAAACATCATAATCTTGTATTCATAATATGTATTTAGAACAAAACAATAACAACATATAAGAGAGGGACATGGGGACTGATGCCATAAAGAAATCACCCTTTACGTAGTCTCACCAGAACCTTCGGAGGACGCTTCCTCAGCCTAGTAACTGGGCTTTACCTTAATACCCAGCTAAGCCCAGTCCTGTGGACTGACTCTTCGAACGCCTAGAGCCCTCTTAGGATCTCCTAACGAAATCCCGGGTATTCTATGAATACCAGAAACGAACCTATCTATAGAAACCTAAGATCTGAGACTATTTCTCAGAAACTAAAACAAAACACTAATAAGAAAGAAAACTGAGATCCGAGTCTCTGAGTGAGTTGTGTACTCGAGAATTGTACACTCGACACCACTAAATGACTCAGATCGAGTGGAGATGAATGAATTCAACTGCTGGAGGCCTGGGGTATTTTTAGCAGCTTCCTAGAGTGAAAATCTCTGAAAAATTCGATGTGGGACAGCTTCTGGCGGCTCGGGACACCCGTCCTGGTGGTCTGACTGGGTCGGGACGCCCGTCCCGAATTTGGGACGCCCGTCCCGGACCGTTGATGAAGTCAACATTTCCAAAAATTGCATTTTTACCCCAAAATTTGCTGTTTTCGTCTACTTTTCACCTGACACTTCCAAAATCATAAAAAATGTGAAATTGAGTAAATAACAATCAATTAAGATCGATTTCCTATCAATTTCATCCTAAATCATACATAAAAACATGCTAAAAAAGGTATCAGATAACCCCACACTTAGCTTTTTGCTTGTCCTCAAGCAAAGTCTACCTGAAGTTAGTGATTTTAAATCATATGTGCAGTCACTTAAATTTCTAGTCATGTTTTTATTCCAAAAATTATTCAGATAATTCTTAACACAGGTCTGACTGGTTAGGTTGCTATGACAGGGTCTCAAATGTCTCTAGTAGATTGCTAGGATTGAGCAGAAAATAATTTAACAACTAGGTTGAACTCTTCTCTTAGTCATAAGGTCTTCCTGATGTGTAGTGTGTGTACTAGTCCAGACCAGATAGTCAACACAATAAACTCTTGTCTTAACTATTACCAGATAACACTTTGACCTATCGCTAGACATACTGAAAACAGATAACTTTCTGAGTTCTGAGCTTTGGTGATCAGATTCTATCATATAGCATTTATTGATTCCTTTCGTTTATAGATTTTCTAGGGTATTTTGAGTCTGCTTAGAACACGTCAACTTCAACTACCCATGTAGCGAGTCCCACTCCGATGACTCCCAGATCTACACGACCTTAGGGCATCAGGCTTTAAGTTCCCCGAAGGAGTGGTGCTCGAGTAGCGAAGGCAGCTGGCAAACTACCCTATTTTAATTAGCTCATTTTTTTTCTTTTTCACTTTTGGCTCAGAGTCTCATCTAGTCATTCCAATTGTCAATGCATCTTGCAACTGGTCTAATTTTATCTAGTTAAGTTTTGAAAAGGTAATTGGTTGAGGTCTCTAATCCAGACTAAGTTGTGCTCAATTATCAGGAATTCCCTACTTCTAATCAATGGGTTCAGCAATAGTTATCAATTATCTCCTACTAACCACAACATACTACCTATATATCATAGACATAAGCAATTGTTTAACCAATCATACTGCATTTAGAAGTCTGAAAGAATGAAAAATTTTGAAAATTTTTTGGAAGGGTGTGAAAATACGGGGAAAACAAGCAAAATCATGTAAAAAGTTTTTCCAAAAACTACTACAGTGCACCGTGCACTGCTACCCCACACTTATTTCTGACACTGTCCTCAGTGTTCATGCATATCTAGACTACCCCACACTTATTTGAAAACAAGAAACAAAAACAAAATAGAAAACTCTTACCCCACACTTATTTGACTAACTAAGGGTAAGAGAGAAAATAAAACAGCCAAAGAAATAACAAAACAGGACACCAAACAAAGAAAATAAAAGTAAAGGAACATGAGGATTAGAAAAACTCCCTTCATGTCGCGAGCAGAAGGGTCTTCTCTGATCTGTCAATTGGCTCTTCACCTTAGCCATGTGCTATTGATGAGGCATTCTTGACTCTGTAAGCACTAGATACTGTAACGGATGATGTCAGCTTCGATCCTTCATTGTCGAGCTCTAGGTAGTGGCCTATTCATTTGATGAATGGCTCGAGCCCTACGGTCTGCTTCCTCGAATCATTTGTAAGATTTCTCACAATCATAGCACCGTGTCCAGGAGTAACGTGTCTAGGAATGAGACTTCTTTGGATTTGTGTGCCTTCTTGCCACTGTTAGTAAAGGTATGGCATGCAAGTCTCGACTGGAAGAAAAGATACCTGAAGTTTTGGCGAAGCTGTGGTGGTAGGGGGCTCCAGTTGTGTAGATCTGGGCCCAAGTATTTGAGACTTCCTCGGGGAAAGTTTCTCACAGCTGATTGGTATAAATGGAATGCAAGCTCCTCCATTGCTATGCTCCCGACACAATGCCAAATTCCTCTATATCTGTCGTCCGTTCGTTACCTCTTGGTAGATCACTTGCTTGCACTGGTCTGGCTTTAATTGTTGCCAGTATCTCATCTATTGATTCTGCGAGTGTGGGTTTTGCTGTGGTGGTGTCTTCTGAAAGTTTCCAGCTTCCGAATTACTCCTCAGCTAAATCCCATATGATTCCTCCAGCTGGGATTGTATGCATTTCCCATTGGAGCAGCATTCTGCAGTAACCTACTCCTACCTCTTTTTGGAATGGTCAGTATTTCATTCCCATAGCAATCCCTGCTAAAGTGTGGTACTTGGCAGACTTCACAGATTTGATACATAGACTGAACGTTTCTTCCTAAGACATCGGCACTCTAAATCTGGAAAACAACTAGAATCTGCACATGACTTTAACATCATTAGTAGGTAATGCCTGTGGTTCAGGCCATTTTGAAAAGTGTTCCACGACTACTATGATGTAATTATGTTCAAAGGAAGAAAGGAAAAGGATTCGAAATACCCCTGATATCAAAGGTTGCAACATTCTGTGTACGTTGCTGGGGTAGACGATCTCTGGAAGATGTGTTACCTATTATTTGGCAAGCATCGCAGGACTGTATTAGAGAAACAAAATCCTTGAATATGGTGGGTTAACAAGATCCTGCTTTCAACACTTTCCGGACAGTGTTGATAGTAGTCAATTGGTCTCCCGTAGATTCTTTAGGGCAATGCTCCAAAATCTTGTGTCCTTCGTCTTCTGAGATACTTCTTCTGATCACTTACCCTGCAATGATTCAAAATAGAAAAATGGATCTCCCTAGTAGTAACATTCCAAATCAACAAAGAATTTCTTCTTTTTTTGATAAGTCATATCACTTGGGAATAATTAGCAACTAGATAATTAGTAATATCAGTAAACTACGGAGGAGAATCATTATTCATAGCAAATAATTTCTCATTCAGAAGTTTATCAGATACTACTGTCTCGTCAATAGCTTCCAACTCGGGGTTTTCTAATCTAGACCAAAGGTTTGCTTTCTAGATTTTTAGCCCTTTTTCTTATCCCGTCTTTCTATATCACATTCAATAGAACTTAACAAATCAATCTTGGGTCATCATTAGTTTTATTGAACAGATATCTTAGAGTAAAGTAATCAGTGTATACTATTGTTTAGACTAGGCATGGCATGAATGTATCATAGGCATATGCAATAACTAGTAATCCCTTTTTAGTGGTGGTAAGGTTCTACTATGCATCAGTAAAAGGTCTTACTTGCATAGTGTATAATATGAAGTTCTAATCATGCCTATTTCCTAAAACAATCATTACTACATGGTCACTAGCATCACATATTAATTCACAAAGCAAATTCCAATTAGGTGATGTCATAATGGGTGCAGTAATTCCTTTTGGTTTAAACAATCTCATGCATTCATCAGCAAAACAAAAGGAACATCCTTTTTTCAATAGAACATTCAAAGGTCTGGCTATTAAGGAAAACTATTTCATAACTCATCCTAATAAGGTCGGCATGACTCTAAGAAAATTCTAAAATAGAGTTTCTTCCTGATAAAAATCTAAGCCAACATTTTACAACTCAGAAGAAAATATATTTTATCCTCATTTCCATTTTTATTTCTTTGAAATTAAATAAAGGAAGAAAAACACGAAAAAGAGCAACTAAGAAAACAACTAAAAAAACAAGAGATAGGGAAAGAAGAACAACTTACCGTTGAGCAAGAAAAATACATTCTTTTTTGGATTTTAAATTTTTAACATTTTTTTTCTTTTTATGTTTAATTTCGAAAGCAGTTAAATTTCCTCAATATGGTTTTAGAATGATTTTCTAAAATGTGATTATCCTAAGTGTCTTAATTTCAGATATTATCTAAAATTAATTAGTTATGATAATCCTATATTTCGGAAACTGATTGTCTAACTAGCATAAAACAAGTGTTAGGTCTAAGGTCGAGGTTACTACCGCTACCTATCATAAGTATCTAGAATTTTGATCAGTGTCTAGAATTTTGATCAGGAGTCCTAAATTCATTATGATATTTCCCCGGCAACGGCGCCAAATATCTGATGGGTTTCCGACCGATGTGCTAAATAGGTGTTATTTTACCCTATGTTGATTATGAATAATTAAGGACTATGATTGACTAATTGTCACATTTAGTCTCTATGGTGTCACTTAATCAGCCAGAACCTAAGGCAGAGTACCTATCGTGTAGCTAGTCTGTTGGAAAGTATCTACGATTTTATTAAATAAATATCGTACTCCCAGGGAAGTGGCAACGGCTTAGTAGTAACTAGCCTTTTATCCTAACTCCTATCTTATAATCCAGTTATGCAATCTTCATCAAATACTTTGATGAGAGGGTGATTCATTCTCCACTAGGTTTCAGTCTAATTAAACCTAGAAGTGTTTTATAGATGAGTCCTGATTCTATGTTATACTGTTCCTATATGTTGTTTGACCTATATTCGAGTATTTTAGATATATCTTAGCCTGGATTGCAACTATGTTCTGTGTCTAAAGGCGTACCACATCCGAGGTCTCTAATAAACCGCCCTACCTTAATGACGGCCCTACTCACGGTTCGGGACGAAGGCATCCATGAAAGCCCTATGTCACTTCGGGGATCATACCGCTTGCCCTAGCCGCCGGCATAATCGGACTCAGCTCGGCCCCTACCTAGACTACTTTAACAGGCACGGTGTTCAACATGTTATTTTATCTAGCATGGCAGACACCAATACTAATTGATGCTTGTTAAACTAAACAGGTTATGATTAGACCGTGGTTAGGAATTGTCTATAACCCTAACTTTAGTTTAAAAGAGCACATTAAACATGCAGACATAGTGAATATTTAGCAGGTGGCTATTTCCGGAAAAACATAATAACGTCAACATATAAAACAACTATTCATAAACATCATAATCTTGTATTCATAATATGTATTTAGAACAAAACAATAACAACATATAAGAGAGGGACATGGGGACTGATGCCATAAAGAAATCACCCTTTACTTAGTCTCGCCGACGGAGCGTACTACTGTATATGTCGTATTGCTCGCTCTGACTCTGCTCACCAGAACCTTTGGAGGACGCTTCCTCAGCCTAGTAACTGGGCTTTACCTTAATACCCAGCTTAAGCCTAATCTTGTGGACTGACTCTTCGAACGCCTAGAGCCCTCTTAGGATCTCCTAATGAAATCCCGGGTATTCTATGAATACCAGAAACGAACCTATCTATAGAAACCTAAGATCTGAGACTATTTCTCAGAAACTAAAACAAAACACTAATAAGAAAGAAAACTGAGATCCAAGTCTCTGAGTGAGTTGTGTACTCGAGAATTGTACACTGGACACCACTAAATGACTCAGATCGAGTGGAGAGGAATGAATTCAACTGCTAGAGGTCTGGGGTATTTATAGCAGCTTCCCGGAGTGAAAATCTCTGAAAAATTCGATGTGGGATAGCTTCTGGCGGCTCGGGACGCCCATCCTGGATTGGGACGCCCGTCCTGGTGGTCTGACTGGGTCGGGACACCCGTCCCGGACCATTGACCAAGTCAACATTTCCAAAAATTGCATTTTTACCCCAAAATTTGCTGTTTTCGTCTACTTTTCACCTGATAGTTCCAAAATCATAAAAATGTGAAATTGAGTAAATAACAATCAATTAAGATCAATTTCCTATCAATTTCATCCTAAATCATACATAAAAACATGCTAAAAAAGGTATATGATTTTCGCGTATCACCCGTCCTGACAGTTTGACGAAGTCAACATTTCCAAAAATTGCGTTTTTGCCCAAAAATTTGCTGTTTTCGTCTACTTTTTACCTGACACTTCCAAAATCATAAAAACTATGAAATTAAGTAAATAATAAACATTTAAGATCAATTTACTCTCAATTTCACCCTAAATCATATATAAAAACATGCTGAAAAGGTGATACGATTTTCGCGTATCACATATATCAGAACACTGTCTGTAAAACACTTTTGTAGGCTTAAGTAAACTTGAACCTAGTGTAGAGTGAATCAACCTCTCATCAAAGATTTTGATGAACGATTGCATAACTGGATAATAAAATAAGAGTTAGGGTAAAAGGATAGTTACTACTAAGCCATTACCACTTCCCTAGGAGTACGATAAAATTCTTAAATTAAAATTGTAGGTACTTTCGAACAGACTAGCTGCACGATAGGTACTCTGCCTTAGGTTCTGATTGATTAAGTGACAACATAGATGCTAAATGTGACAATTAGTAGTTCTAAGTCCTTAGTTATTCATAATCGATATAGGGTAAATAAAACCTATTTTTAGCATATCGATCGGAATGCATAAGATTTTTGGCGCCGTTGCCGGGGAAATATCATAACGAATTTAGGATTCCATATCGAAATTCTAGAGACTTATGATAGGCAACGGTAGTAATCTATACCTTAGACATAACACTGATTTTTTGCTAGTTAGACAATCAGTTTCCGAAATATAGGGTTATCATAACTAATTAATTTTAGAAATTATCTGAAATTAAGACATTTAGGATAATCAAATTTTAGAAAATTATTCTAAAACCGTATTAAGGAAATTTAATTGCTTTCAAGAAAAAAATCAAAAATATTTTTCTTGTTTTTAAATTTATCAGTATTTTGTTTTTCCCTTTTTGTTTTATTATTTGTTTTATTATTTTTATCCTAACCAGACTTTACACTCATAGATGAAAAGAACAAGAGCAGCTACAAACCAAGTAAAGAAAACAGAAAATCCCGACGCTCTAGGTCGAAAGAAGAAGAAACCAGAAGGATCATCTAGCCTGAAGCAGAAGTACCACAGGAGAACAATCCTCCACAACCTATAAACATAGACTCAATCCTAGATACCAGTGATTTAGTGAAATGATTCCTGAACACCCGTGATACGCGAAAATCATATACCTTTTTTAACATGTTTTTATGTATGATTTAGGGTGAAATTGATAGGAAATCGATTTTAATTGATTGTTATTTACTCAATTTCACAGTTTTTATGATTTTGGAAGTGTCAGGTGAAAAGTAGACGAAAACAGCAAATTTTGGGGTACAAATGCAATTTTTGGAAATGCTGACTTGGTCAATGGTCCAGGACGGGCGTCCCGACCCAATCAAACCACCAGGACGGGCGTCCCAATCCAGGACGGGCGTCCCGAAGCACCAGAAGTTGTCCCACATCGAAAGTTTTGGAGATTTTCACTCCAGAAAGCTGCTATAAATACCCCAGGCCTCCAGGAGTTGAAATCATCCCTCTCCACTCGATCTGAGTCATTCAGAGACTTCCAGTGTACAATTCACGAGTACACAAGTCACTGAGAGACTCGGGTTTCAATTTCAGTTTTCTTTCTTTCTTTAGTGTTTCGTTTTCTTAGTTTCTGAGAAATAGTCTCAGATCTTAGGCTTCGATAGATAGGTTCATTTTTGGTATTCATAGAATACCGGGATTTCGTTAGGAGATCCTAAGAGAGAGATAGGGTGCGTGTTCTTAGTCAGATTAGGGCAATTTGCTACTAGGTCTAAGGAGCGTTCTCCGAAGGCTCTGCCGAGCAGAGTAGGATTGAGCAGTCAGGAGCATACAGGAGCTGTAGCGCCGGCTGGACCTGCATAGAGTGGTGATTACTTTATGACAGTGGGTCCCCTAGACGAGGTTCTATATGTTTACGAATTGTTTTATCTAAATATTAATTTGAATATCAGATTACGATTCATATGAATATCTGTTTTATATGTTGAAGTTGTTATGATTTTCCGGAAATAGCCACCTGCTAAATATTCACTATGTCTGCATGTCTAATGCCGTTCTTTTAAACTAAAATTAGGATTATAGACAATTCCTAACCACGGTCTATTCATAACCTGTTTAGTTTAACAGGCATCAATTAGTATTGGTGTCTGCCATACTAGATAAAATAATCTGCGGAACACCCTGTTGGTTGAAAGTAGTCTAGGTAGGCTGAGTAGAGTGTTATGCCGGCGGTTATGAGACGAGAAGTATGATCCCCGAAGTGACATAGGGCGTTCATTGCTGACTTTTGTCCGAGCCGTGAGTAGGGCCGTTACCCTTAACGATGGGGCGGTAGCGTAGAGACTCAGATGTGGTACACCTTTAGACTCAGAACATAGTTGCAATCCAGGCTAAGATATATCTAAAATACTCGAATATAGGTCAATCAACATATAGGAACAGTATAACATAGAATCAGGACCTCATCTATAAAACACTTATGGGCTTAATTAAACTTAAACCTAGTGGCGAATGGATCACCCTCTCATCAAAGTATTTGATGAAGATTGCATAACTGGATCATAAGATAAGAGTTAGGATTAAAAGGCTAGTTACTACTAAGCCGTTGCCACTTCCCTGGGAGTACGATATTAGTAAAATAAAATCGTAGATACTTTCCAACAGACTAGCTACACGATAGGTACTCTGCCTTAGGTTCTGATTGATTAAGTGACATAAATTGAATGCTAAAGTGACAGTTAGTAAGACTCAGTCCTTAATTACTCATAATCGACATAGGTAAAGAAAGCCTATCTTTTAACATACCAATCGGAACACATCAGATTTTTGGCGCCGTTGCCGGGGAGATATCATAATGAATATAGGATTAAAGGCCACAATTCTAGAGACTTATGATAGGTAACGGTAGTAACCTAGACCTTAGACCTACACTTATCTTATACTAGTTAGACAATCAATTTCCGAAATATAGGGTTATCATAACTAATTGATTTTAGATATTATCTGGAATTAAGACACTTAGGATAACCCAATTTTAGAAAATTATTCTAAAACCATATTGAGGGAATTTAATGGCTTTCGAAATTAAACATAAAAAGAAAAAAAATGTTAAAAATTTAAAATCCAAAAAGAATGTATTTTTCTTGCTGAACGGCAAGTTGTTCTTCTTCCCTATCTCTTGTTCTTTCTTAGTTGTTTTTTTCGTACATTTGTTTCTCTTTTTCGTTTTTTTCCCTATTACTTAATTTCGAAAAAATAAAAATGGAAATAAGGATAGAATATTCTTCTGAGTTGTCTCAGGTTTTAATCTGGAAGAAATATCATTGTGGAATTTTCTTAGGTCATGCTTAGTCTATTAGACAGAATCATGAAATAAAATTTTCTTTAATAGACAAACCTCTGAGTATTCTAATTTGAAAGGATGTTCCTTTTGTTTGATGATAAATGCATGAGATTGTTTAAACCAAAAGGAATTACTGCACCCATTATGACATCACCTAATTGGAATTTGCTTTGTGAATTAATATGTGATGCTAGTGACCATGTAGTAATGATTGTTTTAGGAAATAGGCATGATTAGAACTTCATATTATACACTATGCAAGTAAGACCTTTTACTGATGCCTAGTAGAACCTTACCACCACTGGAAAAGGGATTACTAGTTATTGCATATGCCTATGATACATTCATGCCATGCCTAGTCTAAACAATAGTATACACTTATTACTTTACTCTAAGATATCTGTTCAATAAAACTAATGATGAACCAAGATTGATTAGTTAAGTTCTATTGAATTTGATATAGAAAGACGGGATAAGAAAAATGGCTAGAAATCTAGAAAGCGAACCTTTGGTCTAGATTAGAAAACCTCGAGTTAGAAGCTATTGACGAGACAGTAGTATCTGATAAACTTTTGAATGAGAAATTATTTGCTATGAATAATGATTCTCCTCCGTAGTTTACTGATATTACTAATTATCTAGTTGCTAATTATTCCCAAGTGATATGACTTATCAACAAAAGAAGAAATTCTTTGTTGATTTGGAATGTTACTACTAGGGAGATCCATTTTTCTATTTTGAATCATTGCAGGGTAAGTGATCAGAAGACGTATCTCAGAAGACGAAGGACACAAGATTTTGGAGCATTGCCCTAAAGAATCTACGGTAGACCAATTGACTACTATCAACACCGTTCGGAAAGTGTTGAAAGCGGGATCTTGTTGACCCACCATATTCAAGGATTTTGTATCTCTGATACAGTTCTGCGATGCTTGCCAAATAATAGGTAACACATCTTCTAGAGATCGTCTACCCCAGCAACGTACACAGAATGTTGCAACCTTTCATATCAGGGGTATTTCGAATCCTTTTCCTTTCTTCCTTTGACACTAATTACATCATAGTAGTCGTGGAACACTTTTTCAAAATGGCCTGAAGCACAGGCATTACCTACTAATGATGTTAAAGTCATGTGCAGATTCTATGAGAAATTGTTTTCCAGATTCAGAGTGCCAATGTCTTAGGAAGAACCGTTGAGTCTATGTATCTAATCTGTGAAGTCTGCCAAGTACCACACTCTAGCAGGGATTGTTATGGGAATGAAATACAAACCATTCCAAAAAGAGGTAGGAGTAGGTTACTGCAGAATGCTACTCCAATGGGAAATGCATACAATTCCAGCTGGAGGAATGATACAGGACTTAGCTGAGGAATAATTCGGAAGCTGGAAACTTTCAAAAGATACCACCACAGCAAAACCCCTACCTGTAGAATCAACAGATGAGATACTGGCAAAATTAAAGCCAGACCAGTGCAAGCAAGTGATCTACCAAGAGGTAACTAACGGTAGACAGATATAGAGGAATTTGGCATTGTGTCGGGAGCATAGCAATGGAGGAGCTTGCATTCCCTGCATACCAATCAGCTGTGAGAAACTTCCCCGAGGAAGTCTCAAATAACTTGGGCCCAGATCTACACAACTGGAGCCCCCTACCACCACAGCTTTGCCAAAACTTCAGGTATCTTTTCTTCCATTCGAGACTTGCATGCAATACCTTTACTAACATTGGCAGGAAGGCACACAAATCCCAAGAAATCTCATTCCTAGACACGTTCCTCCTGGACACGTTGCTATGATTGTGAGAAATCTTACAAATGATTCGAGGAAGCAGTCCGTGGGGCTCGAGCCATTCATCAAATGAATAGGCTACTACCTAGAGCTCGACGATGAAGGATCGAAGCTGACGTCATCCGTTCCAGTATCTAGAGCTTACAGAGTCAAGAATGCCTCAGTAATAACACATGGCTAAGGTGAAGAGCGAATTGACAGATTAGAGAAAACCCTTATGCTCGAGGCAAGAAGGGAGTTTTTCTAATCCTCATGATCCTTTACTTTTGTTTTCTTTGTTTTGTTTTCTGTTTTGTTATTTCCATTATCCTTCTTGTTTTATTTTCTCTCTTACCCTTAATTAGTCAAATAAGTGTGGGGTAAGAGTTCTTTGTTTTGTTTTCATTTCTTCTTGTTTGCAAATAAGTGTGGGGTAGTTTAGCTATGCATGAACACTGAGGACAGTGTCAGACTTAAGTGTGGGGTAGCAGTGCACGGTGCACTGTAGCAGTTGACAAACTTTTTGCATGATTTTGCTTGTTTTCCCCGTATTTTCACACCCTTCCAAAATTTTTCAAAATTTTTCCGTCTTTCAGACGTCTAAATGCAGTATGCTTGGTTAAACAATTGCTTATGTCTATGATATGTAGGTAGAATGTTATGGTTAGTAGGAGATAATTGATGACTATTTTTGAACTTATTGATTAGGAGTAGGGAATTCCTGATAATTAAGCACAAATTAGTCTGGGTTAGAGACCTCAGCCAATTACCTTTTTAAGACTTAACTAGATAAAATTAGACCAGTTGTAGGATGCATTGACAATTAGAATGACTAGATGAGACTTTGAGCTAAAAGTGAAAAGAAAAGAAAAAAAATGATGATGAAAAAAAATAGGGTAGTTTGCCAGCGGCCTTCGCTACTCGAGCACCACTCCTTCGGGGAACTTAAGCCTGATGCCCTAAGGTCGTGTAGGTCTAGGAGTCATCGGAGTGGGACTCGCTACATGGGTAGTTGAAGTTGACGTGTTCTAAGAAGACTCAAAATACCCTGAATCTATAAACGAAAGAAATCAATAAGAGCTAAATAATTAAAATCTGATCACCAAGGCTCAAAACTCAGAAAGTTATCTGTTGTCAGTGTGTCTAGTGACAGGTCTAAGTGTTATCTGGTAATAGTTAAGACAAGAGTTTATTGTGTTGACTATCTAGTCTGGACTAGTACACACACTACACATCAGGAAGACCTTATGACTAAGGGAAGAGTTCAACCTAGTTGTTAAATTGTTTTCTGCTAAATCCTAACAATCTACTAGAGACATTTGAGACCTTGTCATAGCAACCTAACCAGTCAGACCAGTGCTAAGAATTATCTGAATAATTTTTGGAATAAAAACATGACTAGAAATTTAAGTGACTGCACATATGATTTAGAATCACTAACTTCAGGTAGACTTTGCTTGAGGACAAGCAAAAAGCTAAGTGTGGGGTTATCTGATACGCGAAAATCATATACCTTTTTTAGCATGTTTTTATGTATGATTTAGGGTGAAATTGATAGGAAATCGATCTTAATTGATTGTTATTTACTCAATTTCACAGTTTTTATGATTTTGGAAGTGTCAGGTGAAAAGTAGACGAAAACAGCAAATTTTGGGGTAAAAATGCAATTTTTGGAAATGCTGACTTGGTCAACGGTCCGGGACAGGCGTCCCGACCCAATCAAACCACCAGGACGGGCGTCCCAATCCAGGACGGGCATCCCGAAGCACCAGAAGTTGTCCCACATCGAAATGTTTGGAGATTTTCACTCTAGAAAGCTGCTATAAATACCCTAGGCCTCCAGGAGTTGAAATCATCCCTCTCCACTCGATCTGAGTCATTCAGAGACTTCCAGTGTACAATTCTCGAGTACACAAGTCACTAAGAGACTCGGGTTTCAATTTTAGTTTTCTTTCTTTCTTTAGTGTTTCGTTTTCTTAGTTTCTGAGAAATAGTCTCAGATCTTAGGCTTCGATAGATAGGTTCGTTTTTGGTATTCATAGAATGCCGGGATTTCGTTAGGAGATCCTAAGAGAGAGATAGGGTGCGTGTTCTTAGTCAGATTAGTGCAATTTGCTTAAGCCCGGGATGTAAGGTAAAGCAATTGCTACTAGGTTTAAGGAGCGTTCTCCCAAGGCTCTGCCGAGCAGAGTAGGATTGAGCAGTCAGGAGCATACAGGAGCTGCAGCGCCGGCTGGACCTGCATAGAGTGGTGATTACTTTATGACAGTGGGTCCCCTAGACGAGGTTCTGTATGTTTACGAATTGTTTTATCTAAATATTAATTTGAATATCAGATTACGATTCTTATGAATGTCTGTTTTATATGTTGAAGTTGTTATGATTTTCCGGAAATAGCCACCTGCTAAATATTCACTATGTCTGCATGTCTAATGCCGTTCTTTTAAACTAAAATTAGGGTTATAGACAATTCCTAACCACGATCTATTCATAACCTGTTTAGTTTAACAGGCATCAATTAGTATTGGTGTCTGCCATACTAGATAAAATAATCTACGGAACACCATGTTGGTTGAAAGTAGTCTAGGTAGGCTGAATAGAGTGTTATGCCGGCGGTTATGAGACGAGCAGTATGATCCCCGAAGTGACATAGGGCGTTCATTGCTGACTTTTGTCCGAGCCGTGAGTAGGGTCGTTACCCTTAACGATGGGGCGGTAGCGTAGAGACTCAGATGTGGTACACCTTTAGACTCAGAACATAGTTGCAATCCAGGCTAAGATATATCTAAAATACTCGAATATAGGTCAATCAACATATAGGAACAGTATAACATAGAATCAGGACCTCATCTATAAAACACTTATGGGCTTAATTAAACTTAAAACCTAGTGGCGAATGGATCACCCTCTCATCCAAGTATTTGATGAAGATTGCATAACTGGATCATAAGATAAGAGTTAGTATTAAAAGGCTAGTTACTACTAAGCCGTTGCCACTTCCCTGGGAGTACGATATTAGTAAAATAAAATCGCTGATACTTTCCAACAGACTAGCTACACGATAGGTACTCTGCCTTAGGTTCTGATTGATTAAGTGACATAAATTGAATGCTAAAGTGACAGTTAGTAAGACTCAGTCCTTAATTACTCATAATCGACATAGGTAAATAAAGCCTATCTTTTAGCATACCAATCGGAACACATCAACCCGTGAACCCAGTCCCACGGAAGAGGACCCTTCTGAAGAAACCTTTCCTCCAAGAGAAGAACCTCAAAAATCTCCCGTTCACACTCCTGCCCAAAGAGCTCCTAGAAATCCACAACCCCTTGACCAAAACCAAAACTCACCAACACCTCCTGAATACACTCCAACACCTAACGAGCACACACCTTCCTCCGGAGGAAGTACTAATGGTTTTCAGTCAGTTTTGTCCGTGCAGATAGATACTCTGACCAACAGGATCTACATATGGATCAAGCGATCACAAGCAGATTGTGTCACTCAGAACAAAGCATTCTGAATATCACAGCCAACATGGAGTTAGCTGGAATTCGAAGTGAGCAAGGTAGGCACAGGGATGAGATGAGAGCTATGCGAGTAGAGATGCGAGAGATAAGGAACAAAGACCGGTAGAAAAAGGGAAGATTCTTTTATTTTTTAGCAAATAAACTGTTTGAACTAAAGTTTAATAACTGACCCCTACTTTTTATTTTCAAACTTTAAAAGGGTCTTTTCTTTTATTCAGAAATTTTTCTTCAAACATTTTATTTTTCAACTCTTTACGCAAAACAAATGTGTTAAAAATACATTTTATTTTTCATTAATTAAATTGTATGAATTTAGTCTTTTGTTTTTCTAGAATTTTTGCTGAATAGAAGTTAGGATATGATTAGGGTAGTTATGGTTTTTGAAAAGAGAACAAGACTGAAAATTTTTGCAAATGCTTTTAACAACTTATGTATTTCATAGGCTAACCATGAAGATTTGTTAAAACTTATAATTATTTTTGGTGTATAAAGATTTGCAGGGAATTTCGAAATAGAAAAAAATCCAAAAGTGGCACGCATCATGAGGCAGGCGGGATGGGCGTCCCGCTTCTGGACGGCCGTCTAGCCAGGACGGGCGTCCCGAGGGCAGTCCCTCTTTCTAAATACTCCTATTTTTCATTTTCCCCCAAAAACAACCACAAAAAATTATCTCTCTACAAAATTCTCTACAACTTCTCTCTAGAAATTTTTGGCAAGCTCTTGAAATTTAAAATTTAAAATTTCCCTCCAAAAATTTGAACTTTTGAATTTCCTTTCAAAATTCAAATTTCCCTCTAAAATTCGAATTTCCCGCCAAAAAAAACTCAAAATCCTTCCCTAACCAAAATCCACCCTTCTGAATTTGAATTTCCCTCCAGAATTCGAATTTGAATGTTCTTTCCTACCGAATTTACAAAATATCTCAACTACTTCAAACAAATAGCTCAAAAATGCTCCTGTATTACTTCTGCGATGATTATTACATCTGTGGCACACCCTTTCATGCTCTTTCCTTCCATTTTGACATATCAGGAGAGTTGCCATGGACACATTGGGCGTAGAATACTGGTTGGCAGAACGCTCGATTGGGCAGCTGTTCGGACACTAGGAGTCGAGCAGGAGGTCCAGCGCATACTTGACGTGCTACCTTACAGTTAAGTTTTCATCATCACCGAGCCGACCTACCTCGAGCTGATATGCGAGTTCTACGCTTCCTTTACATTCCAGCAGGAGCATATCACATTCCGAGTGGGCAGAATGGATCGATCGATGAGCATGGCCGAGTTCGGCATCGCCTTGGGTATCAGGCGGAGGGAGGAGCTGGATATGCCCGCCTACACCACAGCAGTGCGAGATTTCACCTCTGCTGACGTCTCTATTGCTTGGGCTTAGATCTGTATGACTGGCGTTCCCTACCAGCATGGCTTCACGAAAGCCACATGTATTCATCCGACCCTTCGCTACTTACATGCTATTATAGCACACACTTTGTTAGGACGTCGGACAGCCCTTGGGAATGTCACCCAGATGGAGACATTCCTCCTGGCCAACATGCACAGGGGTGCTACGGTAGAGATGGCCCGACTTATCACCATCATCATGCGGGGCTTCGCCACAGACACTCGGAAACAGTGTTTGGGGCTCAAACCGTTCATCACCAGGATAGCCCACTACCTAGAGCTGGACATTGAGGGCTCAGAGTTGACCCAGGTTGCCCCGACCACCATTCCTACGGACTTGACCATTCTATGGAACATTGGAATAGTCGTACGGGATGCAACTGGGCGCTACTCCATCCACACTGAGCAACAGGGGGGGTCATCAGTACCAGGATAGGCCACAGAGCACATACCACTGACTAAGACATTCATTCCTCGCACCGCTTTTGAGCGACATATGTCGCAGGGATTGGCAGACCTCACCGCCCGACATAGCTGGGATATGGCATACATTGAGAGGCGGTTGTCGATGATGGAGGACCAAATCAGCATGACTAGCAGTAGGGCCGAGGAGGTATTTTAGCAAATTTCCCAGTTGGCTGAAGACCCCGAGGTCTACTTCTGTGCACCCGATGACGATGAGCCCGGTTCTTAGTTTTTCCTTTTCTTTTTCTTTCTTTCGTTCTTTTCTCTGCTTTATGTGTGTGATTATGTCTGGGCTGTATGAAATATGAATCTTTGTATGACGTTGATTTTTATGACATAACAACATTGTTTCTTCTATCATATTTTGTTATTTCTTTTACTTTTGTTGTTTTATTTTCTCTTTTCCCCTTAGTTAGTTAAATAAGTGTGGGGTAAGAGTTTTATGTTCTTTTAGATTTTTGTTTTTCAAATAAGTGTGGGGTGTTTAGATATGCATGAACACTAAGGACATTGTCAAACTTAAGTGTGGGGTAGCAGTGCACTGTGCAATGTAGCAGTAAAATCTTTGCATGTTTTCCCATATTTTCACTAAAATTGCACCCTTCCAAAAAAAATTCAAAAATTTTCACTCTTTCAGACTTCAAAATGCAGTTATGATTGGTAAAGAAATGCTTATGCCTATGATATGTATGTAGAGCATGATGATCAGTAGCAAACAACGTGATAACTTTATTGAATTCATCGATTAGAAATAAGGAATTCCGGATACTTGAGCACTAGTTTGGATTAGAGACATCAACCAAATACCTTTTCGAGACTTAGCTAAATAATATTAGACCAGTTGAGGATGCACTAGCAAGTTAAATGGCTAGATGATACTCTGAGCTGAAGTGAAAAAGTTAAATAAATAGGGTAGTTTGCAAGCGTCCTTTGCTACTCGAGCACCACTCCTTAAGGGAACTTAAAGCCTGATGCCCTAAGGTCGTGTAGATTTGGGAGTCATCGGAGTGGGACTCGCTACATGGGTAGTTAAAGTTGATGTGTGGAAGCGAACACAACAATACCCTGGACAATCAATCTAAAAATACATAGCCCAGTGTGTTCTTATATTGAAATTTTTAATTGAAAAACCTTGTCACCAAAGCTCAGAACTCAGAAGGTTGTTTGTTGTTGGTATGTCTGGCGACCAGTCGAGGTATTATCTGGTAAGAGTCAAGAGAAGACTATATTGTGTTGACAATCTAGTCTGGACTAATACACACACTAAACATCAGGAAGACCTCGTGACTAAGAGAAGAGTTCAGTCTAGTTATTAAGTTGTTAACCCTGCCTAACCATGATAATCTGCTAGAGACATTTGAGACCTTGTCATGGCAACTTAACTAGTCAGACCTGTGTTGTGAATCATCTGACTCAGTGATCAATTTTGTAATAAAAACATTGCTAGGAATTTTAAGTGACTGCACCTATGATTTAAAATCAATAATTTCATGTAGACTTTGCTTGAGGACAAGCAAAAAGCTAAGTGTGGGGTTATATGATATGCACAAATCATATCACTTTTTAGCATGTTTTTAGGCACAATTTATGGTGAAATTGGAGTTAAATCGTTCTCAATTGACTATTATTAACACAATTTCGCAGTTTTTGTGATTTTGGAAGTGGCAGGTGAAATATGCAAGAAAATGGCAAATTTTGGGGCAAAAACGTGATTTTTGGAATTTCAGAAGTCAGGACGGGCGTCCCAAGCCCAGAATGGGTGTCCCGACCCAATCAAAGACCTGGGACGAGCGTCCCGACCTGCTCAAAGCATCGGGACTGGCATCTAGAACCCAGGACGGGTGTCCTGACCTGGTCAACCGGTCGGGACGGGTGTCTCGAATCCGTGAACAGTATCGCACATCGATTTCTGAAGAGAAATTCACTCAATTCCCCTACTATAAATACCCCAGGCCTTTCACAGTTGAAATCATTCATCTCCACTTGATCTGAGTCATTCAGTGACTTCCAGTACATAGTTTTCTACTGTTTACTAGTCATTTAGTGATTTCAGGTGTCTTCGTTCAAGTAGATTTCTAGTTTTTGATAGTGTCTCGTGTTCTTCATTTCTGAGAGTCTATCTCAGATCTTAGAATACGACTAGATAGGTTCGTTTTTAATATTCATAGAATACCTGGGATTTCGTTAGGAGATCCTAAGAGAGCACTAGGCATTCGAAGAGTTATTCAATAGGGTTTTGCTTAAACCTAGGACGTAAGGTAAAGCAATAGCTACTAGGCTGAGGAAGCGTCCTCCGAAGGTTCTGTCGAGCAGAGTCGGGTCAAGCAGTTGCTCCATCAGCGGACCTAATAAAGGGTGAATACTTTATGGCGGTGGTCCCCTTGTCCCTCTCTTTATATGTTTGTACTGTGTTTGTCCAAAAATACATTTGAATATTAAATTATGATACTATGAATATGTGTTATGCATGTTGAAGATATTTACATTTTTCGGGAAAGGTCACCAGCTTAATTAACATTATGTTTGTATATCTATTTGCTCTTTTAAATTAGATGAACGGTTATAGACAACTCCTAACCATGGTCTAATCATAACCTATCTAGTTTATCAGGTCTTAATTTAGGGCTTCGTGTGCGGACGGAAGCATTAAGGTCTTCCATATTAGATGAAATAACCTCTAGATCACCATGTTTGTTAAAGTAGTCTAAGTAGGCTGAGTTCGCATGTTTATGCCGGCATTAGGGCGAGCGGCATGATCTCCTGAGTGACACAGGAATTTCATGGATGCCTGATGCGTTCCGGTCGATATGCTAAATAGGTGTTATTTTACCCTATGTTGATTATGAGTAATTAAGGACTGTGATTGACTAATTGTCACATTTAGTCTCTAAGGTGTCACTTAATCAGCCAGAACCTAAGGCAGAGTACCTATCGTGTAGCTAGTCTGTTGGAAAGTATCTACGATTTTATTAAATAATTATCGTACTCCCAGGGAAGTGGTAACGGCTTAGTAGTAACTAGCCTTTTATCCTTACTCCTATCTTATGATCCAGTTATGCAATCTTCATCAATGACTTTGATGAGAGGGTGATCCATTCTCCACTAGGTTTAAGTTTAATTAAGCCTAAAAGTGTTTATAAACAAAGTTATGATTATATGTGATATTGTTCCTATGTGTTGATTGACCTATCTTCGAGTATTTTAGATATATCTTAGCCTGGATTGCAACTATGTTCTGAGTCCAAAGGTGTACCACATCTGAACAATCTGATATACCACCCCATCGCCAAGGTAAACAGCCCTACTCACGGTTACTACTAAAGACAGCTATGAAAGCCTATGTCACTTCGGGGATCATGCCGCTTGCCCATAACCGTAGGTATAAACGCTCTACTCAGCTTACCTAGACTACTCTAACAAACAGGGTGTTCCGCAGGTTATTTTATCTAGTATGGCAGACACCAATACTAATTGATACCTGTTAAACTAAATAGGTTATGAATAGACCGTGGTTAGGAATTGTCTATAACCAAATTTTAGTTTAAAAGAAACTACATTAAACATGCAGACATAATGGATATTTAAGCAAGTGGCTATTTTTGGAAAAATATAACAACTTCAACATATAAACAAATATTCATAATAATCATAATCTCGTATTCAAATCAGTATTTGGACAAACATAGTAACAACATATAAAGAGAGGGACACGGGGGACTGATGCCATAAAGAAATCACCCTTTACGTAATCACGTCGTTGGAGCGTACTGCTATATATGTCGTACTGCTTGACCCGACTCTGCTCGCCAGAACCTTCGGAGGACGCTTCCTCAGCCTAGTAACTGGGCTTTACCTTAATACCCAGCTTAAGCACAGCCCTATGAATTGACTCTTCGAATGCCTAGAGCCCTCTTAGGATCTCCTAACGAAATCCCGGGTATTCTATGAATACCAGAAACGAACCTATCTATCGAACCCTAGGATCTGAGACTAATTCTCAGAAACTAAGAAAAACGAAAACACAAAAAAGGAAAGAAAGAAAACTTTTACTGAAATTTGAGTCTCTGAGTGGGTTGTGTACTCGAGAATTGTACACTGGAAACCACTGAATGACTCAGATCGAGTGGAGAGGGATGATTTCAACTGAGGCAGGCCTGGGGTATTTATAGCAGCTTTCTGGAGTGATTTTCTCTCAAAATTTTGATGTGGGACTTGACATTCTGGTTCGGGACGCCCGTCCCGGTCTGTTGACTGGGTCAGGACGGCCGTCCCGAGTCCTGGACACCCGTCCCGACCTATTGACCAGGTCAGGATGCCCGTCCTGAACCGGGACGCCCTGCCCCGAAATTTTCCATTTTCTTCCACTTTTCAGCTGACACTTCGAAAATCATAAAAACTGTGAAATTGAGTTAATAATGAACAATTAAGACCAATTTACCCTCAATTTCACCCTACATCATGCCTAAAAACATGCTAAAATGTGATATGATTTATGCATGTCATATAACCCCACACTTAGCTTTTTGCTTGTCCTCAAGCAAAGTCTACTTGAAGTTAGTGATTCTAAATCATAGTGCAGTCACTTAAATTCCTAGTCATGTTTTTATTCCAAAAATTTATTTAGACAATTCTTAACACAAGTCTGACTGGTCAGGTTGCTATGACAAGGTCTCAAATGTCTCTAGCAGATTGTTATAGTCAAGCAGAAAACAACTTAACAACTAGGTTGAACTCCTTTCTTAGTCACAAGGTCTTCCTGATGTGTAGTGTGTGTACTAGTCTAGACCAGACAGTCAACACAATATACTCTCGTCTTAACTACTACCAGATAATATTTCGACCCTGTTGCTAGACATAATAACAATAGACAACTTTCTGAGTTCTGAGCCTTGGCGATCAGATTTTTAATAGTTCTAGCATTTATTGATTTTCTTTATAGATGTAGGGTATTTTGAGTCTGCTTAGAACACGTCAACTTCAACTACCCATGTAGCGAGTCCCACTCCGATGACTCCCAAACCTACACGACCTTAGGGCATCAGGCTTTAAGTTCCCCGAAGGAGTGGTGCTCGAGTAGCGAAGGCCGCTAGCAAACTACCCTTATTTAATTAATTTTCTTTTATTTCTTTTCACTTTTAGCTCAGAGTCTCATCTAGTCATTCTAATTGTCAAAACATCCACAACTGGTCTAATTTTATCTAGTTAAGTCTTGGAAAGGTAATTGGCTGAGGTCTCTAATCCAAACTAAGTTGTGCTCAGTTATTAGGAATTCCCTATTCCTAATCAATTAGTCCAAGATAGCTATCACATTGCCTCCTACTAACCATAACATTCTACCTACATATCATAGACATAAGCAATGTTTAACCAATCATACTGCATTTAGAAGTCTGAAAGAATGAGAATTTGAAAAAAAAAATTTGGAAGGGTGTGAAAATATTGGGAAAACAAGCAAAATCATGCAAAAATATTTTACACTCACTACTACAGTGCACTGTGCACTGCTACCCCACACTTAAGTCTGACACTGTCCTCAGTGTTCATGCATTTCTAAGCTACCCCACACTTATTTGAAAACAAGAAACAAAACAAACAAAAAGAGTTCTTACCCCACAGTTATTCAACTAACTACGGGTAAGAAGGAACATAAATTACTGAAAGAAATAACAAAATAAGAAATAGAATGAAAGAGATACTCCCTTATTCTGTGAGGTCCACAGTCTGCTCGAACGAGTTAAACGGCTCTCTGTAAATCTTTAGGCGTTGTCTGTTTACTTTTTGAATAATGCCGTCAGAATCCATGATGTCACATGCTCCGAAAGGTGATACTTTCGTGATTGTGAATGGTCCTGACTAGCAGCTACGCAGCTTTCCTGGGAACAATTTTAACCGTGAGTTGTATAGCAATACCTTATCTCCTGGTTCAAAATTCTTTTGGGTTCTGAGTCGCCTGTCATGCCGGAGTTTACTTGTCATCTTGAATTGGTGTGAGTTTTCATAGGCTTTGAGCCTCCACTCATCCAATTCATTGAGTTGTAGAATCCGGCGTTCCTTAGTTAAATTATCGTCGAGGCTGCATTTTTGTATCGCCCAATAAGCTCTGTGTTCAAGTTCGACCGGAAGGTGACATGCTTTTCCATAGACTAGTCGATAGGGGGAGAATCCCGTAGTGGTCTTGTATGTTGTACGGAAGGCCCGTAATGCGTCCTCCAGCTTATTGGCCCAATCCTTACGGTAAACACCCACATTCTTTTCTAAGATTCTCTTTATTCCCCTATTGGTTACCTCAGCCTGCCCATTGGTTTGGGGATGGTAGGCTGTGGAAATGCGATGCTGAACTCCGTACTACTGAAGTACCTTCTGTAATTGAGAGTTGCAGAAGTGCGTACCTCGATCACTGATTAGGGCTTTTGGACATCCAAATATGGCGAAAATCTGCTTAAGGAATTTGCATACGACTCTAGCATCATTAGTAGGTAGGGCATGTGCCACAGGCCATTTTGAAAAATATTCCACAGCTACTATGATGTACTGCTTACCAAAAGAGGGAGGGAACAGTCCCATGAAGTCTATACCCCATATGTCAAATATTTCTACGCTTTGGATTACCTGTTGGGGTAGACTGTCTCGAGAAAATATGGTTCCAGCTTTTTGACAGGCATCGCACGATCCTGTGAATGCTGCGGCATCCTTGAATATGGTAGGCCAGTAGAAGCCTGCCTCTAATACTTCTCGGGCGGTATTAGCTGCAGCTAAGTGACCACCTATTGGTCTGCAGTGACAGTGTTCCAGAATTTGGAAACCTTCTTCTTGAGAGACACATCTTTTGATCATTGATACGCGAAAATCGTATCACATTTTTAGCATGTTTTTATGTATGTTTTAATGTGAAATCGAGAGTAAATTGACATTAATTGTTTATTATTTACTTGATTTCAAGGTTTTTTTGATTTTGGAAGTGTCAGGTGCAAAGTAGACGAAAACAGCAAATTTTGGGGCAAAAACGCAATTTTTGGAAATGTTGACTCGGTCAAAGGTCCGGGACGGGCGTCCCGACCTGGTCAACAGACCAGGACGGGTGTCCCAATCCGGGACGGGCGTCCCGAGCCGCCAGAAGTTGTCCCACATCGAATTTTTCAGAGATTTTCACTCCGGGAAGCTGCTATAAATACCCCAGGCCTCCAGCAGTTGAATTCATCCCTCTCCACTCGATCTGAGTCATTAAGTGGTTTCCAGTGTACAATTTTCCAGTACACAACTCACTCAGAGACTCGGATCTTAGTTTTCTTTCTTATTAGAGTTTGTTTTAGTTTCTGAGAAATAGTCTCTGATCTTAGGTTTCTATAGATAGGTTCGTTTCTGGTATTCATAGAATACCCGGGATTTCGTTAGGAGATCCTAAGAGAGCTCTAGGCGTTCGAAGAGTCAGTCCACAGGGCTAGGCTTAAGCCCAGGACGTAAGGTAAAGTCTAGCTACTAGGCTAAGGAAGCGTCCTCCGAAGGTTCTGGTGAGCAGAGTCAGGGCGAGCAATACGACATATACAGCAGTACGCTCCGTAGGCGAGACTTCGTAAAGGGTGATTTCTTTATGGCATCGGTCCCCATGTCCCTCTCTTATATGTGTTATTGCTTTGTTCTAAATATGAATTATGAATATCAGATTACGATTTATGAATAGTTGTGTTATATGTTGAAGTTTTATGTTTTTCCGGAAATAGCCACCTGCTAAATATTCATTATGTCTGCATGTCTAATGTAAGTCTCTTTTAAACTAAAACTAGGGTTATAGACAATTCCTAACCACGGTCTATTCATAACCTATTTAGTTTAACAGGCATCAATTAGTATTGGTGTCTGCCATACTAGATAAAATAACCAACGGAACACCTTGTTTGTTAGAGTAGTCTAGGTAGGCTGAGTAGAGAGTTATGCCGGCGGTTTTGCGACGAGCAGCATGACCCCGAAGTGACATAGGGTACCGTTCATTGCTGACTTTAGTCCGGGCCGTGAGTAGGGCCGTTTACCTTAACGATGGGGTGGTAGCGTAGAGACCTCAAATGTGGTACACCTTTAGACACAGAACATAGTTGCATTCCAGGCTAAGATATATCTAAAACACTCGAATATAGGTCAATCAACATATAGGAACAGTATAACATAGAATCGGAACTCATCTTTAAAACACTTTCAGGATTAATTAGACTTAAACCTAGTGGAGAATGGATCACCCTCTCATCAAAGTATTTGATGAAGATTGCATAACTGGATTATAAGATAGGAGTTAGGATAAAAGGCTAGTTACTACTAAGTCGTTGCCACTTTCCTGGGAGTACGATAATTAAATTAATAAAATCGTAGATACTTTCCAATAGACTAGCTACACGATAGGTACTCTGCCTTAGGTTCTGGTTGATTAAGTGACACCATAGAGACTAAATGTGACAATTAGTCAATCACAGTCCTTAATTATTCATAATCAACATAGGGTAAAATAACACCTATTTAGCATATCGGTCGGAAACCGCATCAGATTTTTGGCGCCGTTGCCGGGGAAATATCATAATGAATTTAGGATTCCTGGCCACAATTCTAGAAACTTATGATAGGTAGCGGTAGTAACCTAGACTTTTGACTTACACTTATCTTATACTAGTTAGACAATCACTTTCCTAAATATAGGATTATCATAACTAATTAATTTTAGATAATATCTGAAATTAAGACACTTAGGATAATCAAATTTTAGAAAATTATTCTAAAAACCATATTAAGGAAATTTACTTGCTTTCTAAATAAATCAAAATCCATAAAAATATTTCTTACTTTCTTGTTTCACTGTCCTACTTTTTGCTATTTGTTGTTTCTAACCAGACTTTGCACTCAAAGATGAAGAGAACAAGAGCAGCTACTAATCAGGCAAAGAAGACAGAAAACCCTGACACTCCAGGACCGAAGAAGACAAAACCAGAGGGCCCCTCTAGGCCTGTACCAGAAGTACCACGAGGGACTCTTCCTTCACAACCAGTAGAAGTAAACTCAAGCCCTGATGCCAGTGAACTAGTGAGACGATTCCTGAACACCCGTGAGCATAGTCCCACGGAAGAAGATCCTTCTGAGGATACCTTCCCTCCTAGAGAAGTACCCCAGAGATCTCCAATTCACCCTCCTACCCAGAGAGTTCCTCTAAATCCACCCCCTACTGATCAAACCCAAAATTCACCAACCTCTCATGCATACACCCCAACACCTCACGAGCGCACCCCTTCATCTGCGGGGAGTACTAACGGTTATTATTCAATGTTGTCCGTGCAGATAGACACACTAACTCAAAGGGTCTATGAGATGGACCAAGGGATTGCCAGCAGACTGTGTCATTTAGACCAACTCAGTCTGAACATCACAACTAACGTAGACCGACTCAGAGCCACGGTCAATCTCCAGGAGAACCAAGGTGCACAACTACTCCGAGAGATAGCTGATCTACGCAGTGAGCAAAACAGGCAGAGGGATGAGATGTGAACAATACGCATAGAAATGCGAAGCATTCGGACAGAACTACAGGAGATCAGAGATAGGATTCGTTAAAAAGGGAAGATTCTTTTACTCTCAACAAATAATTCGTTTGAACTGAACTTGAATAATTGACCCTTATTTTCTATTTTTCAAACATTTTTAAAGGGTCATTTATATTCAACAATTTTCTTCAGACAATTTATTTCGAATTTCTATGAAAAACAATAGTTTTGCAAATACAGTTTATTTTCCACTAATTACATTGCACAAACTCAGTTTTATTTTTCTGGAATTCTTGCTGAATTTAAGTTAGGATAAAATTAGGGTAGTCACAATTTTCGAAAAGAGACTGAGAATTTTTTCATAGAGTTTTTAACAACTTCTGAATTTTATTGGATAAACATGAAGCCTTGTTAAGAATTATGATAATTTTTGGTATTTTGAGATTTTCAGGGAATTACGAAAAAAAAAATTTTTTTTCCCCGGAATTGGCACGCCTCCTGATGTAACCTGGGACGGGCGTCCTGGTTCTGGACGGGCGTCCAGCGGGACGGGAGTCCTCCCTCCGGGACGGGCGTCCCGAAGGTCACCCTTCTATAAAAATTCAATTTTTTTCATTTTCTCTCAAATCTACAACCAAAAATTCATCTCTCTAAAAAAAACATTTCTCTCTAGCCTCTCTCTACAAATTTTTGGCAAACTCCTCAAAGTTTAAAAATTTGAATTTGCCTCCAAAATTTGAATTTTAAACTTCACCCAAAAATTCGAATTTCCCTCCAAAATTTGATTTTCCCGCCAAAAATTCAAAATTCGCCCCTAACCTAATTTCATCCTTCTGAATTCAAATTCACCTCCAGAATTTGAGTTTAAAGCTTTCTTCCCCACCTACACTCTCTCATACGTTTTAAATGGCTCCCAAACGTGCTCGTACCACATCTACCATGACAGTTACCTCAGTGACACATCCTTTTATGCTGTTTCCCTCCAGCACAGCATACCAAGAGAGATGCACTGGGTACATCGGGCGTACGATACTAACGGGCAGAACGCTGGATTGGGCAGCAGTACAGACACTGGGAGTAGAGCCGGAAGTCAGACGCATACTCGACGTGCCACCCTACAGTCGAGTATTCATCGTCACCGAGCCCACATACCTGGAGCTGGTATGTGAGTTCTATGCGTTTTACCTGCCAACAGGAGCAGATCACATTCCGTTTAGGCGGAATAGATCGATCGATGAGCATGGCCGAGTTCGGCATCGCCCTAGGCATCTGGCAGAGAGATGAGCTGGATACGCCCGCATACACCACAGCAGTTCGAGACTTCACGTCTGCAGACGTCTCCACTGCTTGGGCTCAGATCTGCATGACGGGTGTCCCATACCAGCATGGCTTTGCAAAAGCCACAGGTATTTATCCTACTCTTCGTTACCTGCATGCTATCATTGCACACACATTGTCAGGACGACTGACAGCGCCCGGAACTGTCACCCGGATGGAGACGTTCCTTCTAGCCAACATGCACATGGGATCTACAGTAGAGATGGCTAGACTCATAGCGGTTCATGCGAGGATTCGCTACAGACACTAGGAAACAGTGTCTGGGACTCGGACCATACATCACCAGGCTAGCCCGCTACCTGGAGTTGGACATAGAGGGCTCGGAGCTTACTCTGGTCGCCCCAACCACTATTCCCACAGACGTTACCATTCTACGGAACATGGGAATGGTTGTACGGGATGCGAATGGCCGCGACACCATCCACACGGAGCAGACAGGACAGGCATCGGCATCGGAAGCATTTCCACGCATATCCCTCCATCCGAGACGTTCGTGCCACGTACTGCCTTCGAACGACACATGTCGCACGGATTGGCAGAACTATCGGCCCGATACAGTCGAGACATGGACAGGATTGACAGACGGCTGACGATGATGGAGGACAGGATTGACAACGGTTGGCGATGATAGATGATAGGATCGCCATGAACACCAGCAGGATTGAGGAGATACATCAGCAGACTTCCCGAGTAGCGGAAAACTTTGAGTTTGACTTAGCAGACTTAGGTCCACTGGACAACGATCCGCCGGGTTCTTAGTCTCTCTCTCCTTCTTTCCTTTTCTTTCTTTTTCTTTTGTTTTGTTTTTCTTGTTCTATGCGTATAAACATGTCTGGGCTGTATGACGTATGAATCCATGTACAAATTTGATTTATATGACATACAGAATTGTTTGCATTATTTATTTTATGTCTTACTTACCCATACAGATCCTTTTTTTTCTGTTTTATTTCTTATTTTCAAATAAGTGTGGGGTAGCTAGATATGCATGAACACTGAGGACAGTGCCAGACTTAAGTGTGGGGTAGCAGTGCACGGTGCACTGTAGCAGTTTGCAAAATTTTTCGCATGAATTTGCTTTTTCCGTATTTTCACACCCTTCCAAAAAATTTCAAACTTTTTCCGTCTTTCAGACTTCTAAATGTAGTATGCTTGGTTAAACAATTGCTTATGTCTATGATATGTAGGTAGTATGTTATGGTTAGTAGGAGATAGTTGATAGCTATCTTGGACTAATTGATTAGGAATAGGGAATTCCTGATAACTGAGCACAGCTTTGTCTGGATTAGAGACCTCAACCAATTACCTTTTCAAGACTGAACTAGATGAAATTAGACCAGTTGTGGATGTTTTGACAATTAGAATAACTGGATGAGACTCTGAGCTAAAAGTGAAAGGAAACAAAAGATAGTTAATCAAATAAGGGTAGTTTGCCAGCGGCCTTCGCTACTCGAGCACCACTCCTTCGGGGAACTTAAAGCCTGATGCCCTAAGGTCGTATAGATCTGGGAGTCATCGGAGTGGGACTCGCTACATGGGTAGTTGAAGTTGACGTGTCCTAAGCAGACTCAAAATACCCTGAATCTATAAAGAAAATAACTAAATGCTAAAACATTAAAAATCTGATCACCAAAGCTCAGAACTCAAAAAGTTATCTGCTGTTAATATGTCTAGCGATGGGTCGAAGTGTTATCTGGTAGCAGTTAAGATAATAGTACATTTTGTTGACTATCTAGTCTAGACTAGTACACACACTACACATCAGGAAGACCCTGTGACTAAGAAAAAAGTCCAACCTAGTTGTTGATTTGTTTTCTGCCTGTTCATAACAAGCTACTAGAGACATTTGAGACCTTGTCGTAGCAACCTAACCAATCAGACCTGTGTTAAGAATTGTCTGAAGAATTTTTGGAATAAAAACATGACTAGGAATTTAAGTGACTGCACTACGGTTTAGAATCACTAACTCCATGTAGACTTTGCTTGAGGACAAGCAAAAAGCTAAGTGTGGGGTTATCTGATACGCGAAAATCGTATCACATTTTTAGCATGTTTTTATGTATGTTTTAATGTTAAATCGAGAGTAAATTGACATTAATTGTTTATTATTTACTTGATTTCACGGTTTTTATGATTTTGGAAGTGTCAGGTGCAAAGTAGACGAAAACAGCAAATTTTGGGGCAAAAACGAAATTTTTGGAAATGTTGACTCGGTCAAAGGTCCGGGACGGGCGTCCCGAGCCGCCAAAAGCTGTCCCACATCGAATTTTTCAGAGATTTTCACTCCGGGAAGCTGCTATAAATACCCCAGGCCCACAGCAGTTGAATTCATCCCTCTCCACTTGATCTGAGTCATTAAGTGGTTTCCAGTGTACAATTTTCCAGTACATAACTCACTCAGAGACTCGGATCTCAGTTTTCTTTCTTATTAGTGTTTGTTTTAGTTTCTGAGAAATAGTCTCTGATCTTAGGTTTCTATAGATAGGTTCGTTTCTGGTATTCATAGAATACCCGGGATTTCGTTAGGAGATCCTAAGAGAGCTCCAGGCGTTCGAAGAGTCAGTCCACAAGGCTAGGCTTAAGCCCAGGACGTAAGGTAAAGTCTAGCTACTAGGCTAAGGAAGCGTCCTCCGAAGGTTCTGGTGAGCAGAGTCAGGGCGAGCAATACGACATATACAGCAGTACGCTCCGTAGGTGAGACTTCGTAAAGGGTGATTTCTTTATGGCATCGGTCCCCATGTCCCTCTCTTATATGTGTTATTGCTTTGTTCTAAATATGAATTATGAATATCAGATTACGATTTTATGAATAATTGTGTTATATGTTGCAGTTTTTATGTTTTTCCGGAAATAGCCACCTGCTAAATATTCATTATGTCTGCATGTCTAATGTAAGTCTCTTTTAAACTAAAACTAGGGTTATAGACAATTCCTAACCACGGTCTATTCATAACCTGTTTAGTTTAACATGCATCAATTAGTATTGGTGTCTGCCATACTAGATAAAATAACCAACGGAACACCTTGTTTGTTAGAGTAGTCTAGGTAGGCTGAGTAGAGAGTTATGCCGGAGGTTTTGCGACGAGCAGCATGACCCCGAAGTGACATAGGGTACCGTTCATTGCTAACTTTAGTCCGGGCCGTGAGTAGGGCCGTTTACCTTAACGATGGGGCGGTGGCGTAGAGACCTCAGATGTGGTACACCTTTAGACACAAAACATAGTTGCATTCCAGGCTAAGATATATCTAAAACACTCGAATATAGGTCAATCAACATATAGGAACAGTATAACATAGAATCAGAACTCATCTTTAAAACACTTTCAGGATTAATTAGACTTAAACCTAGTGGAGAATGGATCACCCTCTCATCAAAGTATTTGATGAAGATTGCATAACTGGATTATAAGATAGGAGTTAGGATCAAAGGCTAGTTACTACTAAGTCGTTGCCACTTTCCTGGGAGTACGATAATTAAATTAATAAAATCGTAGATACTTTCCAATAGACTAGCTACATGATAGGTACTCTGCCTTAGGTTCTGGCTGATTAAGTGACACCATAGAGACTAAATGTGACAATTAGTCAATCACAGTCCTTAATTATTCATAATCAACATAGGGTAAAATAACACCTATTTAGCATATCGGTCGGAAACCGCATCAATCATCTGGAAAAGGATCTTCCCAATAGTAATATTTCAGGTCAGCAAAGAATTTATTTCTTTGTTGAGTCGTGATATCACTAGGGAGAGTCCGGGATGCCAAGTAATTTGCTGTATCTGCAAACCAAGGGGGTGAGAAAATAGCAGACAATGCACATAGATTCTCATCCGGAAATTTATCAGATATGATTGTTTCATCAATGGCTTCTAGGGACGGATTCTCTAGCCTGGACAAGTGGTCCGCGGTTAAGTTTTCTGCCCATTTCTTATCCCAAATTTCTATGTCAAATTCTTGAAGCAATAAAACCCATCTAATTAATCTTGGTTTTGCATCGGTTTTATTGAACAAGTATTTTAGTGAAAAATGATCAGTATAAACAATAGTTTTAGACATGACTAGATAAGATCGGAACTTATCAAATGCATATACTACTGCTAATAATTCCTTTTCTGTTGTAGTGTAATTTTCCTGAGCATCAGTTAAGGTTTTACTAGCATAATATATTACATGAAATTTCTTATCATGTCTTTGTCCTAAAACTACTCCTACTGCATAGTCACTAGCATCACACATAAGCTCAAAAGGTAGACTCCAGTCGGGTCATGTCATGATATGTGTAGTGGTTAAAAGTTCCTTAAGTCTATTAAAAGCTTTTAGACATTTTTCATCAAAGACAAATGGAACATCTTTTCCGAGTAAATTGGTCAATGGCCTGGCTATTAATGAAAAATCTTTTATAAACCTATGATAAAAGCCAGCGTGTCCCAAAAAACCTCTAACGGCTCTCACATTTTTGGGAGGAGGTAGTTTCGAAATAACTTCAATTTTGGCCTTATCTACTTCCATACCTAGGTGTGAGATCTTATGTCCTAAAACGATTCCCTCTCTTACCATGAAGTGGCATTTTTCCCAATTTAAAACCAGGTTAGATTTGATACAACGTTTCAACATTAACTCCAAGTTCTTTAGACAAACCTCAAATGAATTACCAAACACAAAAAAGTCATCCATAAATACTTCCATAGATTTTCCTAACATGTCCTCAAAGATAGCAGTCATACAACGTTGAAATGTAGCAGGTGCATTACATAAACGAAAAGGAATCCTTCTATATGCAAATGTTCCAAAAGGGCATGTGAACGTAGTTTTATGCTGGTCCTCAGGGGAAATAGGAATTTGAAAATAACCAGAAAACCCATCAAGAAAGCAATAAAACATGTGTCCAAATAATCATTCTAACATTTGGTCAATAAAAGGAAGGGGGAAGTGATCTTTTCGTGTGGCCGTATTTAGTTTTCTATAGTCTATGCATACACGATGACCAGTTATAGTTCTCGTAGGGATTAGTTCATTATGCTCATTCCTAACAACTGTTATACCGCCTTTCTTAGGTACTACCTGCACCGGGCTTACCCACTCACTATCTGAGATAGGGTAGATAAGTCCTGCATCTAATAGTTTAATGACTTCTTTCTTAACAACATCACACACATTAGGATTCAACCTCCTTTGAGGTTGCACACATGGCTTATACTCGTTTTCTAGAAGAATCTTATGCGAACAAAAGCTTGGAATAATACCTGTAATGTCTGCAATTTTGTAGGCAAAGGCTCTTCTATACTTTCTGCACATGTCCACAGTCCGCTTCCTTTGTTCTGCAGTCAGATCAGGTGCAAGAATAATGGTAAGTTTCTTGTTGTCATCTAGGAATTCGTAGCACAGATGAGTGGGTAGTTCCTTCAGCTCTAAGTCTGGTGGATCTTCAAACGAGGTTCGTTCTTTCTTCATCTCATCATCACCTATCTGAGTTAAGCTATCAGAAGTATTTTCATTTTCAGAAGAGCTAAGTTCAGGCTCCTCTAATTCTAGGGAGTCCTCACTTAGGACTTGATAGTTTGAGCATAGGTCTGTCACGTTAACTGCAATCAAGTGTTCCATGGCATCCACACAAAAACAAGTATCATCTAAATGCATGGGATACCTAAGGGTTTCATTTAGATCAAAAGTGATGTCATCATTTCCTACCCTTAACTTGATTTGACCATTACTGACGTCTATTAATGCTTTTGAGGTAGCTAGAAATGGTTGACCTAGGATCAGGGGAACTCCTCCTTCCCCATTCATATCCATGACAACAAAATCCACAGGAAACACAAATTTTCCGACCTTTACTAAGAGATCTTCAATTATTCCTTTGGGGATTTTGACTGTCCTATCTGAAAGTTGTATGCACATCCTAGTCGTTTTCAAATCATGCAATCCTAATTTATCAAATAAACTAGATGGCATAAGATTGATACTAGCTCCTAAGTCTGCTAATGCATGCATGTTAGTAATATTTCCAATTGTACATGGCAAGGTAAAACAACCAGGATCTTTCTGTTTAGATGGTAGTTTATTCAACAGGACCGCCGAACATTCTTCATTAAGAACCACCTTGTCCATGTCAAATTTTCTTTTATTACTAACAACTTCTTTTAAAAACTTAGCATACTTTGTGATACGCGAAAATCGTATCACATTTTTAGCATGTTTTTATGTATGTTTTAATGTGAAATTGAGAGTAAATTGACATTAATTGTTTATTATTTACTTGATTTCACGGTTTTTATGATTTTGGAAGTGTCAGGTGCAAAGTAGACGAAAACAGCAAATTTTGGGGCAAAAACGTAATTTTGGGAAATGTTGACTCAGTCAAAGGTCCGGGACGGGCGTCCCGACCAAGCCAAGCCAGAAGGACGGGCGTCCAGAACCAGGGACGGGCGTCCCGAGCCGCCAGAAGCTGTCCCACATCGAATTTTTCAGAGATTTTCACTCCGGGAAGCTGCTATAAATACCCCAGGCCTCCAGCAGTTGAATTTATCCCTCTCCACTCGATCTGAGTCATTAAGTGGTTTCCAGTGTACAATTTTCCAGTACACAACTCACTCAGAGACTCGGATCTTAGTTTTCTTTCTTATTAGTGTTTGTTTTAGTTTCTGAGAAATAGTCTCAGATCTTAGGTTTCTATAGATAGGTTCGTTTCTGGTATTCATAGAATACCCGGGATTTCGTTAGGAGATCCTAAGAGAGCTCTAGGCGTTCGAAGAGTCAGTCCACAGGGCTAGGCTTAAGCCTAGGACGTAAGATAAAGTCTAGCTACTAGGCTGAGGAAGCGTCCTCCGAAAGTTCTGGTGAGCAGAGTCAGGGCGAGCAATACGACATATACAGCAGTACGCTCCGTAGGCGAGACTTCGTAAAGGGTGATTTCTTTATGGCATCGGTCCCCATGTCCCTCTTATATGTGTTATTGCTTTGTTCTAAATATGAATTATGAATATCAGATTACGATTTTATGAATAGTTGTGTTATATGTTGAAGTTTTTATGTTTTTCCGGAAATAGCCACCTGCTAAATATTCATTATGTCTGCATGTCTAATGTAAGTCTCTTTTAAACTAAAACTAGGGTTATAGACAATTCCTAACCACGGTCTATCCATAACCTATTTAGTTTAACAGGCATCAATTAGTATTGGTGTCTGCCATACTAGATAACATAACCAACGGAACACCTTGTTTGTTAGAGTAGTCTAGGTAGGCTGAGTAGAGAGTTATGCCGGCGGTTTTGCGACGAGCAGCATGACCCCGAAGTGACATAGGGTACCGTCCATTGCTGACTTTAGTCCGGGCCGTGAGTAGGGCCGTTTACCTTAACGATGGGGCGGTAATGTAGAGACCTCAGATGTGGTACACCTTTAGACACAGAACATAGTTGCATTCCAGGCTAAGATATATCTAAAACACTCGAATATAGGTCAATCAACATATAGGAACAGTATAACATAGAATCAGAACTTATCTTTAAAACACTTTTAGGATTAATTAGACTTAAACCTAGTGGAGAATGGATCACCCTCTCATCAAAGTATTTTATGAAGATTGCATAACTGGATTATAAGATAGGAGTTAGGATAAAAGGCTAGTTACTACTAAGCCGTTGCCACTTCCCTGGGAGTACGATAATTAAATTAATAAAATCGTAGATACTTTTCAATAGACTAGCTACACGATAGGTACTCTGCCTTAGGTTCTGGCTGATTAAGTGACACCATAAAGACTAAATGTGACAATTAGTCAATCACAGTCCTTAATTATTCATAATTAACATAGGGTAAAATAACACCTATTTAGCATATCGGTCGGAAACCGCAACAGATTTTTGGCGCCGTTGCCGGGGAAATATCATAATCAATTTAGGATTCTTGATCAAAATTCTAGAGACTTATGATAGGTAACGGTAGTAACCTAGACCTCAGACCCAACACTTGTCTTATACCAGTTAGACAATCAATTTCCGAAATATAGGGTTATCATAACTAATTAATTCTAGATGTTATCTGGAATTAAGACATTTAGGATAATCAAATTTTAGGAAATTATTCTAAAACCATATTAAGGAAATTTACCTGCTTTCTAAATAAAATCTAGAAATCCGAAAAAAATTGTATTTTTCTTGCTCAAAGGTAAGTTGTTCTTTTCCCTATCTCTTGTTCTTTCTTAGTTGTTTTCTTAGTTGTACATTTGTTGCTCTTTTTCGAAAAAAATAAAAATGGAAATGAGGATAGAATATTTTTCTGAGTTGTCAATTTTTGGCTAAGGTTTTAATCTGGAAGAAATATCATTGTGGAGTTTTCTTAGGTCATGCTTAGTCTATTAGACAGATTCATGAAATAAAATTTTCTTTAATAGACAGACCTCTGAGTATTCTAATGAGAAAGGATGTTCCTTTTGTTTGATGATAAATGCATGAGATTGTTTAAACCGAAAGGAATTACTGCACCCATTATGGCATCACCTGATTGAAATCTGCTTTTTGAATTAATATGTGATGTAATGATGTAGTACGAATTGTTTGATGATAAGAAAGTTCATGCATGATAAATTCCGATCTTATCTAGTCTTGTCTAAAAACAATAGGTTACACCGATCACTCTGTTTCGAATCCTTTTCCTTTCTTCCTTTGAACATAATTACATCATAGTAGTCGTGGAACACTTTTCGAAAATAGCCTGAACCACAGGCATTACCTACTAATGATGTTAAAGTCATGTGCAGATTCTAGTTGTTTTCCAGATTCAGAGTGCCAATGTTTTAGGAAGAAATGTTCAGCCTGTGTATCAAATCTGTGAAGTCTGCTAAGTACCACACTTTAGCAGGGATTGCTATGGGAATGACTGACCATTCCAAAAGAGGTAGGAGTAGGTTACTGCAGAATGCTGCTCCAATGGGAGACGCATACAATCCCCGCTAGAGGAATCATACGGGATTTAGCTGAGGAGTAATTCGGAAGCTGGAAACTTTCAAAAGACACCACCACAGCGAAACCCACACTCGCAGAATCAACAGATGAGATACTGGCAACAATAAAAGCCAGACCAGTGCAAGCAAGTGCTCTACCAAGAGGTAACGAAGGGTCGAAGGATATAGAGGAATTTGGCGTTGTATCAGGAGCATAGCAATGGAGGAGCTTGCATCCCCTGCATACCAATCAGCTGTGAGAAACTTCCCCGAGGAAGTCTCAAATACTTGGGCCCAGATCTACACAACTGGAGCCCCCTACCACCACAGCTTTGCCAAAACTTCAGGTATCTTTTCTTCCATTCGAGACTTGCATGCCATACCTTCACTAACATTGGCAGGTAGGCACACCAATCCAAAGAAGTCTCATTCCTAGACACGTTCCTTCTGGACATGTTCCTACGATTACGAGAAACTTTGCAAATGATTCGAGGAAGCAGTCCGTGGGGCTCGAACCATTCATCAAATGAATAGGCCACTACCTGGAGCTCGACAATGAAGGATCAGAGGTGACGTCATCCATTCCAATATCTAGAGCTTACAGAGTCAAGAGCGCCTCAGCAATAGCACATGGCTAAGGTGACGAGCCAATTGACAGATCAGAGAAGACCCTTCTGCTCGCGACATGAAGGGAGTTTTTCTAATCCTCATGATCCTTTACTTTTATTTTCTTCATTTTTGTGTCCTGTTTTGTTATTTCTTTGGTTGTTTTATTTTCTCTCTTACCCTTAGTTAGTCAAATAAGTGTGGGGTAAGAGTTCTTTGTTTTGTTTTTGTTTCTTGTTTTCAAATAAGTGTGGGGTAATTAGATATGCATGAACACTGAGGACAGTGTCAGAAATAAGTGTGGGGTAGCAGTGTACGGTGCACTGTAGTAGTTTTTGATAAACTTTTTGCATGATTTTGCTTGTTTTCACCGTATTTTCACACCCTTCCAAAAAAAATTTCAAAAATTTTCCGTCTTTCAGACTTCTAAATGCAGTATGCTTGGTTAAACAATTGCTTATGTCTATGATATGTAGGTAGAATGTTATGGTTAGTAGGAGATAATTGATAACTATTGCTGAACTCATTGATTAGAAGTAGGGAATTCCTGATAATTGAGCACAACTTAGTCTGGATTAGAGACCTCAACCAATTACCTTTTCAAAACTTGACTAGATAAAATTAGACCAGTTGCAGGATGCATTGACAATTGGAATGACTAGATGAGACTCTGAGCCAAAAGTGAAAAAGAAAAAAAATGATGAGCTAATTAAATTAGGGTAGTTTGCCAGCGGCCTTCGCTACTCGAGCACCACTCCTTCGGGGAACTTAAAGCCTGATGCCCTAAGGTCGTGTAGATCTGGGAGTCATCGGAGTGGGACTCGCTACATGGGTAGTTGAAGTTGACGTGTTCTAAGCAGACTCAAAATACCCTAGAAAATCTATAAACGAAAGGAATCAATAAATGCTAAATGATAGAATATGATCACCAAAGCTCAGAACTTAGAAAGTTATCTGTTGTCAGTGTGTCTAGCGATAGGTCGAAGTGTTATCTGGTAATAGTTAAGACAAGAGTTTATTGTGTTGACTATCTGGTCTGGACTAGTACACACACTACACATCAGGAAGACCTTATGACTAAGAGAAGAGTTCAACCTAGTTGTTAAATTGTTTCCTGCTCAATCATAACAAGCTACTAGAGACATTTGAGACCTTGTCGTAGCAACCTAACCAATCAGACCTGTGTTAAGAATTGTCTGACGAATTTTTGGAATAAAAACATGACTAGGAACTTAAGTGACTGCACTACGGTTTAGAATCACTAACTCCATGTAGACTTTGCTTGAGCACAAGCAAAAAGCTAAGTGTAGGGTTATATGATACGCGAAAATCGTATCACATTTTTAGCATGTTTTTTTGTATGTTTTAATGTGAAATCGAGAGTAAATTGACATTAATTGTTTATTATTTACTTGATTTCACGGTTTTTATAATTTTGGAAGTGTCAGGTGCAAAGTAGACGAAAACAGCAAATTTTGGGGCAAAAACGCAATTTTTGGAAATGTTGACTCGGTCAAAGGTCCGGGACGGGCGTCCCGACCAAGCCAAGCCAGAAGGACGGGCGTCCAGAACCAGGGACGGGCGTCCCGAGCCTCCAGAAGCTGTCCCACATCAAATTTTTCAGAGATTTTCACTCCGGGAAGCTGCTATAAATACCCCAGGCCTCCAGTAGTTGAATTCATCCCTCTCCACTCGATCTGAGTCATTAAGTGGTTTCCAGTGTACAATTTTCCAGTACACAACTCACTCAGAGACTCGGATCTTAGTTTTCTTTCTTATTAGTGTTTGTTTTAGTTTCTGAGAAATAGTCTCAGATCTTAGGTTTCTATAGATAGGTTCATTTCTGGTATTCATAGAATACCCGGGATTTCGTTAGGAGATCCTAAGAGAGCTCTAGGCGTTCGAAGAGTCAGTCCACAGGGCTAGGCTTAAGCCCAGGACGTAAGGTAAAGTCTAGCTACTAGGCTGAGGAAGCGTCCTCCGAAGGTTTTGGTGAGCAGAGTCAGGGCGAGCAATACGACATATACAGCAGCACGCTCCGTAGGCGAGACTTCGTAAAGGGTGATTTCTTTATGGCATCGGTCCCCATGTCCCTCTCTTATATGTGTTATTGCTTTGTTCTAAATATGAATTATGAATATCAGATTACGATTTTATGAATAGTTGTGTTATATGTTGAAGTTTTTATGTTTTTCCAGAAATAGCTACTTGCTAAATATTCATTATGTCTGCATGTCTAATGTAAGTCTCTTTTAAACTAAAACTAGGGTTATAGACAATTCCTAACCACGGTCTATCCATAACCTGTTTAGTTTAACAGGCATCAATTAGTATTGGTGTCTGCCATACTATATAAAATAACCAACGGAACACCTTGTTTGTTAGAGTAGTCTAGGTAGGCTGAGTAGAGAGTTATGCCGGCGGTTTTGCGACGAGCAGCATGACCCCAAAGTGACATAGGGTACCGTTCATTGCTGACTTTAGTCCGGGCCGTGAGTAGGGCCATTTACCTTAACGATGGGGCGGTAGCGTAGAGACCTCAGATGTGGTACACCTTTAGACACAGAACATAGTTGCATTCCAGGCTAAGTTATATCTAAAACACTCGAATATAGGTCAATCAACATATAGGAATAGTATAACATAGAATCAGAACTCATCTTTAAAACACTTTTAGGATTAATTAGACTTAAACCTAGTGGAGAATGGATCACCCTCTCATCAAAGTATTTGATGAAGATTGCATAACTGGATTATAAGATAGGAGTTAGGATAAAAGGCTAGTTACTACTAAGCCGTTGCCACTTCCCTGGGAGTACGATAATTAAATTAATAAAATCGTAGATACTTTCCAATATACTAGCTACACGATAGGTACTCTGCCTTAGGTTCTGGCTGATTAAGTGACACCATAAAGACTAAATGTGACAATTAGTCAATCACAGTCCTTAATTATTCATAATCAACATAGGGTAAAATAACACCTATTTAGCATATCGACCGGAACGCATCAGATTTTTTGCGCCGTTGCCGGGGAAATATCATAATGAATTTAGGATTCCTGATCATGCTGCTTGCCCATAACCGCAGGCATAAACGCTCTACTCAGCCTACCTAGACTACTCTAACAAACAGGGTGTTCCGCATGTTATTTTATCTAGTATGGCAGACACCAATACTAATTGATGCCTGTTAAACTAAACATGTTATGAATATACCGTGGTTTGGAATTGTCTATAACCCTAATTTTAGTTTAAAAGAAACTACATTAGACATGCAGACATAATGGATATTTAAGCAGGTGTCTATTTCCGGAAAAATATAACAACGTTAACATATAAACAAATATTCATAATAATCATAATCTCGTATTCAAATTAGTATTTGGACAAACACAGTAACAACATATAAAGAGAGGGACAGGGGGGACTGATGCCATAAAGAAATCACCCTTTACGTAGTCACGCCGTTGGAGCGTACTGCTATATATGTCGTACTACTTGACCCGACTCTGCTCGCTAGAACCTTCGGAGGACGCTTCCTCAGCCTAGTAACTGGGCTTTACCTTAATACCCAGCTTAAGCCCAGCCCTATGAACTGACTCTTCGAACGCCTAGAGCCCTCTTAGGATCTCCTAACGAAATCCCGGGTATTCTATGAATACCAGAAACGAACCTATCTATCGAACCCTAGGATCTGAGACTAATTCTCAGAAACTAAGAAAAACGAAAACACAAAAAAGGAAAGAAAGAAAACTTTTACTGAAATCTGAGTCTCCGAGTGGGTTTGTACTCGAGAATTGTACACTGGAAACCACTGAATGACTCAGATCGAGTGGAGAGGGATGATTTCAACTGAGGCAGGCCTGGGGTATTTATAGCAGCTTTCTGGAGTGATTTTCTCTCAAAAATTCGATGTGGGACTTGACTTTCTGGTTCGGGACGCCCGTCCTAAACCGGGACGCCCTCCCCGAAGTCCGAACTTCTGAAAAATTGCGTTTTTGCCCCGAAATTTTCCATTTTCTTCCACTTTTCACATGATACTTCGAAAATCATAAAAACTGTGAAATTGAGTTAATAATGAACAATTAAGACCAATTTACCCTCAATTTCACCCTAAATCATGCCTAAAAACATGCTAAAAATGTGATATGATTTATGCATATCAATGCCTTTAGCTCGAACCGTGAGTAGGGCCGTCAATGGCGATGGGGCGGTTTATTAGATAACTCAGATGTGGTACACAAGTAGAATCAGTACATAATTGCATTCTAGACCAAGATATATCTAAAATACACGAAGATAGGTCAATCAATATGTAGGAACAATATAACATATATCAGAACACTATCTGTAAAACACTTTTGTAGGCTTAAGTAAACCTATACTAAAACCTGAGAATACTAAGTGGCTTGTATACTATGGAAAATTGTATACTTGAAGTCACTAAATGACTCAAATCGAGTGGAGAGGAATGATTTCAACTGAGGAATTCCTGGGGTATTTATAGTAGGGGAGCTAAGTGATTTTCTCTCAAAATTTCAATGCGGGATTCTGAACTGGGGCTCGGGACGCCTGTCCTGGATCTGGGACGCCCGTCCCAGCCTATTGACCAGGTCAGGATGGGCATCCTGAGTCCTGGACGCCCGTCCTGGTCTGTTGACCAGGTCAGGATACCCGTCCTGGCCTCTGGATGCCCATCCCGACTTCCGAACTTTTGAAAATCACGTTTTGCCCCGAAATTTTCCATTTTCTTCTACTTTTCACCTAACACTTCCAAAATCACAAAAACTGTGAAATTGAGTTAATAACAATCAATTGAGAACGATTTAACACCAATTTCACCCTAAATTATGCCTAAAAGCATGCTAAAAAAGTGATATGATTTATTCATATCATATAACCCCACACTTAGCTTTTTTCTTGTCCTCAAGAAAAGTCTACCCGAGTTAGTGATTTTAAATCATAGGTGCAGTCACTTAAAATTTCTAGTCATGTTTTTACTCCAAAATTTATCACTGAATCAGATAATTCACAACATAGGTCTGACTGGTTAAGTTGCTATGACAAGGTCTCAAATGTCTCTAGTAGACTATCATGATCAAGCAAGGTTAATAACTCAATAACTAAATTGAACTCTTCTCTCAATCACAAGGTTTTCCTGATGTGTAGTGTGTGTACAAGTCCAGACTAGATTGTCAACACAATATACTTTCATCTCAACTCTTACCAGATAATACTTTGACCCATCGCTAGACATACCAACAACAAACAACTTTCTGAGTTCTGAGCCTTGGTGACAAGATTTTTAATTAAGCATTTATTATTTTTTCTTTTATTGGTTTTTCCGGGTATTTTGTGTCTACTTTCACACGTCAACTTTAACTACCCATGTAGCGAGTCCCACTCCAATGACTCTCAGACCTACACGACCTTAGGGCATCAGGCTTTAAGTTCCCCTTAGGAGTGGTGCTCGAGTAGCAAAGGCCGCTTGCAAACTACCCTATTTAGTTAACTCTCTTTTTTTTTTTCGCTTTCAGCTCAGAGCATCATCTAGTCATTTTGATTTCCAATACATCCTCAACTGGTCTAATCTTATCTAGTTAAGTTTTGAAAAGGTATTTGGTTGAGGTCTCTAATCCAAACTAAGTTGTGCTCAATTATCAGGAATTCCCTATTTCTAATCGATAAATTCAAGAAAGTCATCACGTTATGTCCTACTAATCATAACATTCTACCTACATATCATTAGACATCAGCAATTCATTACCAACCATACTGCATTTTGAAGTCTGAAAGAATGAAAAATTTTGAAAAAATTTTGGAAGGGTGTGAAAATACGGGAAAAACATGCAAAAATTATGCAAAAAGTTTTTCTACTACAGTGCACCTGTGCACTACTACCCCACACTTAAGTCTGACATTGTCCTCAGTGTTCATGCATATCTAAATTACCCCACACTTATTTGAAAACATGAAGAAATAAAAACAAAACAGAGAACTCATACCCCACACTTATTCGACTAACTAAGGGTAAGAAGGAAAATAAAACAATAAACGAAATAACAAAATATAATAGAAGAAACAAATGTTGTTATGTCATATCTATCAATGTCATACAGAGATTCATATTTCATACATCCCAGACATGATCACACACATAGAGAAAAAGCAACAAAAGAAAGAAAAAGAAAAGGAAAAGAAAAGCTAAGAACCGGGCTCATCGTCATCGGGTGGACGGAAGTCTGCTAAAAAGTAGACCTCTGTGTCGTTAACCAGTCGGGAGGTATGCTGAAAAACCTCCTCGACCCTACTGGTGTTCATGGCGATTCTATCGTCCATCATCGACATCCGTCTCTCGATTCTTTCCATATCCCGACTATGTCGGGCTGTGAGTTCTGCCAATCCGTGTGACATATGTCGCTCAAAGGCAGTGCGTGGGATGAATATCTCAGTCGGAGGTATATGTGCTGGGACCGATGCCTATCCGTGCTGCTCCGTGTGGATGGAGTAGCGCCTAGTTGCATCCCGTACGACCATCCCCATGTTCCGTAGAATGGTAAGATCCGTAGGAATGGTGGTCGGGGCAACCTGGGTCAGCTCCGAGCCCTCGATGTCCAACTCCAAGTAGTGGGCTATCCTGGTGATGAACGGCCCGAGCCCCAGACACTGTTTCTGAGTGTCTGTAGCGAAACCCCGCATGATGACAGTAATGAGTCGAGCCATCTCTACTGTGGAACCCATATGCATGTTGGCCAGGAGGAATGTCTCCATCTGAGTGACATTCTCGGGGGCTGCCCGACGTCCTGATAGAGTGTGTGCTATAATGGAATGTAAATAGCGAAGAGCAGGATGAATACTTGTGGCTTTCGCAAAGCCATGCTAGTAGGGAGCACCCGTCATACAAATCTGAGCCCAAGCGGTGGAGACGTCTGCAGAAGTAAAGTCTCGAACTGCTGTGGTGTAGGCGGGTGTATCCAGTTCGTCCCTCTGCCAGATACCCAAGGCGATGCCGAATTTGGCCATGCTCATCGATCGATCCATTCCGCCCAGATGGAATGTGATGTGCTCCTGCTGGAATGTAAATGAAGCATAGAACTCACATATCAGCTCTAGGTAGGTCGGCTCAGTGACGATGAAGACTCGATTGTAGGGTAGTACGTCGAGTATGCGTCGGACCTCTAGCTCAACTCCCAGTGTCTGTACTGCTGCCCAGTCAAGCGTTCTGCCAACCAGTATGCTGCATCCGATATATCCATGACATCTCTCCTGATATGCTGGAATGGAAGGAAAAAGCATGAAAGGGTGCGCTACAGATGTGACGGTCATGGAAGAAGTGATACGAGCGCGTTTGGGAGCCATTTGGTTGAGAACGTTTCTAGGGGATCTGAGAATTTAGGCGGGAAAGAAGATTCAAATTCGAATTCTAGAGGTGAATTTGAATTCGGAAGGATGGATTTTGGTTAGGGAAGGATTTTGTGTTTTTTTGCGGGAAATTCAAATTTTGGAGGGAAATTCGAATTCGGTAAGGAAATTCAAAAGTTCAAACTTTGGAGGGAAATTCAAGTTTTGAAATTTCAAGAGGTTGCAAAAAATTTGTAGAGAGAAGGTGGAGAGAATTTTTGTAGAGAGATGATTTTTTGTGGTTGGTTTGGGAGAAAATGAAGAAAAATGGCATTCTTGTAGAAGGGGGCGACCTTCGGGACGCTCGTCCCGGAGGCAGGATGCCCGTCTCGGGTTGCCTTGGGATGCGTGCCACTTCCGGAATTTTTTTTTTCATAATTCCCTGCAAATCTTAGTACACCAAAAACAAAAGACTATGTTTATACAACTTAAATAGTGAAAAATAAACTGTATTTGCAACACCTTTTATTTTTCATAAAAATTTGAAAAATAAAATGTCTGAAGAAAAATTACTGAATTAAATAAAAGACCCTTTTAAAAAGATTGAAAATAGAAAGTAAGGGTCAGTTATTTAATTTTAGTTCAAACAATTTGTTTGCTGAAAGTAAAAAGAATCTTCCCTGTTTTTCAACGGCCCTTTTCTATGATTTCTCGCATCTCTATGCGCATGGCTGATGCGTTCCGATTGGTATGCTAAAAGATAGGATTTATTTACCTATGTCGATTATAAGTAATTAAGGACTTAGTCTTACTAGCTATCACTTTAGCATTAATTGTTGTCACTTAATCAATCAGAACCTAAGGCAGAGTACCTATCGTGTAGCTAGTTCTTGGAAAGTATCTATGATTTTAATTTATTAATAACGTACTCCCAGGGAACTGGTAACGGCTTAGTAGCAACTATCCCTTAATCCTAACATTCATCTTCTTTATCTAATTAGTCAATCGATCATCAATACTTTGAGATTGATTGGTGATCCCAATCACCCATAACAAGCAAATAGCATTCAAGAGTAGACAGGTATTCATCAATTTAAGCTCAGTTATTACAATTTATTTGACCTTATCTTCGAACATTTTAGATATATCTTGATCTCTAAGGCAATTATGAAATGTAACCATCTGTTTACCATATCCGAGTTACCTGGTGTATTCACCCCTACCTTGGGATGATCCTTCTCATCTGTCGGATTAAAGTATCCATGAACGGTACCATATGTCACTTCGGTATCATGCCACTTAACCCTAGGATTGGCCTAGCGTACAAACTCAGCTTTATTAGGGTACTCTAACAAACATGGTGATCTATTTTGTTATTTCTTCCTAATCTGGCAGACCTTTTACAGTCTGTTAAACTAAACCAGTTATGATTCAGACCTTGGTTAGGAGTTGTCTATAACCTGTATGCTTCTGACTGCTCGATCCTACTCTACTCGGCAGAGCCTTCGGAGAACGCTCCTCAGACCTAGTAGTAATTGCTTTACCTTACATCCCGGGCTTAAGAAAATTACCCTAATTTGACTAAGAACACGCACCCTATCTCTCTCTTAGGATCTCCTAATGAAATCCTGGTATTCTATGATACAAAAAACGAACCCTATCTAGTCGTAATCTAAGATTTGAGACAGACTCTCAGAAAGCAAAGAAAACGAGAAACTCTCGTATACTAAACTACTTGAATGAAACACCTGAGATCACTCAATGACTTGTATATTGTAGAAAAATGTATACTTGAAGTCACTGAATGATTCAGATCAAGTGGAGAGGGATGATTTCAACTGAGGAATGCTTGGGGTATTTATAGTAGGGGAGCTAAGTGATTTTCTCTCAAAATTTCGATGTGGGATTCTGAACTGGGGCTCGGGACGCCCGTCCTGGATCTGGGACGCCCGTCCCGGCCTATTGACCAGGTCAGGACGGCCGTCCCGAGTCCTGGACGCCCGTCCTGGTCTGTTGACCAGGTCAGGACGCCCATCCTGACTTTCGAACTTCTGAAAATCACGTTTTTGCCCCAAAATTTGCCATTTTCTTCTATTTTTCACATGACACTTCCAAAATCACAAAAACTGTGAAATTGAGTTAATAACAATCAATTAAGAACGATTTACCATCAATTTCACCCTAAATTTTGCCTAAAAACATGCTAAAAATGTGATATGATTTATGCATATCATATAACCCCACACTTAGCTTTTTGCTTGTCTTCAAGCAAAGTCTACCTGAAGTTAGTGATTTTAAATCATAGGTGTAGTCACTTAAAATTTCTAGTCATGTTTTTACTCCAAAATTCTTCACTGAATCAGATAATTCACAACACAGGTCTGACTGGTTAAGTTGTTATGACAAGGTCTCAAATGTCTCTAGTAGATTATCATGGTCAAGCAGGTTTAACAACTTAATAACTAGATTGAACTTTTCTCTCAGTCACAAGGTCTTCCTGATGTGTAGTATGTGTACTAGTCTAGACTATATCATCAACATAATATACTCTCATCTCGACTATTACCAGATAATACTTCGACCCATCGCTACACATGCTAACATCAAACAACTTTCTGAGTTCTGAGCCTTGGTGACAAGATTTTAATTAAGCATTGATTTTTCTTTTATTGATTTTTTAGGGTATCTTGTGTCTGCTTTCACACGTCAACTTTAACTACCCATGTAGCGAGTCCCACTCCGATGACTCCCAGACCTACACAACCTTAGGGCATCAGGCTTTAAGTTCCCCTAAGGAGTGGTGCTCGAGTAGCAAAGGCCGCTTGCAAACTACCATATTTAGTTAACTCTCTTTATTTTCCTTTTCACTTTCAGCTCAGAGCATCATCTAGTTATTTTGATTGCCAATACATCCTCAACTGGTCTAATCTTATCTAGTTAAGTTTTGAAAAGGTATTTGGCTGAGGTCTCTAATCCAAACTAAGTTGTGCTCAATTATCAGGAATTCCCTATTCCTAATCGATAAGTTCAAGAAAGTCATTACGTTGTCTCCTACTAATCATAACATTCTACCTACATATCATAGACATCAGCAATTCTTTACCAATCATACTGCATTTTGAAGAGTGAAAAAGTGAAAATTTTTGAACAAATTTTTTTTGGAAAGGTGTGAAAATACGGGAAAAACATGCAAAAATCATGCAAAAATTTTCCTACTACAGTGCACTGTGCACTGCTACCCCACACTTAAGTCTGACACTGTCCTCAGTGTTCATGTATATCTAAATTACCCCACACTTAGTTGAAAACAAGAAGAAATAAAAACCAAACATAGAATTCTTACCCCATACTTATTCGACTAACTAAGGGGAAGATAGGAAACAAGACAAACAAAACTCTTACCCCACACTTATTTGAGAAATAAGAGTTTAAAAACAAAAACAAGAAAAAACAAACAAAACAGGAAATGAAAACAACAAGGAAAGATATAAAAGTAAAGGAGATGAGGGTTAGAAAAACTCCCTTCATGTCTTGAGCAGAAGGGTCGGCTCTGATCTGTCAATGGGTTGTTCACCTCAGCCATGTGTTGTCGTTGAAATGTCCTTGATTTTGTAAGCTCTGAGTGCTGGAGCTGCCAATTCTGCAGTGTGCCTCGTATGGAGGGTGTGTCTCCCTTTTGGGTCGTGAATTGCCATCCCCATTTTCTGAAGGTTATTCAAGTCGGTGGGTCTGGTCGATGGAGCTATCCTTGTCAGCTCTGATCCTTCAATGTCGAGCTCCATGTAGTGGCTATCAGTGTGATGAATGACTCGAGCATGGACTGAAGATTTGGCGAAGTCGTGGTGGTAGGGGGCTCCAGTGGTGCAGATCTGGGCCCAAATAATTGAGACTTCCTCAGGGATGTTTCACACAGCTGACTAGTATGCAGGGGATGCAAGCTCCTCCACAGCTATACTCCTGATACAACGCCAAGCTCCTCTATATCTATTGACCGGTTGATACCGCTTGGTCTATAGGTCACTTGCTCGCACTTGGATAGCTCAAATTATTGCCTGTTTACCTTTTTAGTAGTGTTGTCTTGATCCATTATAACACAAGCTTCCTATGATGACACTTTTGTCATAGTAAACGGGTTTGACCATTAACAGCATCTCATCTGTTGATTCTGCGGCTATGGACTTTGTTGTGGTGGTATTTTCTGGAAGTTTTTAGCTCTAGAGTCATTCCTCCACTAAATCCCGGATGATTTCTTTGGTAGGGATTGTATGTGTTTCCCATTGGAGTAGCATTTTGCAGTAACCTACTCCTACCTCTTTTTGGAATGGTCAGTATTTCATTCCCATAGCAATCCCTGATAAAGTGTGGTACTTGGCAGACTTCACAGATTTGATACATAGGCACATCTGAATCTAGAAAATAGTTTCTCACAAAATCTGCACATGACTTTAACATCATTAGTAGGTAATGCCTGTGCTTCAGGCTATTTTTGAAAAGTGTTCCACGACTACTATGATGTAATTATTTTCACAGGAAGAAAGAGAAAAGGATTCGATCAATACCCCTGATATCAAAGGTTGCAACACTCTGTATACGTCGTTGGGGTAGACGATCACTGGAATACGTGTTACCTTTAGTTGGCGAGCATTGCAGGACTGTATCAAGGATACCGAATTCTTGAATATTGTGGACAAATAAGATCCTGCTTTCAACACTTTCCGGACAGTGTTGATAGTAGTCAATTGGTCTCCCGTAGATTCTTGCAATGCTTCATAATCGTGTGGCCTTTGCCTTCCGAGATACATCCTCTGATCACTTACTCTACAACAATTCGAAATAGAAAAGGGATCTTCCCAGTAGTAATATTTCAAATCAACAAAGGATATCTTCTTTTGCTGATAGGTCATATCACTCGGGAATATTTTAGCGACTAGATAATTTACAGTATCGATAAACCAAGGAGGAGAAATATTATACATAGCAAGCAATGAAATAAAATTCTCATCCAAAAATAATTTATCAGATATGCAGTCTCATCAATAGCCTCTAACTCAGGGTTTTCTAATCTAGACCAATTGGTTGCTTTCTAGATATTCATCCCCTTATTTTTTCCATTACTTCCACATCAAATTCAAGTAACAATAAAACTCAACTTAATCGATTATGGTTCATCAACAGTTTTATTGAACAGGTATCTCAGAGTGATTAGTGCATACTATTGTTTTAGATGAAAGTAGATATGATATGAATCTTTCATCATATACAACGACTAGTAATCCTTTCTGTAGTGGTATGGTTCTACTGAGCATCAGTAAAAGGTCTTACTTGCATAGTGTATAACATGAAGGTTCTAATCATGCCTATTTCCTAAACCAATCATTACTACATGGTTACTAGCATCACATATCAATTCAGAAAGAAAACTCCAATCAAGTGATGTCATAATGGGTGCAGTAATAAACAGTTCCTTCATTAAAAAGATATCATGCATTTATCATAAAAAAGGAACATCCTTTCTCAATAGAATTTTCAAAAGTCTGGCTATTAAGGAAAAATTATTTCATAGCTTGTCTAATGATATGCATAAATCATATCACGTTTTTAGCATGTTTTTAGGCATGATTTGGGGTGAAATTGAGGGTAAATCGGTCTTAATTGTTTATTATTAACTCAATTTCACATTTTTATGATTTTGGAAGTGTCAGGTGAAAAGTAGAAGAAAATGGCAAATTTCGGGCAAAAACGCAATTTTTCAGAAGTTCGGACTTCGGGGAGGGCGTCCCGGTTCAGGACGGGCGTCCTGACTTGGTCAACAGATCAGGACGGGTGTCCAGATCCGGGACGGGCGTCCCGAACCAGAATTCAGAGTCCCACATCGAATTTCTGATGAAAAAATCACTCCAGGAAGCTGCTATAAATACCTCAGGCCTTCATCAGTTGAAATCATCCCTCTCCACTTGATCTGAGTCATTCAGTGACATCCAGTGTACAATTCTCTAGTACACAAATCACTCAGAGACTCATATTTCAGTATAAGTTTTCTTTCTTTCTTTTTAGTGTTTCGTTTTCTTAGATTCTGAGAAATAGTCTCAGATCCTAGGGTTCGATAGATAGGTTCGTTTATGGTATTCATAGAATACCCGGGATTTCGTTAGGAGATCCTAAGAGGGCTCTAGGCATTCGAAGAGTCAGTCCACATGGCTGGGCTTAAGCTGGGTATTAAGGTAAAGCCCAGTTACTAGGCTGAGGAAGCGTCCTCCAAAGGTTCTAGCGAGCAGAGTCGGGTCAAGCAATATGACATATACAGCAGTACGCTCCAACGGCGAGACTAAGTAAAGGGTGATTTCTTTATGGCATCAGTCCCCCTGTCCCTCTCTTATATGTTGTTATTATGTTTGTCCAAAGAATAATTTTGAATACTAGATTATGATTTTTATGAATATTTGTTATATATGTTGAAGTTGTTATGTTTTTCCGGAAATAGCCACCTGCTTAATATTCATTATGTCTGCATGTCTAATGTAGTTTCTTTTAAACTAAATGTAGGGTTATAGACAATTCCTAACCACGGTCTATTCATAACATGTTTAGTTTAACATGCATCAATTAGTATTGATGTCTGCCATACTAGATAAAATAACCTGCGGAACACCCTGTTTGTTAGAGTAGTCTAGGTAGGCTGAGTAGAGCGTTTATGCCTGTGGTTATGGGCAAGCGGCATGATCCCCGAAGTGACATAGGCTTTCATAGCTGTCTTTAGTAGTAACCGTGAGTAGGGTCGTTTACCTTGGCGATGGGGCGGTTTATTAGAGACTCAGATGTGGTACACCTTTAGACTCAGAACATAGTTGCAATCCAGGCTAAGATATATCTAAAATACTCGAAAATAGGTCAATCAACATGTAGGAACAGTATAACATAGAATCAGGACCTCATCTATAAAACACTTTTAGGCTTAATTAGACTTAAACCTAGTGGAGAATGGATCACCCTCTCATCAAAGTTATTGATGAAGATTGCATAACTGGATTATAAGATAAGAGTTAGGATAAAAGGCTAGTTACTACTAAGCCGTTACCACTTCCCTGGGAGTACGATATTAATAAATTAAAATCGTAGATACTTTCCAAGAACCAGCTACACGATAGGTACTCTGCCTTAGGTTCTGATTGATTAAGTGACAATAATTGAATGCTAAAGTGACAGTTAGTAAGACTCAGTCCTTAATTACTCATAATCGATATAGGTAAATAAAGCCTATCTTTTAGCATACCAATCGGAACGCATAAGATTTTTGGCGCCGTTGCCGGGGACATATCATAATGAATTTAGGATTATTGGCCACAATTCTAGAGACTTATGATAGGTAGTGGTACTAACCTAGACTTTAGACCTACACTTATCTTATACTAGTTAGACAATCACTTTCCGAAATATAGGGTTATCATAACTAACTAATTTTAGACATTATCTGAAATTAAGACAATTAGGATAACCAAATTTTAGAAAATTATTCTAAAATCATATTGAGGAAATTTATCTGCTTTCTAAATAAAATATAAAAGAAAAATAATGTTAAAAATTTAAAATCCCTAAAAATATTTTTCTTGCTTTTCTATTTTACTCTTCTTTCTATCTTTGTTTTTGTTATTCCTAACCAGATTTTGCACTCATAGATGAAGGGAACAAGAGCCCAAGATATCCTGGACGAATTAGAAAATAACATCAATCCTTTCCCAGAGATCCAAACAACTCCTGCATCTCCCGAATATACTCCTGTATCTTCCGAATATACTCCTGTATCTTCCGAATATACTCCTGCATCTCCTGAATACACTCCAAAATCTCCTGAGTATACTCCTGCATCCCCAGCACCTAACAACCAACCACCTTCATCAGGGGATAGCACTAACAGTTCTCAACCAGCCTTGTCTGCCCAGGTAGATGATATATCTCGCAGGATAAGCGCCATGACTCAGACGATGCCACGCAAGCTAAGACAATCATATCAGGCTGTTCTAGCCATAAGTTCTGAAGTAACCCAACTCAGAACCACAATAGAACGCTAAAATGTGCAAATACTCTGAGAGGTGATGGAAATCTTAAAGGAACAAAGGAGCCAGCAGGAGGAGATGTGAAACATACAAACAGAGATACGAGAGATCAGAGATAAGGGTCATTGAAAAAGGGAAGATTCTTTTACTCTTATTCTCAGCAAATAAATTGTTTGAACTAAAATTAAATAATTGACCGCTATTTTCTATTTTCAAACTTTTTAAAAGGGTCCTTTATTTTATTCAACAATTTTTCTTCAGACATTTTATTTCTCAAATTTCTATGAAAAACAAAAGTTTTGCAAATGCAGTTTATTTTTCACTAATTAAATTGTATAAACTCAGTTTCTGTTTTTCTGAAATTCTTGTTGAATTTAAGTTAGGATAAGATTAGGGTAGTCATGATTTTCGAAAAAAAAAGAGATTGAGGAATTTTTCATAGAGTTTTTAACAGCTTCTGAATTTGATTGGATAAACATGAAGACTTGTTAAATATTTTTGGTGTACTGAGATTTGCAGGGAATTACGAAATTTTTTTTTCGGAATTGGCACACATCCCGAAGAAACCCGAGACCGGCGTCCCTATTCTAGACAGGCGTCCAGCGGGACGGGAGTCCTACCTCCGGGACGGGCGTCCCGAAGGCCGCCCCTCCTACAAATAATCCATTTTTCTCATTTTCCCTCAAATCAACCTCCAAAAACACATCTCTCTAAAATAATTCTCTCTACCTTCTCTCTACAAATTTTTGGCAAACTCCCCAGAGTTCAAAATTCAAATTTCCCTCCAAAATTTGAATTTTAGTCTTCTCTCCAAAATTCGAATTTCCCGCCAAAAATTCATAATCATTCCCTAACCAAAATCCATCCTCCCAAATTCGAATCTTCCTTCCTGCCTAAATTCTCAAAATCTCTCAACCGCTCTCAACCAAAATGGCTCCCAAACGCGCTCGTATCACGTCTACCATGACCGTCACATCGATAGCACATCCTTTCATGCTGTTTCACTCCAGCCCATCATACCAGGAGAGATGTCATGGGTATATCAGACGCACCATACTGACGGGCAGAACACTTGACTGGGCAGCAGTACAGTCGCTAGAGGTTGAGCAGGAAGTCAGACGCATGCTCGACGTACTACCCTACAATCGAGTATTCATCGTCATTGAGCCGACATACCGTAGAGTTAGTATGTGAGTTCTATGCTTCGTTTACGTACCATTAGGAACAGATCACATTCCGCTTGGGAAAAATAGATCGATCGATGAGCATGGCCGAGTTCGGCATTGCCTTGGGTATCTGGCAGAGAGACGAGCTGGATACGCCCGCCTACACAACAACAGTTCGAGACTTCACTTCTGTAGACGTCTCTACTGCTTGGGCTCAGATCTGTATGACGGGTGTTCCCTACCAGCATGGCTTTGCGAAAGCCACATGTATTTATCCTGCTCTTTGATACTTACATGCCATTATCGCACACACTTTGTCAGGACAACGGACGGCCCCCGGGAATGTCACCCAAATGGAGACATTCCTCTTGGCCAACATGCACATGGGATCTACAGTAGAGATGGCTCGACTCATCACGGTCATCATGCGAGGTTTCGCTACAGACACGCAGAAATAGTGTCTGGGGCTCGGGCCGTTCATCACCAGGATAGCTCATTACTTGGAGTTTGACATCGAGGGCTCAAAGCTGACCCAAGTTGCCCCGATCACCATTCCTACAGACCTCACCATTCTACGGAACATGGGGATGGTCGTACGGGATGCAAATGGGTACTACTCCAGCCACACGGAGCAGCCAGGACAGACATGGGCACCAGGAGCAGTTCCAGCACACATACCTCCGTCCGAGACGTTTGTTCCACGCACTACCTTTGAACGACATATGTCACACGGATTGACAGAACTCTCAGCTCGATATAGCCGGGATATGGAAAGGATCGAGAGACGGATATCGATGATAGATGACAGAATCGCTATGAACACCAGTAGGATCGAGGAGATTCATCAACATACCTCCCACCTGGTGGAAAACACCGAGGTCCACTTTTCGGCAGTCTTTCTGGCAGACTTCTGTCCACCTAACGACGGCGAGCCGGGTTCTTAGTTTTTCTTTCCTTTTCTTTTTCTTTTGTTGTTTTCGTTCTATGTGTGTGATCATGTCTGGGCTGTATGAAATATGAATTTCTGTGTAACATTGATTGATATGACATAACAACATTGTTTTCTCTATGTTTTCTTGTTATTTCTTTTATTGTCTTATTTTCCTTCTTACCCATAGTTGTTCGAATAAGTGTGGGGTAAGAGCCTTTTTTGTTCTGTTTTTGTTCCTTATTTTCAAATAAGTCTGGGGTAATTAGAAATGAATAAACACTGAGGACAGTGTCAGACTTAAGTGTGGGGTAGCAGTGCACGGTGCACTGTAGTAGTTGAGAAAATGTTTGCATGATTTTGCTTGTTTTCCCCATATTTTCACACCCTTCCAAAAGTTTTTCAAAATTTTCATTCTTTCAGACTTCTAAATGCAGTATGACTGGTTAAACATTTGCTGATGTCTATGATATGTATGTAGAATGTGATGGTTAGTAGGAGACGATTTATGACTATTTTGAACTAATTGATGAGGAATAGGGAATTCCTGATAACTGAGCACGACTTAGTCTGGATTAGAAACCACAGCCAATTACCCTTTTCAAGACTTAACTAGATAAAATTAGACCAGTTGTGGATATATTGGCAATTAGAATGACTAGATGAGATGCTAAGCTAAAAGTGAAAAGAAATAGAAGAAAATTAATTAAATAAGGGTAGTTTGCCAGCGGCCTTCGCTACTCGAGCACCACTCCTTCGAGGAATTTAAAGCCTGATGCCCTAAGGTCGTGTAGGTCTGGGAGTCATCGGAGTGGGACTCGCTACATGGGTAGTTGAAGTTGACGTGTTCTAAGCAGACTCAAAATACCCTGAATCTATAAAGAAAGTCAATAAATGCTAAATCATTAAAAATCTTATCACCAAGGCTCATAACTCATAAAGTTGTCTATTGTTAGTATGTCTAGCGACGGGTCGAAGTGTTATCTGGTAATAGTTAAAATGAGGGTTTATTATGTTGACTATTTGGTCTAGACTAGTACACACACCACACATTAGGAAGACCTTGTGACTAAGAGAAAAGTTCAAATCTAGTCGTTGAGTTGTTTTCTGCTTGATCATAACAATCTACTAAAGACATTTGAGACCTTGTCATAGCAACCTAACCAGTCAGACATGTGTTAAGAATTGTCTGAATAATTTTTGGAATAAAAACATGACTAGGAATTTAAGTGACGGCACATATCACTAACTTCAGGTAAACTTTGCTTGAGGACAAGCAAAAAGCTAAGTGTTGGGTTATCTGACATGCATAAATCATATCACGTTTTTAGCATGTTTTTAGGCATGATTTGGGGTGAAATTGAGGGTAAATTGGTCTTAATTGTTTAGTATTAACTTAATTTCACAGTTTTTATGATTTTGGAAGTGACAGGTGAAAAGTAGAAGAAAATGGCAAATTTCGGGGCAAAAACGCAATTTTTCAGAAGTTCGGACTTCGGGGAGGGCGTCCCGGTTCAGGACGGGCGTCCAGGACTCAGGACGGCCATCCTGACTTGGTCAACAGACTAGGACGGGCGTCCCGAACTAGAATTCAGAGTCCCACATCGAATTTCTGATGAAAAATAACTCCAAGCAGCTGCTATAAATACCTCATGCCTTCCTCAGTTGAAATCATCCCTCTCCACTTGATCTGAGTCATTCAGTGACTTCCAGTGTACAATTCTCTAGTACACAAATCACTCAAAGACTCATATTTCAGTATAAGTTTTCTTTCTTTCTTTTTAGTGTTTCGTTTTCTTAGATTCTGAGAAATAGTCTCAGATCCTAGGGTTCGATAGATAGGTTCGTTTATGGTATTCATAGAATACCTGGGATTTCGTTAGGAGATCCTAAGAGGGCTCTAGGAGTTCGAAGAGTCAGTCCATAGGGCTGGGCTTAAGTTGGGTATTAAGGTAAAGCCCAGTTACTAGGCTGAGGAAGCGTCCTCCGAAGGTTCTGGCGAGCAGAGTCGGGTAAAGCAATATGACATATACAGCAGTACGCTCCATCGGCGAGACTAAGTAAAGGGTGATTTCTTTATGGCATCAGTCCCCCTGTCCCTCTCTTATATGTTGTTATTGTGTTTGTCCAAAGAATAATTTTGAATACTGGATTATGATTTTTATGAATATTTGTTATATATGTTGAAGTTGTTATGTTTTTCCAGAAATAGCCACCTGCTTAATATTCATTATGTCTGCATGTCTAATGTAGTTTCTTTTAAACTAAATGTAGGGTTATAGACAATTCCTGACCACGGTCTATTCATAACCTGTTTAGTTTAACAGGCATCAATTAGTATTGGTGTCTGCCATACTAGATAAAATAACCTGCGGAACACCCTGTTTGTTAGAGTAGTCTAGGTAGGCTGAGTAGAGAGTTTATGCCGGCGTTAAGGGCCAGCAGCGTGATCCCCTAAGTGACATAAGGCTTTCATAGTTGGCTTTTGCTCGAAACATGAGTAGGGCCATTTACCTTGGCGATGGGGCGGTTTATTAGAGACTCAGATGTGGTACACCTTTAGACTCATAACATAGTTGCAATCCAGGCTAAGATATATATAAAATACTCGAAAATAGGTCAATCAACATGTAGGAACAGTATAACATAGAATTAGGACCTCATCTATAAAACACTTTTAGGCTTAATTAGACTTAAACCTAGTGGAGAATGGATCACCCTCTCATCAACGTTATTGATGAAGATTGCATAACTGGATTATAAGATAAGAGTTAGGATAAAAGGCTAGTTACTACTAAGCCGTTACCACTTCCCTGGGAGTACGATATTAATAAATTAAAATCGTAAATACTTTCCAAGAACCAGCTACACGATAGGTACTCTGCCTTAGGTTCTGATTGATTAAGTGACAATAATTGAATGCTAAAGTGACAGTTAGTAAGACTCAGTCCTTAATTACTCATAATCGACATAGGTAAATAAAACCTATCTTTTAGCATACCAATCGGAACGCACCATCTAATAAAGCTAGCATGACTTAAGAAAAATCCTAACATAGAATACATTTCTTCCTAATTAAAACCTAAGCCAAAATTGACAGCTCAAAAGAAAAATATTCTTTCCTCATTTCCATTTTTATTTATTTTTTTCAAAATCAAATAACACGAAAAAGAGCAGCAAATGTACAACTAAGGAAGAACAAATATGACAAGCAATAGGGTTGAAGAACAACTTACTGTTGAACAAGAAAAATACATTTTTTCAGGTTTTAAATTTTTAACATTTTTTTCTTTTTATATTTTATTTAGAAAGCAGTTAAATTTCCTCAATATGGTTTTAGAATAATTTTCTAAAATTTGATTATCCTAAATGTCTTAATTTCAGATAATGTCTAAAATCAATTAGTTATGATAACCATATATTTCGGAAATTGATTGTCTAACTAGCATAAAATAAGTGTTCGGTCTAAGGTCTAGGTTACTACCTTTACCTATCATAAGTTTCTAGAATTTTGATCAGGAATCCTAAATTCATTATGATATTTCCCTGGAAACGGCGCCAAAAATCTGATGCGTTCCGATTGGTATGCTAAAAGATAGGATTTATTTACCTATGTCGATTATGAGTAATTAAGGACTTAGTCTTACTAACTGTCACTTTAGCATTAATTGTTGTCACTTAATCAATCAGAATCTAAGGCAGAGTACCTATCGTGTAGCTAGTTCTTGGAAAGTATCTACGATTTTAATTTATTAATAGCGTACTCCCAGGGAACTGGTAACGGCTTAGTAGCAACTATCCCTTAATCCTAACATTCATCTTCTTTATCTAATCAGTCAATAGATAATCAATACTTTGAGATTGATTGGTGATCCCAATCACCCATAACAAGCAAATAGCATTCAAGAGTAGACAGGCATTCATCAATTTAAGCTCAATTATTACAATTTGTTTGACCTTATCTTCGAACATTTTAGATATATCTTGATCTCTAAGGCAATTATGAAATGTAACCATCTGTTTACCATATCCGAGTTACCTGGTGTATTCACCCCTACCTTGGGATGATCCTTCTCATCTGTCGGATTAAAGTATCCATGAACGGTACCCTATGTCACTTCGGTATCATGCCACTTAACCCTAGGATTGGCCTAGCGTATAAACTCAACTTTATTAGGGTACTCTAACAAACATGGTGATCTGTTTTATTATTTCTTTCTAATCTGGTAGACCTTTTATAGTCTGTTAAACTAAACCGGTTATGATTCAGACCTTGGTTAGGAGTTATCTATAACCCTAGTTTAATTTAAAAGGATACGACAGTTCAACATTCATAATGATAATTCTAGCTCTATGACCTTCCCGGGAAAATGAATAGTATCTCAAATTGTAAAACATGTATGATATATAAATTCAGTATCAAATTAATATCCAAATAAAACAATTCATAAACATACAGAACCTCGTCTAGGGGACCCACTATCATAAAGTAGTCACCGCTTTATGCAGGTCCAGCCAGCGCTGCAGCTCCTGTATGCTTCTGACTGCTCGATCCTACTCTTCTCGGCAGAGCCTTCGGAGAACGCTCCTCAGACCTAGTAGCAATTGCTTTACCTTACATCCCGGGCTTAAGCAAAATTACCCTAATCTGACTAAGAACACGCACCCTATCTCTCTCTTAGGATCTCCTAACAAAATCTCGGTATTCTATGATACAAAAAATGAACCCTATCTAGTCGTAATCTAAGATTCTGAGACAGACTCTCAGAAAGCAAAGAAAACGAGAAACTCTCGTATACTAAACTACTTGAATGAAACACCTGAGATCACTCAATGACTTGTATACTGTAGAAAAATGTATACTTGAAGTCACTGAATGATTCAGATCAAGTGGAGAGGGATGATTTCAATTGAGGAATGCCTGGGGTATTTATAGTAGGAGAGCTGGGTGATTTTCTCTCAAAATTTCGATGTGGGATTCTGAACTGGATCTGGGATGCCAGTCCCGGCCTGTTGACCAGGTCAGGACGGCCGTCCCGAGTCCTAGACGCCTGTCCTGGTTTGTTGACCAGGTCAGGATGCCCATCCTGACTTTGGGACGCCCATCCCGACTTCGGAACTTCTGAAAATCACGTTTTTGCCCCAAAATTTGCCATTTTCTTCTACTTTTCACCTAACACTTCCAAAATCACAAAAACTGTGAAATTGAGTTAATAAGAATCAATTAAGAACGATTTACCATCAATTTCACCCTAAATTATGCCTAAAAACATGCTAAAAATGTGATATGATTTATGCATATCAATGGCTCTCATCTCCTCCCTTTGCCTGCCCTGCTCACTTCATATGTCAGCTAACTCCAGGAGTATCTGTGCACTTTGGATTTCCTGGAGACTTACTGTGGCCCTGAGTCGGTCCATATTGGCTATGATATTCAGAATACTCTGTTCTGAATGACACAGTCTACTTGCAATTCCTTGATCCATCTCGTAGATCCTTTGAGCCACAGTATCTATCTGCATGGACAAAACTGACTGAGAACCGTTAGTACTTCCCCCGGATGAAGGGGTATGCTCGTTAGGCATTGGATTATACTCATGAGATATTGGTGAGTTTTGGGTTTGGTCAAGGGGTGGTGGATTTCTAGGAACTCTCTAGGCAGGAGTGTGAACTGGAGGTCTTTGAGGTTCTTCTCTCGGAGGGAAGGTTTCTTCAGAAGGATCTTCTTCTGTGGGACTAGGCTCACGGGTGTTCAGCAATCTTCTCACTAAGTCACTGGTGTCTAGGCTTGAGTTTATTTCTATAGGTTATGGAGGAGGGTTCTCCAGTGGTATTTCTAGTTCAGGCCTAGATGGTCCTTCTGGTTTTGTCTTCTTTCGACCTGGAGTGTCAGGGTTTTCTGCTTTCTTTGCTTGGTTTGTAGCTGCTCTTGTTCTCTTCATCTATGAGTGTAAAGTCTGGTTAGCAAATAACAAAGACAGAGAAAAAAATGGATAAACAAGAAAAATATTTTTCAGTTTTTAACATTTGTTTTCTTTTTATATTTTATTTCGAAAGCAGTTAAATTTCCTCAATATGGTTTTAGAATAATTTTCTAAAATTTGATTATCCTAAATGTCTTAATTTCAGATAATGTCTAAAATTAATTAGTTATGATAACCCTATATTTCGGAAATCGATTGTCTAACTAGCATGAAATAAGTGTTAGGTCTAAGGTCTAGGTTACTACCGTTACCTATCATAAGCTTCTAGAATTTTGATCAAGAATCCTAAATTCATTATGATATTTCCCCGGCAACGGCGCAAAAAATGTGATGCGTTCCTCCTGATATACTAAAATAGGTGTTGTTTTACCCTATGTTGATTATGAGTAATTAAGGACTTAGCCTAACTAATTGTCACTTTTAGTCTCTATACTGTCACTTAATCAATCAGAACCTAAGGCAGAGTACCTATCGTGTAGCTAGTCTGTTGGAAAGTATCTACGATTTTAATTAGATTAATTATCGTACTCCCAGGGAGTGGATACGGCTTAGTAGTTACTATCCTCTTACCATAATTCTTATCTTATGATCCAGTTATGCAATCATTCATCAAAATCTTTGATGAGAGGGTGATTCATTCTCCACTAGATTTAAGTCTATTTAAGCCTAAGAGTGTTTTACAGATAATGTTCTGATTCTATGTTATACTGTTCCTACTGTTGATTGACCTATCTTTGAGTATTTTAGATATATCTTGGCCTAGATTGCAATTATGTACTGAGTCTAAAGGTGTACCACATCTGAGTTACCTGATAAACCGCCCTACCTTAATGACGGCCCTACTCACGGTTAGAGCTAAAGGTATCCATGAAAGTCCTATGTCACTTAGGAGATCATGCCACTCGCCCTAACGCCGGCATAAACACACAAACTCAGCCTACTTAGACTACTCTAACAAATATGGTGATCTATAGGTTATTTCATCTAATATGACAGACATTAATGCTTTCCGACGGGAAAGTCCTAAATTAATGCCTGTTAAACTAAATAGGTTATGATTATACCATGGTTAGGAGTTGTTTATAACCCTACATTTAGTTTAAAAGAAACTACATTAGACATGCAGACATAATGAAAGTTAAGTTGGTGACCATTTCCAGAAAATCATAAAGTACTTCAACATGCATAACACATATTCATAAAATCATAATCCAATATTCATAATCAATGTTTGGACGAACACAGTACAGACATATAGAGAGTGGGACAAGGGGACCGATGCCATAAAGGATTCACCCTTTACGTAGTCCGCTGATGCGATTCCGGTTGACGTACTAAATAGGTGTTATTTTACCCTATGTCGATTATGATTAATTAAGGACTGTGATTGACTAATTGTCACGTTTAGTCTTATAGTGTCACTTAATCAGCCAGAATCTAAGGCAGAGTACCTATCGTGTAGCTAGTCTATTGGAAAGTATCTACGATTTTACTAAGTTAATTATCGTACTCCCAGGGAAGTGGCAACGACTTAGTAGTAACTAGCCTCTTATCCTAACTCTTATCTTATGATCCAGTTATGCAATCTTCATCAAATACTTTGATGAGAGGGTGATCCATTCTCCACTAGGTTCAAGTCTAATTAACCCTAGAAGTATTTTAAAGATAAGTTCTGATTCTATGTTATACTGTTCCTATATGTTGATTGACCTATATTCGAGTGTTTTAGATATATCTTAGCCTGGAATGCAACTATGTTTTGTGTCTAAAGGTGTACCACATCTGAGTCTCTATGCTACCGCCCCCTATCATTAAGGTAAACGGCCCTACTCACGGTACGAACAAAGACAGTTATGAAAGCCCTATGTCACTTTCGGGGATCACTCTGAAGGCTCGTAATCGCTGGCATAACGCTCTACTCAGCCTACCTAGACTACTCTAACAAGCCAGGTGTTCAGCATGTTATTTTATCTAGTATGGCAAACACCAATACTAATTGATGCCTGTTAAACTAAACAGGTTATGAATAGACCGTGGTTAGGAATTGTCTATAACCCTATTTTAGTTTAAAAGAAACTACATTAGACATGCAGACATAATGATTATTTAGCATGTGGCTATTTCCGGAAAAACATAATAACTTCAACATACAAAACAACTATTCATAAAATCATAATCTGATATTCATAATTGATGTTTAGGACAAAGCAATAAAATATATAAGAGAGGGGTATGGGGACTGATGCCATAAAGAAATCACCCTTTACTTAGTCTCGCCTACAGAGCGTACTGCTGTATATGTCGTATTGCTCGCCCTGACTCTGCTCACCAGAACCTTCGGAGGACGCTTCCTCAGCCTAGTAACTGGGCTTTACCTTAATACCCAGCTTAAGCCCAGCCCTGTAGACTGACTCTTCGAACGCCTAGAGCTCTCTTAGGGTCTCCTAACGAAACCCCGGGTATTCTATGAATACCGGAAACGAACCTATCTATAGAAACCTAAGATCTGAGACTATTTCTCAGAAACTAAAACAAAACACTAATAAGAAAGAAAACTGAGATCCGAGTCTCTGAGTGAGTTGTGTACTGGAAAACTGTACACTGGAAACCACTTAATGACTCAGATTGAGTGGAGAGGGATGAATTCAACTGCTGGAGGCCTGGGGTATTTATAGCAGCTTCCCGGAGTGAAAATCTCTGAAAAATTTGATGTGGGACAGCTTCTGGCGGATCGGGACGCCCGTCCTGATTCGTTGACCAGGTTCGGGACGCCCGTCCTGGCGGTTTGACCGGGTCGGGATGCCCGTCCCGGACCTTTGACCGGGTCAATATTTCCAAAAATTGCGTTTTTGCCCCAGAATTTGCTGTTTTCATCTACTTTTCACCTGACACTTCCAAAATCATAAAAACCGTGAAATCAAGTAAATAGTAAATGATTAATGTCAATTTACTCTCGATTTCACATTAAAACATACATAAAAACATGCTAAAAATGTGATACGATTTTCGTGTATCAGATAACCCCACACTTAGCTTTTTGCTTGTCCTCAAGCAAAGTCTACATGGAGTTAGTGATTTTAAACCGTAGTGCAGTCACTTAAATTCCTAGTCATGTTTTTATTCCAAAAATTCTTCAGACAATTCTTAACACAGGTCTGATTGGCTAGGTTGCTATGACAAGGTCTCAAATGTCTCTAGTAGTTTGTTATGATCAGGCAGAAAACAAATCAACAACTAGGTTGGACTTTTTTCTTAGTCACAGGGTCTTCCTGATGTGTAGTGTGTGTACTAGTCTAGACCAGATAGTCAACACAATGAACTCTTATCTTAACTGCTACCAGATAATACTTCGACCTATCGCTAGACATACTGACAACAGATAACTTTCTGAGTTCTGAGCTTTGGTGATCAGATTTTTAATGTTTTAGCACTTTAGTTATTTTCTTTATAGATTCAGGGTATTTCGAGTTTGCTTAGAACACGTCAACTTCAACTACCCATGTAGCGAGTCCCACTCCGTTGACTCCCAGATCTACACGACCTTAGGGCATCAGGCTTTAAGTTCCCCGAAGGAGTGGTGCTCGAGTAGCGAAGGCCGCTGGCAAACTACCCTATTGTAATTAACTTCCTTAAGTTCTTTTCACTTTTAGCTCAGAGTCTCATCTAGTCATTCTAACTGCCAATATATCCACAACTGGTCTAATTTTATCTAGTGGAGTCTCGAATGGGCAATTGGTTGAGGTCTCTAATCTAGACAAGGTTGTGCTCAGTTATCAGGAATTCCCTATTCCTAATCAATTAGTCCAAGATAGCTATCGACTATCTCCTACTAACCATAACATACTACGTACATATCATAGACATAAGCAATTGTTTAACCAAGCATACTGCATTTAGAAGTCTGAAAGACGGAAAAATTTTGAAATTTTTTTGGAAGGGTGTGAAAATACAGGGAAAACAAGCAAAAGCATGCGAAAAATTTTTCAAACTGCTTCAAACTGCTACAGTGCACCGTGCACTGCTACCCCACACTTAAGTTTGGCACTGTCCTCAGTGTTCATGCATAGCTAAACTACCCCACACTTATTTGAAAACAAGAAACAAAAACAAAACAAAGAACTCTTACCCCACACTTATTCGACTAACTAAGGGTAAGAAGAAAATAAGGCAACAAAACAAGAAGGATAGCAAAATAGAACACAAAACAAATAAAATAAAAGGAATATGAGGATTAGAAAAACTCCCTTCATGTCGCGAGCAGAAGGGTCTTCTCTGATTTGTCAATTGGCTCTTCACCTTAGCCATGTGCTATTGCTAAGGTGTTTCTGACTCTGCAAGCTCTAGATACTGGAACGGATGACGCCAGCTCCGATCCTTCATTGTCGAGCTCTAGGTAGTGGCATATCCATTTGATGAATGACTCAAGCCCCAAGGACTGTTTCCTCGAATCATCTGCAAAGTTTCTCGTAATCGTAGCAACGTGTCCAGAAGGAACGTGTCTAGGAATGAGACTTCTTTGGATTGGTGTGCCTACCTGCCAATGTTAGTGAAGGTATGGCATGCAAGTCTCGAATGGAAGAAAAGATACCTGAAGTTTTGGCGAAGCTGTGGTGGTAGGGGGCTCCAGTTGTGTAGATCTGGGCCCAAGTATTTGAGACTTCCTCGAGGAAGTTTCTCACAGCTGATTGGTATGCAGGGAATGCAAGCTCCTCCATTGCTATGCTCCCGACACAATGCCAAATTCCTATATATCTGCCGACCGTTCGTTACCTCTTGGTAGATCACTTGCTTGCACTGATCTGGCTTTAATTGTTGCCAGTATCTCATCTATTGATTCTGCGAGTGTGGGTTTTGCTGTGGTGGTGTCTTCTGAAAGTTTCCAGCTTCTGAATTACTCCTCATCTAAATCCCGTACGATTCCTCTAGTTGGGATTGTATGCGTTTCCCATTGGAGTAGCATTCTGCAGTAACCTACTCCTACCTCTTTTGGAATGGTCAGTCATTCCCATAGCAATCCCTGCTAAAGTGTGGTACTTAGCAAACTTCACAGATTTGATACACAGGCTGAACATTTCTTCCTAAAACATTGGCACTCTGAATCTGGAAAACAACTAGAATCTGCACATGACTTTAACATCATTAGTAGGTAATGCCTGTGGTTCAGGCTATTTTCGAAAAGTGTTCCACGACTACTATGATGTAATAATGTTCAAAGGAAGAAAGAGAAAAGGATTCGAAATAGAGTGATCGGTGTAACCTATTGTTTTTAGACAAGACTAGATAAGATCGGAATTTATCATGCATGAATGTTTTTGTCCTAAAACAATTCGTACTACATCATTACATCACATATTCATTCAAAAAGCAGATTTTAATTAGGTGATGTCATAATGGGTGCATTAATTCCTTTTGGTTTAAAACATTCTCATGTAATCATCATCAAAACAAAAGGAACATCCTTTTTCCAATAGAACATTCAAAGGTCTGGCTATTAAGGAAAAACTATTTCATAACTCATCCTAATAAGGCCGGCATGACTCTAAGAAAATTCTAAAATAGAGTTTCTTCCCGATAGAAATCTAAGCCAACATTTTACAACTCAGAAGAAAATATATTTTATCCTCATTTCCATTTTTATTTCTTCGAAATTAAATAAAGGAAGAAAAACACAAAAAAGAGCAACTAAGAGAAAAAAAACAAGAGATAGGGAAAAGAACAACTCACCGTTGAGCAAGAAAGATACATTCTTTTTGGGATTTTAAATTTTTAACATTTTTTTTTCTTTTTATGTTGAAAGCAGGTAAATTTCCTTAATATGGTTTTAGAATAATTTTCTAAAATTTGATTATCCTAAGTCTCTTAATTTCAGATGACATCTAAAATTAATTAGTTATGATAATCCTATATAAGATAAGTGTAGGTCTAAGGTTTAGGTTACTACCGTTACCTATCATAAGTCTCTAGAATTGTGGCCAATAATCCTAAATTCATTATGATATTTCCCCGGCAACGGCGCCAAAAATCTGATGCGATTCCGGTTGACGTACTAAATAGGTGTTATTTTACCCTATGTCGATTATGATTAATTAAGGACTGTGATTGACTAATTGTCACGTTTAGTCTTATGGTGTCACTTAATCAGCCAGAATCTAAGGCAGAGTACCTATCGTGTAGCTAGTCTATTGGAAAGTATCTACGATTTTACTAAGTTAATTATCGTACTCCCAGGGAAGTGGCAACGGCTTAGTAGTAACTAGCCTCTTATCCTAACTCTTATCTTATGATCCAGTTATGCAATCTTCATCAAATACTTTGATGAGAGGGTGATCCATTCTCCACTAGGTTCAAGTCTAATTAACCCTAGAAGTGTTTTAAAGATAAGTTCTGATTCTATGTTATACTGTTCCTATATGTTGATTGACCTATATTCGAGTGTTTTAGATATATCTTAGCCTGGAATGCAACTATGTTTTGTGTCTAAAGGTGTACCACATCTGAGTCTCTATGCTACCGCCCCCTATCATTAAGGTAAACGGCCCTACTCACGGTACGAACAAAGACAGTTATGAAAGCCCTATGTCACTTTCGGGGATCACTCTGAAGGCTCGTAATCGCTGGCATAACGCTCTACTCAGCCTACCTAGACTACTCTAACAAGCCAGGTGTTCAGCATGTTATTTTATCTAGTATGGCAGACACCAATACTAATTGATGCCTGTTAAACTAAACAGGTTATGAATAGACCGTGGTTATGAATTGTCTATAACCCTATTTTAGTTTAAAAGAAACTACATTAGACATGCAGACATAATGATTATTTAGCAGGTGGCTATTTCCGGAAAAACATAATAACTTCAACATACAAAACAACTATTCATAAAATCATAATCTGATATTCATAATTGATGTTTAGGACAAAGCAATAGAACATATAAGAGAGGGGTATGGGGACTGATGCCAAAAAGAAATCACCATTTACTTAGTCTCACCTACAGAGCGTACTGCTGTATATGTCGTATTGCTCGCCCTGACTCTGCTCACCAGAACCTTCGGAGGACGCTTCCTCAGCCTAGTAACTGGGCTTTACCTTAATACCCAGCTTAAGCCCAGCCTTCTAGACTGACTCTTCGAACGCCTAGAGCTCTCTTAGGGTCTCCTAACGAAACCCCGGGTATTCTATGAATACCGGAAACGAACCTATCTATAGAAACCTAAGATCTGAGACTATTTCTCAGAAACTAAAACAAAACACTAATAAGAAAGAAAACTGAGATCCGAGTCTCTGAGTGAGTTGTGTACTGGAAAACTGTACACTGGAAACCACTTAATGACTCAGATCGAGTGGAGAGGGATGAATTCAACTGCTGGAGGCCTGGGGTATTTATAGCAGCTTCCCGGAGTGAAAATCTTTGAAAAATTCGATGTGGGACAGCTTCTGGCGGATCGGGACGCCCGTCCTGATGCGGGACACCCGTCCTGATTCGTTGACCAGGTTCGGGACGCCCGTCCCGATTCAGGACGCCCGTCCTGGCAGTTTGACCGGGTCGGGACGCCCGTCCCGGGTTCGGGATGCCCGTCCCGGACCTTTGACCGGGTCAATATTTCCAAAAATTGCGTTTTTGCCCCAGAATTTGCTGTTTTCGTCTACTTTTCACCTGACACTTCCAAAATCATAAAAACCGTGAAATCAAGTAAATAGTAAATGATTAATGTCAATTTACTCTCGATTTCACATTAAAACATACATAAAAACATGCTAAAAATGTGATACGATTTTCGCGTATCATCCGCTGATGGAGCAACTGCTTGTATATGTTGGACTGCTCGACCCGACTCTGCTCGACAGAACCTTCAGACGATGCTTCCTCAGCCTAGTAGTTGTACTTTACCTTAATACCCAGCTTAAGCATAGCCCTGTTGACTAACTCTTCGAACGCCTAGTGCCCTCTTAGGATCTCCTAACGAAATCCCAGGTATTCTATGAATACCGAAAATGAACCTATATAGTCGTATCCTAGGATCTGAGACAGACTCTCAGAAACAAAGAACACGAGACACTATCTAAGAATATAAATAAACCTATACTAAAACCTGAGAACACTAAGTGACTTGTATACTATGGAAAATTGTATACTTGAAGTCACTAAATGACTCAGATCGAGTTGAGAGGAATGATTTCAACTGAGGAATGCTTGGGGTATTTATAGTAGGGGAGCTGGGTGATTTTCTCTCAAAATTTCGATGTGGGATTCTGAACTGGGGCTCGGGATGCCCGTCCCAGCCTGTTGACCAGGTCAAGACGGCCGTCCTGAGTCCTGGACGCCCGTCCTGGCCTCTAGACGCCCATCCCGACTTCTGAACTTCTAAAAATCACATTTTTGCCCCGAAATTTGCCATTTTCTTCTACTTTTCACTTGACACTTCCAAAATCACAAAAATGTGAAATTGAGTTAATAACAATCAATTGAGAACGATTTAACACCAATTTCACCCTAAACTATGCCTAAAAACATGCTAAAAAGTGATGATTTATGCATATCAATAATAAAATAAGAGTTAGGGTATAAGGATAGTTACTACTAAGCATTACCACTTCCCTGGGAGTACGATAAAATTCTTAAATTAAAATTGTAGGTGCTTTCCAAGAGACTAGCTACACGATAGGTACTCGACAGAACCTTCGGAGGATGCATCCTCAGCCTAGTAGCTATTACTTTACCTTACGTCCCGGGCTTAAGCAAAGCCCTATTGACTAACTCTTCGAACGCCTAGTGCTCTCTTAGGATCTCCTAACGGGTATTCTATGAATATTAAAAACAAACCCTATCTAGTCATATTCTCAGATCTGAGACAAATTCTCAGAAAACAAAGAACACGAGACACTCTCGAATACTAGAAATCTACTTCAACAAAAATACCTGAGATCACTGAATGACTTGTAAACAGTAGAAAACTGTGTACTGGAAGCCACTGAATGATTCAGATCAAGTGGAGAGGGATGATTTCAACTGTGGAAGTCATGGGGTATTTATAGCAGGGAAGCTGAGTGATTTTTTATGTAGAAAATGATGTGGGAGTCTGTACAGAGGTTTGGGACGCCCATCTCGATCTGTTGATTGGGCCAGGACGCCCGTCCCGAGTCCTAGATGCACGTCTCGGGTCTTTGACAGAGTCGGGATGCCCGTCCTGACTTCTATACTTTCGAAAATCACGTTTTTGCCCCAAAATTTGCCATTTTCTTGCATATTTCACCTGAAACATCCAAAATCACAAAAAATGTGAAATTATGTTAATAATAGTCAATTAAGAACGATTTAACTCCAATTTTGCCCTAATTTGTGCCTAAAAACATGCTAAAAAGTGATGATTTGTACATATCATATAACCACACTTAGCTTTTTGCTTGTCCTCAAGCAAAGTCAACATGAAATTATTGAATTTTAAATCATAGGTGCAGTCGATTAAAATTCCTAGCAATGTTTTTAGCTAACAATTGATCACTGAGTCAGATGATTCACAAAACAGGTCTAACTGGTTAAGTTGGTATGACAAGGTCTCAAATATCTTAGTAGATTATCATGGTCAGGCAGGATTAATAATTTAATAACTAGACTGAACTCCACTTTTAGTCACAAGGTCTTCCTGATGTGTAGTGTGTATTAGTCTAGTCTAGATTGTCAACACAGTATAGTCTTCTCTTAACTCTTACCAGATAATACTTCGACTAGTCGCTAGACATAACAGCAACAAACAACCTTCTGAGTTCTGAGCTTTGGTGCCAAGGTTTTTCAATTAAGAATTTCAATATAAGAACACACTGGGCTATGTATTTTTAGATTGATTGTTCAGGGTATTTTTGTGTTCGCTTTCACACATCAACTTTAACTACCCATGTAGCGAGTCCCACTCCAATGACTCCTAGATCTACACGACCTTAGGGCATCAGGCTTTAAGTTCCCTTAAGGAGTGGTGCTCGAGTAGCAAAGGACGCTTGCAAACTACCCTATTTATTTAACTTTTTTCACTTCCAGCTCAGAGCATCATCTAGTCATTTAAATTGCTAATGCTTCCTCAACCGGTCTAATATTATTTAGTTAAGTCTCAAAAAAGGTATTTTGGTTGATGTCTCTAATCCAAACTAGGTTGTGCTCAATTATCAGGAATTCCCTATTTCTAATTGAAGAATCTCAGTAAAGTTATCAACTTGTTTCCTACTGATCATAATGTTCTAATCACATGTATCATAGATATAAGCATTTCTTATACCAACCACAACTGCATTTTGAAGTCTGAAAGAGTGAAAATTTTGAAATTTTTTTTGGAAGGGTGCAATTTTAGTGAGAAATATGGGAAAACATGCAAAAAAATTTTTTACTGCTGCTACAACGCACAGTGCACAGCTACCCCACACTTAAGGTTTACATTGTCCTCAGTGTTCATGCATATCTAATCACCCCACACTTATTTGAAAAACAAAAGTTTAAAACATAACAAATTAAACTCTTACCCCACACATATTTGACTAACTAAGGGGAAGAGAAAGAAAATAAAATAACAAAACAAAACGGTAATAGAAATAACATATCAAATAAAAGAAACAATGCTGTTATGTCATACAAATTAATGTTTTGCATACAAAGATTCATATTTCATACAGCCTAGACTTATCATATAATCACACATAAAGTAAAAAGAATGAAAGAAAGAAAAAGGAAAAAGAGAAACTAAGAACCGGACTCATCATCATCAATGGGCCAGAAGTTGACCTCGGTTTCTTCATTAAACCGGGAGGTCTACTGATAGATCTCCTCGACCCTACTGCTGGTCATGCTGATTCTGCCTTCCATCATTGTCATCCATCTCTCAATGTTTGCCATATCTCGGTAATGTCGGGTGGTGAGTTCCGCTAATCCCTGCGACACATGTCGCTCAAAAGCGGTGCATGGTACGAACGTCTGGGTCGGTGGTATATACTCTACTGCATGTCCTAGTACTGATGACCCTTCTTGTTGCTCTGTGTGGATGGAGTAGCGCCCAGCTGCATCTTGTACGACCATTCCCATGTTTCGTAGAATAGTCAAGTCCGTAGGAATGATGGTCGGTGCAATCTGGGTCAACTCTGAGCCCTCGATGTCCAGTTCCAGGTAATGGGCTATCCGAGTGATGAACGGCCCGAGCCCCAGACACTACTTCCGAGTGTCTGTGGTAAAACCTTGCATGATAACGGTAATGAGCCGAGCCATCTCCACAGTAGTACCCCTGTGCATGTTGGCCAGGAGGAATGTCTCCATCTGGGTGACATTCCCGGGGGCCGTACGATGCCCTGCCAGAGTATGCGCTATGATAGCATGTAAATAACGAAGTGCATGATGAATACTTGTGGCTTTTGCGAAGCTATGCAGCTAGGCGGTGCCAGTCGTACAGATCTGTGCCCATACGGTGGAGACATCCGTAGAGGTGAAGTCTTGTACTATTGTAGTGTAGGCGGGCATATCCAGCTCCTCTCTCTACCAGATACCCAAGGCGATGCCGAACTCGGTCATGCTCATCGATCGGTCCATTCCACCCAGTCGGAATGTGATATGCTCTTGCTGGAATGTAAAGGAAGCGTAGAACTCACATACCAGCTCGAGGAGGGTCGGTTTGGTGATGATGAAAACTCGACTGTAGGGTAGTACGTCGAGTATGCGCTGGACCTCCTGCTCGACTCCAGTGTCCGAACTGCTGCCCAGTCGAGCGTTCTACCAACCAGTACACTGCGCCCGATGTGTCCATGACACCTCTCTTGATACGCTGGTATGGAGGGAAAAAGCATGAAAGGATGTGCCACAGATGTGACACTCATCGAAGAAGTAATACGAGTGCATTTTGGAGCCATTTGTTTGAAGGAGTTTGAGAAAGTTCGAGAATTTGGTGGGAAAGAAAATTCAAATTTGAATTCTGGAGGTGAATTCGAATTCCGAAGGGTGGATTTTGTTTAGGGAAGGATTTTGAGTTTTTGGCGGGAAATTCAAAATTTGGAGGGAAATTCGAATTTTGGAAGGAAATTCAAAAGTTCAAATTTTTGGAAGGAAAATTGAGATTTGAAATTTCAAGAGTTTGCCAAATTTTGGAGAGAATTTTGTAGAGAGATGATTTTTTGTGGTTGATTTGGGAGAAAAATGAAAAAGTTTGAGTATTTATAGAGAGGGGTCGCCCTCGGGACGCCCGCCCCTGCTGGACGGCCGTCCTGACTGCCTCAGGATGCCTGCTGCTTCCGGAAAAAAAAATTTCTTTTCTTTTTTTTTAAAATTCCCTGCAAATCTTTATACACAAAAAACAATTATAATTTTTAACAGATCTTCATGGTTAGCCTATGTAATACAGAAGTTGTTAAAACCTTTGCAAAAATTCTCAGTCTTATTCTCTTTTCAAAAATCATAACTGCCCTAATCATATCATTACTTCCTATTCAGCAAAAATTCTTAGAAAAACAAAAGACTAAATTCACACAATTTAATTAATAAAAAATAAATTGTGTTTTTAACACATTCGTTTTTTTTCAAAGAATGGAAAAATGTCTAAAGAAAAATTCCTGACTAAACTAAAAGACCCATTTAAATTGTGAAAATAGAACGTAATGGTCAGTTATTAAACTTTAGTTCAAACAATTTATTTGCTGAAAAAAGAATAAAAAGAATCTTCCCTTTTTCATGGCCTTTATTTCTCATATCTCGCAGTTCAGCTCGTATGGCTCTCATCTCTTCCTGCGGTTCCCTTTGCTCCTCTAGGATTTCGGTTACCTCCCGGAGTATATGTGCACCTTGACTCTCTTGGAGGTCTACTGTGGTTCTGAGTTTGTTCATGTTAGAACTTACAGCTAGAATATTCTAATCTAAGCGACTGAATCTGCTCGCAATCGTCTGAGCCATGGAGCAGATCCTGTGAGTAATATCATCTACCTGAGCAGACAAGGCTGATTGGAAATTGTTAGTGTTGTCCCCTGATGAAGGTGTTTGATCGTTAGCTGCTGGGGATGCAGGAGTGTACTCAGGAGATTTAGGAGTATATTCAAGAGATTTTGGAGTATACTCCGGAGATGCAGGAGTATATTCAGGAGATTTTGGAGTATACTCCGGAGATGCAGGAGTGTACTCAGGTGATGCAGGAGCTGTTTGTATCTCTGGGAAAGGGTTAATGTTGTTTTTTAATTTGTCCATAATATTCTGGGATCTTATTCTAATGGTCTCCAAGAATGTAAGTGTTTTTATTCCGCCTTCCTCATCAGAACTTTCTATTGGATCGGGCATCTTTTTAATCTTTTGGCTCTACGGAAGAAGGTTTGTGGCTTACTCAATCTTTCTCTCTTCATCTATGAGTGTAAGGACTGGTTAGAATAAAAATAATAAAACAAATAATGAAAAGTAATAAAAACAAAATAAAATAAAATACGGAAGAAAAAACAAGAAAATATTTTTTGGGGTTTTTTTCGAAAGCAATTAAATTTCCTTAATAAGGTTTTAGAATAATTTTCTAAAATTAGATTATCCTAAATTTCTTAATTTCAGATAATTTCTAAAATTAAATAGTTATGATAACCCTATATTTCGGAAATTGATTGTCTAACTAGCATAAAATGAGTGTTATGTCTAAGGTATAGATTACACCTGTTACCTATCATAAGTCTCTAGAATTTTGATAAGGAATTCTAAATTTGTTATGATATGTCCCCGACAACGGCGCCAAAAATCTGATGCGTTACGACTGATATGCTAAAAATAGGTTTTATTTACCCTATATCGATTATGAATAATTAAGGACTTAGAATTACTAATTATCACATTTAGCATCTATGTTGTCACCTAATTAATCAGAACCTAAGGCAGAGTACCTATCGTGTAGTGATATGCACAAATCATATCACTTTTTAGCATGTTTTAGGCACAATTTAGGACAAAATTGGAGTTAAATCGTTCTCAATTGACTGTTATTAATACAATTTCACAGTTTTTGTGATTTTGGAATTGTCATGTGAAATATGCAAGAAAATGGCAAATTTCAGGGCAAAAACGTGATTTTTGGAATTTCAGAAGTCAGGATGGGCATCCCAAGATTAGGATGGGCATCCCGACTTGGTCAAAGACCCGGGATGGGCATCCAGGACACAGGACAGGAGTCTCGAACCAGTCAAAGCACCGGGAAGGCATCCCGGACCCGGGACGGGCATCCTGACCTGGTCAACCGGTCGGGACGGGCGTCCCCAATCCGTGAACAGTATCCCACATCGAATTCTGAAGAGAAATTCACTCAGTTCCTCTGCTATAAATACCCCAGGCCTTACACAGTTGAATTCATTCCTCTCCACTTGATCAGAGTCATTCAGTGACTTCAAGTATACATTTTTCTACAGTATACAAGTCATTCAGTGATTTCAGGTGCTTTTCGTTTAAGTAGATTTCTAGTTTTCGAGAGTGTCTCGTGTTCTTTGTTTCTGAGAGTCTATCTCAGATCTTAGAATACGACTAGATAGGTTCCTTTTTAATATTCATAGAATACCCGGGATTTCATTAGGAGATCCTAAGAGAGCACTAGGCGTTCAAAGAGTTAGTCAACAGGGCTTTGCTTAAGCCCAGGACGTAAGGTAAAGCAATAGCTACTAGGCTAAGGAAGCATCCTCCGAAGGTTCTGTCGAGCAGAGTCGGGTCAAGCAGTCCAGGATATACAAGCGATTGCTCGATCAGTGGACCTAATAAAGGGTGAATACTTTATGGTGGTGGTCCCCTTGTCCCTCTCTTTATATGTCTGTACTGTGTTTGTCCAAAGACCCATTTGAATACTGAATTATGATATTATGAATATGTGTTATGCATGTTGAAGTTATTTACATTTTTCCGGAAAGGTCACCAGCTTAACTATCATTATGACTGCATGTCTACTTGCTCTTTTAAATTAGATGAACAGTTATAGACAACTCCTAACCACAGTCTAATCATAACCTGTCTAGTTTATCAAGCCTTAATTTAGGGCTTTGTGTGAGGACGGAAGCATTAAGGTCTACCATATTAGATGAAATAACCTATAGATCACCATGTTTGTTAAAGTAGTCTAAGTAGGCTGAGTTCGTGTGTTTATGCCAGCGTTAGGGCGAGCGACATGATCTCCTGAGTGACACAGGACTTTCATTGATGCCTTTAGCTCGAACCGTGAGTAGGTACTCAGATGTGGTGCACAAGTAGAATTAGTACATAATTGCAATCTAGACCAAGATATATCTAAAATACTCGAAGATAGGTCAATCAACATGTAGGAACAATATAACATATATTAGAACACTGTTTGTAAAACACTCTTGTCTGCTGAAGTAAACTTGAACCTAGTGTAGAGTAAATCAATCTCTCATCAAAGATTTTGATGAACGATTGCCTAACTGGATAATAAAATGAGAGTTAGGGTAAAAGGATAGTTACTACTAAGCCGTTACCACTTCCCTAGGTGTACGATAAATTATTAAATTAAAATCGTAGGTACTTTCCAATAGACTAGCTACACGATAGGTACTCTGCCTTAGGTTCTGAATGATTAAGGGACAACATAGATGCTAAATGTGACAATTAGTAATTCTAAGTCCTTAGTTATTCATAATCAACCTATTTTTAGCATATCAGTCGGAATCACACCAGATTTTTTGCGCCGTTGCCGGGGAACATATCATAACAAATTCAGGATTTCTGATCAAAATTCTAGAGACGTATGATATGTAATGGTAGTAATCTATACCTCAGACATAACACTCATTTTATGCTAGTTAGACAATCAGTTTCCGAAATATAGGGTTATCATAACTAATTAATTTTAGAAATTATCTGAAATTAAGACATTTAGGATAATCAAATTTTAGAAAATTTAGGTATATCTTGGCCTAGATTGCAATTATGTACTGAGTCCTGACGGCCGTCCCAAGTCCTGGTATATATCTGAAGTTAAGACATTTAGGATAATCAAATTTTAGAAAATTTAGGTATATCTTGGCCTAGATTGCAATTATGTACTGAGTCCTGACGGCCGTCCCAAGTCCTGGTATATATCTAAAATACCAGGTCAGGATGGTCGTCCCAAGTCCTGGACGCCCGTCCTGGTCTGTTGACCAGGTCAGGACGCCCATCCCAACTTCTGACATTCTGAAAATCATGTTTTTGCCCCGAAATTTGCCATTTTCTTCTACTTTATACCTGACACTTCCAAAATCATGAAAACTGTGAAATTGAGTTAATAACAATCAATTAAGAGCGATTTAACACCAATTTCACCATAAATTATGCCTAAAAACATGTTAAAAAAGTGATATGATTTATGCATATCAGTATGCAGATAGCAAAGGGCAGGATGGACACCTGTGGCTTTCGTGAAGCCATGCTGGTAGGGAGCGCCACTCGTACAGATCTGGGCCCAAGCGGCGGAGACGTCAGTAGAGGTGAAGTCTCGTACTGCTGTAGTGTAGGCGGGTGTGTCTAGCTCCTCCCTCTACCAAATACCCAAAGCAATGCCGAACTCGGCCATGCTCATCGATCGGTCCGTTCCACCCAATCAGAATGTGATCTGCTCTTGCTGGAATGTGAAAGAAGCATAAAACTCACATACCAGCTCAAGGTAGGTCGGCTCGGTGATGATGAAAACTCAACTGTATGGTATGACTTCGAGTATGCGCCGAATCTCCCGCTTAACTCCTAGTGTCTGAACTACTGCCTAGTCGAGCGTTCTGCCTACCAGTATACTACGTCTAATGTGTTCGTGGCATCTCTCCTGATACGCTGGGATGGAAGGAAAGAGCATGAAGGGGTGTGCCACAGCTATGACAGTCGTGGAGGAGGTGATACGTGCGCATTTCGGAGCCATTTGACTGGAAGAATTTCAAGAAAGTTTGAAAATTTGGCGGGGAAGAGAATTCAAATTCGAATTCTAGATGCAAATTCGAATTCAGAAGGAGGGAATTTGCTTAGGAAAGGAATTTGAGTTTTTGGCGGGAAATTTGAACTTTTGAGGGAAATTTGAATTTTGGAATGAAATTCAAAAGTTCAAATTTTTGGAGGGAAAAGTTGAAATTTTTGAAAATTATTTTCAAGAATTTGTCAAATTTTTGGAGAGAATTTTGGTAGAGAGAGGATTTTTTGTGTTTGGTTTTTGGAGGAAAATGGAAAAATTGGGTATTTATAGAGAATATACCTTCCTCGAGAAGCCCGTCCCGAGGTCGGGAGGCCAGTCCCGGTTGCCTCAGGATGTGTGCCGCTTCCAGAAATTATTTTTTTATTTTTTTAAATTTTTTCTTTTTTTTCGCAATTTCCTGCAAATCCTCATACACAAAAACAATTTTCCCGTCATAGTTTTTAACAGATCATCATGGTTAGCCTATGTAATGCAGAAGTTGTTAAAAACCTTTGCAAAATTCTCAGTCTATTCCCTTTTCAAAATCATATCCTTACTTTTTATGCAGCAAAAATTCTAGAAAAACAGAAGATTAAATTTACTCAATTTTAATCAACGAAGAAAAAATTGTATTTCTAACACACTTGTTTTCACAAAGAATTGAAAAATTGTCTGAAGAAAAATTTCTGAACAAAAGAAAAGACCCAATTAAATTTGGAAAGTAAAAAGAAGGGGTCAGTTATTAAACTTTTGTTCAAACAATTTATTTGCTGAAAGTAAAAAGAAATCTTCCCTTTTTAATGGCCTTTATTCCTTATCTCTCGCAGCTCTTCTCGTATAGCTCTTTTAAACTAAAGTTAGGGTTATAGACAATTCCTAACCACGGTCTATTCATAACCTGTTTAGTTTAACAGGCATCAATTGGTGTCTGCCATGCTAGATAAAATAACTTGCGGAACACCCTGCCTGTTAAAGTAGTCTAGGTAGGGGCCGAGCTGAGTCCGATTATGCCGGCGACTAGGGCGAGCGGCATGATCTCCGAAGTGACATAAGGCTTTCATGGATGCCTTTAGCCCGAACCGTGAGTAGGGCCGTCATTAAGGTAGGACGGTTTATTAGAGACCTCGGATGTGGTACGCCTTTAGACACAGAACATAGTTGCAATCCAGGCTAAGATATATCTAAAATACTCTAAGATAGGTCAATCAACATGTAGGAACAGTATAACATAGAATCAGGACACTATCTATAAAACACTTTTGGGCTTAATTAAACTTAAACCTAGTGGAGAATAGATCACCCTCTCATCAAAGTCATTGATGAAGATTGCATAACTGGATCATAAGATAGGAGTTAGGATAAAAGGCTAGTTACTACTAAGCCGTTACCACTTCCCTGGGAGTACGATATTTAACTTAATAAAATCGTAGATACTTTCCAACAGACTAGCTACACGATAGGTACTCTGCCTTAGGTTCTGATTGATTAAGTGACAATAATTGAATGCTAAGTGACAGTTAGTAAGACTCAGTCCTTAATTACTCATAATCGACATAGGTAAATAAAGCCTATCTTTTAGCATACCAATCGGAACACATCAGATTTTTGGCGCCGTTGCCGGGGAAATATCATAATGAATTTAGGACTCCTGATCAAAATTCTAGATACTTATGATAGGTAGCGGTAGTAACCTAGACCTTAGACCTAACACTTATTTTCTGCTAGTTAGACAATCAATTTCCGAAATATAGGATTATCATAACTAATTGATTTTAGATATTATCTGAAATTAAGACACTTAGGATAATCAAATTTTAGAAAATCATTCTAAAACCAAATTGAGGAAATTTAACTGCTTTCGAAAAAAAAGAAAAAAAAATTTTAAAATTTAAAACCCGAAAAAAAAATGTATTTTTCTTGCTCAATGGTAAGTTATTCATTTCCCCATCTCTTGTTCTTTCTTAGTTGTTTTCTTAGTTGCTCGTTTTCGTGTTTTTCTATTATTTCGAAGGAATAAAAATGGAAATGAGGATAAAATATATTTTCTTCTGAGTTGTAAAATTTTTGGCTTAGATTTTTTTTGGGAAGAAATTCCATTTTAGAATTTTCTTAGAGTCATACCGGCTTTATTAGGACGAGTTATGAAATAATTTTTCCTTAATAGCCAGACCTTTGAATGTTCTATTGAAAAAAGGATGTTCCTTTTGTTTTGATGATAATTGCATGAGATCTTTTAAACCAAAAGGAATTACTGCACCCATTATGGCATCACCTGATTCAAATCTGCTTTTTGAATGCATATGTGATGTATTGATGTAGTAAGAATTATTTTAGGACAGAAACATGATAAGAAAGTTCATGTATGATAAATCTTGATCTTATCTAGTCTTGTCTAAAACAATAGGTTACACTGATCACTCTCAGATATCTGTGTTCAATAAAACTGATGTTGAACCATAATTTATTAAGTTAGGTTTTATTGTCACTTGAATTTGATATAGAATGAAGGGTAAGAAAAAGGGTTAAGAATCTAGAAAGCAAACCTTTGGTCTAGATTAGGAAACCCTGAGTTAGAGGCTATTGACGAGACAGTAGTATCTGATAAATTTCTGAATGAGGATCTATTTTCATTGTTTGCTATGAGTAATGATTCTCCTCCATGGTTTACTGATATTACTAATTATCTAGCTGCTAATTATTCCCAAGTGATATGACTTATCAACAAAAGAAGAAATTCTTTGTTGATTTGAAATATTACTACTGGGCAGATTTCTCTTCTATTTCAAATTTTTGCAGAGTAAAGCGATCAGAGGATGTATCTCGGAAAGCGAAGGCCACATGATTCTGAAGCATTGCAGGAATCTATGGGAGACCAATTAACTGCTATCAACACTATCCGAAAAGTGTTGAAAGTAGGATCTTGTTGACCCACTGATACGCGAAAATCGTATCACCTTTTTAGCATGTTTTTATGTATGATTTCGGGTGAAATTGAGGGTAAATTGATCTTAATTGTTTGTTATTTACTCAATTTCACAGTTTTTATGATTTTGGAAGTGTCAGGTGAAAAGTAGACGAAAACAGCAAATTTTGGGGCAAAAACGCAATTTTTGGAAATGCTGACTCATTCAAAGGCTCGGGACGAGCATCCCGACCCAGTCAAAGCACCGGGACGGGCGTCCAGGACTCGGGACGGGCGTCCCGACTTGATCAACAGACCAGGACGGGCGTCCCGAACCCCCAGATCAACTCCCACATCGAATTTTTGATGAAAAATCACCCCGGGAAGATGCTATAAATACCCTAGGCCTCCAGCAGTTGATTTCATTCCTCTCCACTCGATCTGAGTCATTAAGTGGTTTCCAGTGTACACTTCTTCAGTACAAAACTCACTCAGAGACTCGGATCTCAGTTTTCTTTCTTGTTAGTGTTTTGTTTTAGTTTCTGATAAATAGTCTCACATCTTAGGCTTCTAAAGATAGGTTCGTTTCTGGTATTCATAGAATACCCGGGATTTCGTTAGGAGATCCTAAGAGGGCTCTAGGCGTTCGAAGAGTCAGTCCACAGGGCTGGGCTTAAGCTGGGTATTAAGGTAAAGCCCAGTTACTAGGCTGAGGAAGCGTCCTCCGAAGGTTCTGGCGAGTAGAGTCTGGTCAAGCAATACGGCATATACAACAGTACGCTCCATCGGCGAGACTTCGTAAAGGGTGATTTCTTTATGGCATCGGTCCCCCTGTCCCTCTCTTATATGTTGTTATTGTGTTTGTCCAAATAATAGTTTTGAATACCATATTATGATTATTATGAATATTTGTGATATATGTTGAAGTTATTATGTTTTTCTAGAAATGGCCACCTGCTTAATTATCCATTATGTCTGCATGTCTATTGCCGTTCTTTTAAACTGAAATTAGGGTTATAGACAATTCCTAACCACGGTCTATTCATAACCTGTTTAGTTTAACAGGCATCAATTAGTATTCGTGTCTACCATACTAGATAAAATAATCTACGGAACACCCTGTTGGTTGAAAGTAGTCTAGGTAGGCTGAGTAGAGTTTTATGCCGGCGGTTATGAGACGAGCAGTATGATCCCCGAAGTGACATAGGGCGGTCATTGCTGACTTTAGTCCGAGCCGTGAGTAGGGCCGTTACCCTTAACGATGGGGCGGTAGCGTAGAAACTCAGATGTGGTAACCTTTAGACACAGAACATAGTTGCAATCCAAGCCAAGACATGTCTAAAATATTCGAATATAGGTCAATCAACGTATAGTAACAGTATAACATAAAATCAAGATCTCATCTATAAAACACTTTCAGGTATGGTTAGACTTAAACCTAGTGGAGAATGAATCACCCTCTCATCAAAGTTATTGATGAAGATTGCATAACTGGATTATAAGATAAGAGTTAGGAATAAAGGCTAGTTACGACTAAGCCGTTACCACTTCCCTGGGAGTACGATATTTATTTAATAAAATCGTAGATACTTTCCAACAGACTAGCTACACGATAGGTACTCTGCCTTAGGTTCTGGCTGATTAAGTGACACCATAGAGACTAAATGTGACAATTAGTCAATCACAGTCCTTAATTATTCATAATCAACATAGGGTAAAATAACACCTATTTAGCATATCGGCTGGAAACCCATCAGATTTTTGGCGCCGTTGCCGGGGAAATGTCATAATGAATTTAGGATTCCTAATCAAAATTCTAGAGACTTATGATAGGTAACGGTAGTAACCTAGACTTTAGACCCAACACTTATGTTATACCAGTTAGACAATCACTTTCCTAAATATAGGGTTATCATAACTAATTAATTTTAGATGTTATCTGGAATTAAGATATTTAGGATAATCCAATTTTAGAAAATTATTCTAAAACCATATTGAGGAAATTTAACTGCTTTCGAAATTAAACATAAAAAGAAAAAAAAAGTTAAAAATTTAAAATCCAAAAAAGAATGTATTTTTCTTGCTCAACGGTAAGTTGTTCTTCTTCCCTATCTCTTGTTCTTTCTTAGTTGTTTTTTTCGTACATTTGTTTCTCTTTTTTCATTTTTTCCCTATTACTTAATTTCGAAAAATAAAATAAAAATGGAAATGAGGATAGAATATTTTCCTGAGTTGTCAATTTTTTGCTCAGGTTTTAATTTGGAAGAAATATCATTGTGGAATTTTCTTAGGTCATGCTTAGTCTATTAGACAGAATCATGAAATAAAATTTTCTTTAATAGACAAACCTCTGAGTATTCTAATGAGAAAGGATGTTCCTTTTGTTTGATGATAAATGCATGAGATTGTTTAAACCAAAAGGAATTACTACACCCATTATGACATCACCTAATTGAAATATGCTTTTTGAATGAATATGTGATGTAATGATGTAGTAAGAGTTGTTTTAGGACAGAAACATGATAAGAAAATTCATGTATGATAAATCCTGATCTTATCTAGTCTTGTCTAAAACAATAGGTTACACTGATCACTCTTAGATATCTGTGTTCAATAAAACTGATACTGAACCATAATTAATTAAGTGAGGTTTTATTGTTACTTGAGTTTGATATAGAATGAAGAGGTAAGAAAAAGGGTTAAGAATCTAGAAAGCAAACCTTTGGTCTAGATTAGGAAACCCTGAGTTAGAGGTTATTGACTAGACAGTAGTATCTGATAAATTTCTGAATGAGGATCTATTTTCATTGTTTGCTATGAGTAATGATTCTCCTCCGTGGTTTATTGATATTACTAATTATCTAGCTGCTAATTATTCCCAAGTGATATGACTTATCAGCAAAAGGAGAAATTCTTTGCTGATTAGAAATATTACTACTAGGCAGATTTCTCTTCTATTTCAAATTTTTGCAGATCAGTTGATCAGAAAATGTATCTCGGAAGGCGAAGGCCACATGATTCTGAAGCATTGTAGGAATCTATGGGAGACCAATTAACTGCTATCAACACTGTCCGGAAAATGTTGGAAGTAGAATATTATTGACCCACCATATTCAAGGATTTTTGTATCTCTGATACAGTCCTGCGATGCTTGCCAAATAACAGATTCTAGTTGTTTTCCAGATTCAGAGTGCCAATGTCTTAGGAAGAAATGTTCAGCCTGTGTATCAAATCTGTGAAGTCTACTAAGTACCACACTTTAGCAGGGATTGCTATGGGAATGACTGACCATTCCAAAAAGAGGTAGGAGTAGGTTACTGCAGAATGCTGCTCCCATGGGAAATTCATACAATCCCAGCTGAGGAAATCATACGGGATTTAGCTGAGGAATAATTTGGAAGCTGGAAACTTTCAGAAGATACCACCACAGCAAAACCCTTACCCGTAGAATCAACAGATGAGATACTGGCAACAATTAAAGCTAGATCAGTGCAAGTAAGTGATTTACCAAGTGGTATCAAAGGGTCGAGGGATATAGAAGAATTTGGCGTTGTATCAGGAGCATAGCATTGGAGGAGCTTGCATTCCCTGCATACCAATCAGCTGTGAGAAACTTCCCCAAGGAAGTCTCAAATACTTGGGCTCAGATCTACACAACTGGAGCCTCCTACCACCACAGCTTCGCCAAGACTTCAGGTATCTTTTCTTCCATTCTAGACTTGCATGCAATACCTTTACTAACATTGGCAGGAAGGCACACAAATCCCAAGAAGTCTCATTCCTAGACACGTTCCTCCTGGACACGTTGCTACAATTGTGAGAAATCTTACAACTGATTCGAGGAAACAGTCCGTGGGGCTCGAGCTATTCATCAAATGAATAGGCCACTACCTGGAGCTCGACAATGAAGGATCGGAGGTGATGTCATCCATTCCAATATCTAGAGCTTACAGAGTCAAGAGCGCCTCAGCAATAGCACATGGCTAAGGTGAAGAGCCAATTGATAGCCTAGAGAAAACCCTTCTGCTCGAGGCAAGAAGGGAGTTTTTCTAACCCTCATCTTCCTTTACTTTTATTTTCTTCATTTCGTGTTTTGTTATTTGTTATTTACTTCGTTACTTCATTTTCCTTCTTACCCTTAGTCAGTCAAATAAGTGTGGGGTAAGAAATTTCTGTTTTGTTTTTGTTTCTCCTTATTTTCAAATAAGTGTGGGGTAGTCTAGATATGCATGAACACTGAGGACAGTGTCAGAAATAAGTGTGGGGTAGCAGTGCACGGTGCACTGTAGCAGTTTGCAAAATTTTTTGCATGCTTTTGCTTGTTTTCCCCATATTTTCACACCCTTCCAAAAAATTTTCAAAATTTTCCGTCTTTCAGACTTCTAAATGCAGTATGCCTGGTTAAACAATTGCTTATGTCTATGATATGTAGGTAGTATGTTATGGTTAGTAGGAGATAATTGATGACTATTGCTGAACTAATTGATTAGGAATAGGGAATTCCTGATAATTGAGCACAACTTAGTCTGGATTAGAGACCTCAACCAATTACCTTTTCAAGACTGAACTAGATAAAATTAGACCAGTTGTAGGATGCATTGACAATTGGAATGACTAGATGAGACTCTGAGCCAAAAGTGAAAAAGAAAAGAAAAGTGAGCTAATTAAAATAGGGTAGTTTGCCAGCGGCCTTCGCTACTCGAGCACCACTCCTTCGGGGAATGATACGCGAAAATCGTATCACCTTTTTAGCATGTTTTTATGTATGATTTCGGGTGAAATTGAGGGTAAATTGATCTTAATTGTTTGTTATTTACTCAATTTCACAGTTTTTATGATTTTGGAAGTGTGAGGTGAAAAGTAGACGAAAACAACAAATTTTGGGGAAAAAACGCAATTTTTGGAAATGTTAACTTGGTCAAAGGGTCAGGACGGGTGTCCCGACCCAGTCAAAGCACCGGGACGGGCATCCCGAACCCCCAGATCCAGTCCCACATCGAATTTTTGATGAAAAATCACCCCGGGAAGCTGCTATAAATACCCCAGGCCTCCAGTAGTTGAATTCATTCCTCTCCACTCGATCTGAGTCATTTAGTGGTTTCCAGTGTACACTTCTCCAGTACACAACTCACTCAGAGACTCGGATCTCAGTTTTCTTTCTTATTAGTGTTTTGTTTTAGTTTATGAGAAATAGTCTCAGATCTTAGGTTTACATAGATAGGTTCGTTTCTGGTATTCATAGAATACCCGGGATTTCGTTAGGAGATCCTAAGAGGGCTCTAGGCGTTCGAAGAGTCAGTCCACAGGGTTGGGCTTAAGCTGGGTATTAAGGTAAAGCCCAGTTACTAGGCTGAGTAAGCGTCCTCCGAAGGTTCTGGCGAGCGGAGTCAGGGCGAGCAATACGACATATACAGCAGTACGCTCCGTAGGCGAGACTACGTAAAGGGTGATTTCTTTATGGCATCAGTCCCTATGTCCCTCTCTTATATGTTGTTATTGTGCTATTCTAAATATTTATTATGAATACGAGATTACGATTTTTATGAATAGTTGTTTTATATGTTGACGTTGTTATGTTTTTCCAGAAATAGCCACCTGCTTAACATTCACTATGTCTGCATGTCTAATGTGCTCTTTTAAACTAAAGTTAGGGTTATAGACAATTCCTAACCACGGTCTAATCATAACCTATTTAGTTTAACATGCATCAATTTGGTGTCTGCCATGCTAGATAAAATAGCCTGCTAAACACCCTGTTTGTTAGAGTAGTCTAGGATAAGTCGGGCCGAGTCAGATTATACCGGCGGCTAGGGCAAGCGGTATGATCCCCGAAGTGACATAGGGCTTTCATGGATGCCTTCGTCCCGAACCATGAGTAGGGCCGTCATTAAGGTAGGGCAGTTTATTAGAAACCTCGGATGTTGTACGCCTTTAGACACAGAACATAGTTGCAATCCAGGCTAAGACATGTCTAAAATACTCGAATATAGGTCTATCAACATATAGGAACAGTATAACATAGAATCAGGACTCATCTATAAATCACTTCTAGGATTAATTAGACTTAAACCTAGTGGAGAATGAATCACCCTCTCATCAAAGTATTTGATGAAGATTGCATAACTGGATCATAAGATAGGAGTTAGGATAAAAGGCTAGTTACTACTAAGCCGTTACCACTTCCATGGGAGTATGATATTTATTTAATAAAATCGTAGATACTTTCCAACAGACTAGCTACCCGATAGGTACTCTGCCTTAGGTTCTGGCTGATTAAGTGACACCATAGAGACTAAATGTGACAATTAGTCAATCACATTCCTTAATTATTCATAATCAACATAGGGTAAAATAACACCTATTTAGCATATCGGCTGGAAACCCATCACCCACCATATTCAAGGACTTTTGTATCTCTGATACAGTCCTGCAATGCTTGCCAAATAACAGGTAACACATCTTCCAGAGATCATCTACCCCAGCGACGTACACAGAATGTTGCAACCGTTGATATCAGGGGTATTTCGAATCCTTTTCTCTTTCTTTCTTTGAACATAATTACATCATAGTAGTCTTGGAACACTTTTCAAAATGGCCTGAACCACAAGCATTACCTACTAATGATGTTAAAGTCATGTGCAGATTCTAGTTGTTTTCCAGATTCAGAGTGCCGATGTCTTAGGAAGAAATGTTCAGCATGTGTATCAAATCTGTGAAGTCTGCTAAGTAGCACACTTTAGCAGGGATTGCTATGGGAATGACTGACCATTCCAAAAGAGGTAGGAGTAGGTTACTGCAGAATGCTGCTCCAATGGGAAATGCATACAATCCCAACTAGAGGAATCATACGGGATTTAGCTGAGGAATAATTCGGAAGCTGGAAACTTTTAGAAGATACCACCACAGCAAAACCCCTACCCGCAGAATCAACAGATGAGATACTGGCAACAATTAAAGCCTGACCAGTGCAAGCAAGTGATCTACCAAGAGGTAACGAAGGGTCGAAGGATATAGAGGAATTTGGCGTTGTATCAGGAGCATAGCAATGGAGGAGCTTGCATTCCTTGCATACCAATCAGCTGTGAGAAACTTCCCCGAGGAAGTCTCAAATACTTGGGCCCAGATCTACACAACTGGAGCCCCCTACCACCACAGCTTCGCCAAAACTTCAGGTATCTTTTCTTCCATTCGAGACTTGCATGCAATACCTTTACTAACATTGGCAAGAAGGCACACAAATCCCAAGAAGTCTCATTCCTAGACACGTTCCCCCTGGACACGTTCCCCTTGGACACGTTGCTATGATTATGAGAAATCTTACAAATGATTCGAGGAAACAGTCCTTGGGGATTAAGCCATTCCTCAAATGGATATGCCACTACCTGGAGCTCGACAATGAAGGATCGGAGCTGACGTCATCCGTTCCAATATCTAGAGATTGCAGAATCAAGAACACCTCAGCAATAGCACATGGCTAAGGTGAAGAGTCAATTGACAACCCAGAGAAAACCCTTCTGCTCGAGGCAAGAAGGGAGTTTTTCTAATCTCATCTTCCTTTACTTTTATTTTCTTCATTTTTGTGTCCTGTTTTGTTATTTCTTTGGTTGTTTTATTTTCTCTCTTACCCTTAGTTAGTCAAATAAGTATGGGGTAAGAATTTTCGGTTTTGTTTTTATTTCTTCTTGTTTTCAAATAAGTGTGGGGTAGTTTAGATATGCATGAACACTGAGGACAGTGTCAAACTTAAGTGTGGGGTAGCAGTGCACGGTGTACTGTAGTACTTTTTGAAAAACATTTGCATGATTTTGCTTGTTTTCCCCGTATTTTCACACTCTTCCAAAAATTTTCAAAATTTTTCAAAATTTTTCATTCTTTCAGACTTCTAAATGCAGTATGATTGGTTAAACATTGCTCATGTCTATGATATGTAGGTAGAATGTTATGGTTAGTAGGAGACAATTGATGACTATTTTGAACTTATTGATTAGGAAATAGGGGATTCCTGATAACTGAGCACAATTTAGTCTGGATTAGAAACCTCAGCCAATTACCTTTTCAAGACTTAACTAGATAAAATTAGACCAGTTGTGAATGTATTGACAATTAGAATGACTAGATGAGACTCTGAGCTAAAAGTGAAAAGAAACAAAAGAGAGTTAATTAAATAAGGGTAGTTTGCCAGCGGCCTTCGCTACTCGAGCACCACTCCTTCGGGGAACTTAAAGCCTAATGCCCTAAGGTCGTGTAGGTCTGGGAGTCATCGGAGTGGGACTCACTACATGGGTAGTTGAAGTTGATGTGTTCTAAGCAGACTCAAAATACCCTGAAAATCTATAAAAGAAAAAACTCAATAAACGCTAAATAACTAAAAATCTGATCACCAAGGCTCAGAACTCAAAAAGTTGTCAGTATGTCTAGAGATGCGTCGAAATGTTATCTGGTAGGAGTTAAGACGAGAGTATATTGTGTTGACTATCTGGTCTAGACTAGTACACACACTACACATCAGGAAGACCTTGTGACTGAGTGAAAAGTTCAACCTAGTTGTTAAGTTGTTTTCTGCTTGATCATAACAATCTACTAGAGACATTTGAGACCTTGTCATAGCAACCTAACTAGTCAGACCTGTGTTAAGAATTGTCTGAGTAATTTTTGGAATAAAAACATGACTAGGGAATTTAAGTGACTGCACATGATTTAGAATCACTAACTTCAGGTAGACTTTGCTTGAGTACAAGCAAAAAGCTAAGTGTGGGGTTATCTGATATGCAAAAATCATATCACTTTTTCGGCATGTTTTTAGACATAATTTAGGGTGAAATTGATAGGAAATCGGTCTTAATTGATTGTTATTAACTCAATTTCACAGTTCTTATGATTTTGGAAGTGTTAGGTGAAAAGTAGACGAAAACAGCTGATACGCGAAAATTGTATCACCTTTTTAGCATGTTTTTATATATGTTTTAGGGTGAAATTGAGAGTAAATTGATGTTAATTGTTTATTATTTACTTGATTTCACGGTTTTTATAATTTTGGAAGTGTCAGGTGAAAAGTAGACGAAAATAGCAAATTTTGGGGCAAAAACGCAATTTTTGGAAATGTTGACTTGGTCAATGGTCCGGGACGGGCATCCCTCAGGACGGGCGTCCTGAGGGACGGGCGTCCCGAACCTGGTCAACAAATCAGGACGGGCGTCCCGAGCCGCCAGAAGCTGTCCCACATCGAATTTTTCAGAGATTTTCACTCCGGGAAGCTGCTATAAATACCCCAGGCCTCCAGCAGTTGAATTCATCCCTCTCCACTCGATCTGAGTCATTAAGTGGTTTCAAGTGTACAATTCTCTAGTACACAACTCACTCAGAGACTCGGATCTCAGTTTTCTTTCTTATTAGTGTTTGTTTTAGTTTCTGAGAAATAGTCTCAGATCTTAGGCTTCTATAGATAGGTTCGTTTCTGGTATTCCTAGAATACCCGGGATTTCGTTAGGAGATCCTAAGAGGGCTCGAGGCGTTCGAAGAGTCAGTCCACAGGGCTGGGCTTAAGCCGGGTTGTTAAGTAAAGCCCAGCTACTAGGCTGAGGAAGCGTCCTCCGAAGGTTCTGACGAGCAGAGTCGGGTCAAGCAATACGGCATATACAGCAGTACGCTCCATCGGCGAGACTTCGTAAAGGGTGAATTCTTTATGGCATCGGTCCCCCTGTCCCTCTCTTATATGTTGTTATTGTGTTTGTCCAAATACTGATTGGAATACCAGATTATGTTTTTATGAATATTTGTGATATACGTTGAAGTTATTATGTTTTTCTAGAAATGGCCACCTGCTTAAATATCCATTATGTGTGCATGTCTATTGCCGTTCTTTTAAACTGAAATTAGGGTTATAGACAATTCCTAACCACGGTCTATTCATAACCTGTTTAGTTTAACAGACATCAATTAGTATTGATGTCTGCCATACTAGATAAAATAATCTGCGGAACACCCTGTTGGTTGAAAGTAGTCTAGGTAGGCTGAGTTGAGTATTATGCCAGCGGTTATGAGACGAGCAGTATGATCCCCAAAGTGACATAGGGCGGTCATTGCTGACTTTAGTCCGAGCCGTGAGTAGGGCCGTTACCCTTAACGATGGGGCGGGGCGGTAGCGTAGAAACTCAGATGTGGTAACCTTTAGACACAGAACATAGTTGCAATCCTGGCCAAGACATGTCTAAAATACTCGAATATAGGTCAATCAATGTATAGTAACAGTATAACATAGAATCAGAACTCATCTCTAAAACACTTTTAGGATTAATTGGACTTGAACCTAGTGGAGAATGGATCACCCTCTCATCAAAGTATTTGATGAAGATTGCATAACTGGATCATAAGATAGGAGTTAGGATAAAAGGCTAGTTACTACTAAGCCGTTGCCACTTCCCTGGGAGTACGATAATTACTTAATAAAATCGTAGATACTTTCCAATAGACTAGCTACACGATAGGTACTCTGCCTTAGGTTCTGGCTGATTAAGTGACACCATAGACTAAATGTGACAATTAGTCAATCACAGTCCTTAATTATTCATAATCAACATAGGTTAAAATAATACCTATTTAGCACGTCAACCGGAATCCCCATCAGATTTTTGGCGCCGTTGCCGGGGAAATATCATAATGAATTTAGGATTCCTGATCAAAATTCTAGAGACTTATGATAGGTAACGGTAGTAACCTAGACCTTAACCCAACACTTCTCTTATGCTAGTTAGACAATCAGTTTCCGAAATATAGGATTATCATAACTAATTAATTTTAGATGTTATCTGGAATTAAGACATTTAGGATAATCAAATTTTAGAAAATTATTCTAGAACCATATTGAGGGAATTTACGTGCTTTCAAAATATTAAAAAAAAATTTCTAAAAATCTGAAAAAAAAATTGTACTTTTTCTTGTTTAAACGGTAAGTTATTCTCTTTTCCCTATCCTTTGTGTTTTCTCCTTGTGAGTAGTTGTTTTGTTTATTTTTTTTCTTCCTTCCAATTTTTAAGTTTTCACTTTCCCTGTAACCTCACTAACCAGTTTGCTCAGGCTAAAACGCGTTCTTCTCTGTAGTTGCATGACTCGATCTTCAGAAGCTAATCTTGAAACACCAGTTGAAAATCCTGAACGAATCATTCGCACAGCTAATAGGCGAAGAACAGAAATGGCTGCTGAAAGACCTACCCTTGAATCCTACATCCAGCCACAGACGATCCCAGTCTCATCTGCCATCCGAATCCCTGGGAACCCTCGCTATGATCTGAAACCGAATGTGATCCAGCTGATTATAAATCGAGTTCAGTTTGGAGGAACTGCAGCCGAGAATCCGCTGGAACACCTATCTGATTTCTCTTCTCTCTGCGAAGGCCTCAAGGGTGATCATACTGCAGAAATAACTAAACTCAACCTTTTTCCCTACTCACTTAGGGACAGAGCTAAGAGATGGTTGGCCCAGCTACCTACTAACTCCATCACCTCTTGGGACGAGTTAAGCAAAGCCTTCCTAGAAGAGTACTACTCTGCAGCAAGAGTCCTAGAATATCGAAGGGCTCTGTCTAGTTTCACTCAAGCTGCTGATGAGATAGTAATCGAAGCTTGGGACAGATTCAAGGAGCTACTCAGGCTCTGCCCCCAACATGGACTTACCGAGGCATTGCTGATTCAGCAATTTTACGGGGGTATGTCGGACATGGGTAAGCAAATTCTCGATGGACTCAACCCCCAGAGCGGTTTCAATGGAATGAGTGATGTAGATGCTAGAAACGCTCTGGAGAGACTCTACAGGAACAGCAACAATTGGCGCACAAGTGGCCGAGCTAAGAAGCAACCAGTAAATGCGGTCGTTGCCTCCACTGATGATCAGTTTGAGGCACTGAAGGCCAGCATTACTAATCAGCTGAATGCTTTCCAACAAGGGAAAAACATTCAGTCAGTATACCAAGTCTGCGAGTTTTTCCAAGGACCACATTTCAGTGGGGATTGTTATGGTAATGGGATATTAACTATCCCAGAAGATATGGAACAAGTGGACGCAGTGAATTCTGCTCCTATATGGAATACCTACAATCCCACTTGGAAGAACCATCCAGGATTTAGCTGGAGAAACAATCCCGGGGCTACTAACTTCCATAAAAGAGTACCTCAGCAGCTGCCATATCCGCAGAACCAGCAAGTTGCTCTGCCTGCACCAAGGAACTACATCGTTCCAGCTGATCCCATGCAAGAATTTAGAGACATGCTGAAGAGCATTTCCGACTCCAACAAGGAAATGATAGAGTCCAACAGAAATATTCTGGAAGTTCACGCAGAAAGAATCCAGCAGAACGAGAATAGACAGAAGCAGACCGAGCAAACAATCAGAAACACACAAGCTGCTATACAAACTTTAGAGAGGCAGATGGGTCAACTATCCACCCATTTCTCTCACAGGTCCCAGGGAACGCTACCAAGCAACACTGAGACCAACCATCAAACTGAATGCAAGACCATCACTCTAAGATCTGGTAAAATTCTATCTCCATCTCCACCCAAACCATCTGACCCTCCTATTCTTGTGCAGGAACCAGAAGAAGGCTCCAAGGACCCAACGCCGACGGAGTCGAAATCGAAGTAGCAAGGAAGGGAAGACGGAGTTTATTCCTGAGTACCGGCCAAAAGTACCTTACCCTGCCAGACTTATGCACAATAAAGATAAGGAGCAATTTGAAAAGTTTCTTAGGAATTTTAGTCAGATTCATGTTAATTTACCTTTACTTGATGTTATTTCTGAAATGCCAAAGTATGCTAAGTTTTTAAAAGAAGTTGTTAGTAATAAAAGAAAATTTGACATGGACAAGGTGGTTCTTAATGAAGAATGTTCGGCGGTTCTGTTGAATAAACTACCGTCTAAACAGAAAGATCCTGGTTGTTTTACCTTGCCATGTACAATTGGAAATATTACTAACATGCATGCATTAGCAGACTTAGGAGCTAGTATTAATCTTATGCCATCTAGTTTATTTGATAAATTAGGATTGCATGATTTGAAAACGACTAGGATGTGCATACAACTTGCAGATAGGACAGTCAAAATCCCCAAGGGAATAATTGAAGATCTCTTAGTAAAGGTCGGAAAATTTGTATTTCCTGTGGATTTCGTTGTCATGGACATGAATGGGGAAGGAGGAGTGCCCCTGATCCTAGGTCGACCATTTCTAGCTACCTCAAAAGCATTAATAGACGTCAGTAATGGTCAAATCAAGTTAAGGTAGGAAATGATGACATCACTTTGATTAAATGAAACCCTTAGGTATCCCATGCATTTAGATGATACTTGCTTTTGTGTGGATGCCATGGAACACTTGATTGCAATTAACGTGACAACCTATGCTCAAACTATCAAGTTCTAAGTGAGGACTCCCTAGAATTAGAGGAGTCTGAACTTAGCTCTTCTGAAAATGAAATTACTTCTGATAGTTTCACTGAGATAGGTGATGATGAGATGAAGAAAGACGAACCTCGTTTGAAGATCCACCAGACTTGGAACTGAAGGAACTACCCACTCATCTGTGCTACGAATTCCTAGATGACAACAAGAAACTTCCCATTATTCTTGCAGCTGATCTGACTGCAGAACAAAGGAAGCTGACTGTGGACATGTGCAGAAAGCATAGAAGAGCCTTTGCCTACAAAATTGCGGATATCCCAGGTATTAATCCAAGCTTTTGTTCGCATAAGATTCTTCTAGAAAATGAGTATAAGCCATGTGTGCAACCTCAAAGGAGGTTGAATCCTAATGTGTGTGATGTTGTTAAGAAAGAAGTCATTAAACTGTTAGATGCAGGACTTATCTACCCTATCTCAGATAGTGAGTGGGTAAGCCCGGTGCAGGTAGTACCTAAGAAAGGCGGTATAACAGTTGTTAGGAATGAGCATAATGAACTAATCCCTACAAGAACTGTAACTGGTCATCGTGTATGCATAGACTATAGAAAATTAAATACGGCCACACGAAAAGATCACTTTCCCCTTCCTTTTATTGACCAAATGTTAGAAAGATTATCTGGACACATGTTTTATTGCTTTCTTGATGGGTTTTCTGGTTATTTTCAAATTCCTATTTCCCCTGAGGACCAGCATAAAACTACATTCACATGCCCTTTGGAACATTTGCATATAGAAGGATGCCTTTTGGTTTGTGTAATGCACCTGCTACATTTCAACGTTGTATGACTGCATCTTTGAGGACATGTTAGGAAAATCTATGGAAGTATTATGGATGACTTTTCTGTTTTTGGTAATTCATTTGAGGTTTGTCTAAAGAACTTGGAGTTAATGTTGAAACGTTGTATAAAATCTAACCTGGTTTTAAATTGGGAAAAATGCCACTTCATGGTAAAAGAGGGAATCGTTTAGGACATAAGATCTCACACCTAGGTATGGAAGTAGACAAGGCAAAAATTGAAGTTATTTCAAAACTACCTCCTCCCAAAAAGTGAGAGCCGTTAGAAGTTTTTTGGGACACGCTGGCTTTTATCGTAGGTTCATAAAAGATTTTTCATTAATAGCCAGGCCGTTGACCAATTTACTCGGAAAAGATGTTCCATTTGTCTTTGATGAGAAATGTCTAAAAGCTTTTAATAGACTTAAGGAACTCTTAACTACTGCACCTATCATGACGTCACCTGACTGGAGTTTACCTTTTGAGCTTATGTGTGATGAGCTTAGTGTGATGCTAGTGACTATGCAGTAGAGAGTAGTAGTTTAGGACAAAGACATGATAAGAAGTTTCATGTAATATATTATGCTAGTAAAACCTTAACTGATGCTCAGGAAAATTACACTACGACAGAAAAGGAATTATTAGCAGTAGTATATGCTTTTGATAAGTTTCGATCTTATCTAGTCCTATCTAAAACTATTGTTATACTGATCATTCTGCACTAAAATACTTGTTCAATAAAACCGACGCAAAACCAAGATTGATTAGATGGGTTTTATTGCTTCAAGAATTTGACATAGAAATTCGGGATAAGAAAGGGGCAGAAAACTTAGCCGCAGACCACTTGTCTAGGCTGGAAAATCCGACCCTAGAAGCCATTGATGAAACAATCATATCTGACAAATTCCCGGATGAGAATTTATGTACATTGTTTGCTGTCTTCTCACCCCCTTGGTTTGCAGATATAGCAAATTACTTGGCAGCCCGGACTCTCCCTAGTGATATCACTGCTCAACAAAGAAAAAAATTCTTTGCTGACCTGAAATATTACTATTGGGAAGATCCTTTTCTATTTAAAATATGTGCAGATCAGATGATCAGAAGGTGTGTATCTCAAGAAGAAGGTTTCCAAATTCTGGAACATTGTCACTGCGGACCAACAGGCGGTCACTTAGCTGCAGCTAATACCGCCCGAAAAGTATTAGAAGCAGGCTTTTACTGGCCTACCATATTCAAAGATGCCGCAGCATTTACAGGATCGTGCGATGCCTGTCAGAAGAAGGGAACCATATCTTCTCGAGACAGTCTACCCCAACAGGTAATCCAAAGTGTAGAAATATTTGACATATGGGGTATAGACTTCATGGGTCCGTTTCCTCCCTCTTTTGGTATGAAGTACATCATAGTAGTTGTAGAATATTTTTCAAAATGGCCTGAGGCACAGGCCCTACCTACTAATGATTCTAGAGCTGTATGCAGATTCCTTAAGCAGATTTTCGCCAGGTTTGGATGTCCAAAAGCCCTAATCAGTGATCGAGGTACGCACTTCTGCAACTCTCAATTGCAGAAGGTACTTCCATTACGGAGTTCAGCATCGCGTTTCCACAGCCTACCACCCTCAAACCAATGGGCAGGCTGAGGTAACCAATAGGGGAATAAAGAGAATCTTAGAAAAGACTGTGGGTGTTAACCGTAAGGATTGGGCCAATAAACTGGAGGATGCATTATGGGCCTTCCGTACAGCATACAAGACCACTACAGGATTCTCACCCTATCGATTAGTCTATGGAAAAGCATGTCACCTTCCAGTTGAACTTGAACACAGAGCTTATTGGGCGTACAAAAATGCAACCTCGACGATAATTTAACTAAGGAACGCCGGATTCTACAACTCAATGAATTGGATGAGTGGAGGCTCAAAGCCTATGAAAACTCACACCAATTCAAGATGACAAGTAAACTCCGGCATGACAGGCGACTCAGAACCCAGAAGAATTTTGAACCAGGAGATAAGGTATTGCTATACAACTCACGGTTAAGATTGTTCCCAGGAAAGCTGCGTAGCTGCTGGTCAGGACCATTCACAATCACGAAGTATCACCTTTCGGAGCATGTGACATCATGGATTCCGACGCATTATTCAAAAAGTAAACGGACAACGCCTAAAGATTTACAGAGAGCCGTTTGACTCGTCCGAACAAACTGTGGACTTCACAGACTAAGGGAGTATCTCTCTTTCATTTCATTTTTTTTTTCTTTCTTCTTTTGTGGTATTCTATGTTCTTACCCGTAGTTAGTTGAATAAGTGTGGGGTAAGAATTTTTTTTTTTTTTTGTGTTTTATTTCTTGTTTCAAATAAGTGTGGGGTACTTAGATATGCATGAACACTGAGGACAGTGCCAGACTTAAGTGTGGGGTAGCAGTGCACGGTGCACTGTAGCACTTTGCAAAATTTTTGCATGCTTTTGCTTGTTTTCCCCGTATTTTCACACCCTTCCAAAAATTTTTCAAAAGTTTTTCCGTCTTTCAGACTTCTAATTGCAGTATGCTTGGTTAAACAAATTGCTTATGTCTATGATATGTAGGTAGTATGTTATGGTTAGTAGGAGATAATTGATAGCTATCTTGGACTAATTGATTAGGAATAGGGAATTCCTGATAACTGAGCACAACCTTGTCTGGATTAGAGACCTCAACCAATTGCCTATTCGAGACTTAACTAGATAAAATTAGACCAGTTGTGGATATATTGGCAGTTAGAATGACTAGATGAGACTCTGAGCTAAAAGTGAAAGGAACATTAAGGAAGTTAATTACAATAGGGTAGTTTGCCAGCTGCCTTCGCTACTCGAGCACCACTCCTTCGGGGAACTTAAAGCCTGATGCCCTAAGGTCGTGTAGATCTGGGAGTCATCGGAGTGGGACTCGCTACATGGGTAGTTGAAGTTGACGTGTTCTAAGCAGACTTGAAATACCCTGAATCTATAAAGACAATAAAAATGCTGAAACATTGAAAATCTAATCACCAAAGCTCAGAACTAAAGCTATCTGTTGTCAGTATGTCTAGCGATAGGTCGAAGTGTTATCTGGTAACAGTTAAGATAAGAGTTATTGTGTTGACTATCTGGTCTGGACTAGTACACACACTACACATCAGGAAGACCTTATGACTAAGAGAAGGTCCAACCTAGTTGTTGATTTGTTTTCTGCCTGATCATAACAAGCTACTAAAAACATCTTGAGACCTTGTCATAGCAACCTAACCAGTCAGACCTGTGTTAAGAATTGTCTGAAGAATTTTTGGAATAAAAACATGACTAGGAATTTAAGTGACTGCACTACGGTTTAGAATCACTAACTCCATGTAGACTTTGCTTGAGGACAAGCAAAAAGCTAAGTGTGGGGTTATCTGATACGCGAAATCGTATCACCTTTTTAGCATGTTTTTATATATGTTTTAGGGTGAAATTGAGAGTAAATTGGTGTTAATTGTTATTATTTACTTGATTTCACGGTTTATAATTTTGGAAGTGTCAGGTGAAAAGTAGACGAAAATAGCAAATTTTGGGGCAAAAACGCAATTTTTGGAAATGTTGACTTGGTCAACGGTCCGGGACGGGCATCCCTAAGGACGGGCATCCCTCAGGACGGGCGTCCTGAGGGACGGGCGTCCCGAACTTGGTCAACAAATCAGGACGGGCGTCCCGAGCCGCCAGAAGCTGTCCCACATCGAATTTTTCAGAGATTTTCACTCCGGGAAGCTGCTATAAATACCCCAGGCCTCCAGCAGTTGAATTCATCCCTCTCCACTCGATCTGAGTCATTAAGTGGTTTCCAGTGTACAATTCTCTAGTACACAACTCACTCAGAGACTCGGATCTCAGTTTTCTTTCTTATTAGTGTTTGTTTTAGTTTCTGAGAAATAGTCTCAGATCTTAGGCTTCTATAGATAGGTTCGTTTCTGGTATTCCTAGAATACCCGGGATTTCGTTAGGAGATCCTAAGAGGGCTCGAGGCGTTCGAAGAGTCAGTCCACAGGGCTGGGCTTAAGCCGGGTTGTTAAGTAAAGCCCAGCTACTAGGCTGAGGAAGCGTCCTCCGAAGGTTCTGACGAGCAGAGTCGGGTCAAGCAATACGGCATATACAGCAGTACGCTCCATCGGCGAGACTTCGTAAAGGGTGAATTCTTTATGGCATCGGTCCCCCTGTCCCTCTCTTATATGTTGTTATTGTGTTTGTCCAAATACTGATTGGAATACCAGATTATGTTTTTATGAATATTTGTGATATACGTTGAAGTTATTATGTTTTTCTAGAAATGGCCACCTGCTTAAATATCCATTATGTCTGCATGTCTATTGCCGTTCTTTTAAACTGAAATTAGGGTTATAGACAATTCCTAACCACGGTCTATTCATAACCTGTTTAGTTTAACAGACATCAATTAGTATTGTGTCTGCCATACTAGATAAAATAATATGCGGAACACCCTGTTGGTTGAAAGTAGTCTAGGTAGGCTGAGTTGAGTATTATGCCAGCGGTTATGAGACGAGCAGTATGATCCCCAAAGTGACATAGGGCGGTCATTGCTGACTTTAGTCCGAGCCGTGAGTAGGGCCGTTACCCTTAACGATGGGGCGGTAGCGTAGAAACTCAGATGTGGTAACCTTTAGACACAGAACATAGTTGCAATCTAGGCCAAGACATGTCTAAAATACTCGAATATAGGTCAATCAATGTATAGTAACAGTATAACATAGAATCAGAACTCGTCTCTAAAACACTTTTAGGATTAATTGGACTTGAACCTAGTGGAGAATGGATCACCCTCTCATCAAAGTATTTGATGAAGATTGCATAACTGGATCATAAGATAGGAGTTAGGATAAAAGGCTAGTTACTACTAAGCCGTTGCCACTTCCCTAGGAGTACGATAATTACTTAATAAAATCGTAGATACTTTCCAATAGACTAGCTACACGATAGGTACTCTGCCTTAGGTTCTGGCTGATTAAGTGACACCATAGACTAAATGTGACAATTAGTCAATCACAGTCCTTAATTATTCATAATCAACATAGGGTAAAATAATACCTATTTAGCACGTCAACCGGAATCCCCATCAACAGCAAATTTTGGGGTAAAAATGCAATTTTTGGAAATGCTGACTTGGTCAACGGTTCGGGACGGGCGTCCCGACCCAGTCAAAGTACCAGGAAGGCTGTCCCAATCCAGGAAGGGCATCCCGAAGCACCAGAAGTTGTCCCACATCGAAATTTTTGGAGATTTTCACTCCAGAAAGCTGCTATAAATACCCTAGGCCTCCAGGAGTTGAAATCATCCCTCTCCACTCGATCTGAGTCATTCAGAGACTTCCAGTGTACAATTCTCGAGTACACAAGTCACTGAGAGACTCGAGTTTCAGTTTCAGTTTTCTTTCTTTCTTTAGTGTTTCGTTTTCTTAGTTTCTGAGAAATAGTCTCAGAACTTAGGCTTCGATAGATAGGTTCATTTTTGGTATTCATAGAATACCAGGATTTCGTTAGGAGATCCTAAGAGAGAGATAGGTTGCGTCTTCTTAGTCAGATTAGGGCAATTTGCTTAAGCCCGGGATGTAAGGTCAAGCAATTGCTACTAGGTTTGAGGAGCGTTCTCTGAAGGCTCTGCCGGACAGAGTAGGATCGAGCAGTCAGGAGCATACAGGAGTTGCAGCACTTGCTGGACCTGCATAAAGCGGTGATTACTTTATGCCAATGGGTCCCCTAGACGAGGTTCTGTATGTTTATGAATTGTTTTATCTGAATATTAATTTATGAATACGAGTTTACGATTTTTATGAATATTTGTTTATATGTTGAAGTTGTTATGTTTTTCCAGAAATAGCCACCTGCTAAATATTCATTATGTCTGCGTGTCTAATGTGCTCTTTTAAACTAAAGTTAGGGTTATAGACAATTCCTAACCACGGTCTATTCATAACCTATTTAGTTTAACATGCATCAATTGGTGCCTGCCATGCTAGATAAAATAACTTGCGGAACACCCTGCCTGTTAAAGTAGTCTAGGTAGGGGCCGAGCTGAGTCCGATTATGCCGGCGGCTAGGGCGAGCGGCATGATCCCCGAAGTGACATAGGGCTTTCATGGATGCCTTTAGCCCGAACCGTGAGTAGGGCCGTCATTAAGGTAGGACGGTTTATTAGAGACCTCGGATGTGGTACGCCTTTAGACACAGAACATAGTTGCAATCCAGGCTAAGATATATCTAAAATACTCGAAGATAGGTCAATCAACATGTAGGAACAGTATAACATAGAATTAGGACACTATCTATAAAACACTTTTGGGCTTAATTAAACTTAAACCTAGTGGAGAATGGATCACCCTCTCATCAAAGTCATTGATGAAGATTGCATAACTGGATCATAAGATGGGAGTTAGGATAAAAGGCTAGTTACTACTAAGTCGTTACCACTTCCCTGGGAGTACGATATTTAACTTAATAAAATCGTAGATACTTTCCAACAGACTAGCTACACGATAGGTACTCTGCCTTAGGTTCTGATTGATTAAGTGACAATAATTGAATGCTAAGTGACAGTTAGTAAGACTCTGTCCTTAATTACTCATAATCGACATAGGTAAATAAACCCTATCTTTTAGCATACCAATCGGAACACATCAATTTTGAAGTCTTAAAGAATGAAAAATTTTGAAAAACATTTTGGAAGGGTGTGAAAATACGGGAAAAACATGCAAAAATCATGTAAAATTTTTTTCTACTACAGTGCAATGTGCACTACTACCCCACACTTAAGTCTGACACTGTCCTCAGTGTTCATGCATATCTAAATTACCCCACACTTATTTGCAAACAAGAAGAAATAAAACAAAACATAGAATTCTTACCCCACACTTATTTGACTAACTAAGGGGAAGATAGGAAATAAAACAAGACAAACAAAACTCTTACCCCACACTTATTTGAGAAATAAGAGTTAAAAAAAACAAAAATAGGAAAGACAAACAAACCACGAAATGAAAATAAAATAGAAAGAAAACAAAATTTTAAATAAATTAGCGAAAGATGAGGGTTAGAAGAACTCCCTTCATGTATCGAGTAGAAGGGTCTGCTTTGATCTTCCAATTGGCTCTTCACCTCAGTCATGTGCTATCACTGAAGTGCCCTTGACTCTTGGCTCGAGCCCCAAGGACTACTTCTTCGAATCATTCGCAAAGTTTCTCGTAATCGTAGCAACGTGTCCAGAAGGAACATGTCTAGGAATGAGACTTCTTTGGATTGGTGTGCCTACCTGCCAATGTCAGTGAAGGTATTGCCTGCAAGTTTCAAATGGCAGAAAAGATACCTGAAGCTTTGGCGAAGCAGTGGTGGTAGGAGGCTCCAGTGGTGTAGATCTGGGCCCAAGTATTTGAGACTTCCTCGGGGAAGTTTCTCACAGCTGATTGGTATACAGGGGATGCAAGCTCCTTCATTGCTATGCTCCTAATACAACACCAAAGTCTTCTATATTTGTCGACCATTCGATACTACTTCATAGATCACTTGCTTGCACTGGTATGACTTTTAATTGTTGCCCGTTCACTTTTTGAGAAGTGACGTCTTGCTCCATTATAACATATGCTCCTTATGGCTACACTTCTGTAAGAGTAAAACGGGTCTAACCAGTATCTCATTTGTTGATTCTGCAGCTAGGGACTTTGTTGTGGTGGTATTTTCTAGAAGTTTTTAGCTCCAGAGTTATTCCTCCACTAAACACAGGATGATTTCTTCGATAGGGATTGTATGTGTTTCCCATTGGAGCAGCATTCTGCAGTAACCTACTCCTACCTCTTTTTGGAATGGTCAGTATTTCATTCCCATAGCAATCCCTGCTAAAGTGTGGTACTTGGCAGACTTCACAGATTTGATACATAGGCACGTCTGAATCTAGAAAACAGTTTCTCACAGAATCTGCACATGAATTTAACATCATTAGTAGGTAATGCCTGTGCTTCAGGCTATTTTTGAAAAGTGTTCCACGACTACTATGATGTAATTGTTTTCACAGGAAGAAAGAGAAATGGATTCAATCAATACCTCATATATCAAAGGTTGCAACACTCTGTATACGTCGTTGGGGTAGACGATCTCTGGAAGACGTGTTACCTTTAGTTGGCGAGCATTGCGAGACTGTATCAAGGATATAGAATCCTTGAATATTATGGGCCAATAAGATCCTGCTTCCAACTCTTTCCAGACAGTGTTGATAGCAGTCAATTGGTCTCCCGTAGATCCTTGATGGCATTGCTCCAGAATCTTGTGGCATTCGTCTTCTGAGACACATCTTCTGATCAACTGATCTACAAAAATTTGAAATAGAAGAGGGATCTGCCCAGTAGTAATATTTCAAATCAACAAAGAATCTCTTCTTTTGCTGATAGGTCATATCACTCGGGAATATCTTAGCGGCTAGATAATTTACAGTATCGATAAACCAAGGAGGAGAAATATTATACATAGCAAGCAATGAAATTAAATTCTCATCCAAAATTAATTTATCAGATATACTGTTTCATCAATAGCCTCTAACTCAGGGTTTTCTAGTCTAGACCAATGGTTTACTTTTCTAGATATTCATCCCCTTGTCTTTTCCCCTTACTTCTACATCAAATTCAAGTAACAATAAAACTTAACTTAATCAATTATAGTTCATCAACAGTTTTATTGAATAGATATCTCAGAGTGATTAGTGGGTACTATTGTTTTAGATGAAACTAGATATGGTATGAATCTATCATCATATACAACGACTAGTAATCCATTTTCAGTAGTGGTATGGTTCTACTAGGCATCAGTAAAAGGTCTTACTTGCATAGTGTATAACATGAAGGTTCTAATCATGCCTATTTCCTAAAACAATCATTACTACATGGTTACTAGCATCACATATCAATTCAGAAAGAAAACTCCAATCAAGTGGTGTCATAATGGGTGCAGTAATAAATAGTTCCTTCTGTAAAAAGATATCATGCATTTATCATCAAAAAGGAACATCATTTTTCAATAGAATTTTCAAAAGTCTGGCTATTAAGGAAAAATTATTTCATAGCTTGTCTAATAAAGCTAGCATGACTTAAGAAAATCCTAACATAGAATAACATTTCTTCCTAATTAAAGCCTAAGCCAAAATTGATAGCTCAAAAGAAAAATATTCTTTCCTCATTTCCATTTTTATATTTTTTTCGAAATTAAATAACACGAAAAAGAGCAGCAAATGTACAACTAAGAAAGAACAAATAAGACAAGCAATAGGGTTGAAGAACAACTTATTGTTCAACAAGAAAAATACATTTTTTTTTGTTTTAAATTTTTAAATTTTTTATATCTTATTTAGAAAGCAGTTAAATTTCCTCAATATGGTTTTAGAATAATTTTCAAAACTTTGATTATCCTAAATGTCTTAATTTCAGAAAATGTCTAAAATTAATTAGTTATGATAACCCTATATTTCAGAAATTGATTGTCTAACTAGCATAAAACAAGTGTTAGGTCTAAGGTCTAGGTTACTACTGTTACCTATCATAAGTCTCTAGAATTTTGATCAGGAATCCTAAATTCATTATGATATTTCCCCGGCAACGGCGCCAAAAATCTGATGCGTTCCGACTGATATACTAAAATAGGTGTTGTTTTACCCTATGTTGATTATGAGTAATTAAGGACTTAGCCTGACTAATTGTCACATTTAGTCTCTATACTGTCACTTAATCAATCAGAACCTAAGGCAGAGTACCTATCGTGTTGCTAGTCTGTTGAAAAGTATCTACGATTTTAATTAAATCAAATATCGTACTCCCAGGGAAGTGGTAAAGGCTTAGTAGTAACTATCCTCTTACCATAATTCTTATCTTATGATCCAGTTATGCAATCATTCATCAAAATCTTTGATGAGAGGTTGATTCATTCTCCACTAGGATTAAGTCTATTTAAGCCTAAGAGTGTTTTACAGATAATGTTCTGATTCTATGTTATATTGTTCCTACATGTTGATTGACTTATCTTCGAGTATTTTAGATATATCTTGGCCTAGATTGCAATTATGTACTGAGTCTAAAGGTGTACCACATCTGAGTTACCTGATAAACCGCCCTACCTTAATGACGGCCCTACTCACGGTTCGAGCTAAAGGCATCCATGAAAGTCCTATGTCACTTAGGAGATCATGCCGCTCGCCCTAATGCCGGCATAAACACATAAACTCAGCCTACTTAGACTACTCTAACAAACATGGTGATCTATAGGTTATTTCATCTAATATGGCAGACATTAATGCTTTCCGACGGGAAAGTCCTAAATTAATGCTTGTTAAACTAAACAGGTTATGATTAGACCGTGGTTAGGAGTTATCTATAACCCTACATTTAGTTTAAGAGAAACTACATTAGACATGCAGACATAATGAGAGTTAAGCTGGTGACCATTTCCGGAAAATCATAAAGTACTTCAACATGCATAACACATATTCATAAAATCATAATCCAATATTCATAATCAATGTTTGGACGAACACAGTACAGACATATAAAGAGAGGGACAAGGGGACCGATGCCATAAAGTATTCACCATTTACATAGTCCGTTGATGGAGAAACTGCTTGTATATGTTGGACTGCTCGACCCGACTTTGCTCGACAGAACCTTCAGATGACGCTTCCTCAGCCTAGTAGCTGTACTTTACCTTAATACCCAGCTTAAGCACAGCCCTATTGACTGACTCTTCGAACGCCTAGTGCCCTCTTAGGATCTCCTAACGAAATCCCGGGTATTCTATGAATACTGGAAATGAACCTATCTAGTTGTATCCTAGGATCTGAGATAGACTCTCAGAAACAAAGAACACGAGACACTATCTAAGAATATAAATAAACCTATACTAAAACCTGAGAATACTAAGTGACTTGTATACTATGGAAAATTGTATACTTGAAGTCAATAAATGACTCAGATCGAGTGGAGAGGAATGATTTCAACTGAGGAATGCCTGGGGTATTTATAGTAGGGGAGCTGGGTGATTTTCTCTCAAAATTTCGATGTGGGATTCTGAACTGGGGCTCGAGACGCCCGTCCTGGATCTGGGATGCCCGTCCTGGTCTATTGACTAGGTCAGGATGCCCATCCTGGGTTCGGGACGCCCATCCCGACTTCCAAACTTTTGAAAATCACGTTTTTGCCTTGAAATTTGCCATTTTCTTCTACTTTTCACCTGACACTTCCAAAATTACGAAAACTGTGAAATTGAGTTAATAACAATCAATTAAGAGTGATTTAACACCAATTTCACCCTAAATTATGCCTAAAACATGTTAAAAAAGTGATATGATTTATGCATATCAACGCCCATCCCGACCGGTTGACCAGGTCAGGACGCCCGTCCTGGGTCCTGGATGCCCGTCCTGGTGCTTTGATCGGGTCGGGACGCCCGTCCTGGGTCTTTGACCTGGTCGGGACACCCATTCTGGTCTTGGGACGCCCGTCCTGACTTCTGAACTTCCAAAAATCATGTTTCTGCCCTAAAATTTGCTATTTTCTTGCATATTTCACCTGATACTTCCAAAATCACAAAAACTACAAAATTGCATTAATAACAGTCAATTCATAATGATTTAACTCCAATTACGATTTGTGCATATCATATAACCCCACACTTAGCTTTTTACTTGTCCTCAAGCAAATTCTACATGAAATTATTGATTTTAAATCATAGGTGCAGTCACTTAAAATTCCTAGCAATGTTTTTATTCCAAAATTGATCACTGAGTCAGATGATTCACAACACAGGTCTGACTGGTTAAGTTGCCATGACAAGGTCTCAAATGTCTCTAGCAGATTATCATGGTCAGGCAGGGTTAACAACTTAATAACTAGACTGAACTCTTCTCTTAGTCACGAGGTCTTCCTGATGTGTAGTGTGTGTATTAGTCCAGACTAGATTGTCAACACAATATAGTCTTCTCTTGACTCTTACCAGATAATACCTCGATCGGTCGCCAGACATACCAGCAACAAACAACCTTCTGAGTTCTGAGCTTTGGTGGCAAGGTTTTTCAATTAAAAATTTCAATATAAGAACATACTGGGCTATGTATTTTTAGATTGATTGTTCAGGGTATTGTTGTGTTCGCTTCCACACATCAACTTTAACTACCCATGTAGCGAGTCCCACTTCGATGACTCCTAGATCTACACGACCTTAGGGCATCAAGCTTTAAGTTCCCTTAAGGAGTGGTGCTCGAGTAGCAAAGGACGCTTGCAAACTACCCTATTTATTTAACTTTTTCACTTCAGCTCAGAGTATCATCTAGTCATTTAACTTGCTAGTGCATCCTCAACTGGTCTAATATTATTTAGCTAAGTCCCGAAAAGGTATTTGGTTGATGTCTCTAATCCTAAACTAGTGCTCAAGTATCAGAAATTCCTTATTTCTAATCGATGAGTTCAATAAAGTTATCACGTTGTTTCCTACTGATCATAATACTCTACATACATATCATTGACATAAGCATTTCTTTACCAATCATAACTGCATTTTGAAGTCTGAAAGAGTGAAAAATTTTGAAATTGTTTTTGGAAGGGTGCAATTTTAGTGAAAACATGCAAAAATTTTACTGCTACAGTGCACAGTGCACTGCTACCCCACACTTAAGTTTGACATTGTCCTCAGTGTTCATGCATATCTAAACACCCCACACTTATTTGAAAAACAAAAATAAAAAAGAACATAAAACTCTTACCCCCACACTTATTTAACTAATTAAGGGGAAAAGAGAAAATAAAACAACAAAAGTAAAAGAAATAACAAAATATGATAGAAGAAACAATGTTGTTATGTCATATAAATCAACGTCATAAAAAGATTCATATTTCATACAGCCTAGACATAATCATACACATAAAGCAAAGAAAAGAACGAAAGAAAGAAAAAGAAAAGGAAAAAGAAAAACTAAGAACCAGGCTCATCGTCATCGGGTGCACAGAAGTAGACCTCGGGTTCTTCAGCCAACCGGGAAGTCTACTGAAAAACCTCCTCGACCCTACTACTGGTCATGCTGATTCGGTCCTCCATCATCGACAACCACCTCTCAATGTTTGCCATATCCCGGCTATGTCGGGCGGTAAGGTCTGCTAATCCCTGCGACATATGTCACTCAAAAGCGGTGCGAGGCACGAATGTCTGGGTCAGTGGTATGTGCTCTGTGGTTGATCCCGGTACCGATGATCCTCCTTGCTGCTCCGTGTGGATGGAGTAGCGCCTAGTTGCATCCCGTACGACCATTCCCATGTTCTGTAGAATGGTCAGGTCCGTAGGAATGGTGGTCGGGGCAACCTGGGTCAACTCTGAGCCCTCGATGTCCAGCTCCAGGTAGTGGGCTATCCTGGTGATGAACAGCCCGAGCCCCAGACACTGTTTTCGAGTGTCTGTGGTGAAGCCCCGCATGATGACGGTGATAAGCCGGGCCATCTCTACCGTAGCACCCCTGTGCATGTTGGCCAGGAGGAATGTCTCCATCTGGGTGACATTCCCGGGGGCCGTCCGACGTCCTGACAAAGTGTGTGCTATAATAGCATGTAAGTAGCGAAGGGCCGGATGAATACCTGTGGCTTTCGTGAAGCCATGCTAGTAGGGAACGCCAGTCATACAGATCTGAGCCCAAGCGGTGGAGACGTCCGCAGAGGTGAAATCTCACACTACTGTGGTGTAGGCGGGCATATCCAGCTCCTCCCTCCACCAGATACCCAAGGCGATGCCGAACTCGACCATGCTCATCGATCTATCCATTCCGCCCAGTCGAAATGTGATATGCTCCTGCTGGAATGTAAAGGAAGCGTAGAACTCGCATACCAACTCGAGGTAGGTCAGCTCGATTACGATGAAAACTCGACTGTAGGGTAGCACGTCGAGTATGCGCTGGACCTCCTACTCGACTCCTAGTATCCGAACAGCTGCCCAGTCGAGCGTTCTACCAACCAGTATGCTACGCCCGATGTGTCCATGGCATTTCTCCTGATATGTCGGAATGGAAGGAAAGAGCATGAAAGGGTGTGCCACAGATGTGACAGTCATCGCAGACGTAATACGGGCGCGTTTTGGAGCCATTTTTTTGAAGAAGTTGAGAGAGTTTGAAAATTCAGTGGGAAAAAAATTCAAATTCGAATTCTGGAGGGAAATTCGAATTCATAAGGGTGGATTTTGGTTAGGGAAGGGTTTTGAGTTTTTGGTGGGAAATTCAAATTTTGGAGGGAAATTCAAATTTTGGAAGGAAATTCAAAAGTTCAAATTTTTGGAGGGAAATTTTAAATTTTAAATTTCAAGAGTTTGCCAAAAATTTCTAGAGAGAAGTTGGAGAGAATTTTGTAGAGAGATGATTTTTGGGGGGAAAATGAAAAATTGGAGTATTTATAGAGAGGGACCACCCTCGGGACGCCCGTCCCGGCTGCCTCGAGATGCGTACCACTTCCGGATTTTTTTTCTCAAAATTCCTTGCAAAACTTTATACACCAAAAACAATTATAATCTTTAACAAATCTTCATGGTTAGCCTATGTAACACAGAAGTTGTTAAAAACCTTTGCAAAAATTCTCAGTCTTCTTCTTCTTTCAAAAACCATAACTACCCTAATCATATCCTAACTTCTATTCAGCAAAAATTCTAGAAAAACAAAAGACTAAATTCATACAATTTTAATTAATGAAAAATAAATTGTATTTTTAACACAATTGTTTTTCGTAAAGAATTGAAAAATAAAATGGCTGAAGAAAAATTTCTGAATAAAATAAAAGACCCTTTTAAAATTTGAAAATAAAAAGTAGGGTCAGTTATTAAACCTTAGTTCAAACAGTTTATTTGCTGAAAAATAAAAGAATCTTCCCTTTTTCTATCGGTCTTTGTTCCTTATCTCTCGCATCTCTACTCGCATAGCTCTCGTCTCATCCCTTTGCCTACCTTGCTCACTTCGTATTTCAGCTAACTCCCGTAGTGTCTATGCACCTTGGCTCTCTTGGAGGCTTATCGTGGCCCTAAGTTGGTCCATGTTGGTTGTGATATTCAGAATGCTCTGTTCCGAGTGACACAGTCTGCTTGCGATCGCTTGATCCATCTGGTAGATCCTGTTGGTCAGAATATCTATCTACACAAACAAAACTGACTGAAACCCATTAGTACTTCCTCCGGAGGAAGGTGTGTGCTCGTTAGGTGTTGGAGTGTATTCAGGAGATTTTGGTGAGTTTTGGTTTTGGTCAAGGGGTTGTGGATTTCTAGGAGCTCTTTGGGCAGGAGTGTGAACGGGAGATTTTTGAGATTCTTCTCTTGGAGGAAAGGTTTCTTCAGAAGGGTCCTCTAACGTGGGACTGGGATCACGGGTGTTCAGGAATCGTTTCACTAAATCACTGGTATCTAGGCTTGAGTCTATGTTTATAGGTTGTGGAGGATTGTTCTCCTGTGGTACTTCTGGTTCAGGCCTAGATGGTCCTTATGGTTTCTTCTTCTTTCGACCTAGAGCGTCGGGATTTTTTGTTTTCTTTGCTTGGTTTGTAGCTGCTCTTGTTCTTTTCATCTATGAGTGTAAAGTCTGGTTAGGATAAAAATAATAAAACAAATAATAAAACAAACAAAAAGGGAAAAAAACAAAATATGGATGAATTTAAAAACAAGAAAAATATTATCGAATTTTAGTTTCCTTGAAAGCAATTAAATTTCCTTAATAAGGTTTTAGAATAATTTTCTAAAATTTGATTATCCTAAATGTCTTAATTTCAGATAATTTCTAAAATTAATTAGTTATGATAACCCTATATTTCGGAAACTGATTGTCTAACTAGCATAAAATGAGTGTTATGTCTAAGGTATAGATTACTACCGTTACCTATCATAAGTCTCTAGAATTTTGATCAGGAATCCTAAATTCGTTATGATATTTCCCCGGCAACGGCGCAAAAAATCTGGTGTGATTCCGACTGATATGCTAAAAATAGGTTTTATTTACCCTATATCGATTATGAATAACTAAGGACTTAGAATTACTAATTGTCACATTTAGCATCTATGTTGTCACTTAATCAATCAGAACCTAAGGCAGAGTACCTATCGTGTAGCTAGTCTGTTGGAAAGTACCTACGATTTTAATTTAAGAATTTTATCGTACTCCCGGGGAAGTGGTAACGGCTTAGTAGTAACTATCCTTTTTACCCTACCTCTTATTTTATTATCCAATTATGCAATCGTTCATCAAAATCTTTGATGAGAGGTTGATTCACTCTACACTAGGTCCAAGTTTACTTAAGCCTACAAAAGTGTTTTACAGACAGTGTTCTGATATATGTTATATTGTTCCTACATGTTGATTGACCTATCTTCGAGTATTTTAGATATATCTTGGTCTAGATTGCAATTATGTACTGATTCTACTTGTGTACCACATATGAGTTATCTAATAAACCGCCACATCGCCATTGACAACCCTACTCACGGTTCGAGCTAAAGGCATCCATGAAAGTCCTATGTCACTCAGGAGATCATGCCGCTCGCCCTAACGCCGGCATAAACACGCGAACTCAGCCTACTTAGATTACTTTAACAAACATGGTGATCTATAGGTTATTTCATCTAATATGCTTTCGTCCGCACACGAAGCCCTAAATTAAGGCCTGATAAACTAGACAGGTTATGATTAGACCGTGGTTAGGAGTTGTCTATAACCGTTCATCTAGTTTAAAAGAGCAAATAGATATACAAACATAATGTTAATTAAGCTGGTGACCTTTCCAGAAAAATTTAAATAGCTTCAACATGCATAACACATATTCATAGTATCATAATTTAATATTGAAATGTATTTTTGGACAAACACAGTACAAACATATAAAGAGAGGGACAAGGGGAGCACAACCATAAAGTATTCACCCTTTATTAGGTCCGCTGATGGAGCAACTGCTTGTATATTTTGGACTACTTGACCCTACTCTGCTCGACAGAACCTTCGGAGGACGCTTCCTCAGCCTAGTAGCTATTGCTTTACCTTACGTCCTGGGCTTAAGCAAAGCTCTGTTGACTAACTCTTCGAACGCCTAATGCTCTCTTAGGATCTCCTAACGAAATTACGGGTATTCTATGAATATTAAAAACGAACTTATCTAGTCGTATTCTAAGATCTGAGACAGACTCTCAAAAACGAAGAACACGAGACACTATCGAAAACTAGAAATCTACTTGAACGAAGACACCTGAAATCACTGAATGACTAGTAAACAGTATAAAACTATGTACTAGAAGTCACTGAATGACTCAGATCAAGTGGAGAGGAATGATTCCAACTGTGAAAGGCCTGAGGTATATATAGCAGGGGAACTGAGTGAATTTCTCTTCAGAAATCGATGTGGGATACTGTTCACGGATTCGGGACGCCCGTCCCGACCTGTTGACTAGGTCAGGACGCCCATCCTGGGTCCTGGACGCCCGTCCCGGGTCTTTGACCGGGTCGGGACGCCCATTCTGGTCTTGGGACGCCCGTCCTGACTTCTAAACTTCCGAAAATCACGTTTTTGCTCCGAAATTTGCTATTTTCTTGCATATTTCACCTAACACTTTCAAAATCACAAAAACTACGAAATTGTGTTAATAACAGTCAATTGAGAACAATTTAACTCTAATTTCGCCATAAATTGTGTCTAAAAACATACTAAAAAAGTGATATAATTTGTGCATATCACTATCACAACTCCCTTGCTTTGCTTTTGCCGTTTGAATGATTTTCACCCAAAAAATTTTCATCAATACAATGTCTTCCAAATGCATGTTCATCATTGGAAAATCATAAAGTTCCTATTAATTAAATTCCTTCGATATTCAACCCGGTAACTTGGGAGAATTAATAAGAGGACTCCTAAATATTTCTTATCCGCAAAAAGTAATCAATTTCTACTCAAACAAATATTCTTTTACATTTATTCTCTTTCTTTCTAGGTTTGTACTTCAAACACTAATTTTCTTATGTAAGAAGATCAAGATCTTCACCTCTTGCACTTTTTTAATCTCTCTCCCGTTTTATCATCAAAAAATTGAAATAAAAACAAAAATTCCGTTGTAAACTTTTTTACATAAATACCTAGAGCGGAATGAGCAACTAAAATAAAGAAAGTAAAAATATTTATCTTACATAATAAAAACACGTATATGCAGACTCATCACCAATTTTTCGCCACATCAATTACTTTAATTTGGTGGTGGAATTATAAAAAAAAAATTGTTTAAACTTTTTTATATTTATTTTTTTTAGACAAAAATTGTTTATATTTTATTTAGGACTCATTTATTTATTAAAATAATTAAACTAAAATGCTTTTTAAGCTCAAAACTATTCAAGTGTTTGTATATAAATTATAATATTTATGTATATATACAGTACGTTAATATTTTTACAATTTTTCATCAAAACAAAATTGCAATTACAATTTATATTTTATATTTATACGAATTTGAATATTATTCGTAAGCTCAATTTATACGTTATCATAAAACTCTAAGAACAAGTAATTAATCAAATATCATTTCAATTCAAAAACATTAAAAAAATAATCAAAGCTCAAACTATGAACACATTATTTATATTTTATGGCTCCTTAAATGAGATCAGAAAGAAAAAAAGAAGAAGAAGAAAATGACTACTTTACCCTTATGATTTATTACGTGTCAAAAATTTTACCCTTTGTATTTCAGCAAAGATAGACCCATTACGGACTACAGCCAATCGGCGATATTGTCGAAGTCCATGAAGCGAAACACAAATACTGTTTATTGAGCTTGATTCAACGTGTGGTTCAACTCTCTCTGTAGATTGTATGTGTTTATTGCGCTCTACTTCTGAATTTGGTTCTTGGTAGTGTGTTAATTTGTCTTTGAATTTGTTTCTTTCGAAGACAAATTTGAGTACTGCTATCGGAGCTGTCAAATGGCTGCTATTTTTCAAGGAATGGGAGCTAATACAGCTCTTTCCTCTACCAATTCCAACAAATTTTGTTTATCTTCTCATGGATCAGTCTCAGGTGTGGTCTCAAATGCACTTGTTTGTTCCTTTCTGTTAGTTTTTAGTTCTGTTTTCATGAATTTGAATGCTTTATTCATTGGCTTTGCAACTACTTGTGTAACGTTTGTGGATATAATCCTGACGAAACTTTTGTGTCATTTGCTTGTACTATTTACTTATTTAGTTTTCTTCTTGCCGAATTCGTGGTGGAATTCGAGGAGATTATTGAAATGAGTGTTCTTAACTCAATTGAAATTTGAGGGCAACTCGTCGGACCTATTTTTAAATATCTTAGAAAATTCTCTGTATTTGGGAAAAATGTTTAGACCTTAGTTAATCTTATTATGAACTTATTTTTGAATTTTTTTAAAAAAATTATACTGGTTACTGTTAGTTGTGATTGCAGTTAGATGAAGCATGTCTGTTGGAGTTTCCAACTTGTTTTGAATTGAATTTGTTATTGATGATTGCTGCAGGGAAGAAAAGGAACTTCTTTTTTGTTAGATCTGATGGAATATCCAACTATGGCTTGAACCAAAATCAGAGTAGAGCCCAACAAATGGTCACTTATGCTGTTGCGGTAAATTCCCAATCTCTTACTTAATTCCTTCTATGTGGCTTACATGTGTAAAAATGGAGAGTATAAGGTCTCATTCATGCTGTTGATCATGTAGACAAAGACAGATAAAGGAGCAGCATCCACAGCATCCAAGCCTGGGTATGTTTTCTTTGATTGCAACTGCAAATTTTTAAAATCTTGATTGCTGGATAAGAATGTAGTGCAAGAAAGTGGACTTTTTCAACGTTAACTTGTACTGTAGCTGATAGTAGTGCTTAATTGTCTCATCATTATGGATATCCCGTACTTTAAAATGCTACCCTTATGTAGCTATCCTTGGTGAATAAAAGTGCTGGTGGATGACAAATTTATAATAGAAGTATGTATTCTCTGAAGAGGTAAAAAATGGAATTGAAATTATTGATACTTTACAATTCCTACATTAGTAAACTTCAACACAAGTATCCGATCTCCCATTTAAAGAGAAAGGTTCCTTATTATAGGTGTGCCATTCAGAGTAAGCTCAACTTTTATTTAGCGTTTAGTACTGCAAAAAGGTCTCCCTAGTATGATTCTTTGGCAGCCACGAACAGTGACAACTATTATTTGCAGTCCGGGTTTTTGCTCTTAGTTTACATTTTACTTGGAGACATTTTTGTTTTTCTTCCTTCATTTTGTTATTGCTCTCTTTCATGTTTCTTGTTTTGAAATGTATCCTTTGAGTTTTTAATATTTTTAGTCAAGTTACTTTGACCAGAAGAGTTCTTTCACCATATGAGAAGATACTAAACCATGGGAACTTGATTAGAAAAATTGTAGAAAATTGTCTTATTTTGATGTGTTTGGAAAACTGGAGATGAATAAATCTGCAAGATCTCATCTTGAAATTTCTAGCATTACTTTAAATTCTTTGAGGGTTTGAAAGAATAAGCACTAGGTACTTTTGGGCATTAATACATTTTGAATCAACTAGGCAAGCATATATAGACAGCTTTAATTTTAATCTTTTTAATAATAATATTAATGAAATTCTGCATATACAAAAGCCTAAAAGATCTATTATAAATTAAGAATCTCTTGTTCATGACTTATGTTTTAGTGGTCTAATTAATCTTATTCCTATATGTATTTAAAATTAGTAATTAGAATTAAGTTACTATCCTACTGGCGGTGCATAATTTATATTTGATATTGAACTTTGAGGTTGACTTTTAACCCTTCTATTTCATGATGATGTTTAATGGTATGAAAGAAATATAAATTGATTAACATGACTCCTTATTTTGATTAATTTGAGTCTTTTCTTATTGACTTGTGTCTATGTAGCGTAATTTTAAGAAGACAATTAACTGGATTGACTTCTACCTCATGAGTGAACTATATGTAGCTCTTCATAAACTATCAGACTATGTTATTAGATATTATTAAAGAGGAAGGTTAAAAGGAGTTGGGAACTCACTATATTAATGCTCATAAAACTATATATTAGCTAGAAGAGTAATATTTTTGGTGCTGGCCCTTATAGTGTTGCATCACAAGTTTGATAATGTCATCCAACCATCACTACAAACTCAATGTTGAAGGGTAAAACAACTTACATGACAATAAAGAAGCCATTATTCGTAGTCCCCCTAAACAAAAGTATAAATCTACTACAACTTTTAGGACTAAGCATCCTAATCTTGAAAACGTTAAGACTGGACAAATTAGTTTATTAATCAGAGACCAACTAGAACTATACATCTTGAACATACTAAATTTTAACCCTTGACTTAAATTTCTAGATTGAACCATATTTTAAAACTCTTTCTTGATTAGAATTTTCCAATCTTTAAGTCATTCTCTGTTCTCTATTATTCTCTGACTTTCAAGTTTAGAAAAGAAAAAATGAGATTTTTATTCACGTGCCTCTTAGAAATCAAGGTTGCTAAACTGTCTGGTTACTAATGTTTTCGAATTTCAGAGGAAAAATAAATTCAATACTGTCAACTGGTTTCACAAGTTTATTCTCTTGAGCTGCATTAACTATTTCATGTTGATGAACTTTTCTTATCAACCAAACATTAATTACTTCGGCATTGTATCTTCCTTTAAGTTTCTGGGGAACCAATTGCAAATTTGACTGAGAAAACTTCTCCTGTCAGAATTCTGCTCCAACATCTCTTTGGTGGATTCTGTGGGAAAAAAGATCTTTCATCTCCCTGAATACTGAGAACTCCTTGTAATCTTGTTCTGCCATTGTACTTGCTGTATTACTTCAGAATCAGCAATTAACTCCTGTGTAGAATATGCTTTTGGGGTTAATTTTACCATCCCCATGCTCCATTAAATTAGTTTCTGTAGAAATTTCCAAAACCATCATTTCTGCCTTGGTTATCACCATAAAAAAGCTTCTTCAAACTCAGTTCTTAAGGTTTTTTCATGAATTCAACTTCAGCCCTTTTGTCAAAAACAGTTATAGAGACATTCTCGGCTGCATCTTTCATTCCCGTGTATGCATCCGAAAATCATCTCCATTTTAACAGTTTTTCACTTTCACCTTCATCAAGGCAGATGCTTCTTTGTGATGCTTTCCAAAATTCCTTTATCAGATCAAGCTTGCTTGAATTTCATTGTCAAGTTTTGTACTGTGAACTTTTGAATTATGCTCCAGAGGAATAGCATGATCCATCCTTTTTGTCAAGTTCTTGTTCAACTACTTGTTTAATAGACTGCAGATCATCTTGCTTCTCATTTAGCTTAATTTTCTCCAACATTTTGATTTTTTTTCTACAGTAGTTTCTGCATCCTGAGGGTTTTAGGACAACTAGCTTGTTGTTACTAATGTTGCAACAATATGTCTTTTCCTTCCCATCATGCATTTCCTTTCAATTTTATAGTCAAGGACAACCCTATAAAATACATGTAGCTGTCATTGGAATAACATCTTACCAGATAGCATCACTATAAAGGGCCATGACTTGAGCTTACCGCTATCTTTCAGTCAGAGAATAACTTCCATCCAATCTCCTATATATGGTTCTGATTTTGTAGCTTTTCCATTATCTTGAGCTTTTCAAAGGTAGCTTCAGAACTACATTTATACAGCTACCTCCATCAATATTGATTTTTCGATTCATATCACCCCAAGCAACCAACGTCTGGGAAATTGACATTATTCTCCAATCCTCCCTTTGCTGCTTAGATTTTGTAAGAATCATCTTTAAAGTGGAGATTAGTGATGTAGTTTCCTCAGCATCACTTAATAAATCATCATCTTCAGGTTCTGATAGTTCATACGTATAATTTTTCATCCTCATCTATCATCATTTAGGATCTTTCAATGTGCCCTGTCAGTGTCCATCCTTCCCTTTCTTGATTTCTCTATCACATTATGCACCATTTAGAACTTTTTCTGCTGAATTTGTTCTTAGTATATGCATAATATATCTGTCTGTTTACCCAAAAAATAAAAAGCTGGATGAGTAAAAAACATTTCTTTGTGTGTGCTCCCAAAGTTGTCTATTAGACTTTAAAAATCAAAGCTTCCACTAGATATTCTGATAATAATCTGTATCTTAGCTACAATCAGTACACACAGGATCTGACTCTTCCAGTTGGAGTTCTCTTGTTCATAATCTTCTGCAAATATGATTTTTCGTTTGTGAGTTCTCAAAATCTGATTTCTCTAGTTATCTCTTAGCTCAGATTTTTAAAATTTATCTGCATTTAGGATTTCTTTTGCCTTGGTCATTCATAGCAAAACCCTTATGGTATGGAGATCAGAACTTTATAATTTTTCATTATTAGGCATGAGCTGCTGCTTTTTGAGGCCCTTCGTGAAGGTCTTGAAGAAGAGATGGACAGAGATCCTCGAGTTTGTGTGATGGGGGAGGATGTGGGCCATTATGGAGGTTCATATAAGGTTACAAAGGATCTGGCTAATAAGTATGGGGACCTCAGGGTTCTTGACACTCCAATTTGCGAGAACGCCTTCACTGGCATGGGTGTTGGAGCTGCCATGACTGGGTTGCGTCCAGTTGTTGAGGGAATGAACATGGGATTTCTCCTCCTAGCTTTTAACCAGATCTCAAACAATTGTGGTATGCTCCACTACACTTCTGGAGGTCAGTTTAAGATTCCAATTGTTATCCGGGGTCCAGGTGGAGTTGGTCGCCAATTAGGTGCAGAGCATTCGCAGCGCCTTGAGTCTTATTTCCAATCTATTCCAGGAATACAAATGGTAGCCTGTTCAACTCCTTACAATGCCAAGGGCTTGATGAAGGCTGCTATTAGAAGTGATAACCCTGTGATTCTCTTTGAACATGTTTTACTTTACAATCTAAAGGAGAGAATTCCAGATGAAGAATACATCTTGAATCTTGAGGAAGCTGAGATGGTTAGACCTGGTGAGCACATAACAATTCTCACATATTCCAGGATGAGGTACCATGTTATGCAGGCTGCGAAGACTTTGGTTAACAAAGGATATGATCCTGAAGTTATTGATATCAGGTCGTTGAAGCCATTTGATCTTTACACCATTGGAAATTCAGTTAAGAAGACTCATCGCGTATTAATTGTGGAAGAGTGCATGCGTACTGGCGGAATTGGTGCCAGCTTGACTGCATCAATTAATGAAAATTTCCATGACTATTTAGATGCTCCAATTTTATGTTTGTCATCTCAGGATGTACCAACCCCATATACGGGGCCACTGGAGAACTGGACAGTAGTTCAACCTCAGCAGATTGTAGCTGCTGTTGAGCAGCTTTGTCAGTAGTTCCATTGTGGGAAATGACAATGGTAAAAGCATGTTTAATAGCATAGTTTGCAACTTCATTCTGATATTGTTATTTTTGCAAAATATACTGGCATTTACAATTGAGACTAGACATTTGTATTGCTACCTTCACCTAAAGTGGATCAGATTTTGTTTTCTGTTACTGGATCACTTCGTTTCAAATGCGTTTCTCTTGCCATTGTTATTTACTCTGATCAGAAGTTTCTGTCGTCTTAAATCACTGGCCCAATGTCAAACTACTGATAGGTGGTCTTCCACTGCATCAGTAGACATGTCAATTAGCAGAAAATTAGGTTGTATTGCAATTACCTTTCTGGGTTATTAATGTTAAATATCTTCAAACCTTTTTTCTTTTATTGGACTTAATACAAATATAATTTATTCTTATCAGTTGCCGACACTTGCTCTATTTTATTTATTTATTTATTTTTAATGAAATATGAATAAAAGAAATGCTTAATAAGAATTTGTGTTAGAAATATGAGAAATATTTAATAAGAAGATGATATATTTGATTGATTTAAAAATGAAAGACAAGTGAGGCCTTAAATTTACAAAATTTGTATCCCATTACTCATGTTAACAATCCACTAAATAACTAACTATAATTACCATAACTAACTCATCCATAAACTACTTACTAACATTGGGTAGTTATCCACTAACATAGAAACACTTAGATATATTTCAGTCATAAAACATTATTTTAACACTTCTCCTTGCTTTAGGAGTTGCAAACATGCAATTTTGTCCTCAAGTTTTGTAAGGATGATAAATTTTGTAGGTTTTAGAGGGAAAAACTGTAGCCCACAAAGATGTCTAGTTCAATCATCTTATAACGTTTATCATGCTTGAATTTCAGAATGTGAGAAAAACACAAACAACCAACACTCTAAGAAACTTTAGCAAAGGTTTATAGTCATACCAACCATTAAATGATGTTTTATACTTTTGTGCCTTTGTGAGAAGTCTGTTTTGAGAAAATACAGGAGTACTTGCTTCCTCTACCCAAAATATTTTTCTCAAATTCTTCTGATGCAACATATATCTTGTGATCTTCATGATCAACCTATTTCCTGTATCACTTACTCAATTTTGTTGAGAAGTATAAGGAGCTATTAGTTAATACTCAGTGCTTGCTTTTTCACAAAATTTGTTGAATTTTTCTTATGTATACTTCTTAATTGAGAAAACAGTTTACACCTTCTCTAATGGATTTAGAGCAAAAGTTTTCCCCTTCTTTTTCACTTTGAAAATATCCTGATTTAATGCATCTTTAATCAGACAATATTTATCATTAAAAATAACCTTAAAACCTCTTTTAATCAGTTGTCCAACACTTAATAAGTTTTGTTGGATTTTAGGGTCAAAGAGAACATTGGAAATTAGTTTTGTACCTAAACAACTTGTTATAGAAATTGTTCACTTTCCTTTAACTAAAATATATTCACCATTGTCAATTTTGACTTTGGAGATGTTGGTTGGCTTCAAATCTCTAAACATCTCTTTATTATGAGTCATGTGGTTGGTGCAACCACTGTCAATCAACCAACTTTTATTTGATTTACTCCCTACGAAGTACGTAGCCACAAACTGTTGATCCTCCTCCTCCTGATCTGCAATCTTAACCTTTTCACTTTGATATTGATTATTTTTAATGCAAATTACAGCTTCATGCCCCATTTGTTTACAGTTGGAGCACTTGACATTTGGTCTTCTCCAACATTTGAAAGGATGATGACCCTTTCTATTGCAATATTGACATGGAGGATAGGATCATTTCTTGACTCCACCTTTGTTGTTGGCCGAAAATTCACTAGTATTAGTTTTCTTGAAAATTTTGTTTTTGTTGTTGTTTTTCGCATTCTCATGATGCTTGGCTAGCAAAGAGTCTTCAACCACAACTTGCCTGATGCCTCTTCTTTGCTCCTGCGGTTGCAAAGTAATTAGAATCTCTACAACAATAATTTTAGTTAAATTTTTGTTATTTTCTAAGGCTGAAATAAATGCATCAATTTTTTCAGGCACACTTATAAAATAGTTTTCAAAAATTCTAGAGTCCATGAACACGTTACCAAGTAATCTGATTTGATTTTCAATATTTAATAACCTATCAGAATACTATTTAATTGATTCTATTTCTTTCATCTTCTGCAAATCGAATTCTCGAATCAAGTTTAGCACACACATTCCTTTGATTCTTTCATTTCCTTCATACTCTGACTTGAGATAATTCTATATCTCATATGCTGACTTCAAAGTCATAATCCGAGTGAAGATAGTAGATGAGACTGCACCAAATAAACATGTCTTTGCCTTGGATTTCTTTGTTTTCTTCTCATTATGCAATTTGATTTGAGTCAGGGTAGGATTATTTGAAAAAGCTGAAATTTCATAATCTTCTTCCACTACTTTCCAAATATCAAAAACTTTTATATACACCTTTATATAAAGTGCCCAAATTTGGTAGTTATCTCTATCAAATACTGGTGGACAATTTGAAGAGGAGAAACTAAAACTTTCCATAGCTTAACAACCTCACTCACTCACTCACATATCCCTTAAGAATAAGATTCTCATACCAATTGTTGGAAATATGAATAAGATTAATGTTTAACAAGAAGATGATTAACTTGATCGATGTAAAAATGAAAGACAAGTGAGACCTATTTATAGACTTACAAAATCACTAACTAGGATACCCACATAACTACTACATATAACACTATTCCATTACTCATGTTAACTACCCACTAAATAACTAACTATAACTATCATAACTAACTCATCCACTAACATTGCATAAACTATCCACTAACATTGAGTAGTTATTCATTAACCTAGAAACATTTGGACATATTTGAGCCCTAAAGCATTATCCTAACAATTTTTCCAGTGATTCTAGCATCCGAATATCAGACTGGCCTCATTGTTTGGCAACTCCGTTTTTTACTCCATCTTTATTGCTAGAGACTACCAAAAATGTTTAAAGACAAAAGAGGAAGTAACTCTTTTATCTTTTTGACACAGCAGCCTCCGTCCAATCTTGCAAAAACATGTCAAGGAACATGCCAACAGCCGGACCATCTCTGTCCTGCTGTTCAATTAATGATTTTGCAGCACAGATAAGGGAACAAATGCTGGACAATATGCTGGTGCTGCATTATTATTACCTGGGCTCAGATCCATCTTGTCTCTCGTGGTGGTCAGGCCAATGGTCAATGGCAAAGACATACCTAACTACAACGCATAATCTTGCCGTAAGAGTGGACTACTTGTAACATGTATCTATCTACATCTAAATCTACCTCCTTTCGATCTAATTTTTCTACTCATAAATAAATGTCCACTGCAAATACAAATAAAATATATAAAACCTACTAATGCTTGGAGTTGCAACATAAGATGTTTGGTGCATTAAAGCAATTGTATTATGATGCTAGCGGTCACTATCTGTTGTCAACTTCAATACTTATGTGAACACTTTCCATGGGAATTCAATCACATGGTCTTGGTTGATTTGCAGCGAAGGCTACTACTTCTAAAAGATGTCCACTTTTTTGGTTTCTTGGGGGTTCGAAGAATGAGTATATTATGTGTATATATATATACTAGGTAGACATTTGGTACTATCCTGAATGTAGAATGACTATATTATATTATATTTTTTAAAAATTAATATTAAATTTACGATAACAAAAATATTAATATAAATTAAATAAAAAATACTTTATAAATTTAAAACTTAATAATTTTTAAAGAAATTTATTTTAAAATTATAAAAATACAAAGTATAGAAATAAATTTTTTTTAAAATTCTTTTAGACGGTTAAAAATAAATAAATAAAAAAGGGAGACACTACTAGAAAAATTAATTTTTGCGATGGTCAAATTTGTCGCAATTCGATTTTTACGACGGATTAGCGACGGATTTGGCCATCGCAATATCTTTGCCGCTGATTGCGACGACACACAGAATCCGTCACAAATAGCAACGAATTTGCGACGGTCAAATTCGTCGCTATGTTTGCGACAATTGTGTGACGGCATTTGGGCGTCGCTATTTTGCAACGGATTTGCGACGAATTTGGTCATCACAATATGTTCGTCGCTGATTGCGACGATAAAAAAATTCGTCGCAAATAGCAACGAATTTGCGACGGTCAAATCCGTCGCTATGTTTGCGACAATTGTGCGATGACATTTGGGCGTCGCTATTTTGCAACGGATTTGCGACGAATTTGGTCGTCACAATATGTTCGTTGCTGATTGCGACGATAAAAAAATTCGTCGCAAATAGCAATGAATTTGCGACGGTCAAATCCGTCGCTATGTTTGTGACAATTGTGCGACGGCATTTGAGCGTCGCTATTTTGCAATGGATTTGCAACGAATTTGGCCGTCGCAATATGTTCGTCACTGTTTGCGACGACACAAAAATTCGTCGCAAATAGCAACGAATTTACGACTGTCAAATCCGTCGCTATGTTTGCGACAATTTGTGACGACATTTGGGCATCGCTATTTTGCAACGGATTTGCGACGGATTTGGCCGTCGCAATATGTTGGTCTCTAATTGCGACGACACAAAAATCCGTGTCAAATAGCAACGAATTTGCGATGATCAAATTCGTCGCTATTTTGCAACAATTTGCGACGATATTTGGGCGTTACTCTTTTGCAACTAATTTGCGACGGATTTATTTTGATTATTTTTTATTTTAAATTATATATATATTAAATTTTTTTTATTAAATACATAAAATTTTAAATATATATATATAAAGTCCAAATAATAAAACATTATAAAATGTCATTGTAATAATAATAAATATATAGTAGTATCCTAATATTGAAAATATTTTAAGTATTATCGCAATAATATCAAATAGTAGTGAGAAGTGCAAAATGTCCGGCGGTGACATGGAGTGGGAAGTCTGACGTGTCCGTCCATGGCAGGGTCCATGACTCCGCTATGCAAAACTTCGAAATACGGGGTATTACCTCAGATTATTTACTTCGCCGAAATTCTGACTACCAACTAGTCAAAGTTCTTCCAGAATATTCCCCAAAGAATATATGTTGACTAAAGATCATTCGGTTAAGAACATCTCACAAAATATTCCTACAACAGTGGAATATAACGGAAGCAATGGGCTATTTTGGAATCTGACAACTATCAGATTCTTCATCACGTACATATTTCTCAGGGTGGTTTATTCCTATAAATACCCCCCTCATGAGGATTAAAGGTAAGGTCAGATAAATCAACATCTCAATCAATTCCATAGATCTCTCGAGCTAGACACTCAGAATACTGACTTAGGCATTGGAGGGTTCATCGGAGATCCATCACCCTCCGCTTCGAACCTCTTTGTTTTGCAGATATTCAGAGGAAATCTTCATCAGGTCATTAACAGAGCAGTCACCTAGACGAGGATATTTTAAAAGAGATCATCAAATGACGTCGGTCACCTAACACGTGGCATCAGACCGATTTTCGACGAATGAGTTTGATTCTGTTACCGGGAACGAGGAAAAACTCTCTAATCAAAACAACAGGAATGTCTGGACGATCTACGGAACGGGGACACCCATTTAGTGCCACAGTGGCAACCGCCCAATAGGAGGCCCACAGGGCAGCGCAGACGTGCATCCCTGATGGGGTTTCCGACCGATGTGCTAAATAGGTGTTATTTTACCCTATGTTGATTATGAATAATTAAGGACTGTGATTGACTAATTGTCACATTAAGTCTCTATGGTGTCACTTAATCAGCCAGAACCTAAGGCAGAGTACCTATCGTGTAGCTAGTCTGTTGGAAAGTATCTACGATTTTATTAAGTTAATTATCGTACTCCCAGGGAAGTGGCAACGACTTAGTAGTAACTAGCCTTTTATCCTAACTCCTATCTTATGATCCAGTTATGCAATCTTCATCAAATACTTTGATGAGAGGGTGATTCATTCTCCACTAGGTTTAAGTCTAATTAATCCTAGAAGTGTTTTATAGATGAGTCCTGATTCTATGTTATACTGTTCCTATATGTTGAATGACCTAAATTCGAATATTTTAGACATGTCTTAGCCTGGATTGTAACTATGTTCTGTGTCTAAAGGCGTACCACATCCGAGGTTTCTAATAATACGCCCTACCTTAATGACGGCCCTACTCACGGTTCGGGACGAAGGCATCCATGAAAGCCCTATGTCACTTCGGGGATCATACCGCTTGCCCTAGCCGCCGGCATAATCAGACTCAGCTCGGCCCCTACCTAGACTACTTTAACATGCAGGGTGTTCAGCAGGTTATTTTATCTAGCATGGCAGACACCAATACTAATTGATGCCTGTTAAACTAAACAGGTTATGATTAGACCATGGTTAGGAATTGTCTATAACCCTAACTTTAGTTTAAAAGAGCACATTAAACATGCAGACATAGTGACTATTTAGCAGGTGGCTATTTCCGGAAAAACGTAACAACGTCAACATATAAAACAACTATTCATAAAAATCGTAATCTCGTATTCATAATAGATATTTAGAACAGCACAATAACAACATATAAGAGAGGGACATGGGGACTGATGCCATAAAGAAATCACCCTTTACGTAGTCTCGCCGACTGAGCGTACTGTTGTATATGTCGTATTGCTCGCCCTAACTCTGCTCGCTAGAACCTTCGAAGGACGCTTCCTCAGCCTAGTAACTGGGCTTTACCTTAATACCCAGCTTAAGCCCAACCATGTGGACTGACTCTTCGAACGCCTAGAGCCCTCTTAGGATCTCCTAACGAAATTCCGGGTATTCTATGAATACCAGAAACGAACCTATCTATAGAAACCTAAGATCTGAGACTATTTCTCAGAAACTAAAACAAAACACTAATAAGAAAGAAAACTGAGATCCGAGTCTCTGAGTGAGTTATGTACTAGAGAAGTGTACACTGGAAACCACTAAATGACTCAGATCGAGTGGAGAGGAATGATTTCAACTGCTGGAGGCCTGGGGTATTTATAGCAGCTTCCCGGGGTGATTTTTCATCAAAACTTCGATGTGGGACTGGTTCTAGGGGTTCGGGATGCCCGTCCCGGATTGGGACGCCCGTCCTGATTTGTTGACCAGGTCGAGACGCCCGTCCCGAGTCCTGGACACCTGTCCCGATGGTTTGACTGGGTCGGGACGCCCGTCCTGACCCTTTGACCAAGTCAACATTTCCAAAAATTGCGTTTTTGCCCCAAAATTTGCTGTTTTCGTCTACTTTTCACCTACCACTTCCAAAATCATAAAAACTGTGAAATTAAGTAAATAATAAACATTTAAGATCAATTTACTCTCAATTTCACCCTAAATCATATATAAAAACATGCTAAAAATGTGATACGATTTTCGCGTATCATATAACCCCACACTTAGCTTTTTGCTTGTTCTCAAGCAAAGTCTACCTGAAGTTAGTGATTCTAAATCATAGTGCAGTCACTTAAATTCCTAGTCATGTGTTTATTCCAAAAATTCTTCAGACAAGTCTTAACACAGGTCTGACTGGTTAGGTTGCTATGACAAGGTCTCAGATGTTTTTAGTAGCTTGTTATGATCAGGCAGAAAACAAATCAACAACTAGGTTGAACTTTTTTTCTTAGTCACAGGGTCTTCCTGATGTGTAGTGTGTGTACTAGTCTAGACCAGATAGTCAACAAAATGTACTATTATCTTAACTACTACCAGATAACACTTCGACCCATCGCTAGACATATTAACAGTAGATAACTTTTTGAGTTCTGAGCTTTGGTGATCAGATTTTTAATGTTTTAGCATTTAGTTATTTTCTTTATAGATTCAGGGTATTTTGAGTCTGCTTAGGACACGTCAACTTCAACTACCCATGTAGCGAGTCCCACTCCGATGACTCCCAGATCTACACGACCTTAGGGCATCAGGCTTTAAGTTCCCCGAAGGAGTGGTGCTCGAGTAGCGATGGCCGCTAGCAAACTACCCTCATTTGATTAACTTTCTTTTGTTTCTTTTCACTTTTAGCTCAGAGTCTCATCTAGTCATTCTAACTGCCAATATATCCACAACTGGTCTAATTTTATCTAGTTAAGTCTCAAACAGGCAATTGGCTGAGGTCTCTAATCCAGACAAAGTTGTGCTCAGTTATCAGGAATTCCATATTCCTAATCAATTAGTTCAGCAATAGTCATCAATCATCTCCTACCAACCATAACATACTACCTACATATCATAGACATAAGCAATTGTTTAACCAAGCATACTGCATTTAGAAGTCTGAAAGACGGAAAAATTTTGAAAACATTTGGGAAGGGTGTGAAAATACGGGGAAAACAAGCAAAAACATGCAAAACATTTTGCAACTGCTACAGTGCACCGTGCACTGCTACCCCACACTTAATTCTGGCATTGTCCTCAGTGTTCATGCATATCTAGTTACCCCACACTTATTTTGAAAACAAGGAGAAACAAAAACAAAACAGAAATTTCTTACCCCACACTTATTTGACTAACTAAGGGTAAGAAGGAAAATGAAGTAACGAAGTAAATAACAAATAACAAAACACGAAATGAAGAAAATAAAAGGAAGATGAGAGTTAGAAAAACTCCCTTCTTGCCTCGAGTAGAAAGGTTTTCTCTAGGCTATCAATTGGCTCTTCACCTTAGCCATGTGCTACTGCTGAGGTGCTCTTGACTCTGTAAGCTCTAGATATTAGAACGGATGACGTCACCTCCGATCCTTCATTGTCGAGCTCCAGGTAGTGGCCTATTCATTTGATGAATGGCTTGAGCCCCACGGACTGCTTCCTCGAATCATTTGTACGATTTCTCACAATCATAGCAACGTGTCCAGGAGGAACGTGTCTAGGAATGAGATTTCTTGGGATTTGTGTGCCTTCCTGCCAATGTTAGTAAAGGTATTGCATGCAAGTCTCGAATGGAAGAAGAGATACCTGAAGTTTTGGCGAAGCTGTTGTGGTAGGGGGCTCCAGTTGTGTAGATCTGGGCCCAAGTATTTGAGACTTCCTCGGGGAAGTTTCTCACAGCTGATTGGTATGCAGGGGATGCAAGCTCCTCCATTGCTATGCTCCCGATACAATGCCAAATTCCTCTATATCCTTCGACCGTTTGATACCACTTGGTAGATCGCTTGCTTGCACTGGTCTGGCTTTAATTGTTGACAGTATCTCATCTATTGCTTCTGCGAGTAGGGGTTTTGCTGTGGTGGTGTCTTCTGAAAGTTTCCAACTTCCGAATTACTCATCAGCTAAATCCCGTATGATTCCTCTAGTTGGAATTGTATGCATTTCCCATTGGAGCAGCATTCTGCGGTAACCTACTCCTACCTCTTTTGGAATGGTCAGTCATTACAATAGCAATCCCTGCTAAAGTGTGGTACTTAGCAGGCTTCACAGATTTGATACACAGGCTGAACATTTCTTCCTAAAACATTGGCACTCTGAATCTGGAAAACAACTAGAATCTGCACATGACTTTAACATCATTAGTAGGTGATGCCTGTGGTTCAGGCTATTTTCGAAAAGTGTTCCACGACTACTATGATGTAATTATTTTCAAAGGAAAGAAAAAGAAAGTATTTAATGAATACCCCCAGATATCAAAAAGATTGTAAAACTTTGTGTACCTTGTTGGGGTAGATGATCTCTGAAGGATGTGTTACCTGTTATTTGGCAAGCATCGCATGACTGTATCAGAGATAGAAAATCCTTGAATATAGTGGGTCAACAAGATCCTGCTTTCAACACTTTCCGGACAATGTTGATAGCATTCAATTGGTCTCATGTAGATCCTTGATGACAATGCTCCAAACTCTTGTGGCCTTCGTCTTCTAAGACACATCTTCTGATCAACTGATCTGCAAAAATTTGAAATAGAAGAGAAACTGCCCAGTAGTAATATTTCAAATCAGCAAAGAATTTCTTCTTTTGCTGATAAGTCATATCACTTGGAACTTATTCAGTGACTAGATAATTTGAAATAAACCACAGATGAGAATTATTATACATAGCAAACAATGCAAATAAGTTTTCATCCAAAACTTTATCAGTATTACACTAGCCTCTAACTCGGGGTTTTCTAATCTAGACAAATGGTTTGCTTTCTAGATTTTCAACCCTTTTTCTTATCCCTTCTTTCTATATCAAATTCAATAGAACTTAACTAATCAATCTTGGTTCATCATTAGTTTTATTGAACACAGATATCTCAGAGTGATCAGTGTAACCTATTGTTTTTTAGACAAGACTAGATAAGATCGGAATTTATCATGCATGAACTTTCTTATCACGGTTTAAAAGTTCTCATGCAATCATCAGCAAAACAAAAGGAACATCCTTTTTTCAATAGAACATTCAAAGGTCTGGCTATTAAGGAAAAACTATTTCATAACTCATCCTAATAAGGCCGGTATGACTCTAAGAAAATTCTAAAATAGAGTTTCTTCCCGATAAAAATCTAAGCCAACATTTTACAACTCAGAAGAAAATATATTTTATCCTCATTTCCATTTTTATTTCTTCGAAATTAAATAAAGGAAGAAAAACACGAAAAAAAAGTAACTAAGAAAACAACTAAAAAAAAACAAGAGATAGGGAAAAGGAACAACTCAACGTTGAGCAAGAAAGGTACATTCTTTTTGGGATTTTAAATTTTTAACAATTTTTTCTTTTTATGTTTAATTTAGAAAGCAGGTAAATTTTCTTAATATGGTTTTAGAATAATTTTCTAAAATTTGATTATCCTAAGTGTCTTAATTTTAGATATTATCTAAAATTAATTAGTTATGATAACCCTATATTTCGGAAATTGATTGTCTAACTAGTATAAGATAAGTGTAGGTCTAAGGTCTAGGTTACTACCGTTACCTATCATAAGTCTCTAGAATTGTGGCCTTTAATCCTAAATTCATTATGATATTTCCCCGGCAACGGTGCCAAAAATCTGATGGGGTTTCCGACCGATGTGCTAAATATGTGTTATTTTACCCTATGTTGATTATGAATAATTAAGGACTGTGATTGACTAATTGTCACATTTAGTCTCTATGGTGTCACTTAATCCGCCAGAACCTAAGGCAGAGTACCTATCGTGTAGCTAGTCTGTTGGAAAGTATCTACGATTTTATTAAGTTAATTATCGTACTCCCAGGGAAGTGGCAACGACTTAGTAGTAACTAGCCTTTTATCCTAACTCCTATCTTATGATCCAGTTATGCAATCTTCATCAAATACTTTGATGAGAGGGTGATTCATTCTCCACTAGGTTTAAGTCTAATTAATCCTAGAAGTGTTTTATAGATGAGTCCTGATTCTATGTTATACTGTTCCTATATGTTGAATGACCTAAATTCGAATATTTTAGACATATCTTAGCCTGGATTGCAACTATGTTCTGTGTCTAAAAGCGTACCACATCCGAGGTTTCTAATAAACCGCCCTACCTTAATGACGGCCCTACTCACGGTTTGGGACGAAGGCATCCATGAAAGCCCTATGTCACTTCGGGGATCATACCGCTTGCCCTAGCCGCCGGCATAATCGGACTCAGCTCAGCCCCTACCTAGACTACTTTAACATGCAGGGTGTTCAGCAGGTTATTTTATCTAGCATGGCAGACACCAATACTAATTGATGCCTGTTAAACTAAACAGGTTATGATTAGGCCGTGGTTAGGAATTGTCTATAACCCTAACTTTAGTTTAAAAGAGCACATTAAACATGCAGACATAGTGAATATTTAACAGGTGGCTATTTCTGGAAAAATGTAACAATGTCAACATATAAAACAACTATTCATAAAAATCGTAATCTCGTATTCATAATAGATATTTAGAACATCACAATAACAACATATAAGAGAGGGACATGGGGACTGATGCCATAAAGAAATCACCCTTTACGTAGTCTCGTCGACGGAGCGTACTGCTGTATATGTCGTATTGCTCGCCCTAACTCTGCTCGCTAGAACCTTCGGAGGACGCTTCCTAAGCCTAGTAACTGGGCTTTACCTTAATACGCAGCTTAAGCCTAGCCCTGTGGACTGACTCTTCGAACGCCTAGAGCCCTCTTAGGATCTCCTAACGAAATCCCGGGTATTCTATAAATACCAGAAATGAACCTATCTATAGAAACCTAAGATCTGAGACTATTTCTCAGAAACTAAAACAAACACTAATAAGAAAGAAAACTGAGATCCGAGTCTCTGAGTGAGTTGTGTACTAGAGAAGTGTACACTGGAAACCACTAAATGACTCAGATCGAGTGGAGAGGAATGATTTCAACTGCTGGAGGCCTGGGGTATTTATAGCAGCTTCCCGGGGTGAGTTTTCAACAAACATTCGATGTGGGACTAGTTCTGGGGGTTCGGGACACCCGTCCCGGATTAGGACGCCCGTCCTGATCTGTTGACCAGGTCGGGATGCCCGTCCCGGCGGTTTGACTGGGTCGGGACGCCCGTCCTGACCCTTTGACCAAGTCAACATTTCCAAAAATTGCGTTTTTGCCCCAAAATTTGCTGTTTTCGTCTACTTTTCACCTAACACTTGCAAAATCATAAAAACCGTGAAATTGAGTAAATAACAAACAATTAAGATCAATTTGCCCTCAATTTCACCCGAAATCATACATAAAAACATGCTAAAAAGGTGATACGATTTTCGCGTATCAATCCCCGAGAAACCTCGATGCTGCTCCGTCGTAGAAAAAGTCGGACCATGGACGCATCTTGCGAAGTCCTGGACCCTCACGAGGAATTGGATGAAAAATAGTTTCACAATATAGAGCACAACAAAGACTTTGACGACATACGCAAAGAAGTTGAACAACTTCAAAAGGAGCGAGATCTCTCACAGAAATGGGCCTAATTCCGAGCAGAATTCCTCAAACAGATGCTAGCACAGCCGGCTCTTCCCGTCGATAACGAGGGACGGTATCAGCCCCTACCACATAAATCCCCCACATTATTAAGCAAGCACACTAGGGGCCAGAATGCCCTCTCCAAGAAAAATGGCATTTAGTTCAGTAAGCGAAGTCGGTGAAAGCCAACCAAGACGCGACCGACGAACACACCACCCCAAGAGACACGGGAGAAAACATAGTCCAAGCAGAACACGCGGAGACCAATCCAGGAAGAATACCCTGACGGAAATAGGCCCATTCACCAAGTGGATCCACTCCGTAATCCCCGACCCGTCGCTCAAAATTCCCCAGTTCGTCTTGTACTCCGGATCGAGCAGACCCCAAGAGCACATCTGCCGTTTCAAGTATGCCATGGGGCTGGTGAGCAATGACGAGGCCGTCATCTGTAAAGCTTTTCCCAGCACCTTGTCAGATAAAGCTCTAACTTGGTTCGCATCCCTCAAACTCGGGACAATAGATTTATGGCGAGACTTAGAAAAATCTTTTTTGAACAAATTCAGCACTGCAGGGAAGATTCCAAAAAATCGAGGGGACCTCACCAACATTAAGCAGAGGGAAGACGAGACTCTCCTCGCAAACTTGGAGCGTTTCAAATGCATGTATGACGAAATCGAGAAAATTAGCCAGGACACAACGATCACTTGCTTAGAGGGAGGATTCCGGTCGAAGATGTTATTCACAGAGCTTCAACTTCGTAAACCCAAAACCATTGGTGAGGTATTCGTGACGCAGAAAAGTCGCATTGGCCGAAGATAGCGCACATGGGCTCGAAGTAAAAGAAAGGAGAGGAACTCAGAAAACTCCCCTCGAGATCAGAAAGGCAAAAACAAAAGATAACCTCGTCAACATCGTTAAGCAAAAATACGGAGTCCAGGATCCCCCGCCTATGCGGACTCAGAGCACTTCCGTTAGAGACAAATCAAAATACTGTGACTTTCAGGAAGAATACCCTGACGGAAATAGGCCCATTCACCAAGTGGATCCACTCCGTAATCCCCGACCCGTCGCTCAAAATTCCCCAGTTCGTCTTGTACTCCGGATCGAGCAGACCCCAAGAGCACATCTGCCGTTTCAAGTATGCCATGGGGCTGGTGAGCAATGACGAGGCCGTCATCTGTAAAGCTTTTCCCAGCACCTTGTCAGATAAAGCTCTAACTTGGTTCGCATCCCTCAAACTCGGGACAATAGATTTATGGCGAGACTTAGAAAAATCTTTTTTGAACAAATTCAGCACTGCAGGGAAGATTCCAAAAAATCGAGGGGACCTCACCAACATTAAGCAGAGGGAAGACGAGACTCTCCTCGCAAACTTGGAGCGTTTCAAATGCATGTATGACGAAATCGAGAAAATTAGCCAGGACACAACGATCACTTGCTTAGAGGGAGGATTCCGGTCGAAGATGTTATTCACAGAGCTTCAACTTCGTAAACCCAAAACCATTGGTGAGGTATTCTGTGTAGCGCAGAAAGTCGCATTGGCCGAAGATAGCGCACATGGGGCTCGAAGTAAAAGAAAGGAGAGGAACTCAGAAAACTCCCCTCGAGATCAGAAAGGCAAAAACAAAAGATAACCTCGTCAACATCGTTAAGCAAAAATACGGAGTCCAGGATCCCCCGCCTATGCGGACTCAGAGCACTTCCGTTAGAGACAAATCAAAATACTGTGACTTTCAGGAAGAATACCCTGACGGAAATAGGCCCATTCACCAAGTGGATCCACTCCGTAATCCCCGACCCGTCGCTCAAAATTCCCCAGTTCGTCTTGTACTCCGGATCGAGCAGACCCCAAGAGCACATCTGCCGTTTCAAGTATGCCATGGGGCTGGTGAGCAATGACGAGGCCGTCATCTGTAAAGCTTTTCCCAGCACCTTGTCAGATAAAGCTCTAACTTGGTTCGCATCCCTCAAACTCGGGACAATAGATTTATGGCGAGACTTAGAAAAATCTTTTTTGAACAAATTCAGCACTGCAGGGAAGATTCCAAAAAATCGAGGGGACCTCACCAACATTAAGCAGAGGGAAGACGAGACTCTCCTCGCAAACTTGGAGCGTTTCAAATGCATGTATGACGAAATCGAGAAAATTAGCCAGGACACAACGATCACTTGCTTAGAGGGAGGATTCCGGTCGAAGATGTTATTCACAGAGCTTCAACTTCGTAAACCCAAAACCATTGGTGAGGTATTCTGTGTAGCGCAGAAAGTCGCATTGGCCGAAGATAGCGCACATGGGGCTCGAAGTAAAAGAAAGGAGAGGAACTCAGAAAACTCCCCTCGAGATCAGAAAGGCAAAAACAAAAGATAACCTCGTCAACATCGTTAAGCAAAAATACGGAGTCCAGGATCCCCCGCCTATGCGGACTCAGAGCACTTCCGTTAGAGACAAATCAAAATACTGTGACTTCCACCGGGATTGTGGCCACGCAACCAAGAATTGCTACTAGCTGAAACGTACGATCGAAAAGTTAGTACGCGAGGGACATTTAAAAGAATATCTCACGGAACAGCCTAAGGAAAGGACGGAGAAAGTAATTGAAGTCATAACACCCCAATTCTCTTCCATCAAGCAAATAAAGCAGAAGATCCACAACCTAAACAAGCTTGTTCCAATATTTCACTTTGACAGACCGTCTCTCGAACCTATAACATTCTTCGACCAAGATCTGGAGCTGGATGAGAAAGCATGAGTTACCCCCATCATACTGGAGGTCAACATGGTCGTGAAGGGCATCGACAAGTGCCGTGTAAGGAGAGTATTGATCGACATCGGTGCAACTAAAAACATACGTGGTAGACGTTGACTCTCCCTACAACGCCATCCTAGGCACGCCGGCGCACTCCGCCTTCGAATTAATAATATCAACCTCACACCAACAAGTGCAGTTCGCGACAAGGAACGAGATTGGCCACGTAAAGAGCAGCCCCAAGAGCCTGTTGGCTCACATCTTCAAATCTTGAAAGCAACAGACCACTCCGCTTTCTGCCACGACACCTATGTTGGCAGTAAAGGAAGCAAGACCGAACATCACTTCATCTCGAGCATATTGCGCCGACAAAATCAAACCGGATTCAGAGGAGTACAACGAAGTCCCAATTCACCCCGATCACCCAGACCAGAAAATCTGGATAGGAAACGATATGCCAGTACCCATGAGGGAGCAGATGGTACATTTCCTCTCAGACCACCTTCACAACTTCGCTTGGCAAGCCAGAGACATGCAAGGAATATCACCAGACATCGCGGAGCACAAGCTTAACATCGATCCCGCGTTTAAACCAGTTAGGCAAAAAGCAAGGTAATTTGGCGAAGAAAAAATCAAGGGCATGCAAGACGAAGTATAGAAATTATTGACATCCAATTTCATAAGGGAAGTGGACTGCCCTTCTTGGTTAGCAAATGTAGTAATGGTAAAGAAACTGATGCATTCCGATTAGTATGCTAAAAGATAAGATTTATTTACCTATGTCGATTATAAGTAATTAAGGACTTAGTCTTACTAACTGTCACTTTAGCATTTAATTGTTGTCACTTAATCAATCAGAACCTAAGGCAGAGTACATATCGTGTAGCTAGTTCTTGGAAATTATCTACGATTTTAATTTATTAATATCGTACTCCCAGGGAACTGGTAACGACTTAGTAGTAACTATCCCTTCAGCCTAACATTCATTCTTATTTATCTAATCAGTCAATCGATAATCAATACTTTAGATTGATTGGTGATCCCAATCACACATTACAAGCAAATAGCATTCAAGAGTAGACATGCATTCATCAATTTAAGCTCAGTTATTACAATTTGTTTGACCTTATCTTCAAACATTTTAGATATAGCTTGATCTCTAAGGCAATTATGAAATGCAACCATCTGCTTACCATATCTGAGTTACCTGGTGTATGATGCAATTCCGGTCGATGTGCTAAATAGGTGTTATTTTACCCTATGTTGATTATGAATAATTAAGGACTGTGATTGACTAATTGTCACATTTAGTCTCTATGGTGTCACTTAATCAGCCAGAACCTAAGGCAGAGTACCTATCGTGTAGCTAGTCTGTTGGAAAGTATCTACGATTTTATTAAATAAATATCGTACTCCCAGGGAAGTGGTAACGGCTTAGTAGTAACTAGCCTTTATTTCTAACTCTTATCTTATAATCCAGTTATGCAATCTTCATCAATAATTTTGATGAGAGGGTGATTCATTCTCCACTAGGTTTAAGTCTAACTAAACCTGAAAAATGTTTTATAGACGAGATCCTGATTTTATGTTATACTGTTACTATACGTTGATTGACCTATATTCGAGTATTTAAGACATGTCTTGGCCTGGATTGCAACTATGTTCTGTGTCTAAAGGCTACCACATCTGAGTTTCTACGCTACCGCCCCATTGTTAAGGGTAACGGCCCTACTCACGGCTTAGACTAAAGTCAGCAATGAACGCTCTATGTCACTTTGGGGATCATACCGCTCGTCTCATAACCGCCGGCATAAGACTCTACTCAGCCTACCTAGACTACTTTCAACCAACAGGGTGTTCCGCAGATTATTTTATCTAGTATGGCAGACATTAATACTAATTGATGCCTGTTAAACTAGACAGGTTATGAATAGATCGTGGTTAGGAATTGTCTATAACCCTAATTTTAGTTTAAAAGAACGGCGATAGACATGCAAACATAATGGATATTTAAGGAGGTGGTCATTTCTAGAAAAACATAATAACTTCAACATATATGACAAATATTCATAAAAACATAATCTGGTATTCAAATTGTTATTTGGACAAACACAATAACAACATATAAGAGAGGGACAGGGGGACCAATGCCATAAAGAAATCACCCTTTATGAAGTCTCGCCGATGGAGCGTACTGCTGTATATGCCGTATTGCTTGACCCGACTCTGCTCGCTAGAACCGTCGGAGGATGCTTCCTCAGCCTAGTAACTGGGCTTTACCTTAATACCCAGCTTAAGCCCAGCCCTGTGGACTGACTCTTCGAACGCCTAGAGCCCTCTTAGAATCTCCTAACAAAATCCTGGGTATTCTATGAATACCAGAAACGAACCTATCTATGTAAGCCTAAGATCTGAGACTATTTCTCAGAAACTAAAATAAAACACTAACAAGAAAGAAAACTGAGATACGAGTCTCTGAGTGAGTTGTGTACACTGGAAACCACTAAATGACTCAGATCGAGTGGAGAGGAATGATTTCAACTACTGGAGGCCTGGGGTATTTATAGCAGCTTCCCGGGGTGATGTTTCATCAAAAATTCGATGTGGGACTGGATCTGGGGGTTCGGGATGCCCGTCCCAGATTGGGATACCGGTCCTGATCTGTTGACCAGGTCGGGACGCCCGTCCCGAGTCCTGGACGCCCGTCCTGGTGCTTTAACTGGGTCAGGACACCCGTCCCGGGTTCAGGACGCCCGTCCTGACCCTTTGCCAAGTCAACATTTCCAAAAATTGCGTTTTTGCCCCAAAATTTGCTGTTTTCGTCTACTTTTCACCTACCACTTCCAAAATCAGAAAAACTGTGAAATTAAGTAAATAATAAACATTTAAGATCAATTTACTCTCAATTTCACCCTAAATCATATATAAAAATATGCTAAAAATGTGATACGATTTTTGCGTATCATATAACCCCACACTTAGCTTTTTGCTTGTTCTCAAGCAAAGTCTACCTGAAGTTAGTGATTCTAAATCGTAGTGCAGTCACTTAAATTCCTAGTCATGTTTTTATTCCAAAAATTCTTCAGACAAGTCTTAACACAGGTCTGACTGGTTAGGTTGCTATGACAAGGTCTCAGATGTTTTTAGTAGCTTGTTATGATCAGGCAGAAAACAAATCAACAACTAGGTTGAACTTTTTTTCTTAGTCACAGGGTCTTCCTGATGTGTAGTGTGTGTACTAGTCTAGACCAGATAGTCAACACAATGTACTATTGTCTTAACTACTACCAGATAACACTTCGACCCATCGCTAGACATATTAACAGTAGATAACTTTTTGAGTTCTGAGCTTTGGTGATAAGATTTTTAATGTTTTAGCATTTAGTTATTTTCTTTATATATTCAGGGTATTTTGAGTCTGCTTAGGACACGTCAACTTCAACTACCCATGTAGCGAGTCCCACTCCGATGACTCCCAGATCTACACGACCTTAGGGCATCAGGCTTTAAATTCCCCGAAGGAGTGGTGCTCGAGTAGCGAAGGCCGCTGGCAAACTACCCTTATTTGATTAACTTCCTTTTGTTTCTTTTCACTTTTAGCTCAGAGTCTCATCTAGTCATTCTAACTGCCAATATATCCACAACTGGTCTAATTTTATCTAGTTAAGTCTCGAACAGGCAATTGGCTGAGGTCTCTAATCCAGACAAAGTTATGCTCAGTTATCAGGAATTCCCTATTCCTAATCAATTAGTTCAGCAGTAGTCATCAATTATCTCCTACTAACCATAACATACTACCTACATATCATAGACATAAGCAATTGTTTAATGATACGCGAAAATCGTATCACATTTTTAGCATGTTTTTATATATGTTTTAATGTGAAATTGAGAGTAAATTGACATTAATTGTTTACTATTTACTTGATTTCACGGTTTTTATGATTTTGGAAGTGTCAGGTGAAAAGTAGACGAAAACAGCAAATTCTGGGGCAAAAACGCAATTTTTGGAAATGTTGACCTGGTCAAAGGTCCGGGACGGGCGTCCCGACCCAGTCAAACCGCCAGGACGGGCGTCCCGAACCTGGTCAACAAATCAGGACGGGCGTCCCGAACCGGGACGGGCGTCCCGAGCCGCCAGAAGCTGTCCCACATCAAATATTTTAGAGATTTTCACTCCGGGAAGCTACTATAAATACCCCAGGCCTCCAGCAGTTGAATTCATCCCTCTCCACTCGATCTGAGTCATTAAGTGGTTTCCATTGTACAGTTTTCCAGTACACAACTCACTCAGAGACTCAGATCTCAGTTTTCTTTCTTATTAGTGTTTTGTTTTAGTTTCTGAGAAATAGTCTCAGATCTTAGGTTTCTATAGATAGGTTCGTTTCCGGTATTCATAGAATACCCGGGGTTTCATTAGGAGACCCTAAGAGAGCTCTAGGCGTTCGAAGAGTCAGTCCACAGGGCTAGGCTTAAGCCCAGGACGTAAGGTAAAGTCTAGTTACTAGGCTGAGGAAGCGTCCTCCGAAGGTTCTGGCGAGCAGAGTCAGGGCGGGCAATACGACGTATACAGCAGTACGCTCTGTATGCGAGACTAAGTAAAGGGTGATTTCTTTATGGCATCAGTCCCCATACCCCTCTCTTATATGTTTTATTGCTTTGTCCTAAACATCAATTATGAATATCAGATTATGATTTTATGAATAGTTGTTTTGTATGTTGAAGTTATTATGTTTTTCCGGAAATAGCCACCTGCTAAATAATCATTATGTCTGCATGTCTAATGTAGTTTCTTTTAAACTAAAATAGGGTTATAGACAATTCCTAACCACGGTCTATTCATAACCTGTTTAGTTTAACAAGCATCAATTAGTATTGGTGTCTGCCATACTAGATAAAATAACATGCTGAACACCTGGCTTGTTAGAGTAGTCTAGGTAGGCTGAGTAGAGCGTTATGCCAGCGATTACGAGCCTTCAGAGTGATCCCCGAAAGTGACATAGGGCTTTCATAACTGTCTTTGTTCGTACCGTGAGTAGGGCCGTTTACCTTAATGATAGGGGGCGGTAGCATAGAGACTCAGATGTGGTACACCTTTAGACACAGAACATAGTTGCATTCCAGGCTAAGATATATCTAAAACACTCGAATATAGGTAAATCAACATATAGGAACAGTATAACATAGAATCAGAACTTATCTTTAAAACACTTCTAGGGTTAATTAGACTTGAACCTAGTGGAGAATGGATCACCCTCTCATCAAAGTGTTTGATGAAGATTGCATAACTGGATCATAAGATAAGAGTTAGGATAAGAGGCTAGTTACTACTAAGCCGTTGCCACTTCCCTGGGAGTACGATAATTAACTTAGTAAAATCGTAGATACTTTCCAATAGACTAGCTACACGATAGGTACTCTTCCTTAGATTCTGGCTGATTAAGTGACACCATAAGACTAAACGTGACAATTAGTCAATCACAGTCCTTAATTCATAATCGACATAGGGTAAAATAACACCTATTTAGTACGTCAACCGGAATCGCATCAGATTTTTGGCGCCGTTGCCGGGGAACATATCATAATGAATTTAGGATTCCTGATCAAAATTCTAGAGACTTATGCTAGGTAACTGTAGTAACCTAGACCTTAGATCTACACTTATCTTATACCAGTTAGACAATCAGTTTCCGAAATATAGGATTATCATAACTAATTAATTTTAGATGTTATCTGGAATTAAGACATTTAGGATAATCAAATTTTAGAAAATCATTCTAAAACCATATTGAGGGAATTTAATTGCTTTCAAAATATTAAAAGAATTTTTTTTTTTAAATCTAAAAATCCGAAAAAAATTGTACTTTTTCTTGTTTAACGGTAAGTTATTCTCTTTTCCCTATCTTTTGTGTTTTCTCCTTGTGAATAGTTGTTTTGTTTTGTTTTCTCTTTCTTCCAAGTTTTTCTTTAGTTTTCACTCTCCCTGTAACCTCACTAACCAGTTTGCTCAGGCTAAAACGTGTTCTTCTCTGTAGTTGCATGACTCGATCTTCAGAAGCTAACCTTGAAACACCAGTTGAAAATCCTGAACGAATCATTCGCACAGCTAATAGGCGAAGAACAGAAATGGCTGCTGAAAGACCTACCCTTGAATCCTACATCCAGCCACACCCGAACCGGGACGGGCGTCCCGAGCCGCCAGAAGCTGTCCCCATCAAATATTTTCATAGATTTTCACGCTCCGGAAGCTACTATAATACCACCCCAGCCTCCAGCAGTTGAATTCATCCCTCTCCACTCGATCTGAGTCATTAAGTGGTTTCCAGTTACAGTTTTCCAGTACAAACTCACTCAGAGACTCAGATCTCAGTTTTCTTTCTTATTAGTGTTTTGTTTTAGTTTCTGAGAAATAGTCTCAGATCTTAGGTTTCTATAGATAGGTTTGTTTCCGGTATTCATAGAATACCCGGGGTTTCGTTAGGAGACCTAAGAGAGCTCTAGGCGTTCGAAGAGTCAGTCCACAGGCTAGGCTAAGCCCAGGACGTAAGGTAAGTCTAGCTACTAGGCTGAGGAAGCGTCCTCCGAAGGTTCTGGCGAGCAGAGTCAGGGCGGGCAATACGACGTATACACAGTACGCTCTGTATGCGAGACTAAGTAAAGGGTGATTTCTTTATGGCATCAGTCCCCATACCCCTCTCTTATATGTTTTATTGCTTTGTCCTAACATCAATTATGAATATCAGATTATGATTTTATGAATAGTTGTTTTGTATGTTGAAGTTATTATGTTTTTCCGGAAATAGCCACCTGCTAAATAATCATTATGTCTGCATGTCTAATGTAGTTTCTTTTAAACTAAAATAGGGTTATAGACAATTCCTAACCACGGTCTATTCATAACCTGTTTAGTTTAACAGGCATCAATTAGTATTGGTGTCTGCCATACTAGATAAAATACATGCTGAACACCTGGCTTGTTAGAGTAGTCTAGGTAGGCTGAGTAGAGCGTTATGCCAGCGATTACGAGCCTTCAGAGTGATCCCCGAAAGTGACATAGGGCTTTCATAACTGTCTTTGTTCGTACCGTGAGTAGGGCCGTTTACCTTAATGATAGGGGCGGTAGCATAGAGACTCAGATGTGGTACAACCTTTAGACACAGAACATAGTTTGCATTCCAGGCTAAGATATATCTAAAACACTCGAATATAGGTAATCAACATATAGGAACAGTATAACATAGAATCAGAACTTATCTTTAAAACACTTCTAGGGTTATTAGACTTGAACCTAGTGGAGAATGGATCACCCTCTCATCAAGTATTTGATGAAGATTGCATAACTGGATCATAAGATAGATTAGGATAAGAGGCTAGTTACTACTAAGCCGTTGCCACTTCCCTGGGAGTACGATAATTAACTTAGTAAAATCGTAGATACTTTCCAATAGACTAGCTACACGATAGGTACTCTGCCTAGATTCTGGCTGATTAAGTGACACCATAAGACTAAACGTGACAATTAGTCAATCACAGTCCTTAATTACATAATCGACATAGGTAAATAACACCTATTTAGTACGTCAACCGGAATCGCATCAGATTTTTGGCGCCGTTGCCGGGGAAATATCATAATGAATTTAGGATTCCTGATCAAAATTCTAGAGACTTATGCTAGGTAACGGTAGTAACCTAGACCTTAGATCTACACTTATCTTATACCAGTTAGACAATCAGTTTCCGAATATAGGATTATCATAACTAATTAATTTTAGATGTTATCTGGAATTAAGACATTTAGGATAATCAAATTTTAGAAATCATTCTAAACCATATTGAGGGAATTTAATTGCTTTCAAATATTAAAAGAATTTTTTTTTTTAAAATCTAAAAATCCGAAAAAAATTGTACTTTTTCTTGTTTAACGGTAAGTTATTCTCTTTTCCCTATCTTTTGTTTTCTTTTGTTTCTTTCTTTCTCCTTGAATAGTTGTTTTTTTTTTTTCTCTTTCTTCCAGTTTCTTTAGTTTTCACTCTCCCTGTAACTCACTAACCAGTTTGCTCAGGCTAAAACGTGTTCTTCTGTAGTTGCATGACTCGATCTTCAGAAGCTAACCTTGAAACACCAGTTGAAATCCTGAACGAATCATTCGCACAGCTAATAGGCGAAGAACAGAAATGGCTGCTGAAAGACCTACCCTTGAATCCTACATCCAGCCACAGACGATCCCAGTCTCATCTGCCATCCGAATCCCTGGGAACCCTCGCTATGATCTGAAACCGAATGTGATCCAGCTGATTATAAATCGAGTTCAGTTTGGAGGAACTGCAGCCGAGAATCCGCTGGAACACCTATCTGATTTCTCTTCTCTCTGCGAAGGCCTCAAGGGAGATCATACTGCAGAAATAACTAAACTCAACCTGTTTCCCTACTCACTTAGGGACAGAGCTAAGAGATGGTTGGCCCAGCTACCTACTAACTCCATCACCTCATGGGACGAGTTAAGCAAAGCCTTCCTAGAAGAGTACTACTCTGCAGCAAGAGTCCTAGAATATCGAAGGGCTCTGTCTAGTTTCACTCAAGCTGCTGATGAGACAGTGATCGAAGCTTGGGACAGATTCAAGGAGCTACTCAGGCTCTGCCCCCAACATGGACTTACCGAGGCATTGCTGATTCAGCAATTTTACGGGGGTATGTCAGACATGGGTAAGCAAATTCTCGATGGACTCAATCCTCAGAGCGGTTTCAATGGAATGAGTGATGTAGATGCTAGAAACGCTCTGGAGAGACTCTACAGGAACAGCAAGAATTGGCGCACAAGTGGCCGAGCTAAGAAGCAACCAGTAAATGCGGTCGTTGCCTCCACTGATGATCAATTTGAGGCACTGAAGGCCAGCATTACTAATCAGCTGAATGCTTTCCAACAAGGGAAAAGCATTCAGTCAGTATACCAAGTCTGCGAGTTTTGCCAAGGACCACATTTCAGTGGGGATTGTTATGGTAATGGGATATTAACTGTCCCAGAAGAGATGGAACAAGTGGACGCAGTAAATTCTGCTCCTATAGGAAATACCTACAATCCCACTTGGAAGAACCATCCGGGATTTAGCTGGAGAAACAATCCCGGGGCTACTAACTTCCAGAAAAGAGTACCTCAGCAGCTGCCATATCCGCAGAATCAGCAAGTTGCTCTGCCTGCACCAAGGAACTACATCGTTCCAGCTGATCCCATGCAAGAATTTAGAGACATGCTGAAGAGCATTTCCGACTCCAACAAGGAAATGATAGAGTCCAACAGAAAGATTCAGGAAGCTCACGCAGAAAGAATCCAGCAGAACGAGAATAGACAGAAGCAGACCGAGCAAACAATCAGAAACACACAAGCTGCTATACAAACTTTAGAGAGGCAGATGGGTCAACTATCCACCCATTTCTCTCACAGGTCCCAGGGAACGCTACCAAGCAACACTGAGACCAACCCTCAAACTGAATGCAAGACCATCACTCTAAGATCTGGTAAAATTCTATCTCCATCTCCACCCAAACCATCTGACCCTCCTATTCTTGTGCAGGAACCAGAAGAAGGCTCCAAGGACCCAACGCCGACGGAGGTCGAAATCGAAGTAGCAAGGAAAGGGAAGACGGAGTTTATTCCTGAGTACCGGCCAAAAGTACCTTACCCTGCCAGACTTATGCACAATAAAGATAAGGAGCAATTTGAAAAGTTTCTTAGGAATTTTAGTCAGATTCATGTTAATTTACCTTTACTTGATGTTATTTCTGAAATGCCAAAGTATGCTAAGTTTTTAAAAGAAGTTGTTAGTAATAAAAGAAAATTTGACATGGACAAGGTGGTTCTTAATGAAGAATGTTCGGCGGTTCTGTTGAATAAACTACCGTCTAAACAGAAAGATCCTGGTTGTTTTACCTTGCCATGTACAATTGGAAATATTACTAACATGCATGCATTAGCAGACTTAGGAGCTAGTATTAATCTTATGCCATCTAGTTTATTTGATAAATTAGGATTGCATGATTTGAAAACGACTAGGATGTGCATACAACTTGCAGACAGGACAGTCAAAATCCCCAAGGGAATAATTGAAGACCTCTTAGTAAAGGTCGGAAAATTTGTATTTCCTGTGGATTTCGTTGTCATGGACATGAATGGGGAAGGAGGAGTGCCCCTGATCCTAGGTCGACCATTTCTAGCCACCTCAAAAGCATTAATAGACGTCAGTAATGGTCAAATCAAGTTAAGGGTAGGAAATGATGACGTCACTTTTGATCTAAATGAGACCCTTAGGTATCCCATGCATTTAGATGATACTTGTTTTTGTGTGGATGCCATGGAACACTTGATTGCAATTAACGTGACAGACCTATGCTCAAACTATCAAATTCTAAGTGAGGACTCCCTAGAATTAGAGGAGTCTGAACTTAGCTCTTCTGAAAATGAAATTACTTCTGATAGTTTCACTGAGATAGGTGATGATGAGATGAAGAAAGAGCGAACCTCGTTTGAAGATCCACCAGACTTGGAACTGAAGGAACTACCCACTCATCTGTGCTACGAATTCCTAGATGACAACAAGAAACTTCCCATTATTCTTGCAGCTGATCTGACTGCAGAACAAAGGAAGCTGACTGTGGACATGTGCAGAAAGCATAGAAGAGCCTTTGCCTACAAAATTGCGGATATCCCAGGTATTAATCCAAGCTTTTGTTCGCATAAGATTCTTCTAGAAAATGAGTATAAGCCATGTGTGCAACCTCAAAGGAGGTTGAATCCTAATGTGTGTGATGTTGTTAAGAAAGAAGTCATTAAACTGTTAGATGCAGGACTTATCTACCCTATCTCGATAGTGAGTGGGTAAGCCCGGTGCAGGTAGTACCTAAGAAAGGCGGTATAACAGTTGTTAGGAATGAGCATAATGAACTAATCCCTACAAGAACTGTAACTGGTCATCGTGTATGCATAGACTATAGAAAATTAAATACGGCCACACGAAAAGATCACTTTCCCCTTCCTTTTATTGACCAAATGTTAGAAAGATTATCTGGACACATGTTTTATTGCTTTCTTGATGGGTTTTCTGGTTATTTTCAAATTCCTATTTCCCCTGAGGACCAGCATAAAACTACATTCACATGCCCTTTCGGAACATTTGCATATAGAAGGATGCCTTTTGGTTTGTGTAATGCACCTGCTACATTTCAACGTTGTATGACTGCTATCTTTGAGGACATGTTAGGAAAATCTATGGAAGTATTTATGGATGACTTTTCTGTTTTTGGAAATTCATTTGAGGTTTGTCTAAAGAACTTGGAGTTAATGTTGAAACGTTGTATAAAATCTAACCTGGTTTTAAATTGGGAAAAATGCCACTTCATGGTAAAAGAGGGAATCGTTTTAGGACATAAGATCTCACACCTAGGTATGGAAGTAGATAAGGCAAAAATTGAAGTAATTTCAAAACTACCTCCTCCCAAAAATGTGAGAGCCGTTAGGAGTTTTTTGGGACACGCTGGCTTTTATCGTAGGTTCATAAAAGATTTTTCATTAATAGCCAGGCCGTTGACCAATTTACTCAGGAAAAGATGTTCCATTTGTCTTTGATGAGAAATGTCTAAAAGCTTTTAATAGACTTAAGGAACTCTTAACTACTGCACCTATCATGACATCACCTGATTGGAGTCTACCTTTTGAGCTTATGTGTGATGCTAGTGACTATGCAGTAGGAGTAGTTTTAGGACAAAGACATGATAAGAAGTTTCATGTAATATATTATGCTAGTAAAACCTTAACTGATGCTCAGGAAAATTACACTACGACAGAAAAGGAATTATTAGCAGTAGTATATGCATTTGATAAGTTTCGATCCTATCTAGTCCTGTCTAAAACTATTGTTTATACTGATCATTCGGCACTAAAATACTTGTTTAATAAAACCGACGCAAAACCAAGATTGATTAGATGGGTTTTATTGCTTCAAGAATTTGACATAGAAATCCGGGATAAGAAAGGGGCAGAAAACTTAGCCGCAGACCATTTGTCTAGGTTAGAAAATCCGACCCTAGAAGCCATTGATGAAACAATCATATCTGATAAATTTCCGGATGAGAATCTATGTGCATTATTTGCTAGTTTCTCACCCCCTTGGTTTGCAGATATAGCAAATTACTTGGCAGCCCGGACTCTCCCTAGTGATATCACTGCTCAACAAAGAAGAAAATTCTTTGCTGACCTGAAATATTACTATTGGGAAGATCCTTTTCTATTTAAAATATGTGCAGATCAGATGATCAGAAGATGTGTATCTCAAGAAGTTTCCGAATTCTGGAACACTGTCACTGCGGACCAACAGGCGGTCACTTAGCTGCAACTAATACGGCCCGAAAAGTATTAGAAGCAGGCTTTTACTGGCCCACCATATTCAAAGACGCCGCATTTACAGGATCGTGCGATGCCTGTCAGAAAGCGGGAACCATATCTTCTCGAGATAATCTACCCCAACAGGTAATTCAAAGTGTAGAAATATTTGACATATGGGGTATAGATTTCATGGGTCCGTTTCCTTCCTCTTTTGGTATGAAGTACATCTTAGTAGCTGTAGAATATTTTTCAAAATGGCCTGAGGCACAGGCCCTACCTACTAATGATGCTCGAGCCGTATGCAGATTCCTTAAGCAGATTTTCGCCAGGTTTGGATGTCCAAAAGCCCTAATCAGTGATCGAGGTACGCACTTCTGCAACTCTCAATTGCAGAAAGTACTCCAGCATTACGGAATTCAGCATCGCATTTCCACAGCCTACCATCCTCAAACCAACGGGCAGGCTGAGGTAACCAATAGGGGAATAAAGAGAATCCTAGAAAAGACCGTGGGTGTTAACCGTAAGGATTGGTCCAATAAACTGGAGGATGCATTATGGGCCTTCCGTACAGCGTACAAGACCACTACGGGGTTCTCACCCTATCGACTAGTCTACGGAAAAGCATGCCACCTTCCGGTTGAACTTGAACATAAAGCTTACTGGGCAGTACGAAAATGCAATCTCGACGATAACTTGACTAAGGAACACCGGATTTTACAGCTCAACGAATTGGATGAGTGGAGGCTCAAAGCATATGAGAACTCACATCAGTTCAAAATGACAAGTAAACTCCGGCATGACAGACGACTCAGAGCCCAGAAAAATTTTGAACCAGGTGATAAGGTATTGTTATACAACTCACGTTTAAAATTTTTCCCAGGAAAGCTGCGTAGCTATTGGTCAGGACCGTTCACAATCAAGGAAGTATCACCTTTCGGAGCATGTGACATCATGGATTCTGACGGTATTGTTCAAAAAGTAAACGGACAACGCCTAAAGATTTACAGAGAGCCGTTTGACTCGTCCGAGCAGATTGTGGACTTCACAGACTAAGGGAGTATCTCTTTCATTTTATTTCTTGTTTTTGTTATTTCTATGTTCCTTCTTACCCGTAGTTAGTTGAATAAGTGTGGGGTAAGGATCTTTTAATTGTGTTTTATTTCTTGTTTTTTTCATTTTCAATAAGTGTGGGGTAATTAGCTATGCATGAACACTGAGGACAGTGCCAAACTTAAGTGTGGGGTAGCAGTGCACAGTGCACTGTAGCAGTTTGAAGTTTGAAAATTTTCGCATGCTTTTGCTTGTTTTCCCTGTATTTTCACACCCTTCCAAAAATTTCAAAATTTTTCCGTCTTTCAGACTTCTAAATGCAGTATGCTTGGTTAAACAAATTGCTTATGTCTATGATATGTAGGTAGTATGTTATGGTTAGTAGGAGATAATTGATAGCTATCTTGGACTAATTGATTAGGAATAGGGAATTCCTGATAACTGAGCACAACCTTGTCTGGATTAGAGACCTCAACCAATTGCCTATTCGAGACTTAACTAGATAAAATTAGACCAGTTGTGGATATATTGGCAGTTAGAATGACTAGATGAGACTCTGAGCTAAAAGTGAAAAGAACTTAAGGAAGTTAATTACAATAGGGTAGTTTGCCAGCGGCCTTCGCTACTCGAGCACCACTCCTTCGGGGAACTTAAAGCCTGATGCCCTAAGGTCGTGTAGATCTGGGAGTCATCGGAGTGGGACTCGCTACATGGGTAGTTGAAGTTGACGTGTTCTAAGCAAACTCGAAATACCCTGAATCTATAAAGAAAATAACTAAGTGCTAAAACATTAAAAATCTGATCACCAAAGCTCAGAACTCAGAAAGTTATCTGTTGTCAGTATGTCTAGCGATAGGTCGAAGTATTATCTGGTAGCAGTTAAGATAAGAGTTCATTGTGTTGACTATCTGGTCTAGACTAGTACACACACTACACATCAGGAAGACCCTGTGACTAAGAAAAAAGTCCAACCTAGTTGTTGATTTTTTTCTGCCTGATCATAACAAACTACTAGAGACATGTGAGACCTTGTCATAGCAACCTAACCAATCAGACCTGTGTTAAGAATTGTCTGAAGAATTTTTGGAATAAAAACATGATTAGGAATTTAAGTGACTGCACTACGGTTTAAAATCACTAACTCCATGTAGACTTTGCTTGAGGACAAGCAAAAAGCTAAGTGTGGGGTTATCTGATACGCGAAAATCGTATCACATTTTTAGCATGTTTTTATATATGTTTTAATGTGAAATTGAGAGTAAATTGACATTAATTGTTTACTATTTACTTGATTTCACGGTTTTTATGATTTTGGAAGTGTCAGGTGAAAAGTAGACGAAAACAGCAAATTCTGGGGCAAAAACGCAATTTTTGGAAATGTTGACCCGGTCAAAGGTCCGGGACGGGCGTCCCGACCCGGTCAAACCGCCAGGACGGGCGTCCTGAACCGGGACGGGCGTCCCGAACCTGGTCAACAATCAGGACGGGCGTCCCGAGCCGCCAGAAGCTGTCCCACATCGAATTTTTTAGAATTTTCACTCCGGGAAGCTGCTATAAATACCCCAGGCCTCCAGCAGTTGAATTCATCCCTCTCCACTCGATCTGAGTCATTAAGTGGTTTCCAGTGTACAGTTTTCCAGTACACAACTCACTCAGAGACTCGGATCTCAGTTTTCTTTCTTATTAGTGTTTTGTTTTAGTTTCTGAGAAATAGTCTCAGATCTTAGGTTTCTATAGATAGGTTCGTTTCCGGTATTCATAGAATACCCGGGGTTTCGTTAGGAGACCCTAAGAGAGCTCTAGGCGTTCGAAGAGTCAGTCCACAGGGCTAGGCTTAAGCCCAGGACGTAAGGTAAAGTCTAGCTACTAGGCTGAGGAAGCGTCCTCCGAAGGTTCTGGCGAGCAGAGTCAGGGCGGGCAATACGACGTATACAGCAGTACGCTCTGTAGGCGAGACTAAGTAAAGGGTGATTTCTTTATGGCATCAGTCCCCATACCCTCTCTTATATGTTTTATTGCTTTGTCCTAAACATCAATTATGAATATCAGATTATGATTTTATGAATAGTTGTTTTGTATGTTGAAGTTATTATGTTTTTCCGGAAATAGCCACCTGCTAAATAATCATTATGTCTGCATGTCTAATGTAGTTTCTTTTAAACTAAAATAGGGTTATAGACAATTCCTAACCACGGTCTATTCATAACCTGTTTAGTTTAACAGGCATCAATTAGTATTGGTGTCTGCCATACTAGATAAAATAACATGCTGAACACCTGGCTTGTTAGAGTAGTCTAGGTAGGCTGAGTAGAGCGTTATGCCAGCGATTACGAGCCTTCAGAGTGATCCCCGAAAGTGACATAGGGCTTTCATAACTGTCTTTGTTCGTACCGTGAGTAGGGCCGTTTACCTTAATGATAGGGGGCGGTAGCATAGAGACTCAGATGTGGTACACCTTTAGACACAGAACATAGTTGCATTCCAGGCTAAGATATATCTAAAACACTCGAATATAGGTCAATCAACATATAGGAACAGTATAACATAGAATCAGAACTTATCTTTAAAACACTTCTAGGGTTAATTAGACTTGAACCTAATGGAGAATGGATCACCCTCTCATCAAAGTATTTGATGAAGATTGCATAACTGGATCATAAGATAAGAGTTAGGATAAGAGGCTAGTTACTACTAAGCCGTTGCCACTTCCCTGGGAGTACGATAATTAACTTAGTAAAATCGTAGATACTTTCCAATAGACTAGCTACACGATAGGTACTCTGCCTTAGATTCTGGCTGATTAAGTGACACCATAAGACTAAACGTGACAATTAGTCAATCACAGTCCTTAATTAATCATAATCGACATAGGGTAAAATAACACCTATTTAGTACGTCAACCGGAATCGCATCATTTAACCAAGCATACTGCATTTAGAAGTCTGAAGGACGGAAAAATTTTGAATTTTTTTTGGAAAGGTGTGAAAATACGGGGAAAACAAGCAAAATCATGCAAAAATTTTGTCAACTGCTACAGTGCACCATGCACTGCTACCCCACACTTAAGTCTGACACTGTCCTCAGTGTTCATGCATAGCTAAACTACCCCACACTTATTTGAAAACAAGAAGAAATGAAAACAAAACAAAGAACTCTTACCCCACACTTATTTGACTAATTAAGGGTAAGAGAGAAAATAAAACTAGAAGCATAATGGAAATAACAAAACAGAACACAAAGCAAAGAAAACAAAAGTAAAGGATCATGAGGATTAGAAAAACTCCCTTCATGTCGCGAGCAGAAGAGTCTTCTCTGATCTGTCAATTGGCTCTTCACCTTAGCCATGTGCTATTGCTGAGGTGTTCTTGACTCTGCAAGCTCTAGATATTGGAACGGATGACGCCAGCTCTGATCCTTCATTGTCGAGCTCTAGGTAGTGGCATATCCATTTGATGAATGACTCAAGCCCCAAGGACTGTTTCCTCGAATCATCTGCAAAGTTTCTCGTAATCTTAGCAATGTGTCCAGAAGGAACGTGTCTAGGAATAAGATTTCTTGGGATTTGTGTGCCTTCCTACCAATGTTAGTAAAGGTATTGCATGCAAATCTCGAATGGAAGAAAGGATACCTGAAGTTTTGGCGAAGCTGTGGTGGTAGGGGGCTCCAGTTGTGTAGATCTGGGCCCAAGTATTTGAGACTTCCTCGGGGAAGTTTCTCACAGCTGATTGGTATGCAGGGAATGCAAGCTCCTCCATTGCTATGCTCCCGACACAATGCCAAATTCCTCTATATCTGTCGATCGTTCGTTACCTCTTGGTAGATCACTTGCTTGCACTGGTTTGGCTTTAATTGTTGCCAATATCTCATCTATTGATTCCGCGGGTAGGGGTTTTGCTGTGGTGGTATCTTCTGAAAGTTTCCATCTTCCGAATTATTCCTCAGCTAAGTCCCGTATCATTCCTCCAGCTGGAATTGTATGCATTTCCCATTGGAGTAGCATTCTGCAGTAACCTACTCCTACCTCTTTTTGGAATGGTTCGTATTTGATTCCCATAGCAATCACTACTAAAGTGTGGTACTTAGCAGACTTCACAGATTTGATACACAGACTGAACGTTTCTTCCTAAGACATTGGCACTCTGAATCTAGAAAACAACTTCTCATAGAATCTGCACATGACTTTAACATCATTAGTAGGTAATGCCTGTACTTCAGGCCATTTTGAAAAAGTGTTCCGCGACTACTATGATGTAATTAGTGTTAAAGGAAGAAAGGAAAAGGATTCGAAATACCCCTGATATCAAAGGTTGCAACATTCTATGTATGTTGCTAGGGTAGATGATCTCTGGAAGATGTGTTACCTATTATTTGGCAAGCATCGCAGGACTGTATCAGAGATACAAAATCCTTGAATATGGTGGGTCAACAAGATCCTGCTTTCAACACCTTCCGGACAGTGTTGATAGTAGTCAATTGGCCTCCCGTAGATTCTTTAGGGCAATGCTCCAAAATCTTATGTCCTTCGTCTTCTGAGATACGTCTTCTGATCACTTACCCTGCAATGATTCAAAATAGAAAAACGGATCTCCCTAGTAGTAACATTCCAAATCAACAAAGAATTTCTTCTTTTGTTGATAAGTCATATCACTTGGGAATAATTAGCAACTAGATAATTAGTAATATCAGTAAACTACGGAGGAGAATCATTATTCATAGCAAATAATTTCTCATTCAGAAGTTTATCAGATACTACTGTCTCGTCAATAGCTTCTAACTCGGGGTTTTCTAATCTAGACCAAAGGTTTGCTTTCTAGATATTTAGCCCTTTTTCTTATCCCGTCTTTCTATATCAAATTCAATAGAACTTAACTGATCAATCTTGGTTCATCATTAGTTTTATTGAACAGATATCTTAGAGTAAAGTAATCAGTGTATACTATTGTTTAGACTAGGCATGGCATGAATGTATCATAGGCATATGCAATAACTAGTAATCCCTTTTCAGTGGTGGTAAGGTTCTACTAGGCATCAGTAAAAGGTCTTACTTGCATAGTGTATAATATGAAGTTCTAATCATGCCTATTTCCTAAAACAATCATTACTACATGGTCACTAGCATCACATATTAATTCACAAAGCAAATTCCAATTAGGTGATGTCATAATGGTTGCAGTAATTCCTTTTCGTTTAAACAATCTCATCCATTTATCATCAAACAAAAGGAACATCCTTTCTCATTAGAATACTCAGAGGTCTGTCTATTAAAGAAAATTTTATTTCATGATTCCGTCTAATAAACTAAGCATGACCTAAGAAAAATCCATAATGATATGTCTTCCAGATTAAAATCTGAGCCAAAATTTGACAAATCAGGAAAATATTCTATCCTCATTTCCATTTTTATTTTTTCGAAATTAAATAATAGAGGAAAACACGAAAAAGAGAAACTAAGAAAACAACTAAGAAAGAACAAGAGATAGGGAAAAGAACAACTTACCATTGAGCAAGAAAAATACATTCTTTTTTGGATTTTAAATTTTTAACATTTTTTTTCTTTTTATATTTAATTTCAAAAGCAGTTAAATTTCCTCAATATAGTTTTAGAATAATTTTCTAAAATTGGGTTATCCTAAGTGTCTTAATTCCAGATAATATCTAAAATCAATTAGTTATGATAACCCTATATTTCGGAAACTGATTGTCTAACTAGTATAAGAGAAGTGTTGGGTTAAGGTCTAGGTTACTACCATTACCTATCATAAGTCTCTAGAATTTTGATCAGGAATCCTAAATTCATTATGATATTTCCCCGGCAACGGCGCCAAAAATCTGATGCAATTCCGGTCGATGTGCTAAATAGGTGTTATTTTACCCTATGTTGATTATGAATAATTAAGGACTGTGATTGACTAATTGTCGCATTTAGTCTCTATGGTGTCACTTAATCAGCCAGAACCTAAGGCAGAGTACCTATCGTGTAGCTAGTCTGTTGGAAAGTATCTACGATTTTATTAAATAAATATCGTACTCCCAGGGAAGTGGTAACGACTTAGTAGTAACTGGCCTTTATTCCTAACTCTTATCTTATAATCCAGTTATGCAATCTTCATCAATAATTTTGATGAGAGGGTGATTCATTCTCCACTAGGTTTAAGTCTAACTAAACCTGAAAAATGTTTTATAGACGAGATCCTGATTTTATGTTATACTGTTACTATACGTTGATTGACCTATATTCGAGTATTTTAGACATGTCTTGGCCTGGATTGCAACTATGTTCTGTGTCTAAAGGCTACCACATCTGAGTTTCAACGCTACCGCCCCATCGTTAAGGGTAACGGCCCTACTCACGGCTCGGACTAAAGTCAGCAATGAACGCCCTATGTCACTTTGGGGATCATACCGCTCGTCTCATAACCGCCGGCATAAGACTCTACTTAGCCTACCTAGACTACTTTCAACCAACAAGGTGTTCCGCAGATTATTTTATCTAGTATGGCAGACATCAATACTAATTGATGCCTGTTAAACTAAACAGGTTTGAATAGACCGTGGTTAGAAATTGTCTATAACCCTAATTTCAGATTAAAAGAACGGCAATAGACATGCAGACATAATGGATATTTAAGCAGGTGGCCATTTCTAGAAAAACATAATAACTTCAACATATATGACAAATATTCATAAAAACATAATCTGGTATTCAAATTGTTATTTGGACAAACACAATAACAACATATAAGAGAGGGACAGGGGGACCGATGCCATAAAGAAATCACCATTTACGAAGTCTCGCCGATGGAGCGTACTGCTGTATATGCCGTATTGCTTGACCCGACTCTGCTCGCCAGAACCGTCGGAGGACGCTTCCTCAGCCTAGTAACTGGGCTTTACCTTAATACCCAGCTTAAGCCCAGCCTTGTGGACTGACTCTTCGAATGCCTAGAGCCCTCTTAGGATCTCCTAACGAAATCCCGGGTATTCTATGAATACCAGAAACGAACCTATCTATGTAAGCCTAAGATCTGAGACTATTTCTCAGAAACTAAAACAAAACACTAACAAGAAAGAAAACTGAGATCCGAGTCTCTGAGTGAGTTGTGTACTAGAGAAGTGTACACTGGAAACCACTAAATGACTCAGATCGAGTGGAGAGGAATGATTTCAACTGCTGGAGGCCTGGGGTATTTATAGCAGCTTCCCGGGATGATTTTTCATCAAAACTTCGATGTGGGACTGGATCTGGGGGTTCGGGACGCCCGTCCCGGTGCTTTGACTGGGTCGGGACGCCCGTCCTGACCCTTTGACCAAGTCAACATTTCCAAAAATTGCGTTTTTGCCCCAAAATTTGCTGTTTTCGTCTACTTTTCACCTGACACTTCCAAAATCATAAAAACTGTGAAATTAAGTAAATAATAAACATTTAAGATCAATTTACTCTCAATTTCACCCTAAATCATATATAAAAACATGCTAAAAATGTGATACGATTTTCGCGTATCAGTGTACTCACCCCTACCTTGGGATGATCCTTCTCATCTGTCGGATTAAAGTACCCATGAACGGTTCCCTATGTCACTTCGGTATCATGTCACTTAACCCTAGGATTGGCCTAGCGTACAAACTCAGCTTTATTAGGGCACTCTAACAAACATGGTGATCTATTTTGTTATTTATTCCTAATATGGCAGACCTTTTACAGTCTGTTAAACTAAACCGGTTATGATTCAGACCTTGGTTAGGAGTTGTCTATAACCCTAGTTTAATTTAAAAGGACAAGACAGTTCAACATTCATAATGATAATTCTAGCTCTATGATCTTCTCAGGAAAATGGATAGCATCTCAAATTGTAAAACATGTATGATATATAAATTCAGTATCAAATCAATATCCAGATAAAACAATTCATAAACATACAGAAACTTGTCTAGGGGACCCACTATCATAAAGTAGTCACCACTTTATGCAGATCCAGCTGGTGCTGCAGCTCCTATACGCTTCTGATTGCTCGATCCTACTATGCTCGGCAAAGCCTTCGGAGAACGCTTCCCAAACATAGTAGCAATTGCTTTACCTTACATCCCGGGCTTAAGCAAATTGCCCTAATCTGACTAAGAACACGTACCCTATCTCTCTCTTAGGATCTCCTAACGAAATCCCGATATTCTGTGATACCAAAAACGAACCCTATCTAGTCGTAATCTAAGATTCTAAGACAAACTCTCAGAAAGCAAAGAAAATGAGAAACTCTCGTATACTAAACTACTTGAATGAAACACTTGAGATCACTCAATGACTTGTATACTGTAGAAAAATGTATACTTGAAGTCACTGAATGATTCAGATCCAGTGGAGAGGGATGATTTCAACTATTGGAGGCTTGAGGTATTTATAGCAGCTTTCTGGAGTGAATTTCTCCAAAAATTTCGATGTTGGACAACTTCTGGTGCTCTGGATGCCCGTCCCGAGCTTGGGACGGCCGTCATGGTGCTTTAACTGGATCGGGACGCCCGTCCCGAACTCAGCATAATTTTTGCCCCAAAATTTACTGTTTTCGTGCAATTTGCTCCTGAAACTTCCAAAATCGTAATTTTTGCAATTTTATGTCAATTTGATTCAATTAAGATTAAATACATTCGAATATTGCCCTATTTTGTGTCTAAAAAACATGCTAAAAAGGGGATATGATTTGTGCATATCAAATAACCCCACACTTAGCTTTTTGCTTGTCCTCAAGCAAAGTCTATATGAAATTATTGACATTCTAAGTCATAGGTGCAATCACTCAAATGTCCTAGCAATATTTTTAGCCAAAATTTATCACTGAGTCAGATGATTCACAAAACAGGCCTGACTTATCAAGTTGCTATGAAAAGGTCTTAAATGTCTGGCAGATTATCATTGTCATGCAGATGCAACAACGCAATAACTCGACTGAACTCCACTCTTAGTCACGAGGTCTTCCTGATGTGTAGTGTGTGTACTAATCTAGACTAGATTGTCAACACAATATAGTCTTCTCTTAACTCTTGCCAGATAATACTTTGACCAATCGTCGAATATACTAGCAACAAACAACCTTCTGAGTTCTGTGCTTTGTTGTCAAGGCTTTTCAATTATAATTTTCAATAAAAGAACACACTGGCCAATGTATTTTTAGATTGATTGTTCAGGGTATTTTTGTGTTCGCTTTCACACATCAACTTTAACTACCCAGGTAGTGAGTCCTACTCCGATGACTCTCAGATATGTACGACCTTAGGGCATCAGGCATTAAGTTCCCTTAAGAAGTGGTGCTCGAGTAGCAAAGGACGTTTGCAAACTACCCTATTTGTTTAACTTTTTCACTTCCAACTCATAGCATCATCTAGTCATTCAAATTGCTAATACATCCTCAACCGGTCTAATATTATTTAGTTAAGTCTCGAAAAGGTATTTGGTTGATATCTCTAATCCAAACTAGGTTGTGCTCAATTATCAGGAATTCCCTATTTCTAATTGAGGAATTCAGTAAAGTTATCAACTTGTTTCCTACTGATCATAATGCTCTACTCAACATATATCATAGACATAAGTATTTCTTAAACCAATCAATACTGAATTTGAAGTATGAAAGAGTGAATGTTTTTTGGAAGGGTGCAATTTTAGTGAGAAATATGGGAAAACATGCAAATTATGACTACTATAGTGTACTGTACACTGCTACCCCACACTTAAGGTTTACACTATCCTCAGTGTTCATGCATATCCTATTACCCCACACTTATTTGAAAAACAAAAGCTGGAAAAACAAACAAACAAAATTCTTACCCTACACTTATTTGAGAAATAAGAGTTTAAAAACAAAAATAGGAAAAACAAAAACACGAAATGAGGATAAAAAGATAAGGAAAATAAAATAAAATAAAATAAAAGTAGAGGAGGATGAGGATTAGAAAAACTCCCTTCATGACTCGAGCAGAAGGTCTTCTCTGATCTGTCAATTGGCTCTTCACCTCAACCATCGATGCTCTTGTAGATTCAACTTTGGGGTATGAGTTCCTCAGTTTTATGGATGCCTTCTCAGGCTATCACCAAATCAGCATGTGGTCGCAAGACCAAATTCATACCTCTTTCCGAGCAGCCGGAGGTACCTACTGCTACAACGTAATACCTTTCGGGCTCAAGAATGCTGGAGCAACCTACCAAAGGATGATGAATAAAATCCTGCAACAACAAGTTGGAAGGAACGTAGAGACATATGTAGACGACATGGTCATCAAGACTAAACGCGGGAGTTCCCATCTGGAAGATCTAAGGGAAACGTTCACTACCTTGTCGGAGTACGGATTAATGCTCAATTCGTCGAAGTGCAACTTCGGAGTAAAATCAGGCAAATTCCTGGGGTTCATGATGTCAGAACGAGGTATCGAGGCTAACCCGCACAAGGTCGAAGCCGTGCTGACACTCGCCGAACCTCGGTGCGTCAAAGACATTCAATGCCTAAAAGGATGCAGAGCGGCATTAGGAAGGTTTATTTCCAAATCGACCGAAAGGTGCATACCGTTCTTTAAAACCTTGAAAACCTCAGGTAAAGCATTCTTATGGAGCGAAGAATGCACCAAGGCGTGAGCGGACCTAAAGGATTACTTGGCGAGATTACCCTTGCTAAGTGCGCCTGTCTCGGGCGAAGTATTGTATATGTACCTTCCTATCTCACAGTAGGCGATAGCCTCAGTTCTCGTAAGAAACTTGGAGGATAAACAGGTGCCGGTTTACTCGTCAGCCGAGTTTTGTGAGATGCCGAAGTACGTTATTCACAGATCGAAAAACTCGCATACACATTGGTCATTAGCACACGCAAGCTTCGTGCGTATTTTGAATCTCACACTGTTGTCATCTACACCAACCATCCACTGAAACAAATTTCCACAAATTCGACCAGTCTGGAAGGGTGTTGCAATGGTCCATCGAGCTATGTGGATATGATCTCAAGTTCACGCCACGAACGGTGATTAAAGCACAAGCCTTGTCGGATTTTCTCGCCTAGCTCTCCTTTACGGAAGCCCCATCCCTTGAAAATCCCGCACCGACGTTTGTACAAGGAAATGCCTGGACCATGATGGTAGACAGAGCAATCAACTCTCGGGGCACCGGAGTCGGCATCACGATGAAATCCCCCTTAGGACACTACGAAGAAGTCCGAAGTATAAGACTCGATTATCCTTTATCCAATAACCAAGCCGAATACGAAGCCCTTATCTTCGGCCTACATTGGGCTCTAGAGGTCGGCGTAGAAGCTTTGGACGTCTTCAGTGACTCTCAGGTCATCGTGGGACAAGTAAATCGCAAATACTATGTGAACTCCGATAACTTAAGGGGATATAAGTAGAAGGTCGACTGTCTGGTCGCTCAACTCTGCCACTTTTCACTCAAAAAGATAGACCGAAGTCAGAATGAATTGGCGGACAAACTAGCGAAGATAGCCTCGGGATAATCCCCCAATAGCTTGGGAGTAACAATAGAGTTGTTTTCCACTCCGGAGCCCATCCTGCCGTTGCAACAATCAACTAACGCTCCTACATGGATCGACGAGATAAGGGACTTTATAGCCTCGGACATTTTACCAGAAGATAAAAACAAGGCGAGGCAGATACGAAAGCGAGCTGCTCGGTATACAGTAATCAATGACACTCTATATCACCGTTATATCACCAGGCCTTTACTTCGCTGCATCCCACTGGATCTCACTCGGTCCGTGTTAGAAGAGATGCACGAAGGGATATGTGGTGGACATCCCGGATCAAGACCCCTCGCAGAGAAAATCATAAACCAGGGATTCTATTGGATAACATTGCGCAAGGATGCGGAGGACTTCGTCAAACGCTGCAAGGTCTGCCAGAAGTTTGGCAAGATACCTCGCCTACCTTCCATACCTCAAGCTCCCATCCTAGCCGCATGACCTTTTGACATGTGGGGATTTGACTTGATGGGCAAGTTTTCCAAATCTAGAGGAAGCGAATATTTGATAGTGGCTGTAGATTATTTCTCCAAATGGATAGAGGCGAAGTCAATGGTAGCCCCTACGGAAGAAAACACCCTTAACTTCTTGCATGACTTTATACTATGTAGGTATGGAGCACCGCGAGTAGTGGTAACCGACCATGGCACCCAATTTTCTGCCAAATTCATGATGGAGTGTACCCGCTTGGGAATCAAACATTGGAAGTCATCCGTCGACCATCCCCAGGGCAACAGACAGGCAGAGGCGGCGAACAAAATAGTTCTCATGGCATTAAAGAAAAACTTGGAGGGAAAGTCTAACAGATGGGTCGACGAGCTCCCAGTAACTCTCTGGGCAGTCCGAACTTTGGCTAGGGGCCCCACAGGGGAAACAGCGTACGCTTTGATATTTGGTTCCGAAGCAATAGCTCCAGCCGAACTCGCTCTCCCATCCTACAGGGTTTCCACCTACGATGCTGAAAGCAACAAGCGGTAGCGATGCTTAGATCTGGACCTACTGGAGGAAAGAAGGATAGCCGCTCGACTAAAGATGGAAGATTTTAAATAAAAAACTAAGCTTTCCCATGACAAGAATTTGGTGAAGAGTCCATTGCACATTGGCGACTGGGTATTAAGAAAGATCGAAGGGATAGCCAGGCAGATCAAGGCGAACAAGCTATCACCAAACTGGGAGGGTCCATACCTGATCAAGAGCGAAGTGCCCCCAGGGACTTTCCGTCTCATTGACCAGGAAGGGAAATTACTACCCAACCATTGGCACGCCAACCATTTGAAAAGATATTTTGTATAAATACCAAACAAGGTAAACACAATACTAGTTTTCTTCAATACAAATTAACGTGAAATATATCTTGTGTTGATAGCAGGAGTAACAGTTTTACCATCCTCACTTCGAGCTAACCTCGAAATTGGACTTCAATCATTCAACCATTCAGGAAATCCATCCTCACTTCGAGCTAACCTCGAAATTGGATTTCAAGTACTCAAGGAGTCCGTCCTCGCTTCGAGCTAACCTCAAAATTGGACTTCAATCATTCAGGAAATCCATCCTCACTTCAAGCTAACCTCGAATTTGGATTTCAATTACTCGAGGCTCATCCTCACTTCGAGCTAACCTTGAAATTGGATTCTGGATAGAGCGTGGTAATATTGGAGTTAATCCATGAGTTATCTCAATTGCAAACCACTCGCAACATTATCAAAACTTATTAAGTTTGAGGTTACAGGTTAACTTGATGTTTCGTTTCAAGGATTAATTCGTTCGGGGTTAAAAGGTTTCTTTTATTATTTATCACTTTTCAAGTCAGGATACTTCAAGCGCAAATGAAATAACAAAGACAAAAGTTAACAGAATTCTATTAAAAAAACAACAAAAATCCTATTATATTACAGTTGGAAGGGCTTCGGTTGAAGGAGCGGCCTCAGCCAAAGCACCCTCACTTTCTAAAATTATTCGCTCCACCACCAGGGTGGGCCTAACATCTTCAGCAACCTCGGTCTCTGGAACAGGGCCAACAGTCGACAGGGGCTCCGCCTGAATGGCCTCGGACTCCTCTAGTTGCTCTCAAAGCTGATCGCATAACTCTACCAGATCTGGGTGCACTGGTGCAGGCGGAGTCCATTGCCTACCCTCTTTCTTATCAGCAGCCACTATCTCCGCCAGTTCGCTCTCGGTGAATGGGACAAAGTCACAACTGCTCCTGAAATCGGGGTTGGTGTAGGATCCCTCGAAGGCCCTGCACATCAGCGCCTTGTCAGTGATAAGGTGGTGGAACTGTCGAAGTATGTGCGCACACCCCCTTTCATAGAATCCACTGGATTTTGAGTAGAGCTCATCCTCAAATGCTATGGAACTGCGGTAGATGTCCACCACCTTGGCAGTATAGTGATGGGGTTTCCGACCGACGTGCTAAATAGGTGTTATTTTACCCTATGTTGATTATGAATAATTAAGGACTGTGATTGACTAATTGTCACATTTAGTCTCTATGGTGTCACTTAATAAGCCAGAACCTAAGGCAGAGTATCTACGATTTTATTAAGTTAATTATCGTACTCCCAGGGAAGTGGCAACGGCTTAGTAGTAACTAGCCTTTTATCCTAACTCCTATCTTATGATCCAGTTATGCAATCTTCATCAAATACTTTGATGAGAGGGTGATCCGTTCTCCACTAGGTTTAAGTCTAATTAATCCTAGAAGTGTTTTATAGATGAGTCCTGATTCTATGTTATACTATTCCTATATGTTGATTGACCTATCTTCGAGTATTTTAGATGCATCTTAGCCTAGATTGCAACTATGTTTTGTGTCTAAAGGCGTACCACATCCGAGGTCTCTAATAAACCGGCCTACCTTAATGACGGCCCTACTCACGGTTCTGGACGAAGGCATCCATGAAAGCCCTATGTCACTTCGGGGATCATACCGCTTGCCCTAGCCGCCGGCATAATCGGACTCAGCTCGGCCCTACCTAGACTACTCTAACATGCAGGGTGTTCAACAGGTTATTTTATCTAGCATGGCAGACACCAATACTAATTGATGCTTGTTAAACTAAACAGGTTATGATTAGACCGTGGTTAGGAATTGTCTATAACCCTAACTTTAGTTTAAAAGAGCACATTAAACATGCAGACATAGTGAATGTTAAGCAGGTGGCTATTTCCGGAAAAATATAATAACGTCAACATATAAAACAACTATTCATAAAAAAATCGTAATCTCGTATTCATAATAAGTATTTAGAACAAAACAAAAACAACATATAAGAGAGGGACATGGGGACTGATGCCATAAAGAAATCACCCTTTACGTAGTCTCGCCGACGGAGCGTACTGCTGTATATGTCGTATTACTCGCCCTGACTCTGCTCGCTAGAACCTTCGGAGGACGCTTCCTCAGCCTAGTAACTGGGTTTTACCTTAATACCCAGCTTAAGCCTAGCCTTGTGGACTGACTCTTCGAACGCCTAGAGCCCTCTTAGGATCTCCTAACGAAATCCCGGGTATTCTATGAATACCAGAAACGAACCGATCTATAGAAACATAAGATCTGAGACTATTTCTCAGAAACTAAAACAAAACAATAATAAGAAAGAAAACTGAGATCCGAGTCTCTGAGTGAGGTCTGTACTAGAGAAGAGTACACTGGAAACCACTTAATGACTCAGATCGAGTGGAGAGGAATGAATTCAACTGCTGGAGGCCTGGGGTATTTATAGCAGCTTCCCAGGGTGATTTTTCATCAAATATTCGATGTGGGACTGGTTCTAAGGGTTCGGGACGCCCGTCCCGGATTGGGATGCCCGTCCTGATCTGTTGACCAGGTCGAGACGCCCGTCACGAGTCTTAGACGCCCATCCCGGTGGTTTGACTGGGTCGGGACGCCCGTCCTGACCCTTTGACCAAGTCAACATTTCCAAAAATTGCGTTTTTGCCCCAAAATTTGCTGTTTTCGTCTACTTTTCACCTGACACTTCCAAAATCATAAAAACCGTGAAATTGAGTAAATAACAAACAATTAAGATCAATTTGCCCTCAATTTCACCTGAAATCATACATAAAAACATGCTAAAAAGGTGATACGATTTTCGCGTATAAGATAACCCCACACTTAGCTTTTTGCTTGTCCTCAAGCAAAGTCTACCTGGAGTTAGTGATTCTAAATCGTAGTGCAGTCACTTAAATTCCTAGTCATATTTTTATTCCAAAAATTCTTCAGACAAGTCTTAACACAGGTCTGACTGGTTAGGTTGCTATGACAAGGTCTCAGATGTTTTTAGTAGCTTGTTATGATCAAGCAGAAAATAAATCAACAACTAGGTTGAACTTTTTTTCTTAGTCACAGGGTCTTCCTGATGTGTAGTGTGTGTACTAGTCTAGACCAGATAGTCAACACAATGTACTCTTGTCTTAACTACTACCAGATAACACTTCGACCCATCGCTAGACATATTAACAGCAGATAACTTTTTGAGTTCTGAGCTTTGGTGATCAGATTTTTAATGTTTTAGCATTTAGTTATTTTCTTTATAGATTCAGGGTATTTTGAGTCTGCTTAGGACACGTCAACTTCAACTACCCATGTAGCGAGTCCCACTCCGATGACTCCCAAATCTACACGACCTTAGGGCATCAGGCTTTAAATTCCCCGAAGGAGTGGTGCTCGAGTAGCGAGGGCTGCTGGCAAACTACCCTTATTTGATTAACTTCCTTTTGTTTCTTTTCACTTTTAGCTCAGAGTCTCATCTAGTCATTCTAACTGCCAATATATCCACAACTGGTCTAATTTTATCTAGTTAAGTCTCGAACAGGCAATTGGCTGAGGTCTCTAATCCAGACAAAGTTGTGCTCAGTTATCAGGAATTCCCTATTCCTAATCAATTAGTTCAGCAGTAGTCATCAATTATCTCCTACTAACCATAACATACTACCTACATATCATAGACGTAAGCAATTGTTTAACCAAGCATACTGCATTTAGAAGTCTGAAAGACGGAAAAATTTTGAAAAATTTTGGAAGAGTTTGAAAATACGGGGAAAACAAGCAAAAGCATGCGAAAAATTTTGCAAACTGCTACAGTGCACCGTGCACTGCTACCCCACACTTAAGTCTGGCACTGTCCTCAGTGTTCATGCATATCTAATTACCCCACACTTATTTGAAAACAAGAAATAAAACGCAAAGATTCTTACCCCACACTTATTCAACTAACTACGGGTAAGATGGAATCTAGAAATAACAAAACAAGAAAAAAATGAAAGAGATACTCCCTTAGTCTGTGAAGTCCACAATCTGCTCGGACGAGTCAAACGGCTCTTTGTAAATCTTCAGGCGTTGTCCGTTTACTTTTTGAATAATGCCGTCAGAATCCATGATGTCACATGCTCCGAAAGGTGATACTTCCGTGATCGTGAACGGTCCTGACCAACAGCTACGCAGCTTTCCTGGGAAGAATTTGAAACGTGAGTTGTACAACAATACCTTGTCTCCCGGTTCAAAATTTTTCTGGGCTCTGAGTCGTCTGTCATGCCGGAGTTTACTTGTCATTTTGAACTGATGTGAGTTCTCATAGGCTTTGAGCCTCCACTCATCCAATTCGTTGAGTTGTAGAATCCGGTGTTCCTTAGCTAAATTATCATCGAGATTGCATTTTTGCACTTCCCAGTAAGCTCTATGTTCAAGTTCAACCGGAAGGTGGCATGCTTTTCCGTAGACTAGTCGATAGGGTGAGAACCCCGTAGTGGTCTTGTATGCTGTACGGAAGGCCCATAATGCATCCTCCAGTTTATTGGCCCAATCCTTACGGTTAACACCCACGGTCTTTTCTAGGATTCTCTTTATTCCCCTATTGGTTACCTCAGCCTGCCCGTTAGTTTGAGGATGGTAGGCTGTGGAAATGCGATGCTGAATTCCGTATTGCTAAAGTATCTTCTGCAATTGAGAGTTGCAGAAGTGCGTACCTCGATCACTGATTAGGGCTTTTGGACATCCAAACCTGGCGAAAATCTGCTTAAGGAATTTACATACGGCTCTAGCATCATTAGTAGGTAGGGCATGTGCCTCAGGCCATTTTGAAAAATATTCTACGGCTACTAAGATGTACTTCATACCAAAAGAGGAAGGAAACGGACCCATGAAATCTATACCCCACATGTCAAATATTTCTACACTTTGAATTGCCTGTTGGGGTAGACTATCTCGAGAAGATATGGTTCCCTCTTTCTGACAGGCATCGCACGATCCTCTGAATGCTGCGGCGTCTTTGAATATGGTAGGCCAGTAAAAGCCTGCTTCTAATACTTTTCGGGCGGTATTAGCTGCAGCTAAGTGACCGCCTGTTGGTCCGCAGTGACAATGTTCCAGAATTTGGAAACCTTCTTCTTGAGATACACATCTTCTGATCATCTGATCTGCACATATTCGAAATAGAAAAGGATCTTCCCAATAGTAATATTTCAGGTCAGCAAAGAATTTTCTTCTTTGTTGAGCAGTGATATCACTAGGGAGAGTTCGGGCTGCCAAGTAATTTGCTATATCTGCAAACCAAGGGGGTGAGAAAATAGCAAATAATGTACATAGATTCTCATCCGGAAATTTATCAGATATAATTGTCTCATCAATGGCTTCTAGGATCGGATTTTCTAACCCAGACAAATGGTCTGCGGCTAAGTTTTCTGCCCCTTTCTTATCCCGAATTTCTATGTCATTCTTGAAGCAATAAAACCCATCTAATGAATCTTGGTTTTGCGTCGGTTTTATTGAACAAGTATTTTAGTGCTGAATGATCAATATAAACAATAGTTTTAGACATGACTAGATAAGATCGAAACTTATCAAATGCATATACTACTGCTAATAATTCCTTTTATGTCGTAGTGTAATTTTCCTAAGCATCAGTTAAGGTTTTACTAGCATAATATATTACATGGAATTTCTTATTGATGGGTTTCCGACAGATGTGCTAAATAGGTGTTATTTTACCCTATGTTGATTATGAATAATTAAGGACTGTGATTGACTAATTGTCACATTTAGTCTCTATGGTGTCACTTAATCAGCCAGAACCTAAGGCAGAGTACCTATCGTGTAGCTAGTCTGTTGGAAAGTATCTACGATTTTATTAAATAAATATCGTACTCCCAGGGAAGTGGCAACGACTTAGTAGTAACTAGCCTTTTATCCTAACTCCTATCTTATAATCCAGTTATGCAATCTTCATCAAATACTTTGATGATAGGGTGATTCATTCTCCACTAGGTTTCAGTCTAATTAAACCTAGAAGTGTTTTATAGATGAGTCCTGATTCTATGTTATACTGTTCCTATATGTTGTTTGACCTATATTCAAGTATTTTAGATATATCTTAGCCTGGATTGCAACTATGTTCTGTGTCTAAAGGCGTACCACATCCGAGGTCTCTAATAAACCGCCCTACCTTAATGACGGCCCTACTCACGGTTCGGGACGAAGGCATCCATGAAAGCCCTATGTCACTTCGGGGATCATACCGCTTGCCCTAGCCGCCGGCATAATCGGACTCAGCTCGACCCCTACCTAGACTACTTTAACAGGCAGGGTGTTCAACATGTTATTTTATCTAGCATGGCAGACACCAATACTAATTGATGCCTGTTAAACTAAACAGGTTATGATTAGACCGTGGTTATGAATTGTCTATAACCCTAACTTTAGTTTAAAAGAGCACATTAAACATGCAGACATAGTGAATATTTAGCAGGTGGCTATTTCCGGAAAAACATAATAACGTCAACATATAAAACAACTATTCATAAACATCATAATCTCGTATTCATAATATGTATTTAGAACAAAACAATAACAACATATAAGAGAGGGACATGGGGACTGATGCCATAAAGAAATCACCCTTTACGTAGTCTCGCCGACGGAGCGTACTGCTGTATATGTCGTATTGCTCGCTCTGACTCTGCTCACCAGAACCTTCGGAGGACGCTTCCTCAGCCTAATAACTGGGCTTCACCTTAATACCCAGTTTAAGCCCAGCCCTGTGGATTGACTCTTCGAACGGCTAGATCCCTCTTTGATACGCAAAAATCGTATCACATTTTTAGCATGTTTTTATGTATGTTTTAATGTGAAATCGAGAGTAAATTGACATTAATTGTTTACTATTTACTTGATTTCACGGTTTTTATAATTTTGGAAGTGTCAAGTGAAAAGTAGACGAAAACAGCAAATTCTGGGGCAAAAACGCAATTTTTGGAAATGTTGACCCGGTCAAAGGTCCGGGACGGGCGTCCCGACCCAGTCAAACCGCCAGGACGGGCGTCTTGAACCGGGACGGGCGTCCCGAACCGCCAGAAGCTGTGCCACATCGAATTTTTCAGAATTTTTCACTCCGGGAAGCTGCTATAAATACCCCAGGCCTCCAGCAGTTGAATTCATCCCACTCCACTCGATCTGAGTCATTAAGTGGTTTCCAGTGTACAGTTTTCCAGTACACAACTCACTCAGAGACTCGGATCTCAGTTTTCTTTCTTATTAGTGTTTGTTTTAGTTTCTGAGAAATAGTCTCAGATCTTAGGTTTCTATAGATAGGTTCGTTTCTGGTATTCATAGAATACCCGGGATTTCGTTAGGAGATCCTAAGAGAGCTCTAGGCGTTCGAAGAGTCAGTCCACAGGGCTAGGCTTAAGCCCAGGACGTAAGGTAAAGTCTAGCTACTAGGCTGAGGAAGCGTCCTCCGAAGGTTCTGGTGAGCAGAGTCAGGGCGAGCAATACGACGTATACAGCAGTACGCTCTGTAGGCGAGACTAAGTAAAGGGTGATTTCTTTATGGCATCAGTCCCCATACCCCTCTCTTATGTTTTATTGCTTTGTCCTAAACATCAATTATGAATATCAGATTATGATTTTATGAATAGTTGTTTTGTATGTTGAAGTTATTATGTTTTTCCGGAAATAGCCACCTGCTAAATAATCATTATGTCTGCATGTCTAATGTAGTTTCTTTTAAACTAAAATAGGGTTATAGACAATTCCTAACCACGGTCTATTCATAACCTGTTTAGTTTAACAGGCATCAATTAGTATTGGTGTCTGCCATACTAGATAAAATAACATGCTGAACACCTGGCTTGTTAGAGTAGTCTAGGTAGGCTGAGTAGAGCGTTATGCCAGCGATTACGAGCCTTCAGAGTGATCCCCGAAAGTGACATAGGGCTTTCATAACTGTCTTTGTTCGTACCGTGAGTAGGGCCGTTTACCTTAATGATAGGGGGCGGTAGCATAGAGACTCAGATGTGGTACACCTTTAGACACAGAACATAGTTGCATTCCAGGCTAAGATATATCTAAAACACTCGAATATAGGTCAATCAACATATAGGAACAGTATAACATAGAATCAGAACTTATCTTTAAAACACTTCTAGGGTTAATTAGACTTGAACCTAGTGGAGAATGGATCACCCTCTCATCAAAGTATTTGATGAAGATTGCATAACTGGATCATAAGATAAGAGTTAGGATAAGAGGCTAGTTACTACTAAGCCGTTGCCACTTCCCTGGGAGTACGATAATTAACTTAGTAAAATCGCAGATACTTTCCAATAGACTAGCTACACGATAGGTACTCTGCCTTAGATTCTGGCTGATTAACTGACACCATAAGACTAAACGTGACAATTAGTCAATCACAGTCCTTAATTAATCATAATCGCCATAGGGTAAAATAGCACCTATTTAGTACGTCGGTCAGAATCGCATCAGATTTTTGGCGCCGTTGCCGGGGAAATATCATAATGAATTTAGGATTATTGGCCACAATTCTAGAGACTTATGATAGGTAACGGTAGTAAACTAGACTTTTGATTAACACTTATGTTCTACCAGTTAGGCAATCACTTTCCTGAATATAGGATTATCATAACTAATTAATTTTAGATGTCATCTGAAATTAAGAGACTTAGGATAATCAAATTTTAGAAAATTATTCTAAAACCATATTAAGGAAATTTACCTGCTTTCTAAATAAATTTTAAAATCCATAAAAATATTTTTCTCGTTTTTCTTCACTTTCCTATGTTTGTTATTTGTTATTTCTAACCAGACTTTGCACTCAGAGATTAAGAGAACAAGACCAGCTACTAACCAGGCAAAGAAAACAAAAAACCCTGACACTCCAGGACCAAAGAAGACGAAACCAGAAGGCCCCTCTAGGCCTGCACCAGAAGTACCACGAGGGACTCTTCCCTCACAACCAGTGGAAGTAACCTCAAGCCCTGATGCCAGTGAACTAGTGAGACGATTCCTGAACACCCGTGAGCATAGTCCCACGGAAGAAGATCCTTCTGAGGATACCTTCCCTCCTAGAGAAGTACCCCAGAGATCTCCAATTCACCCTCCTACCCAGAGAGTTCCTCTAAATCCACCCCCTACTGATCAAACCCAGAATTCACCGACCTCTCCTGCATACACCCCAACACCTCACGAACGCACCCCTTCATCTGCGGGGAGCACTAACGGTTATTATTCAATGTTGTCCGTGCAGATAGACACACTAACTCAAAGGGTCTATGACATGGACCAAGGGATTGCCAGCAGACTGTGTCATTTAGACCAACTCAGTCTGAACATCACAACTAACGTAGACCGACTCAGAGCCACGGTCAATTCCCAGGAGAACCAAGGTGCACAACTACTCCGGGAGATGGCTGATTTACGCAGTGAGCAAGGCAAGCAGCGGGAGGAGATGAGAGCAATACGCATAGAAATGCGAAGCATTCAAACAGAACTACAGGAGATCAGAGATAGGAGTCGTTAAATAGGGAAGATTCTTTTACTTTTATTTTCAGCAATAAATTCGTTTGAACTGAAACTTGAATAATTGACCCATATTTTTCTATTTTTCAAACATTTTTAAAGGGTCCTTTATTTTCAACAATTTTCTTCAGACATTTTATTTCTATGAAAAACGAAAATTTTGCAATTACAGTTTATTTTTCATTAACTAAATTGTATAAACTCAAATTTTTGTTTTTCTTGCTGAATTTAAATAGGAATAAAATTAGGGTAGTATGATTTTCGAAAAAGTGAGACTGAGGAATTTTTGCATAGAGTTTTTTTTTAACAACTTCTGAATTTCATTGGATAAACATGAAGCCTTGTTAAAAATTATGATTATTTTTGGTATACTGAGATTTGCAGGAATTAGAAAAAAATAATAATATTTTCGGAATTGGCACGCATCCCGAGGCAACCCGGGACGGGCGTCCAGCGGGACGGGAGTCCTGCCTCCGGGACGGGCATCCTGAAGGCCTCCCCTTCTATAAAATCTCAATTTTTTCATTTTTCCCTCAAAATTCACTTCCAAAAATCCACCTCTCTCAAATAACTCTCTCTCTTTACCTTTGGCAAACTTTTCAAATTTAAAATTTCAAATTTCCCTCCAAAATTTAAATTTTAAATTTCCTTCCAAATTCGAATTTCCCGCCAAGAATTTCGAAATCTTTCCCTAGCCTAATTTCACCCTTTTGAATTCAAATTCACCTCCAGAATTCGAATTCGAACCTTCCTTCCTACCTAAAACTCCCAAAATCTCTCAAACACTTTCAACCCAAATGGCTGCCAAACGTGCTCGTACCACATCTACCATGACAGTTACCTCAGTGACACATCCTTTTATGCTGTTTCCCTCCAGCACAGCATATCAGGAGAGATGTCACGGATACATCGGACGCACGATACTGACGGGCAGAACATTGGATTGGGCAGCAGTACAGACACTGGGAGTAGAGGCTGAGGTCAGACGCATACTCGACGTACCACCTTACAGTCGAGTATTCATCGTCACAGAGCCCACGTACCTGGAGCTGGTATGTGAGTTCTATGCATCCTTTGCATGCCATCAGGGGCAGATCACATTCCGCTTAGGCGGAATAGATCGGTCGATGAGCATGGCCGAGTTCGGCATCGCTTTGGGTATCTGGCAGAGAGAGGAGCTGGATACGCCCGCCTACACCACAGCAGTTCGGGACTTCACTTCTGCAGATGTCTCCACTGCTTGGGCTCAGATCTGTATGACGGGTGTTCCCTACCAGCATGGCTTTGCGAAAGCCACAGGTATCTATCCTGCTCTTCGCTACTTACATGCCATTATTGCACACACTTTGTCAGGACGACGGACGGCCCCCGGGAATGTCACCCAGATGGAGACATTCCTCTTGGCCAACATGCATATGGGATCCACAGTAGAGATGGCTCGACTTATCACAGTCATCATGCGGGGTTTTACTACGGACACTCGGAAACAGTGTCTGGGGCTCGGGCCATTCATCACCAGGATAGCCCGCTACCTGGAGTTGGACATAGAGGGCTCGGAGCTTACTCTGGTCGCCCCAACTACTATTCCCACAGACGTTACCATCCTACGGAACATGGGAATGGTTGTCCGGGATACGAGCGGCCGCTACACCATCCACACAGAGCAGCCAGGACAGGCCTCGGCATCAGAAGCAGCTCCACCGCATATCCCTCCATCCGAGATGTTCGTGCCACGTACTGCCTTCGAACGACACATGTCGCACGGATTGGCAGAACTATCGGCACGATACAATCGAGACATGGACCGGATTGACAGACGGCTGGCAATGATAGATGACAGGGTTGACAGACGAATGGCGGTGATGGATGACAGGATCGCCATGATCACCAGTAGGATTGAGGAGATACATCAGCAGACTGCCCGAGTAGCGGAGAACTTCGAGTTTGACCTAACAGACCTCGGTCCACTGGATGGCGACCCGCCGGGTTCTTAGTCTCTCTCCCCTTCTTTCCTTTCTTTTGTCTTTTGTTTATCTTGTTCTTTGTGTATGTCTGGGCTGTATGACTATGAATCTTTGTACAAAATTGATTTATATGACATACAGAATTGTTGCATTATTTTGTTTTCTTGTTTTTTTTTTATGTTTTATTTCTTGTTTCAAATAAGTGTGGGGTAATTAGCTATGCATGAACACTGAGGACAGTGCCAGATTTAAGTGTGGGGTAGCAGTGCACGGTGCACTGTAGCAGTTTGAAAAAATTTTCGAATGCTTTTGCTTGTTTTCCCTGTATTTTCACACCCTTCCAAAATTTTTCAAAATTTTTCCGTCTTTCAGACTTCTAAATGCAGTATGCTTGGTTAAACAAATTGCTTATGTCTATGATATGTAGGTAGTATGTTATGGTTAGTAGGAGATAATTGATAGCTATCTTGGACTAATTGATTAGGAATAGGGAATTCCTGATAACTGAGCACAACCTTGTCTGGATTAGAGACCTCAACCAATTGCCTATTCGAGACTTAACTAGATAAAATTAGACCAGTTGTGGATATATTGGCAGTTAGAATGACTAGATGAGACTCTGAGCTAAAAGTGAAAAGAACTTAAGGAAGTTAATTACAATAGGGTAGTTTGCCAGCGGCCTTCGCTACTCGAGCACCACTCCTTCGGGGAACTTAAAGCCTGATGCCCTAAGGTCGTGTAGATCTGGGAGTCATCGGAGTGGGACTCGCTACATGGGTAGTTGAAGTTGACGTGTTCTAAGCAAACTCGAAATACCCTGAATCTATAAAGAAAATAACTAAGTGCTAAAACATTAAAAATCTGATCACCAAAGCTCAGAACTCAGAAAGTTATCTGTTGTCAGTATGTCTAGCGATAGGTCGAAGTATTATCTGGTAGCAGTTAAGATAAGAGTTCATTGTGTTGACTATCTGGTCTAGACTAGTACACACACTACACATCAGGAAGACCCTGTGACTAAGAAAAAAGTCCAACCTAGTTGTTGATTTGTTTTCTGCCTGATCATAACAAGCTACTAGAAACATTTGAGACCTTGTCATAGCAACCTAACCAGTCAGACCTATGTTAAGAATTGTCTGAAGAATTTTTGGAATAAAAACATGATTAGGAATTTAAGTGACTGCACTACGGTTTAAAATCACTAACTCCATGTAGACTTTGCTTGAGGACAAGCAAAAAGCTAAGTGTGGGGTTATCTGATACGCAAAAATCGTATCACATTTTTAGCATGTTTTTATGTATGTTTTAATGTGAAATCGAGAGTAAATTGACATTAATTGTTTACTATTTACTTGATTTCACGGTTTTTATGATTTTGGAAGTGTCAGGTGAAAAGTAGACGAAAACAGCAAATTTTGGGGCAAAAACGCAATTTTTGGAAATGTTGACCCGGTCAAAGGTCCGGGACGGGCGTCCCGACCCAGTCAAATCGGCAGGACGGGCGTCCTGAACCGGGACGGGCATCCCGAACCTGGTTAACGAATCAGGACGGGCATCCCGAACCGGGACGAGCGTCCCGAACCGCCAGAAGCTGTCCCACATCGAATTTTTCAGAATTTTTCACTCCGGGAAGCTGCTATAAATACCCCAAGCCTCCAGCAGTTGAATTCATCCCTCTCCACTCGATCTGAGTCATTAAGTGGTTTCCAGTGTACAGTTTTCCAGTACACAACTCACTCAGAGACTCGGATCTCAGTTTTCTTTCTTATTAGTGTTTGTTTTAGTTTCTGAGAAATAGTCTCAGATCTTAGGTTTCTATAGATAGGTTCGTTTCCGGTATTCATAGAATACCCGGGGTTTCGTTAGGAGACCCTAAGAGAGCTCTAGGCGTTCGAAGAGTCAGTACAGGGCTAGGCTTAAGCTGGGTATTAAGGTAAAGCCCAGTTAACTAGGCTGAGGAAGCGTCCTCCGAAGGTTCTGGGCGAGCAGAGTCAGGGCGAGCAATACGACGTATACAGCAGTACGCTCTGTAGGCGAGACTAAGTAAAGGGTGATTTCTTTATGGCATCAGTCCCCATACCCCTCTCTTATATGTTTTATTGCTTTGTCCTAAACATCAATTATGAATATCAGATTATGATTTTATGAATAGTTGTTTTGTATGTTGAAGTTATTATGTTTTTCCGGAAATAGCCACCTGCTAAATAATCATTATGTCTGCATGTCTAATGTAGTTTCTTTTAAACTAAAATAGGGTTATAGACAATTCCTAACCACGGTCTATTCATAACCTGTTTAGTTTAACAGGCATCAATTAGTATTGGTGTCTGCCATACTAGATAAAATAACATGCTGAACACCTGGCTTGTTAGAGTAGTCTAGGTAGGCTGAGTAGAGCGTTATGCCAGCGATTACGAGCCTTCAGAGTGATCCCCGAAAGTGACATAGGGCTTTCATAACTGTCTTTGTTCGTACCGTGAGTAGGGCCGTTTACCTTAATGATAGGGGGCGGTAGCATAGAGACTCAGATGTGGTACACCTTTAGACACAGAACATAGTTGCATTCCAGGCTAAGATATATCTAAAACACTCGAATATAGGTCAATCAACATATAGGAACAGTATAACATAGAATCAGAACTTATCTTTAAAACACTTCTAGGGTTAATTAGACTTGAACCTAGTGGAGAATGGATCACCCTCTCATCAAAGTATTTGATGAAGATTGCATAACTGGATCATAAGATAAGAGTTAGGATAAGAGGCTAGTTACTACTAAGCCGTTGCCACTTCCCTGGGAGTACGATAATTAACTTAGTAAAATCGTAGATACTTTCCAATAGACTAGCTACACGATAGGTACTCTGCCTTAGATTCTGGCTGATTAAGTGACACCATAAGACTAAACGTGACAATTAGTCAATCACAGTCCTTAATTAATCATAATCGCATAGGGTAAAATACACCTATTTAGTACGTCGGTCGGAATCGCATCAGATTTTTGGCGCCGTTGCCGGGGAAATATAATGAATTTAGGATTATTGGCCACAATTCTAGAGACTTATGATAGGTAACGGTAGTAAACTAGACTTTTGATTAACACTTATGTTCTACCAGTTAGGCAATCACTTTCCTGAATATAGGATTATCATAACTAATTAATTTTAGATGTCATCTGAAATTAAGAGACTTAGGATAATCAAATTTTAGAAAATTATTCTAAAACCATATTAAGGAAATTACCTGCTTTCTAAAAAATTTTAAAATCCATAAAATATTTTCTCGTTTTTCTTCACTTTCCTATGTTTTATTTGTTATTTCTAACCAGACTTTGCACTCAGAGATTAAGAGAACAAGACCAGCTACTAACCAGGCAAAGAAAACAAAAAACCCTGACACTCCAGGACCAAAGAAGACGAAACCAGAAGGCCCCTCTAGGCCTGCACCAGAAGTAACGAGGGACTCTTCCCTCACAACCAGTGGAAGTAACCTCAAGCCTGATGCCAGTGAACTAGTGAGACGATTCCTGAACACCCGTGAGCATAGTCCCACGGAAGAAGTCCTTCTGAGGATACCTTCCTCCTAGAGAAGTACCCAGAGATCTCCAATTCACCCTCCTACCCAGAGAGTTCCTCTAAATCCACCCCCTACTGATCAAACCCAGAATTCACCGACCTCTCCTGCATACACCCTAACACCTCACGAACGCACCCCTTCATCTGCGGGGAGCACTAACGGTTATTATTCAATGTTGTCCGTGCAGATAGACACACTAACTCAAAGGGTCTATGACATGGACCAAGGGATTGCCAGCAGACTGTGTCATTTAGACCAACTCAGTCTGAACATCACAACTAACGTAGACCGACTCAGAGCCACGGTCAATTCCCAGGAGAACCAAGGTGCACAACTACTCCGGGAGATGGCTGATTTACGCAGTGAGCAAGGCAAGCAGCGGGAGGAGATGAGAGCAATACGCATAGAAATGCGAAGCATTCGGACAGAACTACAGGAGATCAGAGACAGGATCGTTAAAAGGGAAGATTCTTTTACTTTTATTTTCAGCAATAAATTCGTTTGAACTGAAACTTGAATAATTGACCCATATTTTTCTATTTTTCAAACATTTTTAAAGGGTCCTTTATTTTCAACAATTTTCTTCAGACATTTTATTTCTATGAAAAACGAAAATTTTGCAATTACAGTTTATTTTTCATTAACTAAATTGTATAAACTCAATTTTTTTGTTTTTCTTGCTGAATTTAAATAGGAACAAGATTAGGGTAGTATGATTTTCGAAAAAGTGAGACTGAGGAATTTTTGCATAGAGTTTTTTTTTAACAACTTCTGAATTTCATTGGATAAACATGAAGCCTTGTTAAAAATTATGATTATTTTTGGTATACTGAGATTTGCAGGAATTAGAAAAAAAAATAATATTTTCGGAATTGGCACGCATCCCGAGGCAACCCGGGACGGGCGTCCAGCGGGACGGGAGTCCTGCCTCCGGGACGGGCGTCCCGAAGGCCTCCCCTTCTATAAAATCTCAATTTTTTCATTTTTCCCTCAAAATTCACTTCCAAAAATCCACCTCTCTCAAATAACTCTCTCTCTTTACCTTTGGCAAACTTTTCAAATTTAAAATTTCAAATTTCCCTCCAAAATTTAAATTTTAAATTTCCTTCCAAATTCGAATTTCCCGCCAAAAATTTCGAAATCTTTCCCTAGCCTAATTTCACCCTTTTGAATTCAAATTCACCTCCAGAATTCGAATTCGAACCTTCCTTCCTACCTAAAACTCCCAAAATCTCTCAAACACTTTCAACCCAAATGGCTGCCAAACGTGCTCGTACCACATCTACCATGACAGTTACCTCAGTGACACATCCTTTTATGTTGTTTCCCTCCAGCACAGCATATCAGGAGAGATGTCACGGATACATCGGACGCACGATACTGACGGGCAAAACGCTGGATTGGGCAGCAGTACAGACACTGGGAGTAGAGGCTGAGGTCAGACGCATACTCGATGTACCACCTACAGTCGAGTATTCATCGTCACAGAGCCCACGTACCTGGAGCTGGTATGTGAGTTCTATGCATCCTTTGCATGCCATCAGGCAGATCACATTCCGCTTAGGCGGAATAGATCGGTCGATGAGCATGGCCGAGTTCGGCATCGCTTTGGGTATCTGGCAGAGAGAGGAGCTGGATACGCCCGCCTACACCACAGCAGTTCGGGACTTCACTTCTGCAGATCTCCACTGCTTGGGCTCAGATCTGTATGACGGGTGTTCCCTACCAGCATGGCTTTGCGAAAGCCACAGGTATCTATCCTGCTCTTCGCTACTTACATGCCATTATTGCACACACTTTGTCAGGACGACGGACGGCCCCCGGGAATGTCACCCAGATGGAGACATTCCTCTTGGCCAACATGCATATGGGATCCACAGTAGAGATGGCTCGACTTATCACAGTCATCATGCGGGGTTTTGCTACGGACACTCGGAAACAGTGTCTGGGCTCGGGCCATTCATCACCAGGATAGCCCGCTACCTGGAGTTGGACATAGAGGGCTCGGAGCTTACTCTGGTCGCCCCAACCACTATTCCCACACGTTACCATCCTACGGAACATGGGAATGGTTGTCCGGGATGCGAGCGGCCGCTACAAACCACATCCACACAGAGCAGCCAGGACAGGCCTCGTCATCAGAAGCAGCTCCACCACCGCATATCCATCCATCCGAGACGTTCGTGCCACGTACTGCCTTCGAACGACACATGTCGCACGGATTGGCAGAACTATCGGCACGATACAATCGAGACATGGACCGGATTGACAGACGGCTGGCAATGATAGATGACAGGGTTGACAGACGAATGGCGGTGATGGATGACAGGATCGCCATGATCACCAGTAGGATTGAGGAGATACATCAGCAGACTGCCCGAGTAGCGGAGAACTTCGAGTTTGACCTAACAGACCTCGGTCCACTGGATGGCGACCCGCCGGGTTCTTAGTCTCTCTCCCCTTCTTTCCTTTCTTTTGTCTTTTGTTTATCTTGTTCTTTGTGTATGTCTGGGCTGTATGACTATGAATCTTTGTACAAAATTGATTTATATGACATACAGAATTGTTGCATTATTTTGTTTTTTCTTGTTTTTTTATTATGTTTTATTCTTGTTTTCAAATAAGTTGGGGTAATTAGCTATGCATGAACACTGAGGACAGTGCCAAACTTAAGTGTGGGGTAGCAGTGCACGTGCACTTAGCAGTTTGAAAAATTTTCGCATGCTTTTGCTTGTTTTCCCTGTATTTTCACACCCTTCCAAAATTTTCAAAATTTTTCCGTCTTTCAGACTTCTAAATGCAGTATGCTTGGTTAAACAATTGCTTATGTCTATGATATGTAGGTAGTATGTTATGGTTAATAGGAGATAATTGATAGCTATCTTGGACTAATTGATTAGGAATAGGGAATTCCTGATAACTGAGCACAACCTTGTCTGGATTAGAGACCTCAACCAATTGCCTATTCGAGACTTAACTAGATAAAATTAGACCAGTGTGGATATATTGCAGTTAGAATGACTAGATGAGACTTCTGAGCTAAAAGTGAAAAACTTAAGGAAGTTAATTACAATAGGGTAGTTTGCCAGCGGCCTTCGCTACTCGAGCACCACTCCTTCGGGGAACTTAAAGCCTGATGCCCTAAGGTCGTGTAGATCTGGGAGTCATCGGAGTGGGACTCGCTACAGGGTAGTTGAAGTTGACGTGTTCTAAGCAAACTCGAAATACCCTGAATCTATAAAGAAAATAACTAAGTGCTAAAACATTAAAAATCTGATCACCAAAGCTCAGAACTCAGAAAGTTATCTGTTGTCAGTAGTCTACGATAGGTCGAAGTATTATCTGGTAGCAGTCAAGATAAGAGTTCATTGTGTTGACTATCTGGTCTAGACTAGTACACACACTACACATCAGGAAGACCCTGTGACAAGAAAAAAGTCCAACCTAGTTTTTGATTTGTTTCTGCCTGATCATAACAAACTACTAGAAACATTTGAGACCTTGTCATAGCAACCTAACCTCAACCTGTGTTAAGAATTGTCTGAAGAATTTTTGAATAAAAACATGATTAGGAATTTAAGTGACTGCACTACGGTTTAAAATCACTAACTCCATGTAGACTTTGCTTGAGGACAAGCAAAAAGCTAGTGTGGGGTTATCTGATACGCAAAATCGTATCACATTTTTAGCATGTTTTTATGTATGTTTTAATGTGAAATCGAGAGTAAATTGACATTAATTGTTACTATTTACTTGATTTCACGGTTTTTTATGATTTTGGAAGTGTCAGGTGAAAAGTAGACGAAAACAGCAAATTTTGGGGCAAAAACGCAATTTTTGGAAATGTTGACCCGGTCAAAGGTCCGGGACGGGCGTCCCGACCCGGTCAAACGCAGGACGGGCTCCTGAACCGGGACGGGCATCCCGAACCTGGTCAACGAATCAGGACGGGCACCCGAACCGGGACGTCCCGAACCGCCAGAAGCTGTCCCACATCGAATTTTTCAGAATTTTTCACTCCGGGAAGCTGCTATAAATACCCCAGCCTCCAGCATTGAATTCATCCTCTCTCCACTCGATCTGAGTCATTAAGTGGTTTCCAGTGTACAGTTTCCAGTACACAACTCACTCAGAGACTCGGATCTCAGTTTTCTTTCTTATTAGTGTTTTGTTTTAGTTTCTGAGAAATAGTCTCAGATCTTAGGTTTCTATAGATAGGTTCGTTTCTGGTATTCATAGAATACCCGGGTTTCGTTAGGAGACCCTAAGAGAGCTCTAGGCGTTCGAAGAGTCAGTCTACAAGGGCTAGGCTTAAGCTGGATAAGGTAAAGTCCCAGTTACTAGGCTGAGGAAGCGTCCTCCGAAGGTTCTGGTGAGCAGAGTCAGGGCGAGCAATACGACGTATACAGCAGTACGCTCTGTAGGCGAGACTAAGTAAAAGGGTGTTTCTTTATGGCATCATCCCCAACCCCTCTCTTATATGTTTTATTGCTTTGTCCTAAACATCAATTATGAATATCAGATTATGATTTTATGAATAGTTGTTTGTATGTTGAAGTTTATTATGTTTTTCCGGAAATAGCCACCTGCTAAATAATCATTATGTCTGCATGTCTAATGTAGTTTCTTTAAACTAAAATAGGGTTAGACAATTCCTAACCACGGTCTATTCATAACCTGTTTAGTTTAACAGGCATCAATTAGTATTGGTGTCTGCCATACTAGATAAAATAACATGCTGAACACCTGGCTTGTTAGAGTCTAGGTAGGCTGAGTAGAGCGTTATGCCAGCGATTACGAGCCTTCAGAGTGATCCCCGAAAGTGACATAGGGCTTTCATAACTGTCTTTGTTCGTACCGTGAGTAGGGCCGTTTACCTTAATGATAGGGGGCGGTAGCATAGAGACTCAGATGTGGTACACCTTTAGACACAGAACATAGTTGCATTCCAGGCTAAGATATATCTAAAACACTCGAATATAGGTCAATCAACATATAGGAACAGTATAACATAGAATCAGAACTTATCTTTAAAACACTTCTAGGGTTAATTAGACTTGAACCTAGTGGAGAATGGATCACCCTCTCATCAAAGTATTTGATGAAGATTGCATAACTGGATCATAAGATAAGAGTTAGGATAAGAGGCTAGTTACTACTAAGCCGTTGCCACTTCCCTGGGAGTACGATAATTAACTTAGTAAAATCGTAGATACTTTCCAATAGACTAGCTACACGATAGGTACTCTGCCTTAGATTCTGGCTGATTAACTGACACCATAAGACTAAACGTGACAATTAGTCAATCACAGTCCTTAATTAATCATAATCGCCATAGGGTAAAATAACACCTATTTAGTACGTCGGTCGGAATCGCATCACTCTTAGGATCTCCTAACGAAATTCCGGGTATTCTATGAATACCAGAAACGAACCTATCTATAGAAACCTAAGATCTGAGACTATTTCTCAGAAACTAAAACAAAACACTAATAAGAAAGAAAACTGAGTGAGTTATGTACTAGAGAATTGTACACTGGACACCACTAAATGACTTAGATCGAGTGGAGAGGAATGAATTCAACTGTTGGAGGCTTGGGGTATTTATAGCAGCTTCCCGGAGTGAAAATCTCTGAAAAATTCGATGTGGGACAGCTTCTGGCGGCTCGGGACGCCCGTCCTAGTCTGTTGACCAGGTCGGGACGCCCGTCCCGGGTCCTGGACGCCCGTCCAGGTACCTTGACTTGGTCGGGACGCCCGTCCCGACCCTTTGACCGAGTCAACATTTCCAAAAAATTGCGTTTTTGCCCCAAACTTTGCTGTTTTCGTCTACTTTTCACCTGACACTTCCAAAATCATAAAACCTGTGAAATTAAGTGAATAACGAACAATCAAGATCAAATTACCCTCGATTTCACCCAAATTCATACATAAAAACATGCTAAAAAAGTGATACGATTTTCGCGTATCACTTATCATGTCTTTGTCCTAAAACTACTCCTACTGCATAGTCACTAGCATCACACATAAGCTCAAAAGGTAGACTCCAGTCTGGTGACGTCATGATAGGTGCAGTAGTTAAGAGTTCCTTAAGTCTATTAAAAGCTTTTAGACATTTCTCATCAAATACAAATGGAACATCTTTTCCGAGTAAATTGGTCAACGGCCTGGCTATTAATGAAAAATCTTTTATAAACCTATGATAAAAGCCAGCGTGTCACAAAAAACTCCTAACGGCTCTCACATTTTTGGGAGGAGGTAGTTTTGAAATAACTTCAATTTTTGCCTTATCTACTTCCATACCTAGGTGTGAGATCTTATGTCCTAAAACGATTCCCTCTTTTACCATGAAGTGGCATTTTTCCCAATTTAAAACCAGGTTAGATTTTATACAACGTTTCAACATTAACTCCAAGTTCTTTAGACAAACCTCAAATGAATTACCAAAAACAGAAAAGTCATCCATAAATACTTCCATAGATTTTCCTAACATATCCTCAAAGATAGCAGTCATACAACGTTGAAATGTAGCAGGTGCATTACACAAACCAAAAGGCATCCTTCTATATGCAAATGTTCCAAAAGGGCATGTGAACGTAGTTTTATGCTGGTCCTCAGGAGAAATAGGAATTTGAAAATAACCAGAAAACCCATCAAGAAAGCAATAAAACATGTGTCCAGATAATCTTTCTAACATTTGGTCAATAAAAGGAAGGGGAAAGTGATCTTTTCGTGTGGCCGTATTTAGTTTTCTATAGTCTATGCATACACGATGACCAGTTACAGTTCTTGTAGGGATTAGTTCATTATGCTCATTCCTAACAACTGTTATACCGCCTTTCTTAGGTACTACCTGCACCGGGCTTACCCACTCACTATCTGAGATAGGGTAGATAAGTCCTGCATCTAACAGTTTAATGACTTCTTTCTTAACAACATAACACACATTAGGATTCAACCTCCTTTGAGGTTGCACACATGGCTTATACTCATTTTCTAGAAGAATCTTATGCGAACAAAAGCTTGGATTAATACCTGGGATATCTGCAATTTTGTAGGCAAAGGCTCTTCTATGCTTTCTGCATATGTCCACAGTTAGCTTCCTTTGTTCTGCAGTCAGATCAGTTGCAAGAATAATGGGAAGTTTCTTGTTGTCATCTAGGAATTCGTAGCACAGATGAGTGGGCAGTTCCTTCAGCTCCAAGTCTGGTGGATCTTCAAACGAGGTTCGTTCTTTCTTCATCTCATCATCACCTATCTCAGTGAAACTATCAGAAGTAATTTCATTTTCAGAAGAGCTAAGTTCAAGCTCCTCTAATTCTAGGGAGTCCTCACTTAGAACTTGATAGTTTGAGCATAGGTATGTCACGTTAATTGCAATCAAGTGTTCCATGGCATCCACACAAAAACAAGTATCATCTAAATGCATGGGATACCTAAGGGTCTCATTTAGATCAAAAGTGATGTCATCATTTCCTACCCTTAACTTGATTTGACCATTACTGACGTCTATTAATGCTTTTGAGGTAGCTAGAAATGGTCGACCTAGGATCAGGGGTACTCCTCCTTCCCCATTCATATCCATAACAACAAAGTCCACAGGAAACACAAATTTTCCGACCTTTACTAAGAGGTCTTCAATTATTCCCTTGGGGATTTTTACTGTCCTATCTGCAAGTTGTATGCACATCCTAGTCGTTTTCAAATCATGCAATCCTAATTTATCAAATAAACTAGATGGCATAAGATTAATACTAGCTCCTAGGTCTGCTAATGCATGCATGTTAGTAATATTTCCAATTGTACATGGCAAGGTAAGACAACCAGGATCTTTCTGTTTAGACGGTAGTTTATTCAACAGAACCGCCGAACATTCTTCATTAAGAACCACCTTGTCCATGTCAAATTTTATTTTATTACTAACAACTTCTTTTAAAAACTTAGCATACTTTGGCATTTCAGAAATAACATCAAGTAAAGGTAAATTAACATGAATCTGACTAAAATTCTTAAGAAACCTTTCAAATTGCTCCTTATCTTTATTGTGCATAAGTCTGGCAGGGTAAGGTACTTTTGGCCGGTACTCAAGAATAAACTCCGTCTTCCCTTTCCTTGCTACTTCGATTTCGACATTCGTCGGCGTTGGGTCCTTGGAGCCTTCTTCTGGTTCCTGCACAAGAATAGGAGGGTCAGATGGTTTGGGTGGAGATGTAGATAGAATTTTACCAGATCTTAGAGTGATGGTCTTGCATTCAGTTTGAGGGTTGGTCTCAGTGTTGCTTGGTAGCGTTCCCTGGGACCTGTGAGAGAAATGGGTGGATAGCTGACCCATTTGCCTCTCTAAAGTTTGTATAGCAGCTTGTGTGTTTCTAATTGTTTGCTCGGTCTGCTTCTGTCTATTCTCGTTCTGCTGGATTCTTTCTGCGTGAGCTTCGTGGATCTTTCTGTTGGACTCTATCATTTCCTTGTTAGAGTCGGAAATGCTCTTCAGTATGTCTCTGAATTCTTGCATGGGATCAGCTGGAACGATGTAGTTCCTTGGTGCAGGCAGAGGGACTTGCTGGTTTTGCGGATATGGCAGTTGTTGGGGTACTCTTTTCTGGAAGTTAGTAGTACCGAGATTGTTTCTCCAACTAAATCCCGGATGGTTCTTCCAAGTGGGATTGTAGGTATTTCCTATAGGAGCAGAATTCACTGCGTCCACTTGTTCCATATCTTCTGGGATAGTTAATATCCCATTACCATAACAATCCCCACTGAAATGTGGTCCTTGGCAAAATTCGCAGATTTGGTATACTGACTGAATGCTTTTCCCTTGTTGAAAAGCATTCAGCTGATTAGTAATACTGGCCTTCAGTGCCTCAAATTGATCATCAGTGGAGGCAACGACCGCATTTACTGGTTGCTTCTTAGCTCGGCCACTTGTGCGCCAACTCTTGCTGTTCCTGTAGAGTCTCTCCATAGCGTTTCTAGCATCTACATCACTCATTCCATTGAAACCGCTCTGGGGATTGAGTCCATCAAGAATTTGCTTACCCATGTCTGACATACCCCCGTAAAATTGCTGAATTAGCAATGCCTCGGTAAGTCCATGTTGGGGGCAGAGCCTGAGTAGCTCCTTGAATCTGTCCCAAGCTTCGATCACTGTCTCATCAGCAGCTTGAGTGAAACTAGACAGAGCCCTTCGATATTCTAGGACTCTTGCTGCAGAGTAGTACTCTTCTAGGAAGGTTTTGCTTAACTCGTCCCAGAGGTGATGGAGTTAGTAGGTAGCTGGGCCAACCATCTCTTAGCTCTGTCCCTAAGTGAGTAGGGAAAAAGGTTGAGTTTAGTTACTTCTGCAGTGTGATCTCCCTTGAGGCCTTCGCAAAGAGAAGAGAAATCAGATAGGTGTTCCAGCGGATTCTCGGCTGCAGTTCCTCCAAACTGAACTCGATTTATAATCAGTTGGATCACATTAGGTTTAAGATCATAGCGAGGGTTCCCAGGGATTCGGATGGCAGATGAGACTGGGATAGTCTGTGGCTGGATGTAGGATTCAAGGGTAGGTCTTTCAGCAGCCATTTCTGTTCTTCGCCTATTAGCTGTGCGAATGATTCGTTCAGGATTTTCAACTGGTGTTTCAAGGTTAGCTTCTGAAGATCGAGTCATGCAACTACAGAGAAGAACACGTTTTAGCCTGAGCAAACTGGTTAGTGGGGTTACAGGGAAAGTGAAAACTTAAAATTTGGAAGAAAGAGAAAACAAGACAAAATAACTATTCAAAAGGAGAAAACACAAAAGATAGGGAAAAGAGAACAACTTACCATTAAACAAGAAAAAGTACAATTTTTTTCGGATTTTTAAATTTAAACAATTTTTTTTCTTTTTAATATTTCGAAAGCGATTAAATTCCCTTAATATGGTTTTAGAATAATTTTCTAAAATTTGATTATCCTAAGTGTCTTAATTCCGATAACATCTAAAATTAATTAGTTATGATAACCCTATATTTAGGAAATTGATTGTCTAACTGGTGTAAGATAAGTGTTGGGTCTAAAGTCTAGGTTACTACCGTTACCTATCATAAGTCTCTAGAATTGTGATCAGGAATCCTAAATTCATTATGATATTTCCCCGGCAACGGCGCCAAAAATCTGATGGGGTTTCCGACCGACGTGCTAAATAGGTGTTATTTTACCCTATGTTGATTATGAATAATTAAGGACTGTGATTGACTAATTGTCACATTTAGTCTCTATGGTGTCACTTAATAAGCCAGAACCTAAGGCAGAGTACCTATCGTGTAGTTAGTCTATTGGAAAGTATCTACGATTTTATTAAGTTAATTATCGTACTCCCAGGGAAGTGGCAATGGCTTAGTAGTAACTAGTCTTTTATCCTAACTCCTATCTTATGATCCAGTTATGCAATCTTCATCAAATACTTTGATGAGAGGGTGATCCGTTCTCCACTAGGTTTAAGTCTAATTAATCCTAGAAGTGTTTTATAGATGAGTCCTGATTCTATGTTATACTGTTCCTATATGTTGATTGACCAATCTTCGAGTATTTTAGATGCATCTTAGCCTGGATTGCAACTATGTTTTGTGTCTAAAGGCGTACCACATCCGAGGTCTCTAATAAACCGCCCTAGCTTAATGACGGCCCTACTCACGGTTCGGGACGAAGGCATCCATGAAAGCCCTATGTCACTTCGGGGATCATACCGCTTGCCCTAGCCGCCGGCATAATCGGACTCAGCTCGGCCCCTACCTAGACTACTCTAACATGCAGGGTGTTCAACAGGTTATTTTATCTAGCATGGCAGACACCAATACTAATTGATGCTTGTTAAACTAAACAGGTTATGATTAGACTGTGGTTAGGAATTGTCTATAACCCTAACTTTAGTTTAAAAGAGCATATTAAACATGCAGACATAGTGAATGTTAAGCAGGTGGCTATTTCCGGAAAAATATAATAACATCAACATATAAAACAACTATTCATAAAAAAAATCGTAATCTCGTATTCATAATAAGTATTTAGAACAAAACAATAACAACATATAAGAGAGGGACATGGGGACTGATGCCATAAAGAAAACACCCTTTACGTAGTCTCGTCGACGGAGCGTACTGCTGTATATGTCGTATTGCTCCCCCTGACTCTACTCGCTAGAACCTTCGGAGGACGCTTCCTCGGCCTAGTAACTGGGCTTTACCTTAATACCCAGCTTAAGCCCAGCCCTGTGGACTGACTCTTCGAACGCCTAGAGCCCTCTTAGGATCTCCTAACGAAATCTCGGGTATTCTATGAATACCAGAAACGAACCTATCTATAGAAACCTAAGATCTGAGACTATTTCTCAGAAACTAAAATAAAACACTAATAAGAAAGAAAACTGAGATCCGAGTCTCTGAGTGAGTTGTGTACTGGAGAAGAGTACACTGGAAACCACTTAATGACTTAGATCGAGTGGAGAGGAATGAATTCAACTGCTGGAGGCCTGGGGTATTTATAGCAGCTTCCCGGGGTAATTTTTCATCAAAAATTCGATGTGGGACTGGTTCTGGGGGTTCGGGACGCCCGTCCTGATCTGTTGACCAGGTCGGGACACCCGTCCTGAGTCCTGGATGCCTGTCCCGGCGGTTTGACTGGGTCGGGACGCCCTTCCCGGGTTCGGGACGCCCGTCCTGACCCTTTGACCAAGTCAACATTTCCAAAAATTACGTTTTTGCCCCAAAATTTGCTATTTTCGTCTACTTTTCACCTGACACTTCCAAAATCATAAAAACCGTGAAATTGAGTAAATAACAAACAATTAAGATCAATTTGCCCTCAATTTCACCTGAAATCATACAGAAAAACATGCTAAAAAGGTGATACGATTTTCGCGTATCATATAGTCAGCAGATTCGTAGTATGCCACCTTGGAGTCCGAAGCTTTACACCTTGACTCCGCATCTTTTAGCCGCCGGTCGAAGTCCCACAATTTAGCTTTCAAATCCTCATTTGCCCTTTGGTAAGACATCAGATCTGAGGACTGTTTGTCCTTCTCAGCGACGACCAGGGCCACGTTCTCCTCGGCAGTTCAAAGTCTCTCTTCGGCGGAGTCAAGGGCCTTGTCCTTTGTTGACAGTTATCCCTCCAAATCAGCACACTTCTTCTCCATACTCAGTAGCATAGTCCGAGAAGAGTTTGCCAACGCAACTATCATACCGAGGTGCCCAATGTAAGCACCAACCTTCAAGGGAAGAAAGAGTTAAAAAGAATGTGCGTATACTTAAAGGCGAAGTGGATATACCTGCGATAAATGGGCCTCGATATGCCCCATCGTGTTATCAACCCCCATCGAAGCACGACGGAGGTTTTAGGACATATCATGGTCCATCAGCCTATGTAACACAACCTTGCCAAATACCCCCCCCCCCCCCACCCGGTGGTCACTTAGCTGCAGGTTGGTTAAGGGTGGGGAGACTCGTTGAATCTCTTGGGCAAGACTTTCCTGGTCCCTCCTTGACTCTGGAAGTTGGAACCCTTCCCTCATCCAAGGATAAGAAGAAGACCCTGGAGAGCCTTCTCCTCGGGAGGTATGAAGTGCTACGGCCCGGGCTGTGAGGGGAGCCTCGTCGTGCAAGTCTGAAGGCTCCGACAGTCGAATACCCACAGACCGTTTCCTTGGGGGCTCGCTGATGCGGTTTCCGACCGATATGCTAAATAGGTGTTATTTTACCCTATGTTGATTATGAATAATTAAGGACTGTGATTGACTAATTGTCACATTTAGTCTTTATGGTGTCACTTAATCAGCCAGAACCTAAGGCAGAGTACCTATCGTGTAGCTAGTCTATTGGAAAGTATCTACGATTTTATTAATTTAATTATCGTACTCCCAGGGAAGTGGCAACGACTTAGTAGTAACTAGCCTTCTAACTCCTATCTTATAATTCAGTTATGCAATCTTCATCAAATACTTTGATGAGAGGGTGATCCATTCTCCACTAGGTTTAAGTCTAAGTAATCCTAAAAGTGTTTTAAAGATGAGTTCTGATTCTATGTTATACTGTTCCTATATGTTGATTGACCTATATTCGAGTGTTTTAGATATATCTTAGCCTGGAATGCAACTATGTTCTGTGTCTAAAGGTGTACCACATCTGAGGTCTCTACGCTACCGCCCCATCGTTAAGGTAAACGGCCCTACTCACGGCCCGGACTAAAGTCAGCAATGAACGGTACCCTATGTCACTTCGGGGTCATGCTGCTCGTCGCAAAACCGCCGGCATAACTCTCTACTCAGCCTACCTAGACTACTCTAACAAACAAGGTGTTCCATTGGTTATTTTATCTAGTATGGCAGACACCAATACTAATTGATGCCTGTTAAACTAAACAGGTTATGGATAGACCGTGGTTAGGAATTGTCTATAACCCTAGTTTTAGTTTAAAAGAGACTTACATTAGACATGCAGACATAATGAATATTTAGCAGGTGGCTATTTCCGGAAAAACATAAAAACTTCAACATATAACATAACTATTCATAAAATCGTAATTTGATATTCATAATTCATATTTAGAACAAAGCAATAACACATATAAGAGAGGGACATGGGGACCGATGCCATAAAGAAATCACCCTTTACGAAGTCTCGCCTACGGAGCGTACTGCTGTATATGTCGTATTGCTCGCCCTGACTCTGCTCACCAGAACCTTCGGAGGACGCTTCCTCAGCCTAGTAGCTAGACTTTACCTTACGTCCTGGGCTTAAGCCTAGCCCTGTGGACTGACTCTTCGAACGCCTAGAGCTCTCTTAGGATCTCCTAACGAAATCCCGGGTATTCTATGAATACCAGAAACGAACCTATCTATAGAAACCTAAGATCTGAGACTATTTCTCAGAAACTAAAACAAACACTAATAAGAAAGAAAACTAAGATCCGAGTCTCTGAGTGAGTTGTGTACTGGAAAATTGTACACTGGAAACCACTTAATGACTCAGATCGAGTGGAGAGGGATGAATTCAACTGCTGGAGGCCTGGGGTATTTATAGCAGCTTCCCGGAGTGAAAATCTCTGAAAAATTCGATGTGGGACAGCTTCTGGTGGCTCGGGACGCCCGTCCCTGGTTCTGGACGCACGTCCTTCTGGCTTGGCTTGGTCGGGACGCCCGTCCCGGACCTTTGACAGAGTCAACATTTCCAAAAATTGCGTTTTTGCCCCAAAATTTGCTGTTTTCGTCTACTTTGCACCTGACACTTCCAAAATCATAAAAATTGTGAAATTAAGTGAATAATGCACAATCAAGATCAAATTGCCCTTGATTTCACCCAAATTCATACGTAAAAACATGCTAAAAATGTGATACGATTTTCGCGTATCAGATAACCCCACACTTAGCCTTTTGCTTGTCCTCAAGCAAAGTCTACCTGAAGTTACTTAAATTCCTAGTCATGTTTTTATTCCAAAAATTCTTCAGACAAGTCTTAATACAGGTCTGTCTGGTTAGGTTGCTATGACAAGGTCTCAGATGTTTTTAGTAGCTTGTTATGATCAGGCAGAAAACAAATGAACAACTAGGTTGGTCTTTTTTCTTAGTCACATGGTCTTCCTGATGTGTAGTGTGTGTACTAGTCCAGACCAGATAGTCAACACAATGTACTCTTGTCTTAACTACTACCAGATAACACTTCGACCTATCGCTAGACATATTAACAACAGACAACTTTTTGAGTTCTGAGCTTTGGTGATCAGATTTTTAATGTTTTAGCATTTAGTTACTTTATAGATTCAGGGTATTTTGAGTCTGCTTAGAACACGTCAACTTCAACTACCCATGTAGCGAGTCCCACTCCGATGACTCCCAAATCTATACGACCTTAGGGCATCAGGCTTTAAATTCCCCGAAGGAGTGGTGCTCGAGTAGCGAAGGCCGCTGGCAAACTACCCTTATTTGATTCACTTCTTTTAATTTCTTTTCACTTCTAGCTCAGAGTCTCATCTAATCATCCTAACTGCCAATATATCCACAACTGGTCTAATTTTATCTAGTTAAGTCTCGAACAGGTAATTGGTTGAGGTCTCTAATCCAGACAAAGTTGTGCTCAGTTATCAGGAATTCCCTATTCCTAATCAATTAGTCCAAGATAGCTATCAATTATCTCCTACTAACCATAACATACTACCTACATATCATAGACATAAGCAATTGTTTAACCAAGCATACTACATTTAGACGTCTGAAAGACGGAAAAATTTTGAAATTGTTTTTGGAAGGGTGTGAAAATACGGGGAAAAACAAGCAAAAGCATACAAAACTTATTGTCAACTGCTACAGTGCACCGTGCACTGCTACCCCACACTTAAGTCTGACACTGTCCTCAGTGTTCATGCATAGCTAAACTACCCCACACTTATTTGAAAACAAGAAACAAAAATAAAACAAAGAACTCTTACCCCACACTTATTCGACTAACTAAGGGTAAGAGAGAAAATAAGGCAACAAAACAAGAAGGATAGCAAAACAGAACACAAAAATAAAATAAAAGGAATATGAGGATTAGAAAAACTCCCTTCATGTCGCGAGCAGAAGGGTCTTCTCTGATCTGTCAGTTGGCTCTTCACCTTAGCCATGTGCTATTGCTGAGGTGTTTCTGACTTTGCAAGCTCTAGATATTTGGACGGATGACGTCAGCTCCGATCCTTCATTATCGAGCTCCAGGTAGTGGCATATCCAATTGAGGAATGACTCAAGCCCCAAGGACTGTTTTCTCGAATCATTCGCAAAGTTTCTCATAATCGTAGCAACGTGTCCAGAAGGAACGTGTCTGAAGCTTTGGCGAAGCCGTGGTGGTAGGAGGCTCCAGTGGTGTAGATCTGGGCCCAAATATTTGAAGCTTCCTCGAGGAAGTTTCTCACAGCTGATTGTATGCAGGGGATGTAAGCTCCTCCATTGCTATGCTCCCGATACAATGCCAAATTCCTCTATATCCTTCGACCGTTCGATACCACTTGGTAGATCACTTACTTGCACTGGTCTGGCTTTAATTGTTGCTAGTATCTCATCTATTGCTTCTGCGAGTAGGGGTTTTGCTGTGGTGGTGTCTTCTAAAAGTTTCCAGCTTCCGAATTACTCCTCAGCTAAATCCCGTATGATTCCTCTAGTTGGAATTGTATGCATTTCCCATTGGAGCAACATTCTGCAGTAACCTACTCCTACCTCTTTTGGAATGGTCAGTCATTCCCATAGCAATCCCTACTAAAGTGTGGTACTTAGCAGACTTCACAGATTTGATACACAGGCTGAACATTTCTTCCTAAGACATCGGCACTCTGAATCTGGAAAACAACTAGAATCCCTGATATCAACGGTTGCAACATTCTGTGTACGCCGCTGGGGTAGATGATCTCTGGAAGATGTGTTACCTATGGCAAGCATCGCAGGATTGTATCAGAGATACAAAAGTCCTTGAATATAGTGGGTCAACAAGATCTTGCTTTCAACACTCTCCGGACAGTGTTGATAGCCATCAATTGGTCTCCCGTAGAGTCTTTAGGGCAATGCTCCAAAATCTTGTGTCCTTCATCTTCTGAGACACATCTTCTGATCAACTGATCTGCAAAAAATTTGAAATAGAAGAGAAACTGCCCAGTAGTAATATTTCAAATCAGCAAAGAATTTCCTCTTTTGCTGATAAGTCATATCACTTGGAACTTATTCAGTGACTAGATAATTTGCAATAAACCACAGATGAGAATTATTATACATAGCAAACAATGCAAATAAGTTTTCATCCAAAACTTTATCAGTATTATACTAGCCTCTACCTCGGGGTTTTCTAATCTAGACTAATGGTTTGCTTTCTAGATTTTCAACCCTTTTTCTTACCCCTTCATTCTATATCAAACTCAAGTAATAATAAAACCTTACTTAATCAATTATGGTTCAGTATCAGTTTTATTGAATACAGACATCTCAGAGTGATCAGTGTAACCTATTGTTTTTTACAACACTAGATAAGATCAGGATTTGTCATACATGAACTTTCTTATCATGTTTCTGTCCTAAAATAATTCTTACTACATCATTACATCACATATTCATTCAAAAGGCAAATTTTGATCAAGTGATGCCCTAATGGGTGCAGTAATTCCTTTTGGTTTAAAAGTCCTCATGCAATTATCAGCAAAACAAAAGGAACATCTTTTTTTTCAATAGAACATTCAAAGGTCTGGCTATTAAGGAAAAATTATTTCATAACTCATCCTAATAAAGCCGGCATAACTCTAAGAAAATTCTAAAATGGAGTTTCTTCCCAATAAAAATCTAAGCCAAACTTTTACAACTCAGAAGAAAACATATTTTATCCTCATTTCCATTTTTATTCGAAATTAAATAATAGAAGAAAAGCACGAAAAAGAGCAACTAAGAAAACAATTAAGAAAGAACAAGAGATGGGGAAAAGAACAACTTACCATTGAGCAAGAAAAATACATTTTTTTCGGTTTTTAAATTTTAAAATTTTTTTTTTCTTTTTTTTTTCGAAAGCAGTTAAATTTCCTTAATATGGTTTTAGAATGATTTTCTAAAATTTGATTATCCTAAGTGTCTTAATTCCAGATAACATCTAAAATTAATTAGTTATGATAATCCTATATTTCGGAAATTGATTGTCTAACTGGTATAACATAAGTGTTGGGTCTAAAGTCTAGGTTACTACCGTTACCTATCATAAGTATCTAGAATTTTGATCGGTGTCTAGAATTTTGATCAGGAGTCCTAAATTCATTATAATATTTCCCCGGCAACGGCGCCAAAAATCTGATGCGGTTTCCGACCGATATGCTAAATAGGTGTTATTTTACCCTATGTTGATTATGAATAATTAAGGACTGTGATTGACTAATTGTCACATTTAGTCTTTATGGTGTCACTTAATCAGCCAGAACCTAAGGCAGAGTACCTATCGTGTAGCTAGTCTATTGGAAAGTATCTACGATTTTATTAATTTAATTATCGTACTCCCAGGGAAGTGGCAACGGCTTAGTAGTAACTAGCCTTTTATCCTAACTCCTATCTTATAATTCAGTTATGCAATCTTCATCAAATACTTTGATGAGAGGGTGATCCATTCTCCACTAGGTTTAAGTCTAAGTAATCCTAAAAGTGTTTTAAAGATGAGTTCTGATTCTATGTTATACTGTTCCTATATGTTGATTGACCTATATTCGAGTGTTTTAGATATATCTTAGCCTGGAATGCAACTATGTTCTGTGTCTAAAGGTGTACCACATCTGAGGTCTCTACGCTACCGCCCCATCGTTAAGGTAAACGGCCCTACTCACGGCCCGGACTAAAGTCAGCAATGAACGGTACCCTATGTCACTTCGGGGTCATGATGCTCGTCGCAAAACCGCCGGCATAACTCTCTACTCAGCCTACCTAGACTACTCTAACAAACAAGGTGTTCCGTTGGTTATTTTATCTAGTATGGCAGACACCAATACTAATTTATGCCTGTTAAACTAAACAGGTTATGGATAGACCGTGGTTAGGAATTGTCTATAACCCTAGTTTTAGTTTAAAAGACTTACATTAGACATGCAGACATAATGAATATTTAGCAGGTGGCTATTTCCGGAAAAACATAAAAACTTCAACATATAACATAACTATTCATAAAATCGTAATTTGATATTCATAATTCATATTTAGAACAAAGCAATAACACATATAAGAGAGGGACATGGGGACCGATGCCATAAAGAAATCACCCTTTACGAAGTCTCGCCTACGGAGCGTACTGCTATATATGTCGTATTGCTCGCCCTGACTCTGCTCACCAGAACCTTCGGAGGACGCTTCCTCAGCCTAGTAGCTAGACTTTACCTTACGTCCTGGGCTTAAGCCTAGCCCTGTGGACTGACTCTTCGAACGCCTAGAGCTCTCTTAGGATCTCCTAACGAAATCCCGGGTATTCTATGAATACCAGAAACGAACCTATCTATAGAAACCTAAGATCTGAGACTATTTCTCAGAAACTAAAACAAACACTAATAAGAAAGAAAACTGAGATCCGAGTCTCTGAGTGAGTTGTGTACTGGAAAATTGTACACTGGAAACCACTTAATGACTCAGATCGAGTGGAGAGGTATGAATTCAACTGCTGGAGGCCTGGGGTATTTATAGCAGCTTCCCGGAGTGAAAATCTCTGAAAAATTCGATGTGGGATAACTTCTGGCGGCTCGGGATGCCCGTCCCGGATTGGGACGCCCGTCCTGGTCTGTTGACCAGGTCGGGACGCCCGTCCCTGGTTCTGGACGCCCGTCCTTCTGGCTTGGCTTGGTCGGGACGCCCGTCCCGGGCCTTTGACCGAGTCAACATTTCCAAAAATTGCGTTTTTGCCCCAAAATTTGCTGTTTTTGTTTACTTTGCACCTGACACTTCCAAAATCATAAAAACTGTGAAATTAAGTGAATAATGCACAATCAAGATCAAATTGCCCTTGATTTCACCCAAATTCATACGTAAAAATATGCTAAAAAGGTGATACGATTTTCGCGTATCACTCGCCTTCGTTGCCATCATGAGTCCGCTTCGACGTCACGACAGTAGACTCTTTCCCCTTTTGACAGTCTCTAGCTTTGAGTGGCAGAATACTTCGAGTTGTTTGGACCTGAGGGGTCGTCAAAGAAGAAGCTGTCCCTTCCGACAAAGTACCAGCTGCCGCAGAAATTGTTGCAAGGTCGACAGCCTCACCGGAGTCAGACCTGCCCGCCGGAAGGCATTACCTCGGGCACGCCTCTCTGCTTCGCGTCTTTCACTAAAATCCATATGCATATCTATCAAAGGAAAAAAATAAAATCAGCATCGAAGTAAAAATAAGGTACGCAACTTAAAAACTATTGATCTACCCTTTGCTATAGGACAACCTTCTTTGGCCAAATCAGTGCACTCCGGGCACTCGTCAAAGAATACCCTCCTCGGGTGCAATCACCATACAAGGTAATCATTGTTATCTTCCATACCCAACTCCCTTTGATGGGCATCTATCGAACATCCACCAATCCCGCAGGGGTTCCGACTGACATTAGCGATAAGTTCGCTGGATAGGAAGACCTTTGACTGCGTCCTAGGGTCATCACCTCATTCACTCCAGACATAATCTAAAACTTTTATATCCGAGTCAGAGTACCGGGTATTTTTCTTAACAAGCTACCGGGTGTGAAGTTCCTTACACTTCGGGTAGAACGGGAAGCCCAATCTCGACTCCACGCAAACCCACTGCTCTCTCCACTGGCTAACTTTATTTGGGGGAGGTTAAAAAAGGGTGACCTTGCTTGGGCGAGGTCTCAAAGATAGGGTCAGATTATTCATCCTAAGTACGGTAAAGAAAGTTCTCAGGATCAACTCCGAAATCTCTACCCCTATTCTCCTACACAAAACGGTTAAGGCAAAAAAGTATCAAACTCCGTTGGGATGGACGTAGGTTGGTTGACATTTAACCAAGTTCAGGAAATCGCAAAAAGCAGGGTCTAAGGGGAAAGCAAGGCCAGAGGTGAAGTGGTCAAAAGGAATGTGAATGTAAGCATCAGCCATGAGTCTGCATGACTTTACTATAAAGGGCTTGAACCTACTTCGGTTGACCTCTAGGGATAACATACAATATTCAAGGCTGATTGTATTGGTTTTTAGGGCGAAGTCTCCGGGTAATTGTCTTTTGGTCGTTGGGACCTCCTCTATGCTATCGGAGTCGGAGTCCTCCCCTTGGAGGGCTCTCGCTGTGGCTAAATTTTTAAGGGCTAGAGCGGGAACGACGGAGTCCTCAAAAGCACCACGGATCGAAGTCTGGACAGCTGGGACCCTAAAGACACCATCATTCATCTCCAAGACTGTCTGAGGACCTTGTACTTGTCCAGCACTCAAACTTTCATCACTCGTACTACTCGAAGTGCTGGAGTTCTGGTTGGTTAGTCTTTCCACTGAAGTGGATACTGAGGAGCTAGATCCTACTTCAACTAAGGGGCTTCCTGGCTGCAACATTCTAACCTGAAGAACAAAAACCCTATCAGTCCCAGTCTATCACTTCGCCTTCAATAAAAAGCTTAAAACCCAGTAAGTTCCGCCGGTAACCATCACAGAAATCCTACCCCATTTTCACACACATCACCCTCTCTTCTCAAAAAAAAAAAATATATATATATAGAGAAAGAAAAAAGCAAGAACACCAGAAAACCTCAACCGTTTTCCCGAGGACAAAACCTAAAAATTATAACCGGAACCCCGAAAAACAAGGTTCACATAAAGACGGAAGCCAAGACATAAAAAAAGTTATTACCTGACGATGAAAGGTTGAAGAGTTACTGAAAAGGGATGATAGGAAGCACGAAGAACAGGTCTGAGAGTAAGAAGGATATATAAAACTGGAAGAGAATAAAAGTGGAAAGTTTGTGAAGAAGAAAAGAAAGGGTATTTATAGGCGGAAAGGAAGTCAGAGGGGCAAAATATAATAATAAATAATTTGGGGAGGCTTCTCAAGCACGCCTCGCCCAAATCTGCGGTCAGAGCAAATCCAGTCACACCAAATGTCACGTCCGTTCTGAAATGTGCAGTGGCCATCATTACTTCAACCTCGAGAAGCGCAAGTGGCGTCATTATGGCCGCCACTTAGGAAATCCCGTCAGCATTAAAGCAGAATAATGAGAAACAAAACAAATTTTTTCACTTCGACTAGGAACAGACGCCTCGCAAAATCACACGAGAACAATAATAGTATCGCTTTTTTACGTCGAAGTCAAAGAAGAATCTTCCACTTCAACAAGGGGCCACTGAGAAGTGCAAAATGTCCGACGGTGACATGGAGTGGGAAGTCTGATGTGTCCATCCATGGCAGGGTCCACGACTCCGCTATGCAAAATTCTGAAATACGGGGTATTACCTCGGATTATTTACTTCGCCAAAATCCTGACTACCAGCTAGTCAAAGTTCTTCCAGAATATTCCCCAAAGAATATCTATTGACCAAAGACCATTCGGTTAAGAACATCTCACAGAATATCCCTACAACAGTGGGATATCACGGAAGCAATAGGATATTTCAGAATCTGACAACTATCAAATTCTTCATCACGTACATATTCTCAAGGTGGTTTATTCCTATAAATACCCCCCTCGTGAGGATTAAAGGTAAGGCCAGATAAGTCAATAACATCTCAATCAATTCCATAGATCTCTCGAGCTAGACACTCAGAATACTAACTTAGGCATCGGAGGGTTCATCGGAGATCCATCACCCTCTGCTTCGAACCTCTTTGTTTTGCAGATATTCAGAGGAAATCTTCATCAGGTCATTAACAAAGCAGTCACCTAGACGAGGATATTTTAACAGAGATCATCAAACGACGTCGGTCACCTAACACGTGGCATCAGACCAATTTTCGACGAATCAAGTAGATAGTGGTGCTTTAGAGGAGCCCGATCATAATCATCTTGAGCACTAGGAGATGGATTTATCAAGTAAAGTATGATCATTACCTTAATCACTAACATTTGTAGCATGTTATGCTTGCTTCTCTAGATTCTTGACTTTCTCTTCCAATTCAGCTACTTTGTTTGCAAGCTCCACTACTATTGGTGGAGTAGTTGTAGAATCATTTAATTGAGACCTTAATAGGACAGATTCCGATCCTAAACCAAAAGCTCAACCTTTCTTGAAACCACCACATGTCTCAATAAACAATTGTTTATCATCAGGAATGGCAGAACTCTCGATGGAGCCCAATGATGAAGAAACTTGTGAATAATGCTCTTTAAGTCGATAAACGTCATTCTGAAATATATTATCAAAAGATTAAGATGATGTTAGGGGAAAAAATAGTAACTATATGCATAAAATAATTGTAAATACTAATCATGATATTAAATAGAGAAGAGAATATTACCATTGCCTTCTTGGAGCGCTCATTGATAAACTCACCCTTCATTGGCCCGAATTGAAATACATGCAAACGGTGAAACAAGTCGGTATGTTCAAAAAAAATTCCATTTTCATGTCGTTGTATTAATCAAAATGTTAAGAAAATTTCATCAAGAACTAGTTTAAGAAATAACTCCAACTATACATGGAGTATCCAATCCAACAAAAACCCAATATGATAAAAAATAATTCCAACTATACTTGGACTATCCAATCCAACTAAAACATAATTTGATAAAAAATAATTTCAACTATACATGAAATATCCCAATCCAACAAAAATACAATGTGATAAAAAATAACTCCAACTATGCATGGAGTATCCAATCCAACAAAAACACAATGTGATAAAAAATAACTCCAACTACACATAGAGTATCTAATCCAACAAAAATACAATGCGATAAAAAATAACTCCAACTATGCATGGAGTATCCAACCCAACAAAAACACAATGTGATAAAAAATAACCCCAATTATACATGGAGTATCTAATCCCACAAAAACACAATGTGATAAAAAATAACTCCAACTACAGATGGAGTATCTAATCCAACAAAAACACAATGTGATAAAAAATAACTCCAACTATGAATGGAGTATCCAATCCAACAAAAAGACAATGTGATAAAAAATAACTCCAACTACACATGGAGTATCTAATCCAACAAAAACACAATGTGATAAAAAATAACCCCAACTATACATGGTGTATCCAATCCAATAAAAACACAATGTGATAAAAAATAATTCCAACTATATACATGGAGTATCCAATCTAATAAAAACACAATGTGATAAAAAAAATAATTCCAACTATACATGGAGTATAGAACCCAACAAAAACATAATTCCAACTATACATGCAGTATCTAATGTAACAAAAGCCCAATTCCAACTATACTTGGAGTATCAAATCTAACAAAAACACAATGTGATAAAAAATAATTCTAATTATACTTGGAGTATCCAATGCACACAAAGCTTCATTAAAGGAAAACTAAGAAATACATACACACACACACACATGTATATGGATATAGATATAATAAGAATTCCATTAACCAGTTAATGTGTCATAGTAAATTAGTTACTAACCGCACGTTCTTCATGCTCTGTAAAGGAAATTGATCCACCAGTATGGGTAGGACCAGCTAAAGATCTTTTTTTTTTGCAGTTGAGGAGATTTTCTTGAATTCTACAGTATTCCAATGAGAAAGAAGTTGATTCCAGTGTTGTGAGTCTATCCATAGAGGACAAGATTTTGCATATTTCGCTTTAATCCTACAAAGATGATCAGATAGCCTTCTTCGACAAATCTTCTCCCAATTCCTTTGAATCAATGCACTATCTTTCTTATCCCATCGAAATGATTTCTATAAAATATATAAAATTATTGGACTTAAAAAATGATATTAATAATAAATAAAGAAGGATAATCGATTAAGTAATTTAAAAAATTGAATGATTTTATAATAGTAAAGCTCCTTATGTTAAAAATGAATTATAGAAAATTACATAACTTACGCTAAAAGATTGAAACCAAATATCTTTCACATCGTTGGGCACATCAGAAAATGAGGGATATGGTCCTACAGAATTGGACTTGAATGATTGTGTAATTGTAGCAATACAATTTTTGGACCCTTCAAACCTAATTTCATAGACAAAGAAAGTAAAAACAGAAAAGGAAAGGAAAAAAAATTTAATTAATGAACTTACTAATAAATTATATGCACAACATTTTATATATGAATCAAAAAATACTATGAAAATTAATAAACCATACAAAACTATATCTATAAGTTAAGAAAGTTATAAATACCCAAAACCTCGTGGCCTTATAAGTGGTCGAAGATCTGAAATTTCTGTCAAATTATTAATTGAATAAACTGATGAGTGTGCTGTAGGAGGATGTACATGATCCTGCCCACTAGGAGCTTGACTACTAGAACGGGTATGCATATTGTCACTTATTGCTGTAATACAAAGTTAAACATTAATAAAATCAAGATAAATAAAGTCATAATTAAGAAGCTTTTTAGTGTTTAAACCCAAAAAAAATCTTTTTTACTGAAAAAAGGATGCATGATCCAAACATGATCCAAAATGTAAATATAAAATTCACATATAAAGCAGTAAAAAACATGAAATGTTGTCTCTGATTCTTCTTTTTTAAGCTAACTGTAAAGCTAAAACTTCAATACAAAGCTTAAATCATGATATCAAGAATCTTCATATGGCATAGAATCTTCATCTGATAAAGAATCTAAATCAACTTCATTAGTTTCAGAATTAGTTGTCCAATCTTCCATTTCATATTCGACACCGACTGACAAATTCTCAATTTGATTTTCATCAATATCCACCATTTGAACTTCACTCGATTCATGTGTTAAATCTTCAATTGGGTGCACCTCATTTGTTATCATCTTGACATCTTCATCACCTACATCCTCTTGATAAGCAAGTACTTCTACAGCATGTCGAGGTTTAGTTTTACATACTGAAAACCAATAACAATGTGATATTTTACTCCCGGGATAACTAGCATAGTAAACTTGAGTAGCTTGTTGAGCTAATACAATTGGATCATATTTTGGATACCTCCTATTGTGGTTAATATCAATAAGCTTGTACTGAGGATGAATCCTAACACCTAAATTTGGTGTTGGATCAAACCAATCACATTTGAAAAGGATGATATTTTGGTTGAGATCACCCATCAATTGAAGTTCAACAATTTCCCTCAAAATTCCATAATAATCAAAAGTGGAAGGAAGTAGCATCATCATTACATCCTTTAACACAAACTCCATTGTTTAGTGTTTTCTTTCCTTCTGCATGTTCAGAAGTGTGAAATCGATAACCATTGACAAATATGACATGAAATGACTTTACTTTTCTTGATGGTCCCCAAGACAAGTTTCACAAACAAACACTGTTTACTTGATTTTGGGAATCAGTTACCTAAAATAAAGATATTAAGTTTAATAAAGTTAGTGAATGAAAGTATTATATCATAAAAAGGATTATTATCTTAAATTTCTATAGAACTTATATATGAAAGAAACCAACACGCAAAATCATTTCCATTCTTATATCGATCTATTCTTGACTTATAGAAGGAGATTGAACTTGTAAATTTGTTGTAAATTTCCTGCATTTGAGAAACATATATATTGAATTCAATATTTTTTACCTTATAGTAAATGTAGTAAACTATATATAGTTTAAGAGTTACATACTTGATATATGGTTGCACTTCTTTGCAATTTAGTAGAATATAATTATTGGCTGCTTTATATTCCTCATATGTTAGGAACCTTGATTGAATCTTGCCAATTTTCCTACTAGATATATTACATATTGATAATTCTCCAACATCTTTAGCTTCTAACACACCTTCTTCATTTCGAGTAGTAGAAGAGTGTCTTGTTTGAACATGTGGTTGAAAATAGTAAGAGAAGAAAGTTGATGCTTCTTCAACTAAATATGCACTAGAAATTGACCCTTCTATATGTGCCTTATTCTTCACTTTTATTTTCAAACGATATAGAAACCTAAATTTAAAATAACATATTGTTGAAGTTTGGAAATAATATTTAAATAAAGTATATTATATATATAATAATATGTGAACTCTAACATTACCTCTCAAATGGATACATCCATCTATTTTGGACTGGACCACCAACTAGTGCCTCATAAGGTAAATGAATCATCAAATGTTCCATAACATCAAAAAATAATGGAGGGAATATCTTTTCCAACTTGCAAAGTAAGATGGGTATATCTTCATTCAACTTATTCATGTGTTCAATTGACAATTTAGGTGCACATAAATCACTGTAGAACATACTCAACTCTGTTAATATTTACCACACATTACTTGGAAGAAATTCTTTCAATGCAAATTTTCCAGCCGTGCTCCAACCACTCAACACACCGTATGCAGGAAAATCATTAATAGTCCAAAGCAATGTTGCACGCATATGGAAATTTTGTTTCTTTGAAATATCATACGTTGGAACACCTTCAACCGATAGATGTTTTAGTTCATCCACCAAAGGTTGCAAATAAACATATTTTTTTGTTTTGGATTTTTTGGCCCTGGTACAATAACAGTTAGAAACATGAATTCATCTTTCATGCACATCCAAGGTGGAAGGTTATACGGAACAATAATAATAGGAAAAACATGAGTACTGCTTTCCTGACATTCCAAAAGGTGAAAACCCATATGTACACAAACCAAGTCTTACATTTCTCATCTCATTAGAAAAGTCACCATGAATTTGATTAAAATGTTTCCAAGCTTGACCATCCCTTGGATGACTCATATAGTCTTCTTCATGTTTACTTTCAAAATGTCGTCTCATATGTTGAGCTGTTGTTTTAGATGCATTAAGTCTTTTGCAATCTAGGTGTAATAGGAAAGAAAAACATCTTTGACTGTGTAACCTCATTTTGTTTTTTATTCTTTCTACCCTTCTTTTTTAGGATATACCTAGCATGCCCGCAAAATTTGCATTCCCTTCTTTCAAAATCATTCTTCCAATATAACATGCAACCATTTGGGCAAACATCAATCTTTTGAACTGGCAACCCAAGACTTGATACCATCTTCTTCATTTCATATAAATCATTAGGAATATTGTTATTAGTTGGAACAACCTCGTTCAATAATTGGACTATTTGATTAAAACACTTCTCAGACATATTATTCTCTGACTTTATGTGTAAAAGTCGGGAAATTAAGGACAATTGAGAGTGCTTTGTACAACCATCCCATATAGGAACATCAGCCGCCTCCAACATATCATAGAACTTCTTAGCTTCTCTATTAGGAGACTCCTCCGTAGCATCTATATTAAAATCATGTTGTACTCCTTCAAATACCATTTCTCGAATCATATCACTTGAATATGGTTCCCTCGATGATATTGGTGTCGAAGAAGTATGTGCATATGACCTGGATCCTTCACCATGACATGTCCATTCATAGTAATTAGTAACAAACTCGTTCCTGTACAAGTGACTCTCCACTATATTCGGTTATTCAAATTTCATGTTCTTACACTTTGCACAAGAACATCTAATTTTACTGGATATGGAATTAGACACCGCAAAAGAGAAGAAAGCTTTAACTCCTCTTTCGAATTCAATAGTAATTCTCCTTATTCCAGTAACATATCTTCTATACATCCAACCACGATCCTCCAATTATAATAAAATATATCTAAAAAATCACAACAAATAGAAAAGAAAATTATATATTTGAGTATGCAAATTCAAGTAAAGAATTAATCAATAAAAAAGAATTTGTATTATAAAGATAAGTGGGGCATGAGGAAATTTAACAATAGATAATCCATGCAATATGAGGCCATCATTACTTTAAATATTGGTGTGCATTTTTAGGGACCACAGGATTTAGCAAAGACTATAAGATCACAGGACAAGCGTTTCTCTAATTTTAATCAAATAAAACTTATTTATCAAGCCCTTATAATCCATAAACCTGATATAAAGAAATAGATCATCACCAGAATATTGAAAAGCATGTAATTCCCAATATTGCGAACACAGAAAGTATGTCTTAAATTCAACGATCATAGGTGCAATTAAAACTAAAACATGTTTTCATACCAAAATTGAAAACGTTAATCTGGAAATATACATACATACTTAAAAAATCAAGTTAAAGTTGAACCTCGATTGCATTTAGTACTTGAGAGGCCTCCGGAATTAACCTATACGATACTCTATTACTTTTAACCTTCATAAACTGCACCAAAGTTATCCTAAGTAAATTTCAGTACCTGCCCAATGTAGTAGTTCATCTAATATTTCAAAATGAATCGAAAGCTAATAGAGTAGTGTAAAATTTCAATAATATAACCAATCAACTGTGACGACAATCAAGAGTCTGAACTTTCAAAATTGTCTAGAAATATGCACCATACCCCAACCTTCATAATGTGGGACAGGTAACAGGAACAAACAACTCAACCTTTTGTTTACCATTTTAAATTCAAGTAGCTCTGTTTACCATGGGATGGCTTCACATTAATCATGCACATAGAACCCTGTTCCATTTTGTTAGAGATCTTAAAGTTTCTTGCACAGTTAAATACAGTATGTCATTGGCTTTGCAACGACTTGTGTAACGTTTGTGGATATAATCCTGACGAAAATTTTGTGTCATTTTCTTGTACTATTTACTTATTTAGTTTTCTTCTTGCCGAATTCGTGGTGGAATTCGAGGAGATTATTGAAATGAGTGTTCTTAACTCAATTGAAATTTGAGGGCAACTCGTCGACCTATTTTTAAATATCTTAGAAAATTCTCTGTATTTGGGAAAAATGTTTAGACCTTAGTTAATCTTATTATGAACTTAATTTTGAATTTTTTTAAAAAAATTATACTGGTTACTGTTTGTTGTGATTGCAGTTAGATGAAGCATGTCTGTTGGAGTTTCCAACTTGTTTTGAATTGAATTTGTTATTGATGATTGCTGCAGGAAAGAAAAGGAACTTCTTTTTTGTTAGATCTGATGGAATATCCAACTATGGCTTGAACCAAAATCAGAGTAGAGCCCAACAAATGGTCACTTATGCTGTTGCGGTAAATTCCCAATCTCTTACTTAATTCCTTCTATGTGGCTTACATGTGTAAAAATGGAGAGTATAAGGTCTCATTCATGCTGTTGATCATGCAGACGAAGACAGATAAAGGAGCAGCATCCACAGCTTCCAAGCCTGGGTATGTTTTCTTTGATTGCAACTGCAAATTTTTAAAATCTTGATTGCTGGATAAGAATGTAGTGCAAGAAAGTGGACTTTTTCAACGTTAACTTGTACTGTAGCTGATAGCAGTGTTTAATTGTCTCATCATTATGGATATCCCGTACTTTAAAATGCTACCCTTATGTAGCTATCCTTGGTGAATAAAAGTGCTGGTGGATGACAAATTCATAATAGAAGTATGTATTCTCTGAAGAGGTAAAAAATGGAATTGAAATTATTGATACTTTACAATTCCTACATTAGTAAACTTCAACACAAGTATCCGATCTCCCATTTAAAGAGAAAGGTTCCTTATTATAGGTGTGCCATTCAGAGTAAGCTCAACTTTTATTTAGCGTTTAGTACTGCAAAAAGGTCTCCCTAGTATGATTCTTTGGCAGCCACTGGAACAGTGACAACTATTATTTGCAGTCCGGGTTTTTGCTCTTAGTTTACATTTTACTTGGAGACATTTTTGTTTTTCTTCCTTCATTTTGTTATTGCTCTCTTTCATGTTTCTTGTTTTGAAATGTATCCTTTGAGTTTTTAATATTTTTAGTCAAGTTACTTTGATCAGACGAGTTCTTTCACCATATGAGAAGATACTAAACCATGGGAACTTGATTAGAAAAATTGTAGAAAATTGTCTTATTTTGATGTGTTTGGAAAACTGGAGATGAATAAATCTGCAAGATCTCATCTTGAAATTTCTAGCATTACTTTAAATTCTTTGAGGGTTTGAAAGAATAAGCACTAGGTACTTTTGGGCATTAATACCTTTTGAATCAATTAGGCAATCAAATATAGACAGCTTTAATTTTAATCTTTTTAATAATAATATTAATGAAATTCTGCATATACAAAAGCCTAAAAGATCTATTATAAATTAAGAATCTCTTGTTCATGACTTATGTTTTAGTGGTCTAATTAATCCTATTCCTATATGTATTTAAAATTAGTAATTAGAATTAAGTTACTATCCTAATGGCGGTGCATAATTTATATTTGATATTGAACTTTGAGGTTGACTTTTAACCCTTCTATTTCATGATGATGTTTAATGGTATGGAAGAAATATAAATTGATTAACATGACTCCTTATTTTGATTAATTTGAGTCTCTTCTTATTGACTTGTGTCTATGTAGCGTAATTTTAAGAAGACAATTAACTGGATTGACTTCTACCTTATGAGTGAACTATATGTAGCTCTTCATAAACTATCAGACTATGTTATTAGATATTATTAAAGAGGAAGGTTAAAAGGATTTGGGAACTCACTATATTAATGCTCAAAAAACTATATATTAGCTAGAAGAGTAAGATTTTTGGTGCTGGCCCTTATAGTGTTGCATCACAAGTTTGATAATGTCATCCAACCATCACTACAAACTCAATGTTGAAGGGGAAAACAACTTACATGACAATAAAGAAGCCATTATTCGTAGTCCCCCTAAACAAAAGTATAAATCTACTACAACTTTTAGGACTAAGCATCCAAATCTTGAAAACGTTAAGACTGGACAAATTAGTTTATTAATCAGAGACCAACTAGAACTATAAATCTTGAACATACTAAATTTTAACCCTTGACTTAAATTTCTAGATTGAACCATATTTTAAAACTCTTTCTTGATTAGAATTTTCCAATCTTTAAGTCATTCTCTGTTCTCTATCATTCTCTGGCTTTCAAGTTTAGAAAAGAAAATATGAGATTTTTATTCACGTGCCTCTTAGAAATCAAGGTTGCTAAACTGTCTGGTTACTAATGTTTTCAAATTTCAGAGGAAAAATAAATTCAATACTGTCAACTGGTTTCACAAGTTTATTCTCTTGAGCTGCATTAACTATTTCATGTTGATGAACTTTTCTTATCAACCAAACATTAATTACTTCGGCATTGTATCTTCCTTTAAGTTTCTGGGGAACCAATTGCAAATTTGACTGAGAAAACTTCTCCTGTCAGAATTCTGCTCCAACATCTCTTTGGTGGATTCTGTGGGAAAAAAGATCTTTCATCTCCCTGAATACTGAGAACTCCTTGTAATCTTGTTCTGCCATTGTACTTGCTGTATTACTTCAGAATCAGCAATTAACTCCTGTGTAGAATATGCTTTTGGGGTTAATTTTACCATCCCCATGCTCCATTAAATTAGTTTCTGTAGAAATTTCCAAAACCATCATTTCTGCCTTGGTTATCACCATAAAAAAGCTTCTTCAAACTCAGTTCTTAAGGTTTTTTCATGAATTCAACTTCAGCCCTTTTGTCAAAAACAGTTATAGAGACATTCTCGGCTGCATCTTTCATTCCCGTGTATGCATCCGAAAATCATCTCCATTTTAACAGTTTTTCACTTTCACCTTCATCAAGGCAGATGCTTCTTTGTGATGCTTGCCAATATTCCTTTATCAGATCAAGCTTGCTTGAATTTCATTGTCAAGTTTTGTACTGTGAACTTTTGAATTATGCTCCAGAGGAATAGCATGATCCATCCTTTTTGTCAAGTTCTTGTTCAACTACTTGTTTAATAGACTGCAGATCATCTTGCTTCTCATTTAGCTTAATTTTCTCCAACATTTTGCTTTTTTTTCTACAGTAGTTTCTGCATCCTGAGGGTTTTAGGACAACTAGCTTGTTGTTACTAATGTTGCAACAATATGTCTTTTCCTTCCCATCATGCATTTCCTTTCAATTGTATAGTCAAGGACAACCCTATAAAATACATGTAGCTGTCATTGGAATAACATCTTACCAGATAGCATCATTATAAAGGGCCATGACTTGAGCTTACCGCTATCTTTCAGTCAGAGAATAACTTCCATCCAATCTCCTATATATGGTTCTGATTTTGTAGCTTTTCCATTATCTTGAGCTTTTCAAAGGTAGCTTCAGAACTACATTTATACAGCTACCTCCATCAATATTGATTTTTCGATTCATATCACCCCAAGCAACCAAAGTCTGGGAAATTGACATTATTCTCCAATCCTCCCTTTGCTGCTTAGATTTTGTAAGAATCAGCTTTAAAGTGGAGATTAGTGATGTAGTTTCCTCAGCATCACTTAATAAATCATCATCTTCAGGTTCTGATAGTTCATATGTATAATTTTTCATCCTCATCTATCATGATTTAGGATCTTTCAATGTGCCCTGTCAGTGTTCACCCTTCCCTTTCTTGATTTCTCTATCACATTATGCACCATTTAGAACATTTTCTGCTGAATTTGTTCCTAGTATATGCATAATATATCTGTCTGTTTACCCAAAAAATAAAAAGCTGGATGAGTAAAAAACATTTCTTTGTGTGTGCTCCCAAAGTTGTCTATTAGACTTTAAAAATCAAAGCTTCCGCTAGATATTCTGATAATAATCTGTATCTTAGCTACAATCAGTACACACAGGATCTGACTCTTCCAGTTGGAGTTCTCTTGTTCATAATCTTCTGCAAATATGATTTCTCGTTTGTGAGTTCTCAAAATCTGATTTCTCTAGTTATCTCTTAGCTCAGATTTTTAAAATTTATCTGCATTTAGGATTTCTTTTGCCTTTGTCATTCATAGCAAAACCCTTATGGTATGGAGATCAGAACTTTATAATTTTTCATTATTAGGCTTGAGCTGCTGCTTTTTGAGGCCCTTCGTGAAGGTCTTGAAGAAGAGATGGACAGAGATCCTCGAGTTTGTGTGATGGGGGAGGATGTGGGCCATTATGGAGGTTCATATAAGGTTACAAAGGATCTGGCTAATAAGTATGGGGACCTCAGGGTTCTTGACACTCCAATTTGCGATGGGTGTTGGAGCTGCCATGACTGTGTTGCGTCCAGTTGTTGAGGGAATGAACATGGGATTTCTCCTCCTAGCTTTTAACCAGATCTCAAACAATTGTGGTATGCTCCACTACACTTCTGGAGGTCAGTTTAAGATTCCAATTGTTATCCGGGGTCCAGGTGGAGTTGGTCGCCAATTAGGTGCCGAGCATTCGCAGCGCCTTGAGTCTTATTTCCAATCTATTCCAGGAATACAAATGGTAGCCTGTTCAACTCCTTACAATGCCAAGGGCTTGATGAAGGCTGCTATTAGAAGTGATAACCCTGTGATTCTCTTTGAACATGTTTTACTTTACAATCTAAAGGAGAGAATTCCAGATGAAGAATACATCTTGAATCTTGAGGAAGCTGAGATGGTTAGACCTGGTGAGCACGTAACAATTCTCACATATTCCAGGATGAGGTACCATGTTATGCAGGCTGCGAAGACTTTGGTTAACAAAGGATATGATCCTGAAGTTATTGATATCAGGTCGTTGAAGCCATTTGATCTTTACACCATTGGAAATTCAGTTAAGAAGACTCATCGCGTATTAAATTGTGGAAGAGTGCACGCGTACTGGCGGAATTGGTGCCAGCTTGACTGCATCAATTAATGAAAATTTCCATGACTATTTAGATGCTCCAATTTTATGTTTGTCATCTCAGCATGTACCAACCCCATATACGGGGCCACTGGAGAACTGGACAGTAGTTCAACCTCAGCAGATTGTAGCTGCTGTTGAGCAGCTTTGTCAGTAGTTCCATTGTGGGAAATGACAATGGTAAAAGCATGTTTAATAGCATAGTTTGCAACTTCATTCTGATATTGTTATTTTTGCAAAATATACTGGCATTTACAATTGAGACTAGACATTTGTATTGCTACCTTCACCTAAAGTGGATCAGATTTTGTTTTCTGTTACTGGATCACTTCGTTTCAAATGCGTTTCTCTTGCCATTGTTATTTACTCTGATCAGAAGTTTCTGTCGTCTTAAATCACAGGCCCGATGTCAAACTACTGATAGGTGGTCTTCTACTGCATCAGTAGACATGTCAATTAGCAGAAAATTAGGTTGTATTGCAATTATCTTTCTGGGTTATTAATGTTAAATATTATTTATTTATTTATTTTATTTTATTTTATTTTATTTTATTTGAAATATGAATAAAAGAAATGCTTAATAAGAATTTGTGTTAGAAATATGAGAAATATTTAATAAGAAGATGATATATTTGATTGATTTAAAAATGAAAGACAAGTGAGGCCTTAAATTTACAAAATCAGTATCTCATTACTCATGTTAACAATCCACTAAATAACTAACTATAATTACCATAACTAACTCATCCACTAACATTGAATAAACTACTTACTAACATTGAGTAGTTATCCACTAACATAGAAACACTTAGATATATTCCAGTCATAAAGCATTATTTTAACACTTCTCCTTGCTTTAGGAGTTGCAAACATGCAATTTTGTCCTCAAGTTTTGTAAGGATGATAAATTTTGTAGGTTTTAGAGGGAAAAACTGTAGCCCACAAAGATGCCTAGTTCAATCATCTTGTAAAGTTTATCACGCTTGAATTTCAGAATGTGAGAAAAACACAAACAACCTACACTCTAAGAAACTTTAGCAAAGGTTTATAGTCATACCAACCATTAAATGATGTTTTATACTTTTGTGCCTTTGTGAGAAGTTTGTTTTGAGAAAATACAGGAGTACTTGCTTCCTCTACCCAAAATAGTTTTCTCAAATTCTTCTGATGCAACATATATCTTGTGATCTTCATGATCAACCTATTTCCTGTATCACTTACTCAATTTTGTTGAGGAGTATAAGGAGCTATTAGTTAATACTCAGTGCTTGATTTTTCACAAAATTTGTTGAATTTTTCTGATGTATACTTCTTAATTGAGAAAACAGTTTACTCCTTCTCTAATGGATTTAGAGCAAAAAAATTTCCCTTCATTTTCACTTTGAAAATATCCTGATTTAATGCATCTTTAATCAGATAATATTTATCTTTAAAAATAACCTTAAAACCTCTTTTAATCAATTGCCCAACTTGTTATAGAAATTGTTCACTTTCCTTTAACTGAAATATATTCACCATTCTCAATTTTGACTTTGGAGATGTTGGTTGGCTTCAAATCTCTAAACATCTCTTTATTATGAGTCATGTGGTTGGTGCAACCACTGTCAATCAACCAACTTTTATTTGATTTACTTCCTACAAAGTACGTAGCCACAAACAGTTGATTCTCCTCCTCCTGATATGCAATCTTAACCTTTTCACTTTGATATTGATTATTGTTAATGCAAATTACAACTCCATGCCCCATTTGTTTACAGTTGGAGAACTTGACATTTGGTCTTCTCCAACATTTTAAAGGATGATGACCCTTTCTATTGCAATATTGACATGGAGGATAGGATCATTTCTTGACTCCACCTTTGTTGTTGGCCGAAAATTCACTAGTATTAGTTTTCTTGAAAAATTTGTTTTTGTTGTTGTTTTTCGCATTCTCATGATGCTTGGCTAGCAAAGAGTCTTCAACCACAACTTGCCTGATGCCTCTTCTTTGCTCCTGCGGTTGCAAAGTAATTAGAATCTCTGCAACATTAATTTTAGTTAAATTTTTGTTATTTTCTAAGGCTGAAATAAATACATCAAATTTTTCAGGCACACTTATAAAATATTTTTCTAAAATTCTAGAGTCCATGAACACGTAACCAAGTAATCTGATTTGATTTGCAATATTTAATAACCTATCAGAATACTATTTAATTGATTCTATTTCTTTCATCTTCTGCAAATCGAATTCTCGAATTAAGTTTAGCACACACATTCCTTTGATTCTTTCATTTCCTTCATACTTTAACTTGAGATAATCTATATCTCATATGCCTACTTCAAAGTCATAATTTGAGTGAAGATAGTAGATGAGACTGCACCAAATAAACATGTCTTTGCCTTGGATTTCTTTGTTTTCTTCTCATTCTGCAATTTGATTTGAGTCAGGGTAGGATTATTTGGAAAAGCTGAAATTTCATAATCTTCTTCCACTACTTTCCAAATATAAAAAACTTTTATATACACCTTTATATGAACTGCCCAAATTTGGTAGTTATCTCTATCAAATACTGGTGGACAAATTGAAGAGGAGAAACTAAAACTTTCCATAGCTTAACAACCTCACTCACTCACTCACATATCCCTTAAGAATAAGACTCCCATACCAATTGTTGGAAATATGAATAAGAGAAATGCTTAATAAGAAGATGATTAACTTGATCGATGTAAAATGAAAGACAAGTGAAACCTATTTATAGACTTACAAAATCACTAACTAGGATAACCCCATAACTACTACATATAACAATATTCCATTACTCATGTTAACTACCCACTAAATAACTAACTATAACTACCATAACTAACTCATCCACTAACATTGCATAAACTATCCACTAACATTGAGTAGTTATTCATTAACCTAGAAACATTTGGACATATTTGAGCCCTAAAGCATTATCCTAACAATTTTTCCAGTGATTCTAGCATCCGAATATCAGACTGGCCTCATTGTTTGGCAACTCCTTTTTTTACACCATCTTTATTGCTAGAGACTACCAAAAATGTTTAAAGACAAAAGAGGAAGTAACTCTTTTATCTTTTTGACACAGCAACCTCCGTCCAATCTTGCAAAAACATGTCAAGGAACATGCCAACAGCCGGACTATCTCTGTCCTGTTGTTCAATTAATGATTTTGCAGCACAGATAAGGGAACAAATGCTGGACAATATGCTGGTGCTGCATTATTATTACCTGGGCTCAGATCCATCTTGTCTCTCGTGGTGGTCAGGCCAATGGTCAATGGCAAAGACATACCTAACTACAACGCATAATCTTGCCGTAAGAGTGGACTACTTGTAACATGTATCTATCTACATCTAAATCTACCTCCTTTCGATCTAATTTTTCTACTCATAAATAAATGTCCACTGCAAATACAGATAAAATATATAAAACCTACTTATGCTTGGAGTTGCAACATAAGATGTTTGGTGCATTAAAGCAATTGTATTATGATGCTAGCGGTCACTATCTGTTGTCAACTTCAATACTTATGTGAACACTTTCCATGGGAATTCAATCACATGGTCTTGGTTGATTTGCAGCGAAGGCTACTACTTCTAAAAGATGTCCACTTTTTTGGTTTCTTGGGGGTTCGAAGAATGAGTATATTATGTGTATATATATATACTAGGTAGACATTTGGTACTATCCTGAATGTAGAATGACTATATTATATTATATTTTTTAATAATTAATATTAAATTTACGATAACAAAAATATTAATATAAATTAAATAAAAAATACTTCATAAATTTTAAACTTAACATTATTTAAAAAAATCTATTTTAAAAATTATAAAAATACAAAGTATAGAAATAAATTTTTAAAAAAATTCTTTTAGACGGTTAAAAATAAATAAATAAAGAAGGGAGACACTACTATAAAAATTAATTTTTGCGATGGTCAAATCCGTCGCAATTCGACTTTTGCGACGGATTTGGCCATCGCAATATCTTTGCCGTTGATTGCAATGACACACAGAATCCGTCACAAATAGCAATGAATTTGCGATGGTCAAATTCGTCGCTATGTTTGCGACAATTGTGCGACGGCATTTGGGCGTCGCTATTTTGCAACGGATTTGCGACGAATTTGGTTGTCGCTAATTGCGACGACAAAAAAATTCATCGCAAATAGCAACAAATTTGCGACGGTCAAATCCGTCGCTATGTATGCGACGAAAAAAAAATTCGTCGCAAATAGCAACAAATTTGCGACAGTCAAATCCGTCGCTATGTTTGCGACAATTGTGCAACGACATTTGGGCGTCGCTATTTTGCAACGGATTTGGCCATCGCAATATCTTTGCCGATGATTGCGACGGATTTGGCCATCGCAATATCTTTGCCACTGATTGCAACGACACACAAAATCCGTCACAAATAGCAACGAATTTGAGACGGTCAAATTCGTTGCTATGTTTGCGACAATTGTGCGACGGCATTTGGGCGACACTATTTTGCAACAGATTTGCGAGCGACGACAAAACAATTCGTCGCACATAGCAACGAATTTGCGACGGTCAAATCCGTCGCTATGTTTGCGACAATTGTGCGACGGCATTTGGGCGTCGCTATTTTGCGATGGATTTGCAATGAATTTGGCCGTCGCAATATGTTCGTCGCTAATTGCGACGACACAAAAATACGTCGCAAATAGCAACGAATTTGCGACGATCAAATCTGTTGCTATTTTGCAACAATTTGCGACGATATTTGGGCGTTGCTATTTTGCAACTAATTTGCGACCGATTTATTTTGATTATTTTTTATATATAAAGTCCAAATAATAAAACATTATAAAATGTCATTGTAATAATAATAAATATATAGTAGTATCCTAATATTAAAAATATTTTAAGTATCATCGCAATAATATCAAATAGTAGATAGTGGTACTTTAGTGGAGCCCGATCATAATCATCTTGGGCACTAGGAGATGGATTTATCAAGTAAAGTATGATCATTACCTTCATCACTAACATTTGTAGCATGTTGTGCTTGCTTCTCTAGATTCTTGACTTTCTCTTCCAATTCAGCTACTTTGTTTGCAAGCTCCACTACTATTGGTGGAGTAGTTGTAGAATCGTTTAATTGAGACCTTAATAGGACATATTCCGATCCTAAACCAAAAGCTCGACCTTTCTTGAAACCACCACATGCCTCAATAAACAATTGTTTATCATCAGGAATGACAGAACTCTCGATGGAGCCCAATGATGAAGATACTTGTGAATAATGCTCTTTAAGTCGATTAACGTCATTCTGAAATGTATTATCAAAAGATTAAGACGATGTTAGGGAAAAAATAGTAACTATATGCATAAAATAATTGTCAATACTAATCATGATATTAAATAGAGAAGAGAATATTACCATTGCCTTCTTGGAGCGCTCATTGATAAACTCACCCTTCATCGACCTGGATTGAAATACATGCAAACGGTGAAACAAGTCGGTATATTCAAAAATTTTTCCATTTTCATGTCGCTGTATTACTCAAAAGAGATAAGAAAATTTCATCAAGAATTAGTTTAAGAAATAACTCCAATTATACATGGGTATCGAATCCAACAAAAACCCAATATGATAAAAAATAATTCCAACTATACTTGGAGTATCCAATCTAACTAAAATATAATTTGATAAAAAATAATTTCAACTATACATGAAATATCCCAATCCAACAAAAATACAATGTGATAAAAAATAACTTCAACTATGCATGGAGTATCCAATCCAACAAAAACACAATGTGATAAAAAATAACTCCAACTACACATGGAGTATCTAATCCAACAAAAATACAATGAGATAAAAAATAACTCCAACTATGCATGGAGTATCCAATCCAACAAAAACACAATGTGATAAAGAATAACTCCAACTACACATGGAGTATCTAATCCAACAAAAACACAATGTGATAAAAAATAACCCCAATTATACATGGAGTATCCAATCCAACAAAAACACAATGTGATAAAAAAATAACTCCAACTACACATGGAGTATCTAATCCAACAAAAACACAATGTGATACAAAATAACTCCAACTATGCATGGAGTATCCAATCCAACAAAAAGACAATGTGATAAAAAATAACTCCAACTACACATGGAGTATCTAATCCAACAAAAACACAATGTGATAAAAAATAACCCCAACTATACATGGAGTATCCAACCCAATAAAAAAACAATGTGATAAAAAATAATTCCAACTATATACATGGAGTATCCAATCTAATAAAAACACAATGTGATAAAAAATAATTCCAACTATACATGGAGTATAGAACCAAACAAAAACATAATTCCAACTATACATGGAGTATCTAATGCAACAAAAGCCCAATTCCAACTATACTTGGAGTATCAAATCTAACAAAAACACAATGTGATAAAAAAAATTCTAACTATACTTGGAGTATCCAATGCACACAAAGCTTCATTAAAGGAAAACCAAGAAATACACACACACACACACACACACACACACACACACACACACACACACATATATATATATATATATATATATATATATATATATATATCGATATAGATATAATAAGAATTCCATTAACCAGTTAATGTGTCGTAGTAAATTAGTTACTAACCGCACGGTTTTTTTTGCAGTTGAGGAGATTTTCTTGAATTCTACAATATTCCAATGAGAAAGAAGTTGATTCCAGTGTTGTGAGTCTATCCATGGAGGACAAGATTTTGCATATTTCACTTTAATCCTACAAAGATTATCAGATAGCCTTCTTCGACAAATCTTCTCCCAATTCCTTCGAATCAATGCACTATCTTTCTTATCTCATCGAAATAATTTCTATAAAATATATAAAATTATTAGACTTAAAAAATGATACTAATAATAAATAAAGAATGATAATCGATTAAGTAATTTAAAAAATTGAATGATTTTATAATAGTAAAGCTCCTTATGTTAAAAATGAATTATAGAAAATTACATAACTTACGCTAAAAGATTGAAACCAAATATCTTTCACATCGTTGGGCACATCAGAAAATGAGTGATATGGTCCTACAAAAGTTGACTTGAAAGATTGTGTAATTGTAGCAACACAATTTTTAGACCCTTCAAACCTAATTTCATAGACAAAGAAAGTAAAAACAGAAAAGGAAAGGAAAAAATATTTAATTAATGAATCAATTAATTAAATATGAATCAATAAACACTATGAAAATTAATAAACCATACAAAAGTATATCTATAAGATAAGAAAGTTATAAATACCCAAAACCTCGTGGCCTTATAAGTGGTCGAAGATCTGAAATTTCTGTCAAATTATTAGTTGAATCAACTAATAAGTGTGTTGTAGGAGGATGTACATGATCCTGCCCACTAGGAGCTTGACTACTAGAAGGGGTATGCATATTGTCACTCATTGCTGCAATACAAAGTTAAACATTAATAAAATCAAGATAAATAAAGTCATAATTACGAAGTTTTTTAGCGTTTAAAACCAAAAAAAGTTTGTTTTACTGAAAAAAGGATGCATGATCCAAACATGATCCAAAATATAAATATAAAATTCACATATAAAACAATAAAAAACATTCAATGTTGTCTCAGATTCTTCTTTTTTAAGCTAACTGTAAAGCTAAAATTTCAATACAAAGCTTAAATCATCATATCAAGAATCTTCATATGTCAAAGAATCTTCATTTGATAAAGAATCTTCATCAACTTCATTAGTTTCAAAATCAGTTGTCCAACCTTCCATTTCATCTTCGACACCGACTGACAAATTCTCAATTTGATTTTCATCAATATCCACCATTTGAACTTCACTAGATTCATGTGTTAAATCTTCAATTGGGTGCACCTCATTTGTTATCATCATGACATCTTCATCACCTACATCCTCTTGATAAGCAAATACTTCTACAATATGTCGAGGTTTAGTTTTACATACTGAAAACCAATCACAATGTGATCTTTTACTCCCGGGATAACTAGCATAGTAAACTTGAGTAGCTTGTTGAGCTAATACAATTGGATCATATTTTAGATACCTCCTCTCGTGGTTAATATCAATAAACTTGTACTGAGGATGAATCCTAACACCTAAATTTGTTGTTGGATCAAACCAATCACATTTGAAAAGGATGATATTTTGGTTGAGATCACCCATCAATTGAAGTTCAACAATTTCCCTCAAAATTCCATAATAATCAAAAGTGGAAGGAAGTAGCATCATCATTACATCCTTTAACACAAACTCCACTGTTTAGTGTTTTCTTTCCTTCTGCATGTTCAGAAGGGTGAAACCTATAACCATTGACAAATATGCCATGAAATGACTTTACTTGTCTTGATGGTCCCCAAGACAAGTTTTGCAAACAAACATTGTTTACTTGATTTTGGGAATCAGTTACCTAAAATAAAGATATTAAGTTTAATAAAGTTAGTGAATGAAAGTATTATATCATAAAAAGGTTTATTATCTTAAATTTCTATAGAACTTACATATGAACTAAACCAACACGCAAAATCATTTTCCATTCTTATATCGATCTATTCTTGACTTATAGACGGAGATTGAACTTGTAAATTTGTTGTAAATTTCCTGCATTTGAGAAACATATATATTGAATTCAATATTTTTTACCTTATAGTAAATGTAGTAAACTATATATAGTTTAAGAGTTACATACTTGATATATGGTTGCACTTCTTTGCAATTTAGTAGAATGTAATTATTGGCTGCTTTATATTCCTCATATGTTAGGAACCTTGATTGAATCTTGCCAACTTTCCTACTAGGTATATTACATAGTGATAATCCTCTAACATCTTTAGCTTCTACCACACCTTCTTCATTTCGAGTAGTAGAAGAGTGTCTTGTTTGAACATGCGGTTGAAAATAGTAAGAGAAGAAAGTTGATGCTTCTTCAACTAAATATGCACTAGAAATTGACCTTCTATATGTGCCTTATTCTTCACTTTTATTTTCAAACGATATAGAAACCTAAATTTAAAATGACATATTGTTGAAGTTAGGAAATCATATTTAAATAAAGTATATTATATATATAATAATATGTGAACTCTAACATTACCTCTCAAATGGATACATCCATCTATTTTGGACTGGACCACCAACTAGTGCCTCATAAGGTAAATGAATCATCAAATGTTCCATAACATCAAAAAATGATGGAGGGAATATCTTTTCCAACTTGCAAAGTAAGATGGGTATATCTTCATTCAACTTATTCATGTGTTCAATTGATAATTTAGGTGCACATAAATCATGGTAGAACATACTCAAGTCTGTTAATATTTACCACACATTACTTGGAAGAAATTCTTTCAATGCAATTGGAAGCAACCGCTCCATGAGACAATCATGACTTTTCATACCAGACATCTTCAATTCTTTCAAGTCAACGCATCTTCCTAAATTAGAAACATATCCATAAGGAAACCTTGACTCTTTTATCCACTCAAGCAAAAGTTTCTTTTGGTCATTTGTTAATGCATAACATGCTTTTGGAATTGATGCCTTCCCATCTCGAACTCTTTGGACACATAGTTCAGGACAATTACAATATATTTCCAAATATCTTCAAGACTTTATATTATCTCTCGTCTTTCCTTTCACATCTATAATAGTGTTAAAAACATTATCAAAGACATTTTTTTCATTATGTATGCCATTTATATTATGACGATTCAAATTTGTCGGCCAATAAGGCAAATCCCAAAAGATGCTACGTTTTGTCCAATTGTGATATGTCCCTCTTCCATCAATCTTCCCAAGTTCAGCTCCTGATTCAGTTATCTTTGGAAACTAACATACTCTATTCCACATTTGTGTACCAGTTACATTGGTAGGCGATTTTGATGTTTCTTTTCCTCTATTTCTACTAAAAGATCTTGTGTCTTTCCTATATGGATGGACACTTGAAAGGAATTGTCGATTACAATCAAACGAAGAGTGCTTACAACCATTCTTTAAATGAAAAGATTTTGACTTTTCCATGCAATATAGACACGCAAATTTTCCAGCCGTGCTCCAACCACTCAACATACCTTATGCAGGAAAATAATTAATAGTCCAAAGCAATGCTACACACATATGAAAGTTTTGTTTCTTTGAAATATCATACGTTGGGACACCTTCAACCCATAGATGTTTTAGTTCATCCACCAAAGGTTGCAAATAAACATATATTTTTTGTTTTGGATTTTTTGGCCATGGTACAATAACAGTTAGAAACATGAATTCATCTTTTATGCACATCCAAGGTGGAAGGTTATACGAAACAATAATAATAGGCAAACATGAGTACTGCTTTCCGACATTCCAAAAGGTGAAAACCCATCTATACACAAACCAAGTCTTACATTTCTCATCTCATTAGAAAAGTCACCATGAATTTGATTAAAATGTTTCCAAGCTTAACCATCCCTTGGATGACTCATATAGTCTTCTTCATGTTTACTTTCAAAATGCCGTCTCATATGTTGAGCTGTTGTTTTAGATGCATTAAGTCTTTTGCAATCTAGGTGTAATAGGAAAGTAAAACATCTTTGACAGTGTAACCTCATTTTGTTTTTTATTCTTTCCACCCTTCTTTTTTAGGATATACCTAGCATGCCCACAAAATTTGCATTCCCTTCTTTCAAACTCATTCTTCCAATATAACATGCAACCATTTGGGCAAACATGAATCTTTTGAACTGGTAACCCAAGTCTTGATACCATCTTCTTCATTTCATATAAATCATTAGGAATATTGTTATCAGTTGGAACAACCTCGTTCAATAATTGGACTATTTGATTAAAACACTTCTCAGACATATTATTCTCTGACTTTATGTGTAAAAGTCGGGAAAGTAAGGACAATTGAGAGTGCTTTGTACAACCATCCCATATAGGAATATCAGCAGCCTCCAACATATCATAGAACTTCTTAGCTTCTCTATTAGGAGACTCCTCTGTAGCATCTATATTGAAATCATGTTGTACTCCTTCAAATACCATTTCTCGAATCATAACACTTGAATTTGATTCCCTCAATGATATTGGTGTCGAAGAAGTATGTGCATATGACTTGGATCCTTCACCATGACATGTCCATTCATAGTAATTAGTAACAAACCCGTTCCTGTACAAGTGACTCTCCACTATATTCGGTTATTCAAATTTCATGTTCTTACACTTTGCACAAGGACATCTAATTTTACTATATATGAAATTAGACTCAGCAAAAGAGATGAAAGCTTTAACTCCTCTTTCGAATTCAATAGTAATACCCCTTATTCCAGTAACATATCTTCTATACATCCAACTACGATCCTCCATTTATAATAAAATATATCTAAAAATATCACAACAAATAGAAAAGAAAATTATATATTTGAGTATGCAAATTCAAGTAAATAATAAATCGATAAAAAAGAATTTGTATTATAAAGATAAGTGGGACATGAGGAAATTTAACAATTGATAATCCATGCAATATGAGGCCATCATTACTTCAAATATTGGTGTGCATTTTTAGGGACCACATGATTTAGCAAAGAATATAAGATCACAGGACAAGCGTTTCCCTAATTTTAATCAAATAAAACTGATTTATCAAACCCTTATAATCCATTAAACTGATATAAAGAAATAGATCATCACTAGAATATTGAAAAACATGTAATTCCCAATATTGCGAACACAGAAAGTATGTCTTAAATTCAACGATCATCGATGCAATTAAAACTAAAACATGTTTTAATACCAAAATTGAAAACGTTAATCTGGAAAAATACATACATACTTAAAAAATCAAGTTAAAGTTGAACCTCGATTGCATTTAGTACTTGAGAGGCCTCCAGAATTAACCTATACGATACTCTATTACTTTTAACCTTCACAAACTGCACCAAAATTACCCTAAGTAAATTCCAGTACCTGCCCAGTGTAGTAGTTCATCTAATATTCCAAAATGAATCGAAAGCTAACAGAGCAGTGTAAAATTCCAATAATATAACCAATCAACTATGACGACAATCGAGAGTCTAAATTTTCAAAATTGTCTAGAAATGTGCACCATACCCCAACCTTCATAATGTGGGACAGGTAACAAGAACAAACAACTCAACATTTTGTTTACCATTTTAAATTCAAGTAGCTCTGTTTAGCATGGGATGGCTTCACATTAATCATGCACATAGAACCCTGTTCCATTTTGTTAGAGATCTTAAAGTTTCTTGCACAATTAAATACAGTATGCATGCACATAGAAAGAGAAGGAATGGTGCTCTGCAACCTATTCTAGACCTTAATCAGAGTGCTACTAACCATAATGAACAAGACCTGTAGTCAGAAATTAATTGATACAGAAAAATAAAACAATATGCAGGACTTGACTGATGTTGGAGTTGGTAAATATTTTGAGGACAACTTGGGGGCGAAGCCCCCGCCTCGGGGGTCCCGCTACCTGGTCAGCGGGTTTAGGCCCAGTATTATGTAGGGTTTAGTCCCAGTATTATGTACTCGTATGGTAGCCTATATATAGTGATATCATTGTAACGAGTGGAAAGGGAAAAAAAGGCATAATAATAGTGAATTCCTTTTGCAGGACGTAGCCCTAAATTGGGCTGAACCTGGGTAAATAATGATGTTCTTATTTTATTGCCTTATTGCTTATTGATTTCGTCTATCAAATTTGTATTTTGCATCGTTGAAATCCTACAAGTGGTATCAGAGCCCGGGTTTTATCAGAGATGTCAGGAGGGTCGCGAATTGAGATAGAGAAATTCGATGGAAAGCGGTTCGATCTGTGGAAGATGAAGATGGAGGATCTTCTTTGTGATCGAGATCTATGGCCAACAATCGAATCGGAAAGGCCTGTTGCTGAGGAAATGGATTTGGCTTTCGAAAAGAGGGTTGAAAACTGGGATCGAATCAATCGGAAAGCAAAGGGCTTGATCCGGCTTTGTGGCGACATTCTGATGAACGTGATGAGCGAACTAACAGCCAAGGCTTTATGGCGGAAATTGGAGTCGCTATACCAAAGTATGTCACTCGTCAATAAACTATTTTTGAGGAAGAAGTTGTATAACCTTAGGATGCATGAGGGTGATTCGTTCGCCACACATTTGAACGAATTTAACACATTGATCGGTCAACTTGTATCTATTGGCGTTAGGTTTTAAGATAACGATAAGGCAATAACACTACTTTGTTCACTGCCGGATTCATGGGATAATCTCATTGTGGTTATTGGTGGTGGGAACAAAGAACTCTCATATGAAACTGTTTGTGCGGCCTTATTATCAGAGGAGACACGAAGAAGGGGATCAGGGAATTCTAGTAAAGAGGCTCATGCAGCTAGGGGTAGATCTACAGAGAAATCTCAAAATTGGAAAGGGTCCCGATCTAAATCTCGTGGGCGATCGAAGAGTAAAGAACGGAAGGTAAAATGCCGGAAGTGTGAAGAATGGGGCCATATGAAACGAGACTGTAAAAATAAGGTGGTTCATAAAAGGGAAGAAGATTCATCCTCTGGAAAGGAAGTCGAGACGACAGGAGATATGTATGTTGCCACTGCATGTATGGCGCAGTCAGACAAATACATATGGTACATTGACACCGGTGCTTCATTCCACATGACACCTCATAGACACTGGTTTTGTGAATATGAGCAGTATGATGGTGGAGACGTCATGCTAGGAGATGATACTGCAGTTCAGGTTACTGGGCGTGGTTGCGTGAATTAATTTAGCAAATAATAATAATAATAATAATAATAATTAAGAATTTATTATAATTATTTTTATTTTTTCTTTTAATATGTATATATTATACACAATAATATATATTGTATAAATCAAATAATGAAGATTTTAATATATATATATATATATATATATATATTTATTATTAATGATAGTTGAGTGTAGTTTAACGTTTAATTACTATTCTTAAATAATTTTTGTAATTTTTTATTTTTAATTAAATATTAGTTATTCATGATCTTTTGGCATTCCAATAACACTAATTACAACAGGGCGTCACTAACTAACTACAACAATTCAGAAAGTTGTCAGATATGTTTGTCCCTATTAGCAATGGTCAGAAAGATGTCTCAAATATTTGTTGATAATTGCGACGATGAACAAGACAGTCTCAAATTTTTATAGCAAATTGCGATGACTTAGAAGGTCGTTGCAAATGTGCGTCGATAATTGTGATGACTTAGATGTTCGTTACTAATGTGTGTCGCTAATTGCGTCACCTTAAAAGGCCGCCACAAATATCCATCTTAGATTGCGACGACTTAGAAGACCATTGCAAATTTTGTTGCAAATGACTACAATAGAAAAGGTCGTCGCAAATATTTGTCACTAATTGCGACGACTTAGAAATGTGCCACAACTATTTGTCGCTAATTACAACGACTCATATGGCCGTCACAAATTATGTTGCAAATAGTGACAACTCAAACATTTGTTGCAAATGTTTGTTGCTAATTGCAACGACTCACAAGGTCGTCGCAAATGGGTGTCCCTAATTACAACGATTCATAGATCTGTCACAAAATTCGTCGAAAATGGCAATGATTTAGAAAGTGGTCGCCAATTATGTCGCAATTCGCGACGGTTTAGTAGGCAGTAGCAAATTCGGTTGTAATTTACGACGGCTTAGTAGGCAGTCGTAAATTTAGTTGCAATTTGCGACGGTTTAGTAGGCGGTCACAAATTCTGTCGCTATTAGCAACGGCTATGAAGTCGTCGCAAATATCTGTCGCTAAAATTGATTTTTCTAGCAGTGAGAGTACCATAGGAGCTTGGGTATCATTGTGATTGTGAGTATATTATATATAGATATATATATATTAAGAGAGTTTGGAAAAGGGTATTTAAGAATTAGGATAAATTTGTTTTACTTATAAGTAACTGTGAATAGTTACCAACAATAATTAAGTGATAATACTAAAATATGTTATTTGTTTTAGGATATTTTGTACATTGATTAATATTATTTTATTTGTAAATTGAGAAAATTTGACCACTAATTGACTTATATATATATATATATATTATATATATATATATAATAGCAAAAATAAAAGTTGAGGGGTCAAACGACAGAATATAAAGTTTCTTACAAGTTGCAAGGAGTTGACTGACGTCAAATACGGGATGTTGACATCACTCAATATTCACATGTCAAAATTGATGATTTTGTGAAATCCCAATTTTTACTGCTATGTAATTTATCAATAAATACTTATAATTTTACAAGAAAAAATGAGGAGTTGTTTAAGGCTAATGAAACTATTGCTCAATTTGATTCTCACATTTTCCTTAATCAATAATTATAGTGTTGTGTTCTCAAGCTTAGAAGTTATTTCCACCATAAGAAAGTTCTTTGTCTAGGGATATTTTGTTGTAATAGATTTATTTCATTACTTCTATGAGAGTTTGAGTCACTATAAGAAGCTATTGATTCAAGTCATTGATTCAAGTTGATGCGGTTTCCGACCGATGTGCTAAATAGGTGTTATTTTACCCTATGTTGATTATGAATAATTAAGGACTGTGATTGACTAATTGTCACATTTAGTCTCTATGGTGTCACTTAATCAGCCAGAACCTAAGGCAGAGTACCTATCGTGTAGCTAGTCTGTTGGAAAGTATCTACGATTTTATTAAATAAATATCGTACTCCCAGGGAAGTGGCAACGGCTTAGTAGTAACTAGCCTTTCTTCCTAACTCTTATCTTATAATCCAGTTATGCAATCTTCATCAATAATTTTGATGAGAGGGTGATTCATTCTCCACTAGGTTTAAGTCTAGCTAAACCTGAAAGTGTTTTAAAGATTAGATCCTGATTTTATGTTATACTGTTACTATACGTTGATTGACCTATATTCGAGTGTTTTAGACATGTCTTGGCCTGGATTGCAATTATGCTCTGTGTCTAAAGGCTACCACATCTGAGTTTCTACGCTACCGCCCCACCGTTAAGGGTAACGACCCTACTCACGGCTCGGACTAAAGTCAGCAATGACCGCCCTATGTCACTTTGGGGATCATACTGCTCGTCGCATAACCGCCGGCATAAAACTCTACTCAGCCTACCTAGACTACTTTCAACCAACGGGGTGTTCCGCAGATTATTTTATCTAGTATGGCAGACACCAATACTAATTGATGCCTGTTAAACTAAACAGGTTATGAATAGACCGTGGTTAGGAATTGTCTATAACCCTAATTTCAGTTTAAAAGAACGGCAATAAACATGCAGACATAATGGATATTTAAGCAGGTGGCCATTTCTAGAAAAACATAATACTTCAACATAAATAACAAATATTCATAAAAACATAATCTGGTATTCAAACAGTTATTTGGACAAACACAATAACAACATATAAGAGAGGGACAGGGGGACCAATGCCATAGAGAATTCACCCTTCACGAAGTCTCGCTGATGGAGCGTACTGCTGTATATGCCGTATTGCTTGACCCGACTCTGCTTGCCAGAACCGTCGGAGGACGCTTCCTCAACCTAGTAACTGGGCTTTACCTTAATACCCAGCTTAAGCCCAGCCCTGTGGACTGACTCTTCGAACGCCTAGAGCCCTCTTAGGATCTCCTAACGAAATCCCGGGTATTCTATGAATACCAGAAACGAACCTATCTATAGAAACCTAAGATCTGAGACTATTTCTCAGAAACTAAAACAAAACACTAACAAGAAAGAAAACTGAGATCCGAGTCTCTGAGTCAGTTGTGTACTAGAGAATTGTACACTGGACACCACTAAATGACTCAGATCGAGTGGAGAGGAATGAATTCAACTGCTGGAGGCCTGGGGTATTTATAGCAGCTTCCCGGAGTGAAAATCTCTGAAAAATTCGATGTGGGACAGCTTCTGGCGGCTCAGGACGCCCGTCCCGGGTCCTGGACGCCCGTCCAGGTGCCTTGACTTGGTCGGGACGCCCGTCCCAGACCTTTGACCGAGTCAACATTTCCAAAAATTGCGTTTTTGCCCCAAAATTTGCTGTTTTCGTCTACTTTGCACCTGACACTTCCAAAATCATAAAAACTGTGAAATTAAGTGAATAATGCACAATCAAGATCAAATTGCCCTTGATTTCACCCAAATTCATACGTAAAAACATGCTAAAAAGGTGATACGATTTTTGCGTATCAGATAACCCCACACTTAGCCTTTTGCTTATCCTCAAGCAAAGTCTACCTGAAGTTACTTAAATTCCTAGTCATGTTTTTATTCCAAAAATTCTTCAGACAAGTCTTAATACAGGTCTGTCTGGTTAGGTTGCTATGACAAGGTCTCAGATGTTTTTAGTAGCTTGTTATGATCAGGCAGAAAACAAATCAACAACTAGGTTGGTCTTTTTTCTTAGTCACAGGGTCTTCCTGATGTGTAGTGTGTGTACTAGTCCAGACCAGATAGTCAACACAATGTACTCTTGTCTTAACTACTACCAGATAACACTTCGACCTATCGCTAGACATATTAACAACAGACAACTTTTTGAGTTCTCAGCTTTGGTGATCAGATTTTTAATGTTTTAGCATTTAGTTATTTTATAGATTCAGGGTATTTTGAGTCTGCTTAGAACACGTCAACTTCAACTACCCATGTAGCGAGTCCCACTCCGATGACTCCCAGATCTATACGACCTTAGGGCATCAGGCTTTAAATTCCCCGAAGGAGTGGTGCTCGAGTAGCGAAGGCCGCTGGCAAACTACCCTTATTTGATTAACTTCTTTTAATTTCTTTTCACTTCTAGCTCAGAGTCTCATCTAGTCATCCTAACTGCCAATATATCCACAACTGGTCTAATTTTATCTAGTTAAGTCTCGAACAGGTAATTGGTTGAGGTCTCTAATCCAGACAAAGTTGTGCTAAGTTATCAGGAATTCCCTATTCCTAATCAATTAGTCCAAGATAGCTATCAAATATCTCCTACTAACCATAACATACTACCTACATATCATAGACATAAGCAATTGTTTAACCAAGCATACTGCATTTAGAAGTCTGAAAGACGGAAAAAGTTTGAATTTTTTTTGGAAGGGTGTGAAAATGCGGGGAAAACAAGCAAATTCATGCGAAAAATTTTGCAAACTGCTACAGTGCACCGTGCACTGCTACCCCACACTTAAGTCTGGCACTGTCCTCAGTGTTCATGCATATCTAATTACCCCACACTTATTTGAAAATAAGAAATAAAACAGAAAAATAAAGGATTTTGTATGGGTAAGTAAGACATAAAATAAAATAATGCAAACAATTCTGTATGTCATATAAATCAAATTTGTACATAGATTCATTCGTCATACAGCCCAGACATGTTTATACACATAGAACAAGAAAAACAAAAACAAAAGAAAAAGAAAGAAAAGGAAAGAAAAGGAAAGAAGGAGAGAGAGACTAAGAACCCGGCGGATCGTTGTCCAGTGGACCTAAGTCTGCTAAGTCAAACTCAAAGTTTTCCGCTACTCGGGAAGTCTGCTGATGTATCTCCTCAATCCTGCTGGTGTTCATGGCGATCCTATCATCTATCATCGCCAACCGTCTCTCAATCCTGTCCTCCATCATCGTCAGCCGTCTGTCAATCCTGTCCATGTCTCGACTGTATCGGGCCGATAGTTCTGCCAATCCGTGCGACATGTGTCGTTCGAAGGCAGTACGTGGCACGAACGTCTCGGATGGAGGGATATGCGCTAGAAATGCTTCCGATGCCGATGCATGTCCTGTCTGCTCCGTGTGGATGGTGTCGCGGCCATTCGCATCCCGTACAACCATTCCCATGTTCCATAGAATGGTAACGTCTGTGGGAATAGTGGTTGGGGCGACCAGAGTAAGCTCCGAGCCCTCTATGTCCAACTCCAGGTAGCGGGCTAGCCTGGTGATGTATGGTCCGAGTCCCAGACACTGTTTCCTAGTGTCTGTAGCGAATCCTCTCATGACGACCGCTATGAGTCTAGCCATCTCTACTGTAGACCCCATGTGCATGTTGGCTAGAAGGAACGTCTCCATCCGGGTGACAGTTCCGGGCGCTGTCAGTCGTCCTGACAATGTGTGTGCAATGATAGCATGCAGGTAAATACCTGTGGCTTTTGCAAAGCCATGCTGGTATGGGACACCCGTCATGCAGATCTGAGCCCAAGCAGTGGAGACGTCTGCAGACGTGAAGTCTCGAACTGATGTGGTGTATGCGGGCGTATCCAGCTCATCTCTCTGCCAGATGCCTAGGGCGATGCCGAACTCGGCCATGCTCATCGATCGATCTATTCCGCCTAAACGGAATGTGATCTGCTCCTGTTGGCAGGTAAAAGACGCATAGAACTCACATACCAGCTCCAGGTATGTGGGCTCGGTGACGATGAATACTCGACTGTAGGGTGGCACGTCGAGTATGCGTCTGACTTCCGGCTCTACTCCCAGTGTCTGTACTGCTGCCCAATCCAGCGTTCTACCCGTTAGTATTGTACGCCCGATGTATCCAGTGCATCTCTCTTGGTATGCTGTGCTGGAGGGAAACAGCATAAAAGGATGTGTCACTGAGGTAACTGTCATGGTAGATGTGGTACGAGCACGTTTGGGAGCCATTTAAAACATATGAGAGAGTGTAGGTGGGGAAGAAAGCTTTAAACTCAAATTCTGGAGGTGAATTTGAATTCAGAAGGATGAAATTAGGTTAGGGGCAAATTTTGAATTTTTGGCGGTAAAATCGAATTTTGGAGGGAAATTTAAATTTTTGGGTGAAGTTTAAAATTCAAATTTTGGAGGGAAATTCGAATTTTTAAACTTTGAGGAGTTTGCCAAAAATTTGTAGAGAGAGGCTAAGAGAAATGTTTTTAGAGAGATGAATTTTTGGTTGTAGATTTGAGAGAAAATGAAAAAATTGAATTTTTATAGAAGGGTGACCTTCGGGACGCCCGTCCCGGGTTGCATCGGGACGCGTGCCAATTCTGGGGAAATTTTATTTTTTTTTCGTAATTCCCTGAAAATCTCAAAATACCAAAAATTATCATAATTTTTAACAAGGCTTCATGTTTATCCAATAAAATTCAGAAGTTGTTAAAAACTCTATGAAAAACAATTCTCAGTCTCTTTTCGAAAATTGTGACTACCCTAATTTTATCCTAAATTAAATTCAGCAAGAATTTCAGAAAAATAAAACTGAGTTTGTGCAATGTAATTAGTGGAAAATAAACTGTTTTGCAAAACTCTTGTTTTTCATAGAAATTCGAAATAAACTGTCTGAAGAAAATTGTTGAACATAAATGACCCTTTAAAAATGTTTGAAAAAAAATAGAAAAATAAGGGTCAATTATTCAAGTTTCAGTTCAAACGAATTATTTGTTGAGAGTAAAAGAATCTTCCCTTTTTAACGAATCCTATCTCTGATCTCCTGTAGTTCTGTCCGAATGTTTCGCATCTCTTGCAGTTCTGCTTGTATGTTGCGCATTTCCTCCTGCTGGTTCCTTTGTTCCTTCAAGATTTCCATCATCTCTCGGAGTAAGTGCACATTTTGGCGTTCTATTGTGGTTCTGAGTTGGGTTACTTCAGAACTCAAGGTTAGAACAACCTGATATGATCGTCTTAGTCCGCCCGGTATTGTCTGAGTCATAGCGCTTATCCTGTGAGATATAGCATCTACCCGGGCAGCCAAGGCTGATTGAGAACTGTCAGTGCTATCCTCTGATGAAGGTGGTTGGTCGTTAGGTGCGGGGGATGCAGGAGTATATTCAGGAGATTTCGGGGTGTACTCGGGAGATTTAGGAGTATATTCGGGAGAAACAGGAGTGTATTCGGGAGAAGCAGGAGTGTATTCGGGAGAAGAAGGAATTGTTTGGATTTCTAGGGAAGTGTTATGTTCTACTTCGTCCAGAATATCCTGGGCTCTTGTTCCCTTCATTTCTGAGTGCAAAGTCTGGTTAGAAACAACAAATAGCAAAAAGTAGGACAGTGAAACAAGAAAGTAAGAAAAATATTTTTATGGATTTTGATTTTTATTTAGAAAGCAGGTAAATTTCCTTAATATGGTTTTAGAATAATTTTCTAAAATTTGATTATCCTAAGTGTCTTAATTCCAGATATTATCTAAAATTAATTAGTTATGATAATCCTATATTTAGGAAAGTGATTGTCTAACTAGTATAAGATAAGTGTAAGTCAAAAGTCTAGGTTACTACCGCTACCTATCATAAGTTTCTAGAATTGTGGCCAATAATCCTAAATTCATTATGATATTTCCCCGGCAACGGCGCCAAAAATCTGATGCGGTTTTCGACCGATGTGCTAAATAGGTGTTATTTTACCCTATGTTGATTATGAATAATTAAGGACTGTGATTGACTAATTGTCACATTTAGTCTCTATGGTGTCACTTAATCAGCCAGAACCTAAGGCAGAGTACCTATCGTGTAGCTAGTCTGTTGGAAAGTATCTACGATTTTATTAAATAAATATCGTACTCCCAGGGAAGTGGCAACGGCTTAGTAGTAACTAGCCTTTCTTCCTAACTCTTATCTTATAATCCAGTTATGCAATCTTCATCAATAATTTTGATGAGAGGGTGATTCATTCTCCACTAGGTTTAAGTCTAGCTAACCCTGAAAGTGTTTTAAAGATTAGATCCTGATTTCATGTTATACTGTTACTATACGTTGATTGACCTATATTCGAGTGTTTTAGACATGTCTTGGCCTGGATTGCAATTATGCTCTGTGTCTAAAGGCTACCACATCTGAGTTTCTACGCTACCGCCCCACCGTTAAGGGTAACGGCCCTACTCACGGCTCGGACTAAATTCAGCAATGACCGCCCTATGTCACTTTGGGGATCATACTGCTCGTCGCATAACCGCCGACATAAAACTCTACTCAGCCTACCTAGACTACTTTCAACCAACGGGGTGTTCCGCAGATTATTTATTTCTAGTATGGCAGACACCAATACTAATTGATGCCTGTTAAACTAAACAGGTTATGAATAGACCGTGGTTAGGAATTGTCTATAACCCTAATTTCAGTTTAAAAGAACGGCAATAACATGCAGACATAATGGATATTTAAGCAGGTGGCCATTTCTAGAAAAAACATAATACTTCACATAAATAACAAATATTCATAAAAACATAATCTGGTATTCAAACAGTTATTTGGACAAACACAATAACAACATATAAGAGAGGGACAGGGGGACCGATGCCATAAAGAATTCACCCTTCACGAAGTCTCGCCGATGGAGCGTACTGTGATATGCGTATGCTTGACCCGACTCTGCTCGCCAGAACCGTCGGAGGACGCTTCCTCAGCCTAGTAACTGGGCTTTACCTTAATACCCAGCTTAAGCCCAGCCCTGTGGACTGACTCTTCGAACGCCTAGAGCCCTCTTAGGATCTCCTAACGAAATCCCGGGTATTCTATGAATACCAGAAACGAACCTATCTATAGAAACCTAAGATCTGAGACTATTTCTCAGAAACTAAAACAAAACACTAACAAGAAATAAAACTGAGATCCGAGTCTCTGAGTCAGTTGTGTACTAGAGAATTGTACACGGGACACCACTAAATGACTCAGATCGAGTGGAGAGGAATGAATTCAACTGCTGGAGGCCTGGGGTATTTATAGCAGCTTCCCGGAGTGAAAATCTCTGAAAAATTCGATGTGGGACAGCTTCTGGCGGCTCGGGACGCCCGTCCCGAGTCCTGGACGCCCGTCCAGGTGCCTTGACTTGGTCGGGACGCCCGTCCCGGACCTTTGACCGAGTCAACATTTCCAAAAATTGCGTTTTTGCCCCAAAATTTGCTGTTTTCGTCTACTTTGCACCTGACACTTCCAAAATCATAAAAACTGTGAAATTAAGTGAATAATGCACAATCAAGATCAAATTGCCCTTGATTTCACCCAAATTCATACGTAAAAACATGCTAAAAAGGTGATACGATTTTTGCGTATCACAAGTGCAAGGATTGAAGACTAAGGTCAAACTTTAAATTGTTTTATCATCCTCTTACCTTATTCTACTTTCTCTTGTATTTGATTATTTAGCAAACAATTCTCATTAGGATTCTCTCTTCTACATTTCTTTAGTGAATTTATGGAAAATTATTATTTGTCATCCTTTGAGTATTTTAATGCTTTCATATTACTATTTTCAATGATTTGCATCATTCTCCTATTGATCCTTCCTTATGGATGTGAATCCTAAGAAAATCTTATATGACATTCATAAGTTTAGGCCAAATTTATGGTTGGGCTTGGGGGTTCCAAGAGAGAGTTCACCATAACTAATCTAGCCACCCTTAGATCATTCACTAAGATTTCTCAATATGATGAGATATTTGAAGGAAATGTCCTCCCAACATTCATTTGGCTTAATTGATGAGATCCTACATTTTACTTAAATTTGTCATTTACTTGCTTTCTATATTAGTTGTAATATTAGATCTATTTCCCTTCAACTCTTTGATTTGGAATTCTAGATTGGTTTCTATGATCTATTATTGTGTTATGTGATATCTTTACCAACTTCCTTGGGTCATAACGATTTTATCTTATACATGTAAAATCTTAGATGCTTCCATTTTTACTATACTACATGACAGGTACTCTTCCTAGGTGTGTGTGAACATGCTTAAGTGACATGAATGTGATTATACTTTAATTAATTTCTACATCAATGTGATTCTAATTCCATATTATGACATAGGAGGTTGGAACACATAAGTGAAAAAGGGCTCAAGGTAATTAATGATCAAGGTCTACTAGGAAAAGACAAAATAACACAGGCAGGGTTTTAGTGTTGGCAAGCATAGTTCCTAGGAAATTTTTGACTATATTCATGTAGATCTATGGGGGCTAGAAAGAATACCAACACATGGAGGTAATCCTTATTTCCTTTCAGTAGTTGATGATTTTTTAAGAAAATTTTGGGTGTTTCTTATAAAAACTAAAGATCAAGTTTTTGAAAAATTTAATCAATGGAAACTGCTAATTGAAAATATGACGGAAAGGAAAATAAAGACATTAAGAACTGACAATGAAATTGAACTTTATTGTGGAGTATTTGATGAGTTTGTAGGAACAATGGTCTCCAAAGACACAAATCAATTAGAATTACTCCCCAACAAAATAAGGTAGTTAAGAGAATGAATAGAACTTTGTTGAATAAGATAAAGATAAGATCCATGTTATTTAAATTAGGGTTAGCAAAGCCATTTTGTGGAGAAACTTTGATGACAAGTACCTTTTTGATAAATAAATCCCGTCAAAAGCCATATATCTCATGACACCTAAGCATAAATGGATAGGTAAACCTTGTGATTTGCCAAATTTAAGAGTGTTTGGTTACATTGCATATGCACACCGAAATGATGGTATGCTAGTATCAAGGTTAATTAAAGGTATTATTTTAAGATACCCTCTAGGTGTTAAAGGATATAGAATATTCTTAACAATGAAAAGGGATTCAAAACAATTAATAGCAGGGATGTAATATTCAAAGAAGATGTATATCCCTATTTAAAACCTACTAACAATAGCAATGTATGAAATGAGACTAACCCTGTAGGTAGCATTGAAAGTCACATTCAACCATATGCAAATTAGGTGAAAATGATAGAAGCTAGTCAAGTTCAAGAACAGGTGGAACCAGCAAGAAACCAAGAACACGATGATAACATTGATCAGGTGGAACCAAATCAGGAGAACAAATATCTAAGACTATTGATGTAGCTCTATTTAAATGTGCTAAAGATAGCAGATAAGTGTGATAATTAAACAAAACCTAAGTCATAGTACCTATCGTGTAGATAGTACATGGTAGCATCAACGATTTTACACTTGTAAATATCGTATGTCCCAGGAATGTAGGCAATAACTTATTTAGTATCTATTACTTAATCCATAATTAACCTAAACATAATTAATCAAGACTTCCAAGTATTTGGAAAGAGGTTGATCCCATCCCCCATCAAACTAATAAATTTTAGACAACACTACTCAATCAAAACAGTAAGAGTATTCATTAAGAATTTTCATTAACCTTAGTTTAGACAATTTGCTTGACCTATGTTCGAAGATTAGCTAATTAGAAGATTTAAGGCAATTATGAATTATTATCTACTTGTTACTATATCTGAGTTACCTAAGTTGATTACCCCGATATGGGTCTACACAAGTAATTCCAAAATCTATCGAGTTTATTAACAAGCATCGTGTTATTGACTCCCTCTAAAATTGGTATAAAGACGTAGCTCAACGTTATTAGGATTCTTAACATATCTAGTCTTGAAGATGTTAATTATCCTAATCTAGCAATTAAATACAATTTCCTGATTTGTCCTAGAGTAATTAATTGTTAAATTAAACTATTATGACATGCTCATTATTTCAAGTTTAACTTAAAAGCACAAATAGATAAATAAGACATAATGTAAATTTAGCTTCATGATCTCCCCAGGTGTAAAATAATTCATAACTTCAAATTGAAAAATATTCAATATAAAATTCTTGACTTTCGGAATTGAAATAAATATTTAGGGAAAGCTTAAAAGATAGAGGAAAGAAAATATTTGTTATAAGGGTGTCACTACTTTACAATATCTTCGTTCCTGCAATTTCCTCGACTCCCTGGAATTACCCTATGAACGAAGAAAAAAAGAACCTAGTGTTTTTGAAGATTTTCTAGCGAAATTCCAAAATTCTATAAAAACCAGACTCAGAATATCTCATTGTTTGACTTTCTAAATCTGAGATTGAGACTTAGACTAAGAGAATCGAGTGATATGAGCTAATAGATAATCAGTGTTGAGTAGGAAGAGATACTTCAATAGTGTAGAGTTCTGTGCATTAAATAGGAGTGAATTGGAGCAAAATAATGGAAGAATTTTGTATGTGGGAGCTCCGGGATGGCTGTCTCGGAGCCATGGTGGTTGTTCTGAACTTTTGAAAATTATGAAAATGCCCCTCAATTTGCTAAGTTTTGCAATTGAGTCCTTGAAACTTTTCAAAAGTCAAAATCAATCGATTACATATTAATTTAATGCAACTAAGTCCAAATACTTTCAATTCAATCATAAATTAAGTATAAATATATAATAAAAATGCGATACAATTTTACGTTATCAAATATTTCGCACTTAGTTTTTTTTTGTCCCCAAGCAAAACACTAATCAAGAGACATAAACAAATTCTGATAACCTAAATTGTAGGTGCAATCATAAGTGTTTAACATGTACTTATAATTTTTCCACTAATCAGATTGTCTAGATTGAAACATGAAAGCTAATAAACATGTGCTATAAGAAATGAATCGCTCCTATAATGCCTCATTAACCAGTTTCATGCACAAATCAAGCAGAAGACAATTTAATCTATCTACTTCTATCTAATATGCATATTTTCGCAAAATTTACCTGATGGGTAGTGTGTGTATCAATCATGACTATTCATTTAACTCAGATTCTTTTCTAAGAAATTAAGAAAATAGTAATTCAATCAATCAAAGTTTATACTAGAAATAGATACTCTTTAACAACTTAAGTCAAATGCCACAAAAGATTTATATAATATAATTGTTTTTTTTATACACAATTGTGTATGTTTATTATGCAGTGGGTGTTAGTGTCTACTTACACACATTAACTTTAATTACCCATTTAGCAAACCCCGCTCTGATAACTCCTAAATATCTTTCGACCTTAGGGCATCAGACATTCAATTCCATTTAGGGGTGGTATTTGAGTAACAAAATATACTCGTAAACTACTGATACGCGAAAATCGTATCACCTTTTTAGCATGTTTTTATGTATGAATTTGGGTGAAATCGAGGGTAATTTGATCTTGATTGTTCATTATTCACTTAATTTCACAGTTTTTATGATTTTGGAAGTGTCAGGTGAAAAGTAGACGAAAACAGCAAATTTTGGGGTAAAAACGCAATTTTTGGAAATGTTGACTCGGTCAAAGGTTCAGGACGGGCGTCCCGACCAAGTCAAGGTACCGGGACGGGCGTCCAGGACTCGGGACGGGCGTCCCGACCTGGTCAACTAATCAGGACGGGCGTCCCAATCCGGGACGGGCGTCCCGAGCCGTCAGAAGCTGTCCCACATCGAAATTTTCAGAAATTTTCACTCCAGGAAGCTGCTATAAATACCCCAGGCCTCCAGCAGTTGAATTCATTCCTCTCCACTCGATCTGAGTCATTAAGTGGTTTCCAGTGTACAATTCTCTAGTACACAACTCACTCAGAGACTCGTATCTCAGTTTTCTTTCTTGTTAGTGTTTTGTTTTAGTTTCTGAGAAATAGTCTCAGATCTTAGGTTTCTATAGATAGGTTCGTTTCTGGTATTCATAGAATACCCGGGATTTCGTTAGGAGATCCTAAGAGGGCTCTAAGCGTTCGAAGAGTCAGTCCACAGGGCTGGGCTTAAGCTGGGTATTAAGGTAAAGCCCAGTTACTAGGCTGAGGAAGCGTCCTCCGACGGTTCTGGCGAGCAGAGTCGGGTCAAGCAATATGGCATATACAACAGTACTCTCCATCGGCGAGACTTCGTGAAGGGTGAATTCTTTATGGCATCGGTCCCCCTATCCCTCTCTTATATGTTGTTATTGTGTTTGTCCAAATAACTGTTTGAATATCAGATTATGTTTTTATGAATATTTGTTATTTATGTTGAAGTATTATGTTTTTCTAGAAATGGCCACCTGCTTAAATATCCATTATGTCTGCATGTCTATTGCCGTTCTTTTAAACTGAAATTAGGGTTATAGACAATTCATAACCACGGTCTATTCATAACCTGTTTAGTTTAACAGGCATCAATTAGTATTGGTGTCTGCCATACTAGATAAAATAATCTGCGGAACACCCCGTTGGTTGAAAGTAGTCTAGGTAGGCTGAGTAGAGTTTTATGCCGGCGGTTATGCGACGAGCAGTATGATCCCCAAAGTGACATAAGGCGGTCATTGCTGACTTTAGTCCGAGCCGTGAGTAGGGCCGTTACCCTTAACGATGGGGCGGTAGCGTAGAAACTCAGATGTGGTAGCCTTTAGACACAGAACATAATTGCAATCCAGGCCAAGACATGTCTAAAACACTCGAATATAGGTCAATCAACGTATAGTAACAGTATAACATAAAATCAGGATCTAATCTTTAAAACACTTTCAGGTTTAGCTAGACTTAAACCTAGTGGAGAATGAATCACCCTCTCATCAAAATTATTGATGAAGATTGCATAACTGGATTATAAGATAAGAGTTAGGAAGAAAGGCTAGTTACTACTAAGCCGTTACCACTTCCCTGGGAGTACGATATTTATTTAATAAAATCGTAGATACTTTCCAACAGACTAGCTACATGATAGGTACTCTGCCTTAGGTTCTGGCTAATTAAGTGACACCATAGAGACTAAATGTGACAATTAGTCAATCACAGTCCTTAATTATTCATAATCAACATAGGGTAAAATAACACCTATTTAGCACATCGGTCGGAAACGCATCAGATTTTTGGCGCCGTTGCCGGGGAAATATCATAATGAATTTAGGATTATTGGCCACAATTCTAGAAACTTATGATAGGTAACGGTAGTAACCTAGACTTTTGAATTACACTTATCTTATACTAGTTAGACAATCACTTTCCTAAATATGGGATTATCATAACTAATTAATTTTAGATATTATCTGAAATTAAGACACTTAGGATAATCAAATTTTAGAAAATCATTCTAAAACCATATTGAGGAAATTTAACTGCTTTCGAAAAAAAAAGAAATTTTTTTTTTAATTTTAAAATCCAAAAAGAATGTATTTTTCTTGCTCAATGGTAAGTTGTTCTTTTCCCTATCTCTTGTTCTTTCTTAGTTGTTTTCTTAGTTTTTCTTTTTCGTGTTTTTCCTCTATTATTTAATTTCGAAAAAATAAAAATGGAAATGAGGATAGAATATTTTTCTGATTTGTCAAATTTTGGCTGAGATTTTTATTGGAAAGAAATTCCATTTTAGAATTTTCTTAGATGAAATAATTTTTCCTTAATAGCCAGACCTTTGATGTTCCTTTTGTTTTGCTGATAATTGCATGAGAACTTTTAAACCAAAAGGAATTACTGCCCCCATTATAGCATCACCTGATTGAAATATGCTTTTTGAATAATATGTGATGTAATGATGTAGTACGAATTGTTTTAGGACAGAAACATGATAAGAAAGTTCATGCATGATAAATTCCGATCTTATCTAGTCTTGTCTAAAAACAATAGGTGACACTGATCACTCAGAGATATCTGTGTTCAATAAAACTAATCTTGAACCATACTTGATTAAGTTAAGTTTTATTGTTACTTGAACTTGATATAGAATAAAGGGATAAGAAAAAGGGTTGAAAATCTAGAAAGCAAACCATTGGTCTAGATTAGAAACCCCGAGTTAGAGGCTAGTGTAATACTGATAAATTTTTGGATGAAAACTTATTTGCATTGTTTACTATGTATAATAATTCTCACATGTGGTTTATTTCAAATTATCTAGTCACTGAATAAGTTCCAAGTGATATGACTTATCAGCAAAAGAAGAAATTCTTTGCTGATTTGAAATATTACTACTGGGCAGTTTCTCTTCTATTTCAAATTTTTGCAGATCAGTTGATCAGAAGATGTGTCTCAGAAGATGAAGGACGCAAGATTTTGGAGCATTGCCCTAAAGCATCTACGGGAAACCAATTGATGGCTATCAACACTGTCCGGAAAGTGTTGAAAGCAGGATCTTGTTGACCCACTATATTCAAGGATTTTGTATCTCTGATACAGTCTTGCGATGCTTGCCAAATAACAGGTAACACATCCTTCAGAGATCATCTACCCCCAACAAGGTACACAAAGTTTTACAATCCTTTTGATATCTGGGGGTGATGCGGTTTCCGACCGACGTGCTAAATAGGTGTTATTTTACCCTATGTTGATTATGAATAATTAAGGACTGTGAATTAACTAATTGTCACATTTAGTCTATGGTGTCACTTAATCAGCCAGAACCTAAGGCAGAGTACCTATCGTGTAGCTAGTCTATTGGAAAGTATCTACGATTTTATTAAATAATTATCGTACTCCCAGGGAAGTGGCAACGGCTTAGTAGTAACTAGCCTTTTATCCTAACTCCTATCTTATGATCCAGTTATGCAATCTTCATCAAATACTTTGATGAGAGGGTGATCCATTCTCCACTAGGTTCAAGTCCAATTAATCCTAAAAGTGTTTTAAAGATGAGTTCTGATTCTATGTTATACTGTTACTATACATTGATTGACCTATATTCGAGTATTTTAGACATGTCTTGGCCTGGATTGCAACTATGTTCTGTGTCTAAAGGTTACCACATCTGAGTTTCTACGCTACCGCCCCACGTTAAGGGTAACGGCCCTACTCACGGCTCGGACTAAAGTCAGCAATGACCGCCCTATGTCACTTTGGGGATCATACTGCTCGTCTCATAACCGCCGGCATAATACTCAACTCAGCCTACCTAGACTACTTTCAACCAACAGGGTGTTCTGCAGATTATTTTATCTAGTATGGCAGACACCAATACTAATTGATGTCTGTTAAACTAAACAGGTTATGAATAGACCGTGGTTAGGAATTGTCTATAACCCTAATTTCAGTTTAAAAGAACGGCAATAGACATGCAGACATAATGGATATTTAAGCAGGTGGCCATTTCTAGAAAAACATAATAACTTCAACGTATATCACAAATATTCATAAAAACATAATCTGGTATTCCAATCAGTATTTGGACAAACAAAATAACAACATATAAGAGAGGGAAAGGGGGACCGATGCCATAAAGAATTCACCCTTTACGAAGTCTCGCCGATGGAGCGTACTGCTGTATATGCCGTATTGCTTGACCCGACTCTGCTCGTCAGAACCTTCGGAGGACGCTTCCTCAGCCTAGTAGCTGGGCTTTACTTAACAACCCGGCTTAAGCCCAGCCCTGTGGACCGACTCTTCGAACGCCTCGAGCCCTCTTAGGATCTCCTAACGAAATCCCGGGTATTCTAGGAATACCAGAAACGAACCTATCTATAGAAGCCTAAGATCTGAGACTATTTCTCAGAAACTAAAACAAACACTAATAAGAAAGAAAACTGAGATCCGAGTCTCTGAGTGAGTTGTGTACGAGAGAATTGTACACTGGAAACCACTTAATGACTCAGATCGAGTGGAGAGGGATGAATTCAACTGCTAGAGGCCTGGGGTATTTATAGCAGCTTCCTAGAGTGAAACTTTCTGAAAAATTCGATGTGGGACAGCTTCTGGCGGCTCGGGACGCCCGTCCCGGTTCGGGACGCCCGTCCTGATTCGTTGACCAGGTTCAGGACGCCCGTCCTGGCGGTTTGACCGGGTCGGGACGCCCGTCCCGGACCTTTGACCGGGTCAACATTTCCAAAAATTGCGTTTTTGCCCCAGAATTTGCTGTTTTCGTCTACTTTTCACCTGACACTTCCAAAATCATAAAAACCGTGAAATCAAGTAAATAGTAAACAATTAATGTCCATTTACTCTCAATTTCACATTAAAACATATATAAAAACATGCTAAAAATGTGATACGATTTTAGCGTATCAGATAACCCCACACTTAGCTTTTTGCTTGTCCTCAAGCAAAGTCTACATGGAGTTAGTGATTTTAAACCGTAGTGCAGTCACTTAAATTCCTAATCATGTTTTTATTCCAAAAATTCTTCAGACAATTCTTAACACAGGTCTGACTGGTTAGGTTGCTATGACAAGGTCTCAAATGTTTCTAGTAGCTTGTTATGATCAGGCAGAAAACAAATCAACAACTAGGTTGGACTTTTTTCCTAGTCACAGGGTCTTCCTGATGTGTAGTGTATACTAGTCTAGACCAGATAGTCAACACAATGAACTCTTATCTTAACTGCTACCAGATAATACTTCGACCTATCGCTAGACATACTGACAACAGATAACTTTCTGAGTTCTGAGCTTTGGTGATCAGATTTTTAATGTTTTAGCACTTAGTTATTTTCTTTATAGATTCAGGGTATTTCGAGTTTGCTTAGAACACGTCAACTTCAACTACCCATGTAGCGAGTCCCACTCCGATGACTCCCAGATCTACACGACCTTAGGGCATCAGGCTTTAAGTTCCCCGAAGGAGTGGTGCTCGAGTAGCGAAGGCCGCTGGCAAACTACCCTATTGTAATTAACTTCCTTAAGTTCTTTTCACTTTTAGCTCAGAGTCTCATCTAGTCATTCTAACTGCCAATATATCCACAACTGGTCTAATTTTATCTAGTGGAGTCTCGAATGGGCAATTGGTTGAGGTCTCTAATCCAGACAAGGTTGTGCTCAGTTATCAGGAATTCCCTATTCCTAATCAATTAGTCCAAGATAGCTATCGACTATCTCCTACTAACCATAACATACTACCTACATATCATAGACATAAGCAATTTGTTTAACCAAGCATACTGCATTTAGAAGTCTGAAAGACGGAAAAATTTTGAAAAAATTTTGGAAGGGTGTGAAAATACAGGGAAAACAAGCAAAAGCATGCAAAATTTTTTTTCAAACTGCTTCAAACTGCTACAGTGCACCGTGCACTGCTACCCCACACTTAAGTCTGGCACTGTCCTTAGTGTTCATGCATATCTAGCTACCCCACACTTATTTGAAAATAAGAAATAAAACAGAAAAGATTCTTACCCCACACTTATTTGACTAATTCAGGGTAAGAGAGAAAATAAAAAAGAAGGATAATAGAAATAGCAAAACAGAACACAAAACAAAGAAAACAAAAGTAAAGGATCATGAGGATTAGAAAAACTCCCTTCATGTCGCGAGCAGAAGGGTCTTCTCTGATCTGTCAATTGGCTCTTCACCTTAGCCATGTGCTATTGTTGAGGTGTTCTTGACTCTGCAAGCTCTAGATATTGGAACGGATGACGCCAGCTCCGATCCTTCATTGTCGAGCTCTGGGTAGTGGCATATCCATTTGATGAATGACTCAAGCCCCAAGGACTGTTTCCTCGAATCATCTACAAAGTTTCTCGTAATCGTAGCAACGTGTCCAGAAGGAACGTGTCTAGGAATGAGACTTCTTTGGATTGGTGTGCCTACCTGCCAATGTTAGTAAAGGTATTGCATGCAAGTCTCGAATGGAAGAAAAGATACCTGAAGTTTTGGCGAAGCTGTGGTGGTAGGGGGCTCCAGTTGTGTAGATCTGGGCCCAAGTATTTGAGACTTCCTCGGGGAAGTTTCTCACAGCTGATTGGTATGCAGGGGATACAAGCTCCTCCATTGCTATGCTCCCGACACAATGCCAAATTCCTCTATATCTGTCGTCCGTTCGTTACCTCTTGGTAGATCACTTGCTTGCACTGGTCTGGCTTTAATTGTTGCCAGTATCTCATCTATTGATTCTGCGAGTGTGGGTTTTGCTGTGGTGGTGTCTTCTGAAAGTTTCCAGCTTCCGAATTACTCCTCAGCTAAATCCCGTATGATTCCTCTAGTTGGGATTGTATGCGTTTCCCATTGGAGCAGCATTCTGCAGTAACCTACTCCTACCTCTTTTGGAATGGTTCGTATTTCATTCCCATAGCAATCCCTGCTAGAGTGTGGTACTTAGCAGACTTCACAGATTAGATACATAGACTGAGCCTTTCTTCCTAAGACGTTGGCATTCTGAATCTGAAAAACAACTTCTCATAGAATCTGCACATGTCTTGAACATCATTAGTAGGTAATGCCTGTGGTTCAGGCCATTTTTGAAAAGTGTTCCACAACTACTATGATGTTATTATTTTCAAAGGAAGAAAAAGAAAAGGATTTGATACCCCAGATATCAAAGGTTGCAATACTCTGTATACCTTGCTGGGGTAGGCGATCTCTGGAAGGGGTGTTACCAAGCATCGCAGGGCTGTATCAGAGATACAAAATCTTTGAATATGGTGGGTCAACAAGATTCTACTTCCAACACTTTCCGGACAGTGTGGTAGCAGTTAATTGGTCTCCCATAGATTCCTGCAATGCTTCAGAATCATGTGGCCTTCGCCTTCCGAGATACATCTTCTAATCAACTGATCTGTAAAAATTTGGAATAGAAGAAAAATCTACCCAGTAGTAATATTTCCAATCAGCAAAGAATTTCTTCTTTTGCTGATAAGTCATATCACTTGGGAATAATTAGCAGCTAGATAATTAGTAATATCAGTAAACCACAGAGGAGAATCATTAATCATAGCAAACAATGAAAATAGATCCTCATTCAGAAATTTGTCAGATACTACTGTCTCGTCAATAACCTCTAACTCAGGGTTTCCTAATCCAGACCAAAGGTTTGCTTTCTAGATTCTTAACCCTTTTTCTTATCCCTTTATTCTATATCAAGTTCAAGTAACAATAAAACTTAACTTAATCAAGGATGGTTCAACATTAGTTTTATTGAACACAGATATCTTGGAGTGATCAGTGTCACCTATTGTTTCTAGACAAGACTAGATAAGATTGGAATTTATCATGCATGAACTTTCTTATCATGTTTTTGTCCTAAAACAATTCGTACTACATCATTACATCACATATTCATTCAAAAAGCAGATTTTAATCAGGTGATGTCATAATGGGCGCAGGAATTCCTTTTGGTTTAAAAAATCTCATGCAATTATCAGCAAAATAAAAGGAACATCCTTTTTTCAATAGAACATTCAAAGGTCTGGCTACTAAGGAAAAATTATTTCATAACTCGTCCTAATAAAGCAGTCATGACTCTAAGAAAATTCTAAAATGGAATTTCTTCCCAATAAAAATCTAAGCCAAATATTTTACAACTCATAAGAAAATATATTTTATCCTCATTTCCATTTTTATTCGAAATTAAATAATAGAAGAAAAACACGAAAAAGAGCAACTAAGAAAACAACGAAAAACAAGAGATAGGGAAAAGGAACAACTCACCGTTGAGCAAGAAAGATACATTCTTTTTGGGATTTTAAATTTTTAACATTTTTTTTTCTTTTTATGTTTAATTTAGAAAGCAGGTAAATTTCCTCAATATGGTTCTAGAATAATTTTCTAAAATTTGATTATCCTAAGTCTCTTAATTTCAGATGACATCTAAAATTAATTAGTTATGATAATCCTATATTCAGGAAAGTGATTGTCTAACTGGTATAACATAAGTGTTAATCAAAAGTCTAGGTTACTACCGTTACCTATCATAAGTCTCTAGAATTGTGGCCAATAATCCTAAATTCATTATGATATTTCCCCGGCAACGGCGCCAAAAATCTGATGCGGTTTCCGACCGACGTGCTAAATAGGTGTTATTTTACCCTATGTTGATTATGAATAATTAAGGACTGTGAATTAACTAATTGTCACATTTAGTCTATGGTGTCACTTAATCAGCCAGAACCTAAGGCAGAGTACCTATCGTGTAGCTAGTCTATTGGAAAGTATCTACGATTTTATTAAATAATTATCGTACTCCCAGGGAAGTGGCAACGGCTTAGTAGTAACTAGCCTTTTATCCTAACTCCTATCTTATGATCCAGTTATGCAATCTTCATCAAATACTTTGATGAGAGGGTGATCCATTCTCCACTAGGTTCAAGTCCAATTAATCCTAAAAGTGTTTTAAAGATGAGTTCTGATTCTATGTTATACTGTTACTATACATTGATTGACCTATATTCGAGTATTTTAGACATGTCTTGGCCTGGATTGCAACTATGTTCTGTGTCTAAAGGTTACCACATCTGAGTTTCTACGCTACCGCCCCATCGTTAAGGGTAACGGCCCTACTCACGGCTCGGACTAAAGTCAGCAATGACCGCCCTATGTCACTTTGGGGATCATACTGCTCGTCTCATAACCGCCGGCATAATACTCAACTCAGCCTACCTAGACTACTTTCAACCAACAGGGTGTTCTGCAGATTATTTTATCTAGTATGGCAGACACCAATACTAATTGATGTCTGTTAAACTAAACAGGTTATGAATAGACCGTGGTTAGGAATTGTCTATAACCCTAATTTCAGTTTAAAAGAACGGCAATAGACATGCAGACATAATGGATATTTAAGCAGGTGGCCATTTCTAGAAAAACATAATAACTTCAACGTATATCACAAATATTCATAAAAACATAATCTGGTATTCCAATCAGTATTTGGACAAACAAAATAACAACATATAAGAGAGGGACAGGGGGACCGATGCCATAAAGAATTCACCCTTTACGAAGTCTCGCCGATGGAGCGTACTGCTGTATATGCCGTATTGCTTGACCCGACTCTGCTCGTCAGAACCTTCGGAGGACGCTTCCTCAGCCTAGTAGCTGGGCTTTACAACCCCGGCTTAAGCCCAGCCCTGTGGACTGACTCTTCGAACGCCTCGAGCCCTCTTAGGATCTCCTAACGAAATCCCGGGTATTCTAGGAATACCAGAAACGAACCTATCTATAGAAGCCTAAGATCTGAGACTATTTCTCAGAAACTAAAACAAACACTAATAAGAAAGAAAACTGAGATCCGAGTCTCTGAGTGAGTTGTGTACGAGAGAATTGTACACTGGAAACCACTTAATGACTCAGATCGAGTGGAGAGGGATGAATTCAACTGCTAGAGGCCTGGGGTATTTATAGCAGCTTCCTGGAGTGAAAATTTCTGAAAAATTCGATGTGGGACAGCTTCTGGCAGCTCGGGACGCCCGTCCTGATTCGTTGACCAGGTTCGGGACGCCCGTCCCGGTTCAGGACGCCCGTCCTGGTGGTTTGACCGGGTCGGGACGCCCGTCCCGGACCTTTGACCGGGTCAACATTTCCAAAAATTGCGTTTTTGCCCCAGAATTTGCTGTTTTCGTCTACTTTTCACCTGACACTTCCAAAATCATAAAAACCGTGAAATCAAGTAAATAGTAAACAATTAATGTCCATTTACTCTCAATTTCACATTAAAACATATATAAAAACATGCTAAAAATGTGATACGATTTTAGCGTATCAGGGGGTATTCATTAAATCCTTTCTTTTTTCTTTCCTTTGAAAATAATTACATCATAGTAGTCGTGGAACACTTTTCGAAAATAGCCTGAACCACAGGCATTACCTACTAATGATGTTAAAGTCATGTGCAAATTCTAGTTGTTTTCCAGATTCAGAGTGCCAATGTTTTAGGAAGAAATGTTCAGCCTGTGTATCAAATCTGTGAAGTCTGCTAAGTACCACACTTTAGCAGGGATTGCTATGGGAATGACTGACCATTCCAAAAGAGGTAGGAGTAGGTTACTGCAGAATGCTACTCCGATGGGAAATGCATACAATCCCCGCTAGAGGAATCATACGGGATTTAGCTGAGGAGTAATTCGAAAGCTGGAAATTTTCAGAAGACACCACCACAGCAAAACCCTACCTGCAGAATCAACAGATGAGACACTGGCAACAATCAAAGCCAGACCAGTGCAAGAAAGTGATCTACCAAGTGGTATTGAACGATCGAAGGATATAGAGGAATTTGGCATTGTATCGGGAGCATAGCAATGGAGGAGCTTGCATTCCCTGCATACAATCAGCTGTGAGAAACTTCCCCGAGGAAGTCTCAAATACGTGGGCCCAAATCTACACAACTGGAGCCCCCTACCACCACAGCTTCGCCAAAACTTCAGGTATCTTTTCTTCCATTCAAGACTTGCATGCCATACCTTCACTAACATTGGCAGGTAGGCACACCAATCCAAAGAAGTCTCATTCCTAGACACGTTCCTTCTGGACACGTTTCTACGATTACGAGAAACTTTGCAGATGATTCGAGGAAACAGTCCTTGGGGCTTGAGTCATTCATCAAATGGATATGCCACTACCTAGAGCTCGACAATGAAGGATCGGAGCTGACGTCATCCGTTCCAATATCTAGAGCTTGCAGAGTCAAGAACATCTCAGCAATAGCACATGGCTAAGGTGAAGAGCCAATTGACAGATCAGAGAAGACCCTTCTGCTCGCGACATGAAGGGAGTTTTTCTAATCTTCATGATCCTTTACTTTTATTTTCTTCATTTTTGTGTCTGGTTTTGTTGGTTGTTTTATTTTCTCTCTTACCCTTAGTTAGTCAAATAAGTGTGGGGTAAGAGTTTTCTATTTTGTTTTCATTTCTCCTTGTTTTCAAATAAGTGTGGGGTAATTAGATATGCATGATGATACGCGAAAATCGTATCACATTTTTAGCATGTTTTTATTTATGTTTTAATGTGAAATCGAGAGTAAATTGACATTAATTGTTTACTATTTACTTGATTTCACGGTTTTTATGATTTTGGAAGTGTCAGGTGAAAAGTAGAGGAAAACAGCAAATTCTGGGGCAAAAACGCAATTTTTGGAAATATTGACCCGGTCAAAGGTCCGGGACGGGCGTCCCGAACCCGGGACGGGCGTCCCGACCCAGTCAAACCGCCAGGACGGGCGTCCTGAACCGGGACGGGCGTCCCGAACCTGGTCAACGAATCAGGACGGCGTCCCGAGCCGCCAGAAGCTTTCCACATCGAATTTTTCAGAGATTTTCACTCCGGAAGCTGCTATAAATACCCCAGGCCTCCAGCAGTTGAATTCATCCCTCTCCACTCGATCTGAGTCTTAAGTGGTTTCCAGTACAGTTTTCCAGTACACACTCTCTCAGAGACTCGGATCTCAATTTTCTTTCTTATTAGTGTTTTGTTTTAGTTTCTGAGAAATAGTCTCAGATCTTAGGTTTCTATAGATAGGTTCGTTTCCGGTATTCATAGAATACCGGGGTTTCGTTAGGAGGCCCTAAGAGAGCTCTAGGCGTTCGAAGAGTCAGTCTACAGGGCTGGGCTTAAGCTGGGTATTAAGGTAAAGCCCAGTTACTAGGCTGAGGAAGCGTCCTCCGAAGGTTCTGGTGAGCAGAGTCAGGGCGAGCAATACGACGTATACAGCAGTACGCTCTGTAGGCGAGACTAAGTAGGGTGATTTCTTTATGGCATCAGTCCCCATACCCCTCTCTTATGTCTTATTGCTTTGTCCTAAACATCAATTATGAATATCAGATTATGATTTTATGAATAGTTGTTTTGTATGTTGAAGTTATTATGTTTTTCCGGAAATAGCCACCTGCTAAATAATCATTATGTCTGCATGTCTAATGTAGTTTCTTTAAACTAAAATAGGGTTATAGACAATTCCTAACCACGGTCTATTCATAACCTGTTTAGTTTAACAGGCATCAATTAGTATTGGTGTCTGCCATACTAGATAAAACATGCTGAACACCTGGCTTGTTAGAGTAGTCTAGGTAGGCTGAGTAGAGCGTTATGCCAGCGATTACGAGCCTTCAGAGTGATCCCCGAAAGTGACATAGGGCTTTCATAACTGTCTCTGTTCGTACCGTGAGTAGGGCCGTTTACCTTAATGATAGGGGGCGGTAGCATAGAGACTCAGATGTGGTACACCTTTAGACACAGAACATAGTTGCATTCCAGGCTAAGATATATCTAAAACACTCGAATATAGGTCAATCAACATATAGGAACAGTGTAACATAGAATCAGAACTTATCTTTAAAACACTTCTAGGGTTAATTAGACTTGAACCTAGTGGAGAATGGATCACCCTCTCATCAAAGTATTTGATGAAGATTGCATAACTGGATCATAAGATAAGAGTTAGGATAAGAGGCTAGTTACTACTAAGCCGTTGCCACTTCCCTGGGAGTACGATAATTAACTTAGTAAAATCGTAGATACTTTCCAATAGACTAGCTACACGATAGGTACTCTGCCTTAGGTTCTGGCTGATTAAGTGACACCATAAGACTAAACGTGACAATTAGTCAATCACAGTCCTTAATTAATCATAATCGACATAGGGTAAAATAACACCTATTTAGTACGTCAACCGGAATCCCATCAGATTTTTGGCGCCGTTGCCGGGGAAATATCATAATGCATTTAGGATTATTGGCCACAATTCTAGAGACTTATGATAGGTAACGGTAGTAACCTAGACCTTAGACCTACACTTATCTTATACTAGTTAGACAATCAGTTTCCTGAATATAGGATTATCATAACTAATTAATTTTAGATAATATCTGGAATTAAGACACTTAGGATAATCAAATTTTAGAAAATTATTCTAAAACCATATTAAGGATATTTACCTGCTTTCTAAATAAATTTTAAAATCCATAAAAATATTTTTCTCGTTTTTCTTCACTTTCCTATGTTTGTTATTTGTTATTTCTAACCAGACTTTGCACTCAGAGATGAAGAGAACAAGAGCAGCTACTAACCAGGCAAAGAAAATAGAAAACCCTGACACTCCAGGACCAAAGAAGACGAAACCAGAAGGCCCCTCTAGACCCGCACCAGAAGTACCACGAGGGACTCTTCCCTCACAACCAGTGGAAGTAACCTCAAGCCCTGATGCCAGTGAACTAGTGAGACGATTCCTGAACACCCGTGAGCATAGTCCCACGGAAGAAGATCCTTCTGAGGACACCTTCCCTCCTAGAGAAGAACCCCAGAGATCTCTAATTCACTCTCCTGCCTAGAGAGTTCCTATAAATCCACCACCCACTGACCAAACCCAAAATTCACCGACCTCTCCTGCATACACCCCAACACCTCACGAGCGCACCCCTTCATCTGCGGGGAGTACTAACGGTTATTATTCAATGTTGTCCGTGCAGATAGACACACTAACTCAAAGGGTCTATGAGATGGACCAAGGGATTGCCAGCAGACTGTGTCATTTAGACCAACTCAGTCTGAACATCACAACTAACGTAGACCGACTCAGAGCCACGGTCAATCTCCAGGAGAACCAAGGTGCACAACTACTCCGAGAGATGGCTGATCTACGCAGTGAGCAAAATAGGCAGAGGGATGAGATGCGAACAATACGCATAGAAATGCGAAGCATTCGGACAGAACTACAGGAGATCAGAGACAGGATTCGTTAAAAAGGGAAGATTCTTTTACTTTTATTTTCAGCAAATAATAAGTTTGAACTGAAACTTGAATAATTGACCCATATTTTTCTATTTTTCAAACATTTTTAAAGGGTCCTTTATTTTCAACAATTTTCTTCAGACATTTTATTTCTATGAAAAACGAAAAGTTTGCAATTGCAGTTTATTTTTCATTAACTAAATTGTATAAATTCAAATTTTTGTTTTTCTTGCTGAATTTAAATAGGAATAAAATTAGGGTAGTATGATTTTCGAATAAGTGAGACTGAGGAATTTTTGCATAGAGTTTTTTTTTTTAACAACTTCTGAATTTCATTGGATAAACATGAAGCCTTGTTAAAAAATTATGATTATTTTTGGTATACTGAGATTTGCAGGAATTAGAAAAAAAAAATAATATTTTCGGAATTGGCACGCGTCCCGAGGCAACCCGGGACGGGCGTCCAGTGGGACGGGAGTCCTGCCTCCGGGACGGGCGTCCCGAAGGCCTCCCCTTCTATAAAATCTCAATTTTTTCACTTTTCCCTCAAAATTCACTTCCAAAAATCCACCTCTCTCAAATAACTCTCTCTCTTTACCTTTGGCAAACTTTTCAAATTTAAAATTTCAAATTTCCCTCCAAAATTCGAATTTCCCGCCAAAAATTTCAAAATCTTTCCCTAGCCTAATTTCATCCTTTGGAATTCAAATTCACCTCCAGAATTCGAATTCGAACCTTCCTTCCTACCTAAACTCCCCAAAAGTCTCTCAAACACTTTCAAACCAAATGGCTGCCAAACGTGCTCGTACCACATCTACCATGACAGTTACCTCAGTGACACATCCATTTATGCTGTTTCCCTCCAGCACAGCATATCAGGAGAGATGTCACGGATACATCGGACGCACGATACTGACGGGCAGAACGCTGGATTGGGCAGCAGTACAGACACTGGGAGTAGAGGCTGAGGTCAGACGCATACTCGATGTACTACCCTACAGTCGAGTATTCGTCGTCACAGAGCCCACGTACCTGGAGCTGGTATGTGAGTTCTATGCATCCTTTGCATGCCATCAGGAGCAGATCACATTCCGCTTAGGCGGAATAGATCGGTCGATGAGCATGGCCGAGTTCGGCATCGCTTTGGGTATCTGGCAGAGAGAGGAGCTGGATACGCCCGCCTACACCACAGCAGTTCGGGACTTCACTTCTGCAGATGTCTCCACTGCTTGGGCTCAGATCTGTATGACGGGTGTTCCCTACCAGCATGGCTTTGCGAAAGCCACAGGTATCTATCCTGCTCTTCGCTACTTACATGCCATTATTGCACACACTTTGTCAGGACGACGGACGGCCCCCGGGAATGTCACCCAGATGGAGACATTCCTCTTGGCCAACATGCATATGGGATCCACAGTAGAGATGGCTCGACTTATCACAGTCATCATGCGGGGTTTTGCTACGGACACTCGGAAACAGTGTCTGGGGCTCGGGCCATTCATCACCAGGATAGCCCGCTACCTGGAGTTGGACATAGAGGGCTCGGAGCTTACTCTGGTCGCCCCAACCACTATTCCCACAGACGTTACCATCCTACGGAACATGGGAATGGTTGTCCGGGATGCGAGCGGCCGCTACACCATCCACACAGAGCAGCCAGGACAGGCTCGGCATCAGAAGCAGCTCCACCGCATATCCTCCATCCGAGACGTTCGTGCCACGTACTGCCTTCGAACGACACATGTCGCACGGATTGGCAGAACTATCGGCACGATACAGTCGAGACATGGACCGGATCGACAGACGGCTGGCAATGATGGATGACGGATTGACAGACGACTGGCGGTGATGGATGACAGGATCGCCATGATCACCAGTAGGATTGAGGAGATACATCAGCAGACTGCCCGAGTAGCGGAGAACTTCGAGTTTGACTTAACAGACCTCGGTCCACTGGATGGCGACCCGCCGGGTTCTTAGTCTCTCTCTCCCTTCTTTCCTTTCTTTTGTCTTTTGTTTATCTTGTTCTTTGTGTATGTCTGGGCTGTATGACTATGAATCTTTGTACAAAATTGATTTATATGACATACAGAATTGTTGCATTATTTTTTTCTTGTTTTTTTATTATGTTTATTTCTTGTTTTCAAATAAGTGTGGGGTAATTAGCTATGCATGAACACTGAGGACAGTGCCAAACTTAAGTGTGGGGTAGCAGTGCACGGTGCACTGTAGCAGTTTGAAGCAATTTGAAAAAAAAATTTCGCAAGCTTTTGCTTGTTTTCCCTGTATTTTGACACCATTCCAAAATTTTTCCAAAATTTTTCCGTCTTTCAGACTTCTAAATGCAGTATGCTTGGTTAAACAAATTGCTTATGTCTATGATATGTAGGTAGTATGTTATGGTTAGTAGGAGATAATTGATAGCTATCTTGGACTAATTGATTAGGAATAGGGAATTCCTGATAACTGAGCACAACCTTGTCTGGATTAGAGACCTCAACCAATTGCCTATTCGAGACTTAACTAGATAAAATTAGACCAGTTGTGGATATATTGGCAGTTAGAATGACTAGATGAGACTCTGAGCTAAAAGTGAAAAGAACTTAAGGAAGTTAATTACAATAGGGTAGTTTGCCAGCGGCCTTCGCTACTCGAGCACCACTCCTTCGGGGAACTTAAAGCCTGATGCCCTAAGGTCGTGTAGATCTGGGAGTCATCGGAGTGGGACTCGCTACATGGGTAGTTGAAGTTGACGTGTTCTAAGCAAACTCGAAATACCCTGAATCTATAAAGAAAATAACTAAGTGCTAAAACATTAAAAATCTGATCACCAAAGCTCAGAACTCAGAAAGTTATCTGTTGTCAGTGTCTAGCGATAGGTCGAAGTATTATCTGGTAGCAGTTAAGATAAGAGTTCATTGTTGACTATCTGGTCTAGACTAGTACACACACTACACATCAGGAAGACCCTGTGACTAAGAAAAAAGTCCAACCTAGTTGTTGATTTGTTTTCTGCCTGATCATAACAAACTACTATAGACATTTGAGACCTTGTCATAGCAACCTAACCAATCAGACCTGTGTTAAGAATTGTCTGAAGAATTTTTGGAATAAAAACATGACTAGGAATTGAAGTGACTGCACTACGGTTTAAAATCACTAACTCCATGTAGACTTTGCTTGAGGACAAGCAAAAAGCTAAGTGTGGGGTTATCTGATACGCGAAAATCGTATCACATTTTTAGCATGTTTTTATGTATGTTTTAATGTGAAATCGAGAGTAAATTGACATTAATTGTTTACTATTTACTGGATTTCACGGTTTTTATGATTTTGGAAGTGTCAGGTGAAAAGTAGATGAAAACAGCAAATTCTGGGGCAAAAACGCAATTTTTGGAAATATTGACCCGATCAAAGGTCCGGGACGGGCGTCCCAAACCCGGGACGGGCGTCCCGAACCTGGTCAACGAATCAGGACGGGCGTCCCGAGCCGCCAGAAGCTGTCCCACATCGAATTTTTCAGAGATTTTCACTCCGGGAAGCTGCTATAAATACCCCAGGCCTCCAGCAGTTGAATTCATCCCTCTCCACTCGATCTGAGTCATTAAGTGGTTTCCAGTGTACAGTTTTCCAGTACACAACTCACTCAGAGACTCGGATCTCAGTTTTCTTTCTTATTAGTGTTTTGTTTTAGTTTCTGAGAAATAGTCTCAGATCTTAGGTTTCTATAGATAGGTTCGTTTCCGGTATTCATAGAATACCCGGGGTTTCGTTAGGAGCCCTAAGAGAGCTCTAGGCGTTCGAAGAGTCAGTCCACAGGGCTAGGCTTAAGCAGGGTAAGGTAAAGTCTAGCTACTAGGCTGAGGAAGCGTCCTCCGAAGGTTCTGGTGAGCAGAGTCAGGGCGGCAATACGACGTATACAGCAGTACGCTCTGTAGGCGAGACTAAGTAAAGGGTGATTTCTTTATGGCATCAGTCCCCATACCCTCTCTTATATGTTTATTGCTTTGTCCTAAACATCAATTATGAATATCAGATTATGATTTTATGAATAGTTGTTTTGTATGTTGAAGTTATTATGTTTTTCCGGAAATAGCCACCTGCTAAATAATCATTATGTCTGCATGTCTAATGTAGTTTCTTTTAAACTAAAATAGGGTTATAGACAATTCCTAACCACGGTCTATTCATAACCTGTTTAGTTTAACAGGCATCAATTAGTATTGGTGTCTGCCATACTAGATAAAATAACATGCTGAACACCTGGCTTGTTAGAGTAGTCTAGGTAGGCTGAGAGTAGAGCGTTATGCCAGCGATTACGAGCCTTCAGAGTGATCCCCGAAAGTGACATAGGGCTTTCATAACTGTCTTGTTCGTACCGTGAGTAGGGCCGTTTACCTTAATGATAGGCGGCGGTGGTAGCATAGAGACTCAGATGTGGTACACCTTTAGACACAGAACATAGTTGCATTCCAGGCTAAGATATATCTAAAACACTCGAATATAGGTCAATCAACATATAGGAACAGTGTAACATAGAATCAGAACTTATCTTTAAAACACTTCTAGGGTTAATTAGACTTGAACCTAGTGGAGAATGGATCACCCTCTCATCAAAGTATTTGATGAAGATTGCATAACTGGATCATAAGATAAGAGTTAGGATAAGAGGCTAGTTACTACTAAGCCGTTGCCACTTCCCTGGGAGTACGATAATTAACTTAGTAAAATCGTAGATACTTTCCAATAGACTAGCTACACGATAGGTACTCTGCCTTAGGTTCTGGCTGATTAAGTGACACCATAAGACTAAACGTGACAATTAGTCAATCACAGTCCTTAATTAATCATAATCGACATAGGGTAAAATAACACCTATTTAGTACGTCAACCGGAATCGCATCACATGACCACTGAGGACAGTGCCAGAATTAAGTGTGGGGTAGCAGTGCACAGTGTACTGTAGCAGTTTGCAAAATTTTTCGAATGCTTTTGCTTGTTTTCCCCGTATTTTTACACCCTTCCAAAAGTTTTTCAAAATTTTTCCATCTTTCAGACTTCTAAATGCAGTATGCTTGGTTAAACAAATTGCTTATGTCTATGATATGTAGGTAGTATGTTATGGTTAGTAGGAGATAATTGATAGCTATCTTGGACTAATTGATTAGGAATAGGGAATTCCTGATAACTGAGCACAAACTTGTCTAGATTAGAGACCTCAACCAATTGCCTATTCGAGACTTAACTAGATAAAATTAGACCAGTTGTGGATATATTGGCAGTTAGAATGACTAGATGAGACTCTGAGCTAAAAGTGAAAGGAACATTAAGGAAGTTAATTACAATAGGGTAGTTTGCCAGCGGCCTTCGCTACTCGAGCACCACTCCTTCGGGGAACTTAAAGCCTGATGCCCTAAGGTCGTGTAGATCTGGGAGTCATCGGAGTGGGACTCGCTACATGGGTAGTTGAAGTTGACGTGTTCTAAGCAAACTCGAAATACTCTGAATCTATAAAGAAAATAACCAAGTGCTAAAACATTGAAAATCTTATCACCAAAGCTCAGAACTCAGAAAGTTATCTGTTGTCAGTGTGTCTGGCGATAGGTCGAAGTATTATCTGGTAGCAGTTAAGACAAGAGTACATTGTGTTGACTATCTGTCAGGTGAAAAGTAGACGAAAGCAGCAAATTTTGGGGCAAAAACGCAATTTTTGGAAATGTTAACTCGGTCAAAGGTTCATGGCGGGCGTCCCGACCAAGTCAAGGCACCGGGACGAGCGTCAAGGACCCAGGACGGGCGTCCCGACCTGGTCAACTGATCAGGACGGGCGTCCCAATCCGGGACGGGCGTCTCGAGCCGTCAGAAGCTGTCCCACATTGAATTTTTCAGAAATTTTCACTCCAGGAAGCTGCTATAAATACCCCAGGCCTCCAGCAGTTGAATTCATTCCTCTCCACTCGATCTGAGTCATTAATTGGTTTCCAGTGTACAATTTTCTAGTACACAACTCACTCAGAGACTCGGATCTCAGTTTTCTATCTTGTTAGTGTTTTGTTTTAGTTTCTGAGAAATAGTCTCAATCTTAGGTTTCTATAGATAGGTTCGTTTCTGGTATTCATGAATACCCGGGATTCGTTAGGAGATCCTAAGAGGGCTCTAGGCGTTCGAAGAGAGTCAGTCCACAGGGCTGGGCTTAAGCTGGGTATTAAGGTAAAGCCCAGTTACTAGGCTAAGGAAGCGTCCTCCGACGGTTCTGGCGAGCAGAGTCGGGTCAGCAATACGGCATATACAGCAGTACGCTCATCGGCGAGACTTCGTGAAGGGTGAATTCTTTATGGCATCGGTCCCCCTGTCCTCTCTTATATGTTGTTATTGTGTTTGTCCAAATAACGTTGAATACCAGATTATGTTTTTATGAATATTTGTTATTTATGTTGAAGTATTATGTTTTCTAGAAATGGCCACCTGCTTAAATATCCATTATGTCTGCATGTCTATTGTCGTTCTTTTAAACTGAAATTAGGGTTATAGACAATTCCTAACCACGATCTATTCATAACATGTTTAGTTTAACAGGCATCAATTAGTATTGGTATCTGCTATACTAGATAAAATAATCTGCGGAACACCCCGTTGGTTGAAAGTAGTCTAGGTAGGCTGAGTAGAGTTTTATGCCGGCGGTTATGCGACGAGCAGTATGATCCCCAAAGTGACATAAGGTGGTAATTGCTGACTTTAGTCCGAGCCGTGAGTAGGGCCGTTACCCTTAACGATGGGGCGGTAGCGTAGAAACTCAGATGTGGTAGCCTTTAGACATAGAACATAATTGCAATCCAGGCCAAGACATGTCTAAAACACTCGAATATAGGTCAATCAACGTATAGTAACAGTATAACATAAAATCAGGATCTAATCTTTAAAACACTTTCAGGTTTAGCTAGACTTAAACCTAGTGGAGAATGAATCACCCTCTCATCAAAATTATTGATGAAGATTGCATAACTGGATTATAAGATAAGAGTTAGGAAGAAAGGCTAGTTACTACTAAGCCGTTACCACTTCCCTGGGAGTACGATATTTATTTAATAAAATCGTAGATACTTTCCAACAGACTAGCTACACGATAGGTACTCTGCCTTAGGTTCTGGCTGATTAAGTGACACCATAGAGACTAAATGTGACAATTAGTCAATCACAGTCCTTAATTATTCATAATCAACATAGGGTAAAATAACTCCTATTTAGCACATCGGTCGGAAATGCATCAACTACCCTTATTTAGACAAAAATAAAAAAGATTTATTTAATTTGTGGCACTTTCCTCAAAATCCTATCAAGTCATCGTAATGGCTTATACAAACTCTAAAAGTTTTAATACTATCTAACTAAAGACTCAAAAATGGTCTATTCATCAAACAATCTAGCCAAAATTAATGTGTCAAGAATCAGAAATTTTTTGTCTAGTCTAACACCGAATTTTAGAAAGATAAAAGAAATAGAATTATCAGGATTTAAGTAGTCAATTAGTTATTTATATCATAGGCTAAGCAATTCAGAGATGATATCACAGTAAACTTATTTTCTCAAACGATCTAAAAGAATGAAAACATGGAAAATTTTCGAAAATTTTTATGATTTTTAGAAAGTGTGCAAACATTTGGAAAATATCACACAAATTGACAAATAAATGAAATGCATTCTATCCCCATGATGCGTTCCGATTGGTATGCTAAAAGATAGGCTTTTATTTACCTATGTCGATTATGAGTAATTAAGGACTGAGTCTTACTAACTGTCACTTTAGCATTCAATTGTGTCACCTAATCAATCAGAACCTAAGGCAGAGTACCTATCGTGTAGCTAGTTCTTGGAAAGTATCTACGATTTTAATTTATTAATATCGTACTCCCAGGGAACTGGTAACGGCTTAGTAGCAACTATCCCTTAATCCTAACATTCATCTTATTATCTAATCAGTCAATCGATAATCAATACTTTGAGATTGATTGGTGATCCCAATCACCCATAACAAGCAAATAGCATTCAAGAGTAGATAGGCATTCATCAGTTTAAGCTCAGTTATTACAATTTGTTTGACCTTATCTTCGAACATTTTAGATATATCTTGATCTCTAAGGCAATTATGAAATGTAACCATCTGTTTACCATATCCGAGTTACCTGGTGTATTCACCCCTACCTTGGGATGATCCTTCTCATCTGTCGGATTAAAGTATCCATGAACGGTACCCTATGTCACTTCGGTATCATGTCACTTAACCCTAGGATTGGCATAGCGTACAAACTCAGCTTTATTAGGGTATTCTAACAAAGATGGTGATCTGTTTTGTTATTTCTTCCTAATCTGGCAGACCTTTTACAGTCTGTTAAACTAAACCAGTTATGATTTAGACCTTGGTTAGGAGTTGTCTATAACCCTAGTTTAATTTAAAAGGACATGACAGTTCAACATTCATAATGATAATTCTAGCTCTATGATCTTCCCAGGAAAATGAATAGTATCTCAAATTGTAAAACATGTATGATAATAAATTCAGTATCAAATTAATATTCAGATAAAACAATTAGTAAACATACAGAACCTCGTCTAGGGGACCCACTATCATAAAGTAGTCACCGCTTTATGCAGGTCCAGCCGGCGCTGCAGCTCCTGTATGCTTCTGACTGCTCGATCCTACTCTGCTCGGCAGAGCCTTCGGAGAACGCTCCTCAGACCTAGTAGCAATTGCTTTACCTTACATCCCGGGCTTAAGCAAATTGCCCTAATCTAACTAACAAAATGCCGGTATTCTGTGATACCAAAAACGAACCCTATCTAGTCGTAATCTAAGATTCTGAGACAGACTCTCAGAAAACAAAGAAAACGAGAAACTCTCTAAGAATAGAAATAAACGTATACTGAGCCCGAGTCTCTCAGTGACTTATGTACTCGAGAAAAATGTACAATCGAAGTCACTAAATGACTCAGATCGAGTGGAGAGGGATGATTTCAACTCTTGGAGGCCTGGGGGTATTTATAGCAGCTTCCTGGAGTGAAAATCTCCAAAAAGTTTGATGTGGGTCAACTTCTGGTGCTCAGGATGCCCGTCCTGAGCTTGGGACGGCCGTCCTAGTGCTTTGACTGGGTCAGGACGCCCATCCCGAACTCAGCATTTTCAAAAATTGCATTTTTGCCCCAAAATTTACTGTTTTCATGCAATTTGCTCCTGAAACTTCCAAAATCGAAATTTAAGCAATTTTATGTCAATTTCATTCAATTAATATCAAATACATTCAAATATTGCCCTAATTTATGTATAAAAACATGCTAAAAAGGGTATATGATTTGTGCATATCACCCCACACATAAGAGAAACATTGTCCTCAGTGTCAGCCTCTTAATTATTAAAAACTACCTCACACTTATTTGAAAACAAAAATGAAATCATAAATGATAAAGAAAAAGAACATATATTTCATATATGATAAATTGCTTTGATACAATAAATCACATGAATACATATATATATATAAGTTTTTTCTCTATTTTTTCATAATTTGTAGTGTCCGCTCAACTTACTCAACTCTCTTTCTATCTATTTAAATGATTAGAAGCTTAAATTATCTAAAATTTTTGTTATTTTATAAATTTGAAACCTTAAAAAATCAATATTATTAAATTTTAAATTTTATTATTTTAATTTTTTTTAATAAGGTAAATTCGAATTCATATTTAAATTTGAATAAGTTTGAAACTTAAACGAGCAAATTTGAGCTCAACCACGAGTAATACAAATAAATAATCGAACAAACTTGAACAAATTTTTTGTTTCAAACTTTAAGCGAGCAAACTCAAACAGTGTTAAAAAATTAAACAAACTAAGCTCGAACTTCCAATGTTCGGTTCGACTCGATTCGTTTATAACTCTACCTCCTCCTAATTCACCATAAGTTGCATGTATTATAGGGACATTTGAGCGAGTTGTCGGGAGTGATCGTCTAGTCTTTAAGCCTCAAACTTCTCAAAGGCACTCCTAGGCACGAAAGTGGATGTGGCTAGTGGCAATGCCTCTTGCCTTTGTTGTGGCTGCTCCTGCTGCCTGAGGGTATATCTACCCTCCTCATCACGCTCTACATTCCAATGTTCTGAAGAATAGTGAGGGCAACATGAATGGTAGAAGTAGATACCTCAGTCAGATTTGCTTACGCCAGAAGGATTTCCAAGTAATTAGCCATTCTCATAATGAATGGCCTACATTTCAAAGACTGCTTCCTAGGTCTGTGGCAAAGTTCCTTGCCACCCTAATAATGATTTTAGCCATATTTATAGAGATTCTTATGTAGATATGAGATTAGAGGGGAGCATCTAACATCGTGATGTTTTTGGGAGTCGTCCTCTTGCATACTAAAGTATGTGAAGAAATGCAATGTAAATAGCGAAGAGTATGATAGATACTTGTGGCCTTTGATATACCACTCTGATAAGGCGCTCTCGTGGTGCAAATGTGCGACCAATAGGTGGATGTGTCCTCCGCAAAATTTTGGACCGCATTCTAGGGTTTGCAGCTCCTTCCATTTCTAAACTCCAAGTGCGACCCGGAACTCTGAAATATCCATGATTCTATCAATGCCATCAAGTTGGAAAGATACGATATTGCAGTCGAATTCAAATGTTGCGTAGAACTTGCACACAATCTCCTCGTAAGTCGGCTCAATGATGATGAATATCTAATTTTAGGGTGGAGTGTGTAGTAACTGTCGCACATCATTCTCAACTCCAAGTGTCTGGACAGTTGCTCAGTCGAGGATCCTACTTACTAAGATGCCTCATCCTACGAACTTATGGTATTACTAGCAAGTCGTCCTTGTTGAATATTAGCTCAAACTTTTTTCAGCTTCTGGTGCATTGTTTCACATAGAATTGGAAAGGTCAAATGATAACCAAATTCAATGTATGAACTATGGTTTTGAAGCCCTGAATGTCTAGTTTCTGATGAATAAAAAAATCAGAATATTTAGAGTCTCCTAGAAAATCGAAGAGTCTATTTATTAAATCCTGTATAGTTCATTGAATTGTTTGTTTTAAAGGGTATAATATGTGCCTATAAATAGTGGCATTACATTTCATTGTAAGTAGAAGTTGAAAAGAAAAATCTTGAAGCAAATACAATTAGTGTCCATTCTTATAGTTCTTTTCTCTTCCCTAAATATTTGAATACTCCTCCATTTGTCATCAAGCTGGTATCAGAGCCAAGTTCGTGTTGATGTCGAATATGTACCAGTTACAAGTCCCTAAATTGACAAAGTCAAATTATGGGAGTTGGAGCACCCAAATGAAAGTCTTACTCAAAGCAATCAGTTGTTGGGATATGATTGAACCCGGTTATGATTTTCCAGTAGATGTAGCAGTTGAGGCGGCTTTATCTAATGAAGATAAAGAAGTACTGCAGAAAAATCGAGTAAAAGATAGTAAGGCGCTGAATGCAATTCATCAAAGTGTTGATGAATCAACCTTTGAAAAAATTGCTGATGCTACAACATCAAAAGAGGCATGGGAGATTCTGCAAAAATCTCTTCAAGGAGCAGAGAAAGCTAGAAGGGTACATTTGCAAATCCTTAGAGCTGAATTTGAGACCTCAAAAATGAAAACGTCTGAATCGGTTGACGAGTATGTCACTCGAGTAAAATCAGTGACAAACGAGATGAAGAGAAACAAGGAACCGCTCGATGATGTTTGAGTGATGGAAAACATTTTACGGTCACTGACACACAAATTTAATTACGTGGTTGCAGCTATTGAAGAATCAAAGGATTTAGCAGAAATCTCCTTTGATGAACTTGTGGGTTCTGTCCAAGCCCATGAGCAAAAGATGAAGCAATATGATGATTCTGAAAGTTTGGATAAAGCTTTGCAAAGCAAGTTATCCTTAACTCAAGGCGGGACGAGCAGCAACTCAGGACAAAGCTCAAACAATCGTGGAAGATATCGTGGAGGATATAGAGGTGGCAACATAGGTGATCGCAAACAACGTGGACGTGGTTATCAATCATATGGTAGAGGACAATCAAATGAAGATTCTCCTAGAGCAAATCGTGGACGAGGACCTCGAGGCAGAAGCCGAGGCAGAGGTGGATTTCAACAGAGATTTAAATCTCAAGTGCAGTGCTATAATTGTGACAAATATGGTCACTATAGCTATGAGTGTAGATCGTCTCCTAAACAAGAAGAAAGAAGTCACGTAGCAGTTGTTGAAGATGGAAATGAGAAATCTTGCATATTCCTCACATACAAAGGAGATCAAGGATCCAAAAGAAATATTTGGTACCTTGATAACTGTGCAAGTAATCACATGTGTGGGCGAAAGGAATTGTTCATTGATTTAGATGAATCTGTCAACGGGCGTGTAACTTTTTGAGATGATTCACATGCTAATGTCAAAGGAAAAGGCAAAGTTATGATTACTCAGAAGAACGGAGAAAAGAAGTATATAACATATGTGTATTATGTACCGGCTTTGAAAAGCAATATCACCAGTCTTGGCCAACTTAGTGAATTGAGATATGAGGTGGTCATAAAGGATTGTTCATTAACCCTGAGAAACAAATATGGAGAGATGGTTTCCAAGGTTGACATGACACAAAATCGTCTCTTTACCATCAACATCGAATCTGGAGAAGTGAAGTGCATGAAGGTATCTATAAAAGATGACTCATGGCTTTGGCACTTGAGGTATGAGCATCTTGGATTTTCTGGACTGAGGTTGTTGGAAAAAGAAAATATGGTGAATGGATTGCCAAAAATAAATCCACCAAATCATCTGTGTGAAGCTTGTATCAAAGGGAAACAACACAGACAAAGTTTTGAAGTTGGAAACTCTAGAAGAGCCAGAAGACCGCTCGAGATCGTGTACTCAGATTTAGCTGGTCCATTTGATATACCATCACTGGGAGGAAATAGGTATTACCTAACTTTTATTGATGATTTCAGTAGAAAAAGTTGGGTATATATACTTAAAGAAAAATAAGAAACTCTCGATAAATTCAAAGAGTTTAAAGCGATGGTGGAAAAACAAAGTGGATATTATGTGAAGATACTCAGATCAGATAGAGGAGGCGAGTACACTGCAAACTTATTTGAAGATTTTGTTAAAGAGCATGGGATTATTCATCATTTGACGGTGAGATACACACCTCAACAAAATGGAGTTGCTGAAAGAAAGAACCGCACTATTCTCGACATGACAAGGAGCATGGTGAAAGGTAAGCATTTACCAAGAAATTTCTGGGCTGAAGTTGTTCGATGTTCAGTTTACTTGTTAAATCGTGGTCCAACAAAGAGTGTCCGGTACATGACACCAAATGAAGCCTGGAGTGGTCAAAAGCCTGGAATTGGACATCTCAAGATCTTTGGGTGTATTGCATATGCCCATGTACCTGAACAGCTGAGAAAGAAGCTCGATGATAGAGGAGAAAAGTGCATTTTCATCGGCTATGATGAAAGGAGCAAAGCTTATAGGTTGTACAATCCACTTACCAAGAAGGTCATCATCTCAAGAGATGTTGAATTTGATGAAGCTAATTTTTGGAGATGGAGCGAAGAAGAAAAGAAAGTTGAAGGATTATTCTTCCATGATGAGGAAGATGATGATTTTGGCATTCAAAATGAAGAAGGTGATGGACAGAATCCTCCGCAGAGTCCTGGTATAACAACTCCTTTAACATCTGCATCACCAAGTAGCAGCACGTCAAGTGATGCTCCCACGAAAACACGCAGCCTTCCGTGAGATTTATGAAGATACTGAGCCGATTGAGACAACTCTTGACTACTCCTTATTCTGTTTGATGGCTGAATGTGATCTAGTCACATATGAAGAAGCAAATGAAGATATGAAATGGAAGAAGGCGATGGATGAAGAAATTGCAGCAATCAGAAGAAATGACACATGGGAACTAACAACTTTACCAAAAGGACATAGTCCTATTGGAGTGAAATGGGTCTACAAGACAAAGACCAACAAAGAAGGAAAGGTGGAGAAATATAAAGTGAGGCTCGTTGCCAAAGGCTACAAGAAAAAATATGGAGTTGATTACAATGAAGTGTTTGCTCCTGTCGCAAGGATTGATACCATAAGGCTTCTCACTGCTCTCGTAGCACAAAATCGATGGAAGATTTATCAGATGGATATGAATTCAGCATTTCTGAATGGCTATCTGGAAGAAGATGTTTATATCGAGCAACCGCCTGGATATATGAAGAAAGGACATGAAGACAAAGTCTATTGTCTGAAGAAATCTTTGTATGGATTGAAGCAAGCTCCACGAGCATGGAATACTAGGATTGATAAGTATTTTCAGAAGAATGGATTCGTGAAAAGCCCATATGAGCATGCGCTATACACAAAGAAAAATAAAGTTGGTGACATCATGATCGTGTGCTTATATGTCGATGATATGATTTTCACAGGAAATAATCTAGGTATGTTCAATGACTTTAAGAAAGCTATGACTAAAGAATTTGAAATGACAGACATTGGTGAAATGTCATACTTTCTTGGAGTTGAAGTGAAACAAATGGAGGACGGTATATTTGTGTCTCAAAAGAAATATGCGGAGGAAATCTTAAAAAAATTCAGAATGCAAGATTGTAAGCCGATAGCCACACCAGCTGAACCAGGCATCAAGTTAAGTGTTTACTCCACAAGTGAACCGATAGATCCAACGTTGTTCAAAAGCATCGTTGGAAGTTTGAGGTACTTGACTATCTCTCGACCAGATATTATGTATGCAGTTGGACTGGTTAGCAGATTCATGGAGAATCCAAAGCAAGATCATTGGAGTGCTGCCAAAAGAATTTTGAGATACATCAAAAGTACTGTAGATCATGGTCTCTTCTATACACACTCTAAGAAATCAAGATTGGTTGGTTATTTGGACAGTGATTATGGGGGAGACTTGGATGATCGGAAAAGTACATCTGGTTATCTATTTCATCTTGGCTCGGCAGCATTTTCGTGGTCATCAAAGAAACAACAAACTGTTGCTCTCTCAACTTGTGAGGCAGAATACATAGCAGCTGCAGCGTGTACTTGTCAAGCAATTTGGTTGAAGAATATTCTGAAGGAATTATCTTTTGCGCATGAAGATCCGATCACAATCTATGTTGATAATAAGTCTGCCATATCACTCTCAAAGAATCCTGTGTCGCATAGCCGGAGCAAGCACATTGATACAAAGTATCATTTTATCCGTGAGCAAGTGAAGAATAAGACAATGGAGTTAGTTTATTGTCGCACTGAAGACCAGTTAGCAGATATCTTCACGAAGCCTTTGAAAGCAGACGTGTTTCACATACTCAAAGAGAAGCTTGGAATGAAAGCTCGGTTTGAGGTGGAGTGTTAAAATTCAAACCGACCTACATACATGAAACTTCAAGAAGATGCTCAGGATGAAAGATCGAAAAAGTTTGAGCTTACGGGAGGAATTTGTTGAATATTAGCTCAAAACTTTTTCAGCTTCTGGTGCATTGTTTCACACAGAATTTGAAAGGTCAAATAATAACCAAATTCAATGTATGAACTATGGTTTTGAAGCCCTGAATGTCTAGTTTTTGATGAATAAAAAAATCAGAATATTTAGAGTCTCCTAGAAAATCGAAAAGTCTATTTATTAAATCCTGCATAGTTCATTGAATCGTTTGTTTTAAAGGGTATAATATGTGCCTATAAATAGTGGCATTACATTTCATTGTAAGTAGAAGTTGAAAAGAAAAATCTTGAAGCAAATATAATTAGTGTCCATTCTTATAGTTCTTTTCCTTTCCCTAAATATTTTAATACTCCTCCATTTGTCATCAGTCCTTTTGCTCTAGGAAAGTAACGAATGGATGTTCCGAGAAAACAATCTCTTTGTATAGTGCGATTCTTGCGCTTTTCGGGACCATCTTCCTCAAAGTAAAATCCTAAATGTGAGAGAGTAAGAATTGTATATTTGCAGAGAGAGATATTTGAGAGATATATGAAAAAATTAAAAAGTGAGGCTTTTATAGAGGACTAATCGGCCCCGGAACGACCATTCTAAGGTAAGGATGGTCGTTCTACCTCCACATGACGACCGTTCTGGCTTTCTTGGGAAACATGCCACGGCCTTCGGGCCAATTTTTACTTGTTTCATGAGTTTTTTCGGCTCGAGATGACCTCTAAATCATTTTTCGAGCATAAAATAATTCAAAAACTTAGATTGATTAAGAACATGCAAAATTGAATCATGTTATCTCGAAATTAGTTAAATGAATGAGGAAAACTAAATTAGGGAAGAGTAAGAATTTTTTATGTCATTTTGGTTAGACAGACTATTGGTAGGTGTTTCCTTTTGTTGAAGTTTGATTTGTGATTGAGTCAGAAAACACAACTTCTTAAGAAATCTGCAAACTTCGTCAAAGATAATCAGCTGTTACTGCCCTTTTGTATTTACCTGATGCGTTCCGATTGGTATGCTAAAAGATAGGCTTTATTTACCTATGTCGATTATGAGTAATTAAGGACTGAGTCTTACTAACTGTCACTTAGCATTCAATTATTGTCACTTAATCAATCAGAACCAAAGACAGAGTACCTATCGTCTAGCTAGTTTGTTGGAAAGTATCTACGATTTTATTAAGTTAAATATCGTACTCCTAGGGAAGTGGCAACGACTTAGTAGTAACTAGCCTTTTGTCATAACTCCTATCTTATGATCCAGTTATGCAATCATCATCAAATACTTTGATGAGAGGGTGATCCATTCTCCACTAGGTTTAAGTCTAATTAATCCTAGAAGTGTTTTATAGATGAGTCCTGATTCTATGTTATACTGTTCCTATATGTTGATTGACCTATCTTCGAGTATTTTAGATATATCTTAGCCTGGATTGCAACTATGTTCTGTGTCTAAAGGCGTACCACATCCGAGGTCTCTAATAAACCGCCCTACCTTAATGACGGCCCTACTCACGGTTCGGGATGAAGGCATCCATGAAAGCCCTATGTCACTTTGGGGATCATACTGCTTGCCCTAGCCGCCGGCATAATCGGACTCAGCTCGGCCTACCTAGACTACTCTAACAAATAGGGTGTTCAGCATGTTATTTTATCTAGCATGGCAGACACCAATACTAATTGATGCCTGTTAAAATAAACAGGTTATGATTAGACTGTGGTTAGGAATTGCCTATAACCCTAACTTTAGTTTAAAAGAGCACATTAGACATGCAGACATAGTGAATATTAAGCAGGTGGCCATTTCCGAAAAAATATAACAACTTCAACATATAAAACAAATATTCATACAAATCGTAATCTCGTATTCATAATCAATTTTTGGAACAACACAATAACAACATATAAGAGAGGGACAGGGGGACTGATGCCATAAAGAAATCACCCTTTACGTAGTCTCGCCGATGGAGCGTACTGCTGTATATGTCGTATTGCTCGCCCCGACTCTGCTCGCCAGAACCTTCGGAGGACGCTTCCTCAGCCTAGTAACTAGGCTTTACCTTAATACCCAGCTTAAGCCTAGCCTTGTGGACTGACTCTTCGAACGCCTAGAGCCCTCTTAGGATCTCCTAACGAAATCCCGGGTATTCTATGAATACCATAAACGAACCTATCTATCGAACCCTAGGATCTGAGACTAATTCTCAGAAACTAAGAAAAACAAAAAACAGAAAAGGAAAGAAAGAAAACTTCTACTGAAATCCGAGTCTCCGAGTGAGTAGTGTACTAGAGAATTGTATACTGGAAACCACTGAATGACTCAGATCTAGTGGAGAAGAATGATTTCAACTGCTGGAGGCCTGGGGTATTTATAGCAGCTTCCCGAGGTGATTTTTCATCAAAATTTCGATGTGGGACTTGATTTGGGGGTTCGAGACGCCTGTCCCGGATTGGGACGCCCGTCCTGGTCTGTTGACCAAGTCGAGACGCCCGTCCCGAGTCCTGGACGCCCATCCCGAGTCCTGGACGCCCATCCCGGTGCTTTGACTGGGTTGGGATGCCCGTCCTGAGCCTTTGACCAAGTCAGCATTTCCAAAAATTGCGTTTTTGCCCCAAAATTAGCTGTTTTCGTCTACTTTTCACCTGACACTTCCAAAATCATAAAAACTGTGAAATTAAGTAAATAATAATCAATTAAGATCAATTTACCCTCAATTTCACCCTAAATCATATATAAAAACATGCTAAAAAGGTGATACGATTTTCGCGTATCAGATAACCCCACACTTAGCTTTTTGCTTGTCCTCAAGCAAAGTCTACCTGAAGTTAGTGATTCTAAACCATATGTGCATTCCTAGTCATGTTTTTATTCCAAAAATTCTTTAGACAATTCTTAACATAGGTCTGACTGGTTAGGTTGCTATGACAAGGTCTCAAATGTCTCTAGTAGTTTGTTAGGGTTGAGCAGAAAGTAACTTAACAACTAGGTTGAACTTTTCTCTTAGTCATAAGGTCTTCCTGATGTGTAGTGTGTGTACTAGTCCAGACCAAATAGTCAACACAATAAACTCTTGTCTTAACTGTTACCAGATAACACTTCGACCTATTGCTAGACACACTGACAACAGATAACTTTTTGAGTTCTGAGCTTTGGTGATCAGATTCTATTTAGCATTTATTGATTTCTTTCGTTTATAGATTTTCTAGGGTATTTTGAGTCTGCTTAGAACACGTCAACTTCAACTACCCATGTAGCGAGTCCCACTCCGATGACTCCCAGATCTGCACGACCTTAGGGCATCAGGCTTTAAGTTCCCTGAATGAGTGGTGTTCTAGTAGCGAAAGCCGCTGGCAAACTACCCTATTTTAATTAGCTCACTTTTTTTTCTTTTTCACTTTTGGCTTAGAGACTCATCTAGTCATTCCAATTGTCAATGCATCCTACAACTGGTCTAATTTTATCTAGTTAAGTCTCAAAAAGGTAATTGGTTGAGGTCTCTAATCCAGACTAAGTTGTGCTCAATTATCAAGACTTCCCTATTTCTAATCAATAGGTTCAGCAATAGTCATCAATTATCTCCTACTAACCATAACATACTACCTACATATCATAGACATAAGCAATTGTTTAACCAGGCATACTGCATTTAGAGGTCTGAAAGACGGAAAATTTTGAAAAATTTTGGAAGGGTGTGAAAATATAGGGAAAACAAGCAAAATCATGCAAAAATTTTGCAAACTGCTACAGTGCACCATGCACTGCTACCCCACACTTAATTCTGACACTGTCCTCAGTGTTCATGCATATCTAATTACCCCACACTTATTTGAAAACAAGAAATAAAACACAAAGAAAAGATTCTTACCCACACTATGGGTAAGAAAGACATAAAAAAAACAAAATAATGCAAACAATTCTGTATGTCATATAAATCAACTTTGTACATAGATTCATACGTCATACAGCCCAGACATGTTTATACACATAGAACAAGAAAAACAAAAGCAAAAGAAAGGAAAGGAAAGAAGGAGAGAGAGACTAAGAACCCGGCGGGTCGTCGTTCAGTGGACCAAAGTCTGTTGTAAAGTCAAACTCGAAGTTTTCCGCCAGTCGGGAAGTATGCTGATGTATCTCCTCAATCCTGCTGGTGTTCATGGCGATCCTATCATCCATCATCGCCAGCCGTCTGTCAATCCTGTCCATGTCTCGACTGTATCGAGCCGATAGTTCTGCCAATCCATGCGACATGTGTCGTTCGAAGGCAGTACGTGGCACGAACTTCTCGGACTGAGGGATATGCGCTGGACATGCTTCCGATGCCGATGCCTGTCCTGGCTGCTCCGTGTGGATGGTGTAGCGGCCATTCGCATCCCGGACAACCATTCCCATGTTCCATAGAATGGTAAGATCAATGGGAACGGTGGTCGGGGCAACCAGGGTCAGCTCCGAGCCCTCTATGTCCAACTCTAGGTAGCGGGCTAGCCTGGTGATGTACGGTCCGAGCCCCAGACACTGTTTCCGGGTGTTTGTAGCGAATCCTCGCATGATGACCGTGATGAGTCTAGCCATCTCTATCGTAGATCCCATGTGCATGTTGGCCAGAAGGAATGTCTCCATCTGGGTGACAGTTCCGGGAGCCGTCCGTCGTCCTGACAATGTATGTGCAATGATAGCGTGCAGGTAACGAAGAGTAGGATAAATACCTGTGGCTTTTGCAAAGCCATGCTGGTATGGGACACCCGTCATGCAGATCTGAGCCGAATCAACGGAGACGTCTTGATGCGATTCCGGTTGACGTACTAAATAGGTGTTATTTTACCCTATGTTGATTATGAATAATTAAGGACTGTGATTGACTAATTGTCACATTTAGTCTCTATGGTGTCACTTAATCAGCCAGAACCTAAGGCAGAGTACCTATCGTGCAGCTAGTCTATTGGAAAGTATCTACGATTTTATTAATTTAATTATCGTACTCCCAGGGAAGTGGCAACGGCTTAGTAGTAACTAGCCTCTTATCCTAACTCTTATCTTATGATCCAGTTATGCAATCTTCATCAATATCTTTGATGAGAGGGTGATCCATTCTCCACTAGGTTCAAGTCTAATTAATCCTAAAAGTGTTTTAAAGATGAGTTCTGATTCTATGCTATACTGTTCCTATATGTTGATTGACCTGTCTTCGAGTATTTTAGATGCATCTTAGCTGGATTGCAACTATGTTCTGTGTCTAAAGGCGTACCACATCCGAGGTTTCTAATAAACCGCCCTACCTTAATGACGGCCCTACTCACGGTTCGGGACGAAGGCATCCATGAAAGCCCTATGTCACTTCGGGGATCATACCGCTTGCCCTAGCCGCCGGCATAATCGGACTCAGCTCGACTCCTACCTAGACTACTTTAACAAGCAGGGTGTTCAGCATGTTATTTTATTTAGCATGGCAGACACCAATACTAATTGATGCCTGTTAAACTAAACAGGTTATGATTAGACCGTGGTTAGGAATTGTCTATAACCCTAACGTTAGTTTAAAAGAGCACATTAAACATGCAGACATAGTGAATATTTAGCAGGTGGCTATTTCCGGAAAAACATAATAACTTCAACATACAAAACAACTATTCATAAAAACCGTAATCTGATATTCATAATTGATGTTTAGGACAAAGCAATAAAACATATAAGAGAGGGGTATGGGGACTGATGCCATAAAGAAATCACCCTTTACTTAGTCTCGCCTACAGAGCGTACTGCTGTATACGTCGTATTGCCCGCCCTGACTCTGCTTGCCAGAACCTTCGGAGGACGCTTCCTCAGCCTAGTAGCTAGACTTTACCTTACGTCCTGGGCTTAAGCCTAGCCCTGTGGACTGACTCTTCGAACGCCTAGAGCTCTCTTAGGGTCTCCTAACGAAACCCCGGGTATTCTATGAATACCGGAAACGAACCTATCTATAGAAACCTAAGATCTGAGACTATTTCTCAGAAACTAAAACAAAACACTAATAAGAAAGAAAACTGAGATCCGAGTCTCTGAGTGAGTTGTGTACTGGAAAACTGTACACTGGAAACCACTTAATGACTCAGATCGAGTGGAGAGGGATGAATTCAACTGCTGGAGGCCTGGGGTATTTATAGCAGCTTCCCGGAGTGAAAAATTCTGAAAAATTCGATGTGGGACAGCTTCTGGCGGCTCGGGACGCCCGTCCCGGTTCGGGACGCCCGTCCTGATTCGTGACCAGGTTCGGACGCCCGTCCTGGCGGTTTGACCGGGTCGGGACGCCCGTCCCGGACCTTTGACCGGGTCAACATTTCCAAAAATTGCGTTTTTGCCCCAGAATTTGCTGTTTTCGTCTACTTTTCACCTGACACTTCCAAAATCATAAAAACCGTGAAATCAAGTAAATAGTAAACAATTAATGTCAATTTACTCTCAATTTCACATTAAAACATACATAAAAACATGCTAAAAATGTGATACGATTTTGCGTATCAGATAACCCCACACTTAGCTTTTTGCTTGTCCTCAAGCAAAGTCTACATGGAGTTAGTGATTTTAAACCGTAGTGCAGTCACTTAAATTCCTAATCATGTTTTTATTCCAAAAATTCTTCAGACAATTCTTAACACAGGTCTGATTGGTTAGGTTGCTATGACAAGGTCTCACATGTCTCTAGTAGTTTGTTATGATCAGGCAGAAAATAAATCAACAACTAGGTTGGACTTTTTTCTTAGTCACAGGGTCTTCCTGATGTGTAGTGTGTGTACTAGTCTAGACCAGATAGTCAACACAATGAACTCTTATCTTAACTGCTACCAGATAATACTTCGACCTATCGCTAGACATACTGACAACAGATAACTTTCTGAGTTCTGAGCTTTGGTGATCAGATTTTTAATGTTTTAGCACTTAGTTATTTTCTTTATAGATTCAGGGTATTTCGAGTTTGCTTAGAACACGTCAACTTCAACTACCCATGTAGCGAGTCCCACTCCGATGACTCCCAGATCTACACGACCTTAGGGCATCAGGCTTTAAGTTCCCCGGGAGTGGTGCTCGAGTAGCGAAGGCCGCTGGCAAACTACCCTATTGTAATTAACTTCCTTAAGTTCTTTTCACTTTTAGCTCAGAGTCTCATCTAGTCATTCTAACTGCCAATATATCCACAACTGGTCTAATTTTATCTAGTTAAGTCTCGAATAGGCAATTGGTTGAGGTCTCTAATCCAGACAAGGTTGTGCTCAGTTATCAGGAATTCCCTATTCCTAATCAATTAGTCCAAGATAGCTATCGACTATCTCCTACTAACCATAACATACTACCTACATATCATAGACATAAGCAATTTGTTTAACCAAGCATACTGCATTTAGAAGTCTGAAAGACGGAAAAATTTTGAAAATTTTTTGGAAGGGTGTGAAAATACAGGGAAAACAAGCAAAAGCATGCGAAAATTTTTTCAAACTGCTTCAAACTGCTACAGTGCACCGTGCACTGCTACCCCACACTTAAGTTTGGCACTGTCCTCAGTGTTCATGCATAGCTAATTACCCCACACTTATTTGAAGACAAGAAATAAAACATAATAAAAAACAAGAAAAGACAGAATAATGCAACAATTCTGTATGTCATATAAATCAATTTTGTACAAAGATTCATAGTCATACAGCCCAGACATACACAAAGAACAAGATAAACAAAAGACAAAAGAAAAAGAAAGAAAAGAAGGGGAGAGAGAGACTAAGAACCCGGCGGGTCGCCATCCAGTGGACCGAGGTCTGTTAGGTCAAACTCGAAGTTCTCCGCTACTCGGGCAGTCTGCTGATGTATCTCCTCAATCCTACTGGTGATCATGGCGATCCTGTCATCCATCACCGCCAGTCGTCTGTCAATCCGGTCATCCATCATGGCCAGCCGGCTGTCAATCCGGTCCATGTCTCGACTGTATCGTGCCGATAGTTCTGCCAATCCGTGCGACATGTGTCGTTCGAAGGCAGTACGTGGCACGAACGTCTCGGATGGAGGATATGCGGTGGAGCTGCTTCTGATGCCGAAGCCTGTCCTGGCTGCTCTGTGTGGATGGTGTAGCGGCCGCTCGCATCCCGGACAACCATTCCCATGTTCCGTAGGATGGTAACGTCTGTGGGAATAGTGGTTGGGGCGACCAGAGTAAGCTCCGAGCCCTCTATGTCCAACTCCAGGTAGCGGGCTATCCTGGTGATGAATGGCCCGAGCCCCAGACACTGTTTCCGAGTGTCCGTAGCAAAACCCCGCATGATGACTGTGATAAGTCGAGCCATCTCTACTGTGGATCCCATATGCATGTTGGCCAAGAGGAATGTCTCCATCTGGGTGACATTCCCGGGGGCCGTCCGTCGTCCTGACAAAGTGTGTGCAATAATGGCATGTAAGTAGCGAAGAGCAGGATAGATACCTGTGGCTTTCGCAAAGCCATGCTGGTAGGGAACACCCGTCATACAGATCTGAGCCCAAGCAGTGGAGACCTCTGCAGAAGTGAAGTCCCGAACTGCTGTGGTGTAGGCGGGCGTATCCAGCTCCTCTCTCTGCCAGATACCCAAAGCGATGCCGAACTCGGCCATGCTCATCGACCGATCTATTCCGCCTAAGCGGAATGTGATCTGCTCCTGATGGCATGCAAAGGATGCATAGAACTCACATACCAGCTCCAGGTACGTGGGCTCTGTGACGATGAATACTCGACTGTAGGGTAGTACATCGAGTATGCGTCTGACCTCAGCCTCTACTCCCAGTGTCTGTACTGCTGCCCAATCCAGCGTTCTGCCCGTCAGTATCGTGCGTCCGATGTACCCAGTGCATCTCTCCTGATATGCTGTGCTGGAGGGAAACACATAAAAGGATGTGTCACTGAGGTAACTGTCATAGTGGATGGGGTACGAGCACGTTTGGCAGCCATTTGGTTTGAAAGTGTTTGAGAGACTTTTGGGAGTTTAGGTAGGAAGGAAGGTTCGAATTCGAATTCTGGAGGTGAATTTGAATTCAAAGGGTGAAATTAGGCTAGGGAAAGATTTCGAAATTTTTGGCGGGAAATTCGAATTTTGGAGGGAAATTCGAATTTGGAAGGAAATTTAAAATTTAAATTTTGGAGGGAAATTTGAAATTTTAAATTTGAAAAGTTTGCCAAAGGTAAGAGAGAGAGTTATTTGAGAGAGGTGGATTTTTGGAAGTGAATTTTGAGGGAAAATGAAAAAAATTGAGATTTATAGAGGGGGGAAGCCTTCGGGACGCCCGTCCCGGATGCAGGACTCCCGTCCCGCTGGACGCCCGTCCCGGGTTGCCTCGGGACGCGTGCCAATTCCGAAAATATTATTTTTTTTTTTTTCTAATTCCTGCAAATCTCAGTATACCAAAAATAATCATAATTTTTAACAATGCTTCATGTTTATCCAACGAAATTCAGAAGTTGTTAAAAAAACTCTATGCAAAAATTCCTCAGTCTCACTTTTTCGAAAATCATACTACCCTAATTTTATTCCTATTTAAATTCAGCAAGAAAAACAAAAATTTGAATTTATACAATTTTGAAGAATAAACTGTAATTGCAAAATTTTCGTTTTTCATTGAAATAAAATGTCTGAAGAAAATTGTTGAAAATAAAGGACCCTTTAAAAATGTTTGAAAATAGAAAAATATGGGTCAATTATTCAAGTTTCAGTTCAAACGAATTATTTGCTGAAAATAAAAGTAAAAGAATCTTCCCTTTTTAACGAATCCTGTCTCTGATCTCCTGTAGTTCTGTCCGAATGCTTCGCATCTCTATGCGTATTGTTCGCATCTCATCCCTCTACCTGTTTTGCTCACTGCGTAGATCAGCCATCTCTCGGAGTAGTTGTGCACCTTGGTTCTCCTGGAGATTGACCGTGGCTCTGAGTCGGTCTACGTTAGTTGTGATGTTCAGACTGAGTTGGTCTAAATGACACAGTCTGCTGGCAATCCCTTGGTCCATCTCATAGACCCTTTGAGTTAGTGTGTCTATCTGCACGGACAACAGTGAATAATAATCGTTAGTACTCCCCGCAGATGAAGGGGTGCGCTCGTGAGGTGTTGGGGTGTATGCAGGAGAGGTCGGTGAATTCTGGGTTTGATCAGTAGGGGGTGGATTTAGAGGAACTCTCTGGGTAGGAGGGTGAATTGGAGATCTCTGGGGTACTTCTCTAGGAGGGAAGGTATCCTCAGAAGGATCTTCTTCCGTGGGACTATGCTCACGGGTGTTCAGGAATCGTCTCACTAGTTCACTGGCATCAGGGCTCGAGTTTACTTCTACTGGTTGTGAAGGAAGAGTCCCTCGTGGTACTTCTGGTGCGGGTCTAGAGGGGCCTTCTGGTTTCGTCTTCTTTGGTCCTGGAGTGTCAGGGTTTTCTGTTTTCTTTGCCTGGTTAGTAGCTGCTCTTGTTCTCTTCATCTCTGAGTGCAAAGTCTGGTTAGAAATAACAAATAACAAACATAGGAAAGTGAAGACAACCGAGAAAAATATTTTTATGGATTTTAAAATTTATTTAGAAAGCGGGTAAATTTCCTCAATATGGTTCTAGAATAATTTTCTAAAATTTGATTATCCTAAGTCTCTTAATTCCAGATATTATCTAAAATTAATTAGTTATGATAATCCTATATTCAGGAAAGTGATTGTCTAACTGGTATAACTTAAGTGTTAATCAAAAGCCTAGGTTACTACCGTTACCTATCATAAGTCTCTAGAATTGTGGCCAATAATCCTAAATTCATTATGATATTTCCCCGGCAACGGCGCCAAAAATCTGATGCCATTCCGGTTGACGTACTAAATAGGTGTTATTTTACCCTATGTTGATTATGAATAATTAAGGACTGTGATTGACTAATTGTCACATTTAGTCTCTATGGTGTCACTTAATCAGCCAGAACCTAAGGCAGAGTACCTATCGTGCAGCTAGTCTATTGGAAAGTATCTACGATTTTATTAATTTAATTATCGTACTCCCAGGGAAGTGGCAACGGCTTAGTAGTAACTAGCCTCTTATCCTAACTCTTATCTTATGATCCAGTTATGCAATCTTCATCAATATCTTTGATGAGAGGGTGATCCATTCTCCACTAGGTTCAAGTCTAATTAATCCTAAAAGTGTTTTAAAGATGAGTTCTGATTCTATGCTATACTGTTCCTATATGTTGATTGACCTGTCTTCGAGTATTTTAGATGCATCTTAGCCTGGATTGCAGCTATGTTCTGTGTCTAAAGGCGTACCACATCCGAGGTTTCTAATAAACCGCCCTACCTTAATGACGGCCCTACTCACGGTTCGGGACGAAGGCATCCATGAAAGCCCTATGTCACTTCGGGGATCATACTGCTTGCCCTAGCCGCCGGCATAATCGGACTCAGCTCGACTCCTACCTAGACTACTTTAACAAGCAGGGTGTTCAGCATGTTATTTTATCTAGCATGGCAGACACCAATACTTATTGATGCCTGTTAAACTAAACAGGTTATGATTAGACCGTGGTTAGGAATTGTCTATAACCCTAACGTTAGTTTAAAAAAGCACATTAAACATGCAGACAGTGAATATTTAGCAGGTGGCTATTTCCGGAAAAATATAATAACTTCAACATACAAAACAACTATTCATAAAAACCGTAATCTGATATTCATAATTGATGTTTAGGACAAAGCAATAAAACATATAAGAGAGGGGTATGGGGACTGATGCCATAAAGAAATCACCATTTACTTAGTCTCGCCTACAGAGTGTACTGCTGTATACGTCGTTGATGTGTGGATTCCGGTTGACTTACTAAATAGGTGTTATTTTACCCTATGTCGATTATGATTAACTAAGGACTGTGCTTGACTAATTGTCACGTTTAGTCTTATGGTGTCACTTAATCAGCCAGAATCTAAGGCAGAGTACCTATCGTGTAGCTAGTCTATTGGAAAGTATCTACGATTTTAATTATCGTACTCCCAGGGAAGTGGCAACGGCTTAGTAGTAACTAGCCTCTTATCCTAACTCTTATCTTATGATCCAGTTATGCAATCTTCATCAAATTCTTTGATGAGAGGGTGATCCATTCTCCACTAGGTTCAAGTCTAATTAACCCTAGAAGTGTTTTAAAGATAAATTCTGATTCTATGTTATACTGTTCCTATATGTTGATTGACCTATGTTCGAGTATTTTAGATGCATCTTAGCCTGGATTGCAACTATGTTCTGTGTCTAAAGGCGTACCACATCCGAGGTCTCTAATAAACCGCCCTACCTTAATGACGGCCCTACTCACGGTTCGGGACGAAGGCATCCATGAAAGCCCTATGTCACTTCGGGGATCATACCGCTTGCCCTAGCCGCCGGCATAATCGGACTCAGCTCGGCTCCTACCTAGACTACTTTAACAGGCGGGGTGTTCAACATGTTATTTTATCTAGCATGGCAGACACCAATACTAATTGATGCCTGTTAAACTAAACATGTTATGATTAGACCGTGGTTAGGAATTGTCTATAACCCTAACTTTAGTTTAAAAGAGCACATTAAACATGCAGACATAGTGAATATTTAGCAGGTGGCTATTTCCGGAAAAATATAACAACTTCAACACATAAAACAATTATTCATAAAATCATAATCTGATATTCAAAATAAGTATTTGGACAGACACAGTAACAACATATAAAGAGAGGGACCGGGGGGACCAATGCCATAAAGAAATCACCCTTTACGTAGTCACTGCCGTGGGACTGTGCTCCTTTGTATCGTACTGCCGACCCGACTCTATTTGACAGAGCCTTCGGAGGACGCTTCCTCAGCCTAGTAACTGGGCTTTACCTTCGACTCTCGGCTTAAGCCCAGCCCTGTGGACTGACTCTTCGAACGCCTAGAGCTCTCTTAGGGTTTCCTAACGATACCCCGGGTATTCTATGAACACCGGAAACGAACCTATCTATAGAAACCTAAGATCTGAGACTATTCTCAGAAACTAACAAAACACTAATAAGAAAGAAAACTGAGATCTGAGTCTCTGAGTGAGTTGTGTACTGGAAAATTGTACACTGGAGACCACTAAATGACTCAGATCGAGTGGAGAGGGATGATTCAACTGCTGGAGGCCTAGGGTATTTATAGCAGCTTCCAGGAGTGTGAAAATCTCTGAAAAATTCGATGTGGGACAGCTTCTGGCGGTTCGGGACGCCCGTCCCGGTTCGGGACGCCCGTCCTGGTTCGTTGACCAGGTTCGGGACGCCCGTCCCGGGTCAGGACGCCCGTCCTGGCGGTTTGACTGGGTCGGGACGCCCGTCCGGGTTCGGGACGCCCGTCCCGGACCTTTGACCGGGTCAATATTTCCAAAAATTGCGTTTTTGCCCCAGAATTTGCTATTTTCGTCTACTTTTCACCTGACACTTCCAAAATCATAAAAACCGTGAAATCAAGTAAATAATAAACAATTAATGTCAATTTACTCTCAATTTCACATTAAAACATATATAAAAACATGCTAAAAATGTGATACGATTTTCGCGTATCAGATAACCCCACACTTAGCTTTTTGCTTGTCCTCAAGCAAAGTCTACATGGAGTTAGTGATTCTAAACCGTAGTGCAGTCACTTAAATTCCTAGTCATGTTTTATTCCAAAAATTCTTCAGACAATTCTTAATACAAGTCTGATTGGTTAGGTTGCTATGACAAGGTCTCAGATGTTTTTAGTAGTTTGTTATGATCAGGCAGAAAACAAATCAACAACTAGGTTGAACCTTTCTCTTAGTCATAGGGTCTTCCTGATGTGTAGTGTGTGTACTAGTCCAGACCAGATAGTCAACACAATGGCTCCTATCTTAACTGCTACCAGATAACCCTTCGACCTATCGCTAGACATACTGACAACAGATAGCTTTCTGAGTTCTGAGCTTTGGTGATCAGATTTTTAATGTTTCAGCACTTAATTATTTCTTTATAGATTCAGGGTATTTCGAGTCTGCTTAGAACACGTCAACTCAACTACCCATGTAACGAGTCCCACTCCGATGACTCCCAGACCTACACGGCCTTAGGGCATCAGGCTTTAAATTCCCCGAAGGAGTGGTGCTCGAGTAGCGAAGGCCGCTGGCAAACTACCCTTATTATAATTAATTTCCTTAAGTTCTTTTCACTTTTAGCTCAGAGTCTCATCTAGTCATTCTAACTGCCAATATATCCACAACTGGTCTAGTTTTATCTAGTTAAGTCTCGAATAGGCAATTGGTTGAGGTCTCTAATCCAGACAAGGTTGTGCTCAGTTATCAGGAATTCCCTATTTCTAGTCAATCAGTCCAAGATAGCTATCAACTATCTCCTACTAACCATAACATACTACCTACATATCACAGACATAAGCAATTTGTTTAACCAAGCATATTGCATTTAGAAGTCTGAAAGACGGAAAGATTTTGAAAAAAATTTTGGAAGGGTGTGAAAATACGGGGAAAACAAAAAAATTTTTTCAAACTGCTTCAAACTGCCTACAGTGCACCGTGCACTGCTACCCCACACTTAAGTTTGGCACTGTCCTCAGTGTTCATGCATAGCTAATTACCCCACACTTATTTGAAAACAAGAAGAAATGAAAACAAAATAAAGAACTCTTACCCCACACTTATTTGACTAACTAAGGGTAAGAGAGAAAATAACGCAACAAAACAACAATGATAATAGAAATAACAAAACAGACACAAAATAAATAAATAAAGGAATATGAGGATTAGAAAAACTCCCTTCATGTCGCGAGCAGAAGGGTCTTCTATGATCTATCAATTGGCTCTTCACCTTAGCCATGTGCTATTGCTGAGGCATTCTTGACTCTGTAAGCTCTAGATACTGGAAAGGATGATGTCAGCTTCGATCCTTCATCGTCGAGCTCTAGGTAGTGGCCTATTCATTGAATGGCTCGAGCCCCACGGACTGCTTCCTCGACTTATTTGTAAGATTCCTCACAATCATAGCAACGTGTCCAGGAGGAACGTGTCTAGGAATGAAATTTCTTGGGATTTGTGTGCCTTCCTGCCAATGTTAGTAAAGGTATTGCATGCAAGTCTCGAATGGAAGAAAAGATACCTGAAGTTTTGGCGAAGCTGTGGTGGTAGGGGGCTCCAGTTGTGTAGATCTGGGCCCAAGTATTTGAGACTTCCTCGGGGAAGTTTCTCACAGCTGATTGGTATGCAGGGAATGCAAGCTCCTCCATTGCTATGCTCCTGATACAACGCCAAATTCTTCTATATCCTTTTACCCTTCGATACCACTTGGTAGATCACTTGCTTGCACTGGTCTGGCTTTAATTGTTGCCAGTATCTCATCTATTGATTCTGCGAGTAGGGGTTTTGTGTGGTGGTGTCTTTTTGAATGTTTCCAGCTTCTGAATTATTCCTCAGCTAAATCCCGTATGATTTCTCCAGCTAGGATTGTATGCATTTCCCATTGGAGCAGCATTCTGCAGTAACCTACTCCTACCTCTTTTGGAATGGTCAGTCATTCCCATAGCAATCCCGGCTAGAGTGTGGTACTTGGCAGACTTCACAGATTAGATACATAGACTCAACGGTTCTTCCTAAGACATTGGCACTCTGAATCTGGAAAACAATTTCTCATAGAATCTGCACATGACTTTAACATCATTAGTAGGTAATGCCTGTGGCTCAGGCCATTTTGAAAAAATGTTCCACGACTACTATGATGTAATTATTTTCACAGGAAACCTATTGTTTTTAGATAAGACCAGATAAGATCGGAATTTTATCATATGTGAACTTTCTTATCATGTTTCTGTCCTAAAACAATTCTTACATCATTACATCACATATTAATTCAAAAAGCAGATTTCAATCAGGTGATGCCATAATGGGTGCAGTAATTCCTTTCGGTTTAAACAATCTCATGCATTTATCATCAATCAAAAGGAACATCCTTTCTCATTAGAATACTCAGAGGTCTGTCTATTAAAGAAAATTTTATTTCATGATTCTGTCTAATAGACTAAGCATGACCTAAGAAAACTCCACAATGATATTTCTTCCAGATTAAAACCTTAGCCAAAAATTGACAACTCAGAAAAATATTCTATTCTCATTTCCATTTTTAATTTTTTTTTTCGAAATTAAATAAAGAAAAAAAAAACACGAAACAGAGTAACTAAGAAAACAACTAAAAGGGAAAAGGAACAACTCACCGTTGAGCAAGAAAGATACATTCTTTTTGGGATTTTAAATTTTTAACAATTTTTTTTTCTTTTATGTTTAATTTAGAAAGCAGGTAAATTTCCTTAATATGGTTCTAGAATGATTTTCTAAAATTTGATTATCCTAAGTGTCTTAATTCCAGATATTATCTAAAATTAATTAGTTATGATAACCCTATATTTCGGAAATTGATTGTCTAACTGGTATAAGACAAGTGTTGGGTCTAAAGTCTAGGTTACTACCGTTACCTATCATAAGTCTCTAGAATTTTGATCAGGAATCCTAAATTCATTATGATATTTCCCCGGCAACGGCGCCAAAAATCTGATGTGTGGATTCCGGTTGACTTACTAAATAGGTGTTTACCCTATGTCGATTATGATTAACTAAGGACTGTGATTGACTAATTGTCACGTTTAGTCTTATGGTGTCACTTAATCAGCCAGAATCTAAGGCAGAGTACCTATCGTGTAGCTAGTCTATTGGAAAGTATCTACGATTTTAATTATCGTACTCCCAGGGAAGTGGCAACGGCTTAGTAGTAACTAGCCTCTTATCCTAACTCTTATCTTATGATCCAGTTATGCAATCTTCATCAAATTCTTTGATGAGAGGGTGATCCATTCTCCACTAGGTTCAAGTCTAATTAACCCTAGAAGTGTTTTAAAGATAAATTCTGATTCTATGTTATACTGTTCCTATATGTTGATTGACCTATGTTCGAGTATTTTAGATGCATCTTAGCCTGGATTGCAACTATGTTCTGTGTCTAAAGGCGTACCACATCCGAGGTCTCTAATAAACCGCCCTACCTTAATGACGGCCCTACTCACGGTTCGGGACGAAGGCATCCATGAAAGCCCTATGTCACTTCGGGGATCATACCGCTTGCCCTAGCCGCCGGCATAATCGGACTCAGCTCGGCTCCTACCTAGACTACTTTAACAGGCGGGGTGTTCAACATGTTATTTTATCTAGCATGGCAGACACCAATACTAATTGATGCCTGTTAAACTAAACAGGTTATGATTAGACCGTGGTTAGGAATTGTCTATAACCCTAACTTTAGTTTAAAAGAGCACATTAAACATGCAGACATAGTGAATATTTAGCAGGTGGCTATTTCCGGAAAAATATACAACTTCAACATATAAAACAATTATTCATAAAAATCATAATCTGATATTCAAAATAAGTATTTGGACAGACACAGTAACAACATATAAAGAGAGGGACCGGGGGGACCAATGCCATAAAGAAATCACCCTTTACGTAGTCACTGCCGTGGGACTGTGCTCCTTTGTATATCGTACTGCCGACCCGACTCTATTTGACAGAGCCTTCGGAGGACGCTTCCTCAGCCTAGTAACTGGGCTTTACCTTCGACTCTCGGCTTAAGCCCAGCCCTGTGGACTGACTCTTCGAACGCCTAGAGCTCTCTTAGGGTTTCCTAACGATACCCCGGGTATTCTATGAACACCGGAAACGAACCTATCTATAGAAACCTAAGATCTGAGACTATTTCTCAGAAACTAAACAAAACACTAATAAGAAAGAAAACTGAGATCTGAGTCTCTGAGTGAGTTGTGTACTGGAAAATTGTACACTGGAGACCACTAAATGACTCAGATCGAGTGGAGAGGGATGATTTCAACTGCTGGAGGCCTAGGGTATTTATAGCAGCTTCCAGGAGTGAAAATCTCTGAAAAATTCGATGTGGGACAGCTTCTGGCGGTTCGGGACGCCCGTCCCGGTTCGGGACGCCCGTCCTGGTTCGTTGACCAGGTTCGGGACGCCCGTCCCGGGTCAGGACGCCCGTCCTGGCGGTTTGACTGGGTCGGGACGCCCGTTCCGGGTTCGGGACGCCCGTCCCGGACCTTTGACCGGGTCAATATTTCCAAAAATTGCGTTTTTGCCCCAGAATTTGCTATTTTCGTCTACTTTTCACCTGACACTTCCAAAATCATAAAAACCGTGAAATCAAGTAAATAATAAACAATTAATGTCAATTTACTCTCAATTTCACATTAAAACATATATAAAAACATGCTAAAAATGTGATACGATTTTCGCGTATCAGTCGTATTGCCCGCCCTGACTCTGCTCGCCAGAACCTTCGGAGGACGCTTCCTCAGCCTAGTAGCTAGACTTTACCTTACGTCCTGGGCTTAAGCCTAGCCCTGTGGACTGACTCTTCGAACGCCTAGAGCTCTCTTAGGGTCTCCTAACGAAACCCCGGGTATTCTATGAATACCGGAAACGAACCTATCTATAGAAACCTAAGATCTGAGACTATTTCTCAGAAACTAAAAAAAAACACTAATAAGAAAGAAAACTGAGATCCGAGTCTCTGAGTGAGTTGTGTACTGGAAAACTGTACACTGGAAACCACTTAATGACTCAGATCGAGTGGAGAGGGATGAATTCAACTGCTAGAGGCCTGGGGTATTTATAGCAGCTTCCCGGAGTGAAAAATTCTGAAAAATTCGATGTGGGACAGCTTCTGGCGGCTCGGGACGCCCGTCCCGGTTAGGGACGCCCGTCCTGATTCGCTGACCAGGTTCGGGACGCCCGTCCCGGACCTTTGACCGGGTCAACATTTCCAGAAATTGCGTTTTTGCCCCAGAATTTGCTATTTTCGTCTATTTTTCACCTGACACTTCCAAAATCATAAAAACCGTGAAATCAAGTAAATAGTAAACAATTAATGTCAATTTACTCTCAATTTCACATTAAAACATACATAAAAACATGCTAAAAATGTGATACGATTTTCGCGTATCACGTCTGCAGACGTGAAGTCTCGAACTGTTGTGGTGTATGCGGGCGTATCCAGCTCATCTCTCTGCCAGATACCTAGGGCCACGCCGAACTCTGCCATGCTCATCGACCGATCTATTCCGCCAAAGCGGAATGTGATCTGCTCCTGGTGGTATGTAAAAGACGCATAGAACTCACATACCAGCTCCAGGTATGTGGGCTCTGTGACGATGAATACTCGACTGGAAGGTGGCACGTCGAGTATGCGTCTGACTTCCAGCTCTACTCCTAGCGTCTGTACTGCTGCCCAATCCAACGTTCTGCCCGTCAGTATCGTACGCCCGATGTACCCAAGGCATCTTTCTTGGTATGCTGTGCTGGAGGGAAACATCATAAAAGGATGTGCCACTGAGGTAACTGTCATGGTAGATGTGGTACGAGCACATTTGGGAGCCATTAAGAACGTACAAGAGAGTTTAAGTGGGAAGGAATCTTTAAACTCAAATTCTGGAGGTGAATTTGAATTCAGAAGGTTGAAATTAGGTTAGGGAAGGATTTTGATTTTTTTGGCGGGAAAATCGAATTTTGGAGGGAAATTCGAATTTTTGAGTGAAGTTTAAAATTCAAATTTTGGAGGGAAACTCGAATTTTTAAACTTTGGGGAGTTTGCCAAAAATTTGTAGAGAGAAGGTAGAGAGAAATATTTTTAGAGAGATGAATTTTTTGTTGTAGATTTGAGAGAAAATGGAAAAAAATGGATTATTTGTAGGTGGGACGGCCTTCGGGACGCCCGTCCCGGAGGCAGGACTCCCGTCCCGGGTTGCTTCGGGACGTGTGCCAATTCCGAAAAATAATTTTTTTTTCGTAACTCCCTGCAATCCTCAGGGTAATTCCCTGCAAATCTTGAGATACCAAAAATAATCATAATTTTTAACAAGTCTTCATGTTTATCCAATCAAATTCAGAAGTTGTTAAAAACTCTATGCAAAAATTCCTCACTCTTTTTCGAAAATCATGATTGCCCTAATTTTATCCCAACTTAAATTCAGCAAGAATTTTAGGAAAAAAACCGAGTTTGTACAATTTAATTAGTGAAAAATAAACTGCATTTGCAAAACTTTTGTTTTTCATAGAAATTTGAAAATAAAATGTCTGAAGAAAATTGTTGAATATAAAGGACCCTTTAAAAAGTTTGAAAAATAGAAAATAGGGGTCAATTATTCAGGTTTAGTTCAAACAATTTATTTGCTGAGAATAAAAGTAAAAGAATCTTCCCTTTTTCAACGACCCTTATCTCTGATATCCTGTAGCTCTGTTCGAATGCTTCGCATTTCTATGCGTATGGCTCTCATCTCATCCCGTTGCCTGCCCTGCTCACTGCGTAAGTCAGCCATCTCCCGGAGTAGTTGTGCACCTTGGTTCTCCTGAAGACTGACCCTGGCTCTGAGTCGGTCCATGTTAGTTGTGATATTCAGACTGAGTTGGTCTAAATGACACAATCTGCTTGCAATTCCTTGGTCCATCTCATAGACCCTTTGAGTCAACGTATCTATCTGCACGGATAACATTGAATGATAACCGTTAGTACTCCCCCCGGATGAATGGGTGTGCTCGTTAGGTGTTGGGGTGTATGCAGGAGATGTTGGTGAATTTTGGGTTTGGTCAGTGGGTGGTGGATTTATAGGAACTCTCTAGGCAGGAGGGTGAACTGGAGATCTCTGAGGTTCTTCTCTAGGAGGGAAGGTATCCTCAGAAGGATCTTCTTCTGTGGGACTAGGCTCACGGGCGTTCAGGAATCTCCTCACTAGGTCACTGGCATCTAGGCTTGAGTTTACTTCTACCGGTTGTGAAGGAAGAGTCCCTCGTGGTATTTCTGGTGCAGGCCTAGATGGTCCTTCTGGCTTTGTCTTCTTTGGTCCTGGAGTGTCATGGATTTCTGTTTTCTTTGCCTGATTAGTAGCTGCTCTTGTTCTCTTCATCTCTGAGTGCAAAGTCTGGTTAGAAATAACAAATAACAAAAATAGGAAAGTAAAATAGAAAAGCAAGAAAAATATTTTTAGGGATTTTGAATTTTATTTAGAAAGTAGGTAAATTTCCTCAATATGGTTTTAGAATAATTTTCTAAAATTTGATTATCCTAAGTGTCTTAATTTCAGATATTATCTAAAATTAATTAGTTGTGATAATCCTATATTTTGGAAAGTGATTGTCTATCTAGTATAAGATAAGTGTAAATCAAAAGTCTAGGTTACTACCGCTACCTATCATAAGTTTCTAGAATTGTGGCCAATAATCCTAAATTCATTATGATATTTCCTCGGTACCGGCGCCAAAAATCTGATGCGTTCCGATTGGTATGCTAAAAGATAGACTTTATTTACCTATGTCGATTATAAGTAATTAAGGACTGAGTCTTACTAACTGTCTAAAGGCATACCACATTCGAGGTCTCTAATAAACCGCCCTACCTTAATGACGGCCCTACTCACGGTTCGGGACGAAGGCATCCATGAAAGCCCTATGTCACTTCGGGGATCATACCACTTGCCCTAGCCGCAGGCATAATCGGACTCAGCTCGGCCTACCTAGACTACTCTAACAAACAGGGTGTTCAGCAGGTTATTTTATCTAGCATGGCAGACACCAATACTAATTGATGCCTGTTAAACTAAACAGGTTATGATTAGACCGTGGTTAGGAATTGTCTATAACCCTAACTTTAGTTTAAAAGAGCACATTAGACATGCAGACATAGTGAATATTAAGCAGGTGGCCATTTCCGGAAAAATATAACAACTTCAACATATAAAACAAATATTCATACAAATCGTAATCTCATATTCATAATCAATTTTTGGAACAACACAATAACAACATATAAGAGAGGGACAGGGGGACTGATGCCATAAAGAAATCACCCTTTACGTAGTCTCGCCGATGGAGCGTACTGCTGTATATGTCGTATTACTCGCCCCGACTCTGCTCGACAGAACCTTCGGAGGACGCTTCCTCAACCTAGTAACTGGGCTTTACGTTAATACCCAGCTTAAGCCCAGCCTTGTGGAGTGACTCTTCGAACGCCTAGAGACCTCTTAGGATCTCCTAACGAAATCCCGGGTACTCTATGAATACCAGAAACGAACATATCTATCGAACCCTAGGATCTGAGACTAATTCTCAGAAACTAAGAAAAATGAAAAACAAAAAAGGAAAGAAAGAAAACTTCTACTGAAATCTGAGTCTCCGAGTGAGTTGTGTACTAGAGAATTGTACACTGGAAACCACTGAATGACTCAGATCGAGTGGAGAGGAATGATTCAACTGCGGGAGGCCTGGGGTATTTATAGCAGCTTCCCGGGGTGATTTTTCATCAAATATTCGATGTGGAACTTGATTTGGGGGTTCGGGACGCCCGTCCTGGTCCGTTGACCAAGTCGGGACGCCCGTCCCGGTGCTTTGACTGGGTTGGGACGCACGTCCTGAGCCTTTGACCAAGTCAGTATTTCCAAAAATTGCGTTTTTGCCCCAAAATTTGCTGTGTTCGTCTACTTTTCACCTGACACTTCCAAAATCATAAAAACTGTGAAATTAAGTAAATAATAAACAATTAAGATCAATTTACCCTCAATTTCACCCTAAATCATATATAAAAACATGCTAAAAAGGTGATACGATTTTCGCGTATCATTACCCAAGAAATATTATTTAATAAAATATAAATGAAAGAAAAATAGGATTTATTAAATAGTTCTAAATTGAATTTGACTAAAAAGAAAATATTCAAAGAACGAAAAGGAAGAGGTTTTACATGATATTTCAATGTGGTACATAAACATTTTATTCGGGACTCTCGTCTCGATGCCTTGACCTGGTCAGGACGCCTGTCCTGGCTTGGGGGCGCTCGCTTCGAGCTTTTGACTCGGTCAGGGTGGGCGTTCTGGCTCAGGAACGCCCGCCCCGAGCTCAAAACTTCCAAAAATTACACTTTTTCTCCAATATTTGCTGTTTTCTTACAATTTTATCCTGAAACTTCCAAAATTACAAATTATGCAAAAATATGTCAATTTCAATCAATTAAGATCGATTTGGTTCCAATTATGCCCTAATTTGTGTCTAAAAACATGCCAAAAAGTGATATAATTTGTGCATATCATATAACACAACACTTAGCTTTTTGCTTGTCCTCAAGCAAAACCTATATGAAATTAGTGAATGACTAAATCATAGGTGCAATCACAACAAGGTTTTCAACAATGTTTTTAGCAAAATCTCTCACTGAGTTAGCTAATTCAGAAACCAGACATGGATTGATCGAGTTGCTATGTAAAGGTCTTCATTGTCCAGTAAATGTGTCATGACTTTATAGGAGAAACATTTCAAAAGCTTTATTGAGTTCTAGCTCTACTTTAGTCACAGAATGTTTCTGATGTGTAGTGTGTGAACTGGTCAACCAAAATATGTATACTCATGTTTCTACAATTTGATTGACCTATCTTCGAATACTTTCCAATAACTAGCTACACGATAGACACTCTGCCTTAGGTTCTTATTCATTAAGTAACAACCAATAAATGCTAAAGTGACAGTTAGTAATGCTAAAGTCCTTAATTATTCATAATCAACATAGGTGAATAAACCCTATCTTTTAACATATGAATCGGAATGCATCACTTTGTCACAGATAATTAGCTGTTATTGCCCTTTTGTATTTACTCAAGAATTATTATTTAATAAAATCTAATTTGAAAAAAATATTTTAAATGAAAGAAAAATAGGATTTATTAAATAGTTCTAAATTGAATTAGACTGAAAAGAAAATATCATTCTTATAGAAAAATAAATAGTCTAAATTCAAAGAATTAAAGGGAAATAAGTTTTTGAAAGAATTTTCACTACTCCTTATCACTTCTTGGGTGCTACCTCATTCTTTTCTTCACTTACTCTTGCTAGTTGGCGAGTGAGTTGCTTTACTCTATCTTCTAGAAGATGTGTGTATCTTTGATACTATTTCAAATTATTGTTGATTATAGCTAACGCATGCTTAGACTGTCTTATCTTTTTCCAGATTTTGCATCGCAGTGTTTAGATGTTCCATTTGTTAGGCTCTAGCGGTGTGAAAATCTCCACTATTGACGGAACCTAGTGATGCTCGCGTATAATAGGGAGATTTTCTGGATTCATCAACTGTTGGTAAAAGACTTTTAGGTCTAGTTGGCCCATCATTCTCTGAAGGATCAGTTTCCTCATTATGATTTTGTGAGTCTCTTAGAGTCCCTTCTGAGGTGTCATTTGGAATACGTTTTAATATGGAATAAATTTTGAGATTGTGGGAAACCATTCTTTAGTATTAGGCCTAGAATTTGGCTAAAGAGGATTTGTTTCAGGAATTAGCTCAGGTTGATTCTCATTAAGAGTTGGTTCTTCTACTAAGTCATTGAGCATCATTAACTATGTTGGTTGGTTGTTTACTCTTCTGCTTTTTCGGATAAGCGATTCTAGGTCATCTAGATGCTCAACTACTATTTTGTGAGGAGTCTCGTGTTCTTTTCATCTATGAGACAGAGTTCAAACTATTTAGGAACCTAGTTTATAAAGAGGAGTAATTTTATAAAATAATATTTTCTGAAATTACTAAAATTTTAGGGATTTCGAAATTTTTATATTATTTAGTGGTTTTTTATTTTTAGAATTTTTATGGATTTTCTAATGATCTCCCTAATATGGTTTTAGAATGAATGTTCTAAAATTTGATAAAGTTGAATTTGTTAATTCTAGATAATTTTTAAAATTAATTATTCAAGAAAATCCTATATTTCAGGAAATTTTGATTAATTCTACTAAGAAATTACATCGTAAGGAATAGATTACTATCATTGCCTATCATAAAGTTTATAGAATTTTGACCATGAATCCTAAAAGTTTATGAATTTGGTTCACTGATAATGGCGTAAAAAATCTGATGTGGTTCTATTTAAGTCGACTAACAATAGAGTTTGTTACCTATGTAGATTCATGAAGAATTAAGGACTGTAGTTTAAAGACACAGCAGATAAGGGTGTCACTTAATTAAACAAAACCTAAACCAGAGTACCTATCGTGTAATTAATTAAACTTAATTAAGGACCGGATTTTTTTTTCTTTTTTGAAATTCCCTGCAAATCTTTATACACAAAAAACAATTATAATCTTTAACAAATTTTCATGGTTAGCCTATGTAATACAGAAGTTGTTAAAAGCCTTTGCAAAAATTCTCAGTTTTATTCTCTTTTCAAAAACCATAAATACCCTAATCATATCCTAACTTCTATTCAGCAAAAATTCTAGAAAAACAAAAGACTAAATTCATACAATTTAATTAATGCAAAATAAATTATATTTTTAACACATTTGTTTTTTCGCAAAGAATTGAAAAATAAAATGTCTTAAGAAAAATTTCTGAATAAAATAAAAGACCCATTTAAATTTTGAAAATAGAATGTAGGGGTCAGTGATTAAACTTTAGTTCAAACAATTTATTTGCTAAAAAATAAAAAGAATCTCCCCTTTTTCTATCGGTCTTTGTTCCTTATCTCTCGCATCTCTACTCGCATAGCTCTCATCTCATCCCTTTGCCTACCTTGCTCATTTCGTATATCAGCTAGCTCCTGTAGTATCTGTGCACCTTGGCTTTCTTGGAGGCTTACCGTGGCCCTGAGTTGGTCCATGTTGGTTGTGATATTCAGAATGCTCTGTTCTGAGTGACATAATCTGCTTGCGATCGCTTGATCCATCTGGTAGATCCTGTGAGTCAATGCATCTATCTGCACGGACAAAACTGACTGAAAACTATTAGTACTTCCTCCGGATGAAGGTGTGTGTTCGTTAGGTGTTGGAGTGTACTCAGGAGATGTTGGTGAGTTTTGGGTTTGGTCAAGGGGTTGTGGATTTCTAGGAGCTCTTTGGACAGGAGTGTGAACTGGAGATTTTTGAGGTTCTTCTCTTGGAGGAAAGGTTTCTTCAGAAGGGTCCTCCTCCTCCGTGGGACTGGGTTCACGGGTGTTCAGGAATCTTTTTACTAAATCACTGGTATCTAGGCTTGAGTCTATGTTTATAGGTTGTGGATGATTGTTCTCTCGTAGTACTTCTGGTTCAGGCCTAGATGGTCCTTCTGGTTTCTTCTTCTTTCGACCTAGAGCGTCGGGATTTTCTGTTTTCTTTGCTTGGTTTGTAGCTGCTCTTATTCTTTTCATCTATGAGTGTAAAGTCTGGTTAGGATAAAAGTAATAAAATAAACAATGAAAAATATAAACAAAATAAAACCAACAAAAGGGAACAACAGAATAAGGAAGAATTAAAAACAGAAAAATATTTTTTGGGTTTTATTTTTTCGAAAGCAATTAAATTTCCTTAATAAGGTTTTCGAATAATTTTCTAAAATTTGATTATCCTAAATTTCTTAATTTCAGATAATTTCTAAAATTAATTAGTTATGATAACCCTATATTTCGGAAACTGATTGTCTAACTAGCATAAAATGAGTGTTACGTCTAAGGTATAGATTACTACCGTTACCTATCATAAGTCTCAAGAATTTTGATCAGGAATCCTAAATTTGTTATGATATTTCCTCGACAACGGCACCAAAAATCTGGTGTGATTCGGACTGATATGCTAAAAATAGGTTTTATTTACCCTATATAGATTATGAATAACTAAGGACTTAGAATTACTAATTGTCACATTTAGCATCTATGTTGTCACTTAATCAATCAGAACCTAAGGCAGAGTACCTATCGTGTAGCTAGTTTGTTGGAAAGTACCTACGATTTTAATTTAAGAATTTATCGTACTCCCAGGGAAGTGGTAACGGCTTAGTAGTAACTATCCTTTTACCCTAACTTTCATTTTATTATCTAGTCATGCAATCATTCATCAAAATCATTGATGAGAGGTTGATTCATTCTACACTAGGTTCAAGTTTACTTAAGCATACAAGAGTGTTTTACAAACAGTGTTCTGATATATGTTATATTGTTTCTACATGTTGATTGACCTATCTTCGAGTATTTTAGATATATCTTGGTCTAGATTGCAATTATGTATTGATTCTACTTGTGTACCACATCTGAGTTATCTAAAAAACCGCCCCATCGCCATTGACGGCCCTACTCACGGTTCGAGCTAAAGGCATCCATGAAAGTCCTGTGTCACTCAGGAGATCATGCCGCTCGCCCTAACGCCGGCATAAACACACGAACTCAGCCTACTTAGACTACTTTAATAAACATGGTGATCTATAGGTTATTTCATCTAATATGGCATACCTTAATGCTTCTGTCCGCACACAAAGCCCTAAATTAAGGCATAATAAACTAGACAGGTTATGATTAAACCGTGGTTAGGAGTTGTCTATAACCGTTCATCTAATTTAAAAGAGCAAGTAGATATACAGTCATAATGATAATTAAGCTGGTGACCTTTCCGGAAAAATGTAAATATCTTCAACATGCAAAACACATATTCATACTATCATAATTTAATATTCAAATAGGTCTTTGGACAAACATAGTACAAACATATAAAGAGATGGACAAGGGGACCACCACCATAAAGTATTCACCCTTTATTAGGTCTGCTGATGGAGCAACTTCTTGTATATCCTGGACTGCTTGACCCGACTCTGCTCGATAGAACCTTCGGAGGACGCTTCCTCAGCTTAGTAGCTATTGCTTTACCTTACGTCCCGGGCTTAAGAAAAGCCATGTTGACTAACTCTTCGAACGCCTAATGCTCTCTTAGGATCTCCTAACGAAATCCCAGGTTTTCTATGAATATTAAAAACGAACCCTATCTAGTCGTATTCTAAGATATAAGACAGACTCTTAGAAAACAAAGAACACGAGACACTCTCGAAAACTAGAAATCTACTTGAACGAAAACACCTGAAATCATTGAATGACTCGTAGACAGTAGAAAACTGTGTACTGGAAGCCACTGAATGACTCAAATCAAGTGTAGAGGAATGAAATCAACTGTGAAAGGCCTGGGGTATTTATAGCAGGGGAACTGAGTGATTTTTTATGCAGAAAATGATGTGGGAGTCTGTACAGGGGTTCGGGAAGCCCGTCCCGACCTATTGACCGGGTCAGGATGCCCGTCTCGGGTCCAGGTTGCCCGTCCAGGGTTTTTGACCTGGTTGGGATGCCCGTCGTGACTTCTGAACTTATAAAAATCACGTTTTTACCCCGAAATTTGCCATTTTCTTGCATATTTCACCTGAAGCTTCCAAAATCACAATAACTGTGAAATTGCGTTAATAACAGTCAATTGAGAACGATTTAACTCCAATTTCACCCTAAATTGTGCCTAAAAAATATGCTAAAAAAGTGATATGATTTGTGCATATCAGATAGGTAACAGTAGTAATCTATACTCTAATCAACATTTACTTTTTTTAGTTAATCAATCAATTTCCTGAAATATAGGGTTATCTTAAATAATTAATTTTAGAAATGATCTAACATTAAGAAATTTAGGTTAATCAAATTTTAGAAAATAATTCTAAAAACCATACTAAGGAACTAAAATTTAAAAATTTAAGTTAAAAATAAAATATTTTACATGTTTACCGTTTTTCCTTTTGTTCTTATTTTTAATTTTTGAATTATTTTTTTATTTTATTTCCCTAAATTATTCTTTTTGAATTGTTTTAACTCCACTAACCTTTTTCTCAAACATAACGTGTGCTTTTGTAGTTATATGATTCAAACCTCAGAAGCTGACCTTGAACCCCCAGTTGAAATCTCCGAAAACCTCATTCGTACAACTAATAGAAGAAGAGCTGAAACAGCTACCGAAAGACCTCCACTGGAATGTTACATCCAGCTACAGACCATTCTGATGTCTTCCACTATCAGGATTCCTGGAAATCCTCGCTACGACCTTAAGCCAAATGTACTCCAGCTGATAATAACTTGGGTGTAGTTTGGAGGAACTGCCGCCGAAAATCCGCTCGAACACTTGACCGAATTCTCGGTTCTATGCCAAGGTCTTAAGGGAGACAATACCGCGGAAGTAACTAAGCTAAACCTATTCCCTTATTCACCTAGTAGCAATTGCTTTACCTTACATCCCGGGCTTAAGCAAATTGCCCTAATCTGACTAAGAACACGCACCCTATCTCTCTCTTAGGATCTCCTAACAAAATCCCGGTATTCTATGAATACCAAAAACGAACCTATCTATCGAAGCCTAAGATCTGAGACTATTTCTCAGAATCTAAGAAAACGAAACACTAAAGAAAGAAAGAAAACTGAAACTGAAACCCGAGTCTATCAGTGACTTGTGTACTCGAGAATTGTACACTGGAAGTCTCTGAATGACTCAGATCGAGTGGAGAGGGATGAATTCAACTGCTGGAGGCCTAGGGTATTTATAGCAGCTTCCCGGAGTGAAAAATTCTGAAAAATTCGATGTGGGAGAGCTACTGGCGGCTCGGGACGCCCGTCCTGATTCGTTGACCAGGTTCGGGACGCCCGTCCCGGTTCAGGACGCCCGTCCTGGTGGTTTGACTGGGTCGGGACGCCCGTCCCGGACCTTTGACCGGGTCAACATTTCCAAAAATTGCGTTTTTGCCCCAGAATTTGCTGTTTTCGTCTACTTTTCACCTGACACTTCCAAAATCATAAAAACCGTGAAATCAAGTAAATAGTAAACAATTATTGTCCATTTACTCTCAATTTCACATTAAAACATACATAAAAACATGCTAAAAATGTGATACGATTTTAGCGTATCAGATAACCCCACACTTAGCTTTTTGCTTGTCCTCAAGCAAAGTCTACATGGAGTTAGTGATTTTAAACCGTAGTGCAGTCACTTAAATTCCTAATCATGTTTTTATTCCAAAAATTCTTCAGACAATTCTTAACACAGGTCTGATTGGTTAGGTTGCTATGACAAGGTCTCACATGTCTCTAGTAGTTTGTTATGATCAGGCAGAAAAAAATCAACAATTAGGTTGGACTTTTTCTTAGTCACAGGGTCTTCCTGATGTGTAGTGTGTGTACTAGTCTAGACCAGATAGTCAACACAATGAACTCTTATCTTAACTGCTACCAGATAATACTTTGACCTATCGCTAGACATACTGACAACAGATAACTTTCTGAGTTCTGAGCTTTGGTGATCAGATTTTTAATGTTTTAGCACTTAGTTATTTTCTTTATAGATTCAGGGTATTTCGAGTTTGCTTAGAACACGTCAACTTCAACTACCCATGTAGCGAGTCCCACTCCGATGACTCCCAGATCTACACGACCTTAGGGCATCAGGCTTTAAGTTCCCCGAAGGAGTGGTGCTCGAGTAGCGAAGGCCGCTGGCAAACTACCCTATTGTAATTAACTTCCTTAAGTTCTTTTCACTTTTAGCTCAGAGTCTCATCTAGTCATTCTAACTGCCAATATATCCACAACTGGTCTAATTTTATCTAGTGGAGTCTCGAATGGGCAATTGGTTGAGGTCTCTAATCCAGACAAGGTTGTGCTCAGTTATCAGGAATTCCCTATTCCTAATCAATTAGTCCAAGATAGCTATCGACTATCTCCTACTAACCATAACATACTACCTACATATCATAGACATAAGCAATTTGTTTAACCAAGCATACTGCATTAGAAGTCTGAAAGACAGAAAAATTTTTGAAAAATTTTGGAAGGGTGTGAAAATACAGGGAAAACAAGCAAAAGCATGCGAAATTTTTTTTTTTTTCAAACTGCTACAGTGCACCGTGCACTGCTACCCCACACTTAAGTCTGACACTGTCCTCAGTGTTCATGCATATCTAAACTACCCCACATTTATTTGTAAACAAGAAACAAAAACAAAATAGAAAACTCTTACCCCACACTTATTTGACTAACTAAGGGTAAGAGAGAAAATAAGGCAGCAAAACAAGAAGGATAGCAAAACAGAACACAAAACAAATAAAATAAAAGGAATATGAGGATTAGAAAAACTCCCTTCATGTCGCGAGCAGAAGGGTCTTTTCTGATCTGTCAATTGGCTCTTCACCTTAGCCATGTGCTATTGATGAGGCATTCTTGACTCTGTAAGCACTAGATACTATAACGGATGATACCAGCTCCGATCCTTCATTGTCGAGCTCTAGGTAGTGGCATATCCATTTGATGAATGACTCAAGCCCCAAGGATTGTTTCCTCGAATCATCTACAAAGTTTCTCGTAATCGTAGCAACGTGTCCAGAAGGAACGTGTCTAGGAATGAGACTTCTTTGGATTGGTGTGCCTACCTGCCAATGTTAGTAAAGGTATTGCATGCAAGTCTCGAATGGAAGAAAAGATACTTGAAGTTTTGGCGAAGCTGTGGTGGTAGGGGCTCCAGTTGTATAGATCTGGGCCCAAGTATTTGAGACTTCCTCGGGGAAGTGTCTGACAGCTGATTGGTATGCAGGGAATGCAAGCTCCTCCATTGCTATGCTCCTGATACAACGCTAAATTCCTCTATATCCTTCGACCCTTCGTTATCATTTGCTTGCACTGGTCTGGCTTTAATTGTTGCCAGTATCTCATCTGTTGATTCTGTGAGTGTGGGTTTTGCTGTGGTGGTGTCTTCTGAAAGTTTCCAGCTTCCGAATTACTCCTCAGCTAAATCCCGTACGATTCCTGTAGTTGGGATTGTATGCGTTTCCCATTGGAGCATCATTCTGCAGTAACCTACTCCTACCTCTTTTTGGAATGGTTGGTATTTCATTCCCATAGAAATCCCTGCTAAAGTGTGGTACTTGGCAGACTTCACAAATTTGATACACAGGCTGAACATTTCTTCCTAAAACATTGGCACTCTGAATCTGGAAAACAACTAGAATCCCTGATATCAAAGGTTGCAACATTCTGTGTACGTTGCTGGGGTAGACGATCTCTGGAAGATGTGTTACCTATTATTTGGCAAGCATCGTAGGACTGTATCAGATATACAAAATCCTTGAATATGGTGGGTCAACAAGATCCTGCTTTCAACACTTTCCGGACAGTGTTGATAGTAGTCAATTGGTCTCCCATAGATTCTTTAGGGCAATGCTCCAAACTCTTGTGGCCTTCGTCTTCTGAGACACATCTTCTGATCAACTGATCTGCAAAAATTTGAAATAGAAGAGAAACTGCCCAGTAGTAATATTTCAAATCAGCAAAGAATTTCTTCTTTTGCTGATAAGTCATATCACTTGGAACTTATTCAGTGACTAGATAATTTGCAACAACAATAAACCACAGATGAGAATTATTATACATAGCAAACAATGCAAATAAGTTTTCATCCAAAAATTCATCAGTATTAAACTAGCCTCAAACTCAGGGTTTCCTAATCTAGACAAATGTTTTACTTTCTAGATTTTCAACCCTTTTTCCTATCCCTTCATTCTATATCAAATTCAAGTAACAATAAAACTTAACTTAATCAAGGATGGTTCAGTATCAGTTTTATTGAACACAGACATCTCAGAGTGATCAGTGTAACCTATTGTTTTTAGACAAGACTAGATAAGATTAGGATTTATCATACATGAACTTTCTTATCATGTTTCTGTCTAAAACAATTCTTACTACATCATTACATCACATATTCATTCAAAAAGTAGATTTCAATCAGGTGATGTCATAATGGGTGTAGTAAAAAAACAATTCTCATGCAATCATCAGCAAAACAAAAGGAACATCCTTTTCCCAATAGAACATTCAAAGGTCTGGCTATTAAGGAAAAACTATTTCATAACTCATCCTAATAAGGCCGGCATGACTCTAAGAAAATTCTAAAATAGAGTTTCTTCCCGATAAAAATCTAAGCCAAAATTTTACAACTCAGAACAAAATATATTTTATCCTCATTTCCATTTTTATTTCTTCGAAATTAAATAAAGGAAGAAAAACACGAAAAAGAGCAACTAAGAAAACAAAAACAATAAGAGATAGGGAAATGGAACGACTCACCGTTGAGCAAGAAAGATACATTCTTTTTGGGATTTTAAATTTTTAACATTTTTTTTCGTTTTATGTTGAAAGCAGGTAAATTTCCTTAATATGGTTTTAGAATAATTTTCTAAAATTTGATTATCCTAAGTGTCTTAATTCCAAATAATATCTAAAATTAATTAGTTATGATAACCCTATATTTCGGAAATTGATTGTCTAACTGGTATAACATAAGTGTTGGGTCTAAAGTTTAGGTTACTACCGTTACCTATCATAAGTATCTAGAATTTCGATCAGGAGTCCTAAATTCATTATGATATTTCCCCGGCAACGGCGCCAAAAATCTGATGCATTCCGATTGGTATGCTAAAAGATAGGCTTTATTTACCCTATGTCGATTATGAGTAATTAAGGACTGAGTCTTACTAACTGTCACTTAGCATTTAATTATTGTCACTTAATCAACCAGAACCTAAGGCAGAGTACCTATCGTGTAGCTAGTCTGTTGGAAAGTATCTACGATTTTATTTTACTAATATCGTACTCCCAGGAAAGTGGCAACGGCTTAGTAGTAACTAGCCTTTTATCCTAACTCCTATCTTATGATCCAGTTATGCAATCTTCATCAAATACTTTGATGAGAGGGTGATCCATTCTCCACTAGGTTTAAGTCTAATTAATCCCAAAAGTGTTTTATAGATGAGTCCTGATTCTATGTTATACTGTTCCTATATGTTGATTGACCTATATTCGAGTATTTTAGACATGTCTTGGCCTGGATTGCAACTATGTTTTGTGTCTAAAGGCTACCACATCTGAGTTTCTATGCTACCTAACCCCTACACCCCACCCCCGCCCCATCGTTAAGGGTAACGGCCTACTCCGGCTCGGACTAAAGTCAGCAATGAACGGTACCCTATGTCACTTCGGTATCATGCTGCTCGTCTCATAACCGCCGGCATAACACTCTACTCAGCCTACCTAGACTACTTTCAACCAACAGGGTGTTCCGTAGATTATTTTATCTAGTATGGAGCCGACACCAATACTAATTGATGCCTGTTAAACTAAACAGGTTATGAATAGACCGTGGTTAGGAGTTGTCTATAACCTTAGATTCAGTTTAAAAGAACGGCAATAGACATGCAGACATAATGACTATTTAAGCAGATGGCCATTTCCGGAAAAACAAACAACTTCAACATATAACAAATACTCATAAGAATCGTAATCTGATATTCAATTAATATTTAGATAAAACAATTCGTAAACATACAACCTCGTCTAGGGGACCCACTGTCATAAGTAATCACCACTATGCGGTCCAGCCGGCGCTGCAGCTCCTGTATGTTCCTGACTGCTCGATCCTACTCTGCTCGGCAGAGCCTTCGGAGAACGCTCCTCAGACCTAGTAGCAATTGCTTTACCTTACACATCCCGGGCTTAAGCAATTGCCCTAATCTGACTAAGAACAACGCACCCTATCTCTCTCTTAGGATCTCCTAACGAAATCCCGGTATTCTATGAATACCAAAAACGAACCTATCTATCGAAGCCTAAGATCTGAGACTATTTCTCAGAATCTAAGAAAACGAACACTAAAGAAAGAAACTGAAACTGAAACCCGAGTCTATCAGTGACTTGTGTACTCGAGAATTGTACACTGGAAGTCTCTGAATGACTCATCGAGTGAGAGGGATGAATTCAACTGCTGGAGGCCTGGGTATTTAAGCAGCTTCCCGAGTGAAAAATTCTGAAAATTCGATGTGGGACGCTTCTTCTGGCGGCTCGGACGCCCGTCCCGTTCGGGACGCCCGTTCCTGATTCGTTGACCAGGTTCGGGACGCCCGTCCCGGTTCAGGATGCCCGTCCTGGCGGTTTGACTGGGTCGGGACGCCCGTCCCGGGTTCGGGACGCCCGTCCCGGACCTTTGACCGGGTCAACATTTCCAAAAATTGCGTTTTTGCCCCAGAATTTGCTGTTTTCGTCTACTTTTCACCTGACACTTCCAAAATCATAAAAACCGTGAAATCAAGTAAATAGTAAACAATTATTGTCCATTTACTCTCAATTTCACATTAAAACATACATAAAAACATGCTAAAAATGTGATACGATTTTAGCGTATCACCTACCTAGACTACTCTAACAAGTAGGGTGTTCAGCAGGTTATTTTATCTAGCATGGCAGACACCAATACTAATTGATGCCTGTTAAACTAAACAGGTTATGATTAGACCATGGTTAGGAATTGTCTATAACCCTAACTTTAGTTTAAAAGATCACATTAGACATGCAGACATAATGAATATTTAGCAGGTGGCTATTTCCGGAAAAACATAACAACTTCAACATATAAACAAATATTCATAAGAATCTGATGCGATTCCGACCGACGTACTAAATAGGTGTTATTTTACCCTATGTCGATTATGATTAATTAAGGACTGTGATTGACTAATTGTCACGTTTAGTCTTATGGTGTCACGTAATCAGCCAGAATCTAAGGCAGAGTACCTATCGTGTAGCTAGTCTATTGGAAAGTATCTACGATTTTACTAAGTTAATTATCGTACTCCCAGGGAAGTGGCAACGGCTTAGTATACTAGCCCTTATCCTAACTCTTATCTTATGATCCAGTTATGCAATCTTCATCAAATACTTTGATGAAGGGTGATCCATTCTCCCTAGGTTCAAGTCTAATTTACCCTAGAAGTTTTAAGATAAGTTCTGATTCTATGTTATACTGTTCCTATATGTGATTGACCTATATTCGAGTGTTTTAGATATATCTTAGCCTGGAATGCAACTATGTTCTGTGTCTAAAGGTGTACCACATCTGAGTCTCTATGCTACCCACCGCCCCTATCATTAAGGTAAACGGCCCTACTCACGGTACGAACAAAGACAGTTATGAAAGCCCTATGTCACTTTCGGGGATCACTCTGAAGGCTCGTAATCGCTGGCATAATGCTCTACTCAGCCTACCTAGACTACTCTAACAAGCCAGGTGTTCAGCATGTTATTTTATCTAGTATGGCAGACACCAATACTAATTGATGCCTGTTAAACTAAACAGGTTATGAATAGACCGTGGTTAGGAATTGTCTATAACCCTATTTTAGTTTAAAAGAAACTACATTAGACATGCAGACATAATGATTATTTAGCAGGTGGCTATTTCCGGAAAAACATAATAACTTCAACATACAAAACAACTATTCATAAAATCATAATCTGATATTCATAATTGATGTTTAGGACAAAGCAATAAAACATATAAGAGAGGGGTATGGGGACTGATGCCATAAAGAAATCACCCTTTACTTAGTCTCGCCTACAGAGCGTACAGCTGTATACGTCGTATTGCTCGCCCTGACTCTGCTCACCAGAACCTTCAGAAGACGCTTCCTCAGCCTAGTAGCTAGACTTTACCTTACGTCCTGGGCTTAAGCCTAGCCCTGTGGACTGACTCTTCGAACGCCTAGAGCTCTCTTAGGATCTCCTAACGAAATCCCGGGTATTCTATGAATACCAGAAACGAACCTATCTATAGAAACCTAAGATCTGAGACTATTTCTCAGAAACTAAAACAAACACTAATAAGAAAGAAAACTGAGATCCGAGTCTCTGAGTGAGTTGTGTACTGGAAAATTGTACACTGGAAACCACTTAATGACTCAGATCGAGTGGAGAGGGATGAATTCAACTGCTAGAGGCCTGGGGTATTTATAGCAGCTTCCCGGAGTGAAAATCTCTGAAACATTCGATGTGGGACAACTTCTGGCGGCTCGGGACGCCCGTCCTGATTCGTTGACCAGTAAGGGACGCCCGTCCAGGTTCAGGACGCCCGTCCTGGCGGTTTGACTGGGTCGGGACGCCCATCCCAGGTTCGGGACGCCCGTCCCGGACCTTTGACCGGGTCAACATTTCCAAAAATTGCGTTTTTGCCCCAGAATTTGCTGTTTTCGTCTACTTTTCACCTGACACTTCCAAAAATAATAAAAACCGTGAAATCAAGTAAATAGTAAACAATTAATGTCAATTTACTCTCGATTTCACATTAAAACATACATAAAAACATGCTAAAAATGTGATACGATTTTCGCGTATCAGATAACCCCACACTTAGCTTTTTGCTTGTCCTCAAGCAAAGTCTACATGGAGTTAGTGATTTTAAACGGTAGTGCAGTCACTTAAATTCCTAGTCATGTTTTTATTCCAAAAATTCTTCAGACAATTCTTAACACAGGTCTGATTGGTTAGGTTGCTATGACAAGGTCTCAAATGTCTCTAGTAGTTTGTTATGATCAGGCAGAAAAACAAATCAACAACTAGGGTTGGACTTTTTTCTTAATCACAGGGTCTTCCTGATGTGTAGTATGTGTACTAGTCTAGACCAGATAGTCAACACAATGAACTCTTATCTTAACTGCTACCAGATAATACTTCGACCTATCGCTAGACATACTGACAACAGATAACTTTCTGAGTTCTGAGCTTTGGTGATCAGATTTTTAATGTTTTAGCACTTAGTTATTTTCTTTATAGATTCAGGGTATTTCGAGTTTGCTTAGAACACGTCAACTTCAACTACCCATGTAGTGAGTCCCACTCCGATGACTCCCAGATCTACACGACCTTAGGGCATCAGGCTTTAAGTTCCCCGAAGGAGTGGTGCTCGAGTAGCGAAGGCCGCTGGCAAACTACCCTATTGTAATTAACTTCCTTAATGTTCCTTTCACTTTTAGCTCAGAGTCTCATCTAGTCATTCTAACTGCCAATATATCCACAACTGGTCTAATTTTATCTAGTGGAGTCTCGAATGGGCAATTAGTTGAGGTCTCTAATCCAGACAAGGTTGTGCTAAGTTATCAGGAATTCCCTATTCCTAATCAATTAGTCCAAGATAGCTATCGACTATCTCCTACTAACCATAACATACTACCTACATATCATAGACATAAGCAATTTGTTTAACCAAGCATACTGCATTTAGAAGTCTGAAAGACGGAAAAATTTTGAAAAAATTTTGGAAGGGTGTGAAAATACGGGGAAAACAAGCAAAAGCATGCGAAAATTTTTTCAAACTGCTACAGTGCACCGTGCACTGCTACCCCATACTTAAATCTGGCACTGTCCTCAGTGTTCATGCATAGCTAATTTACCCCACACTTATTTGCAAACAAGAAGAAATGAAAATAAAATAGAAAACTCTTACCCCACACTTATTTGACTAACTAAGGGTAAGAGAGAAAATAAAACAAGAAGGATAAACAAAACAGAACACAAAACAAAGAAAACAAAAGAAAAGGATCATGAGGATTAGAAAAACTCCCTTCATGTCACGAGCAGAAGGGTCTTCTTTGATCTGTCAATTGGCTTTTTACCTTAGCCATGTGCTATTTCTGAGGTGTTCTTGACTCTGCGAGCTCTAGATATTGGAACGGATGACGCCAGCTCCGATCCTTCATTGTCGAGCTCTAGGTAGTGGCATATCCATTTGATGAATGACTCAAGCCCCAAGGACTGTTTCCTCGAATCATCTACAAAGTTTCTCGTAATCGTAGCAACGTGTCCAGAAGGAACATGTCTAGGAATGAGACTTCTTTGGATTGGTGTGCCTACCTGCCAATGTTAGTAAAGGTATTGCATGCAAGTCTCGAATGGAAGAAAAGATGTGTAGATCTGGGCCCAAGTATTTGAGACTTCCTCGAGGAAGTTTCTCACAGCTGATTGGTATGCAGGGAATGCAAGCTCCTCCATTGCTATGCTCCCGACACAATGCCAAATTCCTCGATATCTGCCGACCGTTCGTTACCTCTTGGTAGATCACTTGCTTGCACTGATCTGGCTTTAATTGTTGCCAGTATCTCATCTATTGATTCTGCGAGTGTGGGTTTTGCTGTGGTGGTGTCTTCTGAAAGTTTCCAGCTTCCGAATTACTCCTCAGCTAAATCCCGTACGATTCCTCTAGTTGGGATTGTATGCGTTTCCCATTGGAGCAGCATTCTGCAATAACCTACTCCTACCTCTTTTGGAATGGTCAGTCATTCCCATAGCAATCCCTGCTAAAGTGTGGTACTTAGCAAACTTCACAGATTTGATACACATGCTGAACATTTCTTCCTAGAACATTGGCACTCTGAATCTGGAAAACAACTAGAATCTGCACATGACTTTAACATCATTAGTAGGTAATGCCTGTGGTTCAGGCTATTTTCGAAAAGTGTTCCACGACTACTATGATGTAATTATGTTCAAAGGAAGAAAAGAAAGAGAAAAGGATTCGAAATACCCCTGATATCAACGGTTGCAACATTGTGTACGTCACTGGGGTAGATGATCTCTGGAAGATGTGTTACCTGTATTTGGCAAGCATCGCAGGACTGTATCAGAGATAAAAAGTCCTTGACTATGGTGGGTCAACAAGATCCTGCTTCAACACTTTCCGGACAGTGTTGATAGTAGTCAATTGGTCTCCCGTAGATTCTTTAGGGAAATGCTCCAAACTCTTGTGGCCTTCGTCTTCTGAGACACATCTTCTGATCAACTGATCTGCAAAAATTTGAAATAGAAGAGAAACTGCCCGGTAGTAATATTTCAAATCAGCAAAGAATTTCTTCTTTTGCTGATAAGTCATATCACTTGGAACTTATTCAGTGACTAGATAATTTGCAATAAACCACAGATGAGAATTATTATACATAGCAAACAATGCAAATAAGTTTTCATCCAAAAATTTATCAGTATTACACTAGCCTCTAACTCGGGGTTTTCTAATCTAGACCAATGGTTTGCTTTCTAGATTTTCAACCCTTTTTCTTATCCCTTTATTCTATATCAAGTTCAAGTAACAACAAAACTTAACTAAATCAAGTATGGTTCAGTATCAGCTTTATTGAACACAGATATCTCAGATTGATCAGTGTAACCTATTGTTTTTAGACAAGACTAGATAAGATTAGGATTTATCATACATGAACTTTCTTATCATGTTTCTGTCCTAAAACAATTCTTATTACATCACGTATTCATTCAAAAAGCAGATTTCAATCAGGTGATGTCATAATGGGTGCAGTAATTCCTTTTGGTTTAAAACATTCTCATGCAATCATCAGCAAAACAAAAGGAACATCCTTTTTCCAATAGAACATTCAAAGGTCTGGCTATTAAGGAAAAACTATTTCATAACTCATCCTAATAAAGCAGTCATGACTCTAAGAAAATTCTAAAATGGAATTTCTTCCCAATAAAAATCTAAGCCAAATATTTTACAACTCATAAGAAAATATATTTTATCCTCATTTCCATTTTTATTCGAAATTAAATAATAGAAGAAAAACACGAAAAAGAGCAACTAAAAAAAACAACTAAAAAAACAAGAGATAGGGAAAAGGAACAACTCACCGTTGAGCAAGAAAGATACATTTTTGGGGATTTTAAATTTTTAACTTTTTTTTTCTTTATATGTTTAATTTGGAAAGCAGGTAAATTTCCTCAATATGGTTCTAGAATGATTTTCTAAAATTTGATTATCCTAAGTGTCTTAATTCCAAATATCATCTAAAATTAATTAGTTATGATAATCCTATATTTAGGAAAGTGACTGTCTAACTAGTATAAGATAAGTGCAGGTCTAAGGTCTAGGTTACTACCGTTACCTATCATAAGTCTCTAGAATTGTGGCCTTTAATCCTAAATTCATTATGATATTTCCCCGGCAACGGCGCCAAAAATCTGATGCGATTCCGACCGACGTACTAAATAGGTGTTATTTTACCCTATGTCGATTATGATTAATTAAGGACTGTGATTGACTAATTGTCACGTTTAGTCTTATGGTGTCACTTAATCAGCCAGAATCTAAGGCAGAGTACCTATCGTGTAGCTAGTCTATTGGAAAGTATCTACGATTTTACTAAGTTAATTATCGTACTCCCAGGGAAGTGGCAACGGCTTAGTAGTAACTAGCCTCTTATCCTAACTCTTATCTTATGATCCAGTTATGCAATCTTCATCAAAAACTTTGATGAGAGGGTGATCCATTCTCCACTAGGTTCAAGTCTAATTAACCCTAGAAGTGTTTTAAAGATAAGTTCTGATTCTATGTTATACTGTTCCTATATGTTGATTGACCTATATTCGAGTGTTTTAGATATATCTTAGCCTGGAATGCAACTATGTTCTGTGTAAAGGTGTACCACATCTGAGTCTCTATGCTACCGCCCCCTATCATTAAGGTAAACGGCCCTACTCACGGTGCGAACAAAGACAGTTATGAAAGCCCTATGTCACTTTCGGGGATCACTCTGAAGGCTCGTAATCGCTGGCATAACGCTCTACTCAGCCTACCTAGACTACTCTAACAAGCCAGGTGTTCAGCATGTTATTTTATCTAGTATGGCAGACACCAATACTAATTGATGCCTGTTAAACTAAACAGGTTATGAATAGACCGTGGTTAGGAATTGTCTATAACCCTATTTTAGTTTAAAAGAAACTACATTAGACATGCAGACATAATGATTATTTAGCAGGTGGCTATTTCCGGAAAAACATAATAACTTCAACATACAAAACAACTATTCATAAAATCATAATCTGATATTCATAATTGATGTTTAGGACAAAGCAATAATAAAACATATAAGAGAGGGGTATGGGGACTGATGCCATAAAGAAATCACCCTTTACTTAGTCTCGCTACAGAGCGTACTGCTGTATACGTCGTATTGCTCACCTGACTCTGCTCACCAGAACCTTCAGAGGACGCTTCCTAGCCTAGTAGCTAGACTTTACCTTACGTCCTGGGCTTAAGCCTAGCCCTGTGGACTGACTCTTCGAACGCCTAGAGCTCTCTTAGGATCTCCAACGAAATCCCGGGTTTCTATGAATACCAAAACGAACCTATCTATAGAAAACCTAAGATCTGAGACTATTTCTCAGAAACTAAAACAAACACTAATAAGAAAGAAAACTGAGATCCGAGTCTCTGAGTGAGTTGTGTACTGGAAAACTGTACACTGGAAACCACTTAATGACTCAGATCGAGAGTGGAGAGGGATGAATTCAATGCTGGAGGCCTGGGGTATTTATAGCAGCTTCCGGAGTGAAAATCACTGAAACATTCGATTGTGGGACAGCTTCTGGCGGCTCGGGACGCCCGTCCCGGTTCGGGACGCCCGTCCTGATTCGTTGACCAGGTTCGGGACACCCGTCCCGGACCTTTGACCGGGTCAATATTTCCAAAAATTGCTTTTTTGCCCCAGAATTTGCTATTTTCGTCTACTTTTCACCTGACACTTCCAAAATCATAAAAACCGTGAAATCAAGTAAATAGTAAACAATTAATGTCAATTTACTCTCGATTTCACATTAAAACATACATAAAAACATGCTAAAAATGTGATACAATTTTCGCGTATCAGAATCGTAATCTGATATTCAAATTAATATTTAGATAAAACAATTCGTAAACATACACAACCTCGTCTATGGGACCCACTGTCATAAAGTAATCACCACTCTATGCAGGTCCAGCCGGCGCTGCAGCTCCTGTATGCTCCTGACTGCTCGATCCTACTCTGCTTGGCAGAGCCTTCGGAGAACGCTCCTTAGACCTAGTAGCAATTGCTTTACCTTACATCCCGGGCTTAAGCAAATTGCCCTAATCTGACTAAGAACACGCACCCTATCTCTCTCTTAGGATCTCCTAACGAAATCCCGGTATTCTATTAATACCAAAAATGAACCTATATATCGAAGCCTAAGATCTGAGACTATTTCTCAGAAACTAAGAAAACGAAACACTAAAGAAAGAAAGAAAACTGAAATTGAAACCCGAGTCTCTCAGTGACTTGTGTACTCGAGAATTGTACACTGGAAGTCTCTGAATGACTCAGATCGAGTGGAGAGGGATGATTTCAACTGCTGGAGGCCTGGGGTATTTATAGCAGCTTCCCGGGGTGATTTTTCATCAAAAATTCGATGTGGGATTGGTTCTGGGGGTTCGGGACGCCCGTCCCAGATTGGGACGCCCGTCTTGATCTGTTGACCAGGTTGGGACGCCCATCCCGAGTCCTGGACGCCCGTCCTGGCTGTTTGACTGGGTCGGGACGCCCGTCCTGACCCTTTGACCAAGTCAACATTTCCAAAAATTGCGTTTTTGCCCCAAAATTTGCTGTTTTCGTCTACTTTTCACCTAACACTTCCAAAAATCATAAAAACTGTGAAATTAAGTAAATAACAATCAATTAAGATCGATTTCCTATCAATTTCATCCTAAATCATACATAAAAACATGCTAAAAAAGGTATATGATTTTCACGTATCAGATAACCCCACACTTAGCTTTTTGCTTGTCCTCAAGCAAAGTCTACCTGAAGTTAGTGATTCTAAATCATATGTGCAGTCACTTAAATATCTAGTCATGATTTTATTCCAAAAATTATTCAGATAATTCTTAACAGGGGTCTGACTGGTTAGGTTGCTATGACAAGGTCTCAAATGTCTCTAGTAGATTGTTAGGATTGAGCAGAAAACAATTTAACAACTAGGTTGAACTCTTCTCTTAGTCATAAGGTCTTCCTGATGTGTAGTGTGTGTACTAGTCCAGACCAGATAGTCAACACAATAAACTCTTGTCTTAACTATTACCAGATAACACTTCGACCTGTCACTAGACACACTGACAACAGATAACTTTTTGAGTTCTGAGCCTTGGTGATCAGATTTTAATTATTTAGCTCTTATTGATTTCTTTCGTTTATAGATTCAGGGTATTTTGAGTCTGCTTTGAACACGTCAACTTCAACTACCCATGTAGCGAGTCCCACTCCGATGACTCCCAGATCTACATGACCTTAGGGCATCAGGCTTTAAGTTCCCCGAAGGAGTGGTGCTCGAGTAGCGAAGGCCGCTGGAAAACTACCCTATTTTAATTAGCTCGCTTTTTTTTTCTTTTTCACTTTTGGCTTAGAGTCTCATCTAGTCATTCCAATTGTCAATGCATCCTGCAACTGGTTTAATTTTATCTAGTTAAGTTTTGAAAAGGTTATTGGTTGAGGTCTCTAATCCAGACTAAGTTGTGCTCAATTATCAGGAATTCCCTACTCCTAATCAATAGGTTCAGCAATAGTTATCAATTATCTCCTACTAACCACAACATACTACCTACATATCATAGACATAAGCAATTGTTTAACCAATCATACTACATTTAGAAGTCTGAAAGATGGACAAATTTTGAAATTTGTTTTGGAAGGGTGTGTGAAAATACGGGGAAAACAAGCAAAAGCATGCAAAAATTTTGTTTAAACTACTGCAGTGCACCGTGCACTGCTACCCCACACTTAAGTCTGACACTGTCCTCAGTGTTCATGCATAGCTAAACAACCCCACACTTATTTGCAAACAAGAAGAAATGAAAACAAAATAGAAAACTCTTACCCCACACTTATTTGACTAACTAAGGGTAAGAGAGAAAATAAAACAACCAACAAAACAAGACAAAAAAATGAAGAAAATAAACGTAAAGGAAGATGAGATTAGAAAAACTCCCTTCTTGCCTAGAGCAGAAGGGTTTTCTCTGATCTGTCAATTGGCTCTTCACCTTAGCCATGTGCTATTGCTGAGGCATTCTTGACTATGTAAGCTCTAGATACTAGAACGGATGACGTCAGCTTCGATCCTTCATCGTCAAGCTCTAGGTGTTGCGTTGTGTGCGTGTGTCACAATTTGTAAAGATAAAGAAAATAGAATAAATCAACGCAATCTTAACAAGTGCAAGTATACACCGGTCAACAAGTAATATATGTACCTAAGTACAAGATTATCGATCCCACAGGGACTATGTATGCCAATTACAAATGCAAATACGATTGTACAAATGGTTAAAAGAATAAAAGAATAAAGAATGATGAATCATGAATGGAGAGTGGTCTAATGCTACGGCATTTCTACTCATAACTACAGTTAACAGTTAAAAGTCTACTGCTAAGCTACTACTGCAGCAACTGAAATGCTGCAGCAATAGAAATGCTGCAGCAACCGAAATGCTGCAGCAACAGAAATGCTGCAGCAACAGAAATGCTGCAGCAATTCTACCTAACTAAAATTACAGTTAAAAGTCAGCCTACTGGAAATTACCACAAGAGTACTGCAGATAATACAATGCTGCGGCATTTACGCCAAAAATGTAAGTACAAGCCAAAGATGAATCTAAGTATACAAAGCATGCTTTCAGTTCCATATCAATGCTATAGCATGTCTGGTTTCACCCAAACTACTTGATCTACTAGTCTAGATCCCCGATAACATACCGTGGACCTAGCGCAACGCTAGGCAGTGAATGTACCGCTGTTCACGCAGTTTTCAATCCACTGCCATATGATTACCGCTGTTCACGCAGTTCTCAATTATAGCGCCACATAATTCTAATGCAATTACATGAATAAACCAAGCATTGCCCCATACAAGCATTAAACATAAAAACAGCAAGTAATGCTGCAGCATACTTATCATCATAGTCAAAACAGTGTATTCAACAGGCTCATACTTAACTACACCACAACATCGTCAGGTTAAAGATATATATTATGCTGAAATGAATCATGGAAAACAAGAATCAACGTAATAGGAAAGATAGTCCCTAGGTCCGTAGTGACACCAATCAACGGAGTCAAGCCTAAGACGGAAAACAAATCACTCCCAAAAAATTTTTAATTAACCCTTGAACCAAGAATCATGAAAGACAAGGACTAAAGTAATAGGAAAAATAGTCCCTAGGTCCTTAGTGACACCAATCAACGGAGTCAAGCCTAAGACGGAAAACATATTACTCCCAAAACATTTTTAATCAATCCTTGAATACATGTAAACATTCTCATATTACAAAGAACATTTGATTACAAAACAGTAGTAACTTGAAGAAATGGAGAGAGGATTACTCTGGATCGGAGATCACCCTACTGCCCAAATCGGTTTAATCAACGTACTGCTGCCCTTCGTTTCCTCTGCTTGATGCTGCTGCATTTCTACTGCTCAGCTGATGAATGTTGCAGCAAGTCACCCTGCTCACTCTTGGGTTCTTCCCTCTCAAGAGTTAGTCTAAAAAACTAAGAAAAAACTATCCTATTCTCAAATGGCCAAAGCCAAACTGAACTACTCTCTCCCGTGCCCACTGTCCATAATTCTCTTATTTTTCTTCCCAAAGATTCCAGCAAAATAAAAATTAATTTTGCAGCTGCCTTCTGGAATTTTTCCACCAGAATGCTGCCCCTTTTCCCCACCTACTCTACACAAACCAGCCAGCAATTGAGAGTTGTCATCATGTGAATATATATACATACATATATATATACCCACTAGGAAATATGCTTCTTCTTTTTTGTATAATGCAGCTGCCACTGCACCTTTTTTCCTGAAAATCTGCTAGAAAATTGAGAGGAATCTCATCATATGTATGTTATATATGTATATATATATATATTGTTGGACAACAACTATCTTCTATATTTTTGTCTACCTTGCCAACTTGTACTCCCACAAATATATATATATATATATATATATATATATACATAACAAAGATTTCAACATGTGTACCTTATATATATATATGTATGTATATATATGTGTAATGGATGGGACCAAAGAAATGAATACATAGGACCGAAAGTGTGCATCTTTAAATATGCCCAGTGGATTTTTAAATGACAAATGGTGTGTGGTGTGTATATATATATTATATATATATATACATATAGATACGTATAGATACATATATGTAGAGATGCAAATTTTCCACACATTCTTCACTTTCCTCTCGGTCACTTTTATCCAACAATGTCAACCATCCACATTCCCTTTTTACCCTTGTCACAATAAGTCAATTCAAATAAATTCTCAAATAACAAATAATACAACTTATCCACATGTTGAGAAATTTATTCAATTAAATTGACTTTTAACCATAAATCCACATTTTTAGGTAAAAAGAGAGAAAATATCAAATCAACACATTTTTATTCCATTTTCCAAATAAAGTCAATTAATTCCCGAATAAAATGTGGTAAATTAGATGTGAATAACTCTATTATTCTAGAGTTATCACACCCCCAAACTTAGGTCATTGCTCGTCCCGAGCAATGCTGCAGCAATGCAGAAGCAACCAGAAATATACATACCCACATAAAAACTTTGTTCAGCAGTTTCAGCCAAACCTGGGACCAATGATTTCAGAAAGAGAAAATTAAAAATTCGAGTAGACATAATGTTCCATCCTTAGTGAATAACCAAATATTAACTAACCCAAGTTCAACGAATTTCCACTCCAGTGTGTGGTGAATAGTCTTTCCTTTTTAATCTCTCATTCATAAGTCAACATATGGTAATCCTAAGGTTCATTTTGTATCCTCAAACTCAATCTATTACATCCCTCCTCTCCACTAATGTAGCAAATTTAGCAATAAAGATCAAAGAGGTCTTAATTTGGTTGTAATGTAGGCTAGGGCTAAGGTAGGAAAAATATGGATAAAAAGTGGCTCAAAACTTAGTCCTAGTCTGCCATGAGCTTCTCCCTAATGCTATCACTTCCCAAAAGAATTTTTTTTTCAGTGAATAAAAATGCTGCAGCAACACCAATGCTGCAGCAATTCTACAACATTTCTAATTTTTTTTTTCAACTCAAGGAGCATAAACATTTACACCCTGTTTCAGAAATACGTGCAACATTTAACCACAATCAACATATAACATTTGACCTCAAAGAAGCATAACACGTATTTCCTTTTTGCTCTTCTCTTTGTTCTTCTTTTTCTTTTTAAAGTAACGAGGGTGCTTTCATTTTTTCACACATGTTTTCATATACATACCCTCAATACGTAGAGCATTTATATCAGAAGTTCAAATTTTCCTTAAATACCACTAACCCCATAAAAATGATAATGCTGTAGCATTGAGCTGCGGCATTCCTATGTTCCTCCTCATAGCATTCTTAGTATACCCCCAAACTTATGTTTAACAGTGTTCATTGCAGACTAAGATCAAGTTTAGGGAAAACAAAGAATGGATACATGCAAAACATTTAGGATAAGTGGCTATTTAATAAGGGTGTCAAGAAATTAGGCTTAGGCTCAACTTGGGTTAACTAAGGAAGCAAAATATATTAGGGTAAGCTATAAAGGCTCAAACGGTTCAAGAACATGCCTCAATCATTTCTTTAGTACCAAATCTACTAGGATTTCGCCTCAAGGACTATAACAGATGAGTCTAAAAATTCTGAACCTTCATACCAAAGTGACTCTTTTTATAAACATGAAATTTCCAAGTAAGACTATGTGCAAAAGATAGGGAGTTGAAATAATTCTCACTTAGAGTCAACTAATACCTAATTATTCTGAAAGAAGGTACAAAGTCTACGAGAATGTACTTTTGTTTTGAAGATTTCATCATAAATCGGGTCCCAAAAGTCTACGCTAATCCTGCTAAAACTAAGGTTCTAATGGGTCATATGAAAAATGCTGCCACATTCATGCAAACAAGTCTTCTATGCCAGATCAATCAATTTATAAGGCATCCTAAAACAGTTTTTCAGACAAGGCATCTATACATTCAAATAGATCACTCAGAATTTCAGCAGAGAGGATGTTCATGCACTCAAAAGACAGTAGGAAAAATTTTGAAAATTAGCACCATTTTTGAACTTTTTGCCCTAAGAGGACACCATCCCCCAAACTTAAAGGGAAGCAATGTCCTCATTGCTTTAACATAGAATTTCAGATAGCAGGCAAAGCAATGTAACAAAACAGAACAAAACAAAACAAAAGAAGTCAAAACAAAACAAAATAAAACAAAAGACAAGTAAAGGTGTTCAAGACCTGCACCACAGGCAATTGAAGTACAATCCTAAAAACATAAAAGTAAAGGAGGGTAAGGTTAAGAACTACTCCCGTCTCGATGGGAGTGCATCAAGGGGGTGATGATGACATCGTCATCCATTCTATTGGAATCCTCCTCAAGTAGGAGTTCGGTCGGGAAACAGGGCAGGGGCCAAGGATTTCCAGCACGTTGTCGTTGCCGCGGCATCTGTAGAGGTCGATGCTGGAGCATCCCCCAAACTGAAATAAAAGCAAAGAAAACAACAAAATAGAAAAAAAAAACTAATAGTGGTCGGGTATAGGGGTACCCGACATCTAATAAAACAAAAGGAATAGAAATAATAAGTAATCAGAAAGAAAGAAAAACAGGAAATAATAAATAAACAGAAAGAAAGGAAAAACATAAAATAAAGCAAAAATAAAAAGTGTTCACTTGAATTTGTCACTTGTTTTGGGTCCATTTAATTCTTCAGCATTGACCAAAGATAGAGATGCAACGGTTTGCTCTTGGTCTCCATCTTTGTAGAGTTTGAGTCTATGCCCATTGACTTTAAATTTGATCCCCTTTTTATCCACAACCGAGACCACTCCATAAGGATAAATTTGTTCAATTGTGTATGGTCCGGTCCATCTCGATTTCAATTTGCCTGGAAATAGTCTCAATCTTGAATTAAAAATCAAAACTTGTTGTCCAACTTCAAAATTTCTTGGCTGGATGTGTTTATCATGCCACCTCTTCGTTTTTTCCTTGTATAACTTGGCATTTTCATAAGAAAATAATCTCAGCTCATCCAGTTCAGAAAGCTGCAGCATTCATGTCCATGTTGAGATGCTGCAGCGCCCAGTATGCTTTGTGCTCTAGCTCAACGGGTAAGTGACAAGCTTTCCCAAAAACTAGTCTATAAGGAGACATACCTATTGAAGTCTTGAAAGCTGTCCTGTAGGCCCATAGAGCGTCATCTAACCTTCTTGACCAATCTTTTCGGTTTGGGTTAACCACCTTCTCAAGGATACCTTTGATGATTCGGTTGGACAATTCAACTTGCCCATTTGTTTGAGGATGGTATGGCAAGGCAACCCGGTGATGAACATGGTACTTGGCTAGTAAGGCTCCTAGCCATTTGTTGACAAAATGAGAACCCTCATCACTGATGATTGCTCTAGGTGTTCCAAAACGTGAGAAAATATTCTTTCGAAGGAAATTGATCACCACTTTGGAATCATTAGTGGGGAATGCTGCAGCTTCCACCCACTTAGACACATAATCTACTGCCATTAAAATGTATGAATTCCCAAAAGAAGGTGGGAAAGGTCCCATAAAATCAATACCCCATACATCAAAAAGTTCCACTTCCAAAATGTTTGTGAGAGGCATTTCGTTTCTTCTTGAGATGTTACCCACTCGTTGGCAGCGATCACACCTTGCCACAAACTCATAACAATCTTTAAATAATGAAGGCCAAAAGAAACCAGATTGTAGTACCTTTGCTGCAGTTCTTGACCCTCCAAAATGTCCTCCACATGGTGAGTTGTGACATTGAAAAATGATGTCCTCAATTTCATCATCGTTTACACATCTCCGAATCACTTGGTCTTTGCATTGCTTGAACAAAAAGGGTTCCTCCCAAAAATAACTTTTGACATCATGGAGAAACTTCTTCCTTTCATGGTATGAAAAATCTGGCGGCATTGCACCACTGGCCAGAAAGTTGGCATAATCTGCATACCACGGCAGTTTCATGTCTTCTGAAATTTCCAGCAGCTGTTCATGGAAAATGTTCATTAATTGGGATTTGACATCCCCCTTGTTGCTCCAATCGAGACAAATGATCAGCCACTTGGTTTTCCACTCCCTTTTTGTCCTTGATTTCCACATCGAATTCTTGTAGGAGTAGAATCCATCTAATAAGCCTTGGTTTTGAGTCCTTCTTTGCAAGTAGGTATTTGATGGCAGAATGATCGGTGTAGACTATGACTTTTGTGCCCACCAAATAGGACCTGAATTTATCAAAGGCAAACACAACAGCAAGTAACTCTTTTTCAGTAACAGTGTAATTTACCTGAGCCTCCGTGAGTGTCTTGCTGGCATAATAGATGGAATGAAAAAAATTTTATGCCGCTGCCCCAAAAAGCACCTACTGCATAGTCACTTGCATCACACATTAGCTCAAATGGTAAATTCCAGTCAGGTGCTATGATAACGGGGGCTGAAATAAGCTTTTGTTTGATTTCCTCAAATGCTGCGGCACAGGCTGCATCAAAAGAAAACACATTATCTTTTTCTAATAATTGACATAAAGGCTTAGATACCTTAGAAAAGTCCTTGATGAATCTCCGGTAGAAGCCCGCATGTCCCAAGAAGCTTCGAATGTGTTTCACGGTTGTTGGGGTTGGTAGCTTTTCAATCACTTCTATCTTTGCTCGGTCTACTTCAAGACCTTTCTTTGAAATCCTGTGACCCAACACAATTCCTTCTCTAACCATAAAGTGACACTTCTCCCAATTGAGGACTAAATTGGTTTCCTCACAACGTTTAAGTACTTTGGCCAAATTTTCTAAACAATTATCAAAAGAATCCCCAAATATGGAAAAGTCATCCATAAACACTTCTAAATACTGCTCTATCATATCAGTGAAAATGGCCATCATGCAGCGCTGGAATGTTGCTGGAGCATTGCAAAGTCCGAATGGCATTCTTCTGAATGCAAATGTGCCGTAGGGACAAGTGAAGGTTGTTTGTCTTGGTCTCCCGGTGACACAGCAATTTGGTTGTACCCTGAATAACCATCCAGAAAACAATAATACTCATGTCCAGCTAACCTGTCCAACATTTGGTCAATGAAAGGCAATGGAAAGTGGTCCTTCCTCGTGGCTTTGTTGAGTCTCCTATAATCAATGCATATGCGCCATCCCGTGACTGTTCTTGTAGGAATCAATTCGTTGTCTTCATTTGTTACCACAGTGATTCCTCCTTTCTTGGGCACACATTGAATAGGACTTACCCAAGAACTGTCAGAGATGGGGTAGATGATTCCAAAATCCAGCCACTTGATGATTTGTTCCTTCACCACTTCCTTCATAATTGGATTCAATCTTCGCTGCCCTTCTATGGAATTTTTGGAAGCTTCTTCCAAACTGATTTTGTGCATGCATAAGGTTGGACTTATGCCTTTAATGTCAGCTAAGGTCCAGCCCATAGCTCTCTTGTGTTGCCTTAGTACTCCAAGCAATTTCTCCTCTTGTGCAGCATCAAGGAAGGCTGAAATGATCACGGGCAGTGTTGAATCTGCCCCTAAGAACCCGTACTTCAAATGCGCGGCAATTGCTTCAATTCCAGCTGTGGTGGTTCTTCAACTGAAGGTTTTGTTATCTTTAAATCTCTAGAAGACAGCTCCAAGGATTCATATTGAGCTCGAAATCTGAACCTTTGGGGGCTTCCTTCTACCCAAGCTGAATGTGCTTTGGTCTCCATATTGCCATCCTCATGCAAACTTTCCTCCATTAATGCATCCGTTACATCCTCACCTTGCTCTTCATCTTTTTCTTCCCAAGAATCACGGGTGGAAATCTGAAAACACTCCTCACCTTCATCATGGAATTTCATGGCTTTGAATACGTTGAATGTGACTTTTTCGTTCTGAAATCTCATGGTTAGCTCCCCTTTCTGCACATCAATAAGAGTCCTTCCTGTAGCTAGGAAAGGTCTTCCTAAAATAATGGGAACTTCCCTGTCTGCTTCATAATCAAGAACAATAAAGTCAGCTGGAAAAATAAACTTATCCACTCTTACCAGGACATCCTCAATTTTCCCATCGGGGTGAGCTAGAGACCTATCCGCCAATTGCAATGTTACCGTCGTAGGTCTTACCTTTCCTATGCCCAACTGTTTGAAAACTGACATAGGCATCAAGTTGATGCTAGCACCAAGATCACACAAGGCCATACCACAATAGGATTCTCCAATAGAACAAGGAATATTGAAACTCCTCGGATCTTTCATTTCAGGGGGCAATTTATCCTGCAAAAAGAAACTACATTTTTTGGTTAGTGCAACAATTTCATATTCTCCCAACTTTCTCTTCTTTGTAAGGATATCCTTCATAAATTTGGCGTAGTTGGGCATTTGTTCGATTGCTTCTACCAATGGAATGTTGATGTGCAGCTGCTTTAAAATGTCCAAGAACTTCTTGAACTGCTCATCTAGTTTCTTTTTGGCAAACCTCTGTGGAAAAGGCATGTGTGGTTGTACTGGTTTGCTCTCTGGAATTTTGCATTGCTGCAGCATTAGAGATGCTATAGCATTCGGTTGTTCTGGAATGCTGTTTTGCTGCAGCATTTGGGTCCCATGAAATTTTTTTTTTCAACTACTGGAATTTCTGCATTCTGTCTGGACTCACTGGTCTTCTCATCTTCTCCAGACTTCATTTTTAGCTCGTCCAGTATTCTGCCACTTCGTAGTGTTACCGCTTTGCAATGTTCATTTCTTCTCTCCTTGGATTTTCTGTATCGCTCGGAAGTGATCCTTGTGGCCTGCTCCTCATCTCTTGGGCTAGCTGCCCCACTTGGTTTTCCAAGTTACGAACAGTAGATGATAGTCCTTGCATGGTTGTTTCTGTTCTTGCCATAAAATCTCTCATCATGTTTTCTAAAGCGTTTGAAGGTGGTGGTTGTTGTAGAAGTCTTAGGGAATACGGGAACAATTTCAGCATCTACACTTCATATGCTATCCCGTTTTCAACATTTGAAACATCACTGGTTTCAGCTCGAACTGGGCTGCAGTCATCTCTGGTCTTCCAATGCTTGGATTCAATTCATTAAACATAGGGACAACATACTGTCAGATAGCATGGTCCCCATCATCTGCCATTACTACAGGATTGTAGACTGGTTCAACTTGGTAACTCATTGTTCTGCCATGACCGCCTTATTTGTAGTTTGCTTCTTCTTTCTTAACGATTTAGTTGTTCTCTCAATTTCTGGATCTAGTGGCAGCAATGTAGATTGAGAGTCCTTTCGCGTTTTACTCATGCAAAAATCAGCACACGTTAAGAAATATATGATATACACAAGCTGAAAATTTGACAAATAATTCAGATCAATAAACTCACAAAAAACAGTTCAGCCCATGCATAATTAATTCGTACCTCATACAATCATCTAAATAATCTCATAAGCTCAAGAATGAGTATAAAAACAAACTGAAAATTAAAAGTAACCAAATGCAAACAATCAATATTTACAATCAAATTGACTCCAAAGTCCCCGGCAACGGCGCCAAAAACTTGTTGCGTTGTGTGCGTGTGTCACAATTTGTAAAGATAAAGAAAATAGAATAAATCAACGCAATCTTAACAAGTGCAAGTATACACCGGTCAACAAGTAATATATGTACCTAAGTACAAGATTATCGATCCCACAGGGACTATGTATGCCAATTACAAATGCAAATACGATTGTACAAATGGTTAAAAGAATAAAAGAATAAAGAATGATGAATCATGAATGGAGAGTGGTCTAATGCTACGGCATTTCTACTCCTAACTACAGTTAACAGTTAAAAGTCTACTGCTAAGCTACTACTGCAGCAACTGAAATGATGCAGCAATAGAAATGCTACAGCAACCGAAATGCTGCAGCAACAGAAATGCTGCAGCAATTCTACCTAACTAAAATTACAGTTAAAAGTCAGCCTACTGGAAATTACCACAAGAGTACTGCAGGTAATACAATGCTGCGACATTTACGCCAAAAATGTAAGTACAAGCCAAAGATGAATCTAAGTATACAAAGCATGCTTTTAGTTCCATATCAATGCTATAGCATGTCTGGTTTCACCCAAACTACTTGATCTACTAGTCTAGATCCCCGATAACATACCGTGGACCTAGCGCAACGCTAGGCAGTGAATGTACCGCTGTTCACGCAGTTTTCAATCCACTGCCATATGATTACAGCTGTTCACGCAGTTCTCAATTATAGCGCCACATAATTCTAATGCAATTACACGAATAAACCAAGCATTACCCCATACAAGCATTAAACATAAAAACAGCAAGTAATGCTGCATCATACTTATCATCATAGTCAAAACAGTGTATTCAACATGCTCATACTTAACTACACCACAACATCGTCAGGTTAAAGATATATATTATGCTGAAACGAATCATGGAAAACAAGAATCAACGTAATAGGAAAGATAGTCCCTAGGTCCGTAGTGACACCAATCAACGGAGTCAAGCCTAAGACAGAAAACAAATCACTCCCAAAACATTTTTAATTAACCCTTGAACCAAGAATCATGAAAGACAAGGACTAAAGTAATAGGAAAAACAGTCCCTAGGTCCTTAGTGACACCAATCAACGGAGTCAAGCCTAAGACGGAAAACATATTACTCCCAAAACATTTTTAATCAATCCTTGAATACATGTAAACATTCTCATATTACAAAGAACATTTGATTACAAAACAGTAGTAACTTGAAGAAATGGAGAGAGGATTACTCTGGATCGGAGATCACCCTACTGCCCAAATCGGTTTAATCAACGTACTGCTGCCCTTCGTTTCCTCTGCTTGATGCTGCTGCATTTCTACTGCTCAGCTGATGAATGTTGCAGCAAGTCACCCTGCTCACTCTTGGGTTCTTCCCTCTCAAGAGTTAGTCTAAAAAACTAAGAAAAAACTATCCTATTCTCAAATGGCCAAAAGCCAAAACTGAACTACTCTCTCCCGTGCCCACTGTCCATAATTCTCTTATTTTTCTTCCCAAAGATTCCAGCAAAATAAAAAATTAATTTTGCAGCTGCCTTCTGGAATTTTTCCACCGAATGCTGCCCCTTTTCCCCACCTACTCTCACAAAACCAGCCAGCAATTGAGAGTTGTCATCATGTGAATATATATACATACATATATATATATACCCACTAGGAAATATGCTTCTTCTTTTTTGTATAATGCAGCTGCCACTGCACCTTTTTTTCCTGAAAATCTGCTAGAAAATTGAGAGGAATCTCATCATATGTATGTATATATATGTATATATATATATATATATATTGTTGGACAATAACTATCTTCTATCTTTTTGTCTACCTTGCCAACTTGTACTCCCACAAATATATATATATATATACATATAACAAAGATTTCAACATGTGTACCTTATATATATATATGTATGTATATATATGTGTATAATGGATGGGACCAAAGAAATGAATACATAAGACCGAAAGTGTGCATCTTTAAATATGCCCAGCTGGATTTTTAAATGACAAATGGTGTGGGGTGTGTAATATATATATATATATATATATATATATATATACATATAGATACGTATAGATACATATGTAGAGATGCAAATTTTCCACACATTCTTCACTTTCCTCTCGGTCACTTTTATCCAACAATGTCAACCATCCACATTCCCTTTTTACCCTTGTCACAATAAGTCAATTCAAATAAATTCTCAAATAACAAATAATACAACTTATCCACATGTTGAGAAATTTATTCAATTAAATTGACTTTTAACCATAAATCCACATTTTTAGGTAAAAAGAGAGAAAATATCAAATCAACACATTTTTATTCCATTTTCCAAATAAAGTCAATTAATTCCCGAATAAAATGTGGTAAATTAGATGTGAATAACTCTATTATTCTAGAGTTATCACTAGGTAGTGGCCTATTCATTTGATGAATGGCTCGAGCCCCACGGACTGCTTCCTCGAATCATTTGTAAGATTTCTCACAATCATAGCAACGTGTCCAGGAGGAACGTGTCTAGGAATGAGATTTCTTGGGATTTGTGTGCCTTCCTGCCAATGTTAGTAAAGGTATTGCATGCAAGTCTCGAATGGAAGAAAAGATACCTGAAGTTTTGGCGAAGCTGTGGTGGTAGGGGGCTCCAGTTGTGTAGATCTGGGCCCAAGTATTTGAGACTTCCTAGGGGAAGTTTCTCACAGCTGATTGGTATGCAGGGAATGTAAGCTCCTCCATTGCTATGCTCCCGACACAATGCCAAATTCTCTATATCTGTCGACCGTTCGTTACCTCTTGGTAGATCACTTGCTTGCATTGGTCTGGCTTTAATTGTCGCCAGTATCTCCTCTGTTGATTCTGTGGGTGTGGGTTTTGCTGTGGTGGTGTCTTCTGAAAGTTTCCAGCTTCTGAATTATTCCTCAGCTAAATCCCGTATGATTCCTCTAGCTGGGATTGTATGCGTCTCCCATTGGAGCAGCATTCTGCAGTAACCTACTCCTACCTCTTTTGGAATGGTCAGTCATTCCCATAGCAATCCCTGCTAAAGTGTGGTACTTAGCAGCCTTCACAGATTTGATACACAAGCTGAACATTTCTTCCTAAGACATCGGCACTCTGAATCTGGAAAACAACTAGAATCTGCACATGACTTTAACATCATTAGTAGGTAATGCCTGTGGTTCAGGCCATTTTGAAAAATGTTCCACGACTACTATGATGTAATTATTTTCAAAGGAAGAAAGAGAAAAGGTTTCGAAATACCTCTAATATCAACGGTTGCAACATTCTGTGTACGTCGCTGGGGTAGATGATCTCTGGAAGATGTGTTACCTGTTATTTGGCAAGCATCGCAGGACTGTATCAGAGATACAAAAGTCCTTGAATATTGTGGGTCAACAAGATCCTGCTTTCAACACTTTCCGGACAGTGTTGATAGCAGTCAATTGGTCTCCTATAGATCCTTGATGACAATGCTCCAAAATTTTGTGGCCTTCCTCTTTCGAGACACGTCATCTGATCAACTGATCTGCCAAAAATTTGAAATAGAAAAGAAACTGCCCAGTAGTAATATTTCAAATCAGCAAAGAATTTCTTCTTTTGCTGATAAGTCATATCACTTGGAACTTATTCAGTGACTAGATAATTTGAAATAAACCACAGATGAGAATTATTATACAGAGCAAACAATGCAAATAAGTTTTCATCCAAGAATTTATCAGTATTACACTAGCCTCTAACTCGGGGTTTTCTAATCTAGACAAATGGTTTGCTTTCTAGATTTTCAACCCTTTTTCTTATCTCTTCCTTCTATATCAAATTCAAGTAACAATAAAACTTAACTTAATCAAGTATGGTTCAACATTAGTTTTATTGAACACATATATCTTGGAGTGATCAGTGTCACCTATTGTTTTTAGACAAGACTAGATAAGATCGGAATCTATCATGCATGAACTTTCTTATCATGTTTCTGTCCTAAAACAATTCGTACTACATCATTACATCACATATTATTCAAAAAGTAGATTTCAATCATGTGATGCCATAATGGGTGCAGTAATTCCTTTTAGTTTAAACAATCTCATGCATTTATCATCAAACAAAAGGAACATCCTTTCTCATTAGAATACTCAGAGGTTTGTCTATCAAAGAAAATTTTATTTCATGATTCTGTCTAATAGACTAAGCATGACCTAAGAAAATTCCACAATGATATTTCTTCCAGATTAGAACCTGAGCCAGAAATTGACAACTCAGAAGAAAATACATTTTATCCTCATTTACATTTTTATTTCTTCAAAATTAAATAAAGGAAGAAAAACACGAAAAAGAGCAACTAAGAAAACAACTAAAAAAAACAAGAGATAGGGAAAAGAACAACTTACCATTGAGCAAGAAAAATACATTCTTTTCGGTTTTTAAATTTTAAAAATTTTTTTCTTTTAATATTTCGAAAGCGATTAAATTCCCTCAATATGGTTTTAGAGTAATTTTCTAAAATTTGATTATCCTAAATGTCTTAATTCCAGATAACATCTAAAATTAATTAGTTATGATAACCCTATATTTCGGAAATTGATTGTCTAACTGGTATAAGACAAGTGTTGGGTCTAAAGTCTAGGTTACTACCGTTACCTATCATAAGCCTCTAGAATTTTGATCAGGAATCCTAAATTCATTATGATAGTTCCCCGGCAACGGTGCCAAAAATCTGATGCGATTCCGGTTGACGTGCTAAATAGGTGTTATTTTACCCTATGTTGATAAGAACACGCACCCTATCTCTCTCTTAGGATCTCCTAACGAAATCCCGGTATTCTATTAATACCAAAAATGAACCTATCTATCGAAGCCTAAGATCTGAGACTATTTCTCAGAAACTAAGAAAACGAAACACTAAAGAAAGAAAGAAAACTGAAATTGAAACCCGAGTCTCTCAGTGACTTGTGTACTCGAGAATTGTACACTGGAAGTCTCTGAATGACTCAGATCAAGTGGAGAGGGATGATTTCAACTGCTGGAGGCCTGGGGTATTTATAGCAGCTTCCCAGGGTGATTTTTCATCAAAAATTCGATGTGGGACTGGTTCTGGGGGTTTGGGACGCCCGTCCCGGATTGGGACGCCCGTCTTGATCTGTTGACCAGGTCGGGACGCCCGTCTCGAGTCCTGTACGCCCGTCCTGGCGGTTTGACTGGGTCAGGACGCCCGTCCTGACCCTTTGACCAAGTCAACATTTCCAAAAATTGCGTTTTTGCCCCAAAATTTGCTGTTTTCGTCTACTTTTCACCTAACACTTCCAAAATCATAAAAACTGTGAAATGAGTAAATAACAATCAATTAAGATCGATTTCCTATCAATTTCATCCTAAATCATACATAAAAACATGCTAAAAAAGGTATATGATTTTCGTGTATCACCCACAATATTCAAAGATGCTACATCTCATGTAAGGTCCTGTGATGCCTGTCAAAGGGCAGGGAACGTATCTTCTCGAGACGGTCTGCCCCAACAGGTAATCCAAAGTGTCAAAATATTCAAGATATGGGGTTATAGACTTTATGGGTCCGTTTCCTTCTTCCTATGGAAAAAAATACATCATAGTAGTTGTAGAATATTTTTCCAAATGGCCTGAGGCATAGGCATTACCTACTAATGATGCTAGAGTCGTGTGCAGATTTCTTAGACAATTATTTTCTAGATTCGGATGTCCTAAAGCTCTCATCAGTGACAGGGGTACACACTTCTGCAACTCACAATTGTAGAAAGTAGTTCAACAATATGGAGTTCAGCATCGCTTTTCCATAGCATACCACCCACAAACTAATGGACAGGTTGAGGTTACCAATAGAGGAATCAAATGAATATTAGAAAAAACTGTAGGTGTTAACAGTAAGGATTGGGCTATAAAACTTGATGATGCCTTATGGGCCTTCCGTACGATATATAGAACTTCTACATGATTTTCACCATATATATTGGTTTATGGAAAAGCATGTCATTTACCTATAGAACTTGAACATAAAGCATACTGGGCAGTACAAAAATGTAATCTAGATAATACCTTAACTAAGGAAAACTGGACTTTACAACTCAATGAATTGGATGAATGGAGGCTCAAAGCCTATGAAAATTCACAGCAATTCAAAATGACAAGTAAACTTCGGCATGATAGGCGACTTAGATCCCAAAACAATTTTGAACTGGGAGATAAAGTACTGTTATATAATTCACATTTGAAGTTGTTTCTAGGAAAGTTGCCAAGCTATTGGTCAGGTTCGTTCACTATCACAGAGGTGTCGCCCTTTGGCACATGTGTCATAATAGATTCAGACGACACTATTTAGAACGGACAACGATTGAAACTCTACAAAGAGCCATTCGATCAGTCCGAGCAGACGGTAATATTTTCCGAATAAGGGAGTTATTCTTTCTCTTTGTTCTTTCCTTTTAATTGTTTTCTTGTTATTTTTGTTTTATTTTCCGTACTTTTTATTATTTTTCTATTAATTTTCAAATAAGTGTGGGGTGATCGGATATGCATGAACACTGAGGACAGTGTTAATCTTAAGCGTGGGGTAGTAGTGCACAGTGCACTATAGTAAAAATTTGCATGTTTTTCCATACTTTTCATTGAAATTGCATCCTTCCAAAAAAATTTCAAAATTTTTCACTCTTTCAAACTTCAAAATCAGTATTGATTGATTGAAGAACTGCTTATGTCTGTGATATATGTTCAGTAAAGTGTTAGGACAATTAGGAAACAATTTGATGACTTTATTGAATTCATCACTTAGAAGTAGGGAATTCCTGATATTATTGAGCACAACTTAGAAAAATCAACTTAATATCTTTTCAAAACTAAAATTGAATAATATTAGACCAGTCGAGAATGTGTTAGCAACTTGAATGACTAGATGATATTCTGAGCTGAAAGTGAAAAAACTTCAAATTAAAAAGGGGTAGTTTTGCAAGCGTCCTTTCCTACTTGAGCATCCCTTCTAAAGGGAATTTAATGCCTGATGCCCTAAGGTCGTGTAGATCTGGGAGTCATCGGAGTGGGGCTCGATACCTGGGTAGTCAAAGTTGATGAATGAAAGCAAACACAAAAATACCCTGGAAAATCAATTCGAAAATACACCTAGTGTATTCTTTTATTGAAAATCGTACTAGAAAGCATTGACACCAAAGCTCAGAATCCTGAAGGTCATTTGTTTTGCTATGATATTCGAAGATTGATCGACTATTATTTGGTAAAGGTTTAGATAAGCTTATTTTGAGTTGACAATCTAGTCTAGACCAGTTCACACACTACACATCAGGAAAACCTTGTGACTAAGCGTATAGTTCAATCAGGTTATTCAACTATTTCATCTACATGGTCATGACACCCTTACCAAACATTTGAGACCTTTACATAGCAACTCGAATAGTCATGTCTGTTTTCTCAATCATCTGACTCAATGAGAAATTTTGCTAAAAGCATTGCTAAAACCTTTATGTGATTGCACCTATGATTTAGCTTTTAGCAATTTCATATAAGTTTTGCTTGAGGACAAGCAAAAAGCTAAGTGTGGGGTTATAAGATATGCACAAATCATATCACTTTTTTAGCATGTTTTTAGGCACAAATTAGGGCAAAATTGGAACCAAATCGATCTTAATTTATTGATATTAACACATTTTTGCAGAATTTGTGGTTTTGGAAGTTTCAGGTGAAATGTGCAAGAAAATAGCAATTATGGGGGCAAAAATGCAATTTTTGGAACTTCTGAGTTCTGGACGAACGTCCCAAGCTCGAGACGGGTATCCTGACCCGGTCAAAGCACCAGGACGTGCATCCCGAGCAGCAGATACAAGTCCCACATCGAGAAATGAAGAGAAATTCCCTCATTTCCCCTACTATAAATACCCTAGGCCTTCCTCAGTTGAAATCATCCCTCAGCACTCAATCTGAGTCATTTAGCAGCTTCGAGTGCATTCCTAATCACTCGATCTGAGTCATTCAGTGGCTCAAGTGTATCTTTCTACACTCACAGGAGTAGATAGCAGTATAAAAGTATCTCATTTTCTTTGCTTCCTGATTGTTTATCTTAGGTTCTTAGAATTCGATTAGATAGGGCTCGTTTTTTATATTCACAGAATACTTGGGATTTTGTTAGGAGATCCTAAGAGGGCATTAGGTGAGTGAAGAGCTAGTCAACAGGGCATTACTTAAGCCCAGGATGTAAGGTAAAGTAATCGCTACTAGTCTAAGGAAGTGTTCTCCGAAGGTTCTACTGATCAGAGTCATGTCAAGTAATCTAGGATATACAAGTAGTCGCTCCGCCGGCGAACCTGATAAAGGGTGAATACTTTATGGTGGTGGTTCCCTAGATTAACTCTGTATATTCTGTGTTGTGTTTGTCTAAACACTTATTTGAATATCAAACTATGATTGATTTTTTATATATGCTTTGCATGTTGAATTTAGAATCATTTTTCCACAAACTTCACCAGCTAAACATACATTATGACTGATTATCTGCTTGCTCTTTTAAACTAAATGAATGGTTATAGACAATTCCTAACCATGGTCTAATCATAACCTGTTTAGTTTAACATGCCTTAATTTAGGATAAAAAGCATTAATAAGGTCTGCCATATTAGGTGAAATAACTTATAGATCACCATATTTATTAGAGTAGTCTAATGAGGCCGAGTTTGTTCTCTATGCCAAAATTAGGGTGAGTGGCATGAATTCTTGAGTGACACAGGTTTTCATGGATACCTTTAACTTGAACCATGAGTAGGGAAATCATTAAGGTAGGGTGGTTTATCAGGTAACTCAAATGTGGTACACAGGCAAGATACAATACATAATTGCATCCTAGACCAAGATATATCTAAAATACTCGAAGATAGGTCAATCAATATGTATAAACAATACAACATACACAGAACTCATGTCTATTTGATACTCTTGCATGCTAATTACTTATCTGGTATGTGAGGATGGGATCACAACTTCATCAAAATTATTGATGAAAGATTGGTTAATTGCATGAATAAATGAATGTTTGGGTTAAAGGATAGTTGCTACTTGTTGCGTTGTGTGCGTGTGTCACAATTTGTAAAGATAAGGAAATGAAGTAGATCAGCGCAATCTTAACAAGTGCAAGTATACACTGGTCAACAAGTAATATATGTACCTAAGTACAAGATTATCGATCTCACAGGGACTAAGTGTGCCAATTACAAATGCAAATACGATTGTACAATGGGTTATCAAAAGAATAAAAGAATAAAGAATGATGAATAATGAATAGAGATTGGTCTAATGCTACGGCAATGCTACTGCTACGGTAAAGCTAAACTAACAGTTAAGGGCCAGCCTACTAGAAATAACCACAAGAGTACTGCAGGTAATACAATGCTGCAGCATTCACGTCCAAAATGTAAATACAAACCATAGATGAATCTGAACATACAGAACATGCTTTCACTTTCCAGATTAATGCTACAACGATCTGGTGCTACCCAGATTACTTGATCTACTAGTCTAGATCCCCGATATCATCGTCTCATGGAGTATGAAGTACCGCTGACCTAGAACAACACTAGTCAGTGGATTTGGTCATGTCCCCTGCAATGTTGAGTGCACGGTCATGCGTCTCAATCTAGTGCCACATAATGTTCTTGTCCACTAGCTCCCTTTCGGTTAGAAAGCCAGATACTAGTTCGGTACATAACTTGGACAGTCGTAACCGCAAGTTATGCTAAATCTATTTAAGTAATTACATGACTAAACCAAGCATGCCCCATACAAGCATTAAACATAAAAACAGAAAACAATGCTACATCATATTCATCATCGTATTCCAAACAGTGTAATCGACATGTTCATACTTAACTATGCCACAACATCTTCAGGTTACAAATATGCATTCAGTACTGAGAATAAAAAAATCCAGGAATTGAAGTAATGTAATAAAATGCTCCTATGGTCATAGTGAATAATTCTATTACTAAACAGTTTAATTAATCCATAAATTCACCTTCAACTCATACCCAATATTTAAGTAAGAGTTTATACAAGACAATGAACAATAATGAAGAAATGGGCAGAGAATTACTCGGGTCTGAGATCACGCTACTGCCCAGATCAATTTAATCACGATTGCCCAATGTTATTCTCCTCTGACTGATGTCACGACGTCTTTTTACCCAGCTGATGAATACTCAGCAAGTCACCCTGCTTCCTCTCGGGTTTTCCCCTACATAATTAATCTATACTATAAAGAATGCTAAAAACTCTACTGCCGAATTTCTACTGTGCTATCTAAGAGTAAATAAAAACTAATCTCCTCTCCAAAAGTCTAAAAGTCTAATCCCTTCTTCTCACGGTTATATATAGTGTTTCTTCTTGCTCCTGAGATTCAGCCTCAATCTGCCATCTGTCCATATTTCTGGAATTTTCTTATAATATTCAGCAAATAAAATTAATAATCCAAAAATTAATTACAGCTGCCTTATGATTTCTTTGTCTTTTTCCTCCATGCTGCAGGATTCTCTTCGGGTTTCAAGCTACAGCTACCACGTAATTAATTAATTAAAACATAATAATTTCTGAAAATAACTGAATAATAAATCGGTAATCTCATTCCCTTTTTACCCTTGTTACAAGAAATCAATTCAAATGAAATCCCCAAATAATAATAAATGCAACTCGTAACAAACATTTGGAAATTAATTAAATTAAATTGACTTATTGACATTAAAACCACATTTTTCGTAAAAAGGGAAAGAATATTGATAACTCTAAAATAATAGAGTTATTCACATCCAATTTGCCACGTTTTATTTGGGAATTAACTGAATTTATTTGGAAAATGGAATGAAAATGTGTTGATTTGATATTTTCTCTCTTTTTACCTAAAAATGTGGATTTATTGTTAAAAGTCAATTTAACTGAATTACTTTCTCAAAATGTGGACGAGCTGGATTTATTTATTATTATTTGGGAATTAATTTGAATTGATTTATTGTGACAAGGGTAAAAAGAGAATAAAAATTCAGTTGTATTTCTTTATAGTTTGTTTTATTTGAAACATGGCAGAAAAAAATACAAGAAAATTCAGAAAGCATTTGCAATTCTGCTGCTGATCCTGCGGCAGTCAGAAGAAAAAGACAAAAACTCAGCAAAAGATCCTGCGGCAGTCAGAAGAAAAAGACAAAAATTCTGTAAAAGATCCTACAACAGCAGAGGAAAAATACAAAAACTTCAGAAAGTAGCTGGAATTCGGCTGAAGATGCTGCAGCAAACAGAGGAAGAAGGCAACAACTACAGAAGGCAGCTGGAATTTATTCAGTTATTTGCTGGAATTTTTGGAGAAAATTCTAGAATTATGGACAAATGGCAGCTTGATAATGGCTCTCGGTACACAAAGAGGCTCTATATATATGAGAAAAACCGAGAGGATTGAGGTTGTTAATTAGTTGGCTTTTGGTCATTTTTATAGAGAGATTGGTTTTCTTAGTTTTCTTAGGTAGTTTAGTAGTGTTTCGATAGGATAGTTTAGCTTTTCTTCTTAGTTTTAGACTGCCTTTTAGGAGGGAAAAACCCGAGCGTGAGCAGGGTGACTTGCTGAAGTGTTCATAAGCTGTGCAGTAAAGACGCTACAGCATCAAGCAGAGGGAACGAAGGGCAGCAGTACGTTGATTAAACTTGATTTGGGAAGTAGGGTGATCTCCGATCCAGAGTAATCCTCTCTCCATTTCTTCAATTTGGTACTGTTTTGTAATTAAATGTTCTTTGTAATATGAGAATATTTACATGGGTTCAAGGATTGATTAAAAATGTTTTAGGATTGATATGTTTTTCGTCTTGGGATTGACTCCGTCTTGGGATTGACTGGTGTCACTATGGACCTAGGGACTGTTTTTCCTATTACGTTGATCCTTGTCTTTCATGATTCGTTCCAGCAAAATATATATGTTTAACCTGAAGATGCTGTGGCGTAGTTAAGTATGAACATGTTGAGTAAACTGTTTTGATTATGATGACGAGTATGTTGTAGCATTGCTTTCTGTTTTTATGTTTGATGCTTGTATGGGGCATGCTTGGTTTATTCATGTAATTACATTAAACTGATTTAACATCACTTGCGGTTACGATTGTCCAATGTATGAATCGAGCTAGTGTCTGGCCTTCTAGCGGAGGGGAGCTAGTGGACGTGATAATTATGTGGCACTAGATTGAGACTGCGGAAGCAGTAAGACACGGAAGTGCACTCATTATTGCAGTGGAAATGACCAAATTCACTGACTAGTGTTGGTTTAGGTCAACGGTACTTCGTACTCCATGAGACGATGTTATCAAGGATCTAAACTAATAGATCAAGTAGTATGGGTGGAACCAGACATGCTGTAGCATTGATATAGAAACTGAAAGCATGCTTGTATACTTAGATTCATCTATGGTTTGTACTTACATTTTGGGCGTGAATGCCGCAACATTGTATTACCTGCAGTACTCTTGTGGTTATTCCTAGTAGGCTAACCCTTAACTGTTAGCTTAGTTAGGAGTAGGATTGCCGTAGCATTAAACCAATCTCCATCCATTATTCCTCATTCTTTATTCTTTTATTCTTCATGATTCATTATTCTTTATTCTTTTATTCTTTTAACATTTTGTACAATCTTATTTGCATTTGTATTGGCATACTTAGTCCCTGTGGGATCGATAATCTTGTACTTAGGTACATATATTACTTGTTGACCGGTGTATACTTGCACTTGTTAAGATTGCGTTGATTTATTCTATTTTCTTATCTTTACAAATTGTGACACACGCACACAACGCAACAAGTTTTTGGCGCCGTTGCTGGGGACTTTGGAGTCAATTGATTGTAAATATTGATTGTTTGCATTTGGTTACTTTTATTTTTCAGTTGATTTTTATACTCATTCCTGAGCTTATGAGATTATTGAAATGAATGTATGAGGGACAAATAAATTATGCATGAGCTGAACTGTTTTGTGGATTTATTGATCTGAATTATTTGCTAAATTTCAGCTTGTGTATCATTCATTCCTTAACGTGTGCTGTTTTGCATGAGTAAAACGCGCAAGGGCTCTCAAGCTTCATTGCTGCCACTTGATCCAGAAATTGAGAAAACAGCCAAGGCATTAAAGAAGAAGAAACAGGCCACGGATAAGGCAGTTATGGCAGAACAGCGGGAAATTCAACCTGAACCTGCCCATAATCCAGTGGTAATGGCAGACAATAGGGATCATGCTATTCGGCAGTATGCAATCCCTATGTTTAATGCATTGAAACCAAGTATTGTGCAACCAGAGATTGCCGCAACACAGTTCGAGTTGAAACCAGTGATGTTTCAAATGTTGCAAACAGTAGGACAGTTTGGTGGATCACCTGCTGAAGATCCACACTTGCACCTACGTTTATTTTTGGAGGTAAGTGACTGTTCTAAGATACCAGGGGTGACGGACGATGCTTTGAGGCTGAAATTGTTTCCATATTCTCTGAAAGACAAAGCTAGAGAATGGCTTAATTCTCTACCCTCTGGTAGTGTGACTTCATGGCAGCAGCTTACTGAGAAATTTTTGATGAAATATTTTCCTCCAACGAAAAATGCTAGGTTGAGAAATGAAATCACCTCTTTTCAACAATTAGAAGATGAATCATTGTATGAGGCATGGGAAAGATTCAAAGAGTTGTTAAGGAGATGTCCACATCACGGAATCCCACACTGTATTCAAATGGAAACATTTTTCAACGGGTTAAATGCACACACCAGAATGATAGTTGATGCTTCAGCAAATGGAGCACTTTTGGCAAAGACATACAATGAGGCCTATGAACTAATTGAGAGGATTGCCAACAACAATTATCAATGGCCTACAACAAGGCTGCCAAGCGGAAGAAGAGTGGCTGGAGTGTTGGAGTTAGACCCAATAACTTCGCTTTTAGCCCAAGTATCATCCATGTCTAATATGCTGAAGACACTGAGTATGCAGCAGCATAGCGGGTAGACGGCTGAGCAACCAAACCAGTCTAATGTAAGCCAGGTACAGAACATGTGCTGTGTTTATTGTGGAGAGGGGCATCTATTTGAGGATTGTGTTCACAATCCCGCAGCAATCTGCTACATGGGGAATCAAAACAGGGGTAATGGTCTTCAATCAAATACTTACAACCCTACTTGGAGGCAGCATCCAAATTTTTCTTGGAGTAATCAAGGGATGCACCCCACTCAAGGTGTGAACCCAAGACCACTGCTCCAGCAGCAACAGCAGTACCCCCAGCAGCAGCAGCAACAACTCCAACACCAACAAAGACCTCTACAACAACAACCACCTTCAAGCACTTTAGAAAACATGATGCGAGACTTCATGGCAAGCACAGAAACAACCATGCAAGGACTATCATCTATTGTTCGTAACTTGGAAACCTAGATGGGGCAATTAGCCCAAGAGATGAGGAGCAGACCACAAGGATCACTTCCGAGCGATACAGAAAATCCAAGAAGCGAAGGAAAAGAACATTGCAAGGCTGTAACATTATGAAGTGGCAGAATACTAGACGAACCAAAAATGAAGTCTAGAGTAACTGAGAAGACCAGTGAGCCCAGCAAGAATGCAGAAATTCCAGTAGCTGAGCTAGAACCAGTGGAGCCAAATGCTGCAGTATCGCCAATGCCGCAGCAAAGCACCATTCCAGAATAGCCGGATGCTGCAGCATCACCAATGCCGCAACAATGCAATATTCCAGAAAGCAAACCAGTACAGCAAAGAATGCCTTTTCCACAGAGGTTTGCCAAAAAGAAACAAGATGAGCAGTTCAAGAAGTTCTTGGACATTTTGAAGCAGCTGCACATCAACATTCCATTAGTACAAGCAATAGAACAAATGCCCAACTATGCAAAATTCATGAAGGATATCCTTACAAAGAAAAGAAAGTTGGGAGAATATGAAATTGTTTCACTAACCAAAGAATGCAGTTTCTTTTTGTAGGATAAGTTGCCCCCTAAAATGAAAGATCCAGGGAGCTTTAATATTCCTTGTTCTATTGGAGACTCATACTGTGGTATGGCCTTATGTGATCTTGGTGCTAGCATAAATTTGATGCCTATGTTAGTTTTTAAGCAATTGGGCATAGGTAAGGTAAGATCTACAACAGTAACACTACAATTGGCGGATAGGTCTATAGCTCCCTCAGATGGAAAGATTGAAGATGTCCTGGTAAGGGTTGATAAATTTATTTTTCCAACTGACTTTATTGTTCTTGATTATGAAGCAGATAAAGAAGTTTCAATTATTTTGGGGAGACCTTTCCTTGCTACGGGAAGGACCCTTATTGATGTTCAAAAAGGAGAACTCACCATGAGGTTTCAAGATGATAAAGTCACGTTCAATGTATTCAAAGCCATGAAATTCCATGATGAAGGTGAGGATTGTTTTCGCATATCCACTGTTGATTCTTTGACAAGTGAAGATGAAGAATGGAGGGACTATGAAGATGATGCATTGGAAAGAGTGTTGATGGAGGAAATGTTGCACTATGGTAATGAAGAAGAAGAAGAATACTCAACATGGTTAGAAGCAAATTCTCATGGTTTCAAGTTTCGTGCACAATTTGAATCCTTGGACTTGTCTTCTCGGGAGATCAAAGTGACAAAACCTTGTGTGGAAGAACCACCTGAACTGGAATTGAAGTCATTGCCGCAGCATTTGAAGTATGGATTTCTGGGAGCGGACTCAACTCTGCCGGTGATTAATTCAGCATTACTGGATGCTGAACAAGAAGAAAAATTACTTGGAGTTCTGAAGCAGCATAAAAGAGCTATGGGCTGGACCATAGCTGACATAAAAGGTATAAGTCCAACCTTATGCATGCATAAAATCATTTTGGAAGAAAATTCCAAAAATTCAATTGAGGGGCAACGAAGATTAAATCCTATTATGAAGGAAGTGGTAAAGGAGAAAATTATCAAGTGGCTGGATTTTGGCATAATCTATCCTATTTCTGACAGTTCTTGGGTAAGTCCTATACGATGTGTGCCCAAGAAAGGGGGAATTACTGTGGTGCAAAATGAAGATAATGAATTGATTCCCACCAGAACTATCACGTGATGGAGGATTTGCATTGACTATAGAAAGCTCAACAAGCCACACGGAAGGACCACTTCCCTCTGCCCTTCATGGACCAAATGTTGGATAGGTTGGCTGGACGTGATTACTACTGTTTTCTGGATGGTTATTCTGGTTACAACCAGATTGCTGTAGCACTAGGGGACCAGGACAAAACTACTTTCACTTGTCCCTATGGTACATTTGCTTTCAGAAGGATGCCATTCGGATTATGCAATGCTCCAGTAACGTTCCAACGCTGTATGATGGCCATTTTCACATATATGGTGGAGCAGTACTTAGAAGTTTTTATGGATGACTTCTCCGTATTTGGGGACTCTTTTGATGAATGTTTAGAGAATTTGGCCAAGGTGCTTAAACGTTGTGAGGACACCAACTTAGTCCTCAACTGGGAAAAGTGTCACTTTATGGTTAGCGAAGGAATTGTGTTGGGACACCGGATTTCGAAGAAAGGTCTTGAAGTGGACCGAGCCAAGATAGAAGTAATTGAAATATTACCAACCCCAACAACTGTGAAACACATTCGAAGCTTCTTGGGACATGCGGGCTTCTATCGACGATTCATTAAAGACTTTTCAAAGGTATCTAAGCCCTTATGTAAATTATTAGAAAAAGATAATGTGTTTTCTTTTGATGCGGCCTGTGCCGCAGCATTTGAGGAGCTTAAACAAAAGCTTATTTCAACCCTCATTATCATAGCACCCGACTGGAGTCTACCATTTGAGCTAATGTGTGATGCTAGTGACTATGCAGTTGGTGCATTTTTGGGGCAGCGGAGGAACAAAATTTTTAATTCCATCTATTACGCCAGCAAGACACTCACGGAGGCTCAGGTAAATTATACTATTAATTAAAAAGAGTTGCTTACTGTTGTTTTTGCCTTTGATAAATTCAGGTCCTATTTGGTGGGCACGAAAGTGATAGTCTACACCGATCATTCTGTCATCAAATATCTACTTGCAAAGAAGGACTCAAAACCAAGGCTCATTAGATGGATTCTACTCCTACAAGAATTTGATGTGGAGATCAAGGACAAGAAGGGAGTGGAAAATCAAGTGGCTGACCATTTGTCTCGATTGGAACAACAAGAGGGATTTCAAATCCCTATTAATGAACATTTTCCTGATGAACAGTTGTTGGAAATTCAAGAAGACACGAAAATGCCATGGTATGCTGATTTTGCTAATTTTCTGGCCAGTGGTGAAATGTCGCCGGATTTCTCATAACAGGAATGAAAGAAGTTTCTCCATGATGTAAAGAGTTATTTTTGGGAGGAACCCTTTTTATTCAAGTAATGCAAAGACCAAGTGATTCGGAGATGTGTAAACGATGATGAAATTGAGGACATCATTTTTCAATGTCACAACTCACCTTGTAGAGGACATTTTGGAGGGTCAAGGACTACAACAAAGGTACTACAATCTGGTTTCTTTTGGCCTTCATTATTTAGAGACTGTTATGAGTTTGTGGCAAGGTGTGATCGCTGCCAAAGGGTAGGAAACATCTCAAGAAGAAAAGAAATGCCTCTCACCAACATTTTGGAAGTTGAACTTTTTGATGTGTGGGGTATTGACTTCATGGGACCTTTCCCCCCTTCTTTTGGAAAGTCATACATTTTGATGGCAGTGGACTACGTTTCAAAGTGGGTGGAAGCCACAACATTCCCCACCAATGATTCCAAGGTTGTGATGAACTTTTTGAGGAAAAACATTTTCACAAGATTTGGAACTCCACGGGCGATTATTAGTGATGAAGGAACTCATTTCGTTAACAGATGGCTACGTGTTATGTTAGCCAAGTATAATGTTCGTCACAAGATTGCCTTACCTTATCACCCTCAAACCAATGGGCAAGTTCAATTATCCAACCGAATCATTAAGGGTATACTTGAGAAGGTGGTAAACCCTAATAGAAAAGATTGGTAAAAAAGGTTAGATGATGCTCTATGGGCTTACCGGACAGCTTTCAAGACTTCAATAGGTATGTCTCCTTATAGACTCGTTTTTGGGAAAGCTTGTCACTTACCCGTTGAGTTAGAACACAAAGCATACTGGGCGCTAAATCATCTCAATCTGGATATGGATGCTGTTGGAAACAAGAGAATGCTGCAGCTTTCAGAACTGGATGAGCTGAGATTATTTTCCTATGAAAATGACAAGTTATACAAGTAGAAAACGAAGAGATGGCATGATAAACACATCCAGCCAAGGAATTTTGAAATTGGACAACAAGTTCTGATTTTTAATTCGAGATTGAGATTATTTCCAGGCAAATTGAAATCGAGATGGACCGGACCATACACAATTGAACAAATATATCCTTATGGAGTGGTCTCGGTTGTGGGCAAAAAGGGGATAAAATTTAAAGTCAACGGGCATAGACTAAAACTCTACCGAGACGGTGACCAAGAGCAAACAGTTGCTTCTTTAGTATTGGTCAATGCTGAAAGATTCAGTGGACCCCACATGATACGCGAAAATCGTATCATCTTTTAGCATGTTTTTATGTATGATTTCGGGTGAAATTGAGGGTAAATTGATCTTAATTATTTGTTATTTACTCAATTTCACTGTTTTTATGATTTTGGAAGTGTCAGGTGAAAAGCAGACGAAAACAGCAAATTTTAGGGCAAAAATGCAATTTTTGGAAATGTTGACTTGGTCAAAGGGTCAGGACGGGCGTCCCGACCTGGTCAACAGCCCAGGACGGGCGTCCCAATCCAGGACGGGAGTCCCGAACCCCCAGATCCAGTCCCACATCAAATGTTTTATGAAAAATCACCCCGGGAAGCTGCTATAAATACCCCAGGCCTCCAGTAGTTGAATTCATTCCTCTCCACTCGATCTGAGTCATTTAGTGGTTTCCAGTGTACACTTCTCCAGTACATAACTCACTCAGAGACTCGGATCTCAGTTTTCTTTCTTATTAGTGTTTTGGTTTAGTTTCTGAGAAATAGTCTCAGATCTTAGGTTTACATAGATAGGTTCGTTTCTGGTATTCATAGAATACCCGTGATTTCGTTAGGAGATCCTAAGAGGGCTCTAGGCGTTCGAAGAGTCTGTCCATAGGGCTGGGCTTAAGCTGGGTATTAAGGTAAAGCCCAGTTAATAGGTTGAGGAAGCGTCCTCCGAAGGTTCTGGCGAGCAGAGTCAGGCCGAGCAATACGACATATACAGCAGTACGCTCCGTAGGCGAGACTACGTAAAGGGTGATTTCTTTATGGCATCAGTCCCCATGTCCCTCTCTTATATGTTGTTATTGTGCTGTTCTAAATATTTATTATGAATACGAGATTATCATTTTTATGAATAGTTGTTTTATATGTTGACGTTGTTATGTTTTTCTGGAAATAGCCACCTGCTTAACATTCACTATGTCTGCATGTCTAATGTGCTCTTTTAAACTAAAGTTAGGGTTATAGACAATTCCTAACCACGGTCTAATCATAACCTGTTTAGTTTAACATGCATCAATTTGGTGTCTGCCATGCTAGATAAAATAACCTGCTGAACACCCTGTTTGTTAGAGTAGTCTAGGGTAAGCCGGGCCGAGTCCGATTATGCCGGCGGCTATGGCAAGCGGTATGATCCCCGAAATGACATAGGGTTTTCATGGATGCCTTCGTCCCGAACCGTGAGTAGGGTCGTCATTAAGGTAGGGTGGTTTATTAGAAACCTCGGATGTGGTACGCCTTTAGACACAGAACATAGTTGCAATTCAGGCTAAGACATGTCTAAAATACTCGAATATAGGTCAATCAACATATAGGAACAGTATAACATAGAATCAGGACTCATCTATAAATCACTTCTAGGATTAATTAGACTTAAACCTAGTGGAGAATGAATCACCCTCTCATCAAAGTATTTGATGAAGATTGCATAACTGGATCATAAGATAGGAGTTAGGATAAAAGGCTAGTTACTACTAAGCTGTTGCCACTTCCCTGGGAGTACGATATTTAACTTAATAAAATCGTAGATACTTTCCAACAGACTAGCTACACGATAGGTACTCTGCCTTAGGTTCTGGTTGATTAAGTGACAATAATTGAATGCTAAGTGACAGTTAGTAAGACTCAGTCCTTAATTACTCATAATCGACATAGGTAAATAAAGCTTATCTTTTAGCATACCAATCGGAACGTCATCAGATTTTTGGCGCCGTTGCCGGGGAAATATCATAATGAATTTAGGATTCCTGATCAAAATTCTAGAGGCTTATGAGAGGTAACGGTAGTAACTTAGACTTTAGACCCAACACTTATGTTATACCAGTTAGACAATCAGTTTCCGAAATATAGGGTTATCATAACTAATTAATTTTAGATGTTATCTGGAATTAAGACACTTAGGATAATCAAATTTTAGAAAATTATTCTAGAACCATATTGAGGGAATTTAATTGCTTTCGAAATAAAAAAAGAAAAAAAAAATTTGTTTAAATTTAAAAATCCGAAAAAATTGTACTTTTTCTTATTTAATGGTAAGTTGTTCTCTTTTCCCTATCTTTCGTGTTTTCTCCTTTTGAATAGTTATTTTGTTTTGTTTTCTCTTTCTTCCAAATTGTTAAAGTTTTCACTTTCCTTGTAACCCCACTAACCAGTTTGCTCAGGCTAAAACGTGTTCTTCTCTGTAGTTGCATGACTCGATCTTCAGAAGCTAACCTTGAAATACCAGTTGAAAATCCTGAACGAATCATTCACACAGCTAATAGGCGAAGAACAGAAATGGCTGCTGAAAGACCTACCCTTGAATCCTACATCCAGCCACAGACTATCCCAGTCTCATCTGCCATCCGAATCCCTAGGAACCCTCGCTATGATCTTAAACCGAATGTGATCCAGCTGATTATAAATCGGGTCCAGTTTGGAGGAACTGCAGCCAAGAATCCGCTGGAACACCTATCTGATTTCTCTTCTCTCTACGAAGGCCTCAAGGGAGATCATACTGCAGAAGTAACTAAACTCAACCTTTTTCCCTACTCACTGAGGGACAGAGCTAAGAGATGGTTGGCCCAGCTACCTACTAACTCCATCACCTCTTGGGATGAGTTAAGCAAAGTCTTCCTAGAAGAGTACTACTCTGCAGCAAGATTCCTAGAATATCGAAGGGCTCTGTCTAGTTTCACTCAAGCTGCTGATGAGACAGTGATCGAAGCTTGGGACAGATTCAAGGAGCTACTCAGGCTCTGCCCCCAACATGGACTTACCGAGGTATTGCTGATTCAGCAATTTTACTGGGGTATGTCAAACATGGGTAAGCAAATTCTTGATAGACTTAATCCCCAGAGCGGTTTCAATGGAATGAGTGATGTAGATGCTAGAAACGCTCTGGAGAGACTCTACAGGAACAGCAAGAATTGGCGCACAAGTGGCCGAGCTAAGAAGCAACCAGTAAATGCGGTCGTTGCTTCCACTGATGATCAATTTGAGGCACTGAAGGCCAGCATTACTAATCAGCTGAATGCTTTCCAACAAGGGAAAAGCATTTAGTCAGTATACCAAATCTGCGAATTTTGCCAAGGACCACATTTCAGTGGGGATTGTTATGGTAATGGGATATTAACTATCCAGAGAGATGGAACAAGTGGACGCAGTGAATTCTGCTCCTATAGGAAATACCTACAATCCCACTTGGAAGAACCATCCGGGATTTAGCTGGAGAAACAATCCCGGGACTACTAACTTCCAGAAAAGAGTACCTCAGCAACTGCCATATCCGCAGAACCAGCAAGTCGCTCTGCCTGCACCAAGGAACTACATCGTTCCATGACCCATGCAAGAATTCAGAGACATGCTGAAGAGCATTTCCGACTCCAACAAGGAAATGATAGAGTCCAACAGAAATTCAGGAAGCTCACGCAGAAAGAATCCAGCAGAACGAGAATAGACAGAAGCAGACCGAGCAAACAATCAGAAACACACAAGCTGCTATACAAACTTTAGAGAGGCAAATGGGTCAGCTATCCACCCATTTCTCTCACAGGTCCCAGGGAACGCTACCAAGCAACACTGAGACCAACCCTCAAACTGAATGCAAGACCATCACTCTAAGATCTGGTAAAATTCTATCTCCATCTCCACCCAAACCATCTGACCCTCCTATTCTTGTGCAGGAACCAGAAGAAGGCTCCAAGGACCCAACGCCGACGGATGTCGAAATCGAAGTAGCAAGGAAAGGGAAGACGGAGTTTATTCCTGAGTACCGGCCAAAAGTACCTTACCCTGCCAGACTTATGCACAATAAAGATAAGGAGCAATTTGAAAAGTTTCTTAGAATTTTAGTCAGATTCATGTTAATTTACCTTTACTTGATGTTATTTCTGAAATGCCAAAGTATGCTAAGTTTTTAAAAGAAGTTGTTAGTAATAAAAGAAAATTTGACATGGACAAGGTGGTTCTTAATGAAGAATGTTCGGCGGTTCTGTTGAATAAACTACCGTCTAAACAGAAAGATCCTGGTTGTTTTACCTTGCCATGTACAATTGGAAATATTACTAACATGCATGCATTAGCAGACTTAGGAGCTAGTATTAATCTTATGCCATCTAGTTTATTTGATAAATTAGGATTGCATGATTTGAAAACGACTAGGATGTGCATACAACTTGCAGATAGGACAGTCAAAATCCCCAAGGGAATAATTGAAGATCTCTTAGTAAAGGTCGGAAAATTTGTATTTCCTGTGGATTTCGTTGTCATGGACATGAATGGGGAAGGAGGAGTGCCCCTGATCCTAGGTCGACCATTTCTAGCTACCTCAAAAGCATTAATAGACGTCAGTAATGGTCAAATCAAGTTAAGGGTAGGAAATGACGACATCACTTTCGATCTAAATGAACCCTTAGGTATCCCATGCATTTAGATGATACTTGTTTTTGTGTGGATGCCATGGAACACTTGATTGCAATTAACGTGACAGACCTATGCTCAAACTATCAAGTTCTAAGTGAGGACTCCCTAGAATTAGAGGAGCCTGAACTTAGCTCTTCTGAAAATGAAATTACTTCTGATAGTTTCACTGAGATAGGTGATGATGAGATGAAGAAAGAACGAACCTCGTTTGAAGATCCACCAGACTTGGAACTGAAGGAACTACCCACTCATCTGTGCTACGAATTCCTAGATGACAACAAGAAACTTCCCATTATTCTTGCAGCTGATCTGACTGCAGAACAAAGGAAGCTGACTGTGGACATGTGCAGAAAGCATAGAAGAGCCTTTGCCTACAAAATTGCAGATATCCCAGGTATTAATCCAAGCTTTTGTTCGCATAAGATTCTTCTAGAAAATGAGTATAAGCCATGTGTGCAACCTCAAAGGAGGTTGAATCCTAATGTGTGTGATGTTGTTAAGAAAGAAGTCATTAAACTGTTAGATGCAGGACTTATCTACCCTATCTCAGATAGTGAGTGGGTAAGCCCGGTGCAGGTAGTACCTAAGAAAGGCGGTATAACAGTTGTTAGGAATGAGCATAATGAACTAATCCCTACAAGAACTGTAACTGGTCATCGTGTATGCATAGACTATAGAAAATTAAATACGGCCACACGAAAAGATCACTTTCCCCTTCCTTTTATTGACCAAATGTTAGAAAGATTATCTGGACACATGTTTTATTGCTTTCTTGATGGGTTTTCTGGTTATTTTCAAATTCCTATTTCCCCTGAGGACCAGCATAAAACTACATTCACATGCCCTTTTGGAACATTTGCATATAGAAGGATGCCTTTTGGTTTGTGTAATGCACCTGCTACATTTCAACGTTGTATGACTGCTATCTTTGAGGACATGTTAGGAAAATCTATGGAAGTATTTATGGATGACTTTTCTGTTTTTGGTAATTCATTTGAGGTTTGTCTAAAGAACTTGGAGTTAATGTTGAAACGTTGTATAAAATCTAACCTGGTTTTAAATTGGGAAAAATGCCACTTCATGGTAAAAGAGGGAATCGTTTTAGGACATAAGATCTCACACCTAGGTATGGAAGTAGACAGGCAAAAATTGAAGTTATTTCAAAACTACCTCCTCCCAAAAATGTGAGAGCCGTTAGGAGTTTTTTGGGACACGCTGGCTTTTATCGTAGGTTTATAAAAGATTTTTCATTAATAGCCAGGCCGTTGACCAATTTACTCGGAAAAGATGTTCCATTTGTCTTTGATGAGAAATGTCTAAAAGCTTTTAATAGACTTAAGGAACTCTTAACTACTGCACCTATCATGACGTCACCAGACTGGAGTCTACCTTTTGAGCTTATGTGTGATGCTAGTGACTATGCAGTAGGAGTAGTTTTAGGACAAAGACATGATAAGAAATTTCATGTAATATATTATGCTAGTAAAACCTTAACTGATGCTCAGGAAAATTACACTACGACAGAAAAGGAATTATTAGCAGTAGTATATGCATTTGATAAGTTTCGATCTTATCTAGTCCTGTCTAAAACTATTGTTTATACTGATCATTCGCACTAAAATACTTGTTCAATAAAACCGACGCAAAACCAAGATTGATTAGATGGGTTTTATTGCTTCAAGAATTTGACATAGAAATTCGGGATAAGAAAGGGGCAGAAAACTTAGCCGCAGACCACTTGTCTAGGTTAGAAAATCCGACCCTAGAAGCCATTGATGAGACAATCATATCTGATAAATTTCCGGATGAGAATCTATGTGCATTATTTGCTATTTTCTCACCCCCTTGGTTTGCAGATATAGCAAATTACTTGGCAGCCCGGACTCTCCCTAGTGATATCACTGCTCAACAAAGAAGAAAATTCTTTGCTGACCTGAAATATTACTATTGGGAAGATCCTTTTCTATTTCGAATATGTGCAGATCAGATGATCAGAAGGTGTATCTCAAGAAGAAGGTTTCCAAATTCTGGAACATTGTCACTGCGGACCAACAGGCGGTCACTTAGCTGCAGCTAATACCGCCCAAAAGTATTAGAAGCAGGCTTTTACTGGCCTACCATATTCAAAGACGCCGCAGCATTTACAGGATCGTGCGATGCCTGTCAGAAAGCGGGAACCATATCTTCTCGAGACAGTCTACCCCAACAGGCAATTCAAAGTGTAGAAATATTTGACATATGGGGTATAGATTTCATGGGTCCGTTTCCTTCCTCTTTTGGTATGAAGTACATCTTAGTAGCCGTAGAATATTTTTCAAAATGGCCTGAGGCACAGGCCCTACCTACTAATGATGCTAGAGCCGTATGCAAATTCCTTAAGCAGATTTTCGCCAGGTTTGGATGTCCAAAAGCCCTAATCAGTGATCGAGGTACGCACTTCTGCAACTCTCAATTGCAGAAGGTACTCCAGCAGTACGGAATTCAGCATCGCATTTCCACAGCCTACCATCCTCAAACCAACGGGCAGGCTGAGGTAACCAATAGGGGAATAAAGAGAATCCTAGAAAAGACCGTGGGTGTTAACCGTAAGGATTGGGCCAATAAACTGGAGGATGCATTATGGGCCTTCCGTACAGCATACAAGACCACTACGGGGTTCTCACCCTATCGACTAGTCTACGGAAAAGCATGCCACCTTCCGGTTGAACTTGAACATAGAGCTTACTGGGCAGTGCAAAAATGCAATCTCGACGATAATTTAACTAAGGAACACCGGATTCTACAACTCAACGAATTGGATGAGTGGAGGCTCAAAGCCTACGAGAACTCACATCAGTTCAAAATGACAAGTAAACTCCGGCATGACAGACGACTCAGAGCCCAGAAAAATTTTGAACCAGGCGATAAGGTATTGTTGTACAACTCACGTTTCAAATCTTTCCCAGGAAAGCTGCGTAGCTGTTGGTCAGGACCGTTCACAATCAAGGAAGTATCACCTTTCGGAGCATGTGACATCATGGATTCTGACGACATTATTCAAAAAGTAAACGGACAACGCCTAAAGATTTACAAAGAGTCGTTTGACTCGTCCGAGCAGACTGTGGACTTCACAGACTAAGGGAGTATCTCTTTCATTTTATTTCTTGTTTTGTTATTTCTATGTTCCTTCTTACCCGTAGTTAGTTGAATAAGTGTGGGGTAAGAATCTTTTCTTTCTGTTTTATTTCTTGTTTTCAAATAAGTGTGGGGTAATTAGATATGCATGAACACTGAGGACAGTGCCAGAATTAAGTGTGGGGTAGCAGTGCACGGTGCACTGTAGCAGTTTGCAAAATTGTTTTTGCATGCTTTTGCTTGTTTTCCCCATATTTTCGCACCCTTCCAAAATTTTTTTCAAAAATTTTCCATCTTTCAGACTTCTAAATGCAGTATGCTTGGTTAAACAATTGCTTATGTCTATGATATGTAGGTAGTATGTTATGGTTAGTAGGAGATAATTGATGACTAGTGCTGAACTAATTGATTAGGAATAGGGAATTCCTAATAACTGAGCACAACTTTGTCTGGATTAGAGACCTCAACCAATTACCTTTTCAAGACTGAACTAGATAAAATTAGACCAGTTGTAGGATGCATTGACAATTGGAATGACTAGATGAGACTCTGAGCCAAAAGTGAAAAGAAATTAAAGAAAGTTAATTAAAATAGGGTAGTTTGCCAGCGGCCTTCACTACTCGAGAACCACTCCTTCGGGGAACTTAAAGCTTGATGCCCTAAGGTCGTGTAGATTTGGGAGTCATCGGAGTGGGACTCGCTACATGGGTAGTTGAAGTTGACGTGTTCTAAGCAGACTCAAAATACCCTGAATCTATAAAGAAAATAACTAAATGCTAAAACATTAAAAATCTGATCACCGAAGCTCAGAACTCAAAAAGTTGTCTGTTGTTAATATATCTAGCGATAGGTCGAAGTGTTATCTGGTAGTAGTTAAGACAAGAGTACATTGTGTTGACTATCTGGTCTGGACTAGTACACACACTACACATCAGGAAGACCCTGTGACTAAGAAAAAAGTTCAACCTAATTGTTGATTTGTTTTCTACCTGATCATAACAAGCTACTAAAAACATCTGAGACCTTGTCATAGCAACCTAACCAGTCAGACCTGTGTTAAGACTTGTCTGAAGAATTTTTGGAATAAAAACATGACTAGGAATTTATGTGACTGCACTACGGTTTAGAATCACTAACTTCAGGTAGACTTTGCTTGAGGACATGCAAAAAGCTAAGTGTGGGGTTATCTGATACGCGAAATCGTATCACCTTTTTAGCATGTTTTTATGTATGATTCCGGGTGAAATTGATCTTAATTGTTTGTTATTTACTCAATTTCACAGTTTTTATGATTTTGGAAGTGCCAGGTGAAAAGTAGACGAAAACAGCAAATTTTGGGGCAAAAATGCAATTTTTGGAAATGTTGACTTGGTCAAAGGGTCAGGACGGGCGTCCCGAACCCCCAGATCCAGTCCCACATTGAATTTTTGATGAAAAATCACCCCGGGAAGCTGCTTTAAATACCCCAGGCCTCCAACAGTTGAATTCATTCCTCTCCACTCGATCTGAGTCATTTAGTGGTTTCCAGTATACACTTCTCCAGTACACAACTCACTCAGAGACTCGGATCTCAGTTTTCTTTCTTATTAGTGTTTTGTTTTAGTTTTTGAGAAATAGTCTCAGATCTTAGGTTTACATAGATAGGTTCGTTTCTGGTATTCATAGAATACCTGGGATTTCGTTAGGAGATCCTAAGAGGGCTCTAGGCGTTCGAAGAGTCAGTCCACTGGGCTGGGCTTAAGCTGGGTATTAAGGTAAAGCCCAGTTACTAGGCTGAGGAAGCGTCCTCCGAAGGTTCTGGCGAGCAGAGTCAGGGCGAGAAATATGACATATACAGCAGTACGCTCCGTAGGCGAGACTACGTAAAGGGTGATTTCTTTATGGCATCAGTCCCCATGTCCCTCTCTTATACTTTGTTATTGTGCTGTTCTAAATATTTATTATGAATACGAGATTACGATTTTTATGAATAGTTGTTTTATATGTTGACGTTGTTATGTTTTTCGGAAATAGCCACCTGCTTAACATTCACTATGTCTGCATGTCTAATGTGCTCTTTTAAACTAAAGTTAGGGTTATAGACAATTCCTAACCACGGTCTAATCATAACCTGTTTAGTTTAACAGGCATCAATTTGGTGTCTGCCATGCTAGATAAAATAACCTGCTGAACACCCTGTTTGTTAGAGTAGTCTAGGGTAAGCCGGGCCGAGTCCGATTATGCCGGCGGCTATGGCAAGCGGTATGATCCCCGAAGTGACATAGGGCTTTCATGGATGCCTTCGTCCCGAACCGTGAGTAGGGCCGTCATTAAGGTAGGGCAGTTTATTAGAAACCTCGGATGTGGTACGCCTTTAGACACAGAACATAGTTGCAATTCAGGCTAAGACATGTCTAAAATACTCGAATATAGGTCAATCAACATATAGGAACAGTATAACATAGAATCAGGACTCATCTATAAATCACTTCTAGGATTAATTAGACTTAAACCTAGTGGAGAATGAATCACCCTCTCATCAAAGTATTTGATGAAGATTGCATAACTGGATCATAAGATAGGAGTTAGGATAAAAGGCTAGTTACTACTAAGCCGTTGCCACTTCCCTGGGAGTACGATATTTAACTTAATAAAATCGTAGATACTTTCCAATAAACTAGCTACACGATAGGTACTCTGCCTTAGGTTCTGGTTGAATAATTGACAATAATTGAATGCTAAGTGACATTTAGTAAGACTCAGTCCTTAATTACTCATAATCGACATAGGTAAATAAAGCCTATCTTTTAGCATACCAATCAGAACGTCATCACCACACAAGTGAAAAATTCAAGTGAACACTTTTCAAATTTATTTTATTTTATGTTTTTATTTTCTTACTATTTATTTTATTTTATGTTTTTCTTTTTCTTTTTGTTTATTTATTTTATTTTTTTTCTTTTCTTTCTGTTTATTTATTATTTCCTAATTTTCTTTCTTTCAGTTTATTTATTATTTCTGTTCTTTTTGTTTTATTAGGTGTCGGGTACCCCTATACCCGACCACTGTTTTTCTTTTCTTTCTTTCTTTGTTCTATTGTTTTCTTTACTTTTATTTCAGATTAAAGGAGGATATACGCACTGTGTATATATTTTGGACAGAATATATACACCACTTTCGGATAATAGAGACAAAATGCAGCAAAAGGGATAAGTGGAAAATCCAGTCAACGTTTTTTATGACTTTCAAGGAGCAAAATGTGACTTTTCAGTTGCCATTTTCTTCCCAAGGCTTTGGAACATGTGAGTATTCATTACTATTATTCTATATTTAAATTTTCTAAAGAAATGAATACTACTTAGTTTAAGAAACAGAAAAGACACCAACATTCTTCTATTTTGTCTACACTCACTCAACTAAAACGTCAAGAACTTTCCATTTAAAATAAGAAAACATACAACTCTTGTTTCATACTCCCTCACTTCTCATCTTTCAAAGAAAGAAACTCTTCTGCTCTTTTGTATATTCTCACAACTGGCGGTCCTCCAGTCAAGTTCTGACGCAACTCAAACACTCAAGGTACATTTTTCTTGGAACAATCTGAAGTATACACTGCATTGGACTGTACCAACCGGGTAACCCATTTTGGGTTAACCATTCTTTCTGAAAAGCAAGGGTTCTTTCTTAACTGATTTGCGCGACTATGTAGATTTTAGTTCGGATCTGGATTTTTTTGAAAATTTGGGACATTTTCTGTTTACAGTGAGTGGGTTGTTGGACCTGTTGTTTAATGTTTTCGGATTTAACTTGACAAATGTGAAAAATGGGCTTTTCTTTGAATATAAATGTTGTAGCTGCGTTCTTTTCGTTTCTGAGCATGCGGTTCTTTTTGAAAACGAATGGGTTTTCTGCGAAATAGATATTTCTGTTTTGATAATGGGGTTTACATTGTCTAGATCTACTAAAATTCTGAGTTTCGTTGTCTCTTATTTTTGGGCTTAAATGGAATTTTCAGAAAACAAGTTTTGATTTTAAAATGGGTATCACATTTTCTATTTATTTGTGATAAAACAGGCTTAAGTGTAGTTTTCTGATTTTCTTCTTAGTTTAAGTATGTACCCGTCTGAGATTTTCTTTTATGAATATCTTTGAGCTTTATAATGTCGATATACATACTGGTTTCCTGCGGGTTTTGCAATTTTTATTTCTGTTGAAAGTATGATTTGGTGGTGACCAGGTAAGGACAGTCCTTGACTGATTTTTTCCAGGACTTATCTTCATTCTTATTCTGTGTGACTGTGGTCTCTCTTGGCAATATATTCTTACATGTATTAATCTTTTTAGATGCCTAGAATCAAACAAATTGCACGCAAATGCACCAAAGAGAAATTTTCTTCTTCCGATGCGGAGGCGAGAATGACGGAACTATATGCGGAAAAGCAGTGTCTTGCAGACCTGGGCTTCGACCTTATGGGAGAAACGCCATATCCATTGCCAGAGGAATGCCAACATGTCATCTGAGTGCTGGGTTGGGAGCAGTTGTGTGCCCAATGAGTAGAACTGGACACTGCAGTTATCCGGGAGTTCTACTCAAATCTGTGGCCCAATAGTATCTATGCAATCTTTGTTAGAGAACGGTTGGTCGCATTAAACCCTCGAGTAGTCAACCAGCTATTTGACTTGATGAACTACAACAATGATTCGGATGACTACTATTCCTTTCTGGCTGATCCCGAAACTTGTGATAAGGTTCTGCATGAGGTAACGGTTCCTGGTACGGAAAGGACATTGTCAAAGCAGGGGAACAAAACTTGCAGGCGCGAGTTTTTAACTGACGAAGCAAAAATATGGTTTTATTTTTTGAGGCACTCTTTGATGCCAATGGGTCACACTTCATCTTTGAACGTTGAGCGAGTCGTTTTGTTAGCCTGTATCATAAAGGCTAGGACTATAAATGTGGGGAAGATAATTTGTGAACAGATAAGATTATGTGCTAACAAGAAGAGTGGGGAGATGTTTTTCCCCACTTTAATTTGTTTATTGTGCAAGGCCTCGGGCGTGGATGTGGACATACTGGACGATGATTTCTATCCGCCAGGGACAATTTCTGCTCACAACTTACGCAGAATTCTCCCTCCCCCACCACAGTCTCGTCCACCCGAGAGTACCCCCATTGCCCAGACCCCTCCATCCGCAGCAACAGAAGTCTCACCATCAGCAATAACAGATGCTCCAGCATCGACATCCACCGATGTTGCGGCAATGAACACACACATTCTCGCTCAACTTCAAATTTATTGGAGGTACGTATGAGCACGTGATGAAGCCTACCTCAGATCCTTACCAAGGCAACGCCAACACGCGGGAAACCCATGGCCCAGTTTTCCGAACCAACTTCTACCTGACGAGGACCCCGACTGAATGGATGACGATGTCATCATTCCCTGATTCACTCACGTCCATATGTGAGTAGTTCTTACCCTAAACTCTTTTACTTTTGTGTTTTTTTTGGCTTGTACTGTATTTGCATGTTGTGCAGGTTTTGGACAACTTTTCTTATCTTTTCTTTTGTTTTATTTGGTTTTGTTTTATGGTTTTCGGTACTATGCTTTGCGTGCTGCCTAATGTCCTATGTTTAAGGAATGAGGACATTGCTTCTCCTTAAGTTTGGGGGAGGGTGTCCTCTAGTGGCAAAAAGTTCAAAATGGTACTAATTTTAAAAATTTTCCAGTTGTCTTTTGAACGCATGAACATCTTCTTTCCTGAAATATGAGTGATCTATCTGAATGCATGGATGATTTGTCTGAATAACTGCTTAATGATGCCTTATAGATAGAATGATTTGGCATAAAAAAATTATTTGCACAAATGCGGCAGCATTTTCATATGACCCAGTAGAACCTTAGTTTCAGCCAGATTAGTGTAGAATTTTGGGACCCGATTAATGATGATATCTTAAAAATAAAAAGACATTCTCGTAGACTTTGTACCTTTTTTTTAGAATAACTAGGTATTAGTTGACTCTAAGTAAAAATTATTTCTACTCCATATCTCTTACACATAGTCTTACTTGGAGATTTCATATTTATAAAAAGAGTTAGCTTTGGTATGAAGGTTCAGAATTTTTAGACTCGTTTGTTATATTCCTTGAGGTGAAATCCTAGTATATATTGGCAATAAGGAAATGATTAAGGCATGTTCTTGAATCGTTTGAGCCTTTCTAGCTTACCCTAATGTATTTTGTTTCCTTAGTTATCCCAAGTTGAGCCTAAACCTAATTTCTTGACACCCTTATTTAATAGCCACTTATCCTAAATGTTTTGCATGTATCCATTCTTTGTTTTCCCTAAACTTCATCTTAGTCTGCTGTGAACACTGTTGAACATAAGTTTGGGGGTATGCTGAGAATGCTATGAGGAGGAACATAGAAATGCTGCAGCACAATGCTGCAGCAATATCATTTTTATTAGATCAGTGGTATTTAAGGAAATTTTGAAATTCTGTTATAAATGCTCTATGTATTGAGGGTATGTGTATAAAAAATATGTGTGAAAAAGTGAAAGAACCCTCTTTACTTTAAAAAAAGAAAAAGAAGAACAAAAAGAGAGCAAAAAGGAAATACGTGTTGTGCTTCTTTGTGGTCAAATGCTATATACTGATTGTGGTTAAATGTTGCACGTATTTCTGAAGCAGGGTGTAAATGTTTATGCTCCTTGGGATTGAAAAAAAAAATTGAGAAGTGATAGCATTAGGTAAAGTTAATGGCAGACTAGGACAAAGTTTTGAGCCTACTTTTTATCTATATTTTTCCTACCTTAGCCATAGCCTACATTACAACCAATTTGCTACATTAGTGGAGAGGGGTGTAATAGATTGAGTTTGAGGATACAAAATGAACCTTAGGATTACCATATGTTGACTTATGAATGAGAGATTGAAAAGGAAAGACTATTCTCACACACACTGGAGTGGAAATTCTTTGAGCTTGGGTTAGTTAATATTTGGTTATTCACTTAAGGATAGAACATTATGTATGCTTGAAGTTTGAATTTTTTCTTTCTGAAATCACTAGTCCCAGGTTTAACTGAAACTGTTGAACAAATTCTTTATGTGGGTATGTATATTTCTGTTTGCTTCCGCATTGCTGCAGCATTGCTCGAGACGAGCAATGACCTAAGTTTGGGGGTGTGATAACTCTAAAATAATAGAGTTATTCACATCCAATTTGCCACGTTTTATTTGGGAATTAACTGAATTTATTTGGAAAATGGAATGAAAATGTGTTGATTTGATATTTTCTCTCTTTTTACCTAAAAATGTGGATTTATTGTTAAAAGTCAATCTAATTGAATTACTTTCTCAAAATGTGGACAAGCTGGATTTATTTATTATTATTCGGGAATTAATTTGAATTCATTTATTGTGACAAGGGTAAAAAGAGAATAAAAATTCAGTTGTATTATTCAGCCATTTTCTTTATAGTTTGTTTTATTTGAAACGTGGCAGAAAAAAATACAAGAAAATTCAGAAAGCATCTGCAATTCTGCTACTGATCCTGCGGCAGTCAGAAGAAAAAGACAAAAACTCTGCAAAAGATCCTGCAGCATTCAGAAGAAAAATACAAAAATTCTGTAAAAGATCATGCAGCAGCAGAGGAAAAATACAAAAACTTCAGAAAGCAGCTGGAATTCGGCTGAAGATGTTGCAGCAAACAGAGGAAGAAGACAACAACTACAGAAGGCAGCTGGAATTTATTCAGTTATTTGCTGCAATTTTTGGAGAAAATTCCAGAATTATGGACAGATGGCAGCTTGGTAATGGCTCTCGGTACACAAAGAGGCTCTATATATATGAGAAAAACTAAGAGGATTGAGGTTGTTAATTAGTTGGCTTTTGGTCATTTTTATAGAGAGATTGGTTTTCTTAGTTTTCTTAGGTAGTTTAGTAGTATTTCGATAGGATAGTTTAGCTTTTCTTCTTAGTTTTAGACTGACTTTTAGGAGGGAAAAACCCGAGAGTGAGCAGGGTGACTTGCTGAAGTGTTCATCAGCTATGCAGTAAAGACGCTGCAGCATCAAGCAGAGGGAACGAAGGGCAGCAGTACGTTGATTAAACTTGATTTGGGGAGTAGGGTGATCTCCGATCCAGAGTAATCCTCTCTCCATTTCTTCAATTTGCTACTGTTTTGTAATTAAATGTTCTTTGTAATATGATATTATTTACATGGGTTCAAGGATTGATTAAAAATGTTTTGGGATTGATATGTTTTTCGTCTTGGGATTGACTCCGTCTTGGGATTGACTGGTGTCACTATGGACCTAGGGACTATTTTTCCTATTACGTTGATCCTTGTCTTTCATGATTCGTTCCAGCAAAATATATATGTTTAACCTGAAGATGCTGTGGCGTAGTTAAGTATGAACATGTTGAGTAAACTGTTTTGATTATGATGATGAGTATGATGTAGCATTGCTTTCTGTTTTTATGTTTGATGCTTGTATGGGGCATTCTTGGTTTATTCATGTAATAACATTAAACTGATTTAACATCACTTGCGGTTATGACTATCCAATGTATGAATCGAGCTAGTGTCTGGCCTTCTAGCGGAGGCGAGCTAGTGGACGTGATAATTATGTGGCACTAGATTGAGACTGCGAAAGCAGTAAGACACGGAAGTCCACTCAATATTGCAGTGGAAATGACCAAATTCACTGACTAGTGTTGCTTTAGGTCAACGGTACTTCGTACTCCATGAGACGATGTTATCGGGGATCTAGACTAATAGATCAAGTAGTCTGGGTGGAACCAGACATGCTGTAGCATTGGTATGGAAACTGAAAGCATGCTTGTATACTTAGATTCATCTATAGTTTGTTCTTACATTTTGGGCGTGAATGCCGCAGCATTGTATTACCTGCAGTACTCTTGTGGTTATTCCCAGTAGGCTAACCCTTAACTGTTAGCTTAGTTAGGAGTAGGATTGTCGTAGCATTAAACCAATCTCCATCCATTATTCATCATTCTTTATTCTTTTATTCTTCATGATTCATTATTCTTTATTCTTTTATTCTTTTAACCATTTGTACAATCTTATTTGCATTTGTATTGGCATACTTAGTCCCTGTGGGATCGATAATCTTGTACTTAGGTACATATATTACTTGTTGACCGGTGTATAGTTGCACTTGTTAAGATTGCGTTGATTTATTCTATTTTCTTATCTTTACAAATTGTGACACACGCACACAACGTAACAAATATCAACTAGACGCATTTTAACCCTAATTTCCAAATAAATTCAGTCATTTTAAAAGCCAAAATGTGGGCAAAGCTTATTTGAATAACTCTATTATTTTAGAGTTATCACAACCCCAAACTTAAACCATTGCTCGTCCCGAGCAATGTTGCAGCAAAGCGAAGACAAAATGAAATATGCATACCCACTAGAAAATTTGGCTCAGCAGTTTTAGCTAAACTCGGGACCAGTGATTTCAGAGAGAAAAATTCAAAATTCAAGTAGGCATCATGTTCCATCTTTCGTTAAATAACAAAATATTAACCAACCCAAGCTCAAAGAATTTCTACTCCAGTGTGTGTGGATAGTCCAGCTTATTGATTTCTTTCATTCATGAATCAGCAGTTGATAATCCCAAGATAGATTTTGTATTGCCATAATTCAATTTATTATACCACTCTCCACTAATGTAGCAAACTCATTAACAAAGATAAAAAAGGTCTTACTTTGGTAGTAATGTTGGCTGGGGCTAAGGTATGATAAATATAGATAAAAAGTGGGCTTGAACTCAGTCCCAATCCGCCCAGAACACACTTAATGCAAGTAATTTTTATATATTTCTCCTGTAGAGGGTCTACCTTTTTCTCATTTTTGCTCCAACAAATAATTCATCATTTGGTCACATTCTTTATAGGCATCCTCAATAATGAGCTTTGCTCTTTATTTCTTTTTTCTTTCACCTTTGTAGTCAGAGATTTTGACTTTCTTTTTCAAGCATTTAAATGAGCCATTATCGCCCATACACTTTTTACTACCATATTTCTAGGATGCTGCAGCATTGTTGCTACAGTATTTCTATGATTTTTTTTCAGAAATTCTCTTTTTACTCTTTCTTGCACCCCCAAACTTATTTTTAAACATATTCTAAGCATACTGAGATTAAGTTTTTAGGCAGCAAAGAAAGGATACAAACAAATATTTTGGTAAAAGTGGCTCATCTTTTCGATGTGGGTGTCAAAAAATTAGGCTAGGCTCAACTTGGTTAACTAGGACAAATAAATGCATCATGGTTAGGCTAGAAAGGCTCAATCGTTTCAAAAATGTGCCTTAATCATTTCAATGCTACTGAGTTTACTATAATTTCGCCTCAAGGGGTATATAAATGAACCTAAAAATTCAGTTTCTTCATTCCAAGCTAATTCTTTTTTATGAATAAAGAAAATTGTCTAAGTCTAGACTATTGTGTAAAAGATGGGGAGTAAAAATAGGTTTCACTTAGAGTCAACTAATACCTAATTATTTAAAAAAAATGGTACATGGCATACAAGAATATACTTTAGCTTTAAGAACTCATCATTAATCGGGTCCCAAAGTCAGTCCTAATCCTGCTTAAGCTATTTTTCTAATGGAACACTTGCAAATGCTATCAGGTCTTTTATGCTAAGCCATTCATTCAATAAAACAGGTCCATATATGAACTTAATTAGACCAGAATTGCTATAGCATAACACAAATCATTTTGAAATAAATATAGAAGAAAGGAGATATAAATATAGCTTCAGGACAAAGATTTCCGCTTTTGGCCAATGGACACCCTCCCCCAAACTGAAGGAGAAGCAATGCCCCCATTGCAAAACAAACAGTAAGAAAAGCATGCAGTAAGATAATTCAAAAAGAAAAGACAAGAAAAGAAAAGAAATTGTTTGGTCCTGCTCAGCAGGTTAATAGTACAAAACGAAGCGCATTCAAAAGTAAAGAGTTTAGAGAAAGAACTACTCCCATTGTGTCGGGAGTGCCTCAGAGAATATCGATGTCGTCATCCATGTTGTGGAAAAGTCAGCTAGGGTGCTCCAAATTGTTGTCATTTCCGCGGCAATGATCTGAAGTGGCCAACATCCCGGTTTCTGGCATACTGCCAGTACAGCTGCTGTTGTGCATACAATTGTGCCACAGTAATTGCCGGAGCATTTGTTGATGTAGTTGTTGGAGCATTCGGGGTTGCCAAAAATGGAGTTTGAGTAGAAGGAGTCTGGGTGCTATCCCGCGGAGGTTGTGGTGATGCAATGGGGAGTATCCTGCTTAAGTCGTAAGCAGAGATAGTCCCATGCGGGTAAAAGTATGTGTCTTCCATGGCTACCACCACGCCAGCAGCCGTGCAAAGCATACAAATCAAAGTGGGGAAAAACATTTCCCCACTCTTTTTATTAGCACAAGCTCGAATTTGTTCACAAACAAGTTTTCCAACGTTAATGGGATGACCTTTTACGATACAAGCCAGTAAGACAATTCGTTCAACGTTTAGAGAAGATGTGTGCCCCATGGGCATCAAGGAGTGTCTGATAAAATAGAACCAGACTTTCGCTTCATCAGTTAAAAATTCCCTGCGGCAGGTCTTGTTGCCTTGCTTTGAGAGGGTCTATTGGGTGCCTGGAACTGTTACTTCTCGTACAATGGAGGAGTCTGGTTCAAGATGTTGACTACGGAATCTCTCCCATCCTAGGATTCAGATAACATCGTGGAATTCAGAGGGAAGGGGATAAGGAGATTCCCCGTCCAGTACAAAACCCAAATCAGGTAGGGACTATTTTTCGTTGTACAATTCTTGGAATCGAGACTCTGCATCCGTGGATGCAAAGCGTTCCTTGGTGCATTTTTGTGCCACTTGTTTAAGTCAAGGCATCTAAAAAGAAACAAGTGTAAGAACAATCGCGTACATAAGCTGTAGCCAAAACAAAAAAAAATAAATCCTCAATTTCAAAAGCAAACATAACCGGCATGACCTTTTCACAAATGAAAATGCTTGCAACTCAACTTATCACAACAAAAGAAACAAAACGAAATTGAAATTTGCTTTCCAAAACTTTCAGTAGATTCAACGCACCCCCATTTCTAACAGAATGTACTATCCCAAGAACATATTTCACAGATGGTTACAGAAACAGCAAATGTAACCCTAATTTCAAAAAATTTTAAATCGGATTCTTCCAGAAATTGACTGAAGTACTGCTCAGAAATAGACTTAAATAAAGAGGAATGATGTCGTCCCACAGAAAGAAAGTGTAGAGTCGAGAACATACCTTGTTTTGTAGGGTTCCGGAAAGTCGATTCTGAAAATTACACCATGCTTACCTTCTATTCTTGGCGGTCGGATGGAAATGTAGGAGAATTTATGTTTCGGGGAGATATCACTAAAGGGGTAGGACTTCAAGTGCAGTATTTAAAAATCTTTTAATTCCCCACTCCTTTACTTACAGAGATGTTTTGGAAATGGATGTGTCCCTTCGATTTTCCAGATGGTTTTTCTTTTTTTTTTGTATTCAAACCAAAAAAAATTTAAAGAAGAAAAGAAAATGTCTCACCTTCCCATGTACTGATTGTGTCTGAGTGGTCTTTTTCTGTAGACTAGGCGGTTGCTTTAATTCCTGACGCGTCTCTTCCCAACGTCTGACGCCGCCTGATGAAGTTGACCCGTCCACGTTACCCATAGTCAACTCACCTCATAAATGCTATTGTACCCTGATGCTATTACTTACAAAAAGAATTCTGTAAGTAATGCTGAATAAAAATAATAAAAACAAAGAAAATAAATAAATAAAGGATAAAACAAATGTGGGCCGGTTACCAACAATAACCGCCATTTAACCAAAAAAATGAAAGTACGAAAATAAAAATAAAATAAAATTGGAAAGTGTTCACTTTGGAATTTTTTTACTTATGTCGGGTCTATTCAATTACTCGTCCGCGACCAATGATAGAGATGCAAAGTTTTTCTCGAGATCACCATCTCTGTAAAGTTTCAATCTGTGCCCGTTGACCTTGAATTTGACACCATTTTTGCCTGCGACCAAGACCACTCCATAAGGATATATCTGTTCAATTGTGAATGGCCCTGTCCATCTCGATTTTAATTTGCCCAGAAATAATTTCAACCTTGAATTAAATATTAGAACTTGTTGTCCAACCTTGGATGTGTTTGTCATGCCATTTCTTAGTTTTTTCCTTGTACAACTTGGCATTTTTATAAGAAAATAGTCTGAGTTCATCCAATTCCGAAAGCTGCAGCATTCTCTTGTCTCTGGCAGCATTCATGTCCAGATTAAGATGATGCAATGCCAAGTATGCCTTGTGCTCTAATTCCACTGGTAGATGGCAAGCTTTCCCCAAAACAAGTCTATAAGGAGACATTCCAATTGAAGTCTTGAAAGCTGTCCTATAGGCCCATAGAGCATCATCTAACCTTTTGACCAATCTTTTCTATTAGGGTTAACCACCTTCTCAAGTATACCTTTGATGATCTGGTTGGACAATTCCACTTGCCCGTTGGTTTGAGGATGATAAGGTAGAGCAATTTTGTGACGAACATTATATTTGGCTAACATAACACTTAGCCACCTATTGACAAAGTGAGATCGTTCATCACTAATAATTGCTCGTGGAGTTCCAAATCGTGTGAAAATATTTTTCCTTAGAAAGTTCATCACTACTTTGGAATCATTGGTGGGGAATGCTGCGGCTTCCACCCACTTTGATACATAGTCCACTGCCATTAATATGTATGATTTTCCGAAAGAAGGGGGAAAAGGTCCCATGAAGTCAATACCCCATACTTCAAAAAGTTCAACTTCCAAAATATTAGTGAGGGGCATTTCCTTTCTTCGTGAGATGTTTCCTACCCTTTGGCAGCTGTCACATTTTGCCACAAACTCATAGCAATCCTTAAATAATGAAGGCCAAAATAAACCAGATTGTAGTACCTTTGCTATAGTTCTTGACCCTCCAAAATGTCCTCTACAAGGCGAGTTGTGACATTGAAACATGATATCCTCAATTTCTTCGTCGTTTACACATCTCCGAATCATTTGGTCTTACATTGTTTGAACAAAAATGGTTCCTCCCAAAAAAAACTCTTTACATCATGGAGGAACTTCTTTCTTTCTTGGTATGAGAAATCCGGCGGCATTTCACCACTGGCCAAATAGTTTACAAAGTCAGCATACCATGGCATTTTCATATCTTCTTGAATTTCCAGCAATTGTTCATCTGGAAAATGTTCATTAATGGGGATTTGAAATCCCTCTTGTTTCTCCAGCCGAGATAGATGGTCGGCTACTTGATTTTCTACTCCTTTCTTGTCCTTGATTTCCACATCAAATTCTTGTAGGAGTAGGATCCATCTAATGAGCCTTGGTTTTGAATCCTTCTTTGAAATTAAATATTTGATGTCAGAATGATCGGTGTAGACTATCACTTTCGTGCCCACCAAATAGAACCTGAATTTATCAAAAGCAAATACAATAGCAGGCAACTCTTTTTCATTAACAGTGTAATTTACCTGAGCCTAGAGCTGTTAACGAACCGAGTCGAACCGAACATCAGATAATTTGGGTTTGTTTGATTATTATTCGAGCACGTTTGAGTTCGCTCGTTTAATATTTCGAACGGAAAAAGTTGTTTGAATTTGTTTGACTTTTTTTTTATTGTTCGAGTTCGAACTCGAATTCGCTCGATTAAATTTAAAAAAATTTCAAATTTAAATATTAATTTTTTTAAAAATTTCAAATTTATAAAAAAAATAAAATTTAAATATTTAACTATTTAATAATAAAAAAAATTCTTTTAAATGATAAATATAAATGTAATAATTAAAATGATTAAATTTCAAACTAAGATAAAATAATTTCTTCAAAAGATAGATCATCATTATCATTCTGTCTGAAAAACAAATATTAAATATATAAATAATATTAAAGAAGGTAAGAAAATGATAAACTTATTTTTTTTTCAGTTGAGTCTAGACTTTGAGAAGGTAAAGGAGAACGGTCAATTTTTTAGGATTTGTATAGAAAGAAAGTTGATTGAGTTTAGTTAGAACTCAAAAATCATTTTATGGTTCTGAAAGAAACAAATTGCTTTAACATTTTGAAAAACGTTGGGGACCTCTAGAAATTAGGAAAAAAAATTTAAAAAATCTCTAATTTAAATATTAAATATTATTTTTAATAATATATATAAATATTTATAATTTGTTCGCGAACGCTCGGTATGTTCGCGAGCAATGTTTGAATAAGCTTGAAATTTAATCGAGCCTAAAATTTTGTTCGTGTTTGTTTGTTTAATAAATAAACGAGCTCGAACCGAGTATAAACGAGCTCGAACGAGCTTTGTTCGCGAACCGTTTGGTTCGTTTACAACTCTACCTGAGCCTTAGTGAGTGTCTTGCTGGCGTAATAGATGGAATGAAACATTTTATTCCGTCACTGCCCCAAAACTGCACCAACTGCATAGTCACTAGCATCACACATTAGTTCAAATGATAGACTCCAGTCCGGTGCTAAGATAATGAGGGTTGAGATTAGCTTCTGCTTAAGCTCCTCGAATGCTGCGGCACATGCTGCATCAAAAGAAAACACATTATCTTTTTCTAATAACTTACATAAGGGCTTGGATACCTTTGAAAAATCTTTGATGAATCTTCTATAGAAGCACGCATGCCCTAGAAAACTTCTAATGTGCTTCACAGTCGTAGGGGTTGGTAATTTCTCAATCACTTCTATCTTTGCTCGGTCCACTTCAAGGGCTTTCTTCGAAATCTGATGACCCAATACAATACCTGACACTTCTCCCAATTGAGGACTAAGTTGGTGCCATCGCAACATTTAAGCACCTTGGCCAAATTCTCTAAACATTCATCGAAAGAATCCCCAAATATGGAGAAGTCATCCATAAAAACTTCTAAGTACTGCTCCACCATATTTGTGAAAATGGCCATCATACAGCGTTAGAACGTTGTTGGAGCATTGCATAATCCGAATGGCATTCTTCTAAATGCAAAAGTACCATAAGAACAAGTAAAAGTCGTTTTATCCTGGTCCCCTGGTGCTACAGCAATCTGGTTATAACCAGAATAACCATCCAGAAAATAATAATAATCACATCCAGCCAACCTATCCATCATTTGATTAATGAAGGCAGTGTGAAGTGGTCTTTCCTTGTGGCTTTTTTGAGCTTTCTGTAATCAATGCAAATTCTCCATCCTGTGACGGTTCTAGTGGGAATTAATTCATTTTCTTCATTTTTTACCACTATAATTCCCCCTTTCTTGGGCACACACTGTACATGACTTACCCATGAACTGTCAGAGATAGGATAAATTATGCCAAAATCTAACCATTTGATGATTTGCTCCTTTACCACTTCCTTCATAATTGGATTTAATCTTCTCTGCCCCTCAATTGAATTTTTGGAATCTTCTTCCAAAATAAGGTTGGACTTATACCTTTTTTGTCAGCTATGGTCCAGCCCATAGCTCTCTTATGCTGCTTCAGAACTCCAAGCAATTTTTCTTCTTGTTCAGCATCCAGCAATGCTGAAATAATCACAGGCAGAGTTGAGTCTGCTCCCAGAAATCCTTACTTCAAATGTTGCGGCAATGACTTCAGTTCCAGCTCAGGTGGTTCTTCCACAGAAGGTTTTGTTACTTTGATTTCCCGAGAAGATAAGTCCAAGGATTCAAATTGCGCGCTAAATTTGAAACCCTACGAATTTGCTTCTAACCACGCTGAATATTCCACTTCGTACTCATTGCCATCATCATGCAACATTTCCTCCATCAACACTTTCTCTAGTGCATCATCTCCATATTTCTTCCACTCTTGATCTTCCTTTGTCAAAGAATCAACAGTAGATATTTGAAAATAATCCTCACCTTCATCATGAAATTTCATGGCCTTGAACACATTAAACGTGACTTTGTCATCTTGAACTCTCATGGTGAGTTCCCCTTTTTGAACATCAATGAGAGTCCTTCCCGTAGCAAGGAAATGTCTTCCCAAAATAATTGGAACTTCCCTATCTACTTCATAATCCAAAACAATAAAGTTAGCTGGAAAAATAAATCTATCCACTCTTATCAGGACATCCTCAATTTTCCCATCCGGATGACCTATAGACCTGTCCGCTAGTTGCAATGTTACTGTTGTAGGTCTTACCTCACCAATGTCTAATTGTTTAAAAACTGACATGGGCATTAGGTTGATGCTGGCGCCAAGATCGCATAATTCCATGCCACAATATGAGTCTCCAATAGAACAAGGAATGTTAAAGCTCCCCGGATCTTTCATTTTGGGGGGTAGCTTATCCTGCAAAAATAAACTACATTCTTTGGTTAGTGCAACAATTTCATACTCACCCAACCTCCTTTTCTTTGTAAGAATATCTTTCATGAATTTCACGTAGTTGGGCATCTGCTCTATGGCTTCTACCAAAGGAATGTTGATATGCAATTGTTTCAAAATGTCCAAAAACTTCTTGAACTGCTCATCCTGTTTCTTTTTAGCAAACCTCTATGGAAAAGGCATCCTTTGTTGTACTGGTTTGCTCTCTGGAACTTTGCATTGCTGCGGTAATGACGATACTGCAGCATTGAGCTCCACTTTAGCTGGTTCAGCTACTGGAAGTTCTTCTTCTTTATCCTCCTTACTGGGCTCGCTGGATTTCCCCACTGCTCCAGGTTTGATTGTTGGTTCTTCCAGTACTTTCCCACTACGTAGAGTCATCGCTTTGCAATGTTCCTGTCCTTCTCTCCTAGGATTCTCGGTGTTACTTAGGAGTGACCCTTGTGGTCTGTTCTTCAATTCTTGGGCCAACTGCCCCATCTGGATTTCAAGGTTTCGTACAATGGATGTCAAGCCTTGAATGGTTGTCTCCGTTCTTGCCATAAAATCTCTCATCATATTTTCCAAATTATTTGAATGTGGTGGTGATTGTTGTTGAGGCATTTGCTGAAGTTGTTGTTGCTGCTGGGGGTACTGTTGTTGCTGGAACATTAGCCTCTGGTTCATACCTTGGTTGTTTTGCATCCCCTGGTCTCTCCAAGAAAAGTTGGGATGCTGCCGCCAAGTAGGATTGTAAGCATTTGACTGTAAACCATTGCCTCTGTTCTGGTTCCCCATGTAGCATACTGATGCTGGATTGTGAACACAATCCTCAAAAGAATGTCCTTTACCACAGTAGACACAACACACATCTTGCACTTGACTTACATTAGACTGATTTGGTTGCTCAGCCGTCTGCCCGCTATGCTGCTGCATACTCAGTGTTTTCAGCATATTGGACATAGATGATACTTGAGCTGAAAGTGAAGTTATTGGGTCTAACTCCAACACTCCAGCCACCCTTCTTCCACTTGGCAGTCTTGTTGTAGGCCATTGATAGTTGTTATTGGCAATTCTCTCAATTAATTCATAAGCTTCATTGTATGTTTTAGGCAATAATGCACCATTTGCTGAAGCATCAACTATCATTCGTGTGTGTGCATTCAACCCATTGTAAAATGTTTCCATTTGAATACAGTGTGGGATTCCGTGGTGTGGGCATCTTCTTAACAACTCCTTAAATCTTTCCCATGCCTCGTACAATGATTCTTCTTCTAGTTGATGAAAAGAAGTAATTTTGTTTCTTAACCTAGCATTTTTTGTAGGAGGAAAATATTTCATTAAAAATCTTTCAGTAAGTTGCTGCCATGTCGTTACATTACCCGAGGGTAGAGAGTTAAGTCATGCTCTAGCTTTGTCTCTCAGGGAATATGGAAACAATTTCAGCCTCAAAGCATTGTCTGTCACCCCTGGTAACTTAAAACAGTCACTTACTTCCATAAATAAACGTAGGTGCAAATGTGGATCCTTAGCAGGTAGTCCACCAAACTGCCCTACTATTTGCAACATCTGAAACATCACTGGTTTCAGCTCAAACTATGCTGCGGCAATCTCCGGCCGCACAATGCTTGGGTTCAATTCATTGAACATAGGGATAGCATACTGCCGAATGGCATGGTCCCTATCATCTGCCATTACCACTGGATTGTAGATAGGTTCAGGTTGAATTTCACATTGTTCCGCCATAGCTGCCTTATCCGTGGTTTGTTTCTTCTTCCTTAATGTCTTGGTTGTTCTCTTGATATGCATAAATCATATCACAATTATGTACTGATTCTACCTGTGTACCACATCTGAGTTACCTAATAAACCGCCCTACCTTAATGACGGCACTACTCACGGTTCGAGCTAAAGGCATCCATTAAAGTCCTGTGTCACTCAGGAGATCATGCCGCTCGCCCTAACGCCGGCATAAACACACAAACTCAACCTACTTAGACTACTTTAACAAACATGGTGATCTATAGGTTATTTCATCTAATATGGCAGACATTAATACTTCTGACGGGAAGTCCTAAATTAATGCATGTTAAACTAAACAGGTTATGATGAGATCGTGGTTAGGAGTTGTCTATAACCATTCATCTAGTTTAAAAGAATCTAAAGTAGACATGCAGTCATAATGATAGTTAAGCTGATGACCATTTCCGGAAAAATATAAATGACTTCAACATGCAAAACACATATTCATAAAATCATAGTTTAATATTTATAATAATTATTTGGACGAACACAATACAGACATATAAAGAGAGGGACAAGGGGACCGATGCCATAAAGTATTCACCCTTTACGTAGTCCACTGATGGAGCAACTGCTTGTATATGTTGGACTGCTCGACCCGACTCTGCTCGACAGAACCTTCGGAGGACGCTTCCTCAACCTAGTAGCTATGCTTTACCTTAATACCCATCTTAAGCACAGCCCTGTTGACTGACTCTTCGAATAACTAGTGCCCTCTTAGGATCTCCTAGCGAAATCTCGGGTATTCTATGAATACCAAAAATGAACCTATCTAGTTGTATTCTAAGATCTGAGATAGATTCTCAGAAATGAAGAACACGAGACACTCTCTAAAACTAATAAATATACCTAAACTAAAACCTAAAATCACTAAGTGACTTGTATACTATAGAAAACTATATACTTGAAGTCACTAAATGACTCGGATCGAGTGGAGAGGAATGATTTCAACTGAGGAAGGCCTGGGGTATTTATAGCACGGGAACTAGGTGAATTTCTCTCAAAAATTCAAAGTCGGACTTTGACTAGGCATTCGGGACGCCCGTCCTGAATCTGGGACACTCGTCCCGGCCTGTTGACCAGGTTAGGACGGCCGTCCCAAGTCCTGGACACCTGTCCTGGTCTGTTGACCAGGTCAAGACGCTCGTCCTGGGATCTGGACGCCCATCCCGACTTTAGAACTTTTGAAAATCACGTTTTCCCTAAAATTTGCCATTTTCTTGCACGTTTCACCTGACACTTCCAAAATCACAAAAACTACGAAATTGAGTTAATAATAGTAAATTGAGAACGATTTAACACTAATTTCGCCCTAAATTGTGCCTAAGAACATGCTAAAAAAGTGATATGATTTGTGCATATCATATAACCTCACACTTAGCTTTTTGCTTGTCCTCAAGTAAAGTCTACCTGAAGTTATTGATTTTAAATCATAGGTGCAGTCACTTAAAATTTCTAGCCATGTTTTTACTCCAAAATTTATCACTGAGTCAGATAATTCACAACACAGGTCTGACTGGTTAAGTTGCCATGACAAGGTCTCAAATGTCTCTAGTAGATTATCATGGTCAAGCAGGGTTAACAACTTAATAACTAGATTGAACTCTTCTTTTAGTCACAAGGTCTTCCCGATGTATTGTGTGTGTACTAGTCCAGACTAGATTGTCAACACAATATACTCTCATCTTGACTCTTACCAGATAATACTTCGACCCGTCGCTAGACACACCAGCAACAAACAACCTTCTGAGTTCTGAGCTTTGGTGACAAGATTTTCAATTAAGCATTTCAATATAAGAATACACTAGGCTATGTATTTTTAGATTGATTTTTCAGGGTATTTCGTGTTTGCTTTCACATGTCAACTTTAACTACCCATGTAGCGAGTCCCACTCCGATGACTCCCAAACCTACACGACCTTAGGGCATCAGGCTTTATGTTCCCTTAAGGAGTGGTGCTCGAGTAGTAAAGGCCGCTTGCAAACTACCCTATTTATTTATCTTTTTTAACTTTCAGCTCAGAGCATCATCTAGTCATTTAGACTACTAATATATCCTCAACTGGTCTAATATTATTTAGCTAACTCTTGAAAAAGGAATTCGGTTGAGGTTTCTAATCCAAACTAGGTTGTGCTCAAGTATCAGGAATTCCTTATTTCTAATCGATAAATTCAAAAAATGTTATCACATTGTCTCCTACTGATCATAATATTCTACATACATATCATAGACATCAGCAATTCTTTACCAATAATAACTGCATTTTGAAGTCTGAAAGAGTGAAAATTTTGAAGAGATTTTTTTTTGAAGGGTGTAATTCTAGTGAAAATATGGGAAAACATGCAAAAAACTTTTTACTGCTACAGTGCACTGTGCACTGCTACCCCACACTTAATTTTGACACTGTCCTCAGTGTACATGCATATCTAAATTACCCTACACTTATTTGAAAAATAAGAAGAAATAAAAACAAAACAGAAAATTCTTACCCCACACTTATTTGACTAACTAAGGGTAAGAGCGAGAATAAAACAACAAAGGAAATAATAAAATATAATAAAAGAAACAAATGCTGTTATGTAATATAAATCAACGTCATACACAGATTCATATTTCATACAGCCCATACATGATCACACACATAAAGCAGAAAAAACAAAAGAAAGAAAAAGAAAAAACAAAAGAAAGAAAAAGAAAAGGAAAAGAAAAACTAAGAACCAGGCTCATCGTCATCGGGTGGACGGAAGTCTGCTGAAAAGTAGACCTCTGGGTCTTCGACTAATCGGGAAGTCTCCTGAAAAATTTCCTCGACTTTCCTATTGTTCATGGTTGATGCGTTCCGACTGATATACTAAAATATCTGTTGTTTTACCCTATGTTGATTACGAGTAATTAAGGACTTAGCCTGACTAATTGTCACATTTAGTTTCTATACTGTCACTTAATCAATCAGAACCTAAGGCAGAGTACCTATCGTGTAGCAAGTCTGTTGGAAAGTATCTACGATTTTAATTAGATTAATTATCATACTCCCAGGGAAATGGTAATGGCTTAGTAGTAACTATCCACTTACCCTAACTCTTATCTTATGATCCAGTTATGCAATCATTCATCAAAATCTTTGATGAGAGGGTGATTCATTCTCCACTAGGTTTAAGTCTATCTAAGCTTAAGAAGTGTTTTACAGATAATGTTTTGATCCTATGTTATATTGTTCCTACATGTTGATTGACCTATCTTCGAGTATTTTAGATATATCTTGGTCTAGATGGCAATTATGTACTGAGTCTAAAGGTGTACCACATCTGAGTTACCTGATAAACCGCCCCATTGCCATTGACGGCCCTACTCACGGTTCGAGCTAAAGGCATCCATGAAAGTCCTATGTCACTTAGGAGATCATGCCGCTTGCCCTAACGCCGGAATAAACACACAAACTCAGCCTACTTAGACTACTCTAACAAATATGGTGATCTATAGGTTATTTCATCTAATATGGCAAACATTATTGCTTTCCGGCGGGAAAGTACTAAATTAATGCCTGTTAAACTAAACAGGTTATGATTAGACCGTGGTTAGGAGTTGTCTATAACCCTACATTTAGTTTAAAATAAACTACATTAGACATGCAGATATAATGAAAGTTAAGCTGGTGACCATTTCCGGAAAATCATAAAGTACTTCAACATGCATAACACATATTCATATAATCATAATCCAATATTCATAATTAGTATTTGGACGAACACAGTACAAACATATAAAGAGAGGGACAAGGGGACTGACGCCATAATGTATTCACGCTTTACGTAGTCCGCTGATGGAGCAATTGCTTGTATATGTTGGATTGCTCGACCTGACTCTGCTCGACAAAACCTTCGGAGGACGCTTCCTCAGCCTAGTAGCTGTACTTTACCTTAATACCCAGCTTAAGCACATCCCATTTGACTGACTCTTCGAACGCCTAGTGCCCTCTTAGGATCTCCTAACGAAATCCTAGGTATTCTATGAATACCTATCTAGTCGTATTCTAGGATCTGAGACAGACTCTCAGAAACAAAGAACACGAGACACTCTCTAAGAATATAAATAAACCTATACTAAAACCTGAGAACACTAAGTGACTTGTATACTATGGAAAATTGTATACTTGAAGTCACTAAATGACTCAGATCGAGTGGAGAGGAATGATTTCAACTGAGGAAGGCCTGAGGTATTTATAGTAGGGGAACTGGATGAATTTCTCTTCAAAAATCAATGTGGGATTCTGAAATGGGGCTCGGGACGCCCGTCCTGGATCTGGCACGCCCGTCCCGGCCTGTTGACCAGGTCAGGACTACCGTCCCAAGTCCTGGACGCCTGTCCTGGGTTCGGGACGCCCATCCCGACTTCCGAACTTCTAAAAATCACGTTTTTCCCCAAAATTTGCCATTTTCTTGTACGTTTCTCATGACACTTCCAAAATCACAAAAACTGCGAAATTGAGTTAATAACAATCAATTAAGAGCGATTTAACATCAATTTCACCCTAAATTGTGCATAAAAACATGCTAAAAAGTTATATGATTTATGTATATCATATAACCCCACACTTAGATTTTTGCTTGTCCTCAAGCAAAGTCTACCTGAAGTTAGTGATTTTAAATCATAAGTGCAATCACTTCAAATTTCTAGCCATGTTTTTACTCCAAACTTTATCACTGAATCAGATAATTCACAACACAGGTCTGACTGGTTAAGTTGCTATGGCAATGTCTCAAATGTCTCTAGTAGATTATCATGGTCAATCAGGTTCAACAACTTAATAACTAGATTGAACTCTTCTCTCAGTCACAAGGTCTTCCTGATGTGTAGTGTGTACTAGCCCATACTAGATTGTCAACACAATATACTCTCATCTCGACTCTTACCAGATAATACTTCGACCCGTCGCTAGATATACCAACAACAAACAACTTTCTGAGTTCTGAGCCTTGGTGACAAAATTTTTAATTAAGCATTTATTGATTTCTCTTTTATTGATTTTTAGGGTATTTTGTGTCTGCTTTCACACGTCAACTTTAACTACTCATGTAGCAAGTTCCACTCCAATGACTCCCAGACCTACACGACCTTAGGGCATCAGGCTTTCAGTTCCCCTAAGGAGTGGTGCTCGAGTAGCAAAAGCCGCTTGCAAACTACCCTATTTAATTAACTCTCTTTTTTTTCTTTTCACTTTCAGCTCAGAGCATCATCTAGTCATTTTGATTGCCAATACATGCTCAAATGGTCTAATCTTATCTAGTTAAGTTTTGAAAAGGTATTTGGTTGATGTCTCTAATCTAAACTAAGTTGTGCTCAATTTTCAGGAATTCCCTATTTCTAATCGATAAATTCAAGAAAGTCATCACGTTGTCTCCTACTGATCATAACATTCTACCTACATATCATAGACATCAGCAATTGTTTTACCAATCATATTGCATTTTGAAGTCTGAAAGAGTGAAACATTTTGAAAAAAATTTTGGAAGGGTATGAAAATACGGGAAAAACATGCAAAAAAAATTTTCTACTACAGTGTACTGTGCACTGCTACCCCACACTTAAGTTTGACATTGTCCTCAGTGTTCATGCATATCTAAATTACCCCACACTTATTTGAAAACAAGAAGAAATAAAAACAAAACAGAGAACACTTACCCCACACTTATTTGACTAACTAAGGGTAAGAAATAACAACTAACAAAACACGAAATAAAATGAAAGAAATACTCCCTTATTCTGCGAAGTCAACAGTCTGCTCGGGCAAGTCAAAAGGTTCTCTATAGATCTTTAAGCATTGCCCGTTCACTTTTTGAGTAGTGCCGTCAGAATTCATGATGACACATGCTCCGAAGGGTGATACTTCTGTGATAGTGAACGGGCCTGACCAACAGCTACGCAACTTTCTTGGGAAAAATTTGAAACGTGAGTTGTATAGCAATACCTTATCCCCTGGTTCAAAATTCTTCTGGGCTCTGAGTTGCATGTCATGTCGGAGTTTACTTGTCATCTTGAATTGATGTGAGTTTTCACAGGCTTTGAGCCTCCACTCATCCAATTCGTTGAGTTGTAGAATCCGATGTTCCTTAGTTAAGTTATCGTCTAGATTGCATTTTCGAACTACCCAGTAAGCTCTATGTTCAAGTTCAACCGGAAGGTGACATGCTTTTCCATAGACTAGTCTATAAGGTGAGAATCTCGTAGTGGTTCTGTATGCTGTACGGAAGGCCCATAATGCATCATCCAGCTTTATGGCCCAATCCTTACGGTTAACACCCACAGTCTTTTCTAGGCTTCTCTTTATTCCTCTATTGGTTACCTCAGCCTGCCCATTGGTTTGAGGATGGTAGGCTGTGGAAAAGCGATGTTGAACTCCATATTGCTGAAGTACCTTCTGCAATTGAGAGTTGCAGGAGTGTGTACCTCGGTCACTAATTAGGGCTTTCGGACATCCAAATCTAGCGAATATCTGTTTAAGGAATCGGCACACGACTCTAGCATCATTAGTAGGTAGGGCCTGTGCCTCAGGCCATTTTGAAAAATATTCTACAGCTACTATGATGTACTTCTTACCAAAAGAGGGAGGAAATGGACCCATAAAATCTATACCCCATATGTCAAATATCTCTACACTTTGAATTACCTGTTGGGGTAGACTGTCTCGAGAAGATATGTTTCCAGCTTTCTGACAGGCATCGCACGATCTTGTGAACGCTGCGGCGTCCTTGAATATGGTAGGCCAGTAGAAGCCTGCTTCTAATACTTTCCGGGCGGTATTAGCTGCAGCTAAGTGACCGCCTGCTGGTCCGCAGTGACAATGTTCCAGAAATTGGAAACCTTCTTCTTGAGAGACACATCTCCTGATCATCTGATCTGCACATATTCGAAACTGAAAGGGATCTTCCCAATAGTAATATTTAAGGTCAGCAAAGAATTTTCTTCTCTGCTGAACAGTGATATTACTGGAAGAGTCTGAGCTACCAAGTAATTTGCCATATCTACAAACCAATGGGTGAGAAAATAGCAAACAGTGAACATAAATTCTCATTTAGAAATTTGTCAGTTATGATTGATTCATCTATAGCTTCTAGGGTCGGATTCTCTAGCCTTGACAAGTGGTCTGCGGCTAAGTTTTCTGCCCCTTTCCTATCCCGAATTTCTATGTCGAATTCTTGAAGCAATAAAATCCATCTGATTAATCTTGGCTTTGTGTCGGTTTTATTGAACAAGTACTTTAATGCAGAATGATCAGTATAAACAATGGTTTTAGACAAGACTAGATAAGATCGAAATTTGTCAAATGCATATACTACTGCTAATAATTCCTTTTCTATCGTAGTGTAATTTTCCTGAGCATTAGTTAAGGTTTTACTAGCATAATATATCACATGAAATTTCTTATCATGTCTTTGTCCTAAAAAAACTCCTACTGCATAGTCACTAGCATCACACATTAGTTCAAAAGGTAGACTCCAGTCAGGTGACGTCATGATAGGTGCAGTAGTTAGAAGTTCCTTAAGTCTATTAAAGGCTTTTAGACATTTTTCATCAAAGACAAATGGAACATCTTTTCCGAGTAAATTGGTCAACAGTCTGGCTATTAATGAGAAATCCTTTATAAACCTACGATAAAAGCCAGCGTGTTCCAAAAAACTTCTAACGGCTCTCACAGTATTAGGTGGAGGCAGTTTTGAAATAACTTCAATTTTGGCCTTATCTACTTCCATACCTCGGTGTGAGATCTTATGTCCTAATACGATTCCCTCTTTTACCATGAAGTGGCATTTTTCCCAATTTAGAACCAAATTAGATTTTATACAACGTTTCAACATTAATTCCAAGTTCTTTAGACAAATCCCAAATGAATTTCCAAAAACAGAGAAGTCATCCATGAATACTTCTATAGACTTTCCTAACATGTCCTCAAAGATAGCAGTCATACAACGTTGGAATGTAGCAGGTGCATTACACAAACCAAAAGGCATCCTTCTATATGCAAATGTTCCAAAAGGGCATGTGAAAGTAGTTTTATGTTGGTCTTCAAGGGAAATAGGAATTTGAAAATATCTAGAAAACCCATCAAGAAAGCAGTAAAACATATGTCCAGACAATCTTTTTAACATTTGGTCAATAAAAGGAAGGGGGAAGTGGTCTTTTCGTGTGGCGTATTTAGTTTCCTATAGTCTATGCATACATGATGACCAGTTACAGTTCTCGTAGGAATTAGTTCATTATGTTCATTTCTGACAACTGTTATACCGCCTTTCTTAGGTACTTCCTGCACCGGGCTTACCCACTCACTATCTGAGATAGGATAGATAAGTCCTGCATCTAACAGTTTGATTACTTCTTTCTTAACAACATCACACACATTAGGATTCAACCTCCTTTGAGGTTGCACACATGGCTTATAATCATTTTCTAGAAGAATCTTATGCGAACAAAAGCTTGGATTAATACCTGGAATGTCTGCAATTTTGTAGGCAAAGGCTCTTCTATACTTTCTGCACATGTCCACAGTCAACTTCCGTTGTTCTGCAGTCAGATCAGCTGCAAGAATAATGGGAAGTTTCTTGTTGTCGTCTAGGAATTCATAGCACATATGAGTAGGCAATTCCTTCAGTTCCAAGTCTGGTGGATCTTCAAATGAATTCTATTCTTTCTTCATCTCATCATCACCTATCTCAGTGAAACTATCAGAGTTAATTTCATATTCGGAAGAGCTGAGTTCAGTCTCCGATAATTCTAGGGAGTCCTCACTCAAAACTTGATAGTTTGAGCATAGGTCTGTCATGTTAATTTCAATCAAGTGCTCAATAGCATCCACATAAAAGCAAGTATCATCTAAATGCATGGGATACCTAAGGGTTTCATTCAGATCAAAAGTGATGTCCTCATTACCTACCCTTAACTTGATTTGACCATTACTGACGTCTATTAATACTTTTGAGGTAGCTAGAAATGGTCGACCTAGGATCAGGGGCACTCCTCCTTCCCCGTTCATATCCATGACAACAAAGTCCACGGGGAACACAAATTTTCCGACCTTTACTAAGAGTTCTTCAATTATTCCTTTGGGTATTTTGACTGTCCTATCTACAAGTAGTATGTAGATCCTAGTCATTTTCAAATCATGCAATCCTAATTTATCAAATAAGCTAGATGGCATGAGATTAATACTAGCTCCTAAGTCTGCTAATGCATGCATGTTAGTAATATTTCCAATTGTACATGGCAAGGTAAAGTAACTAGGATCTTTCTGTTTAGACGGTAGTTTATTCAGCAAAACTGCCGAGCACTCTTCATTAAGAACCACCTTGTCCATGTCAAATTTTCTTTTATTACTAACGACTTCTTTTAAAAACTTAGCATACTTTGGCATTTCAGAAATAACATCAAGTAAAGGCAAATTAACATGAATCTGACTAAAATTCTTAAGAAACTTTTCAAATTGCTCCTTATCTTTATTCTGCATAAGTCTGGCAGGGTAAGGTACTTTTGGCCGGTACTCAGGAATAAACTTCGTCTTCCCTTTCCTTGCTACTTTGGTTTCGACATCCGTCGGCGTTGGATCATTGGAGCCTTCTTCCGGTTCCTGCACAAGAATAGGAGGGTCAAATGGTTTGGGCAGAGATGGAGATAGAACTTAACCAGATCTTAGAGTGAGGGTCTTGCATTCAGTTTGTGGGTTGGTCTCAGTATTGCTTGGTAGCGTTCCCTGGGACCTGTGAGAGAGATGAGTGGATAGTTGTCCCATTTGTCTCTCCAAGGTTTGTATAGCAGCTTGTGTATTTCTAACTATTTGCTCGGTCTGCTTCTATCTATTCTCGTTCTGATGGATTCTTTCTGTATGAGCTTCCTGGACTTTCCTATTAGACTCTATCATCTCTTTGTTAGAGTCGGTAATGCCTTTCAGTATGTCCCTAAATTCTTGCATGGGGTCGACTGGAACGATGTAGTTCCTTGGTGCGGGCAGAGCGACTTGCTGGTTCTGCAGATAGGGCAGTTGCTGAGGCACCCTTTTCTGGAAGTTAGCAGTCCCGGAATTGTTTCTCCAACTGAATCCCAGATGGTTCTTCCAGGTGGGATTGTAGGTATTTCCTATAGGAGAAGAGTTAACTGCATCCACTTGTTCCATATCTTCTAGAATAGTCAATATTCCATTACCATAACAATCTCCACTAAAATGCGGTCCTTGGCAAAATTTGCAGACTTGATATACTGGCTGAACGCTTTTCCCTTATTGGAAAGCATTCAGTTGATTAGTAATGTTGGCCTTCAATGCCTCAAATTGATCATTAGTGGAGGTGAGGGCCGCATTTACTGGTTGCTTCTTAGCTCGGTCACTTGTGCGCCAGTTCTTGCTATTCCTATAGAGCCTCTCCAGAGCATTTCTAGCATCTACATTACTCATTCCATTGAAACCGCTCTAAGGATTGAGTCCATCAAGAACTTGCTTGCCCATGTCCGGCATACCCCCGTAGAATTGCTGGATCAGAGGTTTAGTTTGGTTACTTCTGTAAGTAGGGAAAGAGGTTTAGTTTGGTTACTTCTGCAGTATGATCTCCATTGAGTAACCATGCTTCGGTAAGTCCATGTTGGGGGCAGAGCCTGAGTAGCTCCTTGAATCTGTCCCAAGCTTCGATCACTGTCTTGTCAGCTTCTTGAGTAAAACTGGATAGAGCCCTTCGATATTCTAGGACTCTTGCTGCAGAGTAGTACTCTTCCAGGAAGGCTTTGCTTAACTCGTCCCATGAGGTGATGGAGTTAGTAGGTAGCTGGGCCAACCATCTCTTAGCTCTATCCCTGAGTGAGTAGGGAAAGAGGTTTAGTTTGGTTACTTCTGCAGTATGATCTCCATTGAGGCCTTCGCAAAGAGAGGAGAAGTCGGATAAGTGTTCTAGCGGATTCTCGACTGTAGTTCCTCCAAACTGGACCCGATTAATAATCAACTAGATCACATTCGGTTTAAGATCATAGCGAGGGTTTCCAGGGATTTGAATGGCGGATGATACTAGAACAGTCTGTGATATGCATAAATCATATCACTTTTTTAGCATGTTTTTAGGCATAATTTAGGGTGAAATTGATAGGAAATCGGTCTTAATTGATTGTTATTTACTCAATTTCCCAATTTTTATGATTTTGGAAGTGTCAGGTGAAAAGTAGATGAAAACAGCAAATTTTGGGGCAAAAATACAATTTTGGGAAATGCTGACCTGGTCAACGGGTCAGGACGGGAGTCCCGAATCAGGACGGGCGTCCCGAATCAGGACGGGCGTCCCGACCCATTCAAAGCACCAGGACGGCCGTCCCAATCAAGGACGGGCGTCCCGAAGCACCAGAAGTTGTCCCACATCGAAATTTTTGGAGATTTTCACTCCAGAAAGCTGCTACAAATACCCCAGGCCTCCAAGAGTTGAAATCATCCCTCTCCACTCGATCTGAGTCATTCAGTGGTTTCCAGTGTACAATTCTCGAGTACACAACTCACTCGGAGACTCAGATTTTAGTATAAGTTTTCTTTCTTTCCTTTTTGTGTTTCGTTTTTCATAGTTTCTGAGAAATAGTCTCAGATCCTAGGGTTCGATAGATAGGTTCGTTTCTGGTATTCATAGAATACCCGGGATTTCGTTAGGAGATCCTAAGAGGGCTCTAGGCATTCGAAGAGTCAGTTCATAGGGCTGGGCTTAAGCTGGGTATTAAGGTAAAGCCCAGTTACTAGGCTGAGGAAGCGTCCTCCGAAGGTTCTGTCGAGCAGATTCGGGTCAAGCAGTACGCTCCAACGGCGTGACTACGTAAAGGGTGATTTCTTTATGGTATCGGTCCCCCCTGTCCCTCTCTTTATATGTTTGTATTGTGATTGTCCAAAAATTTATTATGAATATGAGATTATGATTTCTATGATTATTTGTTTTATATGTTGAAGTTGTTATGTTTTCCTGGGAATAGCCACCTGCTTAATATTCATTATGTCTGCACGTCTAATGCAGTTTCTTTTAAACTAAAATTAGGGTTATAGACAATTCCTAACCACGGTCTATTCATAACCTGTTTAGTTTAAGAGGCATCAATTAGTATTGGTGTCTGCCATGCTAGATAAAATAACCTGCGGAACACCCTGTTTGTTAAGAGTAGTCTAGGTAGGTTGAGTAGAGCGTTATACCGGCGGTTATGGGCAAGCGGCATGATCCCTGAAGTGACATAGGGCTTTCATAGCTGTCTTTAGTAGTAACCACGAGTAGGGCCGTTTACCTTGGCGATGGGGCGGTTTATCAGATTACTCAGATGTGGTACACCTTTAGACACAGAACATAGTTGCAATCCAGGCTAAGATGCATCTAAAATACTAGAAGATAGGTCAATCAACATGTAGGAACAGTATAACATAGGATCAGGACCTCATCTATAAAACACTTTTAGGCTTAATTAGACTTAAACCTAGTGGAGAATGGATCACCCTCTCATCAAAGTTATTGATGAAGATTGCATAACTGGATCATAAGATAAGAGTTAGGATAAAAGGCTAGCTACTACTAAGCCGTTACCACTTCCCTGGGAGTGCGATATTTATTTAATAAAATCGTAGATACTTTCCAACAGACTAGCTACACGATAGGTACTCTGCCTTAGGTTCTGGCTGATTAAGTGACACCATAGAGACTAAATGTGACAATTAGTCAATCACAGTCCTTAATTACTCATAATCAACATAGGATAAAATAACACCTATTTAGCATATCAGTCGGAAACCCATCAGATTTTTGGCGCCGTTGCCGGGGAAATATCATAATGAATTTAGGATTAAAGGCCACAATTCTAGATACTTATGATAGGTAGCGGTAGTAACCTAGACCTTAGACCCAACACTTATTTTATGCCAGTTAGACAATCAATTTCCGAAATATAGGGTTATCATAACTAATTAATTTTAGATATTATCTGGAATTAAGACATTTAGGATAATCAAATTTTAAAAAATCATTCTAAAACCATATTGAGGAAATTTAATTGCTTTAAAAAACAGAAAAAAAAATTTTAAAATTTAAAAACTGAAAAAAATGTATTTTTCTTGCTCAACGGTAAGTTGTTCTTTTCCCTATCTCTTGTTCTTTCTTAGTTATTTTCTTAGTTGCTCTTTTTTTGTGTTTTTCTTCTATTATTTAATTTCGAATAAAAATGGAAATGAGGATAAAATACATTTTCTTCTGAGTTGTAAAATTTTGGTTTAGATTTTTATCGCGAAGAAATTCCATTTCAGAATTTTCTTAGAGTCATGCCGGCTTTATTAGGACGAGTTATGAAATAATTTTTCTTAATAGCCAGACATCTGAATGTTCTATTGAAAAAAGGATGTTCCTTTTGTTTTGCTGATAATTGCATGAGATCTTTTAAACTAAAAGGAATTACTGCACCCATTATGACACCACCTGATTGGAATCTGCTTTTTGAATTAATATGTGATGTAATGATGTAGTAAGAATTGTTTTAGGACAGAAACATGATAAGAAAGTTCATGTATGATAAATCCTGATCTTAACTAGTCTTGTCTAAAATAATAGGTTACACTGATCACTCTAAGATATATGTGTTTAATAAAACTGATGTTGAACTATAATTGATTAAGTTAGGTTTTATTGTTACTTGAATTTGATATAGAATGAAGAGGTAAGAAAAAGGGTTAAGAATCTAGAAAGCAAACCTTTGGTCTAGATTAGGAAACCCTGAGTTAGAGCTATTGACGAGACAGTAGTATCTGATAAATTTCTGAATGAGGATCTATTTTCATTGTTTGTGATGAGTAATGATTCTCCTCCGTGGTTTACTGATATTACTAATTATCTAGTTGCTAATTATTCCCAAGTGATATGACTTATCAGCAAAAGAAGAAATTCTTTGCTGATTTGAAATATTACTAATGGGCAGATTTCTCTTATATTTCAAATTTTTGCAGATCAGTTGATCAGAAGATGTACCTCGGAAGGCGAAGGCCACATGATTATGAAGCATTGCAGGAATCTATGGGAGACCAATTAACTGCTATCAAACACTGTCCGGAAAGTGTTGGAAGCAGAATCTCGTTGACCTACCATATTCAAGGATTTTGTATCTCTGATACAGTCCTGCGATGCTTGCCAAATAATAGGTAACACCTCTTCCAGAGATCGCCTACCCCAACAAGGTATATAGAATATTGAAATCTTTAATATCTGGGTATTGAATCCTTTTCCCTTCTTCCTTTGAAAATAAGTACATCATAGTAGTCGTGGAACACTTTTCAAAAAATGGCCTGAACCACAGGCATTACCTACTAATGATGTTAGAGTAATGTGCAGATTCTATGAGAAGTTTGATACGCGAAAATCGTATCACCTTTTTAGCATGTTTTTATATATGATTTAGGGTGAAATCGAGGGTAAATTGATCTTAATTGTTTATTATTTACTTAATTTCACAGTTTTTATGATTTTGGAAGTGTCAGGTGAAAAGTAGACGAAAACAGCAAATTTTGGGGCAAAAACGCAATTTTTGGAAATGCTGACTTGGTCAAAGGCTCAGGACGGGCGTCCCGAATCCGGGACGGGCATCCCGACTTGGTCAACAGACCAGGACGGGCGTCCCGAACCCCCAAATCAAGTCCCACATCAAATATTTGATGAAAAATCACCCCGTGAAGCTGCTATAAATACCCCAGGCCCCAAGCAGTTGAATTCATTCCTCTCCACTCGATCTGAGTCATTCAGTGGTTTCCAGTGTACATTCTCTAGTACACAACTCACTCGGAGACTCAGATTTCAGTAGAAGTTTTCTTTCTTTCCTTTTTGTTTTCGTTTTTCTAGTTTCTGAGAAATTTTCTCAGATCCTAGGGTTCAATAGATAGGTTCGTTTCTGGTATTCATAGAATACCCGGGATTTCGTTAGGAGATCATAAGAGGGCTCTAGGCATTCGAAGATTCAGTCCACAGGGCTAGGCTTAAGCTGGGTATTAAGGTAAAGCCCAGTTACTAGGCTGAGGAAGCGTCCTCCGAAGGTTCTGGCGAGCAGAGTCAGGGCGAGCAATACAACATATACAACAGTACGCTCCATCAGCGAGACTTCGTAAAGGGCGATTTCTTTATGGCATCAGTCCCCATGTCCCTCTCTTATATGTTGTTATTGTATTGTTCCAAAAATTGATTATGAATACGAGATTACGATTATTATGAATATCTGTTTACATGTTGAAGATGTTATGTTTTTCCGGAAATAGCCACCTGCTAAATATTCACTATGTCTGCATGTTTAATGTGCTCTTTTAAACTAATGTTAGGGTTATAGACAATTCCTAACCACGGTCTAATCATAACCTGTTTAGTTTAACAGGCATCAATTAGTATTGGTGGCTGCCATGCTAAATAAAATAACTTGTGGAACACACTGCCTGTTAAAGTAGTATAGGTAGGGGTCGAGCTGAGTCCGATTATGCCGGCGGCTAGGGCAAGCGGTATGATCCCCGAAGTGACATAGGGCTTTCATGGATGCCTTCGTCCCGAACCGTGAGTAGGGCCGTCATTAAGGTAGGGCGGTTTATTAGAGACCTTGGATGTGGTACGCCTTTAGACACAGAACATAGTTGCAATCCAGGCTAAGATATATCTAAAATACTCGAAGATAGGTCAATCAACATGTAGGAACAGTATAACATAAAATCAAGACATTATCTAGAACACACTTTTAGGATTAATTAGACTTAAACCTAGTGGAGAATGGATCACCCTCTCATCAAAGTTATTGATGAAGATTGCATAACTGGATCATAAGATAAGAGTTAGGATTAAAAGGCTAGTTACTACTAAGCCGTTGCCACTTTCCTGGGAGTACGATATTAATAAAATAAAATCGTAGATACTTTCCAACAGACTAGCTACACGATAGGTACTCTGCCTTAGGTTCTGATTGATTAAGTGACATAAATTGAATGCTAAAGTGACAGTTAGTAAGACTCAGTCCTTAATTACTCATAATCAACATAAGTAAATAAAGCCTATCTTTTAGCATACCAATCGGAACGCATCAAAGTTGTTTACCAGATTCAGAATGCTAATGTCTTAGGAAAAAAATGTTCAGTCTATGTATCGAATCTGTGAAGTCAGCCAAGTACTTCACTTTAGCGGGAGTTGCTATGTGAATGGAATACTGACCATTCCAACCGAGGTAGGAGTAGGTTACTGCAGAATGCTACTCCAATGGGAAATGCATACAATCCCAACTACAGGAATCGTACGGGATTTAGTTGAGGAATAATTCGGAAGCTGGAAACTTTCAGAAGATACCAACACAGCAAAACCCCTACCTACAGAATCAACAGATGAGATACTAGCAACAATTAAAGTCAGACCAGTGCTAGCAAGTGATCTACCAAGTGGTATCGAACGGTCGAAGGATATAGAGGAATTTGGCATTGTATCAGGAGCATAGCAATGGAGGAGCTTGCATCCCCTGCATACCAATAAGTTGTGAGAAACTTCCCCAAGGAAGTCCCAAATACTTGGCCCAGATCTACACCACTGGAGCCTCCTACCACCACGGCTTCGCCAAAACTTCAGGTATCTTTTCGACCATTCAGAACTTGCATGCAATACCTTCACTGACATTGGCAGGTAGGCACACCAATCCAAAGAAGTCTCATTCCTAGACACGTTCCTTCTGGACACATGCTACGATTGCGAGAAACTTTGCAAATTAGTCGAGGAAACAGTCCTTGAGGCTTGAGTCAATCATCAAATGGATAGGCCACTACCTGGAGCTCGACAATAAAGGATCGGAGCTGACGTCATCTGTTCCAATATCTAGAGCTTGTAGAGTCAAGAACACCTCAGCAATAGCACATGGCTAAGGTAAAGAGCCAATTGACAGATCAGAGAAGACCCTTCTGCTCACGACATGAAGGGAGTTTTCCTAATCTTCATATTCCTTTACTTTTATTTTCTTTGTTTTGTGTTCTGTTTTATTATTTCCATTATCCTTCTTGTTTTGTTACTTACCCTTAGTTAGTTAAATAAGTGTGGGGTAAGAGTTCTTTGTTTTGTTTTCATTTCTTCTTGTTTTCAAATAAGTGTGGGGTAGTTTAGCTATGCATGAACACTGAGGACAGGGTTAGACTTAAGTGTGGGGTAGCAGTGCACGGTGCAATGTAGTAGTTGAGAAAATGTTTGCATGATTTTGCATGTTTTTCCCATAATTTCACAACCTTCCAAATTTTTTTCAAAATTTTTCATTCTTTCAGACTTCTAAATGCAGTATGATTGGTAAACATTTGTTGATGTCTATGATATGTAGGTAGAATGTTATGGTTAGTAGGAGACAATTGATGACTATCTTGAACTTATTGATTAGGAATAGGGAATTCCTGATAACTGAGCACAACTTAGTCTGGATTAGAAACCTCAGCCAATTACCTTTTCAAGACTTAACTAGATAAAATTAAGACCAGTTGTGGATGTTTTGACAATTAGAATGGCTAGATGAGACTCTGAGCTAAAAGTGAAAGGAAACAGAAGAAAGTTAATCAAATAAGGGTAGTTTGCCAGCGGCCTTCGCTACTCGAGCACCACTCCTTCGGGGAACTTAAAGCCTGATGCCCTAAGGCCGTGAAGGTCCGGGAGTCATCGGAGTGGGACTCGCTACATGGGTAGTTGAAGTTGACGTATTCTAAGCAGACTCAAAATACCCTGAATCTATAAAGAAAAAATCAATAAATACTAAATCATTAAAAATCTGATCACCAAGGCTCAGAACTCAGAAGGTTGTTTGTTGTCAGTATGTCTAGCGACAGGGTCAAAGTATTATTGGTAACAGTCAAGACGAGAGTTTATTGTGTTGACTATCTGATCTAGACTAGTACACACACTACACATTAGGAAACCCTTGTGACTAAGAAAAGAGTTCAACCTAGTTGTTAAGTTATTTTATGCTTGATCATAGCAATCTACTAGAGACATTTGAGACCTTGTCATAGCAACCTAACCAGTCAGACATGTGTTAAGAATCGTCTGAATAATTTTTGGAATAAAAACATGACTAGGAATTTAAGTGGCTGCACATCTGATTTAGAATCACTAACTTCAGGTAGATTTTGCTTGAGGACAAGCAAAGAGCTAAGTGTGGGGTTATCTGATATGCATAAATCATATCACTTTTTTAGCATGTTTTTAGGCATAATTTAGGGTGAAATTGATAGGAAATCGGTCTTAATTGATTGTTATTTACTCAATTTCACAATTTTTATGATTTTGGAAGTGTCAGGTGAAAAGTAGACGAAAGCATCAAATTTTGGGGCAAAAATGCAATTTTTGGAAATGTTGACCTGGTCAACGGGTCAGGACGGGCGTCCCGAATCAGGACGGGCATCTTGACCCAGTCAAAGCACCAGGACGACCGTCCCAATCCGGGACGGGCGTCCCGAAGCACCAGAAGTTGTCCCACATCGAATGTTTTGGAGATTTTCACTCCAGAAAGCTGCTATAAGTACCCCAGGCCTCCAAGAGTTGAAATCATCCCTCTCCACTCGATCTGAGTCATTTAGTAGTTTCCAGTGTACAATTCTGGAGTACACAACTCACTTGGAGACTCAGATTTCAGTATAAGTTTTCTTTCTTTCCTTTTTGTGTTTCGTTTTTCTTAGTTTCTGAGAAATAGTCTCAGATCCTAGGGTTCGATAGATAGGTTCGTTTTTTGTATTCATAGAATACTCGGGATTTCGTTAGGAGATCCTAAGAGGGCTCTAGGCGATCGAAGAGTCAGTTCATAGGGCTGGGCTTAAGCTGGGTATTAAGGTAAAGCCCAGTTACTAGGTTGAGGAAGCGTCCTCCGAAGGTTCTGTCGAGCAGATTCGGGTCAAGCAGTACAACATATACAAGTAGTACGCTCTGATACGCGAAAATCATATACCTTTTTTAGCATGTTTTTATGTATGATTTAGGGTGAAATTGATAAAAAATCGATCTTAATTGATTGTTATTTACTCAATTTCACAGTTTTTATGATTTTGGAAGTGTCAGGTGAAAAGTAGACGAAAATAGCAAATTTTGGGGTAAAAATGCAATTTTTGGAAATGCTGACTTGGTCAACGGTCCGGGACGGGCGTCCCGACCCAGTCAAGCCACCAGGATGGGCGTCCCGACCCAGTCAAACCACCAGGACGGGCGTCCCAATCCAGGACGGGCGTCCCGAAGCACCAGAAGTTGTCCCACATCGAAACTTTTGGAGATTTTCACTCCATAAAGCTGCTATAAATACCCCAGGCCTCCAGGAATTGAAATCATTCCTCTCCACTCGATCTGAGTCATTCAGAGACTTCCAGTGTACAATTCTTGAGTACACAAGTCACTGAGAGACTCGGGTTTCAATTTCAGTTTTTGTTCTTTCTTTAGTGTTTCATTTTCTTAGTTTCTGAGAAATAGTCTCAGAGCTTAGGCTTCGATAGATAGGTTCGTTTTCGGTATTCATAGAATACCGGGATTTCGTTAGGAGATACTAAGAGAGAGATAGGGTGCGTGTTCTTAGTCAGATTAGGGCAATTTGCTTAAGCCCGGGATGTAAGGTAAAGCAATTGCTACGAGGTCTAAGGAGCGTTCTCCGAAGGCTCTGTTGAGCAGAGTAGGATCGAGCAGTCAGGAGCATAAAGGAGCTGCAACGCCGGCTGGACCTGCTTAGAGTGGTGATTCCTTTATGACAGTGGGTCCCCTAGATGAGGTTCTGTATGTTTACGAATTGTTTTATCTAAATATTAATTTGAATATCAGATTACGATTCTTATGAATATCTGTTTTATATGTTGAAGTTGTTATGATTTTCCGGAAATAGCCACCTGCTAAATATTCATTATGTCTGCATGTCTAATGTGCTCTTTTAAACTAAAGTTAGGGTTATAGACAATTCCTAACCACGGTCTAATCATAACATGTTTAGTTTAACAGGCATCAATTAGTATTGGTGTCTTCCATGCTAGATAAAATAACCTGCTGAACACCCTGCTTGTTAGAGTAGTCTAGGTAGGCTGAGCTGAGTCCGATTATGCCGGCGGCTAGGGCAAGCGACATGATACCGAAATGACATAGGGTACCGTTCATGGATGCCTTCATCCCGAACCGTGAGTAGGGCCGTCATTAAGGTAGGGCAGTTTATTAGAGACCTCAGATGTGGTACGCCTTTAGACACAGAACATAGTTGCAATCCAGGCTAATATGCATCTAAAATACTCGAAGATAGGTCAATCAACATGTAGGAACAATATAACATAGAATCATGACATTATCTATAAAACACTTTTAGGCTTAATTAAAGTTAAACCTAGTGGAGAATGGATCACCCTCTCATCAAAGTATTTGATGAAGATTGCATAACTGGATCATAATATAGGAGTTAGGATAAAAGGCTAGTTACTACTAAGCCGTTGCCACTTTCCTGGGAGTACGATATTTACTTAATAAAATCGTAGATACTTTCCAACAGACTAGCTACACGATAGGTACTCTGCCTTAGGTTCTGATTGATTAAGTGACAATAATTGAATGCTAAGTGACAGTTAGTAAGACTCAGTCCTTAATTACTCATAATTGACATAGGTAAATAAAGCCTATCTTTTAGCATAGCAATCGGAACGCATCAGATTTTTGGCGCCGTTGCTGGGGAAATATCATAATGAATTTAGGATTAAAGGCCACAATTCTAGAGACTTATGATAGGTAACGGTAGTAACCTAGACCTTAGACCTACACTTATCTTATACTAGTTAGACAATCAATTTCCGAAATATAGGGTTATCATAACTAATTGATTTTAGATATTATGTGGAATTAAGACACTTAGAATAACCCAATTTTAGAAAATTATTCTAAAACCATATTGAGGGAATTTAATGGCTTTCGAAATTAAACATAAAAAGAAAAAAAAATGTTAAAAATTTAAAATCCAAAAAGAATGTATTTTTCTTGCTCAACGGTAAGTTGTTCTTCTTCCCTATCTCTTGTTCTTTCTTAGTTGTTGTTTTTTTCGTACATTTGTTTCTCTTTTTCATTTTTTTTTCTCCCTATTACTTAATTTCGAAAAAACTAAAAATGGAAATGAGGATAGAATATTTTTCTGAGTTGTCAATTTTTGGCTCAGGTTTTAATTTGGAAGAAATATCATTGTGGAATTTCCTTAGGTCATGCTTAGTCTATTAGACAGAATCATGAAATAAAATTTTCTTTAATAGACAAACCTCTGAGTATTCTAATGAGAAAGGATGTTCCTTTTGTTTGATGATAAATGCATGAGATTGTTTAAACCAAAAGGAATTACTGCACCAATTATGACATCACCTAATTGGAATTTGCTTTGTGAATTAATATGTGATGCTAGTGACCATGTAGTAATGATTGTTTTAGGAAATAGGCATGATTAGAACTTCATATTATACACTATGCAAGTAAGACCTTTTACTGATGCCTAGTAGAACCTTACCACCACTGAAAAGGGATTACTAGTTAATGCATATGCCTATGATACATTCATGACATGCCTAGTCTAAACAATAGGTTACACTGATCACTATGAGATATCTGTGTTCAATAAAACTAATGTTGAACCATATTTGATTAAGTTAGGTTTTATTGTTACTTGAATTTGATATAGAATGAAGGGATAAGAAAAAGGGTTGAAAATCTAGAAAGCAAACCATTTGTCTAGATTAGAAAACCCCGAGTTAGAGGCTAGTGTAATACTAATAAATTTTTGGATGAAAACTTATTTGCATTGTTTGCTATGTATAATAATTCTCATATGTGGTTTATTTCAAATTATCTAGTCACTGAATAAGTTCCAAGTGATATGACTTATCAGCAAAAGAAGAAATTCTTTGCTGATTTGAAATATTACTACTGGGTAATTTCTCTTCTATTTCAAATTTTTGCAGATCAGTTGATCAAAAGATGTGTCTCAGAAGATGAAGGACACAAGATTTTGGTGCATTGCCCTAAAGAATCTACACTGTCCGGAAAGTGTTGAAAGCAGGATCTTGTTGACCCACCATATTCAAGGATTTTGTATCTCTAATACAGTCCTGCGATGCTTGCCAAATAATAGATTCTAGTTGTTTTCCAGATTCAGAGTGCCGATGTCTTAGGAAGAAATGTTCAGCCTGTGTATCAAATCTGTGAAGTCTGCTAAGTACCACACTTTAGCAGGGATTGCTATGGGAATGACTGACCATTCCAAAAGAGGTAGGAGTAGGTTACTGCAGAATGCTGCTCCAATGGGAAATGCATACAATCCCAACTAGAGGAATCATACGGGATTTAGCTGAGGAATAATTCAGAAGCTGGAAACATTCAAAAAGATACCACCACAGCAAAACCCACACTCGCAGAATCAATAGATGAGATACTGGCAACAATTAAAGCCAGACTAGTGCAAGCAAGTGATCTACCAAGAGGTAACGAACGGTCGACAGATATTTTGAGGAATTTGGCATTGTGTCGGGAGCATAGCAATGGAGGAGCTTGCATCCCCTGCATACAATCAGCTGTGAGAAACTTCCCCGAGGAAGCTTCAAATATTTGGGCCCAGATCTACACCACTGGAGCCTCCTACCACCACGGCTTCGCCAAAGCTTCAGGTATCTTTTCTGCCATTCGGAACTTGCATGCAATACCTTTACTAACATTGGCAAGAAGGCACACAAATCCCAAGAAGTCTCATTCCTAGACACGTTCCCCCTGGACACGTTGCTATGATTATGAGAAATCTTACAAATGATTCTAGGAAACAGTCCTTGGGGATTGAGCCATTCCTCAAATGGATATGCCACTACCTGGAGCTCGACAAAAAGGATCAGAGCTGACGTCATCCGTTCCAAAATCTAGAGCTTGTAGAGCCAAGAACACCTCAGCAATAGCACATGGCTAATGTAAAGAGCCAATTGACAGATCAGAGAAGACCCTTCTGCTCATGACATGAAGGGAGTTTTTCTAATCTTCATCTTCCTTTACTTTTATTTTCTTCATTTTTGTGTCCTGTTTTGTTATTTCTTTGGTTGTTTTATTTTCTCTCTTACCCTTAGTTAGTCAAATAAGTGTGGGGTAAGAGTTTTCTATTTTGTTTTTGTTTCTAGTTTTCAAATAAGTGTGGGGTAGTTTAGATATGCATGAACACTGAGGACAGTGTCAGACTTAAGTGTGGGGTAACAGTGCACGGTGCACTGTAGTAGTTTGAGAAAAATTTTGCATGATTTTGCATGTTTTTCCCATAATTTCACACCCTTCCAAAAAAATTTCAAAATTTTTCCGTCTTTCAGACTTCTAAATACAGTATGATTGGTTAAAAAATTGCTTATGTCTATGATATGTAGGTAGAATGTTATGGTTAGTAGGAGATAATTGATGACTATTTCTGAACCTATTGATTAGGAATAGGGAATTCCTGACAACTGAGCACAACTTAGTCTGGGTTAGAGACCTCAGCCAATTACCTTTTCAAGACTTAACTAGATAAAATTAGACCAGTTGTAGGATGCATTGACAATTAGAATGACTAGATGAGACTCTGAGCTAAAAGTGAAAAGAAAAGAAAAAACAAATGATGATGAAAAAAAATAGGGTAGTTTGCCAGCGGCCTTCGCTACTCGAGCACCACTCCTTCGGGGAACTTAAAGCCTGATGCCCTAAGGTCGTGTAGGTCTGGAAGTCATCGGAGTGGGACTCGCTACATGGGTAGTTGAAGTTGACGTGTTCAAAGCAGACTCAAAATACCCTGAATCTATAAACTAAAGAAATCAATAAGAGCTAAATAATTAAAATCTGATCACCAAGGCTCAGAACTCAGAAAGTTATCTGTTGTCAGTGTGTCTAGAGACAGGTCGAAGTGTTATCTGGTAATAGTTAAGATAATAGTTTATTGTGTTGACTATCTGGTCTGGACTAGTACACACACTACACATCAGGAAGACCTTATGACTAAGAGAAGAGTTCAACCTAGTTGTTAAATTGTTTTCTGCTCAATCCTAACAATCTACTAGAGACATTTGAGACCTTGTCATAGCAACCTAACCAGTCAGACCTGTGTTAAGAATTATCTAAATAATGTTTTGGAATATAAACATGACTAGAAATTTAAGTGACTGCACATATGATTTAGAATCACTAACTTCAGGTAAACTTTGCTTGAGGACAAGCAAAAAGCTAAGTGTGGGGTTATCTGATACACGAAAATCATATACCTTTTTTAGCATGTTTTTATGTATGATTTAGGGTGAAATTGATAAGAAATCGATCTTAATTGATTTTTATTTACTCAATTTCACAGTTTTTATGATTTTGGAAGTGTCAGGTGAAAAGTAGATGAAAACAGCAAATTTTGGGGTAAAAATGCAAATTTTGGAAATGCTGACTTGGTCAACGGTCCGGGACGGGCATCCCGACCCAGTCAAACCACCAGGACGGGCGTCCCGAAGCACCAGAAGTTGTCCCACATCGAAATGTTTGGAGATTTTCACTCCAGAAAGCTGCTATAAATACCCTAGGCCTCCAGGAGTTGAAATCATTCCTCTCCACTCGATCTGAGTCATTCAGAGACTTCCAGTGTACAATTCTTGAGTACACAAGTCACTGAGAAACTCGGGTTTCAATTTCAGTTTTCTTTCTTTCTTTAGTGTTTCGTTTTCTTAGTTTCTGAGAAATAGTCTTAGAGCTTAGGCTTCGATAGATAGGTTTGTTTTTGGTATTCATAGAATACCGGGATTTTGTTAGGAGATCCTAAGAGAGAGATAGGGTGCGTGTTCTTAGTCAGATTAGGGCAATTTGCTTAAGCCCGGGATGTAAGGTAAAGCAATTGCTACTAGGTCTAAGGAGCGTTCTCCGAAGGCTCTGCCGAGCAGAGTAGGATCGAGCAGTCAAGAGCATACAGGAGCTTCAGCGCCGGCTGGACCTGCATAGAGTGGTGATTACTTTATGACAGTGGGTCCCCTAGATGAGGTTCTGTATGTTTACGAATTGTTTTATCTAAATATTAATTTGAATATCAGATTACGATTCTTATGAATATCTGTTTTATATGTTGAAGTTGTTATGATTTTCCGGAAATAGCCACCTGCTAAATATTCATTATGTCTGCATGTCTAATGTGCTCTTTTAAACTAAAGTTAGGGTTATAGACAATTCCTAACCACGGTTAATCATAACCTGTTTAGTTTAACAGGCATCAATTAGTATTGGTGTCTGCCATGCTAGATAAAATAACCTGCTGAACACCCTGCTTGTTAGAGTAGTCTAGGTAGGCCGAGCTGAGTTCGATTATGCCGGCGGCTAGGGCAAGCGACATGATACCGAAGTGACATAGGGTACCGTTCATGGATGCCTTCGTCCCGAACCGTGAGTAGGGCCGTCATTAAGGTAGGGCGGTTTATTAGAGACCTCAGATGTGGTACGCCTTTAGACACAGAACATAGTTGCAATCCAGGCTAAGATGCATCTAAAATACTCGAAGATAGGTCAATCAACATGTAGGAACAGTATAACATAGAATCAGGACATTATCTATAAAACACTTTTAGGCTTAATTAAACTTAAACCTAGTGGAGAATGGATCACCCTCTCATCAAAGTATTTGATGAAGATTGCATAACTGGATCATAATATAGGAGTTAGGATAAAAGGCTAGTTACTACTAAGTTGTTGCCACTTTCCTGGGATTACGATATTTACTTAATAAAATCGTAGATACTTTCCAACAAACTAGCTACACGATAGGTACTCTTCCTTAGGTTCTGATTGATTAAGTGACAATAATTGAATGCTAAGTGACAGTTAGTAAGACTCAGTCCTTAATTACTCATAATTGACATAGGTAAATAAAGCCTATCTTTTAGCATACCAATCGGAACGCATCACGCTCCAACGGCGTGACTACGTAAAGGGTGATTTCTTTATGGCATCTGTCCCCCCTGTCCCTCTCTTTATATGTTTGTATTGTGATTGTCCAAAAATTTATTATGAATATGAGATTATAATTTCTATGATTATTTGTTTTGTATGTTGAAGTTGTTATGTTTTCCCGGGAATAGCCACCTGCTTAATATTCATTATGTCTGCATGTCTAATGTAGTTTCTTTTAAACTAAAATTAGGGTTATAGACAATTCCTAACCACGGTCTATTCATAACCTGTTTAGTTTAACAGGCATAAATTAGTATTGGTGTCTGCCATACTAGATAAAATAACCTGCGGAACACCCTGTTTGTTCGAGTAGTCTAGGTAGATTGAGTAGAGCGTTATGCCGGCGGTTATGGGCAAGCGGCATGATCCCCGAAGTGACATAGGGCTTTCATAGCTGTCTTTAGTAGTAACCGTGAGTAGGGTCGTTTACCTTGGCGATGGGGTGGTTTATCAGATTACTCAGATGTGGTACACCTTTAGACACAGAACATAGTTGCAATCCAGGCTAAGATGCATCTAAAATACTAGAAGATAGGTCAATCAACATGTAGGAACAGTATAACATAGGATCAGGACCTCATCTATAAAACACTTTTAGGCTTAATTAGACTTAAACCTAGTGGAGAATGGATCACCCTCTCATCAAAGTTATTGATGAAGATTGCATAACTGGATCATAAGATAAGAGTTAGGATAAAAGGCTAGTTACTACTAAGTCGTTACCACTTCCCTGGGAGTACGATATTTATTTAATAAAATCGTAGATACTTTCCAACAGACTAGCTACACGATAGGTACTCCGCCTTAGGTTCCATACAGCTAATAGGCGAAGAACAGAGATGGCTACTGAAAGACCTCCCCTCGAATCCTACATCCAGCCACAGACTAATGGGTTTCCGACTGATATGCTAAATAGGTGTTATTTTATCCTATGTTGATTATGAGTAATTAAGGACTGTGATCAATCAGAACCTAAGGCAGAGTACCTATCGTGTAGCTAGTCTGTTTGAAAGTATCTACGATTTTATTAAGTTAAATATCGTACTCCCAGGGAAGTGGCAACGGCTTAGTAGTAACTAGCCTTTTATCCTAACTCCTATCTTATTATCCAGTTATGCAATCTTCATCAAATACTTTGATGAGAGGTTGACTCATTCTCCACTAGGTTTAAGTCTAATTAATCCTAGAAGTGTTTTATAGATGAGTCCTGGTTCTATGTTATACTATTCCTATATGTTGATTGACCTATATTCGAGTATTTTAGACATGTCTTGGCCTGGATTGCAACTATGTTCTGTGTCTAAAGGCGTACCACATCCGAGGTTTCTAATAAACCGCCCTACCTTAATGACGGCCCTACTCACGGTTCGGGACGAAGGCATCTATGAAAGCCCTATGTCACTTCAGGGATCATACCGCTTGTCCTAGCCGCCGGCATAATCGGACTCGGCTCGACTTACCTAGACTACTCTAACAAACAGGGTGTTCAGCAGGTTATTTTATCTAGCATGGCAGACACCAATACTAATTGATGCATGTTAAACTAAACAGGTTATGATTAGACCGTGGTTAGAAATTGTCTATAACCCTAACTTTAGTTTAAAAGAGCACATTAGACATGCAGACATAGTGAACGTTAAGCAGGTGGCTGATGCAATTCTGATTGGTATGCTAAAAGATAGGCTTTATTTACCTATGTCGATTATGAGTAATTAAGGACTGAGTTTTACTAACTGTCACTTAGCATTCAATTATTGTACTTAATCAATCAGAACCTAAGGCAGAGTACCTATCGTGTAGCTAGTCTGTTGGAAAGTATCTACGATTTTATTAAGTTAAATATCGTACTCCTAGGGAAGTGGCAACGGCTTAGTAGTAACTAACCTTTTATCCTAACTCCCATCTTATGATCCAGTTATGCAATCTTCATCAATGACTTTGATGAGAGGGTGATCCGTTCTCCACTAGGTTTAAGCCTAATTAATCCTAGAAGTGTTTTATAGATGAGTCCTGATTCTATATTATACTGTTCCTATATGTTGATTGACCTATATTCGAGTATTTTAGACATGTCTTGGCCTGGATTGCAACTATGTTCTGTGTCTAAAGGCGTACCACATCCGAGGTTTCTATAAACCTCCCTACCTTAATGACAGCCCTACTCACGGTTCGGGATGAAGGCATCCATGAAAGCCCTATGTCACTTCGGGGATCATACCGCTTGCCCTAGCCGCCGGCATAATCGGACTCGGCCTGGCTTACCCTAGACTACTCTAACAAACAGGATGTTCAACAGGTTATTTTATCTAGCATGGCAGACACCAATACTAATTGATGCCTGTTAAACTAAACAGGTTATGATTAGACTGTGGTTAGGAATTGTCTATAACCCTAACTTTAGTTTAAAAGAGCACATTAGACATGCAGACATAGTGAATGTTAAGCAGGTGGCTATTTCCGGAAAAACATAACAACGTCAACATATAAAACAACTATTCATAAAAATCGTAATCTCGTATTCATAATAGATATTTAGAACAACACAATAACAACATATAAGAGAGGGACATGGGGACTGATGCCATAAAGAAATCACCCTTTACGTAGTCTCGCCGACGGAGAGTACTGCTGTATATGTCGTATTGCTCACCCTGACTCTGCTCGCTAGAACCTTCGGAGGACGCTTCCTCAGCCTAGTAACTGGGTTTTACCTTAATACCCAGCTTAAGCCCAGCCATGTGGACTGACTCTTCGAACGCCTAGAGCCCTCTTAGGATCTCCTAACGAAATCCCGGGTATTCTATGGATACCAGAAACGAACCTATCTATAGAAGCTTAAGATCTGAGACTATTTCTCAGAAACTAAAACAAAACACTAATAAGAAAGAAAACTGAGATCCGAGTCTCTAAGTGAGTTGTGTACTGGAGAAGTGTACACTGGAAACCACTAACTGACTCAGATCGAGTGGAGAGGAATGAATTCAATTGCTGGAGGCCTGGGGTATTTATAGCAGCTTCCCGGGGTGATTTTTCATCAAAAATTCGATGTGGGACTGGATCTGGGGGTTTGGGACGCTCGTCCCGGATTGGAACGCCCGTCCTGGTCTATTGACTCGGATCTCAGTTTTCTTTCTTGTTAGTGTTTTGTTTTAGTTTCTGAGAAATAGTTTAAGATCTTAGGCTTGCATAGATAGGTTCGTTTCTGGTATTCATAGAATACCCGGGATTTCGTTAGGAGATCCTAAGAGGGCTCGATGCGTTCGAAGAGTCAGTCCACAGGGCTGGGCTTAAGCCGGGTTGTTAAGTAAAGCCCAGCTACTAGGCTGAGGAAGCGTCCTCCGAAGGTTCTGACGAGCAGAGTCAGGTCAAGCAGTACGGCATATATAGCAGTACGCTCCAACGACGTGACTACGTAAAGGGTGATTTCTTTATGGCATCAGTCCCCCCTGTCCCTCTCTTTATATGTTGTTACTGTGTTTGTCCAAATACTAATTTGAATACCAGATTATGTTTTTATGAATATTTGTGATATATGTTGAAGTTATTATGTTTTTCTAGAAATGGCCACCTGCTTAAATATCCATTATGTCTGCATGTCTATTGTCGTTCTTTTAAACTGAAATTAAGGTTATAGACAATTCCTAACCACGGTCTATTCATAACCTGTTTAGTTTAACAGACATCAATTAGTATTGGTGTCTGCCATACTAGATAAAATAATCTGCGAAACACCATGTTGGTTGAAAGTAGTCTAGGCAGGCTGAGTAGAGTTTTATGCCGGCGGTTATGAGATGAGCGGTATGATCCCCAAAGTGACATAGGGCGTTCATTGCTGACTTTAGTCCGAGCCATGAGTAGGGCCGTTTACCTTGGCGATGGGGCGGTAGCGTAGAAACTCAGATGTGGTAACCTTTAGACACAGAACATAGTTGCAATCCAGGCCAAGACATGTCTAAAATACTCGAATATAGGTCAATCAACGTATAGTAACAGTATAACATAAAATCAGGATCTCGTCTATAAAACATTTTCAGGTTTAGTTGGACTTAAACCTAGTGGAGAATGAATCACCTTCTCATCAAAATTATTGATGAAGATTGCATAACTGGATTATAAGATAAGAGTTAGGAATAAAGGCTAGTTACTACTAAGTCGTTACCACTTCCCTGGGAGTACGATAATTATGTAATAAAATCGTAGATACTTTCCAACAGACTAGCTACACTATAGGTACTCTGCCTTAGGTTCTGGCTGATTAAGTGACACCATAGAGACTAAATGTGACAATTAGTCAATCACAGTCCTTAATTACTCATAATCGAGATAGGGTAAAATAACACCTATTTAGGACGTCCACCGGAATCCCACCAGATTTTTGGCACCGTTGCCGGGGAAATATCATAATGAATTTAGGATTCCTGATCAAAATTCTAGAGGATTATGATAGGTAACGGTAGTAACCTAGACTTTAGACCCAACACTTATGCTATACCAGTTAGACAATCAATTTCCGAAATATATGGTTATCATAACTAATTAATTTTAGATGTTATCTGGAATTAAGATACTTAGGATAATCAAATTTTAGAAAATTATTCTAGAACCTTATTGAGGGAATTTAATTGCTTTCGAAATATTAAAAGAAAAAAATCTTTAAAATTTAAAAAATCAGAAAAAAAATTGTACTTTTCTTGTTTAATGGTAAGTTGTTCTCTTTTCCCTATCTTTTGTTTTCTCCTTTTGAATAGTTATTTTGTTTTGTTTTCTCTTTCTTCCAAATTTTTAAGTTTTCATTTTCCCTGTAACCCCACTAACCAGTTTGCTCATGCTAAAACGTATTCTTCTCTGTAGTTGCATGACTCGATCTTCAGAAGCTAACCTTGAAACACCAGTTGAAAATCCTGAACGAATCATTCGCACAGCTAATAGGCGAAGAACAGAAATGGCTGCTGAAAGACCTACCCTTGAATCCTACATCCAGCCACAGACTATCCCAGTCTCATCTGCCATCCGAATCCCTGGGAACCCTCGCTATGATCTTAAACCTAATGTGATCCAGCTGATTATAAATCGGGTTCAGTTTGGTGGAACTGCAGCCGAGAATCCGCTGGAACACCTATCTGATTTCTCTTCTCTCTGCGAAGGCCTCAAGGGAGATCATACTGCAAAGTAACTAAACTCAACCTTTTTCCCTACTCACTGAGGGACAGAGCTAAGAGATGGTTGGCCCAGCTACCTACTAACTCCATCACCTCTTGGGAAGAGTTAAGCAAAGCCTTCCTAGAAGAGTACTACTCTGCAGCAAGAGTCCTAGAATATCGGAGGGCTCTGTCTAGTTTCACTCAAGCTGCTGATGAGACAGTGATCGAAGCTTGGGACAGATTCAAGGAGCTGCTCAGGCTTTGCACCCAACATGGACTTACCGAGGCATTGCTGATTCAGCAATTTTACGGGGGTATGTCAGACATGGGTAAGTAAATTCTTGATGGACTTAATCCCCAGAGCGGTTTCAATGGAATGAGTGATGTAGATGCTAGAAACACTCTGGAGAGACTCTACAGGAACAGCAAGAATTGGCGCACAAGTGGCCGAGCTAAGAAGCAACCAGTAAATGCGGTTGTTGCCTCCATTGATGATCAATTTGAGGCACTGAAGGCCAGCATTACTAATCAGCTGAATGCCTTCCAACAAGGGAAAAGCATTTAGTCAGTATACCAAGTCTGCAAATTTTGCCAAGGACCACATTTCAGTGGGGATTGTTATGGTAATGGGATATTAACTATTCCAGAAGATATGGAACAAGTGGACGCAGTGAATTCTGCTCCTATAGGAAATACCTACAATCCCACTTGGAAGAACCATCCGGGATTTAGCTGGAGAAACAATCCCGGGACTACTAACTTCCAGAAAAGAGTACCTCAGCAACTGCCATATCCGCAGAACCAGCAAGTCGCTCTGCCTGCACCAAGGAACTACATCGTTCCAGCTGACCCCATGCAAGAATTCAGAGACATGCTGAAGAGCATTTCCGACTCAACAAGGAAATGATAGAGTCCAACAGAAAGATCAGAAGCTCACGCAGAAAGAATCCAGCAGAACGAGAATAGACAGAAGCAGACCGAGCAAACAATCAGAAACACACAAGCTGCTATACAAACTTTAGAGAGGCAAATGGGTCAGCTATCCACCCATTTCTCTCACAGGTCCCAGGGAACGCTACCAAGCAACACTGAGACCAACCCTCAAACTGAATGCAAGACCATCACTCTAAGATCTGGTAAAATTCTATCTCCATCTCCACCCAAACCATCTGACCCTCCTATTCTTGTGCAGGAACCAGAAGAAGGCTCCAAGGACCCAACGCCGACGGATGTCGAAATCGAAGTAGCAAGGAAAGGGAAGACGGAGTTTATTCCTGAGTACCGGCCAAAAGTACCTTACCCTGCCAGACTTATGCACAATAAAGATAAGGAGCAATTTGAAAAGTTTCTTAGAATTTTAGTCAGATTCATGTTAATTTACCTTTACTTGATGTTATTTCTGAAATGCCAAAGTATGCTAAGTTTTTAAAAGAAGTTGTTAGTAATAAAAGAAAATTTGACATGGACAAGGTGGTTCTTAATGAAGAATGTTCGGCGGTTCTGTTGAATAAACTACCGTCTAAACAGAAAGATCCTGGTTGTTTTACCTTGCCATGTACAATTGGAAATATTACTAACATGCATGCATTAGCAGACTTAGGAGCTAGTATTAATCTTATGCCATCTAGTTTATTTGATAAATTAGGATTGCATGATTTGAAAACGACTAGGATGTGCATACAACTTGCAGATAGGACAGTCAAAATCCCCAAGGGAATAATTGAAGACCTCTTAGTAAAGGTCGGAAAATTTGTTTCCTGTGGATTTGTTGTATGGTATGAATGGGGAAGGAGGAGTGCCCCTGATCCTAGGTCGACCATTTCTAGCTACCTCAAAAGCATTAATAGACGTCAGTAATGGTCAAATCAAGTTAAGGGTAGGAAATGATGACATCACTTTTGATCTAAATGAGACCCTTAGGTATCCCATGCATTTAGATGATATTTTTTTTTGTGGATGCCATGGAACACTTGATTGCAATTAACGTGACAGACCTATGCTCAAACTATCAAGTTCTAAGTGAGGACTCCCTAGAATTAGAGGAGCCTGAACTTAGCTCTTCTGAAAATGAAATTACTTCTGATAGTTTCACTGAGATAGGTGATGATGAGATGAAGAAAGAACGAACCTCGTTTGAAGATCCACCAGACTTGGAACTGAAGGAACTACCCACTCATCTGTGCTACGAATTCCTAGATGACAACAAGAAACTTCCCATTATTCTTGCAGCTGATCTGACTGCAGAACAAAGGAAGCTGACTGTGGACATGTGCAGAAAGCATAGAAGAGCCTTTGCCTACAAAATTGCAGATATCCCAGGTATTAATCCAAGCTTTTGTTCGCATAAGATTCTTCTAGAAAATGAGTATAAGCCATGTGTGCAACCTCAAAGGAGGTTGAATCCTAATGTGTGTGATGTTGTTAAGAAAGAAGTCATTAAACTGTTAGATGCAGGACTTATCTACCCTATCTCAGATAGTGAGTGGGTAAGCCCGGTGCAGGTAGTACCTAAGAAAGGCGGTATAACAGTTGTTAGGAATGAGCATAATGAACTAATCCCTACAAGAACTGTAACTGGTCATCGTGTATGCATAGACTATAGAAAATTAAATACGGCCACACGAAAAGATCACTTTCCCCTTCCTTTTATTGACCAAATGTTAGAAAGATTATCTGGACACATGTTTTATTGCTTTCTTGATGGGTTTTCTGGTTATTTTCAAATTCCTATTTCCCCTGAGGACCAGCATAAAACTACATTCACATGCCCTTTTGGAACATTTGCATATAGAAGGATGCCTTTTGGTTTGTGTAATGCACCTGCTACATTTCAACGTTGTATGACTGCTATCTTTGAGGACATGTTAGGAAAATCTATGGAAGTATTTATGGATGACTTTTCTGTTTTTGGTAATTCATTTGAGGTTTGTCTAAAGAACTTGGAGTTAATGTTGAAACGTTGTATAAAATCTAACCTGGTTTTAAATTGGGAAAAATGCCACTTCATGGTAAAAGAGGGAATCGTTTTAGGACATAAGATCTCACACCTAGGTATGGAAGTAGACAAGGCAAAAATTGAAGTTATTTCAAAACTACCTCCTCCCAAAAATGTGAGAGCCGTTAGGAGTTTTTTGGGACACGCTGGCTTTTATCGTAGGTTATAAAAGATTTTTCATTAATAGCCAGGCCGTTGACCAATTTACTCGGAAAAGATGTTCCATTTGTCTTTGATGAAAATGTCTAAAAGCTTTTAATAGACTTAAGGAACTCTTAACTACTGCACCTATCATGACATCACCGACTGGAGTCTACCTTTTGAGCTTATGTGTGATGCTAGTGACTATGCAGTAGGAGTAGTTTTAGGACAAAGACATGATAAGAAATTCATGTAATATTTATGCTAGTAAAACCTTAACTGATGCTCAGGAAAATTACACTACGACAGAAAAGGAATTATTAGCAGTAGTATATGCATTTGATAAGTTTCGATCTTATCTAGTCCTGTCTAAAACTATTGTTTATACTGATCATTCTGCACTAAAATACTTGTTCAATAAAACCGACGCAAAACCAAGATTGATTAGATGGGTTTTATTGCTTCAAGAATTTGACATAGAAATTCGGGATAAGAAAGGGGCAGAAAACTTAGCCGCAGACCACTTGTCAGGCTAGAAATCCGACCCTAGAAGCCATTGATGAAACAATCATATCTGATAATTTCCGGATGAGAATCTATGTGCATTGTTGCTATTTTCTCACCCCCTTGGTTTGCAGATATAGCAAATTACTTGGCAGCCCGGACTCTCCCTAGTGATATCATGCTCAACAAAGAAAAAATTCTTTGCTGACCTGAAATATTACTATTGGGAAGATCCTTTTCTATTTCGAATATGTGCAGATCAATGATCAGAAGATGTGTCTCTCAAGAAGAAGGTTTCCAAATTCTGGAACATTGTCACTGCGGACCAACAGGCGGTCACTTAGCTGCAGCTAATACCGCCCGAAAAGTATTAGAAGCAGGCTTTACTGGCCTACCATATTCAAAGATGCCGCAGCATTCACAGGATCGTGCGATGCCTGTCAGAAAGCGGGAACCATTCTTCTCGAGACAGTCTACCCCAACAGGTAATTCAAAGTGTAGAAATATTTGACATATGGGGTATAGACTTCATGGGTCCGTTTCCTCCTCTTTTGGTAAGAAGTACATCATAGTAGCTGTAGAATATTTTCAAAATGGCCTGAGGCACAGGCCCTACCTACTAATGATGCTAGAGTCGTATGCAAATTCCTTAAGCAGATTTTCGCCAGATTTGGATGTCCAAAAGCCCTAATCAGTGATCGAGGTACGCACTTCTGCAATTCTCAATTACAGAAGGTACTTCAGCAGTACGGAGTTCAGCATCGCATTTCCACAGCCTACCATCCCCAAACCAATGGACAGGCTGAGGTAACCAATAGGGGAATAAAGAGAATCTTAGAAAAGACTGTGGGTGTTAACCGTAAGGATTGGGCCAATAACTGGAGGATGCATTATGGGCCTTCCGTACAGCATACAAGACCACTACAGGATTCTCACCATATCGATTAGTCTATGGAAAAGCATGTCACCTTCCAGTTGAACTTGAACACAGAGCTTATTGGGCGGTACAAAAATGCAACCTCGACGATAATTTAACTAAGGAACGCCGGATTCTACAACTCAATGAATTGGATGAGTGGAGGCTCAAAGCCTATGAAAACTCACACCAATTCAAGATGACAAGTAAACTCCGGCATGACAGGCGACTCAGAACCCAGAAGAATTTTGAACCAGGAGATAAGGTATTGCTATACAACTCACGGTTAAGATTGTTCCCAGGAAAGCTGCGTAGCTGCTGGTCAGGACCATTCACAATCACGAAAGTATCACCTTTCGGAGCATGTGACATCATGGATTCTGACGGCATTATTCAAAAAGTAAACGGACAACGCCTAAAGATTTACAAAGAGCCGTTTGACTGTCCGAGCAGACTGTGGACTTCACAGACTAAGGGAGTATCTCTTTCATTTTATTTCTTGTTTTGTTATCTATGTTCCTTCTTACCCGTAGTTAGTTGAATAAGTGGGGGTAAGAATCTTTTCTATTTCTTGTTTTCAAATAAGTGTGGGGTAATTAGATATGCATGAACACTGAGGACAGTGCCAGACTTAAGTGTGGGGTAGCAGTGCACGGTGTAGCATGAAATTTTTGCATGTTTTTCCCCGTATTTTCACACCCTTCCAAAAATTTTCAAAATTTTTCCGTCTTTCAGACTTCTAAATGCAGTATGCTTGGTTAAACAATTGCTTATGTCTATGATATGTAGGTAGTATGTTATGGTTAGTAGGAGATAATATGATACTGCTGAACTAATTGATTAGGAATAGGGAATTCCTGATAACTGAGCACAACTTTGTCTGGATTAGAGACCTCACCAATTGCCTGTTCGAGACTTAACTAGATAAAATTAGACCAGTTGTGGATATATTGGCAGTTAGAATGACTAGATGAGACTCTGAGCTAAAAGTGAAAAGAAACAAAAGAAGTTAAAAATAAGGGTAGTTTGCCAGCGGCCTTCGCTACTCGAGCACCACTCCTTCGGGGAACTTAAAGCCTGATGCCCTAAGGTCGTGTAGATCTGGGAGTCATCGGAGTGGGACTCGCTACATGGGTAGTTGAAGTTGACGTGTTCTAAGCAGACTCAAAATACCCTGAATCTATAAAGAAATAACTAAATGCTAAAACATTAAAAATCTGATCACCAAAGCTCAGAACTCAAAAAGTTGTCTGTGTTAATATGTCTAGCGATAGGTCGAAGTGTTATCTGGTAGTAGTTAAGACAAGGGTACATTGTGTTGACTATCTGGTCTAGACTAGTACACACACTACACATCAGGAAGACCCTGTGACTAAGAAAAAAGTCCAACCTAGTTGTTGATTTGTTTTTTGCCTCATCATAACAAGCTACTAAAAACATCTGAGACCTTGTCATAGCAACCTAACCAGTCAGACCTGTGTTAAGAATTGTCTGAAGAATTTTTGGAATAAAAACATGACTAGGAATGCACAATTTAGAATCACTAACTTCAGGTAGACTTTGCTTGAGGACAAGCAAAAAGCTAAGTGTGGGGTTATATGATACGCGAAAATCGTATCACATTTTTAGCATGTTTTTATGTATGATTTCGGGTGAAATTGAGGGTAAATTGATCTTAATTGTTTGTTATTTACTCAATTTCAAATTTTTTATGATTTTGGAAGTGTCAGGTGAAAAGTAGACTAAAACAGCAAATTTTGGGGCAAAAACGCAATTTTTGGAAATGTTGACTTGGTCAAAGGGTCAGGACGGGCGTCCCGACCCAGTCAAAGCACCGGGATGGGCGTCCAGGACTCGGGACGAGTGTCCCGACCTGGTCAACAGAACAGGACGGGCGTCCCGAACCCCCAGAACCAGTCCCACATCGAATTTTTGATGAAAAATCACCCCGGGAAGCTGCTATAAATACCCCAGGCCTCCAGCAGTTGAAATCATTCCTCTCCACTCGATCTGAGTCATTTAGTGGTTTCCAGTGTACATTTCTCCAGTACACAACTCACTCAGAGACTCGGATCTCAGTTTTCTTTCTTGTAAGTGTTTTGTTTTAGATAGATAGGTTCGTTTCTGGTATTCATAGAATACCCGGGATTTCGTTAGGAGATCCTAAGAGTGCTCGAGGCGTTCGAAGAGTCAGTCCACAGGGCTGGGCTTAAGCCGGGTTGTTAAGTAAAGCCCAGCTACTAGGCTGAGGAAGCGTCCTCCGAAGGTTCTGACGAGCAGAGTCGGGTCAAGCAGTACGTCAACCGGAATCCCATCATACACATAGAATACCCGGGATGGCATCAGTCCCCCCTGTCCCTCTCTTTAATAGGGTAAAATAACACCTATTTAGCACGTCAACCGGAATCCCATCATACACATAGAACAAGAAAAACAAAAGCAAAAGAAAGGAAAGGAAAGAAGGAGAGAGAGACTAAGAACCCGGTGGATCGTCGTCCAGTGGACCGAGGTCTGTTGTAAAGTCAAACTCGAAGTTTTCCGCCAGTCGGGAAGTATGCTGATGTATCTCCTCAATCCTGCTGGTGTTCATGGCGATCCTGTCATCCATCATCGCCAGCCGTCTGTCAATCCTGTCCATGTCTCGACTCTATCGGGCCGATAGTTCTGCCAATCCGTGCGACATGTGTCGTTCGAAGGCAGTACGCGGCAGGAATGTCTCAGACGGAGGGATATGTGCTGGATATGCTTCTGATGCCGATGCTTGTCCTGTTTGCTCCGTGTGGATGGTGTCGCGGCCATTCGCATCCCGGACAACCATTCCAATGTTTCGTAGAATGGTAAGATCAGTGGGAACGGTGGTCGGGGCGACCAGGGTCAGCTCCGAGCCCTCTATGTCCAACTCCAGGTAGCGGGCTAGCCTGGTGATGTACGGTCTGAGCCCCAGACACTGTTTCCTGGTGTCTATAGCGAATCCTCGCATGACGACCGTGATGAGTCTAGCCATCTCTACCGTAGATCCCATGTGCATGTTGGCCAGAAGGAATGTCTCCATCTGGGTGACAGTTCCGGGAGCCGTCCGTCGTCCTGATAATGTATGTGCAATGATAGCTTGCAGGTAACGAAGAGTAGGATAAATACATGTGGCTTTTGCAAAGCCATGCTGGTATGGGACACCCGTCATGCAGATCTGAGCCCAAGCAGTGGAGACATCTGCAGACGTGAAGTCTCGAACTGCTGTGGTGTATGCGGGCGTATCCAGCTCATCTCTCTGCCAGATACCTAGGGCGACGCCGAACTCGGCCATGCTCATCGACCGATCTATTCCGCCCAAGCGGAATGTGATCTGCTCCTGGTGGCATGTAAAAGACGCATAGAACTCACATACCAGCTCCAGGTATGTGGGCTCTGTGACGATGAATACTCGACTGTAAGGTGGCACGTCGAGTATGCGTCTAACTTCCGGCTTTACTCCTAGCGTCTGTACTGCTGCCCAATCCAACGTTCTACCCGTCAGTATCGTACGCCCGATGTACCCAAGGCATCTTTCTTGGTATGCTGTGCTAGAGGGAAACAACATAAAAGGGTGTGCCACTGAGGTAATTGTCATGGTAGATGTGGTACGAGCACGTTTGGGAGCCATTAAGAACGTACGAGAGAGTTTTAGGTGGGAAGGAATCTTCAAACTCAAATTCTGGAGGTGAATTTGAATTCAGAAGGATGAAATTAGTTTAGGGAAGGATTTTGAAATTTTTGGCGGGAAAATTGAATTCTGGAGGGAAACTCGAATTTTTGAGTGAAGTTCAAAATTCAAATTTTGGAGGGAAACTCGAATTTTTAAACTTTGGAGAGTTTGCCAAAAATTTATAGAGAGAAGGTAGAGAGAAATATTTTTAGAGAGATGAATTTTTGGTTGTAGATTTGAGAGAAAATGAAAAACAATGAATTTTTATAGAAGGGGCGGCCTTCGGGATGCCCGTCCTGGAGGCAGGACTCCCGTCCCGGGTTGCTTCGGGACACGTGCCAATTTTGAAAAAAAAAATTCGTAATTCCCTGCAAACCTCAGGGTAATCCCCTGCAAATCTCAAGATACCAAAAATAATCATAATTTTTAACAAGTCTTCATGTTTATCCAATCAAATTCAGAAGCTGTTAAAAACTCTATGCAAAAATTCCTCAGTCTCTTTTTTTTTCGAAAATCATGACTACCCTAATTTTATCCCAACTTAAATTCAGCAAGAATTTCCGAAAAATACTGAGTTTGTACAATTTAATTAGTGAAAAATAAACTGTATTTGCAAAACTTTTGTTTTTCATAGAAATTTGAAAATAAAATGTCTGAAGAAAATTGTTGAATATAAAGGACCCTTTGAAAAATAGAAAAGTATGGGTCAAATATTCAGGTTTTGTTCAAACGAATTATTTGCTGAGAATAAAAGTAAAAGAATCTTCCCTTTTTTCCAACGACCCTTATCTCTGATTTCCTGTAGCTCTGCCTGAATGTTTCGCATCTCTTGTAGTTCTGCTCGTATGTTTCGCATCTCCTCCTGCTGGTTCCTTTGTTCCTTTAAGATTTCCAACATCTCTTGGAGTATTTGCACATTTTGGCATTCTATTGTGGTTCTGAGTTGGGTTACTTCAGAACTTAAGGTTAGAACAGCCTGATATGACCGTCTTAGTCCGCCCGGTATTGTCTGAGTCATAGCGCTTATCCTGTGAGATATATCATCTACTCGGGCAGCCAAGGCTGATTGGGAACTGTCAGTGCTATCCTCTGATGAAGGTGGTCGGTTGTTAGGTGCGGGGGATGCAGGAGTATACTCAGGAGATTTCGGGGTGTATTCGAGGGATTCAAGAGTATATTCGGGAGATGCAGGAGTATATTCGGGAGAAGCAGGAGTTGTTTGGATCTCTGGGAAAGTGTTATTTTCTAATTCGTCCAGAATATCCTGGGCTCTTGTTCCCTTCATCTCTGAGTGCAAAGTCTGGTTAGAAATAACAAAAAACAAAAATAGGAAAGTGAAAGAAGAAAGCAAAAAAATATTTTTATGGATTTTGAATTTTATTTAGAAAGCAGGTAAATTTCCTCAATATGGTTTTAGAATAATTTTCTAAAATTTGATTATCCCAAGTGTCTTAATTTCAGATATTATCTAAAATTAATTAGCTATGATAATCCTATATTTAGGAAAGTGATTGTCTAACTAACATAAGATAAGTGTAAATCAAAAGTCTAGGTTACTACCGCTACCTATCATACGTCTCTAGAATTGTGGCCAATAATCCTAAATTCATTATGATATTTCCCCGGCAACGGCGCCAAAATTCTGATGCAGTTCCGATTGGTATGCTAAAAGATAGGCTTTATTTACCTATGTCGATTATGAGTAATTAAGGAGTGAGTCTTACTAACTGTCACTTAGCATTCAATTATTGTCACTTAATCAATCAGAACCTAAGGTAGAGTACCTATCGTGTAGCTAGTCTATTGGAAAGTATCTACGATTTTATTAAGTTAAATATCGTACTCCCAGGAAAGTGGCAACGGCTTAGTAGTAACTAGCCTTTTATCCTAACTCCTATCTTATGATCCAGTTATGCAATCTTCATCAATGACTTTGATGAGAGGGTGATCCGTTCTCCACTAGGTTTAAGCCTAATTAATCCTAGAAGTGTTTTATAGATGAGTCCTGATTCTATGTTATATTGTTCCTATATGTTGATTGACCTATATTCGAGTATTTTAGACATGTCTTGGCCTGGATTGCAACTATGTTCTGTGTCTAAAGGCGTACCACATCCGAGGTTTCTAATAAACCGCCCTACCTTAATGACGGCCCTACTCACGGTTCGGGACGAAGGCATCCATGAAAGCCCTATGTCACTTCAGGGATCATACCGCTTGCCCTAGCCGCCGGCATAATCGAACTCGGCCCGGCTTACCCTAGACTACTCTAACAAACAGGGTGTTCAGTAGGTTATTTTATCTAGCATGGCAGACACCAATACTAATTGATACATGTTAAACTAAACAGGTTATGATTAGACCGTGGTTAGGAATTGTCTATAACCCTAACTTTAGTTTAAAAGAGCACATTAGACATGCAGACATAGTGAATGTTAAGCAGGTGGCTATTTCCGGAAAAACATAACAACGTCAACATATAAAACAACTATTCATAAAAATCGTAATCTCGTATTCATAATAGATATTTAGAACAACACAATAACAACATATAAGAGAGGGACATGGGGACTGATGCCATAAAGAAATCACCCTTTACGTAGTCTCGCCGACGGAGCGTACTGCTGTATATGTCGTATTGCTCGCCCTGACTCTGCTCGCCAGAACCTTCGGAGGAAGCTTCCTCAGCCTAGTAACTGGGCTTTACCTTAATACCCAGCTTAAGCCCAGCCCTGTGGACTGACTCTTCGAACGCCTAGAGCCCTCTTAGGATCTCCTAACGAAATCCCGGGTATTCTATGAATACCAGAAACGAATCTATCTATAGAAGCCTAAGATCTGAGACTATTTCTCAGAAACTAAAACAAAACACTAATAAGAAAGAAAACTGAGATCCGAGTCTCTGAGTGAGTTGTGTACTGGAGAAGTGTACACTGGAAACCACTAAATGACTCAAATCGAGTGGAGAGGAATGAATTCAACTGCTGGAGGTCTGGGTATTTATAGCAGCTTCCCGGGGTGATTTTTCATCAAAAATTTGATGTGGGACTAGATCTGGGGGTTCGGGACGACCGTCCCAGATTGGGACACCCGTCCTGGTCTGTTGACCAGGTCGGGACGCCCGTCCCGGTGCTTTGACTGGGTCGGGACGCCCGTCCTGACCCTTTGACCGAGTCAACATTTCCAAAAATTGCGTTTTTGCCCCAAAACTTGCTGTTTTCGTCTACTTTTCACCTGACACTTCCAAAATCATAAAAACTGTGAAATTAAGTAAATAATGAACAATTAAGATCAATTTACCCTCAATTTCACCCTAAATCATATATAAAAACATGCTAAAAAGGTGATACGATTTTCGCGTATCAATGGCTATTTCCGGAAAAACATAACAACGTCAACATATAAAACAACTATTCATAAAAATCGTAATCTCGTATTCATAATAAATCTTTAGAACAACACAATAACAACATATAAGAGAGGGACATGGGGACTGATGCCATAAAGAAATTACCCTTTACGTAGTCTCGCCGATGGAGCGTACTGCTGTATATGTCGTATTGCTCGCCCTGACTCTGCTCGCCAGAACCTTCGGAGGATGCTTCCTCAGCCTAGTAACTGGGATTTACCTTAATACCCAGCTTAAGCCCAACCCTGTGGACTGACTCTTCGAACGCCTAGAGCCCTCTTAGGATCTCCTAACGAAATCCCGGGTATTCTATGAATACCAGAAACGAACCTATCTATAGAAGCCTAAGATGTGAGACTATTTCTCAGAAACTAAAACAAAACACTAATAAGAAAGAAAACTGAGATCCGAGTCTCTGAGTGAGTTGTGTACTGGAGAAGTGTACACTAGAAACCACTAAATGACTCAGATCGAGTGGAGAGGAATGAATTCAACTGCTGGAGGCCTGGGGTATTTATAGCAGCTTCCCGGGGTGATTTTTCATCAAAAATTCGATGTGGGACTGGATCTGGGGGTTCGGGACGCCCGTCCTGGTCGGTTGACCAGGTCGGGACGCCCGTCCCGAGTCTTGGACGCCCGTCCCGGTGCTTTTACTGGGTTGGGACGCCCGTCCCGGGTTCGGGACTCCCGTCCTGACCCTTTGACCAAGTCAACATTTCCAAAAATTGCGTTTTTGCCCCAAAATTTGCTGTTTTCGTCTACTTTTCACCTGACACTTCCAAAATCATAAAAACTGTGAAATTAAGTAAATAATAAACATTTAAGATCAATTTACTCTCAATTTCACCTTAAATCATATATAAAAACATGCTAAAAATGTGATACGATTTTCGCGTATCATTATGTTAAACTATAATGACATGCTCATTATATCAAGTTTAACTTAAAAGCACAAATAGATAAACAAGACATAATGTAAATTTAGCTTCATGATCACCCTAGGGTAAAATAATTCATAACTTCAAATTGCAAAACATTCAATATAAAATTATTGACTTTCAGAATTCAAATGAATATTTAGGGAATAACAGAGAAACTTAAAAGATAGAGGAAAGAGAATATTTACCGTAAGACTATCATTACTTTACGATATCCTCGCTCCTGCAATCTCCTCGGCTCCAGGGAATCGCCCCTATTGTACTCGTCAGAACCTTTGGACTGCTCCTCCTTAAGCTAGTAGCAACACTTCTCCTTCTGGGTCTAGGCTCAAGTGCTATCCTATGAACCAAGACAATGAGAACCTAACAAAATTCAAGAATTCTATGAAAATCAGACTCGAAATATCTCACTATTCGAGTTCCGAAATTTTAGATTCAGACTCAAGTTGAGAGAATCAAGTGATTCTGAACTAATAGATGCATTGTGTTGAGTAGGAAGGGATACTTAAGTAGTGTGGATGTCTGTGCATTAAATAGGAGTGAACTGGAGTAAAAAGTGGAAGAATTTTTTATGTGGGAGTTCCGGGACTTCTGTCCCGAAGCCACGGTGGTCCTTCCAAACTTTTGAAAATTATGAAAATGTCCATCAATTTGCTAAGTTTTACAATTCAATCCCTGAAACTTTCCAAAAATCGCAATTAAGTGTTAATTTAATGCAATTAAATACAAATATTTTCAATTCAATCATAAAGTAAGCACAAATACATTATAAAAATGTGATACAATTTGGCGTTATCAACTATCAACTAGTTAAAGGTAGAGGCAAGAAAATTTCAAAACTAACTCAGAGATATGAATTCTTAGATTTTACAGATATGTTGGCATATGCATTCATTACTGCAACATAACTTGTCAAAGTTGAACAAAAAACATAATTAGAAGCTATTTCAAGCAGAGAAGCAAGATATTGGAACAAGGCTATGAATGAGGAAATAATGTCACAAAAAAAATTAAATAAAACTTGGATCCTAGTTCCAAAACACGTCCTTTAGTAAGACTAAATAAATAAATAAAATTAAACAAAAAAATTCAGAGTTCTTTCAATGGGCAAAACACAAAAGAAAAGGAAGTGGATGTATAGAATTTGACTTATTTAATGTGGGTAAATATGAATGGGCTTTTCTATAAAAAAAATTAATTGTGAATAGATATGTATAGAAAGCCCGTTATAGTAGCAATACAAAGTCAAAAGCCCAAACTATCATTGTCCCAACTTGTTTATCTTAAGATATTTACCTAAAAAACAAATAAAAGCTGTAAAGAGAGAGACCAGAGGTCATTTGCCAAGAATATAGCAAACACAATAAGGCAAACTTAAACCACGCAATATGGAGTGGAATAAAAACTGAATTAATAAAATTTTAAAAACCAAGTTGGAGCATTGAACACAGCCAATCATATAAATATATGTTTCCTAAAGAGTCAACATTTGATTCAGAAAAGTGAATCTCTGTTCCCTAATTGTGACAATCTTTGGAGATTAGATTGCCCTTTAAATTTCTGCTTATCTTTTGTATTAACACCAACCCATGTGAAAGAATACTTTGGATTTCATTAACTTGACAAAGATTTCTTGTCTCTGAGCTTGTATCCCTTTCCTTCTGGTGGTCTTAAATTAATTATGCCGAATGTTATTTCTCTTTCACTCATGAGAGAAATTTAATTCTTGCCTCATTTCCTTAATATAACGTATTTTTCATTACAAGTGGACATAATATGATATATATATATATATATATATATATATATATATATAAATTATTTATTGATATTCTACTAACCAAACTTGCTTTAACATTATGTCTTTGTTATGACGGATGTAAGAAAGATAACAAAAATAAAGAAATGACACACTGATTTAACGTGGTTCACCAACAATGTGTTGGCTACGTCCACCTAACAGAAAAGGGGAGAATGTTTACTGATTTAGGAGAGAGATTACAGAGGTATTGTATAGGTGACTACAATACAATGAATGCCTTGCAAATGAACCTATTTATAGGAAGGATGGCAGCCACCTCGGCCACCTTCCCAATTTAAAAACAGAATATTTGACTAACTTCCTAAACTTAAGGAGAAGTAACAGAATGTTTGACTAATTCAAGGCATTCGTTAGTCAAACTTCCTAAACTTAAGGAGAAATAACAAAATGTTTGACTAATTCAAGGTATTCGTTAGTCAAACTTACTAAACTTAAGGAGAAGTTTAGGAATGTTTGACTAATTCAAACTTCCTAAACTCAAGGAGAAGTTTAGGAATGTTTGACTAATTCAAACTTCCTAAACTCAAGGAGAAGTAACAGACTGTTTGACTAATTCAAGGTATTCTAACAAATCTCCACCTTGACTTGAATTCTCTCACAATTTACCAGATGCACCTGCTTGGTGCCAGATGTATCCGCTCCCCTCTCTTCTGCCATTTAGCAGCTTGTGATATTTAGCAAGTCCAAACAGTGTTGGAACTTGCTCTGTGAAACTGGCTTGGTGAACATGTCAGCAGGATTGTCAACCGTGCCCACTTTCTTCACCCCTTCTCCATAGCCCACGAATATTCCCTTTTTAGCCCTTGGCTCCAGCTTACCCTCATTGACATGATAGTAAGTTGTATAGCCAAAAACTCTCAGATTTGAGTAATCAGCAGGCTTCCCTGTCCACACCTTAAAAGGTATTTTACAGTTGATGCCTGTGTGTGGTCCCCGATTTGTTATGTAGCATGCCGTTGTAACTGCTTCTGCCCAGAAGCGTCTAGTTAGACCAGCGTTAGAGAGCATGCACCTCGCTCTCTCCAGAAGTGTCTGGTTCATGCGCTCAGCTACACCATTCTGCTGTGGTGTATCCCTGACTGTGCGATGTCGAGCAATCCCCTCATCCTTGCAAAACACATCGAACTCAGATGAACAGAATTCCATACCATTATCAGTTCGCAGCCTCTTGATCTTCTTCCCAGTTTGATTCTCCACTAGCGTCTTCCACTGCCTGAAGTTTTTGAACACTTTGCTTTTATGTTTGATTACCCAAGTCATCCTTGAGTAATCATCGATTACCGACATAAAAAATCTGTGACCGCCTAAAGACTCAATGCGAGACGAACCCCAGCAGTCTGAATGGATGTAATCCAGCGTGCCCTTTGTTCGATGAGCCGCCTTTGGGAACTTGCTGCGATGTAGCTTTCCAAAGACACAATGCTCACAAAACTCAAGGCTCTTGATCTTGTGACCACCAAGAAGATCTTCCTTTGACAGAATCTGCAACCCTCTTTCACCCATGTGACCAAGTCTCATATGCCATAACTTGGTCAAATCATCTCGGTGAACCTCAGATGACGCAACAGCTGCAGAACCAGCAACTGTTGAACCTTGCAAAAAGTACAAAGTTCCCTGTTTGACGCCCTTAAGTATCACATTAGAGCCCCTGCAGACATATATAACTCCACCTTCACCCTTGAAGCTGAACCCCTTACTATCCAGCAAGCTCAGGGATATCAGATTCTTCGTCATTAGTGGAACATGTTTGACATTGTGCAATGTGCAGAATTTACCATCATGCGTCCGAATCTTGATCGAGCCTATTCCAACCGCCTTGCATACCGAGCTGTTTGCCATAGAGACATTTCCCCCGTCTATCTGCTCATAGGTTGAAAACCACTCTCTCCTTGGATATATATGGTAGGACGCCCCAGAGTCAAGGACCCACTCATCAGCATGATGCGTGTGTTCGTCTACAACTAGAGCGATGTCCTCTTCGGAATTGGTGTCATCCACTGCTACCGCAGCAGATCCTTTCTGCTCCAGCGGTTGCTTTCTCTTCTTCGGGCATTCATTCTTCCAATGCCCTGTCTCCTTGCAGTAGTTACAAATATCATTTGCTTTTAGACCCTTGGAACCCGACTTCTTCTTGCCCAGTTGTCCCTGTCCCTTGCTTCCACTGGCTATCAATCCAGCGGCCTGATTGTCTGTCCTTGCTCCAGTCGCCTTATGGCGCAGCTCTCTGGTATGGAGAGATGACCTGACCTCTTCTAGAGACACGATATCTTTCCCAACAATGAAAGATTGTACGAAATTCTCATACGACAATGGTAGTGAAACCAACAGAATTAAGGTAGCATCTTCATCCTCTACCTTAACATCAATATTACGCAACTCTAAAAGAATTGTATTTAATTGATCCAGATGGTCTCTAAGAGGTGTACCTTCCTGCATTCGCAGACCGAACAGACGTTGCTTTAGAAGAAACTTGTTGGTTAAAGACTTTGTCATGTATAGACTTTCCAGCTTCAACCACAGACCAGCGGCAGTTTCTTCATCTGCGACCTCAGTGATGACATCATCTGCAAGACACAACATGATAGTCGAATGTGTCTTCTCCTCTAAGGCAGCCAACTCAGCATTGTCAGCCTTGACTTCCTTTGATAATGGCATCCATAAGCCTTGTTGTTTCAACAAAGCTCGCATCTTGATCTGCCATAAACTAAAGTTGTTCCTCCCCGTGAATTTGTCAATCTTTACGTTCAATGCAGACATCTTTCTCACCAAATTACAAACCTCGATTACCCGAGCTCTGATACCAGTTTGTTATGATGGATGTAAGAAAGATAACAAAAATAAAGAAATGACACACTGATTTAACGTGGTTCACCAACAATGTGTTGGCTACGTCCACCTAACAGAAAAGGGGAGAATTTTTAATGATTTAGGAGAGAGATTACAGAGGTATTGTATAGGTGACTACAATACAATGAATGCCTTGCAAATGAACCTATTTATAGGAAGGATGACAGCCACCTCGGCCACCTTCCCAATTTAAAAACAGAAAGTAACAGAATGTTTGACTAATTCAAGACATTCGTTAGTCAAACTTCTTAAACTTAAGGAGAAGTAACAGAATGTTTGACTAATTCAAGGCATTCGTTAGTCAAACTTCCTAAACTTAAGAGAAGTTTAGGAATGTTTGACTAATTCAAATTTTCTAAATTCAAGGAGAAGTAACAGACTGTTTGACTAATTCAAGGCATTCTAACAGTCTTGATCTATAAAAATTTATTGATCAAATTTATATACGGGTGCTATATAATAATTTTTTAATTTTTGTTTTATTTGGTACATGAACGGGTGTGATCCTGTGGTGGTGGGTGGTTCAATCAATTTAATGGCAGTTGTTTTGAAATGCAACTATATATATATATATATATATATATATATATATATATGGCATGTCAAGATATAATGCATACGGCAACAAATTAAACTAATAAACATGAGTGGGTTTAGGGCATTCATCCAGCTTGCTAGTTAAAGCACCATGTGAGGAGGATCTTCAAGGGATTTGTACCTTGACAAGAAATCTTTCATAACTAACTCCATATATAAATATATATATATATATATATGAAAACTGGCAAATGTATTAATGGGAAAAATATTTATCCAAATTATAGAAACGTTAAAATAAGTGTTTAAAACAAAATACATACAATTAACATTTTATTATATGATGCAACGTTAATAAGTGTTTGAAACCGAATATATACAATTAACAATTTAGTATACGATGCATTAATTATTTCAAAAAATAAAACATTTAGACATAATTAAAGCACGATCCTAAAAAACCTAGGTAAGAATATAATTTATATATCGGGAAACACGTACGTTCTCAAAATCAAACAAAAAAGATGCTTTCCTGCAAATAAAACAAACACGCTCCACTACTAAAATTATGAAACTCGTGCTTTTCATGCAAATATATATATATATATATATATATATATCATATACTAAAAGTTAAGCACAACTTTTTGACTACTTACAACGCAATTTGGCCCTTTCACTTTTTCAACCTTGATTTGATTGCAGTTTCTCTGCCGAAAATTGGAATCGGTAGCTGAGGGGGCACATGCATGGTAGGCTGAATTACACTGTCAAATTTGGGTTTTGTCTTCTTATTAATTTAAAAAAAAAAAAGAAAAACCTCGTGGTGCGTGAAAATTGCCAGATTCTCAGACAACTAATGTATCAAGATTTATTGTCATATTTTTTGTTTCTTCTTTCATTTCTTTATATTCGTATTGATTGATTACTGTGAGAGCTGTATTTTCATTGATAAAAATGATTTGACAGTTAATTTTTTGTTATTATTATTATCATTATTATTTTATTTCTTTCCTTTAATTGTTGAATGAAGATTCTTTCAATTTGTCTTTATCAAGATATGATATGATAAATTTCATATTTATTTATATTTGAATTATATATAAACTTTATGTATATAAATATAGCACTAAGTTAAATGTTATTCAATAAAGGAGAGGTCTTTACCTTTTAAAAGTTGAAAAAAAAAAGTCTTTCAAATATTTTTTATAGTCTCGTACTCATAATTTCAAATAAATATTAATTATTCAAAGAATTCAACCTTTTAAAATGTATGTCAATTGAATAGTTTTACTTTTCATCATGATGTTTGGAGGCCTTATAGCACATCAACCATATATAGTGAGTGATATTTTAACATAGTTATTGACTATTTTTCAAGATTTTCTTGGACATTTACTATGAAACAAAAATCAGATGTTGCATCAATTCTATAATAACATGTGAATTTATATATATTTGACTTCTTATGTTTTGTATTTGTTACATCAATTCTATGATTTTATGACTTTTATATGTTATTTTGATTATTAAAGTAATTTGGACTTTTATATTTTAATCCGGTGAATATTAAATTAATGAGCATTTTGTTCTGTAATATTTACATTAATCCAAGAAGATTTCAGTTAAGAATTCATGGACCTATTTCTTGAAACACAAGAAAAAAACTAATTGACAAATATATTTTAGGGAAATTTGTGGTATATGAGATTTTAGGATTTCTCATCTGAGTAAAGAAAAAAAAAATAGAGAGATGAGAAAAGAGATGGCACCTTAAACCCTAGTGCAAGAATAAATTATTCGGAGGTAAAAGTTGGATTTAATTTTCTTAAAGAGACGACTTGATGAACATATTATACTGTTGATTGTTTAATTTTGATCAATTTAAGGACAATCTAAAATTCAAATCTTACCAAACACATATTGAATGAAGAGAAAACAAAAATTTTCAAAAGTGATAATGCACCAAATTTGGCCTAAATGAGTTTTGTGCATATGGGTAGATCATTAAGATTAAAATCCACGTTGCCCTTAAAATATTGGAACTATGGCATTTATCATGCCACAAACCTTTTCAACTTTACTCCGACACTTGTACTTATACAATGACATTCCTTTCTCCATACTTAATAAAAAAGTTCTACCTTTTCAATCATTTGTGACACTTTAATTGGTTGTTTAGCATATGCATGTGATATATTGTCTTCCAAATTTGAATTTTATCCTAGAAGTCATATTTGTATATATTTAGGACATTCAAGACAATACGAGGGATACATTCTACATGATTTCACAGAAGAAAAAAAAAATTATTTTCTGTCTAGAGATGTTCTATATCGTGAGGAGGTGTTTATTTATTTTTTTGTTTTTATTTTTTTTAACCAGAAAGACATATTATCCTTGCATATCTATCATTAGAAAATGCTTGAGGATAGAAAATTAATAATTTATCCATCTATTGCTTTTCTCCATATGAGAAAGAAAATTTTGAAAAATGATGAACAACTACATTTTCTTGCCTAGTTCTATAATGAATAGAATCTAATCTAGAACAAAGCATAAGTCCATGAATTTTCCTAAGAATATTGTAGGACAAAGAACCCTCAACATTAGGTCTTTCAATCAATTCTTTAGCCTCCAAGCAGCCCGTTTGGACACAAACCTTTACCCATGTGTATTGAAGTGCCAATTTAGCTCCTTCAATAATTGAGCTTTAAGCTCACCAATAACTGGTATTTTAGACTCCCATTCTGATTGATTGAACGCAATTTCTGGACCACCCTTGAAGTCAGTCTCTCACAACTATCAAAACCTTCATCTCCACCCTAGCATTGGATATTAGGGTTTGAGTGACCTTTAAAGAACAGGAAAATTTTCTCTCCTATAAAAAAAGAACAGAGAGAACTCTATTTTTTTTTCCCCTCTTCTATATTTTCTAAAGTCTTCGATATAACAGGAAAATTTTCCCCTTTTGAATAGCTTACAAATTAAAACATTATGCACGCATTATTAGAAAGCTTGTAAATTTTATTTATTTATATTAAATAAAAAATATCTTTGAAAATAATAGAAATAGTTTAACTTATTAATCTAGGTCTTATTATTATTAAATATTTTAATTTATAGGGTTCGTTTTTGTACCTAGTTGTCAACTTATTGTTCTAGATTAAGAGACCAACAAATGCTACATACTAATTATTATTTATTATTATTATTAATTTTATTTTTTTGGAAAATAATAATAATAATGAACTCCTTGGAATACTTGATTATCTTCATTTAAAAAAAATATAAATAATTAGAACAAGCACTAATTTATATAGCATACTAGCTGAATTAATTTTGCTTAATCCCATGTTTTTGTTTTTGAGTTCCAAAAAGGGTAATTTTATCGACACTGAATATTAATTAGCAATCTGATTATTTAGAAATATTGAATCTCTGTCAGGCGCACTTACGAGAAAAGATGTCACGTGAATACATTTTTTATCATGAAAGATTTCAACGAACCTTCCCAAAAGACAAAAGAAAAAAAAAAAAAAAAGAAGAAGAATCCCTCTCGATGGTTTTTTTTTGAGCCATTATCTTTTTATGCTGATAAAATAATCATTCATCCTGCTTCCATGCAAAAAAAGAAAAAAAGAAAGAAAAAAAGAAAAAGAGAATATCGACGTGATATTATAATGCATGGTTGGCTTCATGGCAATAATTTCACGTGGAATTGTCTTGGCTTACATGAAAACTGTTATTCCTTTTTCTGTATTTTACATTGAAAAGCAGAGCAGAAAGCTGCAGAAATGGAATATGGCGCAATATTGCAGCTTAATTATAATGTAGAATGTTGCAGGAGTGTGTGATTGTGAGTAAACGAAGGCTAGCTGGTGCTGACGCAGATATAAAAATGTTGTTGTAGTTAGGTCACAGTTATCCATAGATCACGTACCTTTTATTAAGGCTCTTTTTGACTGACCTTTTGACGAGAGAAAGAACATCATTATTGGCTTAAGTATTCTCCAAGGGACAAGAAGATTTCATTTTGTTTATTTTCTTGGGGACCCAATTTTTGTTGTCTTTCTTCTGTTTCTCTAGCTATTAATTTGGAGTAGCTAGCTACTCTCTCTTTCATTGTCATTTTTTATATGCATCTGGGCATATTCGTTTATGGGATTGGCATCCGGTCATCCTTAAACTGGCAAATAAATAATCACATACACACACAAAAGGAGTAACCACTTGCATCCATTATTTAGTTTCAAATCTAAATCTTAACTCTCAGTCGATTGCCAAAATGAAAGGAATGTCGTCATAGCTTTTTAGGTTTAAAGAATATAATACTCCAAAACAACGGCTCATGAAGTATCTTTTGAATACAAATTCTTGAAGATGCAACGAACAAGTAAATTAAGGATAAATATAATATCTTTTATTTCATTTTTTTTCGCTTAATTTGATCTTTTGAAATTATAACGATCATAATTTCCAAATTTTATGCTATAATATATACATTTGTATCTAATTTAAAAATTTGACGGTAAAAGTTTTATTTCATGTAATTTTAGCTGCATTTCCCTTCTCATGAAGAGGCATCACACCAGCAACAAAGAATCTTTATTGCATTATCATTATAAGTAGTTTGTCCATTTTTCTTTTTTGACATTAAAAATAAAATGAATTCTTTTGCTTGTTTTAAGGTGATCATAATTATTCAATACGGGTATCATAATACATTATAAGTAATACATTATAATTTGTTAATAGGGAGAAAAATAAATACCAAAAATAGTATTTGAGAATAAAAAATAGCCTTATAAGATAAACTTAATCTTGGGATAGACGTAGAAATGTTTATAAAACTAGATATTGATATCAATTTCGAAAGAAATTTATAATAATTAACTTAGATTTAATATACATTACAAAAAGAATAATAATAAAAAGCTAAAAATAAAAACATTTAAGGTTAACCAACAGCAGCAGCATATTTGTTTAAGTTCATGCACCATGAAACCAGGATTTTCACGTAAAGAAAACCCACATAAATATATATATATATATATATATATATATATATATATATATATATATACATAATATTTCTTAGCTGAAACGTGCATGCAACAGAAAAACAATCGAGATGAGATAGAAATCTAATAATATTTTTAGTTTGTAGCGGGTTTTTACTCTTACCTTACGTCAAATAATAAGATGAAATGACGTATATGATCTTTGGGAATTCCAAAAGCTCCAACAGCCAAAAGAAACAGTTGCTCTATTTGTAATGACTCCCTGAATCTATGGAACAAAGCAAAATATATGTATACCTTTCACCTAGCCACAGTGCCGAAAAGGGATACGTGTCCACCACCATTTCTTGCCACATTTCCCAATAGTTCCACAGATTTTAGGGTTTTCCTAGAGTTTTCTGTGGGCAATTTCTTTTCTTTTATATATTTTCGAGAAATGATTACGTGGAAAGCAAACTTCAGGAAGCTGTCAGCAAGGCTACAATATTATTATTGATTCTGTATAGAATATGCTTAGTTTGTCCGTGTGGTACTGAAGTTGTAGTAAGTAGTAGTAACAGGATATATATATAATATATATTTGTTGTTGCGCAAGGGAAATGCAATCGTGCACACATTTGTTGCCACATTCTTGGTGTTTGAGAATATATATACAGACAGCTGTGCATTATATAAGTAGGCGGTCATCATTTGTACCAACTTGGACATTTTATTGAGCTTGTAAGCCCATAGGTTAACAAACTGGCGAATTGCAGAATTTAATAAGTTCTCAACCCATTTCCATATATATATAAAGTTTATAACATAAGATTTTTTTTTTCTTTCTAAATCTGCACATATGTGTGTGATATTCTTGGTGTTGTTGAAAAAAAAAAGTAAAATAAGGATAAATTAGTTTTAAGATGTGTATCTCATGCTACTGTTCTAAAATAATATTTTTTTTATATAATCTATTTAAGGATACAATGAATGAACATAAACTAATGAGAGTATTTAGAGTATTTAATATTATGAGAATTCTTTGATAACTTTAGATAATATTATTCTTAAATATTAATTTGCAACATCAATATCATAAATATTTATAAAATAAGATATTTTTTTAAATATCTATTCGACTTTTGTTTTTACTATGTCTCTAACTAATGACTTCATGGTTATAAGTGAGAGTGTTTACCATGGTAGCAACTCTTTCTTGATGATATTATATTATCTTTAATATGTATCTTTTTATAATCAATTTTTTTTTAAATTCTGGATCATTGTATTACTAAAATCATGTTGTAACATTTTAAAAATGTTTAAACAAATAGTAAAAACTTAGTTTAATTTTACATAATAAATAGTAATTGATTTATTAGATAGTATATGAAAGCATATTTGAATTATTTTTAAAACTTTTTAATAATTTTGAAATTCTTGATAATATTTTTTGAACCTGCACGAAATCGCATTGGCAAGCTCTTCAAGCTATTTATTTATTTTTATATATTTGGTCTCCTCTTTCAATATTAAAATTGAGGTTTTATTTATAAGATATGTTAACCAAAAATTAATTAGAATCAAATTCTAATTCTAAAAGAAGAAATATATATTTTAATATTATTAAATAATATTCTTATAGAACAAAATTGAATTTTGATCAATCGTCATCTTTATCCTCAAACTCGATTAAATGGCATGAGTGTTTTTTTTTGTTAGAATAATTGTCATCCTTAGATTTTTTATTTGCTAATCTTTTAGTATTAAAAGAATTTTATTAACAAAATTTATGGCAAAGAAGGAAATTCTTAACGAAAATTCTTAGAAGAATATTATTATTGAATCGAATATTAAATTTGGATTTTACATATAATTTTAAATTATTTTATATACTATGAAGTGTTTTTTTTTTAATTTAAAAGAAAAATAATTATCTGTTGTTATAAATCTATTATTATGTTAATATCCATTGAGGTATCATATACCTTCTATACTTGTTACTTTCTAGATAAATTGTGATTTTATATTACTACTTTATCTAGGGTTGCATCTCTACTTTATTTAGGATTTATCCATATAAATACAAGGTTTTATAAAATGATTATATACAATTATTGTAACAAAGATACATCAATAAAATTGTTCTATATTTTTTTCCTTATATTGTCTTTTATCTTCTTTTTTATATTAATTTTATAACACATTATCAACACGAGTCTTTATTACAGAATAACATTTTTAGGTGTTTAGAATTATCATCAAGAGACGAGATCTGTGAAAAGTTAAGACTCAAGAACTTTAAGATCATTAAAGAATTAACTTATTCAGGTATATTTTTACAAAATTATTTAATTGATCAACTTCTCAATCTGGAGATCTATAATCATGATTTTGAGGCATTGATTGTTTCTTTATGTTGTTTTTATTTATTTTTTTTGGAATATTTGATTGATCAGTTTATGTTCGTTATATTAAGTACTGATTACAGTTTCTCGAGATATTTATAATCCATATATATATTGAAGAGGAAAATAATCCCGAAGACGAAGTGTACAATTCCACGTCATACTGACAGTGTGATATCACGAGGAACACATGTTCCTCGAAGTGGCACATAAACAAAGTACTTAAACAATTGAAGAACGCCAAAGTTTCAACTTCGAGTCCAATCCTTAATTGGAAGTTTCCTGACATATTGGCTATACTTAGCCCCCATGGGTATACAGGAGATACTGTATCTCTCTATATCCGAGATCAATCGGATATAGCCACATAATCCGCTTGTTAGCGTAATCTACGAGATTGTGCTAGCCAAATCTCCTACTCTCACTCGAGATCAACTGCCATAAAAGGTCAGTATACAACAATGAGAAGGGGGTACACGATAAACAACACTCAAAAGAAAACTCTGAAATATACTTTTCCTAACCAAGTTTAGAGGACTAACTTAACATCGGAGGGTTCATTAGAGTCCCTTTACCCTCTGTTTGAACCTCCTTGCTTTGTAGGAAGCCGCTACGCAATAATCTAGGTGCCACGTGTCAAATATCCAAATTCTGACACATCAGTTTGGTTCCGTTACCGAGAAAGCTTGCCTTTTCCCAACCAGAACATGTCATGACACTCAAATGAATGAAAGTACCATCCAGACACAACAGTACAAACTTCTCATCATCATACGCATAGGGCCGCACACTCCTCAGCCCCCGCTCAGCTACAGAAGCGTTCAGTGATAGAACGACTTGGACCCCAACGCTCTCCTTGCGACACATATGACCTGTGGGAGATATTGAATGAAAGAAGGTCTAACGAGGCTGATCAATTGAGAGAAATTGAAGACCTCCAGAGAGAGAATGATAGGCTACACAAGAAACGAGACCTTTCAAGACCGTGGATGCAGTTGCAACCAGAATTCTGCCGTGAAGGACATGACCTTCGACCCCCCACGTTCCTTGACGACGAACGAGATACCTCAGAGGCGTCACCGCAACGGTCACGCACCCTAGCCAGCGAACGAACTAGGGACCGGGGACTTCCATCTAAGAAAACACTCCCCTCCATTAGCGAGGTAGGAGAGAGTCATCACACGTCAAAGCCCTCCAGAGAATGTGCTTGTCGCGACAAGGATCAGCAAAAGAGGCATCACTATGAGTGAAAGTCTAGAGTGTACTTGAAAGGCTCACCCTAAAAAGAACTGCTCGATTGAAATCAGGCCCTTTGCAAAATGGATCCACGACGTAGCCCTCGATCCCACACTCAAAATTCCTCAATTCGTCCTCTATACTGGCCAGTCCCGTCCTCTCAAACACATTTGGCTTTACAAATCTGTAATGGGATTGGTGACAAATGACGAAGCCATATTGTGCAAGGCATTCCCTAGCACCCTGTCTGACAAGGCTTTGACGTGGTTCACCTCACTAAAACCCGGAACTATAGATTCTTGGCTCACATTGGAAAAGTTTTTCCTAGACAAGTTCAGCACTGCTAGAACAATCCAGAAGACTCGGGGGAATCTCGCCAACATAAAGCGAAGGAAAGACTAGTCCCTCTTATCTTATATGGAGCGATTCAAAAAAACCTATGATGAAATAGAAGGAATCAGCCAAGACACTGTAATCACATGCTTTAAGGGTGGATTTAGGTCAAGAATGTTGTAAACGAAATTACAACTAAGGAAGCCGAAGACAATCAGAGAAATGTTTGGCACAAAAGGTAGCTTTAGCTGACGGAATTGCCCAAGAAACTCAATCTAGAAATAAGGAGCGACCTGGAGAGGCCACGCTACCGACATTCGACAGAAGGGGAAAGAACAGGACTCGAAAGACAAAGGACTTCACCCCCCCTGAACGTCCCTAAGGAGATCTTGGTCGCCGTAATAAAAGATAAGTATGGGGTTCGCGACCCTACCCCCATGCGGTCACACTCACTAACCACTTGAATCAAGTCAAAGTGTTGTAGTTTCCACCGAGACCATGGGCACACAACCGAGAATTGCATTCAACTCAAACTAGCCATTGAAAGGTTGATTAGAGAAAGACATTTGAAGGAATACATCTCGGGCTTACAACAAAAAGACAAATCTGAAAGAGACATTGATGTAATAACCCCACAATTGTTGTCAATTAAATAGATAAAAAAGAAGATCTACAACTTCAGCAAACTAAGCCTACGACCTAACCTCGAGGTATGCCTCAAGGAATCAATTACTTTCTCCAAAGGAGACCTCATCTTGAACGAAGAGGCCAGGGTTACATCCATAGTACTTGAAGTTGGAATGACGCAGGAAGGAGTGGATAAGTGCAGAGTAAAGCGAGTTCTGATTGACACCAGAGCAACGAAGAATATTCTCTACTTCAAATGCTTCAAGGAGATGGAGATGAACGATAGTCACTTGAAACCAAGTAACATAGTTCTTGAAGGTTTCACAACCCACAAAATAAGTGTGAAGGGGACCATCAGGATCAACGTCACCTTAGGGTCAAATAGCTGCACTCGGGAAGAAGAGCTTAAGTTCTATATCGTTGACATAGATTTGCCATACAACGTCATATTGGGAACTTCAGCCCATGCAGCCTTTGAGCTTGTCGTCTCCATGTCCCACCAACAGGTAAGGTTTACAACCAAGAACGGGGTGAGATTTGTAAAAAGCAACCCCAAAATCCTGCTGGGATACATGATGAAGTCCAAGAAATATTTGGATGATGGAAGTTGGACCAACGAGATCGGATCAATCCTCACGACCAAGGAACTCGAAGTTGAAAAGGCCCCAAACGAGTAAGTCTTCGAGTCATCGAAAGAAGCTTCAAAGCCAGGAGAGTTCGAGGAAGTAATCATCCACCTAGACTACCCAAGCTAGAAAGTCCAAATCAAGAGAGAGATGCCTCAATGCTTAAAAAATGAGGTAATTCAATTTTTTTATGATAATCTACAAAACTTCATTTGGTGCACACAAGACATGAACAGGATTGACCCAGCCATAGCCGAGCATAGTCTAAACATCAATCCCGTTCATAAGCTCGTGAAACAGAAGCAAAGGTAACTTGGTGAAGATAAGCTTTGTGAGATGAAAGACAAAGTCAACAAGCTATTAACATCAAGATTTATACGCGAGGTAGAATATCCCTCATGGCTGGAAAACATGGTAATGGTAAAGAAGTCGAACGACAAGTGGAGGATGTGCGTCGATTACACTAACCTCAACAAAGCTTGTTCGAAGGATTACTGGTGTGCTCCGATTGGTATGCTAAAAGATAAGATTTATTCCCCTATGTTGATTATGAGTAATTAAGTTTCGAGTCTTACTAATTGTCACTTTAACATTAATTGTTGTCACTTAATCAATCAGAACCTAATGCAGAGTACCTATAGTAAAGCTAGTCTTTGGAAAGTACCTACGATTTTAATTTATTAATATCATAATCCCAGGGAACTGGTAACGGCTTAGTAGCAACTATCCCTTAATCCTAACAATTATCTTATTTATTTAATTAATCAATAGTTCATCCATAATTTTGATGAGTTGGTGATCCCAACCACACAGAACACATAATCATTGAGCATGCAAGAAATAGACATGTTCTTATGTATGTTTTATTGTTTCTACATGTTGATTGACCTATCTTCGAATATTTTAGATATATCTTGGTCTAGAATGCAATTATGTACTGTATCTAGCATGTGTACCACATTTGAGTTACCTGATGTATTCACCCTACCTTAATGATGACCCTACTCACGGTTCGAGCTAAAGGTGTCCATGAAAAACTGTGTCACTCAAGAATTCATGCCACTCACCCTAACGCCGACATAGAGACCAAACTCAGCCTCATTAGGTTACTTTAACAAACATGGTGATTTTTAGGTTATTTTACCTAATATGGTAGACCTTAATACAATTTATCCTAACTTAAGGCCGTTAAAATAAACAGGTTATAATTATACCATGGTTAGGAATTATCTATAACCGTTCATTTAGTTTAAAAGAGCAAGCAGATATTCAGTCATAATGTTAGTTTAGCAGGTGACCTTTCCGGGAAAATGAGCATAACCTCAACATGCAAAACATATATAACATAGCAATCATAGTTTAGTATTCAAATAATTATATAGACGAACACAACAAGAAGTATACAGAGAGGATCTAGGGGACCACCACCATAAAGTATTCACCCTTTATCAGGTCCACCGGTGGAGCGACTACTTGTATACTCTCAGTTGCTCGACCTGACTCTGATCAGTAGAACCTTCAGAGAATGCTTCCTTAGACTAGTAGCTATTGCTTTACCTTACATCCCGGGCTTAAGCAATGCCCTATTGACTAGTTGTTCGCTCACCTAATGCTCTCTTAGGATCTCCTAACGAAATCACTGGTATTCAATGAATACAAAAAACAAACACTATCTAGTCGAATTCTCAGAATCTGAGATAAACACTCAGAAAGTAGAGAAAACGAGACAGTCTTTATTGCTAAATGACTCGTGTGAGTGCAGAAAGATGCACTCAAAGACACTAAATGAATTGTATTGAGTGGAAAGGGATGATTTCAACTGTTGGAGGCCTAGGGTATTTATAGCGGGTGAAAGGAGTTTATTTCTCTTGGAAATTTGATGTGGGACAGCAACCTGCTGCTCGGGATACCCGTCCTGGGCTCTTGACCGAGTCAAGACGGGCGTCCTGACCTAGGGATGCCATCCCGGCCTTTTGACTTGGTCGAGAAGGGCATTTTGTCTCCGGGACGTCCGCCCCGAGTTCAAAACATCTAAAATTTGCACTTTTACCCCGATATTTGTTGTTTTCTTACAAATTTCTCATGAAACTTCCAAAATCACAAATTATGCAAAACTATGTCAATTTCAATCAATTAAGATTGATTTGGTTTCTATTATGCCCTAATTTGTGTCTAAAAACATGCCAAAAAAGTGATATGATTTGTGCATATCATATAATCCCACACTTAGCTTTGTTCTTGTCCTCAAGCAAAACCTATATGAAATTTGTGAATGTTGAATCATAGGTGTAATCACAACAAGGTTTTCAGTAATGCTTTTAGCAAAATCTTTCACCGAGTCAGATAGTTCAGAAAATATATATGGACTGATCGATTTGCCATGTGAATGTCTCAATTATTCAGTAAATATGTCATGAACTTACAAGCTAAAACAGTTTAAAAACTTTACTGAGTTCTAGCTCAACTTCAGTCACAAGGTTTTCCTGATGTGTAGTGTGTGTGCTGGTCTAGACTAGATTGTCTACTCAGAATATACTGTTTAAGAAGTTACCAAATAATATTTCGACTAGGTATTCCGAATATAAATAGCATAATAAATGACCTTTAGGGTTATGAGCTTTGGTGCCAATACTCTCTAGTTACTACCCAAATAAAAATACACTAGGTGTACGTTTTAATTGATTTCCAGGGTATTTTTGTGTTTGCTTTCACACATCAACTTTGCATACCAGGTATCGAGCCCCACTCCGATGACTCCCAAATCTATACGACCTTAGGGCACGAGGCATTAAATTCCCCTCATAAGGGGTGCTTGAGTAGCAAAGGACACTTGCAAACTACCCATTTTTTACTTTTAAGCTATGTCACTTTCAACTCAGAATTCCATTTAGTCATTCAGGTTGCTAACACATTCTCAACCGATCTAATATTATCTAATTCTAGCTTGGAAAGATATTGGGTTGATTTTTCTAATCCAAACTAAGTTGTGCTAAAAAATCAGGAATTCCCTACTTCTAAGTGATGAATTCAGTAATGCAATCAAAATGTTTCCTAATGGTCATAACCTTCTACTGAACATATATCATAGACATAAGTCGTTTTCAATCAATCGATACTGATTTTGAAGTCTGAAAGAGTGAAAATTTTTGAATTTGTTTTTGGAAGGGTGCAATTTCAATGAAAAACATAGGAGAATATGCAAATATTTGAAACATGAGTGCAATGTGCACTACTATCCCACACTTAAGATTAACACTGTCCTCAGTATTCATGCATATCCTATCACCCCACACTTATTTGAAAAATAATAGAAAAATAACAAAATTAAAAATAGAAAAATGAATTGAGAAAAATACAACTATTATATCATATAAATACAAGTTTGAATACACAAAATTATATGTTATAGAGCCCAGACATATTCACATATCACTAGAAAAGAAACAAAAAAAGAAAGAAAAAGACTAAGAACCCGGATCGTCATCTGGCGCGAAGAAGTAGACCTCGTAGTTATTAGTAGCACGACTGCTGTAATAATGATAAAGCTCCTCAATCCAATTATTGTTCCTGCTGACCTTGTCCTCTATCACCGTCAGTTGCCTACAGATATATGCCATATCCTGGCTATGCCTAGCTTGCAAATATGCTAGCCCCTGTGTCATATGCCGCTCAAAGGCGTTGCATGGTACAAATGCCGGGGTCGGTGGTGCCTGCTGCATGAATGGCTTTGACGTCGATGACTCGCTTGGCTGCTTAGTATGAATGGAGTATCTACCCTCTGCATCCCATACTACCATCCCCATGTTCTGAAGAATAGTCAAATCGGTGGAGATGGTGGACGGAGTTATCTGGGTCAACTCCGAACCCTCGATATCTAGCTCCAGGTAGTGGGCTATCCGGGTGATGAACGGCCCGAGCCCCAGACACTATTTTTGAGTGTCTATTGCAATGCCCCTCATGGCGAAGGTGATGAACCTACCCATATCCATAGTGATGCCTTTGTGCATATGGGTCACAGGAATGTCTCTGTCTGAGTGACATTCACTGGAGTGGTTTGGCGGCCTACCAGTGTGTGAGCTGCGATGGTATGTAAATAGCGAAGAGCTGGAAAGATACCTGTAGCCTTCGTGAGACCATGCTGATTGGGGCTCCAATCGTGCAGATCTGGGCCCAAGCTGTAGAGACGTCATACGAAGTGAAGTCCCGTACGACCATCAAGTAGGTGGAGGTCTCCAGCTCCTTCCGCTGCTAGACACTGAGTGCAATGCCGAACTCGGCCATGCTCATTGACCGGTCTAGGCCACCAAGTCAGTATGCAACCTGCTTATTCTGGAACGTAAAAGAGGCGTAGAACTCACATACCAGCTCTAAGTAAGTAGGCTCGATGACGATGAAGACTCGGCTGTAAGGAAGGACGTCGAGCATACGCCGAATCTCTTGCTCCACTCCGAGTGTCTAGACTACAGTCCAGTCAAGTGTCCTGCCTGCTAGAATGCTACGTTTGATCAACCCCTGGCTCCTCTTTTGGTATGCCGGGACGGCAGGGAAGAGCATGAAAGGGTGTGTCATAGTTGTGACAGTCATAGATGGAGTGACACATGCACGTATGGGAGCCATATGAGAAGTTTGAACTTTTTCAAAAAATGGCGGGAAAATTTTCAAATTTGAATTATGGAGGCAAATTCGGATTTAGGAGGAAGAATTTCGCTTAGGTGAAGATTTTTGACTTTTGGCGGGAAAAATTCAAAATTTGGAGGGAAATTCTAATTTAAGAAGTAATTCAAAAGTTCAAATTTTTGGAGGGAACATTTGAAAATTAGAAAACTTGAAAACTAAAAAAAAATATTTTTGAAAAACTTTTAGAGAGAATTTTTGGATAGGAGAAAATTTTTGGTGTAAAATTATGAGGGGTTGCCTCTATAGAGGTTTTCACCCCCTCAGGACGCCCATCCCGGTCTGGACGGCCATCCAGCCAGCGGGACACCCACCTTGGTTGACTCGGAGTGCATGCCACGCCCATTTTTTATTTTTCATCAATTTTCCGAGCTTCTTTTAATTTTGCAATATCCCGCAAACTCTTTTACACAAAGATTATCTTCTAAGATCAAACAAATGATCACATTGGCTCAATTTAACATAGAATTTATTTTTGATAGATTCTTGAAATATTCTCGTTTCTCTTCTTTTTATTTTTTATTTTTTTTCGTTCAAAATTTTCCTTTGCCATAATCATTCTTCACCTTGCATACAACAAGTATTCTTGTATTTGATAAATAAATCAAGAATGAAAATCTTTCATATAAATTTTTCATAAAGAACATAAATTATTTGAATAGAATTTTGAAAGAAAATTAATAAAAACCCAATTATTGATTTTGAAATAAAAATTAGGATAATGGGTTAATTATTAATTCATGTCATAATTCTAAGAAGATAATTTATTTGCTGAAAAAAAAAATCTTCCCTTTTTATTTGCCCTTATTCCTCATTTCCCTCATTTCGGCTCTTATTGCCTTCATCTCCTCTCGTTGCCTTCTTTGCTCGTCTCGTATTTCACTTAATTCCCGTAATATGAGTGCATTTTGGTCTTCTTGGAGATTCACCAAAGCTCTGAGTTGATCTACACTGGAGGTGACATTCAGTATGACCTGATCTGAGTGGTAGAATCTACCTGCTATCGTCTGATCCATAGAGTAGATCCTGTGGGTCAGATTGTCTATCTGCACAGATAAAACTGATTGAAAACCATTGGGGCTTCCCCCGGATGAAGGCGTATTATCGTTAGGAGCTGGTGTAAATGCTGGAGATGTGGGTGAATTCGGGGTATGATCAAAAGTTGGTAAGTTCACAAGGGTTCTTTGGATAGGAGTGTGAACTGGAGATTTTGGTTGTTCATCCCTTAGAGGAAAAGTATCTTTCGAGGGATCTTCTTCTTCGACATAACTTGGCACACATGTGTTTAGGAATCTGTTCACTAGATCACTAGTATCTTGGCTTGAGTTTATTTCTATTACTTGTGGAGGGTTAATTCTCAAAGGTGCCTCGTTTATGGGGTTTGATGGTCCTTCCGGTTTCTTTTTCTTCCGAACAAGAGTTTCAGGGGTTTCTATCTGTTCTACTACTTTGTTAGTAGCTGCTCTTGTTCTCTTCATCTATAAGTGCAAAGTCTGGGTTAGATCAATTTTTAAACATAATATGTTCAGAAAATTAGAAAAAAAGAAGCAAACAAACAAGGAAACTGTAAATAGAAGAAAGAAAAAACAATTATTTTGTTTTTAACATTTTAGATTTTTATATTTTTCAATTTGATTTCCTTAGTATCGTTTTAGAATGATGTTCTAAAGTTTGATTAACCTAAATTTCTTAATCTTAGGTAATTTCTAAAATTAATTATTTAAGATAATCCTATAGTTAAGGAAATTGATTGACTAATTTTAAATAAGCGTGATTGTTTATTAAGTTATAGATTACTACCGTTACCTATCATAATCTTCTAGAATTTTGATCAGGAATCCTAAAATTTTATGAATTGTTCCCGGCAACGACGCCAAAAATCTGGTGTGCTCCGATTGGTATGCTAAAAGATAGGATTTATTCACCTACGTTGATTATGAGTAGTTAAGGACTGAGTCTTTGATACGCGGAAATCATATACCTTTTTAGCATGTTTTTATGTATGATTTAGGGTGAAATTGATAGGAAATCGATCTTAATTGATTGTTATTTACTCAATTTCACAGTTTTTGTGATTTTGGAATGTCAGGTGAAAAGTAGACGAAAACAGCAAATTTTGGGGTAAAAATGCAATTTTTGGAAATGCTGACCTGGTCAACGGTCCGGGACGGGCGTCCCGAACCACCAGAAGTTGTCCCACATCAAATGTTTTGGAGATTTTCACTCCAGAAAGCTGCTATAAATACCCCAGGCCTCCAGGAGTTGAAATCATTCCTCTCCACTCGATCTGAGTCATTCATAGACTTCCAGTGTACAATTCTTGAGTACAAAAGTCACTGAGAGACTCGGGTTTCAGTTTCAGTTTTCTTTCTTTCTTTCGTGTTTCGTTTTCTTAGTTTCTGAGAAATAGTCTCAGATCTTAGGCTTCGATAGATAGGTTCGTTTTTGGTATTCATAGAATACCAGGATTTCGTTAGGAGATCCTAAGAGAGAGATAGGGTGCGTGTTCTTAGTCAAATTAGGGCAATTTGCTTAAGCCCGGGATGTAAGGTAAAGCAATTGCTACTAGGTCTAAGGAGCGTTCTCCGAAGGCTCTACCGAGCAGAGTAGGATCGAGCAGTCAGGAGCATACAGGAGCTGCAGCGCCGGCTGGACCTGCATAGAGTGGTGATTACTTTATGACAGTAGGTCCCCTAGACGAGGTTCTGTATGTTTACGAATTGTTTTATCTAAATATTAATTTGAATATCAGATTACGATTCTTATGAATATCTGTTTTATATGTTGAAGTGGTTATGATTTTCCGGAAATAGCCACCTGCTAAATATTCACTATGTCTGCATGTCTAATGTCGTTCTTTTAAACTGAAATTAGGGTTATAGACAATTCCTAACCACGGTCTATTCATAACCTGTTTAGTTTAACAGACATCAATTAGTATTGGTGTCTGCCATACTAGATAAAATAATCTGCGGAACACCCTGTTGCTTGAAAGTAGTCTAGGTAGGCTGAGTAGAGTGTTATGCCGGCGGTTATGAGACGAGCAGTATGATCCCCGAAGTGACATAGGGCGTTCATTGCTGACTTTTTTCCAAGCCATGAGTAGGGTCGTTACCCTTAACGATGGGGCGGTAGCGTAGAGACTCAGATGTGGTACACCTTTAGACAGAGAACATAGTTGCAATCCAGGCTAAGATGCATCTAAAATATTCGAAGATAGGTCAATCAACATGTAGGAACAGTATAACATAGAATCAGGACATTATCTAAAAAACACTTTTAGGCTTAATTAAACTTAAACCTAGTGGAGAATGGATCACCCTCTCATCAAAGTTATTGATGAAGATTGCATAACTGGATCATAAGATAAGAGTTAGGATTAAAAGGCTAGTTACTACTAAACCGTTGCCACTTTCCTAGGAGTACGATATTTACTTAATAAAATCGTAGATACTTTCCAACAGACTAGCTACACGATAGGTACTCTGCCTTAGGTTCTGATTGATTAAGTGACAATAATTGAATGCTAAGTGACAGTTAGTAAGACTCAGTCCTTAATTACTCATAATCGACATAGGTAAATAAAGCATATCTTTTAGCATACCAATCGGAACGCATCAGATTTTTGGCACCGTTGCCGGGGAAATATCATAATGAATTTAGGATTAAAGGCCACAATTCTAGAGACTTATGATAGGTAACGGTAGTAACCTAGGCCTTAGACCTACACTTATCTTATACTAGTTAGACAATCAATTTCCGAAAAATAGGGTTATCATAACTAATTGATTTTAGATATTATCATGAATTAAGACACTTAGGATAACCCAATTTTAGAAAATTATTCTAAATCCATATTGAGGGAATTTAATGGCTTTCGAAATTAAACATAAAAATAAAAAAAATGTTAAAAATTTAAAATCAAAAAAAGAATGTATTTTTCTTGCTCAACGGTAAGTTGTTCTTCTTCCCTATCTCTTGTTCTTTCTTAGTTGTTTTCTTAGTTGCTCTTTTCCGTGTTTTTCTATTATTTCGAAGAAAAAATAATGGAAATGAGGATAAAATATATTTTCTTCTGAGTTGTAAAATTTTGGCTTAGATTTTTATCGGAAAGAAATTACATTTTAGAATTTTCTTAGAGTCATGCCTGCTTTATTATGATGAGTTATGAAATAATTTTTCCTTAATAGCCAGACCTTTGAATGTTCTATTGAAAAAAAGGATGTTCCTTTTGTTTTGCTGATAATTGCATGAGAACTTTTAAACTAAAAGGAATTACTGCACCCATTATGGCATCACCTGATTGAAATCTGCTTTTTGAATAATATGTGACGTAATGATGTAGTACGAATTGTTTTAGGACAGGAACATGATAAGAAAGTTCATGCATGATAAATTCCGATCTTATCTAGTCTTGTCTAAAAACAATAGGTGACACTGATCACTCCGAGATATCTGTGTTCAATAAAACTAATGTTGAACCATACTTGATTAAGTTAAGTTTTATTGTTACTTGAATTTGATATAGATTGAAGAGATAAGAAAAAGGGTTGAAAATCTAGAAAGCAAACCATTTGTCTAGATTAGAAAACCCCGAGTTAGAGGCTAGTGTAATACTGATAAATTTTTGGATGAAAACTTATTTGCATTGTTTGCTATGTATAATAATTCTCATCTATGGTTTATTGCAAATTATCTAGTCACTGAATAAGTTCCAAGTGATATGACTTATCAGCAAAAGAAGAAATTCTTTGCTGATTTGAAATATTACTACTGGGCAGTTTCTCTTCTATTTCAAATTTTTGCAGATCAGTTGATCAAAAAATGTATCTCGGAAGGCGAAGGCCACATGATTCTGAAGCATTGCAGGAATCTATGGGAGACCAATTAACTGCTATCAACACTGTCCGGAAAGTGTTGGAAGTAGAATATTATTGACCCACCATATTCAAGGATTTTTGTATCTCTGATACAGTCCTGCGATGCTTGCCAAATAACAGGTAACACATCTTCCAGAGATCATCTACCCTAGCGACGTACACAGAATGTTGCAACCGTTGATATCAGGGGTATTTCGAATCCTTTTCTCTTTCTTCCTTTGAACATAATTACATCATAGTAGTCGTGGAACACTTTTCAAAATGGCCTAAACCACAGGCATTACCTACTAATGATGTTAAAGTCATGTGCAGATTCTAGTTGTTTTCCAGATTCAGAGTGCCAATGTTTTAGGGAGAAATGTTCAGCCTGTGTATCAAATCTGTGAAGTCTGCTAAGTACCACACTTTAGCAGGAATTGCTATGGGAATGACTGACCATTCCAAAAGAGGTAGGAGTAGATTACTGCAGAATGCTGCTCCAATGGGAAATGCATACAATTCCAACTAGATGAATCATACGGGATTTAGCTGAGGAGTAATTCGGAAGCTGGAAACTTTCAGAAGACAGCACCACAGCAAAGCCCCTACTCGCAGAAGCAATAGATGAGATACTGGCAACAATTAAAGCCAGACCAGTGCAAGCAAGTGATATACCAAGTGGTATCGAACGGTCGAAGGATATAGAGGAATTTAGCATTGTATCAGGAGCATAGCAATGGAGGAGCTTGCATTCCTTGCATACCAATCAGCTGTGAGAAACTTCCCCGAGGAAGTCTCAAATACTTGGGCCCAGATCTACAGAACTGGAGCCCCCTACTACCACAGCTTCGCCAAAACTTCAGGTATCTTTTCTTCCATTCGAGACTTGCATGCAATACCTTTACTAACATTGGCAGGAAGGCACACAAATCCCAAGAAGTCTCATTCCTAGACACGTTCCTCCTGGACACATTGCTACAATTGTGAGAAATCTTACAACTGATTCGAGGAAGCAGTCCGTGGGGCTCGAGCCATTCATCAAATGAATAGGCCACTACCTGGAGCTCGACAATGAAGGATCGGAGGTGAAGTCATCCGTTCCAATATCTAGAGCTTACAGAGTCAAGAGCGCCTCAGCAATAGCATATGGCTAAGGTGAAGAGCCAATTGATAGCCTAGAGAAAACCCTTCTGCTCGAGGCAAGAAGGGAGTTTTTCTAACCCTCATCTTCCTTTTATTTTCTTCATTTCGTGTTTTGTTATTTGTTATTTACTTCGTTACTTCATTTTCCTTCTTACCCTTAGTCAGTCAAATAAGTGTGGGGTAAGAAATTTCTGTTTTGTTTTTGTTTCTCCTTGTTTTCAAATAAGTGTGGGGTAGTCTAGATATGCATGAACACTGAGGACAGTGTCAGAAATAAGTGTGGGGTAGCAGTGCACGGTGCACTGTAGTAGTTTAAACAAAAATTTTGCATGCTTTTGCTTGTTTTCCCCGTATTTTCACACCCTTCCAAAAAACTTTTCAAAATTTTTCCGTCTTTCAGACTTCTAAATGCAGTATGCTTGGTTAAACAATTGCTTATGTCTATGATATGTAGGTAGAATGTTATGGTTAGTAGGAGATAATTGATGACTATTTTTGAACTAATTGATTAGGAATATGGAATTCCTGATAACTGAGCACAACTTTGTCTGGATTTGAGACCTCAGCCAATTACCTTTTCAAGACTGAACTAGATAAAATTAGACCAGTTGTGGATGTTTTGACAATTAGAATGACTAGATGAGACTCTGAGATAGAAGTGAAAATAAATTAAAGAAAGTTAATTAAATAAGGGTAGTTTGTCAGCGGCCTTCGCTACTCGTGCACCACTCCTTCGAGGAACTTAAAGCCTGATGCCCTAAGGTCGTGTAGGTCTGGGAGTCATTGGAGTGGGACTCGCTACATGGGTAGTTGAAGTTGACGTGTTCAAAGCAGACTTAAAATACCCTGAATCTATAAACGAAAGAAATCAATAAGAGCTAAATAATTAAAATCTGATCACCAAGGCTCAGAACTCAGAAAGTTATCTGTTGTCAGTGTGTCTAGTGATAGGTCGTAGTGTTATCTGGTAATAGTTAAGACAAAAGTTTATTGTGTTGACTATCTGGTCTGGACTAGTACACACACTACACATCAGGAAGACCTTATGACTAAGAGAAGAGTTCAACCTAGTTGTTAAATTGTTTTCTGCTCAATCCTAACAATCTACTAGAGACATTTGAGACCTTGTCATAGCAACCTAACCAGTCAGACATGTGTTAAGAATTATCTGAATAATCTTTGGAATAAAAACATGACTAGAAATTTAAGTGACTGCACATATGATTTAGAATCACTAACTTCAGGTAGACTTTGCTTGAGGACAAGCAAAAAGCTAAGTGTGGGGTTATCTGATACGCGAAAATCATATACCATTTTTAGCATGTTTTTATGTATGATTTAGGGTGAAATTGATAGGAAATCGATCTTAATTGATTGTTATTTACTCAATTTCACAGTTTTTATGATTTTGGAAGTGTCATGTGAAAAGTAGACGAAAACAGTAAATTTTGGGGTAAAAATGCAATTTTTGGAAATGCTGACCTGGTCAACGGTCCGGGACGGGCGTCCCGAACCACCAGAAGTTGTCCCACATCAAATGTTTTGGAGATTTTCACTCCAGAAAGCTGCTATAAATACCCCAGGCCTCCAGGAGTTGAAATCATTCCTCTCCACTCGATCTGAGTCATTCATAGACTTCCAGTGTACAATTCTTGAGTACACAAGTCACTGAGAGAATCGGGTTTCAATTTCAGTTTTCTTTCTTTCTTTCGTGTTTCGTTTTCTTAGTTTCTGAGAAATAGTCTCAGATCTTAGGCTTCGATAGATAGGTTCGTTTTTGGTATTCATAAAATACCGGGATTTCGTTAGGAGATCCTAAGAAAGAGATAGGGTGCGTGTTCTTAGTCAAATTAGGGCAATTTGCTTAAGCCCGGGATGTAAGGTAAAGCAATTGCTACTAGGTCTAAGGAGCGTTCTCCGAAGGCTTTACCGAGGAGAGTAGGATCGAGCAGTCAGGAGCATACAGGAGCTGCAGCGCCGGCTGGACCTGCATAGAGTGGTGATTACTTTATGACAGTGGGTCCCCTAGACGAGGTTCTGTATGTTTACGAATTATTTTATCTAAATATTAATTTGAATATCAGATTACGATTCTTATGAATATTTGTTTTATATGTTGAAGTGGTTATGATTTTCCGGAAATAGCCACCTGCTAAATATTCATTATGTCTGCATGTTTAATGCCGTTCTTTTAAATTGAAATTAGGGTTATAGACAATTCCTAACCACGGTCTATTCATAACTTGTTTAGTTTAACAGGCATCAATTAGTATTGGTGTCTGCCATACTAGATAAAATAATCTGCGGAACACCCTGCTGCTTGAAAGTAGTCTAGGTAGGCTGAGTAGAGTGTTATGCTGGCGGTTATGAGACGAGCAGTATGATCCCCGAAGTGACATAGGGCGTTCATTGCTGACTTTTTTCCGAGCCGTGAGTAGGGCCGTTACCCTTAACGATGGGGCGGTAGCGTAGAGACTCAGATGTGGTACACCTTTAAACACAGAACATAGTTGCAATCCAGGCTAAGATGCATCTAAAATACTCGAAGATAGGTCAATCAACATGTAGGAACAGTATAACATAGAATCAGGACATCATCTATAAAACACTTTTAGGCTTAATTAAACATAAACCTGGTGGAGAATGGATCACCCTCTCATCAAAGTTATTGATGAAGATTGCATAACTGGATCATAAGATAAGAGTTAGGATTAAAAGGCTAGTTACTACTAAGTCGTTGCCACTTTCCTGGGAGTACGATATTTACTTAATAAAATCGTAGATACTTTCCAACAGACTAGCTACACGATAGGTACTCTGCCTTAGGTTCTGATTGATTAAGTGACAATAATTGAATGCTAAGTGACAGTTAGTAAGACTCAGTCCTTAATTACTCATAATCGACATACGTAAATAAAGGTTATCTTTTAGCATACCAATCGGAACGCATCAGTCTTACTAATTGTCACATTAACATTACTTGTTGTCACTTAATCAATCAGAACCTAAGGCAGAGTACCTATCGTAAAGCTAGTCCTTTGGAAAGTACCTACCATTTTAATTTATTAATATCGTAATCACAGGGAACTTGTAACGGCTTAGTAGCAACTATCCCTTAATCCTAACAATTATCTTATTTATTTAATTAATCAATCGTTCATCAATAATTTTGATGAGTTGGTGATCCCAACCACACAGAACATATAATCATTGAGCATGCAAGAAATAGACATATGTTATGATGTATGTTTTATTATTTCTACATGTTGATTGTCACTATCTTCGAATATTTTAGATATATCTTGGTCTAGAATGCAATTATGTACTGTATCTTGTCCGTGTACCACATCTGAGTTACCTGATGTATTCACACTACCTTAATGATGACCCTACTCATGGTTCGAGTTAAAGGTATCCATGAAAACCTGTGTCACTCAAGAATTCATGCCACTCACCCTAACGCCGGCATAGAGACCAAACTCAGCCTCATTAGGTTACTTTAACAAACATGGTGATCTGTAGGTTATTTTACCTAATATGGCAGATCTGAATACAATTTATCCTAACTTAAGGTATGTTAAACTAAATAGGTTATGATTAGATCATGGTTAGAAATTGTCTATAACCGTTCATTTAGTTTAAAAGAGCAAGCATATATTCAGTCATAATGTTAATTTAGCAGGTGACCTTTCCAGAAAAATGAGCATAACTGCAACATGAAAAACATATATAACATAGCAATCATAGTTTAGTATTCAAATATTTATTTAAAGGAACACAACAGAAAGTATACAGAGAGGATCTAGGGGATCACTGATATGCACAAATCATATCACTTTTTTAACATGTATTTAGGCACAAATTAGGGTAAAATTGGAACCAAATCGATCTAAATTGATTGATGTTAACATATTTTTACAGAATTTGTGATTTTGGAATTTTCAGGTGAAATGTGCAAGAAAATAGCAAATATTGGGGTAAAAGCGCAATTTTTGGAACTTCTGAGTTCGGAATAGGCGTCCCGACCCAGTCAAACCGCCGGGACAGGCGTCCTGACCTGGTCAACACACCGGGAAGGGCGTTCGGGACTCGGGACGGGCATCCCAAGCAACTTGAAGGTGGCCCACATCAGAAATTGAAGAGAAATTCCCTCATTTGCCCTACTATAAATACCCCAGGCCTTCCTCAGTTGTAATCATCCCTCATCACTCGATCTGAGTCATCTAGTGACTTCAAGTGTATATTTTTACACTTGATATAAGTCATTCAGTTACTCAAGTGCATTTTTATGCACTCACACGAGTAGATAGCAGTATAAGAGCGTCTCGTTTTCTTTGTTTCCTGAGTGTTTATCTCAGGTTCTTAGAATTTGATTAGATAGGGTTCGTCTTTGGTATTTGATGCGTTCCGATTGGTATGCTAAAAGATAGGATTTATTACCTATATTGATTATGAGTAATTAAGGACTTAGTCTTACTAATTGTCACTTTAGCATTTAATTGTTGTCACTTATTCAATCAAAACCTAAGGTAGAGTACCTATCATGTAGCTAGTTCTTTGGAAAGTATCTACGATTTTAATTTATTAATATCGTACTCCCAGGGAACTAGTAACGGCTTAGTAGCAACTATCCCTTAATCCTAACATTCATTCTTATTCATATAATTAATCAATCGTTTAATCAATATCCTTGAGATTGATTGGTGATCCCAATCACACATAACAAGCAAATAGCATTCAAGAGTAGACATACGTTCATCAATTTAAGCTCAGTTATTACAATTTGTTTGACCTTATCTTCGAACATTTTAGATATATCTTGATCTCTAAAGCAATTATGAAATGTAACCATCCGTTTACCATATTTGAGTTACCTGGTGTATTCACCCCTACATTGGGATGATCCTTCTCATCTGTCAGATTAAAGTATCCATGAACGGTCTCCTATGTCACTTCGGTATCATGCCACTTAACCATAGGATTGGCCTAGCGTATAAACTTAGCTTTATTAGGGCCCTCTAACAAACATGGTGATCTATTTTGTTATTTCTTCCTAATGTGGCAGACCTTTTACAGTTTGTTAAACTAAACCAGTTATGATTTAGGCCTTGGTTAGGAGTTGTCTATAACCCTAGTTTAATTTAAAAGGATACGACAATTCAACATTCATAATGATAATTCTAGCTGTATGATCTTCCTGGGAAAATGGATAGCATCTCAAATTGTAAAACATATATGATATATGAATTCAGTATCAAATCAATATCCAGATAAAATAATTCATAAACATATAGAAACTCGTCTAGGGGACCCAATATCATAAAGTAGTCACCACTTTATGCAGGTCCAGCCGGCGCTGCAGCTCCTGTATGTCTCTAATTGCTCGATCCTACTCTATTCGGCAGAGCCTTCGGAGAATGCTTCTTAGACATAGTAGAAATTATTTTACCTTACATCCCAGGTTTAAGCAAATTGCCCTAATCTGACTAAGAACACGCACCCTATCTCTCTCTTAGGATCTCCAATTGAATACTAATCTAATCAAATTCTCAAATACTGAGATAAACACTCAGAGATAAGAGAAAACGATGCACTCAAAGTTGCTAAATGACTTGTATTGAGTGTTGAGGGATGATTTCAACTATTGGAGGCCTGGGGTATTTATAGTAGGTTTCTGGAGTGAATTTCTACAAAATTTTCAATGTGAGAAAAGTTTTGGTGCTCGGGACGCCCGTCCATGTGCTTTGACTGGGTCGGGACGCCCGTCCCGAATCAAACATTTCCAAAAATTACACTTTTGCCCCAAAATTTGATGTTTTCATGCAATTTACTCTTGAAACTTCCAAAATCACAATTTATGCAATTTTATGTCAATTTGATTCAATTAAGATCCAATACATTCAAATATTGCCCTAATTTGTGTCTAAAAACATGCTAAAAAGGTGATATGATTTGTGCATATCAAAACCCCACACTTAGATTTTTGCTTGTCCTCAAGCAAAACTTATATGAAATTAGTGAATGACTGAATAATAGGTGCAATCACTACAAGGTTCTTAGCAATGTTTTTAGCAAATTCTTTCACCGAGTCAAATAATTCAGAAAATAGATATGGACTGATTGAGTTGCCATGTAAAGGTCTCAATTATTCAGTAAATGTGTCATGACCTTATAGGCTAAAACAATTTAAAAACTTTACGGAGTTCTAGCTCAACTTTAGTCACAGGGTTTTCCTGATGTGTAGTGTGTGTACTGGTCTAGACTAGATTGTCAACTCATAATATACTTTTTAAGCAGTTACCAAATAATATTTCGACCAGGTATTCTGAATATAAATAGCATAATAAATGACCTTCTGGGTTCTGAGCTATGGTGCCAATACTTTCTTGTTATGAATTTCAAATAAAAATACACTAGGTGTATGTTTTAATTGATTTCCAGGGTATTTTTATGTTTGCTTTCACACATCAACTTTAACTACCCAGATATCGAGCCCCACTCTGATGACTCCCAGATCTATACGACCTTAGGGCACTAGGCCTTAAGTTCCCTTCAGAAGGGGTACTCGAGTAGCAAAGGACACTTGCAAACTACCCCTTTTTACTTTTAAGCTATGGCACTTTCAGCTCAGAATTCCATCTAGTCATTCTGGTTGCTAACACATTCTCAACTGGTCTAATATTATTTAATTCTAGCTTGAAAAGATATTGGGTTGATTTTTCTAATCCAAACTAAGTTGTGCTAAAAATCAGGAATTCCCTACTTCTAAGTGATGAATTTAGTAAAGTAATCAAAATGTTTCCTAATGGTCATAACACTCTACTGAACATATATCACAGACATAAGCAGTTTTTCAATCAATCGATACTGATTTTGATGTCTGAAAGAGTGAAATTTTTTGAAAGGGTGCAATTTTAGTGAAAAGTATGGAAGAACATGCAAATATTTGAAACATGAGTGCACTGTGCACTACTACCCCACACTTAAGATTAACACTGTCCTTAGTGTTCATGCATATCCTATCACCCCACACTTATTTGAGAAATAAAAAACAAAAGCAGGAAAAACAAATAAAACTCTTACCCCACACTTATTTCAGAAATAAGAGTTTAATAACAAAAACAGGAAAAAAAAAACTCCCTTCATGTCTCGAGTAGAAGGGTCTGCTTTGATCTGTCAATTGGTTCTTCACCTCAGCCATGTGCTATCGCTGAAATGTCCTCGATTCTGTAAGCTCTGAATACAAGAGCTGCTAACTCTATAGTGTGCTCCGTATGGAGGGTGTGTCTGCCCTCTGGGTCCCGAACTACCATCCCTATTTTCTGAAGAACATTCAGGTCGGTGGGTCTGGTAGATGGAGCTATCCTCGTCAGCTATGATCCTTCAATGTCAAGCTCCATGTAGTGGCCTATCCATGTGATGAATGGCTTGAGCCTCATGGACTACTTCCTTGAATTATTTTCAAAGTTTCTCGCAATTCGAGCAACGCGTCTAGGAGGAACGTGTCTAGGAACGTGACTTCCCTGAAGCTTTGGCGAAGTCGTGATGGTAGGGGCCTCCAATAGTGCAGATCTGGGCCCAAGTAGTTGAGACTTCCTTGGGGAAGTCCCGTACAGCCTACTGGTTATGCAGGGGACACAAGCTCCTCTTGCTGCCATACTTCTAGTACAATGTCGACTCCTCTATATCCATTGACCGGTCGATACCACTTGGTTGGTAGGTCACTTGATCGCACTTGTATAGCTTTAGTTGTTGCCCGTTTAGCTATCGAGTAGTGTCATCTTGATCCATTATAACACAACCTCCCTATGACGATACTTTTGTAATAGTAAATGGGCCTGACCAATAACAGCATTTCATCTGTTGATTCTACGGATAGGGACTTTGCTGTGGTGGTATCTTCTAGAAGTTTTTAGCTCCAGAATTATTCCTCAAACTAAATCCCGAATGATTTCTTCAGTAGGGATTGTATGTGTTTTCCATTGGAGCAGCATTGACTGCAGCAACCTGCTCCTACCTCTTTTGGAATGGTCAGTATTCCATTCCCATAGCAATCCCTGCTAAAGTGTGGTACTTGGCAGACTTCACAGATTTGATACACATGCTGAACATTTCTTCTTTGTTGAAAGGAATTAATTTGACTGTTATCATTAGCCATTAATGCATTCAATTGCTCATCAGAAGAAGCGTTAGCTGCATTTACTGGCGGTTAATTCATAACCCTCTATCGCTTATCAAGGTTTTTGGGACATCTAGAAAACAATTTCGCAAGAAATCTGCACATGACTTTAACATCATTAGTAGGTAATGCCTGTGCTTCAGGCCAGTTTGAAAAGTGTTATACAACTACTATGATGTACTTGTTTTCAAAGGAAGAAGAGAAAAGAATTCAATCAATACCCCAGATATCAAAGATTGTAACACTCTGTATACCTCGCTGGGGTAGACGATCTCTGGAAGATGTGTTACCTGTTATTTGGCAAGCACCACAAGATTGTATCAAGGATACAAAATCTTTGAATAGTGGGCTAATAATATCCTGCTTCCAACACTTTCCGGGCAGTGTGCATAGCAGTCAAATAGCCTCTTGTAAATCTTTGATGATAATGCTCCAAAATTTTGTGGCCTTTGTCTTTCGAGACACATCTTCTGATCAACTGATCTGCACAAATTTGAAATAGAAGAGGGATCTGCCCAGTATTAATATTTCAAATCAGCAAAGAATTTCTTCTTTTGATGATCATTCATATCACTTGGGAATAATTTAATAACTAGATAATTTGCAATATTGGTAAACCACAGAGGAGAATCATTATTCATAGCAAACAATGAAATAAATCCTCATCCAGAAATTCATTATTCATAGCAAACAATGAAAATAAATCCTCATCCAAAAATTTATCAGATATTACTGTCTCATCAATAGCCTATAACTCGAGATTTTCCAATCTAGACCAATGGTTTGCTTTCTAGATTTTTAGCCCTTTTTCTTATCCCTTCTTTCTATATCAAATTCTTGCCTATCGTGTAGCTAGTTCTTTTTGGAAAGTATCTACGATTTTAATTTATTAATATCGTACTCCCAGGGAACTGGTAAGGCTTAGTAGCAACTATCCCTTAATCCTAACATTCATTCTTATTCATATAATTAATCAATCATTTAATCAATATCCTTGAGATTGATTGGTGATCCCAATCACACATAACAAGCAAATAGCATTCAAGAGTATACATGCATTCATCAATTTAAGCTCAGTTATTACAATTTGTTTGACCTTAGCTTCAAACATTTTAGATGTATCTTGATCCTTAAGGCAATTATGAAATGTAACAACCTGTTTACCATATCTGAGTTACCTAGTGTATTCACCCCTACCTTGGGATGATCCTTCTCATCTGTCAGATTAAAGTATCCATGAACGGTCCCCTATGTCACTTCAGTATTATGCCAATTAACCCTAGGATTGGCCTAGTGTACAAACTCAGCTTTATTAGGATACTCTAACAAACATGGTGATCTATTTTGTTATTTCTTCCTAATGTGGCAAACCTTTTACAGTCTGTTAAACTAAACCGGTTATGATTCAGACCTTGGTTAGGAGTTGTCTATAGCCCTAGTTTAATTTAAAAGGACACGACAGTTCAACATTCATAATGATAATTCTAGCTCTATGATCTTCCCGGGAAAATGGATAGCATCTCAAATTGTAAAACATGTATGATATATAAATTCAGTATCAAATCAATATCCAGATAAAACAATTCATAAACATATAGAAACTCGTCTAGGGGACCCAATATCATAAAGTAGTCACCACTTTATGTAGGTCCAGTCGGTGCTGCAGCTCCTATATGTCTTTGATTGCTCGATCCTACTCTGCTCGGTAGAGCTTTCGGAGAACGCTTCTTAGACCTTGTAGCAATTGCTTTACCTTACATCTTGAGCTTAAGCAAATTGCCCTAATCTAACTAAGAACACGCGCCCTATCTCTCTCTTAGGATCTCCTAACAAAATCCCGGTATTCTGTGATATCGAAAACTGAATACTAATCTAATTGAATTCTCAAATACTGAGATAAACATTCGAGATAAGAGAAAACGATGCACTCAAAGTTGCTGAATGACTTATATTGAGTACTGAGGGATGATTTCAACTATTGGAGGCATGGGTATTTATAGCAGGTTTCTGGAGTGAATTTCTCCAAAAGTTTCAATGTGGGACAAGTTCTGGTGCTTGGGACGCCCGTCAAGAGTTTGGGATGCCCATCCCGAATCCAGCAATTCTAAAAATTGCACTTTTGCCCCAAAATTTGCTGTTTTCATGCAATTTACTCTTGAAACTTCCAAAATCACAATTTACTCAATTTTATGTCAATTTGATTCAATTAAGATCAAATACATTCAAATATTGCCCTAATTTATGTATAAAAACATGCTAAAAAGGTCATATGATTTGTGTATATTAGTATTCATAGAATACCCAGGATTTCGTTAGGAGATCCTAAGAGGGCATTAGGTGAGCGAAGAGCTAGTCAACAAGGCATTGCTTAAGCCCATGATTTAAGGTAAAGCAATCGGTACTAGTCTAAAGAAGCATTCTCTGAAGGTTTTGCTATTCAGGGTCAAGTCGAGCAACCCAGTGTATACAAGTAGTTGCTCCGCCGGTAGACTTGATAAAGAGTGACTACTTTATGGTGGTGGTCCCCTAGATTCTCTCTGTATACTTTATGTTTTGTTCGTCTAAATACTAATTTGAATACCAAATTATGATTGCTCTGTTATATATGTTGTGCATGTTGAAGTAATGTTCATTTTCCCGGAAAGGTCACCTGCTGAATTTACATTATGACTAAATTATCTGCTTGTTCTTTTCAACTAAATGAACGGTTATAGACAATTCCTAAACATGTTCTAATCAAAACCTGTTTATTTTAACAGACATTAATTTAGGATAAAAAAGCATTAAGGTCTACCATATTAGGTAAAATAACTTACAAATCACCATGTTTGTTAGAGTAATCTAATGAGGCTGAGTTTGTTCTCTATGCCGGCGTTAGAGTGAGTGGCATGAATTCTTGAGTGACACAGGATTTCATGGATACCTTTAACTTGAACCATGAGTAGGGTCATCATTACGGTATGGTGACTTATCAGGTAACTCAAATGTGGTACACAAGCAAGATTCAGTACATAATTGAATTCTAGACCAAGATATATCTAAAATACTCGAAGATAGGTCAATCAACATGTAGAAACAATAAACATACATTAGAACTTATGTCTATTTGATACTCTTGCATGCTAAATACTATGTGCTATGTGTGGTTGGGATCACCAATCAATCACAAAGATATTGATTAATAGATTGATTAATTGCATGATAAGAAAGTGTTAGGGTTAAGGGATAGTTACTACTAAGCCGTTACCAGTTCCCTGGGAGTACGATATTAATAAATTAAAACCGTAGATACTTTCCAAAGAACTAGCTACACGATAGCTACTCTGCCTCAGGTTCTGATTGATTAAGTGACAACAAATATTGCTAAAAGTGACAATTAGTAAGACTCGGTCCTTAATTATTCATAATCAAAATAGGTACATAAATCCTATCTTTTAGAATACTAATCAGAACGCATTAGATTTTTGGCGCCGTTGCCGGAGAAATATCATAAAATTTTAGGATTCCTTATCAAAATTCTAGAGGCTTATGATAGGTAATGATAGTAATCTATAGTTTAGTTAACAATCATGCTGATTTCTAATTAGTCAATCAAATTTCTAGAAATATAAGGTTACCTTAAATAATTAATTTTAGAAATTATCTAAAATTAAGAAATTTAGGTTAATCAAATTTTAGAAAATCATTCTAAAACCATACTAAGGAAATCAAAATGAAAAACAGAATATAAAAATATAAAAAGTTAAAAATCAAATATTTTTCCTGTTTAAAGCTTTCTTATTTGTTAAATTTCTGAAAATATTATCTTTAGAAATTGATCAAATCCAGACTTTGCACTTATAGATGAAGAGAACAAGAGCAGCTACCAATAAAGTAGTAGAGCCAGTAGAAAATCCCGAAACTCTTGTTCGGAAGAAAATGAAACCTGAAGGACCATCAAATCCCGTAAACGAGGCACCTCTGAGAATTAACCTTCCACAGGTAATAGAAATAAACTCAAGCCAGGACACTAGTGCTTTAGTGAATAGATTTTTGAATGCATGTGTACCTAGCTCTGTGGAAGAGGAAGATCCGTCCAAAGATACTCTTCCTCCAAGAGATGAACCACCGAAATCTCCAGTTCATACTCCAGTCCAAAGAGTTCCCAAAAATCTACCAACTTTCGATCACACCCCAAATTCACCCACATCTCCTGAGTTTTCCCCAACACCGAACGATCAAACACCTTCATCCGGGGGAAGCACTAACAGTTTTCAGTTAGTTTTAGCTGTGCAGATAGACAATCTGACTAACAGGATCTACTCGATGGATCAGACGATAGCAGACACATTCTATCATTCAGATCAAGTAGTACTGAATGTCACCGCTAGTGTAGATCAACTCAGAGCCATGGTGATTCTCCAAGAGAATCAAAATGCACTTATACTACGGGAGTTAAGTGAAATCCGAGACGAGCAAAGGAGGCAGCGAGAAGAGATGAGAGCGATACGAGCCGAAATGCGAGAGATAAGAAATAAAGGTAACTAAAAGGGAAGGTTTTTCTTTGAATTCAGAAAATAAATTATTTGTTTAGAAATATGATTTGAATTAATAATTTACCCAATTTATTTTTTCTAATTGTTATTTCAAAATCAATAGTTGGGGTTTTATTTCCAAATTATGTTCAAATAATTTTTAGTCTTTACGAAAAAATTATACGAAAGATTTTCATTCTTGAACTATATTTCTAAATTTATTTTCCAAAGAATATTTGTTGTAAGGAAAAGTGGAGAATGATTATGGCGTAAGAAATTTTTAAATGAAAAAAAAGAAAAGAAGAGAGAAACAATAATTTATCGAGAATCTTTAAAACAAATTCTGTGTTAAATTGAGCCACTATAATAATTTGTTTGAATATAATTTTTTGTGTAAAAGTGTTTGCAGGATATTACAAAGTAAAAAGAAGCTCGAAAAATTGATGAAAATAAAAAACAAGCGGAACACGCATCCAGAGGCAATCGGGACGGGCGTCCGACCGGCTAGACGACTGTCCACATCGGGACGGGCATTTTGAGGGAGCAAAAATGTCTATAAAATATCAATTTTTCCCTCATAATTTTTACACCAAAAATTATTTTTCTCTCTCTCTAAAAATTCTCTCTCTACAATTTTTCCTCCAAAAATTTAAAATTTAAAATTTTCAAATTTTCCCTCCAAAAATTTAAAATTTTGAATTTCTTCCTAAATTCGAATTTCCCTCCAAAATTCAAATCTTCCCGCCAAAATTCAAATCTTCACTTAAGCCAATTCCTTCTTTCTAAATTCGAATTTGCCTCCAGAATTCGAATTTGAAAATTTTCCCGCAAAATTTCAAATTTTCCTGCCACTTTTCAGAAAAGTTCAAATCTCTCAAATGGTTCCAAAATGTGCACGTGCCACTCCATCTATGACTGTCATAGCTATGACACACCCTTTTGCACTCTTCCCTACCGTCCCGGCTTATCAGGAGAGGAGCTAGGGGTTGATTGGACGTAGTATTCTAGCAGGCCGAACTCTTGACTAGACAACAGTCAGGAAGCTTGGAGTAGACAGGAGATTCGGCGCATGCTTGACATCCTACCTTACAACAGAGTCTTCATCATCACCGAGCCGACTTATTTAGAGCTGGTATGTGAGTTCTATGCTTCTTTTACATTCCAGCGTGAATAGGTTACATTTCTACTAGGTGGAATAGACCGGTCGATGAGGATGGCCGAGTTCAGCATTGCACTCGGTGTCTGGCAACGGGAGGAGCTGGAAACCTCCACTTACTTGATGGTTGTACGAGACTTCACTTCCACTAATGTCTCCACCGCTTGGACCCAGATCTGTATGACTGGAGTCCCCTATGAGCATGGTTTCACGAAAGCCACAGATATGCTTGCAGCCCTCTGCTATTTACATACTATTGTAGCCCATACGCTAGCAGGGCGGCGAACTGCTCCAGGGAATGTCACCCAGATGGAGACATTCCTTCTGGCCCACATGCACAAAGGCATCACTATGGAGATGGCCAAACTTATTACCATCGTCATACGGGGTTTCACGACAGACACCAGGAAGTAGTGTCTGGGGCTCGGGCTATTCATCACCTAGATAGCCCACTACTTGGAGTTGGATATCGAGGGTTCAGAGTTGACCCAGATAGATCCGACTACCATCCTCACCGATTTGATTGTTCTATGGAACATGGGGATGGTAGTACGAGACGCAGAGGGAAGATACTCCATCCACACCGAGCAGCCAGGGGAGTCATCAGCATAAAGACAAGCTACGCAGCAGACACCTTCAGCCCCGACTTATATACCACGCACTACATTCGAGCGACACATGACACAGGGGCTGGCAGATCTGCAAGCCAGGCATAGCATGGATATGGCAAATATCCAAAGGCAGCTGATGATGCTAGATGACAAGGTTAGCAGAAATAGCAGTCGGCTAGAGGAGATGTATCAACATTATACCAGCAACCAGGACGACAATGAAGTTTACTTCTTTGCGCCAGATGATGATCTGGGTTCTTAGTTTCTTTTCTTTTCTTTTTCTAGTTGTTTATATTATTTTATGATAGTCTGGGATGTATGACATATATCTCTCTGTATGACAAACTTGGATTTATATGATATAACAACATTGTTATTTTTATTTCATGTTGTTTTATTTTTCTTTTCATTATTTTTCAAAAACGTTTGGGTGATAGGATACGCATGAACACTGAGGACAGTGTTAATCTTAAGTGTGGGGTAGTAGTGCACAGTGCACTCAAGTAAAAATTTGCATATTTTTCCATACTTATAACTAGAATTTTCAAAAACATTTCAAAAATTTTCACTCTTTCAGACTTCAAAATCAGTATTGATTGATTGAACTGCTTATGTCTGTGATATATGTTTAGTAAAGTGTTAGGACCATTAGGAAACAATATGATAACTTTAATTGAATTCATCACTCAGAAGTAGGGAATTCTTGATTTTCTTGAGCACAACTTAGTTTGGATTAGGAATATCAACCCAATATCTTTTCGAACCAAAGCTAAATAATATTAGACCGGTCGAGCATATGTTAGCAACTTGAATAACTAGATGATATTCTGAGCTGAAAGTGTAAAAGCTTAAAAGTAAACAAAAGGGTACTTTGCAAGCATCCTTTACTACTCGAGCACCCCTTCTGAAGGGAATTTAATGCCTGATGCCCTAAGATCGTGTAAATCTGGGAGTCATCAGAGTGGACCTCGATACCTGAGTAGTTAAAGTTGATGTGTGAAAGCAAACACAAAAATACTTTGGAAAATCAATTCAAAAATACACCTAGTGTATTCTTTTATTGGAAATCATAACTAGAAAGCATTGACACCAAAATTGGTCAAATTATTATGTGGTAACGGTTTAGAAAGCTTATTCTGTGTTGACAATCTAGTCTAGACCAGTTCACACACTACACCTCAAGAAAACCTTATGACTAAGCGTAAAGTTCAATCAGGTTATTGAAATGTTTTAGCTACATGGTCATGATATATTTACCAGGACATTTGAGACCTTTCCATAGCAACTCGATCAGTTCATGTCTATTTTCTGAATCATCTAACTTAGTGAGAAATGTTGCTAAAAACATTGCTAAGATCCTTGTGTGATTGCACCTATGATTGAGCTTTCATTAATTTCATATAGGTTTTGCTTGAGGACAAGCAAAAATCTAAGTGTGGGGTTATATGATATACACAAATCATATCACTTTTTTAGCATGTTTGTAGGCATAAATTAGGGTAAAATTGGAACCCAATCGATCTAAATTGATTGATATTAACATATTTTTGCAGAATTTGTGATTTTGGAAGTCTCAGATGAAATGTGCAAGAAAATAGCAAATATTGGGGCAAAAGCACAATTTTTAGAACTTCTGAGTTCCCGACCCAATCAAACCGCCGAGACGGGCATCCCACACTTGGAACGGGAGTCTCGACCCGGTTAACACACCGGGACAGGCGTCCTGAGCAACCTGAAGCTGTCCTACATCGAAAATTGAAGAGAAATTCCCTCATTTTCCCTACTATAAATACCCCTGGCCTTCCTCAGTTGTAATCATCCCTCATCACTCGATCTGAGTCATCTAGTGAATTCGAGTGTATATTTTTACACTCGATATAAGTCATTTAGTGACTCAAGTGCATTTGTTTTGCACTCACACGTTTAGATAGCAGTATAAGAGTGACTCGTTTTCTTTGTTTCCTAAGTGTTTATCTCAGGTTCTTAGAATTCGATTAGATAGGGTTCGTCTTTGGTATTCATAGAATACCCGGGATTTTGTTAGGAGATCCTAAGAGGGCATTAGGTCAGCAAAGAGCTAGTCAACATGGCATTGCTTAAGCCCAGGGTGTAAGGTAAAGCAATCACTACTAGTCTAAGGAAGCGTTCTTCGAAGGTTCTACTGTTCAGAGTCAGGTCGAGCAACCCAGTGTATACAAGTAGTTACTCCATCGGCGGACCTGATAAAGGGTGAATAATTTATGGTCGTGGTCCCCTAGATCCTCTCTGTATACTTTATGTTGTGTTCGTCTAAATACTAATTTGAATACCAAATTATGATTGCTTTGTTATATATGTTGTGCATGTTGAAGTAATGTTCATTTTTTCGGAAAGGTCATGATGCGTTCTGATTGATATGCTAAAAATAGGTTTTATTTACCTTATATCGATTATGAATAATTAAGAACTGAGATTTACTAATTGTCACATTCAGCATCTATGTTGTCACTTAATCAATCAGAACCTAAGGCAGAGTACCTATCGTGTAGCTAGTCTATTGGAAAGTACCTACAATTTCAATTAAAGAATTTATCGTACTCCCAAGAAAGTGGTAACAGCTTAGTAGCAACTATCCTTTTACCCTAACTCTCATTTTATTACCTAGTTAAGCAATCGTTCATCAATTCTTTGATAAGAGGTTGATCCATTCTTGATACGCGAAAATTGTATCACCTTTTTAGCATGTTTTTATGTATGATTTCGGGTGAAATTGAGGGTAAATTGATCTTAATTGCTTGTTATTTACTCAATTTCACAGTTTTTATGATTTAGGAAGTGTCAGGTGAAAAGTATACGAAAACAGCAAATTTTGGGGCAAAAACGCAATTTTTGGAAATGCTGACTCGGTCAAAGGCTCGGGACGAGCATCCCGACCCAGTCAAAGCACCGGGACGGGCGTCCCGACTTGGTTAACAGACCAGGACGGGGGTCCCGAACCCCCAGTTCAAGTCCCACATCGAATTTTTGATGAAAAATCACCCCGGGAAGCTGCTACAAATACCCCAGACCTCCAGCAGTTGATTTCATTCCTCTCCACTCGATCTGAGTCATTAAGTGGTTTCCAGTGTACACTTCTCTAGTACACAACTCACTCAGAGACTCGGATCTCAGTTTTCTTTCTTGTTAGTGTTTTGTTTTAGTTCTGAGAAATAGTCTCAGATCTTAGGCTTCTATAGATAGGTTCGTTTCTGGTATTCATAGAATACCCGGGATTTCGTTAGGAGATCCTAAGAGGGCTCTAGGCGTTCGAAGAGTCAGTGCACAGGGCTGGGCTTAAGCCCAGGACGTAAGGTAAAGTCCAACTACTAGGCTGAGGAAGCGTCCTCCGAAGGTTCTATCGAGCAGAGTCGGGTCAAGCAATACGACATATACAGTAGTACGCTCCATCGGCGAGACTTCGTAAAGGGTGATTTCTTTATGGCATCGGTCCCCCTGTCCCTCTCTTATATGTTGTTATTGTGTTTGTCCAAATAACAGTTCTGAATACCATATTATGATTATTATGAATATTTGTTATATATGCTGAAGTTATTATGTTTTTCTAGAAATGGCCACCTGCTTAAATATTCATTATGTCTGCATGTCTAATGCCGTTCTTTTAAACTGAAATTAGGGTTATAGACAATTCCTAACCACGGTCTATTCATAACCTTTTTAGTTTAACAGGCATCAATTAGTATTGGTGTCTGCCATACTAGATAAAATAATCTGCGGAACACCCTATTGGTTGAAAGTAGTCTAGGTAGGCTGAGTATAGTGTTATGTCGGCGGTTATGAGACAAGCAGTATGATCCCCGAAGTGACATAGGGCGTTCATTGCTGACTTTTGTCCGAGCCGTGAGTAGGGCCGTTACCCTTAACGATGGGGCGGTACCGTAGAGACTCAGATGTGGTACACCGTTAGAATCAGAACATAGTTGCAATCCAGGCCAAGACATGTCTAAAATACTCGAATATAGGTCAATCAACGTATAGTAACAGTATAACATAAAATCAGGATCTCATCTATAAAACACTTTCAGGTTTGGTTAGACTTAAACCTAGTGGAGAATGAATTACCCTCTCATCAAAGTTATTGATGAAGATTGCATAACTGGATTATAAGATAAGAGTTAGGAATAAAGGCTAGTTACTACTAAGCCATTACCACTTCCCTGGGAGTACGATATTTATTTAATAAAATCGTAGATACTTTCCAATAGACTAGCTACACGATAGGTACTTTGCCTTAGGTTTTGGCTGATTAAGTGACACCATAGAGACTAAATGTGACAATTAGTCAATCACAGTCCTTAATTATTCATAATCAACATAGGGTAAAATAACACCTATTTAGCAATCGGCTGGAAACCCATCAGATTTTTGGCGCCGTTGCCGGGGAAATATCATAATGAATTTAGGATTATTGGCCACAATTCTAGAGACTTATGATAGGTAGCGGTAGTAACCTAGACTTTTGATTTACACTTATCTTATGCTAGTTAGACAATCACTTTCCGAAATATAGGATTATCATAACTAATTAATTTTAGATGTTATCTGAAATTAAGACACTTAGGATAATCAAATTTTAGAAAATTATTCTAAAACCATATTAGGGAAATTTACCTGCTTTCTAAATAAAATTCAAAATCCCTAAAAATATTTTTCTTCTTGCTTTTCTATTTTACCTCCTATTTTTTTGTTATTTGTTATTTCTAACCACACTTTGCACTCAGAGATGAAGAGAACAAGAGCAGCTACTAACCAGGCACAGAAAACAGAAATCCCTGACACTCCAGGACCAAAGAAGACAAAGCCAGAAGGACCATCTAGGCATGCACCAGAAATACCACGAGGGACTCTTCCTTCACAACCGGTAGAAGTAAACTCAAGCCTAGATGCCAGTGACCTAGTGAGGAGATTCCTGAACGCCCGTGAGCCTAGTCCCACGGAAGAAGATCCTTCTGAGGATACCTTCCCTCCTAGAGAAGAACCCAGAGATCTCCAGTTCACCCTCCTGCCCAGAGAGTTCCTATAAATCCACCACCCACTGACCAAACCCAAAATTCACCAACATCTCCTGCATACACCCCAACACCTAACGAGCACACCCCTTCATCCGGGGGGAGTACTAACGGTTATCATTCAATGTTTTCCGTGCAGATAGATACGTTGGCTCAAAGGGTCTATGAGATGGACCAAGGAATTGCAAGCAGATTGTGTCATTTAGACCAACTCAGTCTGAATATCACAACTAACATGGACCGACTCAGAGCCACGGTCAGTCTTCAGGAGAACCAAGGTGCACAACTACTCCGGGAGATAGCTGACTTACGCAGTGAGCAAGGCAGGCAGAGGGATGAGATGAGAGCCATACGCATAGAAATGCGAAGCATTCGAACAGAGCTACAAGAGATCAGAGATAAGGGTCGTTGAAAAAGGGAAGATTCTTTTACTTTTATTCTCAGCAAATAAATTGTTTGAACTAAACCTAAATAATTGACCCATATTTTTCTATTTTTCAAACGTTTTAAAGGGTCCTTTATATTCAACAATTTTCTTCAGACATTTTATTTTCAAATTTCTATGAAAAACAAAAATTTTGCAAATGCAGTTTATTTTTCACTAATTAAATTGTACAAACTCAGTTTTTGTTTTCTGAAATCCTTGCTAAATTTAAGTTGGGATAAAATTAGGGTAGTCATGATTTTCAAAAAAGACTGAGGAATTTTTGCATAGAGTTTTTAACAGCTTCTGAATTTGATTGAATAAGCATGAAGACTTGTTAAAAATTTTGATTATTTTTGGTATCCTGAGATTTGCAAGGAATTACAAATTTTTTTTTTAATTTTTCGGAATTGGCACGCGTCCCGAAGCAACCTGGGACGGGCGTCCAGCGGGACGGGAGTCCTGCCTCCGGGACGGGCGTCCCGAAGGCCGCCCCTTCTATAAAAATTCATTTTTTTTCATTTTCTCTCAAATCTACAACCAAAAATTCATCTCTCTAAAAATATTTCTCTCTACTTTCTCTCTACAAATTTTTGGCAAACTCCCCAAAGTTTAAAAATTCGAGTTTCCCTCCAAAATTTGAATTTTAAACTTCACTCAAAGAATTCGAATTTCCCTCCAAAATTCGATTTTCCGGCCAAAAAATTCAAAATCCTTCCCTAACCTAATTTCATCCTTCTGAATTCAAATTCACCTCCATAATTTGAGTTTAAAGATTCCTTCCCACCTAAACTCTCTCGTACGTTCTTAATGGCTCGTACCACATCTACCATGACAGTTACCTCAGTGGCACATCCTTTTATGCTGTTTCCCTCCAGCACAGCATACCAAGAAAGATGCCTTGGGTACATCAGGAGTACAATACTGACGGGCAGAACGTTGGATTGGGCAGTAGTACAGACGCTAGGAGTAGAGCCGGAAGTCAGACGCATACTCGACGTGCCACCTTACAGTCGAGTATTCATCATCACAGAGCCCACATACCTGGAGCTGGTATGTGAGTTCTATGCGTCTTTTACATGCCACCAGGAGCAGATCACATTCCGCTTGGGCGGAATAGATCGGTCGATGAGCATGGCCGAGTTCGGCGTCGCCCTAGGTATCTGGCAGAGAGATGAGATGCATACGCACGCATACACCACAGCAGTTCGAGACTTCACGTTTGCAGACGTCTCCACTGCTTGGGCTCAAATCTGCATGACAGGTGTCCCATACCAGCATGGCTTTGCAAAAGCCACAAGTATTTATCCTACTCTTCGTTACCTGCACGCTATCATTGCACATACATTGTCAGGACGACGGACGGCTCCCGGAACTGTTACCCAGATGGAGACATTCCTTCTGGCCAATATGCACATGGGATCTACGGTAGAGATGGCTAGACTCATCATGGTCGTCATGCGAGGATTCGTTACAGACACCAGGAAATAGTGTCTGGGGCTCGGACCGTACATCACCAGGCTAGCTCCCTACCTGGAGTTGGACATAGAGGGCTCGGAGCTGACCCTGGTCGCCCCGACCACCGTTCCCACTGATCTTACCATTCTACGGAACATGGGAATGGTTGTCCGGGATGCGAATGGCCGCTACACAATCCACACGGAGCAGCCAGGACAGGCATCGGCATCGGAAGCATGTCCAGCGCATATCACTTCGTCCGAGACGTTCGTGCCACGTACTGCCTTCGAACGACACATGTCGCACGGATTGGCAGAACTATCGGCTCGATACAATCGAGACATGGATAGGATTGACAGACGGTTGGCGATGATGGATGATAGGATCGCCATGAACACCACCAGGATTGAGGAGATACATCAGCATACTTCCCGACTGGCGGAAAACTTCGAGTTTGACTTTACAGCAGACTTCGGTCCACTGGACGACGACCCGCCGGGTTCTTAGTCTCTCTCTCCTTCTTTCCTTTCCTTTCTTTTGCTTTTGTTTTTCTTGTTTTATGTGTATAAACATGTCTGGGCTGTATGACGTATGAATCTATGTACAAAGTTGATTTATATGACATACAAAATTGTTTGCATTATTTTGTTTTTTTTAATGTCTTTCTTACCCATAGTGTGGGTAAGAATCTTTTCTTTGTGTTTTATTTCTTGTTTTCAAATAAGTGTGGGGTAATTAGATATGCATGAACACTGAGGACAGTGCCAGAATTAAGTGTGGGGTAGCAGTGCACGGTGCACTGTAGTAGTTTGCAAAATTGTTTGCATGTTTTTGCTTGTTTTCCCCATATTTTCACACCCTTCCAAAATTTTTCAAAATTTTTCGTCTTTCAGACTTCTAAATGCAGTATGCCTGGTTAAACAATTGCTCATGTCTATGATATGTAGGTAGAATGTTATGGTTAGTAGGAGGCAATGTGATAGCTATCTTGGACTAATTGATTAGGAATAGGGAATTCCTGATAACTGAGCATAACTTTGTCTGGATTAGAGACCTCAGCCAATTACCTTTTCAAGACTGAACTAGATAAAATTAGACCAGTTGTGGATGTTTTGACAATTAGAATGACTAGATGAGACTCTGAGCTAAAAGTGAAAAGAAATTAAAGAAAGTTAATTAAATAAGGGTAGTTTGCCAGCGGCCTTCGCTACTCGAGCACCACTCCTTCGGGGAACTTAAAGCCTGATGCCCTAAGGTCGTGTAGATCTGGGAGTCATCGGAGTGGGACTCGCTACATGGGTAGTTGAAGTTGACGTGTTCTAAGCAGACTCAAAATACCCTACATCTATAAAGAGAATCCATAAATGCTAAATCATTAAAAATCTGATCACCAAGGCTCAGAACTTAGGAAGTTGTCTTTTGTTATTGTGTCTAGCAACAGGGTCGAAGTATTATCTGGTGATAGTTAAGACGAGAGTATATTGTGTTGACTATCTAGTCTAGACTAGTACACACACTAGACATAAGGAAGACCTTATGACTAAGAGAAAAGTTCAACCTAGTTGTTAAGTTACTTTCTGCTCAACCCTAACAATCTGCTAGAGACATTTGAGACCTTGTCATAGCAACCTAACCAGTCAGACCTGTGTTAAGAATTGTCTGAAGAATTTTTGGAATAAAAACATGACTAGGAATGCACATATGGTTTAGAATCACTAACTTCAGGTAGACTTTGCTTGAGGACAAGCAAAAAGCTCAGTGTGGGGTTATCTAATACGCGAAAATCGTATCACCTTTTTAGCATGTTTTTATGTATGATTTCGGGTGAAATTGATCTTAATTGTTTGTTATTTACTCAATTTCACAGTTTTTATGATTTTGGAAGTGTCAGGTGAAAAGTAGACGAAAATATCAAATTTTGGGGCAAAAACGCAATTTTTGGAAATGCTAACTCGGTCAAAGGCTCGGGACAGGCGTCCCGACCCAGTCAAAGCACCGGGACGGGCATCCCGACTTGGTCAACAGACCAGGACGGGCGTCCCAATCCGGGACGGGCGTCCCGAACCCCCAGTTCAAGTCCCACATCGAATGTTTGATGAAAAATCACCCCGGGAAGCTGCTACAAATACCCCAGGCCTCCAGCAGTTGATTTCATTCCTCTCCACTCGATCTGAGTCATTAAGTGGTTTCCAGTGTACACTTCTCTAGTACACAACTCACTCAGAGACTCGGATCTCAGTTTTCTTTCTTGTTAGTGTTTTGTTTTAGTTTCTGAGAAATAGTCTCAGATCTTAGGCTTCTATAGATAGGTTTGTTTCTGGTATTCATAGAATACCCGGGATTTCGTTAGGAGATCCTAAGAGGGCTCTAGGTGTTCGAAGAGTCAGTGCACAGGGCTGGGCTTAAGCCTAGGACGTAAGGTAAAGTCCAGCTACTAGGCTGAGGAAGCGTCCTCCGAAGGTTCTGTCGAGCAGAGTCGGGTCAAGCAATACGACATATACAGCAGTACGCTCCATCGGCGAGACTTCGTAAAGGGTGATTTCTTTATGGCATCGGTCCCCCTGTCCCTCTCTTATATGTTGTTATTGTGTTTATCCAAATAACAGTTCTGAATACCAAATTATGATTATTATGAATATTTGTTATATATGCTGAAGTTATTATGTTTTTCTAGAAATGGCCACTTGCTTAAATATTCATTATGTCTGCATGTCTAATGCCATTCTTTTAAACTGAAATTAGGGTTATAGACAATTCCTAACCACGGTCTATTCATAACCTGTTTAGTTTAACAAGCATCAATTAGTATTGGTGTCTGCCATACTAGATAAAATCATCTGCGGAACACCCTATTGGTTGAAAGTAGTCTAGGTAGGCTGAGTAGAGTGTTATGTCGGCGGTTATGAGACGAGCAGTATGATCCCTGAAGTGACATAGGGCGTTCATTGCTGACTTTTGTCCGAGCCGTGAGTAGGGTCGTTACCCTTAACGATGGGGCGGTAGCGTAGAGACTCAGATGTGGTACACCGTTAGACTTAGAACATAGTTGCAATCCAGGCCAAGACATGTCTAAAATACTCGAATATAGGTCAATCAACGTATAGTAACAGTATAACATAAAATCAGGATCTCATCTATAAAACACTTTTATGTTTGGTTACACTTAAACCTAGTGGAGAATGAATCACCCTCTCATCAAAGTTATTAATGAAGATTGCATAACTGGATTATAAGATAAGAGTTAGGAATAAAGGCTAGTTACTACTAAGCCATTACCACTTCCCTGGGAGTACGATATTTATTTAATAAAATCGTAGATACTTTCCAACAGACTAGCTACACGATAGGTACTCTGCCTTAGGTTCTGGCTGATTAAGTGACACCATAGAGACTAAATGTGACAATTAGTCAATCACAGTCCTTAATTATTCATAATCAACATAGGGTAAAATAACACCTATTTAGCATATCGGCTGGAAACCCATCAATTCTACACAAGATTCAAGTTCATTAAGCATGCAAGAATATTTATTAGACAATATTATGATGTATGTTATATTGTTTCTACATGTTGACTGACCTATCTTCGAGTATTTTAGATATATCTTGGTCTAGTACTGATTCTTCTTGTGTTCCACACCTGAATTATCTATAAACTGCCCCATCGCCATTGATGGCCCTACTCACGGTTCGAGCTAAAGGCATCAATGAAAGTCCTGTGTCACTCAGGAGATCATGCCGCTCGCCCTAACGCCGACATAAACGCACGAACTCAGCCTCATTAGACTACTCTAACAAATTTGGTGATCTATATGTTATTTTATCTAATATGGCAGACCTTAATGCTTCTGTCCTCGCACAAAGCCCTAAAATAAGGCCTGATAAACTAGACAGGTTATGATTAGACCGTGGTTAGGAATTGTCTATAACTGTTCATCTAATTTAAAAGAGCAAGTAGACATGCAGTCATAATGATTAATTAAGCTGGTGACCTTTTTGAAAAAATGTAAATATCTTCAGCATGCAAACACATATTCATAACATCATAGTTTAATATTCAAATAGTTCTTTGGACAAACACAGTACAGAATATATAGAGAGGGACATGGAGACCACTACCATAAAGTATTCACCCTTTATTAGGTCCGCTAATTGAGCAACTACTAGTATATCCTGGACTGCTTGACCCGACTCTGCTCGACAGAACCTTCGGAGAACGCTGCCTCAGCCTAGCAGCTATTGCTTTACCTTACGTCTCGGGCTTAAGCAAAGCCCTGTTGACTAACTCTTCTCTCACCTAGTGCCCTCTTAGGATCTCCTAATGAAATCTCGGGTATTCTATGAATACCAAAAATGAGACAGACTCTTAGAAAACAAAGAACACGAGAAACTCTCATATACTAAACCTACTTGAAAGAAAACACCTGAGATTGCTGAATGACTCGTATACAGTAGAAAAATATATACTGGTAGCCACTGAATGATTCAGATCAAGTGGAGAGGGATGATTTCAACTAAGGAAGGCCAGGGGTATTTATAGCAAGGAAGCTGAGTGATTTTCTCTTCAGAAAATGATGTGGGATACTGTTCAGGAGTTCGGGATGCCCGTCCTGAATTCGAGATGCCCATCCCGATCTGTTGACTGGGTCAGGACACCCGTCCCAGGTCCGGGATGCCCGTCCCGGTGCTTTGACCGGGTCGGGACGCCCATCCCAGGTCTTTGACAGGGTCAGGACACCCGTCCTGATTCCCGAACTTCCAAAAATCACATTTTTAGCTTGAAATTTGCCATTTTCTTGCACATTTCACCTGAAACTTCCAAAATCACAAGAACTGCAAAATTGTGTTAATAATAGTCAATTGAGAATGATTTAACTCCAGTTTTGCCCTAAATTTTGCCTAAAACATGCTAAAAAAGTGATATAATTTATGCACATCATATAACCCCACACTTAGCTTTTTGCTTGTCCTCAAGCAAAGTCTACATGAAATTATTGATATTTTAAGTCATAGGTGCAGTCACTTAAATTTCCTAGTAGTGTTTTTAGTCAAAATTAATCACTGAGTCAGGTGGTTCACAAAACAAGCTGGACTGGTCAAGTTGCTATGGCAAGGTCTCAAATGTCTTAGTAGATTATCATGGTCATGCAGGTACAATAATTCAATAACTAGACTGAACTCTACTCTTAGTCACGAGGTCTTCCTGATGTGTAGTGTGTGTATTAGTCTAGACTAGATTGTCAACACAATATAGTCTTCTCTTGACTCTTACCAGATAATATTTTGACCAATCGTTGAACATAATAGCAAGAAACAAGCTTCTGAGTTCTGAGCTTTGGTGTCAAGGCTTCTCAATTAAAATTTTCAATAAAAGAAAACACTAGGCTATGTATTTTTAGATTGATTGTTCAGGATATTTTTGTGTTCGCTTTCACACGTCAACTTTAACTACCTAGGTAGCGAGTCCCACTCTGATGACTCCTAGATCTATACGACCTTAGGGCATTAGGCTTTAAGTTCCCTTAAGGAGTGGTGCTCGAGTAGCAAAGGACGCTTGCAAACTACCCTATTTGTTTAACTTTTTCACTTTTAGCTCAGAGCATCATCTAGTCATTCAAATTGCTCATACATTCTTAACCGGTCTAATATTATTCAGTTAAGCCTTGAAAAGGTATTCGGTTGATGTCTCTAATCCAAACTAGGTTGTGCTCAAGTATCAGGAATTCCCTATTTCTAATCGAGGAATTCAGTAAAGTTATCAACTTGTTTCCTACTGATCATAATGCTCTACTCACATGTATCATAGACATCAGCATTTCTTAAACCAATCAATACTGCATTTTGAATTTTGAAAGAGTGAAAAATTTTGAATTTTTTTGGAAGGGTGCAATTTTAGTGAGAAATATGGGAAAACATGCAAAAATTTGCTATAGTGCATTGTGCACTACTACCCCACACTTAAGGTTTACACTGTCCTCAGTGTTCATGCATATCCTATTACCCCACACTTATTTGAAAGATAAAAGTTGGAAAAACTAAAACTCTTACCCCACACTTATTTGAGTAACTAAGGGGAAGAGAGAAAATAAAACAGAACAGAAATAGAAATAACAAAATAGAATAAAAGAAACAAAGTTGTTATGTCATACAAATCAACGTTTTGCATACAAAGATTCATATTTCATACAACCTAGACTTATCACAGAATCACACATAAAGCGAAAAGAACGAAAGAAAAAGAAAGAAAAACTAAGAACCGGGATCATCATCATCAGGTGGGCAGAAGTAGCCCTCAGGGTCTTCAGCCAACCATGAGGTCTGTTGATAAACCTCCTCGACCCTACTGCTAGTCGTGCTGATTCTGTCTTCCATCATTGTCATCCGCCTCTCATTGTTCTCCATATCCCGGCTATGGCGGGCAGTGAGTTCTGTCAACCCCTGCAACATATGTCGCTTGAAGGTAGTGCATGGTACGAACGTCTGGGATGGTAGAGCCTGCCCTGCTGCCGGTCCTGGTACCGATGACTCTCCTTGCTGCTCCTTATGGATGGAGTATCGCCCAACTGCATCCCGTATGACCATTCCCATGCTCTGTAGAATAGTCAAGTCTGTAGGAATGGTGGTCGGAGCAATCTCGGTGAACTCTGAGCCCTTGATGTCCAGCTCTAGATAGTGGGCTATCCGAGTGATGAACGGCCCGAGCCCCAGACACTACTTCTGAGTGTTTGTAGTAAAACCCCGCATGATGACGGTAATGAGTCATGTCATCTCCACAGTAGTACCTCTATGCATGTTGGCCAGGAGGAATGTTTCCATCTGGGTGACATTCTCGGGGGTAGTACATCGCCCTGCCAGAGTATGTGCTATGATAGTATGTAAATAGCGAAGGGCCAGATGAATACCTTGGCTTTCGTGAAGCCATGCTAGTAGGGGGCGCCAGTAGTACAGATCTGGGCCCAGGCGGTGGAGACGTCCACAAAGGTGAAGTCTCGTACTGCTGTAGTGTAGGTGGGCGTGTCCAGCTCCTCCCTTTCGCCAGATACCCAAAGCGATGCCGAACTCGGCCATGCTCATCGATCGGTCCACTCCACCCAGTCGGAATATGATATGCTCTTGCTGGAATGTAAAGGAAGCATAGAACTCATATACCAGCTCGAGGTAGGTCGGCTCAGTGATGATAAAAACTCAACTATAGGGTAGTACATCGAGTATGCGCTGGATCTCCTGCTCGACTCATAGTGTTCGAACTGCTGCCCAGTCGAGCGTTCTGCCAACCAATATGCTACGCCCGATGTGTCCATGGCACCTCTCTTGATACGTCGGGATGGATGGGAAAAGCATGAAGGGGTGTGCCACACATGTGACAGTCTTGGAAGAGGTGATACGTTCGCGTTTTGGATCCATTTGATTGAGGGAATTCGAGAGTGTTTGAAAATTTGGCAGGAAATAGAATTCAAATTCGAATTCTGGTGGCAAATTCGAATTTAGAAGGGAGGATTTTGCTTGGGAAAGGATTTTGAGTTTTTGGCGGGAAATTTGAATTTGGAGGAAAATTCGAATTTTGGAATGAAATTCAAAAGTTTAAATTTTTGGAGGGAAAAGTTGAAATTTGAAAATTCAAGATTTTGTCAAATTTTTGGAGAGAATTTGGAGAGAATTTTTTGTAGAGAGAGGATTTTTGGTGTTTGGTTTTGAAGGAAAATGGGAAAAATTGGGTTTTTATAGAGAGAGGTCGTGCTCGGGATGTATGCTGCTTCTGAATTTTTTTTCTTCTCGCTTTTTTCGTAATGTCCTGCAATTCCTTATACACAAAAACAATTATCCTGTCACAGTTTTTTACAAATAATCATGGTTAGCCTATGTAATACAGAAGTTGGTAAAAACTTTTTCAAAAATTCTTAGTCTATTCTTTTTTTCAAAAATCATAATTGCCCTAATCATATCCTTTAATTCAGCAAAAAAATCATAGAAAAACAAAAGACTAAATTTACAAATTAATCTCAATGACAGATAAATTGTATCTTTAACACATTTATTTTTCACAAAGAATTGAAAAAATTGTCTGAAGAAAAATTTCTGAACAAAATAAAAGACCCTTTTAAAGTTTGAAAATAAAAAGAAGGGGTCAGTTATTAAACTTTTGTCCAAACAATTTATTTATTTGCTGAAAGTAAAAAGAAATCTTCCCTTTAATGGCTTTTATTGCTCATCTCTCGCAGTTCTGCTCGTATAGATCTCAACTCTTCCTGCTGCTTCCTTTGCTCCTTTAGGATTTTAGTTAGCTCCTTGAGTATAAGTGCACCTTGACTCTCTTGCAGATTTACTGTGGTTCTGAGTTGGTCCACGTCAGAACTTATGGCTGAAACATTCTGATCTGAGCGACTGAATCTGCTCGCTATTGTTTGAGCCATCTCGCAGATCTTGTGAGTCATATCATCTACCTGGGCAGACAAGGCTGATTGGAAACCATTAGTGCTGTCCCCTGATGAAGGTGTTTGATCATTAGGCACTGGGGACGCAGGAGTGTACCTAGGAGATTTTGGAGTATACTCAGGGGATGCAGGAGTGTACTCAGGTGACTTTGGAGTATACTCAGGAGATGCAGGCGTGTACTCAGGTGATGCAGGTGATGGTTGGATCTCTGAGAAAGGATTAAGGTTGTTCTCTAATTTGTCCAGAATATTTTAGGGCTCTTATTCTAATGGTATCCAAGAATGTGAGCATTTTTATTCCGCCTTCCTCATTAGAACTTTCTATTGGGCTGGGGCTTCTTTTTAGTCTTTTGGCTCTACAGGAGAAGGTTTGTGGCTTACTCATTCTTTCTCTCTTCATCTATAAGTGTAGAGTCTGGTTAGAATAAACAATAAACAAAACAGATAATGACAAATATAATAAATCAAAATAAAACAAACAGAAAAGTGGAACAAAGAAACTGAAAAACAAGGAAAATATTTTTCTGGATTTTTTTTCAAAAGCAATTTAAATTTCCTTAATAAAGTTTTAGAATAATTTTCTAAAATTTGATTATCCTAAATATCTTAATTTCGGATAATTTCTAAAATTAATTAGTTATGATAACCCTATTTTTCAGGAAACTGATTGTCTAACTAGAATAAAGTGAGTGTTATGTCTAAGGTATAGATTACTACCGCTACCTATGATAAACCTCTAGAATTTTGATCAGGAATCCTAAATATGTTATGATATTTCCCCGGCAACGGCGCCAAAAATATGATGCATTTCGATTGATATGCTAAAAATATGTTTTATTTACCCTATATCGATTATGAATAATTAAGGACTGAGATTTACTAATTGTCACATTTAGCATCCATGTTGTCACTTAATCAATCAGAACCTAAGGCAGAGTACCTATCGTGTAGCTAGTCTATTGGAAAGTACCTACGATTTTAATTAAAGAATTTACTGTACACCCAGGGAAGTGGTAACGACTTAGTAGCAACTATCCTTTTACCCTAACTCTCATTTTATTACCTAGTTAAGCAATCGTTCATCAATTCTTTGATGAGAGGGTGATCCATTCTACACAAGATTCAAGCTCATTAAGCATGCAAGAGTATTTATTAGACAGTATTCTGATGTATGTTATATTGTTTCTACATGCTGATCGACCTATCTTCGAGTATTTTAGATATATCTTGGTCTAGATTGCAATTATGTACTGATTCTTCTTGTGTACCACATCTGAGTTATCTGATAAACCTCCCATCGCCATTGATAGCCCTACTCACGGTTCGAGCTAAAGAAATCCATGAAAGTCTTGTGTCACTCAAGAGATCATGCCGCTCGCCTTAACGCCGGCATAAACGCACGAACTCAGCCTCATTAGACTACTCTAACAAATATGGTGATCTATAGGTTATTTTATCTAGTATGGCAAACCTTAATGCTTCCGTCCTCACACAAAGTCCTAAATTAAGGCCTGATAAACTAGACAGGTTATGATTAGACCGTGGTGAGAAATTGTCTATAACCGATCATCTAATTTAAAAGAGCAAGTAGACCTGAAGTCATAATGATTAATTAAGCTGGTGACCTTTCTAGAAAAATGTAAATTCTTCAGCATGCAAAACACATATTCATAACATCATAGTTTAATATTCAAATAGTTCTTTGGACAAACACAGTACAGAATATATAGAGAGGGACAAGAAGACCACCACCATAAAGTATTCACCCTTTATTAGGTCCGCTGATGGAGCAACTACTAGAATATCCTAGACTGCTTGACCCGACTCTACTCGACAGAACCTTCGGAGAACGCTTCCTCAGCCTAGCAGCTATTGCTTTACCTTACATCTAGGGCTTAAGCAAAGCCCTGTTGACTAACTCTTCGCTCAATTAGTGCCCTCTTAGGATCTCCTAATGAAATCTCGGGTATTCAATGAATACCAAAAACGAATCCTATCTATTCGTATTCTAAGATCTGAGACAGACTCTCAGAAAACAAAGAACACGAGAAACTCTCGTATACTAAACCTACTTGAAAGAAAACGCCTGAGATCATCACTCAATGACTCGTATACAGTAGAAAAATGTATACTAGAAGCCACTGAATGTTCAGATCAAGTGGAGAGGGATGATTTCAATTGAGGAAGGCCTGGGGTATTTATAGCAGGGAAGCTGAGTGATTTTTTCTTCAGAAAACGATGTGGGATACTGTTCAGGGGTTCGGGACGCCCGTCCTGAATCTAGGACGCCCGTCCCGATCTGTTGACCGGGTCAGGATGCCCGTCCCGGTGCTTTGACCGGGTCCGGACGCCCGTCCTGATCTTGGGACTCTCGTCCTGATTCCTGAACTTCCGAAAATCACATTTTACCTCAAAATTTGTTATTTTCTTGCACATTTCACTTGAAACTTCCAAAATCACAAGAACTGCAAAATTGTGTTAATAATGGTCAATTGAGAACGATTTAACTCCAATTTGGCCCTAAATTGTGCCTGAAAACATGCTAAAAAAGTGATATAATTTATGCACATCAGGTCACTTGCTGAATTTACATTATAACTAAATTATCTGCTTGCTCTTTTAAATTAAATGAACGGTTATAAACAATTCCTAACCATGGTCTAATCATAACCTGTTTATTTTAACAAACCTTAATTTATGATAAAAAAGCATTAAGGTTTTCCATATTAGGTAAAATAACTTACAGATCACCATGTTTGTTAGAGTAATCTAGTGAGGCTGAGTTTATTCTTTATGCCGACGTTAGGGTGAGTGGCATGAATTCTTGAGTGACACAGGTTTTCATGGATACCTTTAACTCGAACCGTGAGTGATGCATTCCGACTGATATGCTAAAATAGGCGTTATTTTACCCTATGTTGATTATGAATAACTAAGGACTTAGAATGACTAATTGTCACATTTAATCTCTATGTAGTCACTTAATCAATCTCCTAAGGCAGAGTACCTATCGTGTAGCTAGTCTGTTGGAAAGTATCTACGATTTTTAATTTAATCAATTTATCGTACTCCCAGGGAAGTGGTAACGACTTAGTAGTAACTATCCTCTTACCCTAACTCTTATCATATGATCAGTTATGCAATCGTTCATCAAATTCTTTGATGAGAGGGTGATTCATTCTCCACTAGGTTCAAGTCTATTTAAGCCTACAAGAGTGTTTTATGTCATACTGTTCCTACATGTTGATTGACCTATCTTCGAGTATTTTAGATATATCTTGGTCTAGATTGCAATTATGTACTTATTCTACCGGTGTACCACATCTGAGTTACCTGATAAACCTCCCTACCTTAATGACGGCCCTACTCACGATTGGAGCTAAAGGTATCCATGAAAGTCCTGTGTCACTCGGGAGATCATGTCGCTCGCCCTAATGCCGGCATAAACGCACAAACTCAGCCTACTTAGACTACTTTAACAAACATGGTGATCTATAGGTTATTTCATCTAATATGGCAGACATTAATGCTTCCAACGGGAAGTCCTAAATTAATACCTGTTAAACTAAACATGTTATGATTAAACCGTGGTTAGGAATTGTCTATAACCATTCATCTAGTTTAAAAGAAACTACAGTAGACATGCAGTCATAATGATAGTTAAGCTGGTGACCATTTTTGGAAAAATATAAATGACATCAACATGCAAAACACATATTCATACAATCATAGTTTAATATTCATAATAGTTATTTGGACGAACACAGTAAAGACATATAAAGAGAGGGACAAGGGGACCGATGTCATAAAGTATTCACCCTTTACGTAGTCCACTGATGGAGCAACTGCTTGTATATGTTGGACTGCTCGACCCGACTCTGCTCGGTAGAACTTTCGGAGGACGCTTCCTTAGCCTAGTAGCTATGCTTTACCTTAATACCCAGCTTAAGCACAGCCCTGTCGACTGACTCTTCGAACGCCTAGTGCCCTCTTAGGATCTCCTAATGAAATCCTGGGTGTTCTATGAATACAAAAAATGAACCTATCTAGTCGTATTCTAGGATCTGAGACAGACTCTCAGAAACGAAGAACACGAGACACTCTCTAAAACTATAAATATACCTATACTAAAACCAGAAATCACTAAGTGACTTGTATACTATAGAAAATTGTATACTTGAAGTCACTAAATGACTCAGACCGAGTGGAGAGGAATGATTTCAACTGAGGAAGGCCTGGGGTATTTATAGCAGGGGAGCTAGGTGAATTTCTCTCAAAAATTCGATGTGAGACTTTGACCAAGCATTCGAGATGCCCGTCCTGGATTTGGGACGCCCGTCCCAGCCTGTTGACCAGGTCAGGACGACCGTCCCAAGTCCTGGATGCCCGTCCTGGTCTGTTGACCAGGTCAGTACGCCCGTCCTGGGTTCTGGACGCCCATCCTGACTTTCAAACTTCTGAAAATCACGTGTTTCCCCGAAATTTGCCATTTTCTTCACTTTTCACCTGACACTTCCGAAATCACAAAAACTATGAAGTCGAGTTAATAACAGTCAATTGATAACGATTTAACACCAATTTCGCCCTAAATTGTGTCTAAAAACATGCTAAAAAAGTGATATGATTTATGCATATCATATAACTTCACACTTAGCTTTTTGCTTGTCCTCAAGCAAAGTCTACCTGAAGTTATTGATTTTAAATCATAGGTGCAGTCACTTAAAAGTTTTAGCCATGTTTTTATTCCAAAATTTATCACTGAATCAGGTAATTCACAACACAGGTCCGAATGATTCAGTTGCCATGACAAGGTCTCAAATGTCTCTAGTAGATTATCATGATCAAGCTGGGTTAAAAACTTAATAACTAGATTGAACTCTTCTCTCAGTCACAAGGTCTTCCTGATGTGTAGTGTGTACTAGTCTAGACTAGACTGTCAACACAATATACTCTTATCTTGACTCTTACCAGATAATACTTCGACCGGTCGCTAGACATACCAGCAACAAACAACCTTCTGAGTTCTGAGCTTTGGTGACAATATTTTCAATTAAGCATTTTAATATAAGAATACACTGGGCTATGTATTTTTAGATTGATTTTCAAGGTATTTTGTGTTTGCTTTCACACGTCAACTTTAACTACCCATGTAGCGAGTCCCACTCCGATGACTCCCAGACCTACACGACCTTTGGGCATCAGGTTTTAAGTTCCCTTAAGGAGTGGTGCTCGAGTAGCAAAGGCCGCTTGCAAACTACCCTATTTATTTAACATTTTTTTCACTTTCAGCTCAGAGCGTCATCTAGTCAGTTAGACTGCTAATATATCCTCAACTGGTCTAATATTATTTAGCTAAGTCTTGAAAAGGTATTTGGTTGAGATCTCTAATCCAAACTAAGTTGTTCTCAAGAATTAGGAATTCCTTATTTCTAATCGATAAATTCAAGAAAGTTATCACGTTGTCTCCTACTGATCATAATATTCTACATACATATCATAAACATCAGCAATTCTTTACCAATCATAACTGCATTTTGAAGTCTGAAAGAGTGAATTTTTTTTTGGAAGGGTGTAATTCTAGTGAAAATATGGGAAAAACATGCAAAAAAATGTTTTTACTGCTACAGTGCACTGTGCACTGCTACCCCACACTTAAGTTTGACAATGTCCTCAGTGTTCATGCATATCTAAATTACCCCACACTTATTTGAAAAACAAGAAGAAATAAAAACAAAACAGAAAAATTCTTACCTACACTTATTTGACTAACTAAGGGTAAGAGCGAGAATAGGACAACAAAGGAAATAACAAAATATAAGAAAATGAAATAAAATGAAAGAAATACTCCCTTATTCTGTGAAGTCAACAGTTTGCTCGAACAAGTCGAATGGTTCTTTGTAGATCTTTAAGCGTTGCCCGTTCACTTTTTGAGTAGTGCCGTCAGAATCCATGATGACACATGCTCCAAAGGGTGATACTTCTGTGATAGTGAACGGGCCTGACCAGCAGCTACGCAACTTTCCTAGGAAAAGTTTGAATCGCGAGTTGTATAACAGTACTTTATCCCCTAGTTCAAAATTCTTCTAGGTTCTGAGTCGCCTGTCATGCCGGAGTTTACTTGTCATCTTGAATTGATGTGAGTTTTCATAGGCTTTGAGCCTCCACTCATCCAATTCGTTGAGTTGTAAAATCCGGTGTTCCTTAGTTAAGTTATCGTCTATATTGCATTTTTGCACTGCCCAGTAAGCTCTATGTTCAAGTTCAACAGGAAGGTGACATGCTTTTCCATAGACTAGTCTATAAGGTGAAAATCCCATAGTGGTTCTGTATGCCGTACGGAAGGCCCATAATGCATCATCCAGCTTCATGGCCCAATCCTTACGGTTAACACCCACAGTCTTTTCTAGGATTCTCTTTATTCCTCTATTGGTTACCTTAACCTGCCCATTGGTTTGAGGATGGTATGATGTGGAAAAGCGATGTTGAACTCCATATTGCTGAAGTACCTTCTGCAATTGAGAGTTACAGAAGTGTGTACCTCGGTCACTGATTAGGGCTTTCGGGCATCCGAATCTAGCGAATAGCTGTTTAAGGAATCTGCACACGACTTTAGCATCATTAGTAGGTAGGGCCTGTGCCTCAGGCCATTTTGAGAAATATTCTACAGCTACTATGATGTACTTTTTACCAAAAGAGGGAGGAAATGGACTCATAAAATCTATACCCCATATGTCAAATATCTCTGCACTTTGAATTACCTGTTGGGGTAGACTGTCTTGAGAAGATATGTTTCCAGCTTTCTGACAGGCATCGCACGATCTTGTGAACGCTGCGGCATCTTTGAATATGGTAGGCCAGTAGAAGCCTGCTTCTAATACTTTCCAGGCGGTATTAGCTGCAGCTAAGTGACCGCCTGCGGGTCTGCAGTAGCAATGTTCCAGAATTTGGAAACATTCTTCTTGAGAGACGCATCTCCTGATCATCTGATCTGCACATATTCGAAACAGAAAGGGATCTTCCCAATAGTAATATTTAAGGTTAGCAAATAATTTTCTTCTCTGTTGAACAGTGATATCACTAGGAAGAGTCTGAGCTACCAAGTAATTTGCTATATCTGCAAACCAATGGGGTGAGAAAATAGCAAACAGTGCACATAGATTCTCATCCGGAAATTTGTCAGATATGATTGATTCATCTATAGCTTCTAGGGTTGGATTCTCTAGCCTTGACAAGTGGTTTGCGGCTAAGTTTTCTTCCCCTTTCTTATCCCGAATTTCTATGTCGAATTCTTGAAGCAATAAAACATATCTGATTAATCTTGGCTTTGCGTCGGTTTTATTGAACAAGTACTTTAATGTAGAATGATCAGTATAAACTATGGTTTTAGACAGGACTAGATAAGATCGAAATTTATCAAATGCGTATACTACTGCTAATAATTCCTTTTCTGTCGTAGTGTAATTTTCCCGAGCATCAGTTAAGGTTTTACTAGCATAATATATTACATGAAATTTCTTATCATGTCTCTGTCCTAAAACAACTCCTACTACATAATCACTAGCATCACACATTAGTTCAAAAGGTAAACTCCAGTCAGGTGACGTCATGATAGGCGCAGTAGTTAGAAGTTCCTTAAGTCTATTAAAGGCTTTTAGACATTTTTCATCAAAGACAAATGGAACATCCTTTCCAAGTAAATTGGTCAACGGCCTGGCTATTAGTGAGAAATCTTTTATCTACGATAAAAGCCAGCGTGTCCCAAAAAACTCTTAACGACTCTCACATTCTTGGGTGGAGGTAGTTTTGAAATAACTTTAATTTTAGCCTTATCTACTTCCATACCTCGGCATGAGATCTTGTGTCCTAATACAATCCCTTCTTTTACCATGAAGTGGCATTTTTCCCAATTTAGAACCAAATTTGATTTTATACAACGTTTCAACATTATTTCCAGGTTCTTTAGACAAATCCCAATTGAATTTCCAAAAATAGAGAAGTCATCCATGAATACTTCCATAGACTTTCCTAACATATCCTCAAAGTCATACAACTTTGGAAGGTAGCAGGTGCATTACACAAACCAAAAGGCATCCTTCTATATGCAAATGTTCCAAAAGGGCATGTGAAAGTAGTTTTATGCTGGTCTTCTGGGAAAATGGGAATTTGAAAATATCCAGAAAACCCATCAAGAAAGCAATAAAACATATGTCCAGATAATCGTTCTAACATTTGGTCAATAAAAGGAAGAGGGAAATGGTCTTTTCGTGTAGCCGTGTTTAGTTTCCTATAGTCTATGCATACACGATGACCAGTAACAGTTCTCGTAGGAATTAATTCATTATGTTCATTTCTGACAACTGTTATACCACCTTTCTTAGGTACTACCTGCACCGGGCTTACCCATTCACTATCTGAGATAGGATAGATAAGTCCCGCATCCAACAGTTTGATTGCTTCTTTCTTAACAACGTCACACACATTAGGATTCAACCTCCTTTGAGGTTGCACAAATGGCTTATAATCATTTTCCAGAAGAATCTTATGCGAACAAAAGCTTGGATTAATACCTGGAATATCTGCAATTTTGTAGGCAAAGGCTCTTCTATACTTTTTGCATATGTCCACGATCAACTTCCATTGTTCTGCATTCAGATCAGCTGCGAGAATGATGTGAAGTTTCTTGTTATCTTCTAGGAATTCATAGCACAGATGAGTGGGCAATTCCTTTAGTTCCAAGTCCGGTGGATCTTCAAATGAAGTTTGTTCTTTCTTCATCTCATCATCACCTATCTTAGTGAAACTATTAGAGTTAATTTCATACTCGGAGGAGCTGAGTTCAGTCTCCTCTAGTTCTAGAGAGTTTTCTCTCAAGACTTGATAGTTTGAGCATAGGTCTGTCACGTTAACTTCAATCAAGTGTTCAATAGCATTCACATAAAAGCAAACATCATCTAAATGCATGGGATACCTAAGGGTTTCATTTAGATCAAAGGTGATGTCCTCATTACCTACCCTTAACTTGATTTGTCCATTACTAACGTCTATTAATGCCTTTGAGGTAGCTAGAAATGGTCGACCTAGGATCAGGGGTACTCCTCCTTCCACATTCATATCCATGACAACAAAGTCCACATGGGATTTTGACTATCCTATCTGCAAGTTGTATGCACATCCTGGTCGTTTTCAAATCATGCAATTCTAATTTATCAAATAAACTAGATGGCATGAGATTAATACTAGCTCCTAAGTCTGCTAATGCATTCATGTTAGTAATATTTCCAATTGTACATGGCAAGGTAAAGCAACCAGGATCTTTCTGTTTAGAAGGCAGTTTATTCAGTAAAACTGCCGAGCATTCTTCATTAAGAACCACCTTGTCCATGTCAAATTTTCTTTTATTACTAACAACTTCTTTTAAAAACTTAGCATACTTTGGCATTTCATAAATAACATCAAGTAAAGGTAAATTAACATGAGTCTGACTAAAATTCTTAAGAAACTTTTCGAATTGCTCATTATCTTTATTCTGCATAAGTCTGGCAGGGTATGGTACTTTTGGTCGGTACTCAGGAATAAACTTCGTCTTCCCTTTCCTTGCTACTTCAGTTTCGACATCCGTCGGCGTTGGGTCCTGGGAGCCTTCTTCTGGTTCCTACACAAGAATAGGAGGGTCAAATGGATTGGGAGGAGATGGAGATAGAACTTTACCAAATCTTAGAGTAGTGGTCTTGCATTTAGTTTGGGGGTTGGTCTCAGTGTTGCTTGGTAGCGTTCCTTATGACTTGTGAGAGAGATGGGTGGATAGCTGGCCCATTTGTCTCTCCAAGGTTTTTATAGCAGCTGTCTGTTCTCGTTCTACTGGATTCTCTCTGCATGAGCTTCTTGGACTTTCCTATTTGACTCTATCATCTCTTTGTTAGAGTCAGCAATGCCTTTCAGTATGTCCCAGAATTCTTGCATGTGGTCGATTGGAACGATGTAGTTCCTTGGTGCGGGCAGAGCGACTTGCTGATTCTGTGGGTAGGGCAATTGTTGAGGCACTCTATTCTAGAAATTAGCAGTCCCAGAATTGTTTCTCCACCTAAATCCCGGATGGTTCTTCCAGGTGGGATTGTAGGTATTTCCCATAGGAGCAGAGTTAACTGCGTCTACTTGTTCCATATCTTCTGGAATAGTCAATATTCCATTACCATAACAATCTCCACTAAAATGTGGTCCTTGGCAAAATTTGCAGACTTGATATACTGGCTGAACACTTTTCCCTTATTAGAAAGCATTCAGTTGATTAGTAATGCTGGCCTTCAGTGCCTCAAATTGATCATCAGTGGAGGCGAGGGCCGCATTTACTGGTTGTTTCTTAGCTCGGTCACTCATGCGCCAGTTCTTGCTATTCCTATAGAGCCTCTCCAGAGCGTTTCTAGCGTCTACATCACTCATTCCATTGAAACCACTCTGGGGATTGAGTCCATCAAGAACTTGCTTGCCCATGTCCGTCATACCCTCGTAGAATTGCTGGATCAGCAGTGCTTCGGTAAGTCCATGTTGGGGGCAGAGCCTGAGTAGCTCCTTGAATCTCTCCCAAGCTTCGATCACTGTCTCATCAGCAGCTTGAGTAAAACTGGATAGAGCCCTTCGATATTCTAGGACTCTTGCTGCAGAGTAGTATTCTTCTAGGAAGGCTTTGCTTAACTCATCCCACGAAGTGATTGAGTTAGTAGGTAGCTGTGCCAACCATCTCTTAGCTCTGTCCCTGAGTGAGTAGGGGAAGAGGTTTAGTTTGGTTACTTCTGCAGTGTGATCTCCCTTGAGACCTTCGCAAAGAGAGGAGAAGTCGGATAAGTGCTCTAGCGGATTCTCGGTTGCAGTTCCTCCAAACTGGACCCGATTTATAATCAATTGGATCACATTCGGTTTAAGATCATAGCGAGGGTTTCTAGGGATTTGAATGGCGGACGACACTGGAACAGTCTATGGCTGGATGTAGGATTCTAGGGGAGGTCTTTCAGTAGCCATTTCTGTTCTTCGCCTATTAGGTGTACGGATGAGACGTTCGGGATTCTCAACTGGGGGTTCAAGGTTAGCTTCTGAAGTTCAAGTCATGCAACTACAGAGAAGAATACGTTAAGCCTGAGCAAACTGGTTAGTGGAGTAAAACAGGAAGTGAAAGATCAGAAAAATTGAAAAAGAACAACAAATGTACAACTAAGAAAGAATAAATAATATGAGAGATAGGGAGGAAGAACAACTTATGGATGAACAAGAAAAATACATTTTTTTTTCGGGTTTTAAATTTTAAATTTTTTTTTCTTTTTATATTCTATTTCGAAAGCAGTTAAATTTCCTTAATATGGTTTAGAATAATTTTCTAAAATTTGATTATCCTAAATGTCTTAATTTCAGATAATGTCTAAAATTAATTAGTTATGATAACCCTATATTTCGGAAACTGATTGTCTAACTAGCATAAAATAAGTGTTGGGGTCTAAGGTATAGATTACTATCATTACCTATCATAAGCTTCTAGAATTGTGGCCAATAATCCTAAATTCATTATGATATGTTCCCCGGCAACGGCGCCAAAAATCTGATGCGTTCCGACTGATATGCTAAAATAGGCGTTATTTTACCCTATGTTGATTATGAATAACTAAGGACTTAGAATGACTAATTGTCACATTTAGTCTCTATGTTGTCACTTAATCAATCAGAACCTAAGATAGAGTACCTATCGTGTAGCTAGTATGTTGGAAAGTATCTACGATTTTAATTTAATCAATTTATCGTACTCCCAGGGAAGTGGTAACTGCTTAGTAGTAACTATCATCTTACCCTAACTCTTATCTTATGATCCAGTTATGCAATCGTTCATCAAATTCTTTGATGAGAGGGTGATTCATTCTCCACTAGGTTCAAGTCTATTTAAGCCTACAAGAGTGTTTTACAGACAATGTTCTGATTTTATGTCATACTATTCCTACATGTTGATTGACCTATCTTCGAGTATTTTAGATACATCTTGGTCTAGATTGCAATTATGTACTGATTCTACCGGTGTACCACATCTGAGTTACCTGATAAACCGCCCCACCTTAATGACGACCCTACTCACGGTTCGAGCTAAAGGCATCCATGAAAGTCCTGTGTCACTCAGGAGATCACGCCGCTCGCCCTAACGCCGGTATAAATACACAAACTCAGCCTACTTAGACTACTTTAACAAACATGGTGATCTATAGGTTATATCATCTAATATGGCAGACATTAATGCTTCCAACGGGAAGTCCTAAATTAATGCCTGTTAAACTAAACATGTTATGATTAGACCGTGGTTAGGAATTGTCTATAACCATTCATCTAGTTTAAAAGAAACTACAGTAGACATGCAGTCATAATGATAGTTAAGCTGGTGACCATTTTTGGAAAAATATAAATGACATCAACATGCAAAACACATATTCATACAATCATAGTTTAATATTCATAATAGTTATTTGGACGAACACAGTACAGACATATAAAGAGAGGGACAAGGGGACCGATGTCATAAAGTATTCACCCTTTACGTTGTTCGCTGATGGAGCAACAGCTTGTATATGTTGGACTGCTCGACCCGACTCTGCTCGGCAGAACCTTCGGAGGACGCTTCCTCAGCCTAGTAGCTATGCTTTACCGTAATACCCAGCTTAAGCACAGGCCTGTTGATTGACTCTTCGAACGCCTAGTGCCCTCTTAGGATCTCCTAACGAAATCCCGGGTATTCTATGAATACAAAAAACGAACCTATCTAGTCGTATTCTAGGATCTCAAACAGACTCTCAGAAACGAAGAACATGAGACACTCTCTAAAACTATAAATATACCTATACTAAAACCTGAAATCACTAAGTGACTTGTATACTATAGAAAATTGTATACTTGAAGTCACTAAATGACTTAGATCGAGTGGAGAGGAATGATTTCAACTGAGGAAGGCCTGGGGTATTTATAGCAGGGGAACTGGGTGAATTTCTCTCAAAAATTCGATGTGGGACTTTGACCAGACATTCGGACGCTCGTCCTGGATCTGGGACGCCAAGCCCGACCTGTTGACCAGGTCAGGATGCTCGTCCTGGGTTCTGGACGCCCATCCCGACTTCTGAACTTCTGAAAATCATGTTTTTGCCCCGAAATTTGCCGTTTTCTTGCACTTTTCACCTAACACTTCCAAAATAAAAAACTGCAAAATCGAGTTAATAACAGTCAATTGATAACGATTTAACACCAATTTTGCCCTAAATTGTGCCTAAAATATGCTAAAAAGTGATATGATTTATGCATAGCAGTGAGTAGGGTTATCATTAAGGTATGGTGATTTATCAGGTAACTTAGATGTGGTACACAAGCAAGATATAGTACATAATTGCATTCTAGATCAAGATATATCTAAAATACTCGAAGATAGGTCAATCAACATGTAGAAATAATAAAACATACATAAGAACTTATGTCTATTTGATACTCTTGCATGCTAAATACTATGTGCTATGTGTGGTTGGGGTCACCAATCAATCCCAAAGATATTGACTAATTGGATGATAAGATAAGTGTTAGGGTTAAGGGATAGTTACTACTAAGCCGTTACCAGTTCTTTTGGAGTATGATATTAATAAATTAAAATCTTAGATACTTTCCAAAGAACTAGTTACACGATAGGTTCTGATTGATTAAGTGACAACAAATATTGCTAAAAGTGACAATTAGTAAGACTCGATCCTTAATTATTCATAATCAAAATAGGTACATAAATCATATCTTTTAGCATATTAATCGGAATGCATCAACCACCACGATAAAGTATTCACCCTTTATCATGTCCGCCAGCAGAGCGACTACTTGTAGACTTTGGGTTGCTCCACCTGACTCTGATCAGTAGAACCATCGGAGAACGCTTCCTTAGACTAGTAGCGATTGCTTTACCTTACATCTTGGGCTTAAGCAATGCCTTGTTGGCTAGCTATTCACTCACCTAATGCTCTCTTAGGATCTCCTAACGAAATCCCGGGTATTCTATGAATACCAAAAATGAACACTATCTAGTCAAATTCTCGGAATCTGAGATAAACACATAAAAAAGTAGAGAAAATGAGACACTCTTTATTGCTAAATGACTCTTGTGAGTGCAGAAAGATACACTCAAAGTTACTAAATGACTTGTATTGGAGGCCTGAGGTATTTATAGCAGGTGAAAGGAGTGGATTTCTCTACGAAACTTTGATGTGGGACAACAACCTGTTGCTCGGGATGCTTGTCCCGGGCTGTTGACCGGGTTAGGATGGGTGTCCTGACCTAGGGATGGCCATCCCTTCCCTTTGACTTGGTCGGGACGAGCGCTCTGTCTCCGGGACGCCCGCCTAGAGTTCAAAACTTCCAAACTTCGCACTTTTGGCTCGATATTTGCTGTTTTCTTACAAATTTTTCCTGAAACTTCCAAAATCACAAATTATGCAAAACTATGTCAATTTCAATCAATTAAGATCGATTTGGTTCAAATTATACCCTAATTTATGTCTAAAAACATGCTAAAAAGTTATATGATTTGTGCATATCAAGTGCTACCCACTACCCCGCATCAATGCTTTGGTGGACTCCACTTCGGGTTACGAATTCCTATGTTTCATGGATGCTTTTTCCGGGTATCACACAATAAAAATGAGACAGACTTATTAGATTCACACGTCCTTCAAGGTAGCCAGGGCTACCTATTGCTACAATGTCATGCCTTTCGGTCTAAAAAATGCAAGAGCAACCTACCAAAGGATGATGAATAAAATCCTTAAGAAACAGACTGAGAGAAATATTGAGGCCTACGTAGATGATATGGTAGTGAAGACCAAATGTGGCAACTCTCATCTCGAGGACCTGAAAGAAATATTTGCCACGTTATCAGAGTATGATCTGAAGCTTAACCCTAACAAGTGCACTTTTGAGGTCAAATCTAGAATGTTCATGGGATTCATGACCACGAAAAGAAGAATTGAGGCAATCACCCACAAAGTGGATGCCTTAATAAGGGTAGCGGAGCCTCGGTGCATTAAGGACATCCAATGCCTGAATATATGTATGGCAGCATTGGGGAGGTTTATTTCGAAGTCAGCCAATAAATGTATGTCATTCTTCATGAGCCCTGAAGCAGCCAGGTAAGACGTTCCAATAGGACGAGAGTTGTGCTCGGGCCTAGAGCAATTTGAAGGACTACCTGATGCAATTGCCCCTTCTATGCACACCCACTCCAGGAGAAACCTTCTATCTCTACTTATCGATTTCAGACCAAGCAGTGGCTTCAGCCCTGGTCAGGGAAGATGAAGCCAAACAGCAGCCCATCTACTTCGTAAGTAAAGTACTCCACGAAGTTGAAACACGAAACTCACACAACGAAAAGATGGCATATGCACTGGTAATTTTAGCAAGGAAACTGCAAGCTTATTTTGACTCACATCTCGTGGTCGTCTACACCAACTACCCACTGAAGCAGATATTTCACAAGCTTGACCAGTTAGGGAGAATGTTAAGATGGCCAATCGAGCTCTACGGTTTGGATCTGACTTTCGCACCATGGACTGCGATAAAGGCACAAGCTCTAACAGATTTTTTGGCCGAATACTCCTTCTCATATGCTCCGACACTCGATGAGAAATCTGACCCCAGTGAACTAGGTGCTTGGACCATAAAAGTCAACAGTGCGGTCAACTCTAAAGGAGTCGGAGTAGGGATGATAATGACCTTGTCCCATGGCCAATTTAAAGGATCACGAAGTATCAAGCTTAACTCCACACTGTCAAACAATCAGGCCGAATATGAAGTCCTCCTAATAGCAATGACGTGGGCATTGGCCGCGGGGATTCAGGCTTTTAAGGGCTTATAGCGATTCTCAAGTAGTCGTCAGCCAAGTGAATGATCAGTATGCAGTTCGCTCAGAAAATCTAAAAGAATATGCTGACGAGGCTAGCAGTCTGAATGATCAGTTCTGATATTTCAAACTAATAAAAATAAGTCAGGGTGAAAATGAAGAGGTAGATAAGTTGGAGAAAATCACATTTGGAGAGACACCAAATGATGAGGGAGTCGAGGTCAAACTCCCCTTGCGAGAAATTTGGTACAACCACTCCAACAAGAAGAGCAGGTCGGGCTATCCTGGATTGATGAAATTAAAGACTATATCTCTAGTGATGCCCTTCTAAACGATAAAGCAAAAGCAAGACATATTCAAAGTAGGGTGACACGATACCTAGTACTTAATGATACATTATACTGGCATTCGGTCACCAGGCCACTACTCTGGTGTGTTCCCCCCAACCTAACCATTCAAGTCCTAGAAGAGATGCATGAAGGAATCTACAAGGGACATCCAGGCCCAAGGACCTTGTTGGAAAAAGTAATCAATTAAGGATACTATTGGATGACGTTGACAAAGTGATGCTGAAAGGTACGCCAAAAGTTGTAAAGTCTGTCAACAGTTTAGCAAGACAATCTTTGGTGCAACAAACACCAGTAGCTGCGGGATGGCCCTTTGACATGTGGGGCAATGATCTAATGGTAAAATTCCCCAAATCCAAAAATAGACTCGAATATCTGATAGTCTCAGTTGATTACTTCTCTAAATGGATTGAGGCCAAGCCACTAGCCAACTAAACAGAGGAAAATGCACTCAACTTTTATCATGATTTCGTAATACGCAGATATGGAGTACCCCAGGCTGTGGTTACTGACCACGGAACTCAGTTCTACACTAAATTCAGAACGAACTGCAATTGTTTAGGAATCAAGCACTGGAATCATCAGTAGCTCACCCCAGGGAAATGGACAAACAGAGGCCGCAAACAAGTTAGTACTCACAACCCTGAGGAAGAACTTGGAAGGAAAGTTTAACAAGTGGATTGACGAGCTTCATAGCACACTATGGGCATTCCGAACCTCAACTAGGGGCCCCACTAGTGTAATAGCCTACGCCTTAGTCTTTGGCACAAAAGCTGTACAACTAGTCAAGCTCGCACTCCCATCCTATAGTGTTTCTTCGTTTGATAAAGTCAGCAACAAACAACAACGGTGCTTGGACCTCGACCTCCTAGAGGAAAGGCGTATCTCGACACGTCTAAAAGCTGAGGTGTTTAAGCAAAAGACCAAGCTCGCGCACGACAAAGGCCATGCCAACAAGCCCATATGCGCATGAGACTGGGTACATAGGAAAATTGAGGGCACAGCTAGACAGATCAAGAAGAACAAGTTAACCCCGAACTGGGAAGGACCTTATCTAATCAAAGAAGAAGTAAGACCAGGAACATATCGATTAATAGATCAAGATGGAAAAGCCTTGCCCAACCCATGGCACACTAATCACCTGAAGAAATACTATGTTTAAACTCTTTCCCTGCTCATCACTTTGAGTTGATTATTATTTCAAGTCACACTGGAATTTGTTGTTATTAATCTGAAAGTTATTTCGAGTTATACATGGAATAAATTGAAGGTAAAAAGGACATAGGTGAATAAAATATTCTCATTAAAAACAAGTCATTACAAAATCACACCTTAGAAGGAGCTGGGTTAAGAGGAGCCTGGTCTTCAGGCCTTTCTAGCAACTCCTAACAGTATAGTTAATTTGTGCTTCAGTGAGTGTTATGCTAGCATAATAGATGGAATGAAAAATTTTGTTACGACGCTGCCCTAAAACTGCACCTACTGCATAGTCACTTGCATCACACATCATTTCAAATGGTAGACTCCAATCGGGTGCTATGATGATTGGTGCTGAAATCAATTTTTGCTTAAGATCCTCAAAGGCTGCGACACAGGCTGCATCAAAAGAAAACACATTATCTTTTTCTAATAATTTACATAAGGGCTTAGATACCTTTGAAAAGTCCTTGATGAATCTCCGGTAGAAGCCCGCATGTCCCAAGAAGCTTCGAATGTGTTTCACAGTTGTTGGGGTTGGTAGCTTTTCAATCACTTTTATTTTTGCTCGGTCTACTTCAAGACCTTTCTTCAAAATCTTGTGACCTAACACAATTCCTTCTCTAACCATAAAGTGACACTTCTCCCAGTTGAGGACTAAATTAGTTTCCTCACAACGTTTAAGTACATTGGCCAAATTTTCTAAATAATTAACAAAATAATCCCCAAATATGGAAAAGTCATCCATAAACACTTCTAAGTACTGCTCTACCATATCCGTGAAAATGGCCATCATGCAACGTTGGAATGTTGATGGAGCGTTGCAAAGTCCGAATGGCATCCTTCTGAATGCAAACGTGCCATAGGGACAAGTGAAGGTTGTTTTGTCCTGGTCCCCCGATGACACAGCAATTTGGTTGTACCCTGAATAACCATCCAGAAAACAATAATACTCATGTCCAGCTAACCTGTCCAACATTTGGTCAATGAAAGGTAATGGGAAGTGGTCTTTCCTCGTGGCATTGTTAAGTCTCCTATAATCAATGCATATGCGCCATCCCGTGACTGTTCTGGTAGGAATCAACTCATTGTCTTTGTTTTGTACCACTGTAATTCCTCCTTTCTTGGGCACACATTGTACATGACTTACCCAAGACCTATCCGAGATGGGGTAGATTATGCCAAAATCCAGCTACTTGATGATTTGTTCCTTCACCACTTCTTTCATAATTGGATTCAATCTTCGCTGCCCTTCTATTGAATTTTTGGAACCTTCTTCCAAAGTGATTTTGTGCATGCATAAGGTTGGACTTATACCTTTTATGTCAGCTATGGTCTAGCCCATAGCTCTCTTATGCTGCCTTAGTACTCCAAGCAATTTCTCCTCATGTTCAACATCAAGGAAGGCTGAAATGATCACTGGCAGCGTTGAGTCTGCCCCTAGGAACCCATACTTCAAATGCTGTGACAATTGCTTCAATTCCAGCTGTGGTGGTTCTTCAACTGAAGGTTTTGTTAACTTGAAAGCTCTAGAAGACAACTCCAAGATTCATATTGAGCTCGAAATCTGAACCTTTGGGGGTTTGCTTCTAACCAAGCTAAATGTGCTTTGGTCTCCATATTGACATCATCATGTAGACTTTCCTCCATCAATGCATCCATGGCATCCTCATCTTGCTCTTCATCTTTTTCTTCCCAAGAATCACTGGCGGTGATTTGAAAACACTCCTCACCTTCATCATGGAATTTCATGGATTTGAATACGTTGAATGTGACTTTATCGTCTTGGAATCTCATGGTAAGTTCCCCTTTCTGCACATCAATAAGAGTCCTTCCCGTAGCAAGGAAAGGTCTCCCTAAAATAATGGGAACTTCCTTGTCTGCTTCATAATCAAGAACAATAAAATCAGCTGGAAAAATAAACTTATCAACTCTTACCAGGACGTCCTCAATTTTTCCACCAGGGTGAGCTATAGACCTATCTGCTAATTGCAATGTTACCGTCGTAGGTCTTACCTTACCTATGCCCAATTGTTTGAAAACTGACATATGCATCAAGTTAATGCTAGCACCAAGATCACACAAGGTCATACCACAATATGAGTTTCCAATAGAACAAGGAATATTAAAACTCCTCGGATCTTTCATTTTAGGGGGCAACTTGTCCTGCAAAAAGAAACTGCATTCTTTGGTTAATGAAATAATTTCATATTCTCCCAACTTTCTTTTCTTTGTAAGGATATCCTTCATAAATTTGGCATAGTTGGGCATTCGTTCTATTGCTTCTACCAATGGAATGTTGATGTGCAGCTGCTTTAAAATGTCCAAGAACTTCTTGAAGTGCTCATCCTGCAAACCTCTGTGGAAAAGGCATTCGTTGCTGTACTAGTTTGCTCTCTGGAATATTGCATTGCTGCGGCATCAGAGATGCTGCATCATCGGTCGGTTCTGGAATGGTTCTTTGCTGTGGCATTTGAGATGGTGCAGCATTCGGCTGTTCTGGAATGGTGCTCTGCTGCGGTATTTGCAATGCTGCAGCATTTGGCTCCACTGATTCTGTTTCAGCTACTGGAATTTCTTCATTCTGGCTGGGCTCACTGGTCTTCTCAGCTGCGCCAGACTTCATTTTTGGCTGCCTTGCAATGTTCCTTTCCTTCTCTTCTTGGATTCTTCGTATCGCTTGGAAGTGATCCTTGTGGTATGCTCCTCATCTCCTGAGCTAACTGCCCCAATTGGCTTTCCAAGTTCCGCACAGTAGAGGATAATCCCTGTATGGTTATTTCCGTCCTTGCCATGAAGTCTCTCATCATGCTTTCTAAAGCGTTTGAAGGTGGTTGTTGTTGTTGAGGTCTTTGTTGGAATTGTTGTTGTTGATGCTGCTGAGGGTACTGCTGCTACTACTGGAGCAGTGGTCTTGGGTTCATACCTTGATTGGGGTGCATCCCTTGATCTTTCCAAGAAAAGTTTGGATGCTACCTCCAAGTAGGGTTGTAAGTGTTTGATTGAAGACCGTTGCCCCTGTTTTGATTCCCCATGTAACAGATTGATGCAGGATTGTGAACGCGATCCTCAAATAGATGCCCCTCTCCACAATAAACACAGCACACGTCCTGTACCTGGCTTACATTGGGCTGGTTTGATGGTTCTGCCACCTGCCCGCCATGTTGTTGCATACTTAGTGTTTTGAGCATATTGGACATTGTTGACACTTGGGCTGAGAGTGAAGTGAGTGGATCCAACTCCAATACTCCAGCCACCCTTCTTCCACTAGGTAGTCTTGTTGTAGGCCACTGGTAGTTGTTGTTGGCAATCCTCTTAATTAGTTCATAGGCATCGTTATATGTCTTTGCTAAAAGTGCTCCATTTGCTGAAGCATCAACCACCATGCGTGTGTGTGCATTCAACCCATTATAAAATGTCTCCATTTGAATACAATGTGGGATTCCGTGATGTGGGCACCTTCTTAACAACTCCTTGAATCTTTCCCATGCCTCATACAATGATTCATCTTCTAATTGTTGAAAAGAGGTGATTTCATTTCTCAACCTAGCATTTTTCGTTGGAGGAAAATATTTCATCAAAAGTTTTTCAGTAAGTTGCTGCCATGATGTTACACTACCAGAGGGTAGAGAGTTAAGCCATGCTCTACCTTTGTCTCTCAGAGAATATGGAAACAATTTCAGCCTCAAAGCATCGTTTGATACCCCTATTAACTTAAAACAGTCGCTTACTTCCATGAAGAGTCGTAGGTGCAAGTGTGGATCTTCAGCAGGTAATCCACCAAACTGCCCTACCGTTTGCTACATTTGAAAAATCACTGGTTTCAGCTCGAATTGTGCTACAGTAATCTATGGTCTTACAATGCTTGGATTCAATTCATTGAACATAGGGACCGCATACTGTCAAATAGCATGGTCCCTATTGTCTGCCAACACCACAGGATTATAGACAGGTTCAGTTTCTACAATACGCTGCTCCGCCATGTATACCTTATCCTTGGTTTGTTTCTTTTTCCTCAACGCCTTGGCGGTTCTCTCAATCTCTGGATCAAGTGGCAGCACTGTAGCTTGAGAGCCCTTGCGCGTTTTACTCATGCAAAATAGCACACGTTAAGGAATGAATGATACACAAGCTGAAATTTAACAAATAAGTAAGATCAATAATTCACAAAATAGTTCAGCCCATGCATATTTATTCTTCCCTCATACATCATTTCAATAATCTCATAAGCTCAAGAATGAGTATAACATAAAACAACAAAAGTAACCAAATGCAAACAATATTTACAAACAATTGACTCCAAAATCCCTGGCAACGGCGCCAAAAACTTGTTGCGTTGTGTGCGTGTGTCACAAATTGAGAAGATAAGAAAATAGAATAAATCAACGCAATCTTAACAAGTGCAAGTATACACCGGTCAAGAAGTAATATATGTACCTAAGTACATGATTATCGATCCCACAGGGATTTAGTATGCCAATTATACATGCAAACATGATTTACATCTGGTTAAAAGAATAAAGAATGATGAATAAAGAAAGGATATATGGAGATTAAGCTACTGCTACGATACTACTGCAGCAACGGAAATGCTGCAGCATCACCAATGTCGCAGCAATACTAACTAACGACTACTACAGGACAGCCTACTGGAAAATCACCATAAGAATACACAGGTAATACAGTACTATAAAAATCAAGCCAAAGATGCAAATATAAACCAGTAGTGAATCCAAGAATTCTAAGCATGCTTTTCGGTTTCCAAATTAACACTACAGCGGTCTGGTTCTACCCAGACTACTTAGCCTACTAGTCTAAACCCCCGATAACATCGTCTCATAGAGTACGAAGTACCGTGAACCTAGAACAACACAAGGCAGTGAAATTGGTCGTGTCCCCTGCAATATTGACCTCACGGTCATGCGCCTCAAGCAAGTGCCATGCCAATTATCTTGTCAACTAGACCCCTTCTGGTTAGAAAGCCAGATACTAGTTCGATACATAACTTGGACAGTCGTAACCGCAAGTTATTCCTAATCCGTTTAAGTAATTACATGAATAAACTAAGCATGCCCCATACAAGCATCAATAAGGAAAACAATACACAAAACTTATGCATTCTCATCATCTTATGCCACATTACATATTTCCACATGTTTATGATTTACTAGATTACAACACCTTCAAGTTATGAATGTATATTTTGCTGAAACGAATCATGAAAGACAAGGATCAACGTAATAGGAAAAATAGTCCCTAGGTTCATAGTGACACCAGTCAATCCCAGAACGGAAAGCATATCAATCCCAAAACATTATTTAATTAATCCTTGAATCCATGTAAATATTCTCATGTTACAAAGAACACTTAATCATAAAACAGTAGCAAATTGAAGAAATGGAAACAGGGTTACTCTGGGTCAGAGATCACCCTACTGCCCAAATCAAATTTAATCAATGTATTGCTGCACTTTGTTTCCTCTATGTGGTGATGCCGCCCTCGGTTATGAATAGCTTGTAAAATTCCAGCAAAGTCGCCCCAGCCTTCTCAGGTTCTTTTCCACTCTATCTAGACTCTAAGACACTCTAAAACACACTACCCACTGCCCCTAATCTAAACAGAACCGACACTAGATACAAAGGAAATAAAACTAATGCTATTCTACCACTATAGTATCTCCGTTTTTTCTCCCTATTTTCTGTCTAACCTGTCTAACTCTGTCCAGCGGAACCCCTTCTCTTCTCCTCTTCCTTGTATTTATCTTTTTCTTTGATGCTCCCAGAACTTCAATTGTCCACCGATTGATAGTGGGCAGCTGTCCCTTTCTTCAAACAATACTCACATTGCTTCTACCCCGAAAGTTGTACAGCTGCCGGTTTCCTTGATGATTTCTGCTGCCATCTGGGATGATTCTTGGATGTATATGTGTGTATATATATGTATGTACATATATATATATATATATACATATATATATATAACAAACTGCTGCTCAATCATCTTCTTTTCCTCCTGAAAACCCGCGAGAAGTAGGCCTCAGCCGACTGGAAATGTTAGCAGGAAATGTGTGTATGTAAATGTATATATATATATACATATATAAATATATATATACATATATATAAATATATATATAAATATATATATACATATATATAAATATATATACTATATATATATATATATATAGAGAGAGAGAGAGAGAGATAGAGAGTTAAAAGTTCCAGCACATCATTCTTTATCACTTTGCCCTTTTTGTCTTTTTCTCCACTTATCAGCATGCATGTGTATATATATATATATATACCTAACAATATATGTGTATATATATATATATAGCATAAATTCCCATCTTTCTCAGTTCAATTCCCTAAATCGGTTGACCATAATTTTGACCAGCCACTTCCCATTTTACCCTTGGTCAATTGGTTCAAAAAATTCCATCATTTTTATGTGAAATCCTGCACAAATTTAAATGTTAACAATGGAATAATAAAATTTAGGGATTTCTTCAATTAAAATGGCTCTTTTCAACAATTAATCCACAAAATTAAAATTGGGAAAAGAATTATGCAATTTAACAAAATCTAACTCAAAATCATAGACTAATCAAGCAAATGGAGTTAGAAAATAGGCAAAACAAGTGCAAATAACTCTACTATTGTAGAGTTACCAACTACTCAAAAACTGAACGGGCAACGCTTAAAATTCTACAAAGAGCCATTCGACCAGTCCGTGCAAAGTATTGTATTTTCTAAATAAGGGAGTCTTTTATTTTGTTTCTTTTTGTTTCTTTCCTTCTTTTATTTGTTTTCTTTATTTTTGTTTCATTTTTAAATTCTTATTTTTCAAATAAGTGTGGGGTGATAGAATATGCATAAACACTGAGGACATGGTAAATTTCAAGTGTGGGGTAGTAGGGCACAATGCATACTCATGTTTCAAATATTTGCATGTTTTTCCTAATGTTTTCATTGAAATTGCACCCTTCCAAAATAATTTCAAAAATTTTCACTCTTTAAGATTTCAAAATCAGTATCGATTAATTGAAAACTGCTTCTGTCTGTGATATATGTTCAATAGAGTGTTATGACCATTAGGAAACATTTTGATTGCTTTACTGAATTCATCACTTAGAAGTAGGGAATTCCTGATTTTTGAGCACAAATTAGTTTGGATTAGAAAAATCAACCAAATATCTTTCCAAGCTAGAACTAAATAATATTAGACCATTTGAGAATGTGATAGCAACGTGAATGACTAGATGGAATACAGAGTTGAAAGTGCTATAGCCTAAATGTAAAAAGGGTAGTTTGCAAGTGTCCTTTGCTACTCGAGCACCCCTTCTGAAGGGAACTGAATGCCTAGTCCCTAAGGTCGTATAGATCTGGGAGTCATCAAAGTGGGGCTCGATACCTGAGTAGTTAAAGTTGAGAAAGTGTTGGCACCAAAAGCTTAGAACCCATAAGGTCGTTTATTATGATATTTGTGTTTAGAATAATTGGTCGAAGTATTATTTGGTCACTGCCTAAAAAGGTTTATTCTGAGTTGACAATCTAGTCTAGACCAATTCACACACTACATATCAGGAAAACCCTGTGACTAAAGTAGTGCTAGAACTTAGTAAAGTTTTTGAACTATTTCAGCCTATAAGGTCATGACACGTATACTGAATAATTGAGACCTTTACATAGCAACTCGATCAATCCATATCTGTTATCTGATTTATCTGACTCAGTGAGAGATTTTGCTAAAAACATTGCTAAAAACCTTATTGTGACTGCACCTATGATTTAGCATTCACTAATTTCATATAGGTTTTTCTTGAGGACAAGTAAAAAGCTAAGTGTGGGGTTATATGATGCGCACAAATCATATAACTTTTTTAGCATGTTTTTAGACATGAATTAGGGCAAAATAGGAACTAAATCGGTCTTAATTGATTGAAATTGACAGTTTTGCATAATTTGTGATTTTGGAAGTTTCAGGAGAAATTTGTAAGAAAACAGCAAATATCGGGGTAAAAGTGTGATTTTTGGAAGTTCTGAGCTCAGGGTAGGCGTTCCTGAGTCAGAATGCCCGCCCCGACCGAGTCAAAGCCTCGGGGTGACCGTCCCCAAGCCAAGACGCCCACCCTAACTCGGTCAAACACTCGGGACACGCGTCCCAAGTTCAGGATGGGCGTCCCGAGCAGAAAAGTTGAGTCCCACATTGAGTTTCCATGATAAATTCACTCCTTTCACCTCCTATAAATACCCCATGCCTGCAATAGTTGAAATCATCCCTCAGCACTCAATACGAGTCATTTAGCAGCCTTGAGTGGATCATTTGATCCCTCAACACTCAATACAAGTCATTTAGTAACTTCGAGTGTCTCATTTTCTCTATTTTCTGAGTGTTTATCTTAGATTGTGAGAATTCAATTAGATAGTGTTTGTTTTTGGTATTCATAGAATACCCAGGATTTCGTTAGGAGATCCTAAGAGAGTATTAGGTGAGCGAATAGCTAGTCAACAGGGCATTGCTTAAGCCCATGATTTAAGGTAAAGCAATCACTACTAGTCTAAGGAAGCATTCTCCGAAGGTTCTACCGATCAGAGTCAGGTCGAGCAGCCCAAAGTATACAAGTCGGCGGACCTGATAAAGGGTGAATATTTTATGGTGGTGGTCCCCTAGATCCTCTCTGTATATTTTGTGTTGTGTTAGTCTAAATAATAATTTGAATACTAAACTATGATTGCTATGTTATATATGTTTTTCATGTTGAAGTTATATTCATTTTCCCGGAAAGACTAAATTAACATTATGACTGATTATCTGCTTGCTCTTTTAAACTAAATGAACAGTTATAGACAATTCCTAGCCATGGTCTACATCATAACCTATTTAGTTTAATAGGCCTTAAGTTAGAGTAGAATATATTAAGGTTTGCCATATTAGGTAAAATAACCTACATATCACCATGTTTGTTAAAGTAACCTAATGAGGATGAGTTTGGTCGTTCTGCCGGAGTTAGGGCAAGTGACATGATTTCCTGAGTGACACAGGCTTTCATGGATACCTTTAACTCGAACCGTGAGTAGGGTCATAATTAAGGTAGGGTGAATACATTAGGTAACTCAGATGTGGTACACAAGCAAGATACAGTACATAATTGCATTCTAGACCAAGATATATCTAAAATATTCAAAGATAGGTCAATCAACATGTACAAACAGTAAAACATACATCAGAACACATGTCTATAAGATAACTCTTGCATGCTCAATGAATACGTGCTATGTGTGGTTGGGATCACCAATCAATCCAAAATATTGATTATCAATTGTCTAATTGAATAAATAAGATGGTTGTTAGGATTAAGGGAGAGTTGCTACTAAGCCATTACAAGTTCCCTGGGAGTACGATATTTATATTTTTAAAATCGTAGATACTTTCCAAGAACTGCTACACGATAGGTACTCTGCCTTAGGTTCTTATTGATTAAGTGACAACAATTAAATGCTAAAGTGATAGTTAATGAGACTAAGTCCTTAATTACTCATAATCAACATAGGTAAATAAATCCTATCTTTTAGTATACCAATTGGAACGCATCAGAGGGTCAAATAACCTAACTCTATTTGGAAGGGGATGAAAAGATAAGTTTTTATCAGTCATCCAAAGACAAGAAAATAAACATCCATAGTATTTTCATCGTTATCTCGCTATTGAGACGATGGCAAAAGACGACCAAAGACATTATCGTCCTGACCACATTAGAATGGATTTGGCCAGGTTGGACTTTGGTAAAGACAAGGAAATCAACAAAGGCGGGGTTAAGGGGAAGATGAAGTTTCACCTGAAAATGGGCAGTTGGAATGGAAATGTGGTGATACGACAACCTATCAGCAAACAGGGTGGTGAAAACCTTAAATGAGTTACGGTCGATCCTAAAGGTTTCTATACAAAGGGTGGCCGCATAGTCATTAAGTTGACACCTCCACAAAGTGAAGTTAGTGGTTGGGGACTCAGGAGCTTCAACTTGGAAAGGAACACCCTCTAGGACTTTGCCATCCACTTCGTTGCATGGAACGACAGCCACAGTCACCTGGCTGGCAATGGTCACTCTGTTACGTAGTTCAGGATCCCGGCAAACTAGCAAATGGTCCCCAAACCCTTATGCCATCAGTTCACTAATTATCTCATCTTCACGGTTGAGGGTAGCATCAAGATCAGACATCTTTCTACTCCTGTCAGTAGAACAAATTATTTCTTTAGGGTTTATCCTCCTCTCTCAACTAAAGTACTACGGACTAACCCAAGGGTTACCTAGCAAGCCCTAAGGGTTGGTCCCTAGCAAGGATTCTATGGTTCATGCATCAAAACTGATAAATAGAGTGAAAGAAAATAAAAAGAAGGAAAGGAGAAAGAAAATAAAAAGAAGGAAAGGAGATGAAAACGACGGCCTACCTTGTTTTGATGAAAACGACGAGTTTATGAAAGTTTTTTGCAAAATCGCAAGCGGTGAGGTTCACCGGCGACGAAAAAGGAGCTCAGGAAGAACACGAATGCGAGAAGGAGAAGTGTTTAGAGTTTTTATGGAGAAAAGTGGAGTAATCAGAGAGCCCCAAGGTTCGTTAAGGGCAAACGCGAGAAAATGAAGAACGTTTGCGGAATCAGATTTTTGAAGAAAATGGATTTGAAATGATGCATTAACCAAGTTTAATGGTCTAAATTAATATTTACAAGCAAAATGCTATGATTACCTCCAGGTTCAAGGTATTGGGGGAGGCAAAAAGCCTCTTGTTGGATAGCATTGATAGCGAAAGGGTATCACAGCATCACAGGCCTACGAAACACCAAACGACACCTTTCTTTAGAGGCTATTCGTGTCTCACAAAGAACAACTGAAAAAGTATAATGACTTAAGACTCTCGGAACAATAGGACCAATAGAGTGCTCCATAGCTTTGTAGTCAACATCGAAGTAGGAAAACTTATGCATCATCCCACTTCGATGAGGGGCCATTGAAGATGAAAATTATCCCGAAGATGACGTGTATAATTCCACATCATACTGATCGTGTGATATCACGAGGAACACACGCTCCTCGAAGTGGCGCATAAATAAATTACTTAAACAATTGAAGAACGCCAAAGTTTCAACTTCGAGTCCAATCCTTAATTGGAAGTTTCCTAACATATTGGCTATACTTTGCTCCCATTGGTATCCAAAAGATACAGTATCTCTCTATATCCGAGATTAATCATATATAGTTATAGAATTCACTTGTTAGCGCAATCTATGAGATTGTGCTACCAAAATCTCCTACTCTCACTCGAGATCAACTGTCATAAAAGGTCAGTATATAGCGATGAGAAGGGGGTACATGAAAAACCACACTCAAATCATGAAAAATCATGTTCATAATAATTACCAAGACCAACGGGTTCTACTCCATTCTCAGAAGTAAATGTGGTTAAAACTCATGTTCCCAGAAGCAATCACGCTCATAATAATTACCAAGGTCGTGGTCGTGGTCATGGTAAAAATATGATTATGAATAAATTTGACCCTTATGATCGTAATCATCGAAATAATAAATCAAGTGCAAAAAATAATATAGTTTTGAAAGATTGTGAGAGTAAATGTTATCTTGTGGCATGAAAAAAGATTAGATTCGTACTTGTCGTACAACAAAACATCTTGTGGATCTATATCAAGCATCTATTGAAAAGAAAGACAAAAATGATGAAGTAAATTTTACTTCTCTAAATTTGACTCATGAAAGAAATAAGGAAGATGATCTTGACAATATTGGTGTTGCTCACTTGGATGTAGCTGACTTTTTCGAACATCCAGAGAGGAAAAATTGATCACTTATTGGGGATGGAAGTGTCAAAAGAATTAAAATACCTTATGTTCTCTTAATATTTAATATATTGTTTTTGATATTTTAGTTAGACATTCTCGAATTTTATATTTTCATATTATTATTATTATTTATAATTTTAATTTATAATTTTATTATTATTCAAATGGATATTGCCTCATTTATGGATTGAAAAATGATATTGATAGCATATGTCTAACTCATAGTGGCACTACGCACACCATACTTAAAAACAAGAAATATTTTTCTCATTTGAATATGAGAGAAATAAGTGTTACAATGATAAATGTTAATGCAAAATTCATTGAAGACTCCCGAAGGGCCAATATTATATTACCAGGAGGAACGATGATTGTCATTGATAAAACATTTTATTCTTCCAAGTCCATGAGAAATTTATTGAGTTTTAAAGATATCCGAAGTAATGGATATCATATTGAGACTATGGAAAATAATGACCATAAATATTTGGGCACCACTAAAATAACCTCTGGTAATAAAGTTTTTGTGGGAGAACTCTCGTCTCTCTCATCTGGCCTATATTATGCTAAGATTACTACTATTGAGATGCATCATTTAGTAAAATAGATGTTTACTAATCCCGTTACTTTTAAAATTTGGCATGCTCGTTTGGGGCATACAGGATAAATTATGATGTGAAGAATAATTGAGATTACACATGGTCATCCTTTAAAAAATCAGAGAATTTTGACTTTTGAAAAAATCTCATGTGATGCATGTTCAAAAGGGAAATTGATCAAAAGACCATCACTATTAAAGTAGGAGTTCAAAGTCCTACGTTCCTAAAACAAATTCATGGAGATATATGTGGACCTATTAATCCATCATGTGGATAATTTAGATATTTTATGGTTTTAATTGATGCATCGACTTGATGGTTACATGTTTGTTTATTGTCAACTCGCAACTTGGCATTTGCGAGATTATTTTCCCAAATATATCTCTTGAGGGCGCAATTTCCTGATTACCATATTAAACGAATTTGTTTAGACAATATGGATGAATTTTCTTCACGTACATTTGATTCTTATTGCATGTTTATAGGGGTAAATATTGAACATCCAATAGCTGATGTTCATACACAGAATGGTCTAGCTAAATCATTTATCAAAAGGTTACAATTAATTGCTAGACCATTATTAATGAAATTAAATCTCCCCACATTAGCTTGGGGACATGCTATTTTATATTTTGCAACCCTTGTGCGTTTAAGGCCATCAAGTTTTCATGAACTTTCCCATTACAATTGACTTTTGGTTTAGAACTTAATCTTTCATATTTGAGAAGTTTTAGATGTAGCGTATATGTTCCAATTGAACCAGGCTTATGGACAAAGATTTTGATTTTGAAATTAAAATATTATGTTTGAAAGTTTTTACCTTTATTCTTTTATGAGAAATAATGAACCACGATTGACAAGTTATAACTCTCAAAAAGTAAATGTTAGTAAAATTTCCGATCTTGAAGAGGTCATATTCGTTTAAATATTTTTGTCCATGATCATGATAATATATATGAGTATATTCATATGGTCATAATGCATTTGACTATTATATTATTATATTACAATTTTTGAAATAAAAGTTAAGTGTCAAAATAACAATAACCACTTGAGGGTGGAAAAAGACAATGACCATTGAAAAATATATTTATATGATTCTACTATGTTTGATATGTTATTCTTTATTATCTATGATTATAGATATTTATTATTTATCACCAGAAATAATAATCTTTTAAATAAGTATTTTATAACTAGTATTTTAATAAACTTACAACCTCAAGTGGTAGTATTTTAATACCCTTCCACCATGAAGTGGGTCAAAGCGGATAATATCATTGAGTTGTTTATATTATTGAATTATTTATGACTCCTAGTTTATTATAAGGTATCTTGAACCTTTTATGATGAGATACTTTTACAACAAGAAATTTTAATGCCATTTTGATGAGAATTTGTTTCCCAAATTAGGGGGAGAAAGTAAATATCATAAAATAAAACTTCTGTGGAAAATATTTTTGAGGCCTTTAGATCCACGCACAAGTGTGATTGAACTGGAAGTTCAAAAGATAATTCATTTGGAGCAAATTAAAAATTAACTGCAAAATTCTTTTGCTGACTCCAGAAGCACATATTTGAGCTATAGATGCTCTCATGCAAATAGAAGTCTCTCAAGGACAAAAAGCAAATTATATAACTGTTGAATAAAAAACACGGCAGAAGCGTGGCTGACCTCTTGGTTCTAAAGATTAAAATCCTCGAAAGAGAAGATGATTAAATGATCTAGAAGATAATATTAAAGAAACTGAAAAGAAACTAAGAGACAACTAATGAAAAGATTTCAGCTACAAATGATGAAAATAATTTGAAAATTTCTATCAATTTTACCACTTATGATAAAAGTTGAGATTGAAGAGAAATAATTATTAATAATATTTTTGTATATAATGTAACCCTTGAAGTTTACAAGGATAATGTGTAGTTAGATCCTTCATCAATTGAAGAATGTGAACATAGAATTGATTGGCCTCAATGGAAAGATGTGATTCAATCAGCATTAAATTTGCTTGCAAAGCGACAAGTTTTTGGACTTATTGTCCAAATGCCAAATGTGTAAAACTTGTTGGTTATAAATAGGTATTTGTGCAAAAGTAAAATGAGAATAATAAGTTGTAAGGTATAAAGTACAACTTGTACCACAAGGATTTTCGCAAAAGCCAGATATTGGTTATTATCATATTTATTCACCCATTATTGATGCTATAACACTCTCATATCTTATAAGTTTGGTAGTTTATGAAAAGGTAGACATGTGTCTAATAGATGTTGTTACAACTTATCTATATGGAAGCCTTGAAAAAGAAATTTATATGAAAATCCCTCCAAGATAAAATTTAACAAAGGCTTATAATGGCTTTCATGAAAAATTATGCCATATGATACGCGAAAATTGTATCACCTTTTTAGCATGTTTTTATATATGATTTAGGGTGAAATTGAGGGTAAATTGATCTTAATTGTTTGTTATTTACTCAATTTCACAGTTTTTATGATTTTGGAAGTGTCAGGTGAAAAGTAAACGAAAATAGCAAATTTTGGGGCAAAAACGCAATTTTTGGAAATGCTGACTTGGTCAAAGGCTCAGGACGGGCGTCCCGAACCCGGGACGGGCGTCCCGACTTGGTCAACAGACCAGGACGGGCGTCCCAATCCGGGACGGGCGTCTCGAACCCCCAGATCAAGTCCCACATCGAATTTTTGATGAAAAATCACCCCGGGAAGCTGCTATAAATACCCCAGGCCTCTAGCAGTTGAATTCATTCCTCTCCACTCGATCTGAGTCATTAAGTGGTTTCCAGTGTACACTTCTCTAGTACACAACTCACTCAGAGACTCGGATCTCAGTTTTCTTTCTTGTTAGTGTTTTGTTGTAGTTTCTGAGAAATAGTCTCAGATCTTAGGCTTCTATAGATAGGTTCGTTTCTGGTATTCATAGAATACCCGGGATTTCGTTAGGAGATCCTAAGAGGGCTCTAGGCGTTCGAAGAGTCAGTCCACAGGGCTGGGCTTAAGCCCAGGACGTAAGGTAAAGTCCAACTACTAGGCTGAGGAAGCGTCCTCCGAAGGTTCTGTCGAGCAGAGTTGGGTCAAGCAATACGACATATACAGCAGTACGCTCCATTGGCGAGACTTCGTAAAGGGTGATTTCTTTATGGCATCGGTCCCCCTGTCCCTCTCTTATATGTTGTTATTGTGTTTGTCCAAATAACAGTTCTGAATACCAGATTATGATTATTATGAATATTTGTTATATATGATGAAGTTAATATGTTTTTCTAGAAATGGCCACCTACTTAAATATTTATTATGTCTGCATGTCTAATGTCGTTCTTTTAAACTGAAATTAGGGTTATAGACAATTCCTAACCACGATCTATTCATAACCTATTTAGTTTAACATGCATCAATTAGTATTGGTGTCTGCCATACTAGATAAAATAATCTGCGGAACACCTTGTTGGTTGAAAGTAGTCTAGGTAGGCTGAGTAGAGTGTTATGCCGGCGGTTATGAGACGAGCAGTATGATCCCCGAAGTGACATAGGGCGTGAGTACTATGTCGTGAGTAGGGCCGTGAGTAGGGCCGTTACCCTACTCACGACCCTACTGACTTTTGTCCGAGCTGTGAGTAGGGTCGTTACCCTTAACGATGGGGCGGTAGCGTAGAGACTCAGATGTGGTACACCGTTAGACTCAGAACATAGTTGCTATCCAGGCCAAGACATGTCTAAAATACTCGAATATAGGTCAATCAATGTATAGTAACAGTATAACATAAAATCAGGATCTCATCTATAAAACACTTTCAGGTTTGGTTAGACTTGAACCTAGTAGAGAATGAATCACCCTCTCATCAAAGTTATTGATGAAGATTGCATAACTGGATTATAAGATAAGAGTTAGGAATAAAGGCTAGTTACTACTAAGTCGTTACCACTTCCCTGGGAGTACGATATTTATTTAATAAAATCGTAGATACTTTCCAACAGACTAGCTACACGATAGGTACTCTGCCTTAGGTTCTGGCTGATTAAGTGACACCATAGAGACTAAATGTGACAATTAGTCAATCACAGTCCTTAATTATTCATAATCAACATAGGGTAAAATAACACCTATTTAGCATATCGGCTGGAAACCCATCACCATAAAATTATAAAGATCATTATATGGGCTGAAAGAATCTAGATACATGTATTGTCTTAGTAAAATTTTATTGAAATTACGATATAGGAATGACCAAATTGTGATAATTGCTATATATGTTGACGATATTAATCTCATTGGAACTCTAGAAGAGTTCGGAGAAGCTATAGATTAGTTAAAAGCGAGAATTTGAAATTAGTGATTTTGAAAAAATAAGTTTTGTTTGGGCTACAAATTGAACATGTGAAAGATGAAATGTGTGTTCATCTGTTAACATATACAACTAATATTCTGAAAAGATTTTTCATGGACAAAACACATTCAATAAGTAATCCAATGGTCGTGAGGTCACTATATGTAAATAAAGATATCCTTAGACCTCAAGAAAATAATGAAAAACTACTTGGTCTTGAAGTACCATATTTGGGAGTTATTGGTGTATTAATATATCTTACAAATAGTACAAAGAAGGATATAGTATTTGTTATAGATTTACTAGCAAGATTTAGTTCTTCTCCAATATGACAACATTGGATGATGTTAAACATGTACTTAGATATCTCTAAGGAATTATCGACCTCGAAATATATTATGGAGGCCAATAATTCATTATATTAGAGGGATTTGTGGTTTATCCTCTGGAAGATAGATTCTAATTCCTCTATATGAAGATAATGTAGCTTGTATAGCTCGGTTGAAAAAGGATATATCAAAGAAGAGAGGACAAAACTTAATTTACCTAAAATTTTCTTTACTCATGAATTTCGAAACAATGGTGAATTTGATGTGCTTCAAATATGGTCATGTGATAATTTTGTAGATTTATTCACTAAGCCCTTTCAATCGCAACCTTTGAGAAATTGAGATATAAAATTAGTTTGTGTAATTCAAAGATATCGAGAATTCATCTCATCAGTGGAAACATTTTACGCATAAAGAATAGTGTACTCTTTTTCCTTCACTAGAATTTTTTTCCTACAAGGGTTTTTTTAGTAAGGTTTTAACGAAGCATATTCTTTATGCAATGGACATCCAAGGGGGAGTATCATGAATCCTGAAGATTCATTGAATTTGAAGGTACATTAAATTTAGTAGATGTCGATTGAATGATCATTATTATCCCTTAATGTTGAGATCAATGATGTTATTAGTGCAATATTTATTATACAATGGATATTCAATGGGGAGTGTTATAAATCTATTATTATATGAATATCCATTGAGGTATCATATACCTTCTATACTTCTTACTTCCTAGTTTAGATAAATTAGGATTTTATATTGCTACTTTTTCTAATATTTATCCCTATAAATGGAGAGTTTTATAGAATGATTATATACAAATATTGTAACAGAGATACATCAATAATATTGCTCTATATTTTCCTCCTTATATTGTCTTTTATCTTCTCTTTTATATTAGTTTTATAACACCAATAAATTATTTTATTGACTTTTGAATGCCAACACATGGTGTCCTTGCATTAGCATTTCCCCAATTGCATGATATGGTGCATCTACTACATGTACTTCAAAGGAAAATTCAAAGTTTGGTAACTATAGCACTAGGGTTGTCACCATCGTGCCTTTGAGTTTTTACTAATAAAAGAAATAATAATTACGTCATTTTTCATGAAATTTCTACAAATTTAGAGTAAATAACAACTGTAACACACATTCACAAAATATAAATAATAACTTCAAGAAATAAGAAGTGTGGATAGGACGCAAAGTAGGAGTAAGAAGCATTTAAGGGACGTAATCAATGGGGTTGAACTCATGATGATTTTAGTTTAGACAAGAGATTAATGAATTTGTTCCTAAACAAATTTATGTTTGGCAAGTGTAAGTTCTAAAATATATATATTTTATTTTTAGGGTAAACTATCTTAGTTGCACTTCTTAGATTTCAAAATCCAACTTTTGCACCTCAAAAGGTTTTTGCACTTATAGTGCCATTGAAGTTTCAAAACGTCCCACTACATGCTCCTCTGTTAAGTCAAACCGTTAAGTCTATTCTAGTCAGGGGCATTTTTGTCCAATTTTTCTTAATTTGTTTTTCATTTTTTTAAATTACTTTCTCTCTCTTTCTTCTTCCTTTTTTTTCTCTCTTCCTTCTTTCTCTCTCTTTTTCTTCTTCCTTTCTCTCTCCTACTTTCTCTCTCCTTTCTCCTCATTTCTCTCCCCAATCATGACCTCCTCGTTAACTATTTATTGGGCTTTCGCTATTAAAGATCATGAAACTTATTTATTTTTCTATTTATTTTTTAATAAAAACTTATTTATTTTGTTAAGAGAGCTCGAAATTTTTTTTGGTCGGGTCTGTTTGGCGCCCGACAGAAATTCGAAACTAACGCGCACACAAATGAACCAATGAATCCAGAAAGTCTCCTTCACAACTCCGACCTACACAGAAATGCTCCACCGGCTGCCAGGTTCTTGACCATTTCCTCGCTGGAGGAATCCCTTGCAATTCAATTTCCGAAATAGTTGCAGAGAGCGATTGTGGGAAGACCCAAATCTCTCTCCAACTCCTTTTCTTCGTTTAATACCTAACCTCCCACGGTGGCCTTTCTGCCTCAGCTCTTTACCTCCATTCTGAATTCCCTTTTCCTTTTCGTCGCCTCCATCAACTCGCCCATCAGATGGATTGAGGATTGGGAATTTCAGGTGTTTGTACTCTTCTGGAAGAAAGGTCTGCGTAGCTCTTGGTTTGTCATGGGCTAATTGTGTTAATACAAGGCTATTTTTGCCAAGGAATGAGGAGAAAGTTGTAGATGAGGAAATTACAACAGCAAGGAGATTTATCAAGAGATTAAAGTGAAACTGGTGGTCATGACTGTGGGAGAGAAATGAGGAGGAAGAAGGAGAGAGAAAGAAGGAAGAGAGAGAAAAGAGAAAGAAGGAGAGAAAAAAAAATTTTTAAAAAAATGAAAAACTTTTAAGAAAAATTGGACAAAAATGCTCCACACTAGAACAATGTCAAATAGTGAAAAAAGTTGACCAACGGCAAAATTAAAGACTTAACGATTTGACTTGACAGAGGTGCATGTAGTGGGACGTTTTAAAACCTCAATGACACTTTAAGTGCAAAAACTTTTTGAGGTGAAAAAGTTGGATTCTGAGATCTAAGAAGTGTAACTAAGATAGTTTACCCTTATTTTTAAAGATCCAAACTTTTTTACTTAGAAAACTTATGAATTGATTCCCTTTCTTTTCATTTAACAAATTGCATAAACTCTAAAATTTTAAAAAATTTAACTAAGAAAGGACCTTGAAGTCTTTTATGTAAGAAAAGACTTTAAAATACATACAACACACACACACACACACACACACACAATATAATATATATATATATATAATATATATATATATATATATATTAGAACTTAACTTGCGAAATATAAACTTTATTTAACATCAAATTCATCCATCTCTCTTTCTCACAAATAATATACACTACTAGAAAAATCAATTTTAGAGACGGATATTTGCGACGACCTCATAGCCGTTGCTAATAGCGACAGAATTTGTGACCGCATACTAAGCCGTCGCAAATTACAACCGAATTTGCGACCGCCTACTAAGCCGTCTCAAATTGCAATCGAATTTGTGACCGCCTACTAAGTTGTCGCAAGTTGCAACCGGATTTGCTACCGCCTACTAAGTCGTCGCAAATTGCAACCAAATTTGCGACCGCCTACTAACCCGTCGCAAATTGCAACCAAATTTGCGACCGCCTACTAACCCGTCGCAAATTGCAACCAAATTTGCAATCGTCTACTAAGCCGTTGCAAATTTAAACAGAATTTGTGACTGCCTACTAAGCCATTGCAAATTGCGACATAATTAGCGACAACATTTGCGACGACCTTGTGAGTCGTTGCAATTAGCGAAAAATATTTGCGACAAATGTTTGAGATGTCACTATTTGCAACGTAATTTGTAACGGCCATATGAGTTGTTGCAATTAGCGACGCACATTTGTGACGGCCATATGAGTCATTGCAATTAGCGACAAATAGTTGTAACACATTTCTAATTCGTCGCAATTAGTGACAAATATTTGCGACAACCTTTTCTATTGTAGCCATTTGCAACAAAATTTGCAATGGTCTTCTAAATCGTCCCAATCTACGATGGATATTTGTGACGGCCTTATGAGGTGACGCAATTAGCAACACATATTAGTGACGAACATCTAAGTCATCACAATTATCGACGCACATTTGCAACGACCTTCTAAGTCATCGCAATTTGCTATAAAAATTTGAGACCGTCTTCTTAATCGTCGCAATTATCAACAAATATTTGAGACATCTTTCTGACCATTGCTAATAGTGACAAACATATCCGACAACCTTCTGAATTGTTGCATTAGTTAGTGACGCCCGGTTGTAATTAGTTTTACTGGAATGCCATAAGATCATGAATAACTAATATTTGATTATAAATTAAAAAATTAAAAAAATTATATAAAAATAATAATTAAACATTAAACTACACTCAACTATCATTAATAATATATATATATATATATATATATATATATATATATTAACATTTTCATTATAATGAGTTATACATATATATTGTCTATAATATATACATATAAAAAGAAAAAATAAAAATAATTATAATAAATTCTTAATTTTTTGAATTATTATTATTATTATTATTATTATTATTATTTGCTAAATTAATTTGTCATATTTTAGTTCTTATATTAATATATATATATATTATATATTATTAAATATAATATTATATAAGATATAATATTATAATATATAATATAAGATATATATTATATAAAAGTTTTATTTTAACTTTAAAAAAAATTGTAAAAATTTTCCAAATATATATATAATATTATATATGTGCAATATAACATATTTATTACTATTAAAACACCAAGAAAAGTATTTTAAAAACAACAACAAAAAGATTTATTATCTTTATATATATAATCACATATTATCCATATTATTATTTTTATAAAAAAATGAAAATATTTATTTCATTAGAATAAAAATATAATTAAATATTCAAATTTTAAATCAAAATTAATCTATTAATATATATATATATATATATATATATATTGATTCGTCAAAAAATGGTCTAATGCCACGTGTCAGTGAGCCGACGTCGTTTGTTGGTCTCTCTCTACAAAGTACCCGTATCTTGGTTGTCTACGTGTCGTAGAAGGATCGTTATCTTGCAACGCTAGGCCTGCAAAACAATAAAGTTTATCCGGAGGGTGGAAGGTCTCCGGTAAACCCTCCGATGCTTAAGTCAGTGACGTGACTATGAGAGAAGTCAGTGGTGTGACTGTGAGATGGATAATTTAGAGAGATGAGTAGAATAATCTGGTCTTACCTTCGTTACCTGTATGGGGGTGGTATTTATAGGGATTTTGCCCCCCCCTTTGCTAGGTAGCTAGGATGATTTAGTAGTAAGATCTTATGGTTACCGGATTTTGTGGGGAGATATGAGATCCCCCCTTTTTAGTAGGTTGTTAAGAGAATCTTTGACTGTGATTGAGTCAAACGTTGTCCATCAGAAATGTGGTTGATCAGTGAGCTTGATCAAAGTGGGTGAAGTGTAGTGACTTCGGCCCGTGGCGAGGCAGAGTCACCTCGACATCCTTGGTATAGTCGGATGCGTTTGTCGAAGTGGGGCATGTCAAGCCATACCACGTGGCGGACACGTATGCTCTGTGGGTCCCGTGTGCTTAGTGTCATTTACCTTGTCAGCGTGAGGGTATTTTTATACCTCTTAGTGGCCCCTCGTCGAAGTGGAAGAATGGCTCTTTTTGCTCTTCGACGGTACTAGAAATCCCTTGTTCTCCGAGCTGCTTGTGTTGCCATTAATAGTTTTCGAACAGGTGTGAGCCGAGGGCGTGTAACCTGAGGAGATATAACCCGAGAGGGTGTGATTAACCTGAAATGGGTGTGAGCAGCCCGAAATAGGTGTGAGCAGCCTGAAATGGGTGTGAGCGGCCCGAAGTGGGCGTAAGTATTCCGAAGTGGGCGTGAGTAGCCCGAGGAGGTGCGGCCTGGCGAAGCGGCGTAACACCTGCTGAAGAGGTGTGACCTGCGAGGGTGTAACCTGAGAGGGTGTGATCCGCAGTGGGAGTAACCCGAGGGGGTGTAAGGAACCCGAGATGGGTGTGAGCTACCCGGAGTGGGCGTGAGCTACCCAAAGAGGTGCGACTTAGCGAAGCGGCGTAACACCTGGCGAAGTGGTGTAACACCTGAAGAGGTGTAATGATAACTCTAGAATAATAGAGTTATTCACATCGAATTTACCACATTTTATTCGGGAATTAATTGACTTTATTTGGAAAATGGAATAAAAATGTGTTGATTTGATATTTTCTCTCTTTTTACCTAAAAATGTGGATTTATGGTTAAAAGTCAATTTAATTGAATAAATTTCTCAACATGTGGATAAGTTGTATTATTTGTTATTTGAGAATTTATTTGAATTGACTTATTGTGACAAGGGTAAAAAGGGAATGTGGATGGTTGACATTGTTGGATAAAAGTGACCGAGAGGAAAGTGAAGAATGTGTGGAAAATTTGCATCTCTACATATATGTATCTATACGTATCTATATGTGTATATATATTATTATATATATATATTACACACCCACACACCATTTGTCATTTAAAAATCCAGCTGGGCATATTTAAAGATGCACACTTTCGGTCCTATGTATTCATTTCTTTGGTCCCATCCATTATACACATATATATACATACATATATATATATAAGGTACACATGTTGAAATCTTTGTTATATGTATATATATATATATATTTGTGGGAGTACAAGTTGGCAAGGTAGACAAAAAGATAGAAGATAGTTGTTGTCCAACAATATATATATATATACACATATATATACATACATATGATGAGATTCCTCTCAATTTTCTAGCAGATTTTCAGGAAAAAAAAGGTGCAGTGGCAGCTGCATTATACAAAAAAGAAGAAGCATATTTCCTAGTGGGTATATATATATATATATGTATGTATATATATTCACATGATGACAACTCTCAATTGCAGGCTGGTTTTGTGAGAGTAGGTGGGGAAAAGGGGCAGCATTCGGTGGAAAAATTCCAGAAGGCAGCTGCAAAATTAATTTTTTATTTGGCTGGAATCTTTGGGAAGAAAAATAAGAGAATTATGGACAGTGGGCACAGGAGAGAGTAGTTCAGTTTTGGCTTTTGGCCATTTGAGAATAGGATAGTTTTTTCTTAGTTTTTTAGACTAACTTTTGAGAGGGAAGAACCCAAGAGTGAGCAGGGTGACTTGCTGCAACATTCATCAGCTGAGCAGTAGAAAGGCAATAGCATCAAGCAGAGGAACCGAAGGGCAGCAGTACGTTGATTAAACCGATTTGGGCAGTAGGGTGATCTCCGATCCAGAGTAATCCTCTCTCCATTTCTTCAAGTTACTACTGTTTTGTAATCAAATGTTCTTTGTAATATGAGAATGTTTACATGTATTCAAGGATTGATTAAAAATGTTTTGGGAGTAATATGTTTTCCGTCTTAGGCTTGACTCCGTTGATTGGTGTCACTAAGGACCTAGGGACTATTTTTCCTATTACTTTAGTCCTTGTCTTTCATGATTCTTGGTTCAAGGGTTAATTAAAAATGTTTTGGGAGTGATTTGTTTTCCGTCTTAGGCTTGACTCCGTTGATTGGTGTCACTACGGACCTAGGGACTATCTTTCCTATTACATTGATTCTTGTTTTCCATGATTCGTTTTAGCATAATATATATCTTTAACCTGACGATGTTGTGGTGTAGTTAAGTATGAGCATGTTGAATACACTGTTTTGACTATGATGATAAGTATGCTGCATCATTACTTGCTGTTTTTATGTTTAATGCTTGTATGGGGCAATGCTTGGTTTATTCATGTAATTGCATTAGAATTATGTGGCGCTATAATTGAGAACTGCGTGAACAGCGGTAATCATATGGCAGTGGATTGAAAACTGCGTGAACAGCGGTACATTCACTGCCTAGCGTTGCGCTAGGTCCACGGTATGTTATCGGGGATCTAGACTAGTAGATCAAGTAGTTTGTGTGAAACCAGACATGCTATAGCATTGATATGGAACTGAAAGCATGCTTTGTATACTTAGATTCATCTTTGGCTTGTACTTACATTTTTGGCGTAAATGCCGCAGCATTGTATTACCTGCAGTACTCTTGTGGTAATTTCCAGTAGGCTGACTTTTAACTGTAATTTTAGTTAGGTAGAATTGCTGCAGCATTTCAGTTGCTGCAGCATTTCGGTTGCTGCAGCAGTAGCTTAGCAGTAGACTTTTAACTGTTAACTGTAGTTAGGAGTAGAAATGCCGTAGCATTAGACCACTCTCCATTCATGATTCATCATTCTTTATTCTTTTATTCTTTTAACCATTTACACAATCGTATTTGCATTTGTAATTGGCATACATAGTCCCTGTGGGATCGATAATCTTGTACTTAGGTACATATATTACTTGTTGACCGGTGTATACTTGCACTTGTTAAGATTGCGTTGATTTATTCTATTTTCTTTATCTTTACAAATTGTGACACACGTACACAACGCAACAAGTTTTTGGCACCGTTGCCGGGGACTTTGGAGTCAATTTGATTGTAAATATTGATTGTTTGCATTTGGTTACTTTTATTTTTCAGTTTGTTTTTATACTCATTCTTGAGCTTATGAGATTATTGAAATGATTGTATGAGGGCCGAATAAATTATGCATGGGCTGAACTGTTTTTTGTGAGTTTATTGATCTGAATTATTTGTCAAATTTTTAGCTTGTGTATATCATATATTTCTTAACGTGTGCTGATTTTTGCATGAGTAAAACGCGAAAGGACTCTCAATCTACATTGCTGCCACTAGATCCAGAAATTGAGAGAACAACTAAATCGTTAAGAAAGAAGAAGCAAACTACAGATAAGGCGGTCATGGCAGAACAATGAGTTACCAAGCTGAACCAGTCTACAATCCTGTAGTAATGGCAGATGATGGGGACCATGCTATCTGACAGTATGTTGTCTCTATGTTTAATGAATTGAATCCAAGCATTGGAAGACCAAAGATGACTACAGCCCAGTTCGAGCTGAAACCAGTGATGTTTCAAATGTTGCAAACGGGATAGCATATGAAGTGTTGAGGCTGAAATTGTTCCCGTACTCCCTAAGACCTCTACAACAACCACCACCTTCAAACGCTTTAGAAAACATGATGAGAGACTTCATGGCAAGGACGGAAACAACCATACAGGGATTATCCTCTACTGTGCGGAACTTGGAAAGCCAAATGGGGCAGTTAGCTCAGGAGATGAGGAGCAGACCACAAGGATCACTCCCAAGTGATACAGAAAATCCAAGGAGAGAAGAAATGAACATTGCAAAGCGGTAACACTACGAAGTGGCAGAATACTGGACGAGCCAAAAATGAAGTCTGGAGAAGCTGAGAAGACCAGTGAGTCCAGATAGAATGCAGAAATTCCAGTAGCTGAAAAAAAATCAGGGGAGCCAAATGCTGCAGCATCGCAAATGCTGCAGCAAAACAGCATTCCAGAACAGCCGAATGCTGCAGCATCGCAAATGCTGCAGCAAAACAGTGTTCCAGAACAGCCGAATGCTGCAGCATCTCCAATGCTGCAGCAATGCAAAATTCCAGAGAGCAAACCAGTACAACCACGCATGCCTTTTTCCACATAGGTTTGCCAAAAAGAAACAAGATGAGCAGTTCAAGAAGTTCTTGGACATTTTAAAGCAGCTACACATCAACATTCCATTGGTAGAAGTAATCGAACAAATGCCCAACTACGCCAAATTTATGAAGGATATCCTTACAAAGAAGAGAAAGTTAGGAGAATATGAAATTATTGCACTAACCAAAGAATGTAGTTTCTTTTTGCAAGATAAATTACCCCCTAAAATGAAAGATCCGGGGAGTTTCAATATTCCTTGTTCTATTGGAGAATCCTATTGTGGTATGGCCTTGTGTGATCTTGGTGCTAGCATCAACTTGATGCCTATGTCAGTTTTCAAACAGTTGGGCATAGGTAAGGTAAGACCTACGACTGTAACATTGCAATTAGCGGATAGGTCTATAGCTCACCCCGATGGAAAAATTGAGGACATCCTGGTAAGAGTTGATAAGTTTATTTTTCCAGCTGATTTTATTGTTCTTGATTATGAAGTAGACAGGGAAGTTCCCATTATTTTAGGAAGACCTTTCCTAGCTACGGGAAGGACTCTTATTTATGTGCAGAAAGGGGAGCTAACCATGAGATTCCAGGACGATAAAGTCGCATCCAACGTATTCAAAGCCATGAAATTCCATGATGAAGGTGAGGAGTGTTTTCAGATCACCACCAATGATTCTTGGGAAGAAAGAGATGAAGAGCAAGATGAGGTTGCCAAGGATGCATTATTGGAGGAAAGTCTACATGATGATGGCAATGTGGAGACCAAAGCACATTCAGCTTGGGTAGAAGCAAACCCCCAAAGGTTCAGATTTCGAGCTCAATTTGAATCCTTGGAGTTGTCTTCTCGAGATTTCAAGATAACAAAACCTTCAGTTGAAGAACAACCACAGCTGGAATTGAAGCAATTGCCGCAACATTTGAAGTATGGTTTTCTAAGGGTAGAATCTACACTACTAGTAATCATTTCAGCACTGTTGAGTGCGAAACAGGAGAAGAATTGCTTGGAGCTTTGCAGCAGCATAAGCGAGCTATGTGCTAGACCATAGCTTACATCAAAGGTATATGACTAACCTTATGTATGCACAAGATAATTTTGGAAGACAATTCCAAAAATTTAATAGAAGGGCAGAAATGATTAAATCCAATTACGAAGGAAGTGGTAAAGGAACAAAATTATCAAGTGGCTAGATTTTGGCATTATTTATCCTATATCTAACAGCGCTGGGGATGGAGAATTTGCATGGATTACAAGAAGATAAACAAAGCCACAAGAAACGACCGTTTCCCACTGCCTTTTATTAATCAAATGTTGGATAGGTTTGCTGGATGGGATTCTTATTGCTTTCTGGATGGGTATTCTGGCTACAGTCGGATTGCTATAGTACCAGAGGACCAGAACAAAACGACCATCACTTGTCCTTATGGTACTTTAGCATTCAGAAGAATGCCATTCAGACTGTGTAATGCTCCAGCAATGTTCCAACAATATATGATGGCCATTTTCACAGATATGGGAAGCAATATTTAGAGGTTTTCATGAATGACTTCTCCATATTTGGGGACTCTTTTGAAAAATGCTTAGAGAATATGGCCAAGGTGCTTAAACGTTGCGAGGACACCAACCTAGTCCTCAATTGGAAGAAATGTCACTTCATGGCTAAAGAAGACATTGTGCAAAACTCTTCACTTATAATACTTATCGATGATAAGTAGTTAATTGAGCACAATCTATAAGTGAACACTTTCATCTATTATTTATTGCATTTCTTTTTATTTCGTTTTTCTTATTTCTTCTTGTCTTTTTTTTTTCAGCATTCGATTTCTTTTCCTTGTTTGGTTTTAATTGTTGTTCTTTTATTTTCAGGTGCTTCAATTCGGAATTAATGGCTGTTTACTCCTAAGTTTCTTTCAGAATTTTCAGAATTGGTTTTGAGACTTCAATTTCATATTGCACTGCCATTTTCTTTCTCTCTTATCGGTACTCCTCTGCTTGTTAATACAGGTATGCCTACGGTCAAAGAGCAAAAGGATTCAAGGCTATTTTATTAAAGAAATGGGACTTGCCACTGCCTCTCGACATAAATGTTGTGACAACAGGCTGCCACACATCGACAAAGCCATTCAAGGCTGCCTTAGTCCAATTTCAATTTCAAAATTCAGGCGGTGCCATTCAACAAGGGACTGCCATGAATTGATTACTTATGCAAGCAGCCCTAGTTCCCTTCAATTTCAAAATTTTCAATGGGTGGAATACAACTAGAACTTGTTGGGAAACCAAAAAGGTTAGTTTAATTTTTATATTTTATTTGTGGAGAATGTGTGTGAATTGAAAAGACAAAGAGAGAAAGGAGTGAGGAGTTGTCTAAAGGATACTTTTCAGCCTTCAAAAAACCAGAAGATTCCAGGTTAGTACTCACTTTTCTACATTTTTATTTCTTCTCGGTAATGTGAGTTGGTGAATGGTACTTGCAAAAAAAAAATTTCTGGTTCATTTCTTTTATCTTAATGTGAGTATACACTCCTTGAGTAGCATGTATAGAATTTATGGAGTACAATTTTTGCATTACCAATGGATAAAAAGGGGATCAAATTTAAAGTCAATGGGCATAGACTCAAACTCTACAAAGATGGAGACCAAGAGCAAACCGTTGCATCTCTATCTTTGGTCAATGCTGAAGAATTAAATGGACCCAAAACAAGTGACAAATTCAAGTGAACACTTTTTATCTTTGCTTTATTTTATGTTTTTCCTTTCTTTCTGTTTATTTATTATTTCCTGTTTTTCTTTCTTTCTGATTACTTATTATTTCTGTTCTTTTTGTTTTATTAGGCGTCGGGTACCCCTGTACCCGACCACGGTTAGTTTTTTTTTCTGTTTTGTTGTTTTCTTTGTTTTTATTTCAGTTTGGGGGATGCTCCAGCATCGACCTCTACAGATGCCGCGGCAACGACAACGTGCTGGAAATCCTTGGCCCTGTTTCCCGACCGAACTCCTACCTGAGGAGGATCCCAACAGAATGGATGACGATGTCATCATCACCCCTTGATGCACTCTGATACGCGAAAATCGTATCACATTTTTAGCATGTTTTTCTGTATGTTTTAATGTGAAATCGAGAGTAAATTGACATTAATCATTTACTATTTACTTGATTTCACGGTTTTTATGATTTTGGAAGTGTCAGGTGAAAAGTAGACGAAAACAGCAAATTCTGGGGTAAAAACGCAATTTTTGGAAATATTGACCCGGTCAAAGGTCCGGGACGGGCGTCCCGACCCAGTCAAACCGCCAGGACGGGCGTCCTGAACCGGGACGGGCTTCCCGAACCTGGTCAACGAATCAGGACGGGCGTCCCGAACCGGGACGGGCGTCCTGAACCGCCAGAAGCTGTACCACATCAAATTTTTCAGAATTTTTCACTCTGGGAAGCTGCTATAAATACCCCAGGCCTCCAGCAGTTGAATTCATCCCTCTCCACTCGATCTGAGTCATTAAGTGGTTTCCAGTGTACAATTTTCCAGTACACAACTCACTCAGAGACTCGGATCTCAGTTTTCTTTCTTATTAGTGTTTTGTTTTAGTTTCTGAGAAATAGTCTCAGATCTTAGGTTTCTATAGATAGGTTCGTTTCCGGTATTCATAGAATACCCGGGGTTTCGTTAGGAGACCCTAAGAGAGCTCTAGGCGTTCGAAGAGTCAGTCTACAAGGCTGGGCTTAAGCTGGGTATTAAGGTAAAGCCCAGTTACTAGGCTGAGGAAGCGTCCTCCGAAGGTTCTAGTGAGCAGAGTCAGGGCGAGCAATACGACGTATACAGCAGTACGCTCTGTAGGCGAGACTAAGTAAAGGGTGATTTCTTTATGGCATCAGTCCCCATACCCCTCTCTTATATGTTTTATTGCTTTGTCCTAAACATCAATTATGAATATCAGATTATGATTTTATGAATAGTTGTTTTGTATGTTGAAGTTATTATGTTTTTCCGGAAATAGCCACCTGCTAAATAATCATTATGTCTGCATGTCTAATGTAGTTTCTTTTAAACTAAAATAGGGTTATAGACAATTCCTAACCACGGTCTATTCATAACCTGTTTAGTTTAACAGGCATCAATTAGTATTGGTGTCTGCCATACTAGATAAAATAACATGCTGAACACCTGGCTTGTTAGAGTAGTCTAGGTAGGCTGAGTAGAGGGTTATGCCAGCGATTACGAGCCTTCAGAGTGATCCCCGAAAGTGACATAGGGCTTTCATAACTGTCTTTGTTCGTACCGTGAGTAGGGCCGTTTACCTTAATGATAGGGGGCGGTAGCATAGAGACTCAGATGTGGTACACCTTTAGACACAGAACATAGTTGCATTCCAGGCTAAGATATATCTAAAACACTCGAATATAGGTCAATCAACATATAGGAACAGTATAACATAGAATCAGAACTTATCTTTAAAACACTTCTAGGGTTAATTAGACTTGAACCTAGTGGAGAATGGATCACCCTCTCATCAAAGTATTTGATGAAGATTTCATAATTGGATCATAAGATAAGAGTTAGGATACGAGGCTAGTTACTACTAAGCCGTTGCCACTTCCCTGGGAGTACGATAATTAACTTAGTAAAATCGTAGATACTTTCCAATAGACTAGCTACACGATAGGTACTCTGCCTTAGATTCTGGCTGATTAAGTGACACCATAAGACTAAACGTGACAATTAGTCAATCACAGTCCTTAATTAATCATAATCGACATAGGGTAAAATAACACCTATTTAGTACGTCAACCGGAATCGCATCACACTCCCATCGAGCCGGGAGTAGTTCTTAACCTTACCCTCCTTTACTTTTATGTTTTTGGGATTGTACTTCAATTGCCTGCTGTGCAGGTCTTGAACACCTTTACTTGTCTTTTGTTTTATTTTGTTTTGTTTTGTTCTGTTTTGTTACATTGCTTTGCCTGCTGTCTGAAATTCTATGTTAAAGCAATGAGGACATTGCTTCCCTTTAAGTTTGGGGGAGGGTGTCCTCTTAGGGCAAAAAGTTCAAAAATGTTGCTAATTTTCAAAATGTTTCCTGCTGTCTTTTGAGTGCATGAACATCCTCTCTGCTGAAATTCTGAGTGATCTATTTGAATGCATAGATGCCTTGTCTGAAAAACTGTTTTAGGATGCCTTATAAATTGATTGATCTGGCATAGAAGACCTGTTTGCATGAATGTGGCAGCATTTTTCATATGACCAATTAGAACCTTAGTTTTAGCAGGATTAGCGTAGACTTTTGGGACCCGATTTATGATGATATCTTCAAAACAAAAGTACATTCTCGTAGACTTTGTACCTTCTTTCAAAATAATTAGTTATTAGTTGACTCTAAGTGAGAATTATTTCAACTCCTTATCTTTTGCACATAGTCTTACTTGGAAATTTCATGTTTATAAAAAGAGTCAATTTGATATGAAGGTTCAGAATTTTTAGACTCATCTGTTATAGTCCTTGAGGCAAAATCCTAGTAGATTTGGTACTAAAGAAATGATTGAGGCATGTTCTTGAACCGTTTGAGCCTTTATAGCTTACCCTAATATATTTTGCTTCCTTAGTTAACCCAAGTTGAGCCTAAGCCTAATTTCTTGACACCCTTATTAAATAGCCACTTATCCTAAATGTTTTGCATGTATCCATTCTTTGTTTTCCCTAAACATGATCTTAGTCTGCAATGAACACTGTTAAACATAAGTTTGGGGGTATACTAAGAATGCTATGAGGAGGAACATAGGAATGCCGCAGCTCAATGCTACAGCATTATCATTTTTATGGGGTTAGTGGTATTTAAGGAAAATTTGAACTTCTGATATAAATGCTCTACGTATTGAGGGTATGTATATGAAAACATGTGTGAAAAAATGAAAGCACCCTCGTTACTTTAAAAAGAAAAAGAAGAACAAAGAGAAGAGCAAAAAGGAAATACGTGTTATGCATCTTTGAGGTCAAATGTTATATGTTGATTGTGGTTAAATGTTGCACGTATTTCTGAAACAGGGTGTAAATGTTTATGCTCCTTGAGTTGAAAAAAAAAATTTAGAAATGTTGTAGAATTGCTGCAGCATTGGTGTTGCTGAAGCATTTTTATTCACTGAAAAAAAAAATTTCTTTTGGTAAGTGATAGCATTAGGGAGAAGCTCATGGCAGACTAGGACTAAGTTTTGAGCCACTTTTTATCCATATTTTTCCTACCTTAGCCCTAGCCTACATTACAACCAAATTAAGACCTCTTTGATCTTTATTGCTAAATTTGCTACATTAGTGGAGAGGGGTGTAATAGATTGAGTTTGAGGATACAAAATGAACCTTAGGATTACCATATGTTGACTTATGAATGAGAGATTAAAAAGGAAAGACTATTCACACACACACTGGAGTGGAAATTCGTTGAACTTGGGTTAGTTCATATTTGGTTATTCACTAAGGATGGAACATTATGTCTACTCGAATTTTTAATTTTCTCTTTATGAAATCATTTGTCCCACGTTTGGCTGAAACTGCTGAACAAAGTTTTTATGTGGGTATGTATATTTCTGGTTGCTTCTGCATTGCTGCAGCATTGCTCGGGACGAGCAATGACCTAAGTTTGGGGGTGTGATAACTCTAGAATAATAGAATTATTCACATCTAATTTACCACATTTTATTCGGGAATAAATTGACTTTATTTGGAAAATGGAATAAAAATGTGTTGATTTGATATTTTCTCTCTTTTTACCTAAAAATGTGGATTTATGGTTAAAAGTCAATTTAATTGAATAAATTTCTCAACATGTGGATAAGTTGTATTATTTGTTATTTGAGAATTTATTTGAATTGACTTATTGTGACAAGGGTAAAAAGGGAATGTGGATGGTTGACATTGTTGGATAAAAGTGACCGAGAGGAAAGTGAAGAATGTGTGGAAAATTTGCATCTCTACATATAGTATCTATACGTATCTATAGATATATATATATATATATATATATATATTACACACCCACACACCATTTGTCATTTAAAAATCCAGCTGGGCATATTTAAAGATGCACACTTTCGGTCCTATGTATTCATTTCTTTGGTCCCATCCATTATACATATATATACATACATATATATATATATAAGGTACACATGTTGAAATCTTGAAATCTTTGTTATATATATATATATATATATTTGTGGGAGTACAAGTTGGCAAGGTAGACAAAAAGATAGAAGATAGTTGTTGTCCAACAATATATATATATATATATATATATATACATATATATACATACATATGATGAGATTCCTCTCAATTTTCTAGCAGATTTTCAGGAAAAAAAGCTGTAGTGGCAGCTGCATTATACAAAAAAGAAGAAGCATTTTTCCTAGTGGGTATATATATATATGTATGTATATATATTCACATGATGACAACTCTCAATTGCTGGCTGGTTTTGTGAGAGTAGGTGGGGAAAAGGGGCAGCATTCGGTGGAAAAATTCCAGAAGGCAGCTGCAAAATTAATTTTTTATTTGGCTGGAATCTTTGGGAAGAAAAATAAGAGAATTATGGACAGTGGGCACGGGAGAGAGTAGTTCAGTTTTGGCTTTTGGCCATTTGAGAATAGGATAGTTTTTTCTTAGTTTTTTAGACTAACTTTTGAGAGGGAAGAACCCAAGAGTGAGCATGGTGACTTGCTGCAACATTCATCAGCTGAGCAGTAGAAAGGCAACAGCATCAAGCAGAGGAACCGAAGGGCAGCAGTACGTTGATTAAACCGATTTGGGCAGTAGGGTGATCTCCGATCTAGAGTAATCCTCTCTCCATTTCTTCAAGTTACTACTGTTTTGTAATCAAATGTTCTTTGTAATATGAGAATGTTTACATGTATTCAAGGATTGATTAAAAATGTTTTGGGAGTAATATGTTTTCCGTCTTAGGCTTGACTCCGTTGATTGGTGTCACTAAGGACCTAGGGACTGTTTTTCCTATTACTTTAGTCCTTGTCTTTCATGATTCTTGGTTCAAGGGTTAATTAAAATTGTTTTGGGAGTGATTTGTTTTCCGTCTTAGGCTTGACTCCGTTGATTGGTGTCACTACGGACCTAGGGACTATCTTTCCTATTACGTTGATTCTTGTTTTCCATGATTCGTTTCAGCATAATATATATCTTTAACTTGACGATGTTGTGGTGTAGTTAAGTATGAGCATGTTGAATACACTGTTTTGACTATGATGATAAGTATGCTGCAGCATTACTTGCTGTTTTTATGTTTAATGCTTGTATGGGGCAATGCTTGGTTTATTCATGTAATTGCATTAGAATTATGTGGCGCTATAATTGAGAACTGCGTGAACAGCGGTAATCATATGGCAGTGGATTGAAAACTGCGTGAACAGCGGTACATTCACTGCCTAGCGTTGCGCTAGGTCCACGGTATGTTATCGGGGATCTAGACTAGTAGATCAAGTAGTTTGGGTGAAACCAGACATGCTATAGCATTGATATGGAATTGAAAGCATGCTTTGTATACTTAGATTCATCTTTGGCTTGTACTTATATTTTTGGCGTAAATGCCGTAGCATTGTATTACCTGCAGTACTCTTGTGGTAATTTCCAGTAGGCTGACTTTTAACTGTAATTTTAGTTAGGTAGAATTGCTGCAGCATTTCGGTTGCTGCAGCAGTAGCTTAGAAGTAGACTTTTAACTGTTAACTGTAGTTAGGAGTAGAAATGTCGTAGCATTAGACCAATCTCCATTCATGATTCATCATTCTTTATTCTTTTATTCTTTTAACCATTTGCACAATCGTATTTGCATTTGTAATTGGCATACATAGTCCCTGTGGGATCGATAATCTTGTACTTAGGTACATATATTACTTGTTGACCGGTGTATACTTGCACTTGTTAAGATTGCGTTGATTTATTCTATTTTCTTTATCTTTACAAATTGTGACACACGTACACAACGCAACATGTAACCTGGCGAAGTGCTTGCATTGTGAGTTGACGGGCTTGGACATGCTGGCGGGGTGACCGAAGTCTCTGGTGACGATTGCTTTTCCTAGCATGGGGTCAGATTCCTATGATGGCGGTTCGGTTACCGAGAGGACGGCTGGCCGTTTGCATGTCCAGAGGTGGCGTCTTTCGCGCTTCCCCATGCGCGTGCAATGATGGTGCCACACGTGAGCTATCAGAGACTTGACCTCTGGTGTGACCTCAACCCGGCTGGAGTCGGGTCGGGTGAAGCTTGTTGGGGGAGTTTCACGGTTTTGAATTTTCCCTCCTCTATAAATAGTTCACTTGCCTTAGTGAACTTCTTTTTTACCTTTTGCGAAATTCTGCCAAACTTAAAACTCTCTGCGCTGTCGTCCCAAATTTTCCAAACGTTCTCTGCCTTTCTTTGCTAAACTCCCCAGAAATTCTCCTATTTGCCTTAGTTTGTTCTCGGTGACCCATATCTTCTGTAATTTCTCCAAGTTTCCTCCATCTCCTACATTTCCGCAGGTAAGAGAAGGCACTGTCCTTTGGTTTTCTTTTCTGCTTTTGGTGTTTTTATTTTTTACTTTTTGGTTTGGGGTGCTTCTGAGGGCTTTAGTGTGTTGAGGAAATGGCTCTTTTCTGGAAAAAGAGTGGTTATGGACGTTTTGGAGTGGTTTGAGGACGGGTTTTCGGGTAGGAGTTTTCTAGAATGATGAACTGGATGAAGGCGAAGTGAGCGGACTTTTAGTTCTTGAAATGATGATCGGAGTGAGTGGACTTTAGTTTTCTGATAGGACTTTTGTTTTGTGTTTGTAGATATGTCTGATTCAGAGAGTCCTGAGGTCCCAGTAGTCGAGGTGGAGTCTAGTTCTCCAAGCTCCACTTCGCAGACAAGCCCTTCCAACCACGAGAGCGCCAGTACTTCGTCCGAAGGATCTGACGCCGGCCCGAGTATCCTTGAGGCGATCCCCTTAGGTCCTAGGCACATGGGTGGCGGAGTTACAGTCGCGGGCTTCTCGTCCAAAGACCTGCATGACTCCAGTGTCCTCGAAGCTGAGGATGCGGACTCCGGCCACTCCGAAGATCTCCCGAAAACCAAAAACAGGTTGGAGGGGGACTTCGCCCTTAAGAAGAACACCCTTAGCGTAGATCTTCCCCTTCTGTCAAGTGAGATTGACCGAAGTAGATTTAGGTTAATCTATCTTCAAGAGTGCGGGGCTATGTCCAACTCCTACATTCACATCCGCTATGACCACTTCGTTTCTGGTCTTAGTTTGCCTTTGGAACCTGCATTTTGCAACTTTTTGAACTTAGTCAGATGTCAACCCGCCCATGTCCATCCAAACGGAGTTAGGTACTTCGTCGCCCTTACGGTATTATGTAGGAGAATAGGTGTAGAGGTCTCCGAAAATTTGCTAAGGACTTTCTTCACCGTCCTCCGCATGAATAATCTCACCTTATCGCTTCGCCCCCGTCCTAGCGTAGTCACCCTCTTTGAACCCCTTCCCAATAAGTTAAGTCAGTGGAGGGAGAAGTGGGTTTGTGTGGAGTCCAGAACGGGCTTCGCATTTTACCCGAAGTGTAGGTCACTTCGTCCTTGGGTTTCCCTAAAAAGGAACACCAAGTACTCCGATTCGGATCGGAGATTTTTAGACTTTGTTCGGAGTGAGTTGGGTGAGAGTCCCAAAACTCAGTCCAAGGTTTTCCTGACCAGCGAACTTATCGCTGATGAGAGTCGCCACGCCTGTGGGTAGGCGGGCCAGCGGCGGCTGAGCGGCGAAGAGAACTGGGGCTCGAAGACCTTTTGGAGTACCCCATGTGGAAACTGCACCCTGGCAGGGTGTTTCAGAATGAATGCCCGGAGTGTATGAATCCTCAGAGTCCGGGCTGCCCAGTAGCAAAGGGTAGAGTAGTTGTCAGAGTCGTTTGACTTTGTTGTTTTTTCTCCTCTTTTTTTTTTTAATTTCATCTTGCTAACTCCGCTTTTGTTTGATTGTGGCAGATATGAGGCTGAACTTCACAACATTTCGCAAGGCGTCAGCCCAGGGTTCAGAGAGGCTGACTGATGTGAACCCGCCCCAGGATGTTGACCGTTCCACCATTACTCCGCCAGAGGCTTCGACTGCGGGCCTGGGCAGCCCGAATACTTCAACGCGCTCCCCGACCATAAACTCGCCCCCGCCACCCCAGACCAAAGGGAAAGAGACACTCCGCCCTCCCCCGGCGAAGCGTGGGTGTGACGAGGAGGAAGGGGGCTGAGGCTCAGGACTCGGCAAAGGCTGGCGGAGGCCTCGGAGTTATGGGAGGTGGCTCCTGCTACGATGGACCGACTGGCATCCCTGGAAGCTCAAGATGCTGGCCCCTCTAGGTCTCCGTCCTGCTCTTGGATCCAGGAGGGGTTTAAAGCGCCGGAGTCAAGGAAGGAGCAGGAGTCCTTGGCCCGCGAGATTATTTGTGCTTCGCCTCCCCTGGTGAACATGCCTCTGTCCGATCGCCGGACTGGGAGGTACTATAGGAGAGTGGTTATACACCGGGCCATGGACTTCGGCTTGACTCGAAGATTGGAGGAGTCTCCCATCAGTCCGGAGAATACGTTCGGGCAAATCGGGACCGGGCTGTCTCAGGTAGTTCGTCAAGTCGAAGTATTTGTACTTTTCTTTTTTTTTTGCTTTTCTCTTGACTTACTCCTTTGTCGTTCGTCTCTCAAGTAACTGCCTTCATTGCTCATCTCATCAAGCATGCTTTCGAGGGTTCGGCTTCGCGGGCCGAGCTGGAAGCTCTGGAGAAGAAGCATGTGGAGCTGGAGAACCAGCTCTCCGCTAAGGACGCAGCATTGGTTGCCGCAGAAGGCAAGCTCCGCTCAGCCGAAGAGACCGTGGAGATGGTGGTCGCGGAGAAGGACAAGCAGTCCTCTAGCCTGGATATCCTTCAGCGGGCTAATGAGGATCTGAAGGTCAAGCTTCGCAACTTCGACAAGAAGCTGAAGGAGGAGAGCTCGGAGCGGCGAGTAGCGGAGTCGAGGGTGGCTTTGTTGGAGTCGGAGGAGCACACTGCTCAGGTAGTGGAGGAGTTCCGCAACTCCGAGAGATGCCAACATGAAGTGTTTGAGCTGGCAAACGGATTTTACAACAGAGGATGCGCTCATGAACTTCGCTGTCTTCATCACCTCGTCCCTGACAAGGCGTGGATGTGTAGGATTTTCAAGGGTTCCTATGACAACCCCGAGTTCAGAAATGGATGTGACTTCGTCCCGTTCAATGAGAATGAACTGGCGGAGATCGCAGAAGAAGATGCAAAAGAGGGAAGGCATTAGAGTTCGCCTGCACCAATCCACCCGAACTTGGACGAGCTGTGTCTCCAGCTCCAGAGGGAGGATGATGGGGTCGAAGTCGTTGGGGCCAATGTTGTCCCTATTAGTTGTGCTGCCCCCGACGAAGTCGCTGCGGCCTCAGTGGAGGCACCTGAGGAAAGAGAGCCCTAAGTGGGGGATCGGGCTATAATTATTGTAGATGTTCAGCCCGAAGTAGCTCCCCCTTCGGCCGAAGTTGCTCCCCCTTCGGTCGAAGATCCCCCATCTGTATAAATTCCTTTTTTTTGTATAAGTTAATGAAGTTCGCCCTCTTTGTCTTCTTCTTCGAACTCTTGTTTAATCATTGCACTTCGTCCAGTAAGTCAAGAGAATTTGAACTTATAATGACTTGAACCCATAATAAGCAATGATGACTCCGAAATGTTTTAATCATAATCTGATTTAATAATGACTTGAACTCATAATAAGTGTGATGACTCCGGAAATAACTTGGAACCATAATGACTCCAAAAAATTTAACAACTTCGAAGAACTTGAAAACCTTAATCCTGAATAACTGTGAAAACTTTAGTATGCACTCCGAGAACTATAACGATAAATAGTTTGATGTCCTCGCCGAGCACCTAGCTCGCAAGTAGTTGCGGAGGGGTGTTTATTGAATGTAGTCGTGACTCCGCTAGAATATCTCAGACGAAGTATTTCTTCAAATGGTTGGCGTGCTAGGGTCTGGGAAGTATTGTTCCTTCTTGGTCCATGAGGCGGAATGTTCCCCGGCGGACTTCGTCTTTGATCAAGTATGGGCCTTACCAGTTCGGAGTGAGTTTGTTTGTTGTGATATGTCTTGTTGTTCCCTCTATTTTGCGGAGTACCCAGTCTTCGACTCCTAGTGGCCTGTTGACCAAATTTTTGTTGTGGGTGTGTTTGGTTGCCAACTTGAACTTGTCAGCTCTAAGGCGGGCAGTTATACTCTTCTCTTCTAACAAGTCCAGGTCTAAACAGCGTTGGTGTTTATTGCCCTCTTCGTGATACGTAGAGATCTTGTATGATGGGAGTGCGAGTTCGGCCGGTGAGACTGCCTCTGAACCGTATACCAGGGCGTAGGCTGTTTCTCCTGTGGGGCCCCTAGCCGAAGTCCGCACTGCCCATAATGCGGTCGGGAGTTCGTCGAACCACTTGTTGGACTTTCCCTCCAGATTTGTTCTCAGTGCGGTAAGGATCAATTTGTTGGCTGCTTTGGGTTGTCCGTTTCCTTGCAGGTGTGCCACAGATGACTTCTAATGTTTGATCCCTAGGCGGTTGCACTCCGCCGTGAACTTAGTGGCGAACTGAGTACCGTGGTCGGAGATGATGGCCCGTGGCACTCCGTACCGGCAAAGGACAAAGTCGTGGAGGAAGTTGAGCGTGTTCTCCTCTGTGGGGGCGGCCAATGGCTTCGCCTCGATCCATTTGGAGAACTAGTCGACGACCACGATCAAGTATTCGTGATGTCCACGGGCTTTGGGGAACTTGCCCATGAGGTTGATTCCCCACATATCAAAGGGCCAAGCTACCAGTACAGGGGTTTGCAGAATCAATGGCAAGCGGGGAACGCTGCTGAACTTTTGGCACGTATCACAGTGCTTCACGTAGTTCGCTGCATCCCTCCGTAGTGTCGTCCAATAATATCCCTGGTTTATCACCTTCTCCGCCAAGGGCCTCGATCCGGGGTGTCCACCACAGATCCCCTCATGTAACTCCTCTAGAATTGTCTGGGTTAGGTCAGGTGGTACACAGCGGAGAAGTGATACGCGAAAATCGTATCACCTTTTTAGCATGTTTTTATATATGATTTAAGGTGAAATTGAGAGTAAATTGATCTTAAATGTTTATTATTTACTTAATTTCACAGTTTTTATGATTTTGGAAGTGTCAGGTGAAAAGTAGACGAAAACAGCAAATTTTGGGGCAAAAACATAATTTTTGGAAATGTTGACTTGGTCAAAGGGTCAGGACGAGCGTCCCAACCCAGTCAAAGCACCGGGACGGGCGTCCAGGACTCGGGACGGGCATCCAGGACTCGGGACGGGCGTCCCGACTTGGTCAACAGACTAGGATGGGCGTCCCAATCCGGGACGGGCATCCCGAACCCCCAGATCCAGTCCCACATCGAATCTTTGATGAAAAATCACCCCGGGAAGCTGCTATAAATACCCCAGGCCTCCAGCAGTTGAAATCATTCCTCTCCACTCGATCTGAGTCATTAAGTGGTTTCCAATGTACACTTCTTCAGTACACAACTCACTCAGAGACTCGGATCTCAGTTTTCTTTCTTGTTAGTGTTTTGTTTTAGTTTCTGAGAAATAGTCTCAGATCTTAGGCTTATATAGATAGGTTCGTTTCTGGTATTCATAGAATACCCAGGATTTCGTTAGGAGATCCTAAGAGGGCTCTAGGCGTTCGAAGAGTTAGTCCACAGGGCTGGGCTTAAGCTGGGTATTAAGGTAAAACCCAGTTACTAGGCTGAGGAAGCGTCCTCCGAAGGTTCTGGCGAGTAGAGTCAGGGCGAGCAATACGACATATACAGCAGTACGCTCCATAGGCGAGACTACGTAAAGGGTGATTTCTTTATGGCATCAGTCCCCATGTCCCTCTCTTATATGTTGTTATTGTGTTGTTCTAAAGATCTATTCTGGATACGAGATTACGATTTTTATGAATAGTTGTTTAATATGTTGACGTTGTTATGTTTTTCCGGAAATAGCCACCTGCTTAACATTCACTATGTCTGCATGTCTAATGTGCTCTTTTAAACTAAAGTTAGGGTTATAGACAATTCCTAACCACGGTCTAATCATAACCTGTTTAGTTTAACAGGCATCAATTAGTATTGGTGTCTGCCATGCTAGATAAAATAACCTGTTGAACACCCTGTTTGTTAGAGTAGTCTAGGTAAGTCGAGCCGAGTCCGATTATGACGGCGGCTAGGGCAAGCGGTATGATCCCCGAAGTGACATAGGGCTTTCATGGATGCATTCGTCCCGAACCGTGAGTAGGGCCGTCATTAAGGTAGGGCGGTTTATTAGAAACCTCGGACGTGGTACGCCTTTAGACACAGAACATAGTTGTAATCCAGGCCAAGACATGTCTAAAATATAGGTCAATCAACATATAGGAACAGTATAACATAGAATCAGGACTAATCTATAAAACACTTCTAGGATTAATTAGACTTAAACTTAGTGGAGAATGGATCACCCTCTCATCAAAGTATTTGATTAAGATTGCATAACTGAATCATAAGATAGGAGTTAGGATAAAAGGCTAGTTACTACTAAGCCGTTGCCACTTCCCTGGGAGTACGATATTTAACTTAATAAAATTGTAGATACTTTCCAACAGACTAGCTACACGATAGGTACTCGGCCTTAGGTTCTGGTTGATTAAGTGACAATAATTGAATGCTAAGTGACAGTTAGTAAGACTCAGTCCTTAATTACTCATGATCGACATAGGTAAATAAAGCCTATCTTTTAGCATACCAATCGGAACTGCATCAGATTTTTGGCGCCGTTGCCGGGGAAATATCATAATGAATTTAGGATTCCTGATCAAAATTCTAGAGACTTATGATAGGTAACGGTAGTAACCTAGACCTTAACCTAACACTTCTCTTATACTAGTTAGACAATCACTTTTCGAAATATAGGATTATCATAACTAATTAATTTTAGAAGTTATCTGGAATTAAGACACTTAGGATAATCAATTTTTAGAAAATCATTCTAAAACCATATTGAGGGAATTTAATTGCTTTCGAAATATTAAAAGAAAAAAAAATTTAAAAATTTGAAATTCCGAAAAAATTGTACTTTTCTTGTTTAATGGTAAGTTGTTCTCTTTTCCCTATCTTTTGTGTTATCTCCTTTTCATAATTGAATAGTTGTTTTGTATTGTTCTCTTTTTGTTTTTGAATTTTGAATTTTTCACTTTCCCTGTAACCCCACCCCACTAACCAGTTTGCTCAGGCTAAAACGTATTCTTCTCTGTAGTTGCATGACTCGATCTTCAAAAGCTTACCTCGAAACACCAGTTGAGAATCCTGAACGAATCATTCGCACAGCTAATAGGCGAAGAACAGAGATGGATGCTGAAAGACCTACCCTCGAATCCTACATCCAGCCACAGACTATCCCAGTCTCATCTGCCATCTGAATCCCTGGGAATCCTCGCTATGATCTTAAACCGAATGTGATCCAGCTGATTATAAATCGGGTTCAGTTTGGAGGAACTGCGGCCGAGAATCCGTTGGAACACCTATCTGATTTCTCTTCTCTCTACGAAGGCCTCAAGGGAGATCATACTGCAGAAGTAACTAAACTCAACCTTTTTCCCTACTCACTGAGGGACAGAGCTAAGAGATGGTTGGCCCAGCTACCTACTAACTCCATCACCTCTTGGGACGAGTTAAGCAAAGCCTTCCTAGCAAGAGTCCTAGAATATCGAAGGGCTCTGTCTAGTTTCACTCAAGCTGCTGATGAGACAGTGATCGAAGCTTGGGACAAATTCAAGGAGCTACTCAGGCTCTGCCCCCAACATGGACTTACCGAGGCATTGCTGATTCAGCAATTTTACGGGGGTATGTCAGACATGGGTAAGAAAATTCTTGATGGACTCAATTCCCATAGCGGTTTCAATGGAATGAGTAATGTAGATGCTAGAAACGCTCTGAAGAGACTCTACAGGAACAGCAAGAATTGGCGCACAAGTGGCCGAGCTAAGAAGCAACCAGTAAATGCGGTCGTTGCCTCCACTGATGATCAATTTGAGGCACTGAAGGCCAGCATTACTAATCAGCTGAATGCTTTCCAACAAGGGAAAAGCATTCAGTCAGTATACCAAGTCTGCGAATTTTGCCAAGGACCACATTTCAGTGGGGATTGTTATGGTAATGGGATATTAACTATTCCAGAGGAGATGGAACAAGTGGACGCAGTGAACTCTTCTCCTATAGGAAATACCTACAATCCCACTTGGAAGAACCATCCGGGATTTAACTGGAGAAATAATTCCGAGACTACTAACTTCCAGAAAAGAGTACCTCAGCAACTGCCATATCCGCAGAACAAGCAAGTCGCTCTGCCTGCACCGAGGAACTACATCGTTCCAACTGGCCCCATGCAAGAATTCAGAGACATGCTGAAGAGCATCTCCGACTCTAACAAGGAAATGATAGAGTCCAACAGAAAGATTCAGGAAGCTCACACAGAAAGAATCCAGCAGAACGAGAACAGACAGAAGTAGACCGAGCAAACAATCAGAAACACACAAGCTGCTATACAAACTTTAGAGAGGCAAATGGGTCAGCTATCCACACATTTCTCTCACAGGTCCCAAGGAACGCTACCAAGCAACACTGAGACCAACCCTCAAACTGAATGCAAGACCATCACTTTAAGATCTGGTAAAATTCTACCTCCATCTCCACTCAAACCATCTGACCCTCCTATTCTTGTGCAGGAACCAGAAGAAGGCTCCAAGGACCCAACGCCGACGGATGTCGAAATCGAAGTAGCAAGGAAAGGGAAGACGGAGTTTATTCCTGAGTACCGACCAAAAGTACCTTACCCTGCCAGACTTATGCACAATAAAGATAAGGAGCAATTTGAGAAATTCCTTAAGAATTTTAGTCAGATTCATGTTAATTTACCTTTACTTGATGTTATTTCTGAAATGCCAAAGTATGCTAAGTTTTTAAAAGAAGTTGTTAGTAATAAAAGAAAATTTGACATGGACAAGGTGGTTCTTAATGAAGAATGTTCGGCGGTTCTGTTGAATAAACTACCGTCTAAACAGAAAGATCCTGGTTGTTTTACCTTGCCATGTACAATTGGAAATATTACTAACATGCATGCATTAGCAGACTTAGGAGCTAGTATTAATCTTATGCCATCTAGTTTATTTGATAAATTAGGATTGCATGATTTGAAAACGACTAGGATGTGCATACAACTTGCAGATAGGACAGTCAAAATCCCCAAGGGAATAATTGAAGATCTCTTAGTAAAGGTCGGAAAATTTGTTTCCTGTGGACTTTGTTGTTATGGATATGAATGGGGAAGGAGGAGTGCCCCTGATCCTAGGTCGACCATTTCTAGCGACCTCAAAAGCATTAATAGACGTAGTAATGGTCAAATCAAGTTAAGGGTAGGAAATGATGACATCACTTTTGATCTAAATGAGACCCTTAGGTATCCCATGCATTTAGATGATACTTGTTTTGTGTGGATGCCATGGAACACTTGATTGCAATTAACGTGACAGACCTATGCTCAAACTATCAAGTCTGAGTGAGGACTCCCTAGAATTAGAGGAGCCTGAACTTAGCCCTTCTGAAAATGAAAATACTTCTGATAGTTTCACTGAGATAGGTGATGATGAGATGAAGAAAGAACGAACCTCGTTTGAAGATCCACCAGACTTGGACTGAAGGAAGGAACTGCCCACTCATCTGTGCTACGAATTCCTAGATAACAACAAGAAACTTCCCATTATTCTTGTAGCTGATCTGACTGCAGAACAAAGGAAGCTGACTGTGGACATGTGCAGAAAGTATAGAAGAGCCTTTGCCTACAAAATTGCAGACATCCCAGGTATTAATCCAAGCTTTTGTTCGCATAAGATTCTTCTAGAAAATGAGTATAAGCCATGTGTGCAACCTCAAAGGAGGTTGAATCCTAATGTGTGTGATGTTGTTAAGAAAGAAGTCATTAAACTGTTAGATGCAGGACTTATCTACCCTATCTCAGATAGTGAGTGGGTAAGCCCGGTGCAGGTAGTACCTAAGAAAGGCGGTATAACAGTTGTTAGGAATGAGCATAATGAACTAATCCCTACGAGAACTGTAACTGGTCATCGTGTATGGATAGACTATAGAAAACTAAATACAGCCACACGAAAAGACCACTTGCCCCTTCCTTTTATTGACCAAATGTTAGAAAGATTACCTGGACACATGTTTTATTGCTTTCTTGATGGGTTTTCTGGTTATTTTCAAATTCCTATTTCCCCTGAGGACCAGCATAAAACTACTTTCACATGCCCTTTTGGAACATTTGCATATAGAAGGATGCCTTTTGGTCTGTGTAATGCACCTGCTACATTTCAACGTTGTATGACTGCTATCTTTGAGGACATGTTAGGAAAATCTATGGAAGTGTTTACGGATGACTTTTCTGTTTTTGGTAATTCATTTGAGGTTTGTCTAAAGAACTTGGAGTTAATGTTGAAACGATGTATAAAATCTAACCTGGTTTTAAATTGGGGAAAATGCCACTTCATGGTAAAAGAGGGAATCGTCTTAGGACATAAGATCTCACACCTAGGTATGGAAGTAGACAAGGCAAAAATTGAAGTTATTTCGAGACTACCTCCTCCCAAAAATGGGAGAGCCATTAGAAGTTTTTTGGGACACACTGGCTTTTATCGTAGGTTTATAAAAGATTTTTCATTAATAGCCAGGCTGTTGACCATTTTACTCGGAAAAGATGTTCCATTTGTCTTTGATGAGAAATGTCTAAAAGCTTTTAATAGACTTAAGGAACTCTTAACCACTGCACCTATCATGACATCACCCGACTGGAGTTTACCTTTTGAGCTTATGTGTGATGCTAGTGACTATGCATGCAGTAGGAGTAGTTTTAGGACAAAGACATGATAAGAAATTTCGAGTAATATATTAGTAGTAAAACCTTAACTGATGCTCAGGAAAATTACCACGACAGAAAAGGAATTATTAGCAGTAGTATATGCATTTGATAATTTCGATCTTATCTAGTCCTGTCTAAAACTATTGTTTATACTGATCATTCTGCACTAAAATACTTGTTCAATAAAACCGACTCAAAACCAAGATTGATTAGATGGGTTTTATTGCTTCAAGAATTTGACATAGAAATTCGGGATAAGAAAGGGGCAGAAAACTTAGCCGCAGACCACTTGTCTAGGCTAGAAAATCCGACCCTAGAAGCCATTGATGAGACAATCATATCTGATAAATTTCCGGATGAGAATTTATGTGCGTTGTTTGCTATTTCTCACCCCCTTGGTTTGCAGATATAGCAAATTACTTGGCAGCCCGGACTCTCCCTAGTGATATCACTGCTCAACAAAGAAAAAAGTTCTTTGCTGACCTGAAATATTACTATTGGGAAGATCCTTTTCTATTTCGAATATGTGCAGATCAGATGATCAGAAGGTGTGTATCTCAAGAAGAAGGTTTCCAAATTCTGGAACATTGTCACTGCGGACCAACAGGCGGTCACTTAGCTGCAGCTAATACCGCCCGAAAAGTATTAGAAGCAGGCTTTTACTGGCCTACCATATTCAAAGACGCCAGCATTTACAGGATCGTGCGATGCCTGTCAGAAAGCGGGAACCATATCTTCTCGAGACAGTCTACCCCAACAGGTAATCCAAAGTGTAGAAATATTCGACATATGGGGTATAGACTTCATGGGTCCGTTTCCTCCTTCTTTTGGTATGAAGTACATCATAGTAGCTGTAGAATATTTTTCAAAATGGCCTGAGGCACAGGCCCTACCTACTAATGATTCTAGAGCCGTATGCAGATTCCTTAAGCAGATTTTCGCCAGATTTGGATGTCCGAAAGCCCTAATTAGTGATCGAGGTACGCACTTCTGCAACTCTAAATTGCAGAAGGTGCTTCATCATTACGGAGTTCAGCATCGCGTTTCCACAGCCTACCACCCCCAAACCAATGGGCAGGCTGAGGTATCCAATAGGGGAATAAAGAGAATCTTAGAAAAGACTGTGGGTGTTAACCGTAAGGATTGGGCCAATAAACTGGAGGATGCATTATGGGCCTTCCGTACAGCATACAAGACCACTACGGGATTCTCACCTTATCGACTTGTCTATGGAAAAGCATGCCACCTTCTAGTTGAACTCGAACACAGAGCTTACTGGGCAGTATAAAAATGCAATCTCAATGAAAACCTAACTAAGGAACACCGGATTCTACAACTGAACGAATTGGATGAGTGGAGGCTCAAAGCCTATGAAAATTCACATCAGTTCAAGATGACGAGTAAACTCCGACATGACAGACGACTCAGAGCCCAGAAAAATTTTGAACAAGGAGACAAGGTATTATTGTACAACTCACGTTTAAAAAATTTCCCAGGAAAGCTGCGTAGCTGTTGGTCAGGACCATTCACAATCACGAAAGTATCACCTTTCGGAGCATGTTACATAATGGATTCTGATGGCATTATTCAAAAAGTAAACGGACAACGCCTGAAGATTTACAAAGAACCGTTTGACTCGTCCGAGCAGACTGTGTACTTCACAGAATAAGGGAGTATCTCTTTCATTTTATTTCATGTTTTGTTATTTTTTTCAGTACTCTATGTTTTTTTTTTCTTACCCGTAGTTAGTTGAATAAGTGTGGGGTAAGAATTCTTTGCGTTTTGTTGTTTTTCTTGTTTTCAAATAAGTGTGGGGTAATTAGATATGCATGAACACTGAGGACAGTGCCAGAATTAAGTGTGGGGTAGCAGTGCACGGTGCACTGTAGCAGTTTCCAAAAAAAAAATTTTTGCATGCTTTTGCTTGTTTTCCCCATATTTTCACACCCTTCCAAAAATTTTTCAAAATGTTTCCGTCTTTCAGACTTCTAAATGCAGTATGCTTGGTTAAACAATTGCTTATGTCTATGATATGTAGGTAGTATGTTATGGTTAGTAGGAGATAATTGATGACTATTGCTGAACTAATTGATTAGGAATAGGGAATTCCTGATAACTGAGCACAACTTAGTCTGGATTAGAGACCTCATCCAATTACCTTTTCAAGACTGAACTAGATAAAATTAGACCAGTTGTAGGATGCATTGACAATTGGAATGACTAGATGAGACTCTGAGCCAAAAGTGAAAAAGAAAAAAAAGTGAGCTAATTAAAATAGGGTAGTTTGCCAACGGCCTTCGCTACTTGAGCACCACTCCTTCGGGGAACTTAAAGCCTGATGCCCTAAGGTCGTGCAGATCTGGGAGTCATCGGAGTGGGACTCGTTACATGGGTAGTTGAAGTTGACGTGTTCTAAGCAGACTCAAAATACCCTAGAAAATCTATAAACAAAAGAACTCAATAAATACTAAATAGAATCTGATCACCAAAGCTCAGAACTCAGAAAGTTATCTGTTGTGAGTGTGTCTAGCAAAAGGTCGAAGTGTTATCTGGTAACAGTTAAGACAAGAGTTCATTGTGTTGACTATCTAGTCTGGACTAGTACACACACTACACATCAGGAAGACCTTATGACTAAGAGAAAAGTTCAAACTAGTCGTTAAGTTACTTTCTGCCCAACCTTAACAAGCTACTAAAAACATCTGAGACCTTGTCATAGCAACCTAACCAGTCAGACCTGTGTTAAGACTTGTCTGAAGAATTTTTGGAATAAAAACATGACTAGGAATTTAAGTGACTGCACTATGGTTTAGAATCACTAACTTCAAGTAGACTTTGCTTGAGGACAAGCAAAAAAGCAAAGTGTGGGGTTATTTGATACGCGAAAATCGTATCACCTTTTTAGCATGTTTTTATATATGATTTAGGGTGAAATTGAGAGTAAATTGATCTTAAATGTTTATTATTTACTTAATTTCACAGTTTTTATGATTTTGGAAGTGTCATGTGAAAAGTAGACGAAAACAGCAAATTTTGGGGCAAAAACGCAATTTTTGGAAATGTTGACTTGGTCAAAGGGTCAGTACGGGCGTCCCGAACCAGTCAAAGCACCGGGATGGGCGTCCCGACTTGGTCAACAGACCAGGACGGGCATCCCGAACCCCCAGATCCAGTCCCATATCGAATCTTTGATGAAAAATCACCCCGGGAAGCTGCTATAAATATCCCAGGCCTCCAACAGTTGAAATCATTCCTCTCCACTCGATCTGAGTCATTAAGTGGTTTCCAGTGTACACTTCTCCAGTACACAACTCACTCAGAGACTCAGATCTCAGTTTTCTTTCTTGTTAGTGTTTTGTTTTAGTTTCTGAGAAATAGTCTCAGATCTTAGGCTTATATAGATAGGTTCGTTTCTGGTATTCATAGAATACCCAGGATTTCGTTAGGAGATCCTAAGAGGGCTCTAGGCGTTCGAAGAGTCAGTCCACAGGGCTGGGCTTAAGCTGGGTATTAAGGTAAAGCCCAGTTACTAGGCTGAGGAAGAGTCCTTCGAAGGTTCTGTCGAGCAGAGTCAGGGCGAGCAATACGACATATACAGCAGTACGCTCCGTAGGCGAGACTACGTAAAGGGTGATTTCTTTATGGCATCAGTGCCTATGTCCCTCTCTTATATGTTGTTATTGTGTTGTTCTAAAGATCTATTATGAATATGAGATTATGATTTTTATGAATAGTTGTTTTATATGTTGACGTTGTTATGTTTTTCCGGAAATAGCCACCTGCTTAACATTCACTATGTCTGCATGTCTAATGTGCTCTTTTAAACTAAAGTTAGGGTTATAGACAATTCCTAACCACGGTCTAATCATAACCTATTTAGTTTAACAAGCATCAATTAATATTGGTGTCTGCCATGCTAGATAAAATAACCTGCTGAACATCCTGTTTGTTAGAGTAGTCTAGGTAAGTCGAGCTGAGTCCGATTATGCCGGCGGCTAGGCCAAGCGGTATGACCCCCGAAGTGACATAGGGCTTTCATGGATGCCTTCGTCCCGAACCGTGAGTAGGACCGTCATTAAGGTAGGGCGGTTTATTAGAAACCTCGAACGTGGTACGCCTTTAGACACAGAACATAGTTGCAATCCAGGCCAAGACATGTCTAAAATACTCGAATATAGGTCAATCAACATATAGGAACAGTATAACATAGAATCAGGACTCATCTATAAAACACTTCTAGGATTACTTAGACTTAAACTTAGTGGAGAATGGATCACCCTCTCATCAAAGTATTTGATTAAGATTGCATAACTGAATCATAAGATAGGAGTTAGGATAAAAGGCTAGTTACTACTAAGCCGTTGCCACTTCCCTGGGAGTACGATATTTAACTTAATAAAATCGTAGATACTTTCCAACAGACTAGCTACACGATAGGTACTCGGTCTTAGGTTCTGGTTGATTAAGTGACAATAATTGAATGCTAAGTGACAGTTAGTAAGACTCAGTCCTTAATTACTCATGATCGACATAGGTAAATAAAGCCTATCTTTTAGCATACCAATCGGAACTGCATCAAGAAGCGGCTTGGAGAAGGAGCGTCGGTACAGGATATCGTTGAGCACTGTGTATCGGGCCGCGCGATGGCGGATTTGCCTGGCTTTGGCTTTGTGTGCTGGCAGGATGTCTGAGGTTATGAAGTTCTTTAGTACGTCAATCCATGTGGGGGAGTCGGGTGTCGAAGTCAGAATCAGCGAGATATGTTCTGGGGTGGAGATTTGAATTATCTGGACGTCGAGGTCGTTAGGGGCTTCACCAGACGCTATTTTTGCCAGTTTATCCACCACTTCGTTGTTGTTGCGGTCAACCTTGGTAAGGGCAAAGTGGCGAAACTGAGCGGCCAGCTGTGACACCTTTTCCGCATAGTCTTTGAGGTTGTCGGAGTTGACCGCGAACTCATTATTGACCTGTCCTACCACAACTTGGGAGTCACTGAATACTTCGAGCGATCTGACTCCCGAGTCCAAAGCCCATTGCATTCCGATCACCAAGGCCTCGTACTCCGCTTGGTTGTTGGAGAGGAGGTAGTCGAGGCGGATGCAGCGGACTTCCTTGTGTTGACCAGAGGGGGATTCGATGGTGGCCCCTACTCCGACTCTGCTTGCGTTTACGGCACCGTCAACCATCATTGTCAATACTTCGTCGACCGGGAGCACGGGGGGCGTTTCTTCGTCGGGGGCGTCTTCGGAGAATGATAACTGGGCCAGAAAGTCCGAGAAGGCTTGGGCCTTGATCGCAGCGCGCGGTGCGAAGGTGAGGTCCAATCCGCATACTTTGATGGACCACCAGAGCATCCTCCCTGACTGATCCAGCTTGTGAAAGATCTGTTTCAGGGGATGATTGGTGTATACTATTACGGAGTGGGACTCGAAGTACACCCAGAGTTTCCGCGTTGCGATGACCAATGCGTAAGCTAGTTTCTCAATGTATGTGTAGCGTACTTCGGTATCCCGTAGAACTCGGCTGACGATGTATACAGGAAGATGCTGGCCGTTCGTCTCCCGAATTAAGGCGGCTGCAATGGCTTGTTGTGCGGCTGATAAGTACAGGTACAGAACCTCTCCCGGAGTGGGAGCACTCAGCAATGGTAGGTCCGCCAGGTAGCTCATTAGATCTTCCCAGGCTTTTGTGCACTCTTCGTCCCACCGAAAGGTCTTTCTGGCGGTCTTTAGGGCCTTGAAGAATGGCATGCATCTTTCAGCGGACTTCGACACGAATCTTCCCAGAGCAGCTATACAACCGTTGAGGCGTTGTATATCCTTAACACACCGGGGCTCAGCCAGGTTCCGTATTGCCTCTATCTTACGGGGGTTGGCTTTGATCCCCCGTTCAGACATCATAAAGCCGAGGAATTTCCCTAACTTCACCCCGAACGTGCATTTCGCCGGGTTGAGCTTGAGTCCATACTCTGAAAGCGTGGTGAACGTTTCGCTCAGGTCATCTAAGTGAGAGTGACCTCGTTTGGTCTTGACGACCATGTCATCCACATAGGTCTCGACGTTCCGGCCTATGTGACGTCGTAGGATCTTGTTCACCATCCTTTGGTAGGTGGCACTTGCGTTCTTTAGTCCGAACGACATCATGTTGTAAGAGTATATAGCTCCAGCGGCTCGGAAGGATGTGTGGATTTGGTCCTCTGGTTTCATCCAGATTTGATGATAGCCGGAAAAGGCGTCCATGAAGCTGGGGAACTCATACCCCGAGGTGGAGTCTACAAGGGCATCTATGCGAGGTAGCGGATAATAGTCTTTTGGACAAGCTTTGTTCAGGTCCGTGTAGTCCACACACATTCTCCACTTCCCGCTGGCTTTCTTGACCATCACTACGTTGGCGAGCCACGTAGGGTACTCGACCTCGCGGATGAATCTCGAGTCCAGGAGTTTTGGGACTTCGGATTGCATTCCCTTGTTTTTGTCATCTCTGAATTGTTTTGGCTTTTGCCTCACCGGTTTGAACGTGGGGTCGATGTTGAGCCTGTGCTCGGCGATGTCGGGAGAGATCCCTAGCATATCCTGTGTACGCCAGGCGAAGTTGTCGAGGTGAGTGGAGAGGAAGTGGGCCATCTCCTCCTTCATTGTCTGCGGCATCTCGCTCCCGATTTGGACCTTTTGAACGGGGTAGTCAGGGTGTATGGTGACTTCGTCGAACTCCTTTACCCCGGGTGTGTCTGTATCCGGTAGGGGTGTCAACTGATCAGGGGCGTTAGTTCCCGCATGCTCTCTGGTCGTTAGGACTGACCTGACTGTTGCCGGTGGCGGCTCGAGTTCAGGGTGATGCCGAAACTTCACCAAGTAGGCGAGTAGGCTCTTGGGGCTGCTTTTGACGTACCCCACTCCGCCGCGGGTGGCGAATCAGACTTGCTAATGTGATGTGGAGATGACGAGTTCGAAGGTGGCATGCGCCGGAGTTCCGAGAATGGCGTTGTAAGGGGAGTCGATGTCCACCACGTAGAACTTGATCTCCTCTTCGCGGGTGCAGGTGTAGGAGCCAAGAGTGACTTTGATCTTGACAGTCCCTTTGATGTTGATCTTATGAGCGGTGAAACCCTCAAGGACCGTATTGCTGGGTTTCAAGTGACTGTCATTCATCCCCATTTCTTTAAAACACTTGTGATAGAGGATGTTTTTGGTGGCTCCATTGTCGATTAGTACCCTCCTGACTCGGCATCTGTCGATTCCTTGTCTCGCCATGCCTACTTCGAGAACGATGGGGGAGATGTGGGCTTCTTCATTCAACTCGAGGTCTTGGTCAGAGAAGATGATCGGCTCATGTGGGAATGCGTAGAAGTTCAACTCCGGGGAAGACTTTACTCAAATTATAGATTTTCCGTTTTATCTTTTTGATGGATTCATACCGAGGAGTTATGACTTTGATCACTCGGTCAGGCTTTCCCCCGGGCTGTTTGTCCGGCTCGCAGTCCTTCTGCTGCCCCTCACGCGCTAGTTTTTCAGTCAACTTTTTGAACTGGTAACAATCTTCGGTGGAGTGCCCGTAGTCCTGGTGGAAGCCACAGAACTTCGTCTTGTCCCGGGCAAATTGGCCAGAGGTTCGTGCTGACGAGGGCTTCCTTCCTCTGAGCTTCTCCCTGATATTGGCGATGAGGTGTTCTTTGGACTTCGTCGGAGCGACAGCCTCATTTCTCCGTGTCCTGTTCTTGCCTCTAAGGCCTTGGGGGGTGATACGCTAAAATCGTATCACATTTTTAGCATGTTTTTATGTATGTTTTAATGTGAAATCGAGAGTAAATTGACATTAATCGTTTACTATTTACTTGATTTCACGGTTTTTATGATTTTGGAAGTGTCAGGTGAAAAGTAGAAGAAAACAGCAAATTCTGGGGCAAAAACGCAATTTGTGGATATGTTGACCCGGTCAAAGGTCCGGGACGGGCGTCCCGAACCGGGACGGGCGTCCCGAGCCACCAGAAGCTGTCCCACATCGAATTTTTCAGAGATTTTCACTCCGGGAAGCTGCTATAAATACCCCAGGCCTCCAGCAGTTGAATTCATCCCTCTCCACTCGATCTGAGTCATTAAGTGGTTTCCAGTGTACAATTCTCTAGTACACAACTCACTCAGAGACTCGGATCTCAGTTTTCTTTCTTATTAGTGTTTGTTTTAGTTTCTGAGAAATAGTCTCAGATCTTAGGCTTCTATAGAGAGGTTCGTTTCTAGTATTCCTAGAATACCCGGGATTTCGTTAGGAGATCCTAAGAGGGCTCGAGGCGTTCGAAGAGTCAGTCCACAGGGTTGGGCTTAAGCCGGGTTGTTAAGTAAAGCACAGCTACTAGGCTGAGGAAGCGTCCTCCGAAGGTTCTAACGAGCAGAGTCGGGTCAAGCAATACGGCATATACAGCAGTACGCTCCATCGGCGAGACTTCGTAAAGGGTGAATTCTTTATGGCATCGGTCCCCCTGTCCCTCTCTTATATGTTGTTATTGTGTTTGTCCAAATACTGATTGGAATACCAGATTATGTTTTTATGAATATTTGTGATATATGTTGAAGTTATTATGTTTTTCTAGAAATGGCCACCTGCTTAAATATCCATTATGTCTGCATGTCTATTGCCGTTCTTTTAAACTGAAATTAGGGTTATAGACAATTCCTAACCACGGTCTATTCATAACCTGTTTAGTTTAACAGACATCAATTAGTATTGGTGTCTGCCATACTAGATAAAATAATCTGCGGAACACCCTGTTGGTTGAAAGTAGTCTAGGTAGGCTGAGTTGAGTATTATGCCGGCGGTTATGAGACGAGCAGTATGATCCCCAAAGTGACATAGGGCGGTCATTGCTGACTTTAGTCCGAGCCGTGAGTAGGGCTGTTACCCTTAACTTTGGGGCGGTAGCGTAGAAACTCAGATGTGGTAACCTTTAGACACAGAACATAGTTGCAATCCAGGCCAAGACATGTCTAAAATACTCGAATATAGGTCAATCAATGTATAGTAACAGTATAACATAGAATCAGAACTCATCTTTAAAACACTTTTAGGATTAATTGGACTTGAACCTAGTGGAGAATGGATCACCCTCTCATCAAAGTATTTGATGAAGATTGCATAACTGGATCATAAGATAGGAGTTAGGATAAAGGGCTAGTTACTACTAAGTCGTTGCCACTTCCCTGGGAGTACGATAATTAACTTAGTAAAATCGTAGATACTTTCCAATAGACTAGCTACATGATAGGTACTCTGCCTTAGATTCTGGCTGATTAAGTGACACCATAAGACTAAACGTGACAATTAGTCAATCACAGTCCTTAATTTATCATAATCGACATAGGGTAAAATAACACCTATTTAGTACGTCGGTCGGAAACCCCATCAGATTTTTGGCGCCGTTGCCGGGGAAATATCATAATGAATTTAGGATTAAAGGCCACAATTCTAGAGACTTATGATAGGTAACGATAGTAACCTAGACCTTAGACCTACACTTATCTTATACTAGTTAGACAATCAATTTCCGAAATATAGGGTTATCATAACTAATTAATTTTAGATAATATTTGAAATTAAGACACTTAGGATAATCAAATTTTAGAAAATTATTCTAAAACCATATTAAGGAAATTTACCTGCTTTCTAAATTAAACATAAAAAGAAAAAAAATGTTAAAAATTTAAAATCCGAAAAAGAATGTATCTTTCTTGCTATACGGTGAGTTGTTCCTTTTCCCTATCTCTTGTTTTTTTAGTTGTTTTCTTAGTTGCTCTTTTTCGTGTTTTTCTTCCTTTATTTAATTTCGAAGAAATAAAAATGGAAATGAGGATAAAATATATTTTCTTCTGAGTTGTAAAATGTTGGCTCAAATGTTTATCGGGAAGAAACTCTATTTTAGAATTTTCTTAGAGTCATGCCGGCCTTATTAGGATGAGTTATGAAATAGTTTTTCCTTAATAGCCAGACCTTTGAATGTTCTATTGAAAAAAGGATGTTCCTTTTGTTTTGCTGATGATTGCATGAGATTTTTTTTAAAAACCAAAAGGAATTATTGCACCCATTATGACATCACCTGATTGAAATCTACTTTTTGAATGAATATGTGATGTAATGATGTAGTAAGAATTGTTTTAGGACAGAAACATGACAAGAAAGTTCATGTATGATAAATCCTAATCTTATCTAGTCTTGTCTAAAAACAATAGGTTACACTGATCACTCTGAGATATCTGTGTTCAATAAAGCTGATACTGAACCATACTTGATTTAGTTAAGTTTTGTTGTTACTTGAACTTGATATAGAATAAAGGGATAAGAAAAAGGGTTGAAAATCTAGAAAGCAAACCATTGGTCTAGATTAGAAAACCCCGAGTTAGAGGCTAGTGTAATACTGATAAATTTTGGATGAAAACTTATTTGCATTGTTTGCTATGTGTAATAATTCTCATCTGTGATTTATTGCAAATTATCTAGTCACTGAATAAGTTCCAAGTGATATGACTTATCAGCAAAAGAAGAAATTCTTTGTTGATTTGAAATATTACTACTGGGCAGTTTCTCTTCTATTTCAAATTTTTGCAGATCAGTTGATCAGAAGATGTGTCTCAGAAGATGAAGGACACAAGATTTTGGAGCATTGCCCTAAAGAATCTATGGGAGACCAATTGATGGCTATCAACACTGTCCGGAAAGTGTTGAAAGCAGGATCTTGTTGACCCACCATATTCAAGGATTTTGTATCTTTGATACAGTCCTGCGATGCTTGCCAAATAACAGGTAACACATCTTCCAGAGATCATCTACCCCAGCGACGTACACAGAATGTTGCAACCGTTGATATCAGGGGTATTTCGAATCCTTTTCTCTTTCTTCCTTTGAACATAATTACATCATAGTAGTCGTGGAACACTTTTCGAAAATGGCCTGAACCACAGGCATTACCTACTAATGATGTTGAAGTTATGTGCAGATTCTAGTTGTTTTCCAGATTCAGAGTGCCAATGTTTTAGGAAGAAATGTTCAGCCTGTGTATCAAATCTGTGAAGTTTGCTAAGTACCACACTTTAGCAGGGATTGCTATGGGAATGACTGACCATTCCAAAAGAGGTAGGAGTAGGTTACTGCAGAATGCTGCTCCAATGGGAAATGCATACAATCCCAACTAGAGGAATCGTACGGGATTTAGCTGAGGAGTAATTCGGAAGCTGGAAACTTTCAGAAGACAACACCACAGCAAAACCCACACTCGCAGAATCAATAGATGAGATACTGGCAACAATTAAAGCCAGATCAGTGCAAGCAAGTGATCTACCAAGAGGTAACGAACGGTCGACAGATATAGAGGAATTTGGCATTGTGTCGGGAGCATAGCAATGGAGGAGCTTGCATTCCCTGCATACCAATCAGCTGTGAGAAACTTCCTCGAGGAAGTCTCAAATACTTGGGCCCAGATCTACACAACTGGAGCCCCCTACCACCACAGCTTCGCCAAAACTTCAGGTATCTTTTCTTCCATTCGAGACTTGCATGCAATACCTTTACTAACATTGGCAGGTAGGCACACCAATCCAAAGAAGTCTCATTCCTAGACACGTTCCTTCTGGACACGTTGCTACGATTACGAGAAACTTTGTAGATGATTCGAGGAAACAATCCTTGGGGCTTGAGTCATTCATCAAATGGATATGCCACTACCTAGAGCTCGACAATGAAGGATCGGAGCTGGCGTCATCCGTTCCAATATCTAGAGCTCGCAGAGTCAAGAACACCTCAGAAATAGCACATGGCTAAGGTGAAGAGCCAATTGACAGATCAGAGAAGACCCTTCTGCTCGCGACATGAAGGGAGTTTTTCTAGCCCTCATATTCCTTTACTTTTATCTTATTTTTGTTTTGTGTTCTGTTTTTCTATCCTTCTTGTTTGTTTTCTCTCTTACCCTTAGTTAGTCGAATAAGTGTGGGGTAAGAGTTCTTTGTTTTGTTCTTGAGTTCTTTGTTTTGTTTTTGTTCTTATTTTCAAATAAGTGTGGGGTAGTTTAGCTATGCATGAACACTGAGGACAGTGCCAAACTTAAGTGTGGGGTAGCAGTGCACGGTGCACTGTAGCAGTTTGAAGCAGTTTGAAAAAATTTTCGCATGCTTTTGCTTGTTCTCCCCGTATTTTCACACCCTTCCAAAATTGTTTTTCAAAATTTTTCCGTCTTTCAGACTTCTAAATGCAGTATGCTTGGTTAAACAATTGCTTATGTCTATGATATGTAGGTAGTATGCTATGGTTAGTAGGAGATAGTTGATAGCTATCTTGGACTAATTGATTAGGAATAGGGAATTCCTGATAACTGAGCACAACCTTGTCTGGATTAGAGACCTCAACCAATTGCCTATTCGAGACTTAACTAGATAAAATTAGACCAGTTGTGGATATATTGGCAGTTAGAATGACTAGATGAGACTCTGAGCTAAAAGTGAAAAGAACTTAAGGAAGTTAATTACAATAGGGTAGTTTGCCAGCGGCCTTCGCTACTCGAGCACCACTCCTTCGGGGAACTTAAAGCCTGATGCCCTAAGGTCGTGTAGATCTGGGAGTCATCGGAGTGGGACTCGCTACATGGGTAGTTGAAGTTGACGTGTTCTAAGCAAACTCGAAATACCCTGAATCTATAAAGAAAATAACTAAGTGCTAAAACATTAAAAATCTGATCACCAAAGCTCAGAACTCAGAAAGTTATCTGTTGTCAGTATGTCTAGCGATAGGTCGAAGTATTATCTGGTAGCAGTTAAGATAAGAGTTCATTGTGTTGACTATCTGGTCTAGACTAGTACACACTACACATCAGGAAGACCCTGTGACTAAGAAAAAAGTCCAACCTAGTTGTTGATTTGTTTTCTGCCTGATCATAACAAACTACTAGAGACATTTGAGACCTTGTCATAGCAACCTAACCAATCAGACCTGTGTTAAGAATTGTCTGAAGAATTTTTGGAATAAAAACATGACTAGGAATTTAAGTGACTGCACTACGGTTTAGAATCACTAACTCCATGTAGACTTTACTTGAGGACAAGCAAAAAGCTAAGTGTGGGGTTATCTGATACGCTAAAATCGTATCACATTTTTAGCATGTTTTTATGTATGTTTTAATGTGAAATCGAGAGTAAATTGACATTAATCGTTTACTATTTACTTGATTTCACGGTTTTTATGATTTTGGAAGTGTCAGGTGAAAAGTAGACGAAAACAGCAAATTCTGGGGCAAAAACGCAATTTGTGGAAATGTTGACCCGGTCAAAGGTCCGGGACGGGCGTCCCGACCCAGTCAAACCGCCAGGACGGGCGTCCTGAACCGGGACGGGCGTCCCAAACCTGGTCAACGAATCAGGACGGGTGTCCCGAGCCGCCAGAAGCTGTCCCACATCGAATTTTTCAGAGATTTTCACTCCGGGAAGCTGCTATAAATACCCCAGGCCTCCAGCAGTTGAATTCATCCCTCTCCACTCGATCTGAGTCATTAAGTGGTTTCCAGTGTACAATTCTCTAGTACACAACTCACTCAGAGACTCGGATCTCAGTTTTCTTTCTTATTAGTGTTTGTTTTAGTTTCTGAGAAATAGTCTCAGATCTTAGGCTTCTATAGAGAGGTTCGTTTCTGGTATTCCTAGAATACCCGGGATTTCGTTAGGAGATCCTAAGAGGGCTCGAGGCGTTCGAAGAGTCAGTCCACAGGGCTGGGCTTAAGCCGGGTTGTTAAGTAAAGCCCAGCTACTAGGCTGAGGAAGCGTCCTCCGAAGGTTCTGACGAGCAGAGTCGGGTCAAGCAATACGGCATATACAGCAGTACGCTCCATCGGCGAGACTTCGTAAAGGGTGAATTCTTTATGGCATCGGTCCCCCTGTCCCTCTCTTATATGTTGTTATTGTGTTTGTCCAAATACTGATTGGAATACCAGATTATGTTTTTATGAATATTTGTGATATATGTTGAAGTTATTATGTTTTTCTAGAAATGGCCACCTGCTTAAATATCCATTATGTCTGCATGTCTATTGCCGTTCTTTTAAACTGAAATTAGGGTTATAGACAATTCCTAACCACGGTCTATTCATAACCTGTTTAGTTTAACAGACATCAATTAGTATTGGTGTCTGCCATACTAGATAAAATAATCTGCGGAACACCCTGTTGGTTGAAAGTAGTCTAGGTAGGCTGAGTTGAGTATTATGCCGGCGGTTATGAGACGAGCAGTATGATCCCCAAAGTGACATAGGGCGGTCATTACTGACTTTAGTCTGAGCCGTGAGTAGGGCCGTTACCCTTAACGATGGGGCGGTAGCGTAGAAACTCAGATGTGGTAACCTTTAGACACAGAACATAGTTGCAATCCAGGCCAAGACATGTCTAAAATACTCGAATATAGGTCAATCAATGTATAGTAACAGTATAACATAGAATCAGAACTCATCTTTAAAACACTTTTAGGATTAATTGGACTTGAACCTAGTGGAGAATGGATCACCCTCTCATCAAAGTATTTGATGAAGATTGCATAGCTGGATCATAAGATAGGAGTTAGGATAAAGGGCTAGTTACTACTAAGTCGTTGCCACTTCCCTGGGAGTACGATAATTAACTTAGTAAAATCGTAGATACTTTCCAATAGACTAGCTACACGATAGGTACTCTGCCTTAGATTTTGGCTGATTAAGTGACACCATAAGACTAAACGTGACAATTAGTCAATCACAGTCCTTAATTTATCATAATCGACATAGGGTAAAATAACACCTATTTAGTACGTCGGTCGGAAACCCCATCAGGGGGATGCTTCTCTATGTTTTTCCTTTCTCCGATAGTGCGACTCCGTGGAGTTTCTTTCGGCGAGAGCAACCTTCCGGGCAACATTGAACACTTCTCTGATGGTGTCTGGCTTGCGGAGTTGGAGCTCCGTGTACAGTGATTTTGACCGGAAGCCGCTCTCGAAGCAGATGATGGCAGTGTCTTGGGAAATTCCGTCGATCTGGTCGTGTACCTTCTTGAAACGTTCTAGATATTCGAGCAGGGTTTCATCATCCCCTTGTTTGACGTTGGCGAGGTCGCTACTGGTCTTGGGGATTATTCCCGTTGTACTAAATTTGTCCACAAAGGCTTTTTCGAGCATCTTCCAGGACTCTATTGAACCTGGTTTCAGGGAAGAATACCAGGTCATGGCTCTTTCACCGAGGGTGCTGGGGAAAGCTTTGCACAGTATCACCTCATCAGTTGTTACAAGGTCCATGGATGATCTGTATCTGGTAATATGCTCTTCGGGCTTGCTTTGACCGATATACTGGGAAAATGTGGGGAGCTTCAGTTGTGGGTCCGCCATAGTGCGGTGGATCCACTCCGCGAAGGGTCTGGCATAGGTTGCTCGGTTCTTCTTTGGTTCGTCCTTGCATGTTGGCTCCGGACTTCGTTCCCGTCGATCCCATTTCGTCCGGTGTCTATTACGGCGTCGCTTCTCTTTACTCGGCTGGCTCTCCCCAACTTCGCTCACAGCGCGAAGTGGCTTAGTAGTCGGGCCCTTGGTCCGCCGGCTCATGCCGTTCCGAGATCGCTGGAGTCGGCTCTCGGCGGGATCTCGGTCGTCGTCGGAGGAGTGAGGTGGTGAAAGGCCTTGACGCCGGTAAGCATAGCGGAGTTATTTCCACTATTTTGAAAGATCACGCTCTGCTCGGAGTCGATCGAGTTCCTTTCGTAAGTCCTCCACTTCTTCATCCTGCCCGTTGTCCGTAGCCCTCTTTCCATTGAGGTGTTTGCGTAGGTCAGGTGATTGGCGAGGTGAGCCGCGGGGGCCTAAGCGTTCCACGACTGATCGTGGTTGTGGTCGGTCGGGGATGGAGGACTGAGCCATGCGCAGAGTCTCACGACGAGACGTGGGGACAGTGGTGTCAGGGCGGCTCCTCCGTTCACTTGATTGTCGTGACATTCTGAGTTTCAGAAATAGGAATGTAAAAAGTTTATGATTCCCGGTAACGGAACCAAACTGATTCGTCAAAAAATGGTCTGATGCCACGTGTCAGTGATCCGACGTCGTTTGTTGGTCTCTCTCTGCAAAGTACCCGTATCTTGGTTGTCTACATGTCGTAGAAGGATCGTTATCTTGCAACGCTAGGCCTGCAAAACAATAAAGTTTATCCGGAGGGTGGAAGGTCTCCAGTAAACCCTCCGATGCTTAAGTCAGTGACGTGACTATGAGAGAAGTCAGTGGTGTGACTGTGAGATGGATAATTTAGAGATATGAGTAGAATAATCTGGCCTTACCTTCGTTACCTGTATGGGGGTGGTATTTATAAGGATTTTGCCCCCCCTTTGCTAGGTAGCTAGGGTGATTTAGTAGTAAGATCTGATGGTTACCGGATTTTGTGGGGAGATATGAGATTCCCCCTTTTTAGTAGGTTGTTAAGAGAATCTTTGACTATGATTGAGTCAAACGTTGTCCATCAGAAATGTGGTTGATCAGTGAGCTTGATCGAAGTGGGTGAAGTGTAGTGACTTCGGCTCGTGGCGAGGCGGAGTGACCTCGACATCCTTGGTATAGTCGGATGCGTTTGTCGAAGTGGGGCATGTCAAGCCATGCCACGTGGCGGACACGTATGCTCGGTAGGTTCCGTGTGCTTAGTGTCATTTGCTTTGTCAGCGTGAGGGTATTTTTATACCTCTCAATATATATATATATATATATATATATAATTATTCTACTTCAAATTTATAATTACATAATTTTTAGATTATATATTATTATAAAATATAATATTATAATATAATAAAAGTGTATATAAGATATATATATATATATATTAGGTATACATTTCAAATTAAAAATCTTTCTAATTAACTTTTAAGTACAAATTTTCAAATTCACTTACAAAACCTTTTGATTCGAATTAAAGTGTAATATATATATATATTATATATATATATATATATATTATAATGTACCAATGGAAAGAGAAAATAAAAAGAAGTACAAATTTTTAATTAAAAATCTTTCCAATTAATTTTTATGTTAAAAAACTTTTCAATTCCACTTAAAAAACTTTTCAATTCTAATTAAATTTTTTTTTTTCAATTCAAGTTAAAAAACTTTCTAATTACATATAAGTATAATATATAAAATAAAATATATACACTAAGGATTGTCGAGAGAGAAATACTAAAAAACTCCTTTTACCAAAAGGAAAAAAAAAATAATAAAATAAACAAAATTCTTTTCCCTCTCAAACTAAACACATCCTCATCTTCTTTCCCTCTCAAACTAAACACATCCTCATCTTCTTTCCCTCTCAAACCAAACCCACCTTCTTCTCCCCCCAAAAAAACCCCTTTCCCTCTCAAACCTAAACTTCAAGTAGTGGAGAAATCAACCTCAAGTGTTCAATTTCAAGTTCAAAAGGTAATTCATTCTTGGCTATGCAGGTAATTCATTCCTAGTGCTTCTGTGTTCGATGATTTGTATTTTGTGTATATTTTTACACAAACTCTCTCTATACATATTTATTTGATACCACAATAATACAATTTGTGATTTAGTGAAAAATTCGTTCTTGGATCCAACTATTTGGAAATATCTGAATGCTTTTCATGAATGTTGTTTCCCCTTGGAATCAAACTTGGAAATTTTGAACCCAGTAGTTCTCTTCTGTTCTGTTAGCAGTAGTATCAAATAGTTTGCCTTCTGTGAGATAAGTGCATAAGAGAATTCACTATCACAAGGAAGTGAAAGAGGGCTCTGATTTTTGAAGCTCTGTCTCTTGTTTTAGTTTCCAATTCAAGAGGTTTATAATTTAAATTTTTACTTGGGATTACAGAGCTTTTTCCTGGAAAAAAAAAGAGGCCATAGATGCTAGTTTTGAAGTGTCATATTAACATGAACCTTACTCTTCCTAATTCCAAGTATGGGGAGGATTGGGCTAACTAAAGTTCTTCTAAGTGGCATCTCTGTCATTCTCTAGATTCAGTCAGGTCCTGCATATTGTTTGATTTGTCTGTCTCAATTAATTTTTGACTACAGGTCTTGTTCATTATAGTTAGTAGCACTCTGATTAAGGTCTATAACATGTTGCAGAGTACCATTTCTTCTCTTTTTGCGTGCATGCATACTATATTTAACTATGCAAGAAACTTTAAGATGTCTAACAAAATGGAACAGGGTTCTGTGTGCATGATTAATGTGAAGCCATCCTATGGTAAATATAGCTACTTGAATTTAAAATGGTAAACAAAATGTTGAGTTGTTTGTTCCGGTTACCTGTCCCACATTATGAAGGTTGGGGTATGGTGCATATTTCTAGAAAATTTTGAAAATTCAGACTCTTGATTGTCGTCACAGTTGATTGGTTATATTATTGGAATTTTACACTGCTCTGTTAGCTTTCGATTAATTTTGGAATATTAGATGAACTACTACACTGGGCAGGTACTGGAATTTACTTAGGGTAATTTTGGTGCAGTTTGTGAAGGTTAAAAGTAATACAGTATCGTATAGGTTAATTCTGGAGGCCTCTCAAGTACTAAATGCAATCCAGGTTCAACTTTAACTTGATTTTTTAAGTATGTATGTATCTAGATTAACGTTTTCAATTTTGGTATTAAAACATGTTTTAGTTTTAATTGAATCTATGATCGTTGAATTTAAGACATACTTTCTGTGTTCTCAATATTGAGAATTACATACTTTTCAATATTCTGGTGATGATCTATTTCTTTATATCAATTTAATGGATTATAAGGGTTTGATAAATAAGTTTTATTTGATTAAAATTAGGGAAACGCTTGTCCTGTGATCTTATATTCTTTGCTAAATCATGTGGTCCCTAAAAATGCACACCAATATTTGAAGTAATGGTGGCCTCATATTGCTTGGATTATCTATTGTTAAATTTCCTCATGTCCCACTTATCTTTATAATACAAATTCTTTTTTATTGATTAATTATTTACTTGAATTTGCATACTCAAATATATAATTTTCTTTTCTATTTGTTGTGATATTTTTAGATATATTTTATTATAAATGGAGGATCGTAGTTGGATGTATAGAAGATATGTTATTGGAATAAGGGGCATTACTATTGAATTCGAAAGAGGAGTTAAAGCTTTCATCTCTTTTGCTGTGTCTAATTCCATATCCAGTAAAATTAGATGTCCTTGTGCAATGTGTAAGTGATAACTCTAAAATAATAGAGTTATTCACCTCTAATTCTCCACATTTTATTCGGGATTTAATTGACTTTATTTGGAAAAGTGAATAAAAATGTGTTGATTTAATGTTTTCTCTCTTTTTGCCTTTTTATGTGGATTTATTGCTAAAAGTCAATTTATTTGAATTAATTTCTCAAATTAAGGACGAGTTGTATTGTTTGTTGTTACTTGGGAATTAATTGAATTAAATTGGCGGAACAAGGGCAATGAGGGGATTTTTTATTTTGGTTGGATGCAAGTTGACCGTGACTAGCTTGAAACAAGTGTGAAAATTGGCAGCTATATATATATATATCTATGTATATATGTATATATATGTATATTATACACCCACACACCTTTCGGTCATGCACAAATCCAGCTGGACATGTTAAAGGTCAAACCTGCGGTACTATGCATTTAATCCCTTTGTCCTATCTGTTTTACATGTATATATACACATATATATATATGTATACTTGTATATATATATATATGTGTGTGTTTGCTTCTTAGTATGGCGACAAGGGAACAAAAAGGTTGAAGACAAAGTCAAAATTTCAGACATGGCAGCTGAGATGTTGCTGATATCCCTGCAGCCGCCAGAGGAAGAAGACAAAGACCTGCAGAAAGTACTGATGTTCTGCTGCAAAAACCTGCGGCTGTCAGAAGAAAGAGACAAACACTCTGCAGGAAATGCTGCAGCATTGGGAGGAAACGACAGAAGAACACAGAATGCAGCTGAAGACCAGCTGAAGTGGCTGCAATATGCAGAGGAAGAAGATAAGAACTCCAGAAGTCAGCTGGGATTTATTTTTGATTTTTGCTGGAATTTTTGGAGAAAATTCCAGAAATTATAGACACATGGCAGCTCGGTAATGGCTCTTGGTTCACAAAGAGATTATATATGTATGTAGCAAACCGAGAGAAAAGAGTTAGTTTTTGGAGAGTTTGGAAGGTAAGTCATTTGTTAGAGTTTAGAAGGCTCTTGGTCGAGATAGAGAGTAGGCTTTTCTTCTTAGTTTTTCTTAGGATAGTTTAGTTTTTCTTCTTAGTTTTAGGCTAACCCTTAGGAAGGGAAGAACACAAGAGTGAGCAGGGTGACTTGCTGTAGCATTCATCAGTGAAGCAACGAAGCAGCAGCATCCAGCAGAGGAGACGAAGGGCAGCAGATTGATTAAACTGATTTGGGCAGTGGGTGATCTTCCGGCCAAAAGTAATCCTCTCTTCATTTCCTCAATTTGCTACTATTTTTTGTAACTAAATGTTCTTTGTATTTTGAGAATGTTTACATGGATTCAAGGATTGATTAAATATGTTTTAGGAGTCATATGTTTTCCATCTTAGGCTTGACTCCGTTCATTGGTTTCACTTTGGATCTCGGGACTATGCTTCCTATTACTTTAATCCTTGTATTTCATGATTCTTGGTTCAAGGAATGATTAAATATGTTTTGGGAGTGATATGCTTTCCGTCTTAGGGTTGATTCCGTTGATTGGTGTCACTATGGACCTAGGGGCTGTTTTTCCCATTACGTTATTCTTTGTTTTCCATGATTCGTTTCAGCATAATATATATCTTTAACCTGAAGATGTTGTGGTGTAGTTAAGTATGAGCATGTTGAATACACTGTTTTGACTATGATGATAAGTATGCTGTAGCATTACTTTCTGTTTTTATGTTTAATGCTTGTATGGGGCAAAGCTTGGTTTATTCATGTAATTACATTAGAATTATGTGGCGTTAGATTGAGCACTGCGTGAACAGCGGTAACTCATATAGTAGTGGATTGATAACTGCGTGAACAGCGGTACCTCCACTGACTAGCGTTGCACTAGGTCCAAGGTATGTTATCGGGGATCTAGACTAGTAGATCAAGTGGTCTGGGTGAAACCAGACATGCTGTAGCATTGATATGGAACTGAAAGCATGCTTTGTATACTTAGATTCATCTTTGGCTTGTACTTACATTTTTGGCGTGAATGCCGCATTGTATTACCTGCAGTACTCTTGTGATTATTTCCAGTAGGCTAACCTTTAACTGTTAGTTTAGTTTAGGAGTAGGAAATGCCGTAGCATTAGACCAATCTCAGTTTCATGATTTATCATTCTTTATTCTTTTATTCTTTTATTATTATTCTTTATTCTTTTAACCATTTGTACAATCATATTTGCATTTGTAATTGGCATACATAGTCCCTGTGGGATCGATAATCTTGTACTTAGGTACATATATTACTTGTTGACCGGTGTATACTTGCACTTGTTAAGATTGCGTTGATTTATTCTATATTCTTATCTTCTCAATTTGTGACACACGCACACAACGCAACAAGTTTTTGGCGCCGTTGCCGGGGACTTGGAGTCAATTTATTGTAAATATTGATTGTTTGCGTTTGGTTACTTTTATTTTTCAGTTTGTTTTTATACTCATTCTTGAGCTTATGAGACTATTTAAATGATTGTATGAGGAACAAATATTATGCATGAGCTGAGCTGTTTTGTGGATTCATTAACATGAATTATTTGCTAAATTTCAGCTTGTGTCTCATTCCTTCCTTAACATGTGCTGTTTTGCATGAGTAAAACGCGCAAGGACTCTCAATCGTCATTGCTGCCACTTGATCCGGAAATTGAGAAAACAGCCAAGGCGTTAAGGAAGAAGAAGAAGCAAACCACGGTTAGGGCAGCCATGGAAGACCCGCGGGATACACAACCTGAACCTGCCTATAATCCAGTGGTGATGGCGGATGATAGGGATCATGCCATTCGGCAGTATGCAGTCCCTATGTTTAATGCATTGAAGCCAAGTATTGTGCAACCAGAGATTGCTGCAGCACAGTTTGAGCTGAAACCAGTGATGTTTCAAATGCTGCAGACAGTAGGGCAGTTCAGTGGACTACCTGCTGAAGATCCACACATGCACCTACGGTTATTCTTGGAGGTAAGCGATGGTTTTAAGCTAACAGGGGACGGACGATGCTTTGAGGCTGAAATTGTTTCCATACTCTCTGAGAGACAAAGCTAGAGAATGGCTTAATTCTCTACCCTCTGGTAGTGTGACTTCATGGCAGCAGCTTACCGAGAAATTTTTGATGAAATATTTTCCTCCAACGAAAAATGCTAAGTTGAGAAATGAAATCACCTCTTTTCAACAATTAGAAGATGAATCATTGTATGAGGCATGGGAACGATTCAAAGAGTTGTTAAGGAGATGTCCACATCACGGAATCCCACATTGTATTCAAATGGAGACATTTTACAACGGGCTGAATGCACACACCAGAATGATAGTTGATGCTTCAGCAAATGGAGCACTTTTGGCAAAGACATACAATGAAGCCTATGAAATAATTGAAAGGATTGCCAACAACAACTATCAATGGCCTACAACAAGACTGCCAAGCGGAAGAAGAGTGGCTGGAGTGCTGGAATTAGACCCAATAACTTCACTTTCAGCCCAAGTATCATCTATGTCGAATATGCTGAAGACACTGACAATGCCGCAGCATAGCGGGCAGACTGCTGATCACCTAAACCAGCCCAATGTAAGCCAGGTGCAAGCTGTGTGTTGTGTTTATTGTGGAGAGGGGCATCTATTTGAGGATTGTGCTCACAATCCCGCATCAATCTGCTACATGGGAAATCAAAACCGGGGTAATGGTCTTCAATCCAACACTTACAACCCTACTTGGAGGCAGCATCCAAATTTTTCTTGGAGCAATCAAGGGATGCACCCCACGCAAGGTATGAACCCAAGGCCACTGCTCCAGCAGCAACAACAGTACCCCCAGCAGCAGCAACAACAACTCAACAATCAACAAAGACCTATACAACAACAACCACCTTCAAATGCTTTAGAGAGCATGATGAGAGATTTTATGGCAAGAACAGAAACTACCATGCAAGGACTATCATCTACTGTTCGTAACTTGGAGAATCAGGTAGGGCAGTTAGCCCAAGAGATGAGGAGCAGACCACAAGGATCACTTCCAAGCGATACAGAAAATCCAAGAAGAGAAGGAAAAGAACATTGCAAGGCTGTAACATTGCGAAGTGGCAGACTGTTGGATGAGCCAAAAATGAAGTCTGGAGCAGCTGAGAAGACCAGTGAAGAAATTCCAGAAGCTGAACCAGAACCAGTGGAGCCAAATGCTGCAGCATCGCCAATGCCGCAGCAACGAACCAGTTCAGAACAGCCCGATGCTGCAGCATCAGCATCGCCAATGCCGCAGCAATGCAATATTCCAGAGAGCAAACCAGTACAGCAAAGGATGCCTTTTCCACAGAGGTTTGCCAAGAAGAAGCAAGATGAGCAGTTCAGGAAGTTTTAGACATGTTGAAACAGCTGCACATCAACATTCCATTGGTGGAAGCCATAGAGCAAATGCCCAACTATGCAAAATTCATGAAGGATATCCTTACAAAGAAGAGAAAGTTGGGAGAATATGAAATTGTTGCACTAACCAAAGAATGTAGTTTCTTTTTGCAGGATAAATTGCCCCCTAAAATGAAAGATCCGGGGAGCTTTAACATTCCTTGTTCTATTGGAGACTCATATTGTGGTATGGCCTTGTGTGATCTTGGTGCTAGCATCAACTTGATGCCTATGTCGGTTTTCAAACAATTGGGTATAGGAAAGGTAAGACCCACGACGGTGACATTGCAACTGGCGGATAGGTCTCTAGCTCACCCCGATGGGAAAATCGAGGATGTCCTGGTAAGAGTGGATAAGTTCATTTTTCCAGCTGACTTTATTGTTCTTGATTATGAAGCAGACAGGGAAGTCCCCATTATTTTAGGAAGACCTTTCCTAGCTACAGGAAGGACTCTTATTGATGTGCAAAAAGGGGAGCTAACCATGAGATTCCAGAACGAAAGAGTCACATTCAACGTTTTCAAGGCCATGAAATTCTATGATGAAGGAGAGGAGTGTTTTCATGTCACCACCCGAGATTCTTGGGAAGAGAAAGATGAAGAGCAAGGTGAGGATGCCAAGGAGGCATTAATGGAGGAAAGTTCGCATGAGGATGGCAATATGGAGACCAAAGCACATTCAGCTTGGGTAGAAGGAAGCCCCCAAAGGTTCAGATTTCGAGCTCAATCTGAATCCTTGGAGCTGTCTTCTAGAGATTTCAAGATAACAAAACCTTCTGTTGAAGAACCACCACAGCTGGAATTGAAGCAATTGCCGCAGCATTTGAAGTACGGGTTCTTAGGGGCAGATTCAACACTGCCCGTGATCATTTCAGCCTTCCTTGATGCTGCACAAGAGGAGAAATTACTTGGAGTACTAAGGCAACACAAGAAAGCTATGGGCTGGACTTTGGCCGACATCAAGGGCATAAGTCCAACCCTATGCATGCACAAAATCAGTTTGGAAGAAACTTCCAAAAATTCTATAGAAGGGCAGCGGAGATTGAATCCAATTATGAAGGAAGTGGTGAAGGAACAAATCATCAAGTGGCTGGATTTTGGCATCATCTACCCCATCTCTGACAGTTCTTGGGTAAGTCCTATTCAATGTGTGCCTAAGAAAGGAGGAATCACTGTGGTAACAAATGAAGACAACGAGTTGATTCCTACAAGAACAGTCACGGGATGGCGCATATGCATTGATTATAGAAGACTCAACAAAGCCACGAGGAAGGACCACTTCCCATTGCCCTTCATTGACCAAATGTTGGACAGGTTAGCTGGACATGAATATTATTGTTTTCTTGATGGCTATTCAGGTTACAACCAGATTGCTGTAGCACCAGGGGACCAGGACAAGACCACCTTCACTTGTCCCTATGGTACGTTTGCTTTTAGAAGAATGCCATTTGGATTGTGCAATGCTCCAGCAACGTTCCAGCGCGTATGATGGCCATTTTTACAGATATGGTAGAGCAGTACTTAGAGGTTTTTATGGATGACTTTTCCATATTTGGTGATTCTTTTGATACATGTTTAGAAAATTTGGCCAATGTACTTAAACGATGTGAGGAAACTAACTTAGTCCTCAATTGGGAGAAGTGTCACTTTATGGTGAGAGAAGGAATTGTGTTAGGTCACAGGATCTCAAAGAAAGGTCTCGAAGTAGACCGAGCAAAGATCGAAGTAATTGAAAAGCTACCAACCCCAACAACCGTGAAACACATTCGGAGCTTCTTGGGACATGCAGGCTTCTACCGGAGATTCATTAAGGACTTTTCTAAGGTATCTAAGCCTTTATGTCAATTGTTAGAAAAGGATAATGTGTTTTTTTTGATGCAGCCTGTGCCGCAGCATTCGAGGAGATCAAGAAAAAGCTTATTTCAGCCCCCGTTATCATAGCACCTAACTGGAATTTACCATTTGAGCTGATGTGTGATGCAAGTGACTACGCAGTAGGTGCTGTTTTGGGGCAGCGGCATAACAAAATTTTTCATTCCATCTATTATGCAAGCAAGACACTCACGGAGGCTCAGGTAAATTATACTGTTACTGAAAAAGAGTTGCTTGCTGTTGTATTTGCCTTTGATAAATTCAGGTCCTATTTGGTGGGCACTAAAGTAATAGTCTACACCGATCATTCTGCCATCAAATACCTACTTGCAAAGAAGGACTCAAAACCAGGCTCATTAGATGGATTCTACTCCTACAAGAATTTGATGTGGAAATCAAGGACAAGAAGGGAGTGGAGAATCAAGTGGCTGATCATTTATCTCGATTGGAGCAACAAGGGGGATGCCAAATCCCAATTAATGAACATTTCCCGGATGAACAACTGCTGGAAATTTCAGAAAACCTGAAAATGCCATGGTATGCTGATTTTGCTAACTTTTTAGCCAGTGGTGCAATGCCACCGATTTCTCATATCATGAACGAAAGAAGTTTCTCCATGATGTCAAGAGTTATTTTTGGGAGGAACCATTTTTGTTCAAGCAATGCAAAGACCAAGTGATTCGGAGATGTGTAAACGATGATGAAATTGAGGACATCATTTTTCAATGTCACAACTCACCATGCGGAGGACATTTTGGAGGGTCAAGAACTGCAGCAAAGGTACTACAATCTGGTTTCTTTTGGCCTTCATTATTTAAAGATTGTTATGAGTTTGTGGCAAGGTGTGATCGCTGCCAACGAGTGGGTAACATCTCAAGAAGAACGAAATGCCTCTCACCAACATTTTGGAAGTGGAACTTTTGATGTATGGGGTATTGATTTTATGGGACCTTTCCCTCCTTCTTTTGGGAATTCATACATTTTAATGGCAGTGGATTATGTGTCTAAGTGGGTGGAAGCTGCAGCATTTCCCACTAATGATTCCAAGGTGGTGATCAATTTCCTTCGAAAGAACATTTTCTCACGTTTTGGAACACCTAGAGCAATCATCAGTGATGAAGGATCTCATTTTGTCAACAAATGGCTAGGAGGTGTGTTAGCCAAGTATCATGTTCATCACCGAGTTGCCCTACCATACCATCCTCAAACAAATGGACAAGTTGAATTGTCCAACCGAATCATCAAAGGTATTCTTGAGAAAGTGGTCAACCCAAACCGAAAAGATTGGTCAAGAAGATTAGATGACGCTCTATGGGCTTATCGGACAGCTTTCAAGACTTCAATAGGTATGTCTCCTTATAGACTCGTTTTTGGGAAAGCTTGTCACTTACCCGTTGAGTTGGAGCACAAGGCATACTGGGCGCTGCAGCATCTCAACATGGATATGGATGCTGCTGGAAACAAGAGAATGCTACAGCTTTCTGAACTGGATGAGCTGAGATTATTTTCCTATGAAAATGCCAAGTTATACAAGGAGAAAACCAAGAGATGGCATGACAAACACATCCAGCCAAGAAATTTTGAAGTTGGACAACAAGTGTTGATTTTTAATTCAAGATTGAGGCTATTTCCAGGCAAATTGAAATCGAGATGGACCGGACCATACATAATTGAACAAATTCATCCTAATGGAGTGGTCTCGGTTGTGGGGAGAACGGGAACCCAATTCAAGGTGAATGGTCATAGACTAAAAATCTACAAGGATGGGGATCAAGAGCAAATCATTAATTCTCTATCATTGCTCGATGATAAAGAATTGGATGGACCTCACACCAATGAAAAATTCAAGTGAACACTCTCCAATTTTATTTTCTTTTCTTTTTTATTTATTTATTTTATTTCCTTTCCGTTTTTATTTATTTATTTCTTTGTTCATTTAATTGCTTCCTGTTTTATTTCACTTTATTTACTGTTTTCTTTTCTATTTATTTTTTTTTCTTTTCGTCTTCTCGTTTAATTATTTTGTTTGCTCTTTCTTTTTTTTTCTTTTTTTATTTTTTTTTATTTATTTTTTTTTTGCCTTTGTTATTTCTGTTTTTATTTCCTATTTTCTGTTTTTATTCTGGTAGATAGTTATTTGATTTTAATTTCTGTTTGTTTATTTTTATTTCTATTTTCCTTGTTTTTATTTGTTCATTTATTTCTAATATTTTGTTTTATGCAGTGTCGGGCACACCTGTACCCGACAGTTGCCTTCTGCCTTGAACTCTCAACGGGACAAAATATACATATAAATATATATATACATATATATATATATATATATACATCTATATTTTTGTCTAGGGCAGACAGTCATGCTATTTCCGGAAAAGTCTCTTTCTTTGTTTTGTTCTGCCTTTATTGTAGGACAAAAGAAGGTATACATACAGTATATACACATTTTGGGCAGAGCAATCATCCTACTTCCGGATAAAAGACAAAAGACCAATGGGTAAGAGAAAATCTGGTCAAACCATTCTTTATGGCCTTCAAGAAGCAAACGGGTGTCTTTTCAATTTCCATTTTCTTCCCAAGGTAAGTATTCATTATTCTATCTTATAATTCATTTTCCAAAAGAATGAATGCTTCCTAGTTAGAAAAAACCAAAAGACCACCATTCACTTCATTCGTTTTCAGCTAACCCAACTGAGAGCATTTCACTCTTAAAAACAAAAACTCACTACACTCGCCTCTCACCGAAAGAGAAAAAGGAAAAAAAAAACACACACCAAAGCTTTTCTGTTCTTCTTCCGACGCTTCTGAGTTCGAAGAATCTCAAGTAGAAATCCGACGCAAACGACACCTTAAAGGTATGTTTCCTTACTGTAAATCTGAAGATGAACTGCGTATTTATGGCTGGAATGGTATGTTTCTTTTTCTGGGTCAGCCGAACAGCATGGTTTCCCTTTCCCCCTTTTTACTGATTTTACGAAACCATGCTCAGATCTGGTTTTCTCTTTCGATTCTGGACAAAAATATAGACATGTTGGTTGATATATAGTGAGTGGACTGTGAATGCATGAGTGTTTTTGTGTTTTTATTTGAACAAAATGTGATCAATGGGTGTTTTCGTGTGAATGGTGAACAGTAGTTTTTTTCAAAAGCATGCTGTTTCTGCTAAATGCTGAGATTTTCTGCACTCTTATGCTAAACGAAGGATTCTACATTCTGGGTAACTGAAAAGGCTGTGTCTATTCTATGGGTCTTTGCTTAGTATTTTTGGGACTGGTGTGAGGAAATATGAAAGAAATGCTTTTCTTCTTTGAGAATGTGTGGTTATCATCTGTTTTGTTTGATTTTGAAGCATGATGTTTACTGAGGAATAGATTCTTTTTGCATGTTGTACTGAAAGATGAACATTTTATTTTCTGGATTCAAGGATGAATCTTCAGAAATCAAACTCCACTTTGAAAGGGGTACGGTAAGATTTCGGGCAGACGGAGGATGAATTTTTGTTGGGATATTTTGATGCTAATAATATCTATTTCGGAATGACATCTTCACACTGATATCACTAGGAAATTCTGAATTTTTTTTGGGTAGTATTTATCTCATAATGGACAGTGGCTGAATTTTTTTTCCCTTGATTTTTACTGATGAAAGTCCAGATATATGTGCCAATTTCTGATGACTACCCCGCGAGTAAACTGTGCTTAAACTGTGCTTAAGCTGTGCTTGAGCTGTTTTTATCATAATGAATGGTTTTGATTAGGAGTTGCTGGGCGTATTTAAGTTCTTTCTGTCTCTTTTGATTAGAAATTGCTGAGGGTTTTGAGCTGTGCTTGAACTGTTTTTATTGGGACTGTTTGTAGGCATACTGTTTTTACTGGTTTAAATCTTTGCAGGATGACAATTAAGCAAATGATTGGGAAACTCCCTCCCAGGGAGAAGTTCTCTTCGTCAGACGCGGAAGCACGAATGCACGCTCAGATGCAGATCTTCTGGAGGTTCTCCCGCGAGCAATATGAGGCACACCTGCGATCCCTCCCCCGAAATCGGTTGCAAGCTCGAAATCCTTGGCCAAGTTTCCCAACCGAACTGACCCCAGATACAGACCCGAACCAAATGGCAGAAGATGATGTTATCATCACACCGTGACCCAATCCCTTGAGAAGGGAGTAGTTCTAAACTTTTAAAAAATTTCTTTTACATTGCTGTTTTATTTTTCTTTATGCCTGTTGTGCAGGCCCTCGGACACCCTTACTTTTCATTTGATTTGCCTTACTTACCTTGATGATGGTTTTGGACTAGTAGTTTGTTTTGCTTTGACTCTTTTGTTTGTTTGTTTTGTTGTGTTTTGTTTTGCACATTGCCTTACCTGCTGACTTTCTGTGGCTGAAATTCTGTGTTAATGGCAATGAGGACATTGCTTCCCTTTGAGTTTGGGGGAGGGTGTCCTCTCATGGCAGAAAGTTGAAAAATGGTGCTAAATTTAAAAATTTTTCCTACTGTCTCTTGAGAAACCTCTCTGCTGAAATTCTGACTGACTTAGTTGAATGCATAGATACATTGTATGAAGAAAAAAGCTGATTTAGGATACCTTACTGATGCGGTTTCCGACCGACGTGCTAAATAGGTGTTATTTTACCCTATGTTGATTATGAATAATTAAGGACTGTGAATTAACTAATTGTCACATTTAGTCTATGGTGTCACTTAATCAGCCAGAACCTAAGGCAGAGTACCTATCGTGTAGCTAGTCTATTGGAAAGTATCTACGATTTTATTAAATAATTATCGTACTCCCAGGGAAGTGGCAACGGCTTAGTAGTAACTAGCCTTTTATCCTAACTCCTATCTTATGATCCAGTTATGCAATCTTCATCAAATACTTTGATGAGAGGGTGATCCATTCTCCACTAGGTTCAAGTCCAATTAATCCTAAAAGTGTTTTAAAGATGAGTTCTGATTCTATGTTATACTGTTACTATACATTGATTGACCTATATTCGAGTATTTTAGACATGTCTTGGCCTGGATTGCAACTATGTTCTGTGTCTAAAGGTTACCACATCTGAGTTTCTACGCTACCGCCCCATCGTTAAGGGTAACGGCCCTACTCACGGCTCGAACTAAAGTCAGCAATGACTGCCCTATGTCACTTTGGGGATCATACTGCTCGTCTCATAACCGTCGGCATAACACTCAACTCAGCCTACCTAGACTACTTTCAACCAACAGGGTGTTCCGCAGATTATTTTATCTAGTATGGCAGACACCAATACTAATTGATGTCTGTTAAACTAAACAGGTTATGAATAGACCATGGTTAGGAATTGTCTATAACCCTAATTTCAATTTAAAAGAACGGCAATAGACATGCAGACATAATGGATATTTAAGCAGGTGGCCATTTCTAGAAAAACATAATAGCTTCAACGTATATCACAAATATTCATAAAAACATAATCTGGTATTCCAATCAGTATTTGGACAAACATAATAACAACATATAAGAGAGGGACAGGGGGACCGATGCCATAAAGAATTCACCCTTACGAAGTCTCGCCGATGGAGCGTACTGCTGTATATGCCTTATTGCTTGACCCGACTCTGCTCGTCAGAACCTTCGGAGGACGCTTCCTCAGCCTAGTAGCTGGGCTTTACTTAACAACCCGGCTTAAGCCCAGCCCTGTGGACTGACTCTTCGAACGCCTCGAGCCCTCTTAGGATCTCCTAACGAAATCCCGGGTATTCTAGGAATACCAGAAACGAACCTATCTATAGAAGCCTAAGATCTGAGACTATTTCTCAGAAACTAAAACAAACACTAATAAGAAAGAGAACTGAGATCCGAGTCTCTGAGTGAGTTGTGTACTAGAGAATTGTACACTGGAAACCACTTAATGACTCAGATCGAGTGGAGAGGGATGAATTCAACTGCTGGAGGCCTGGGGTATTTATAGCAGCTTCCTGGAGTGAAAATTTCTGAAAAATTCGATGTGGGACAGCTTCTGGCGGCTCAGGACGCCCGTCCTGAATCGTTGACCACGTTCGGGACGCCCGTCCCGGTTCAGGACGCCCGTCCCGGTTCAGGACGCCCGTCCTGGCGGTTTGACCGGGTCGGGACGCCCGTCCCGGACCTTTGACCGGGTCAACATTTCCAAAAATTGCGTTTTTGCCCCAAAATTTGCTGTTTTCGTCTACTTTTCACCTGACACTTCCAAAATCATAAAAACCGTGAAATCAAGTAAATAGTAAACAATTAATGTCAATTTACTCTCAATTTCACATTAAAACATATATAAAAACATGCTAAAAATGTGATACGATTTTCGCGTATCAGATAACCCCACACTTAGCTTTTTGCTTGTCCTCAAGCAAAGTGTACATGGAGTTAGTGATTTTAAACCGTAGTGCAGTCACTTAAATTCCTAATCATGTTTTTATTCCAAAAATTCTTCAGACAATTCTTAACACAGGTCTGATTGGTTAGGTTGCTATGACAAGGTCTCACATGTCTCTAGTAGTTTGTTATGATCAGGAAAATAAATCAACAACTAGGTTGGACTTTTTTCTTAGTCACAGGGTCTTCCTGATGTGTAGTGTGTGTACTAGTCTAGACCAGATAGTCAACACAATGAACTCTTATCTTAACTGCTACCAGATAATACTTCGACCGATCGCTAGACATACTGGCAACAGATAACTTTCTGAGTTCTGAGCTTTGGTGATCAGATTTTTAATGTTTTAGCACTTAGTTATTTTCTTTATAGATTCAGGGTATTTCGAGTTTGCTTAGAACACGTCAACTTCAACTACCCATGTAGCGAGTCCCACTCCGATGACTCCCAGATCTACACGACCTTAGGGCATCAGGCTTTAAGTTCCCCGAAGGAGTGGTGCTCGAGTAGCGAAGGCCGCTGGCAAACTACCCTATTGTAATTAACTTCCTTAAGTTCTTTTCACTTTTAGCTCAGAGTCTCATCTAGTCATTCTAACTGCCAATATATCCACAACTGGTCTAATTTTATCTAGTTAAGTCTCGAATAGGCAATTGGTTGAGGTCTCTAATCCAGACAGGGTTGTGCTCAGTTATCAGGAATTCCCTATTCCTAATCAATTAGTCCAAGATAGCTATCAACTATCTCCTACTAACCATAACATACTACCTACATATCATAGACATAAGCAATTTGTTTAACCAAGCATACTGCATTTAGAAGTCTGAAAGACGGAAAAATTTTGAAAAAATTTTGGAAGGGTGTGAAAATACAGGGAAAACAAGCAAAAGCATGAGAAAAAATTTTCAAACTGCTACAGTGCACCGTGCACTGCTACCCCACACTTAAGTTTGGCACTGTCCTCAGTGTTCATGCATATCTAGCTACCCCACACTTATTTGAAAACAAGAAATAAAACAGAAAAGATTCTTACCCCACACTTATTCGACTAACTGAGGGTAAGAGAGAAAATCAGGCAACAAAACAGGAAGGATAGCAAAACAAAACACAAAACAAATAAAATAAAAGGAATATGAGGATTAGAAAAACTCCCTTCATGTCGCGAACAGAAGGGTCTTCTCTGATCTGTCAATTGGCTCTTCACTTTAGCCATGTGCTATTGCTGAGGTGTTCTTGACTCTGCAAGCTCTAGATATTGGAACGGATGACGCCAGCTCCGATCCTTCATTGTCGAGCTCTAGGTAGTGGCATATCCATTTGATGAATGACTCACGCCCCAAGGACTGTTTCCTCGAATCATCTACAAAGTTTCTCGTAATCGTAGCAACGTGTCCAGAAGGAACGTGTCTAGGAATGAGACTTCTTTGGATTGGTGTGCCTACCTGCCAATGTTAGTAAAGGTATTGCATGCAAGTCTCGAATGGAAGAAAAGATACCTGAAGTTTTGGCGAAGCTGTGGTGGTAGGGGGCTCCAGTTGTGTAGATCTGGGCCCAAGTATTTGAGACTTCCTCGATGAAGTTTCTCACAGCTGATTGGTATGCAGGGAATGCAAGCTCCTCCATTGCTATGCTCCCGACACAATGCCAAATTCCTCTATATCTGCCGACCGTTCGTTACCTCTTGGTAGATCACTTGCTTGCACTGATCTGGCTTTAATTGTTGCCAGTATCTCATCTATTGATTCTGCGAGTGTGGGTTTTTCTGTGGTGGTGTCTTCTGAAAGTTTCCAGCTTCCGAATTACTCCTCAGCTAAATCCCGTACGATTCCTCTAGTTGGGATTGTATGCATTTCCCATTGGAGCAGCATTCTGCAATAACCTACTCCTACCTCTTTTGGAATGGTCAGTCATTCCCATAGCAATCCCTGCTAAAGTGTGGTACTTAGCAGACGTCATAGATTTGATACACATGCTGAACATTTCTTCCTAAAACATTGGCACTCTGAATCTGGAAAACAACTAGAATCTGCACATGACTTTAACATCATTAGTAGGTAATGCCTGTGGTTCAGGCTATTTTCGAAAAGTGTTCCACGACTACTATGATGTAATTATGTTCAAAGGAAGAAAGGAAAAAGATTCGAAATAGAGTGATCGGTGTAACCTATTGTTTTTAGACAAGACTAGATAAGATCGGAATTTATCATGCATGAATGTTTTTGTCCTAAAACAATTCGTACTACATCATTACATCACATATTCATTCAAAAAGCAGATTTTAATTAGGTGATGTCATAATGGGTGCATTAATTCCTTTTGGTTTAAACAATCTCATGCATTTATCATCAAACAAAAGGAACATCCTTTCTCATTAGAATACTCAGAGGTCTGTCTATTAAAGAAAATTTTATTTTCATGATTCTGTCTAATAGACTAAGCATGACCTAAGAAAACTCCACAATGATATTTCTTCCAGATTAAAACCTTAGCCAAAAATTGACAACTCAGAAAAATATTCTATCCTCATTTCCATTTTTATTTTTTCGAAAAAAAAAGCAACAAATGTACAACTAAGAAAACAACTAAGAAAGAACAAGAGATAGGGAAAAGAACAACTTACCATTGAGCAAGAAAAATACATTCTTTTTGGATTTTAAATATTTAACATTTTTTTTTCTTTTTATATTTCGAAAGCAATTAAATTTCCTCAATACGGTTTTAGAATAATTTTCTAAAATTTGATTATCCTAAGTGTCTTAATTCTAGATAACATCTAAAATTAATTAGTTATGATAATCCTATATTTCGGAAACTGATTGTCTAACTAGCATAAAACAAGTGTTAGGTCTAAGGTCTAGGTTACTACCGCTACCTATCATAAGTATCTAGAATTTTGATCAGGAATCCTAAATTCATTATGATATTTCCCCGGCAACGGCGCCAAAAATCTGATGGGATTCCGGTTGACGTGCTAAATAGGTGTTATTTTACCCTATGTTGATTATGAATAATTAAGGACTGTGAATTAACTAATTGTCACATTTAGTCTATGGTGTCACTTAATCAGCCAGAACCTAAGGCAGAGTACCTATCGTGTAGCTAGTCTATTGGAAAGTATCTACGATTTTATTAAATAATTATCGTACTCCCAGGGAAGTGGCAACGGCTTAGTAGTAACTAGCCTTTTATCCTAACTCCTATCTTATGATCCAGTTATGCAATCTTCATCAAATACTTTGATGAGAGGGTGATCCATTCTCCACTAGGTTCAAGTCCAATTAATCCTAAAAGTGTTTTAAAGATGAGTTCTGATTCTATGTTATACTGTTACTATACATTGATTGACCTATATTCGAGTATTTTAGACATGTCTTGGCCTGGATTGCAACTATGTTCTGTGTCTAAAGGTTACCACATCTGAGTTTCTACGCTACCGCCCCATCGTTAAGGGTAACGGCCCTACTCACGGCTCGGACTAAAGTCAGCAATGACCGCCCTATGTCACTTTGGGGATCATACTGCTCGTCTCATAACCGCCGGCATAACACTCAACTCAGCCTACCTAGACTACTTTCAACCAACAGGGTGTTCCGCAGATTATTTTATCTAGTATGGCAGACACCAATACTAATTGATGTCTGTTAAACTAAACAGGTTATGAATAGACCATGGTTAGGAATTGTCTATAACCCTAATTTCAATTTAAAAGAACGGCAATAGACATGCAGACATAATGGATATTTAAGCAGGTGGCCATTTCTAGAAAAACATAATAGCTTCAACGTATATCACAAATATTCATAAAAACATAATCTGGTATTCCAATCAGTATTTCGACAAACACAATAACAACATATAAGAGAGGGACAGGGGGACCGATGCCATAAAGAATTCACCCTTACGAAGTCTCGCCGATGGAGCGTACTGCTGTATATGCCTTATTGCTTGACCCGACTCTGCTCGTCAGAACCTTCGGAGGACGCTTCCTCAGCCTAGTAGCTGGGCTTTACTTAACAACCCGGCTTAAGCCCAGCCCTGTGGACTGACTCTTCGAATGCCTCGAGCCCTCTTAGGATCTCCTAACGAAATCCCGGGTATTCTAGGAATACCAGAAACGAACCTATCTATAGAAGCCTAAGATCTGAGACTATTTCTCAAAAACTAAAACAAACACTAATAAGAAAGAGAACTGAGATCCGAGTCTCTGAGTGAGTTGTGTACTAGAGAATTGTACACTGGAAACCACTTAATGACTCAGATCGAGTGGAGAGGGATGAATTCAACTGCTGGAGGCCTGGGGTATTTATAGCAGCTTCCTGGAGTGAAAATTTCTAAAAAATTCGATGTGGGACAGCTTCTGGCGGCTCGGGACGCCCGTCCCGGTTCGGGACGCCCGTCCTGAATCGTTGACCACGTTCGGGACGCCCGTCCTAGCGGTTTGACCGGGTCGGGACGCCCGTCCCGGGTTCGGGACGCCCGTCCCGGACCTTTGACCGGGTCAACATTTCCAAAAATTGCGTTTTTGCCCCCAAATTTGCTGTTTTCGTCTACTTTTCACCTGACACTTCCAAAATCATAAAAACCGTGAAATCAAGTAAATAGTAAACAATTTATGTCAATTTACTCTCAATTTCACATTAAAACATATATAAAAACATGCTAAAAATGTGATACGATTTTCGCGTATCACTTACAAAATGATTGATCCGGCATAAAAGACCTGTTTGCATGATGTGGCAGCATTTCATATGACCCGTGAGAACTTAAATTTCAGCAGGATTAGTGTAGACTTTTGGGGCCTGATTCATGATGATGTTTTAAAAACAAAAATACATTCTTGTAGACATTGTACCGTTCTTCTTGAACAATTAGGTATTAGTTAACCCTAAGTAAGAATCATTTCTAAACTCCCTATCTTTTGCACATAGTCTTACTTAGAAATTTCATGTTCATAAAAAGAGTCACTATGGTATGAAGGTTCAGAATTTTTAACTCATTTATTATAGTCCTTGAGGCGAAATCCTAGCATATTTGGTAATATAGAAATGATTGAGGCATGTTCTTGAATAGTTTGAGCCTTTCTAGCCTATCCTAATGAATTTTGTTTCCCTAGTTAACCCGAGTTGAGCCTAAGCCTAATTTCTTGACACCCTTATCAAAGAGCCACTTATCCTAAATGATTTGCATGTATCCATTCTTTGCTCTCCCTAAAACTTGATCTTAGTCTGCTGTGAATAGTGTTGAACATGAGTTTGGGGGAATGCCGAGAATGCCTTAGTGAGGAACATAGGAATGCCGAGAATGCCTTAGTGAGGAACATAGGAATGCCGCAGCGCAATGCTGCAGCATTATCATTTTCTTGGGATTAGGGGTATTTAATGCTCTATGTATTGAGGGTACGTGTATGAAAACATGTGAAAAAGAATGAGAACACCCTCTCTACCTTACAAAGAAAAAGAAGAACAAAAAGAGCAAAAAAGGAAATATGTGTTATGCTTCTTTGAGGATAAATGCTAAATACTTATTGTGGATTAAATGTTGCACATATTTCTGAAGCATGGTGTAAATGTTTATACTCCTTTGGTTGATTGAAAAAAAAAAAAATATTTTGGGAAGTAATAGCATTGGGTAGAAGCTCATGGCAGACTAGGACTAAGTTCTGAGCCTACTGTTTATCCATATTTTTCCTACCTTAGCCCTAGCCTACATTACAACCAGTTTAAGACCTCTTTGATCTTTATTGCTAAATTTGCTACATTAGTGGAGAGGGGTGTAATAGATTGAGTTTGAGGATACCAAAGGAACCTTAGGATTACTATATGTTGACTTATGAACTTGAGATTGAAAAGGACGGACTATTCACACACACACTTTGGAGTGGAAATACTTCAAGCTTGGGTTAGTTAATATTTGGCTATTCACTTAAGGATGGAACTTATGACTACTTGAATTTTGCATTTTTCTCTGAAATCATTGGTCCCAAGTTGACTGAACTTGCTGAGCAAAGTTTTTGTGGGTATGTATATTCTTGTTGCTTCCACATTGCTGCAGCATTGCTCGGGGCGAGCAATGACATGAGTTTGGGGGTGTGATAACTCTAAAATAATAGAGTTATTCACCTCTAATTCTCCACATTTTATTCGGGATTTAATTGACTTTATTTGGAAAAGTGAATAAAAATGTGTTGATTTAATGTTTTCTCTCTTTTTGCCTTTTTATGTGGATTTATTGCTAAAAGTCAATTTATTTGAATTAATTTCTCAAATTAAGGACGAGTTGTATTGTTTGTTGTTACTTGGGAATTAATTGAATTAAATTGGCGGAACAAGGGCAATGAGGGGATTTTTGATTTTGGTTGGATGCAAGTTGACTGTGACTAGCTTGAAACAAGTGTGAAAATTGGCAGCTATATATATATATCTCTCTCTATGTATATATGTATATATATGTATATTATACACCCACACACCTTTCGGTCATGCACAAATCCAGCTGGACATGTTAAAGGTCAAACCTGCGGTACTATGCATTTAATCCCTTTGTCCTATCTGTTTTACATGTATATATACACATATATATATATATGTATACTTGTATATATATATATATGTGTGTGTTTGCTTCTTAGTATGGCGACAAGGGAACAAAAAGGTTGAAGACAAAGTCAAAATTTCAGACATGGCAGCTGAGATGTTGCTGATATCCCTGCAGCCGCCAGAGGAAGAAGACAAAGACCTGCAGAAAGTACTGATGTTCTGCTGCAAAAACCTGCGGGTGTCAGAAGAAAGAAACAAACACTCTGCAGGAAATGCTGCAGCATTGGGAGGAAACGACAGAAGAACACAGAATGCAGCTGAAGACCAGCTGAAGTGGCTGCAATATGCAGAGGAAGAAGACAAGAACTCCAGAAGTCAGCTGGGATTTATTTTTGATTTTTGCTGGAATTTTTGGAGAAAATTCCAGAAATTATAGACACATGGCAGCTCGGTAATGGCTCTTGGTTCACAAAGAGATTATATATGTATGTAGCAAACCGAGAGAAAAGAGTTAGTTTTTGGAGAGTTTGGAAGGTAAGTCATTTGTTAGAATTTAGAAGGCTCTTGGCCGAGATAGAGAGTAGGCTTTTCTTCTTAGTTTTTCTTAGGATAGTTTTTCTTCTTAGTTTTAGGCTAACCCTTAGGAAGGGAAGAACACAAGAGTGAGCAGGGTGACTTGCTGCAGCATTCATCAGTGAACAGCAACGAAGTAGCAGCATCCAGCAGAGGAGACGAAGGGCAGCAGATTGATTAAACTGATTTGGGCAGTGGGTGATCTTCCGGCCAGAAGTAATCCTCTCTTCATTTCCTCAATTTGCTACTATTTTTTGTAACTAAATGTTCTTTGTATTTTGAGAATGTTTACATGGATTCAAGGATTGATTAAATATGTTTTAGGAGTCATATGTTTTCCATCTTAGGCTTGACTCCGTTCATTGGTTTCACTTTAGATCTCGGGACTACGCTTCCTATTACTTTAATCCTTGTATTTCATGATTCGTGGTTCAAGGAATGATTAAATATGTTTTGGGAGTGATATGCTTTCCGTCTTAGGGTTGATTCCGTTGATTGGTGTCACTATGGACCTAGGGGCTGTTTTTCCCATTACGTTATTCTTTGTTTTCCATGATTCGTTTCAGCATAATATATATCTTTAACCTGAAGATGTTGTGGTGTAGTTAAGTATGAGCATGTTGAATACACTGTTTTGACTATGATGATAAGTATGCTGTAGCATTACTTTCTGTTTTTATGTTTAATGCTTGTATGGGGCAAAGCTTGGTTTATTCATGTAATTACATTAGAATTATGTGGCGTTAGATTGAGCACTGCGTGAACAGCGGTAACTCATATAGAAGTGGATTGATAACTGCGTGAACAGCGGTACCTCCACTAACTAGCGTTACACTAGGTCCAAGGTATGTTATCGGGGATCTAGACTAGTAGATCAAGTGGTCTGGGTGAAACCAGACATGCTGTAGCATTGATATGGAACTGAAAGCATGTTTTGTATACTTAGATTCATCTTTGGCTTGTACTTACATTTTTGGCGTGAATGTCGTAGCATTGTATTACCTACAGTACTCTTGTGATTATTTCCAGTAGGCTAACCCTTAACTGTTAGTTTAGTTAGGAGTAGGAATGCCGTAGCATTAGACCAATCTCAGTTTCATGATTTATCATTCTTTATTCTTTTATTCTTTTATGATTCATTATTCTTTATTCTTTTAACCATTTGTACAATCATATTTGCTCTTATAATTGGCATACATAGTCCCTGTGGGATCGATAATCTTGTACTTAGGTACATATATTACTTGTTGACCGGTGTATACTTGCACTTGTTAAGATTGCGTTGATTTATTCTATTTTCTTATCTTCTCAATTTGTGACACACGCACACAACGCAACAGTAAGAACATGAAATTTGAAGAACCGAATATAGTGGAGAGTCACTTGTACAGGAACGGGTTTGTTACTAATTACTATGAATGGACATGTCATGGTGAAGGATCCAGGTCATATGCACATACTTTTTCGACACCAATATCATCGAGGGAATCAAATTCAAGTGATATGATTCGAGAAATGATATTTGAAGGAGTACAACATGATTTCAATATAGATGCTACAGAGGAGTCTCCTAATGGAGAAGCTAAGAAGTTCTATGATATGTTGGAGGCAGCTGATGTTCCTATATGGGATGGTTGTACAAAGCACTCTCAATTGTCCTTAGCTTCCCAACTTTTACACATTAAGTCAGTGAATAATATGTATGAGAAGTGTTTTAATCAAATAGTCCAATTATTGAAGGAGGTTGTTACAAATGATAACAATATTCCTAATGATTTATATGAAATGAAGAAGATGGTATCAAGTCTTGGGTTGCCAGTTCAAAAGATTGATGTTTGCCCAAATGGTTGCATGTTATATTGGAAGGATGATTTTGAAAGAAGGGAATGCAAATTTTGTGGGCATGCTAGGTATAACCTAAAAAGAAGGGTAGAAAGAATAAAAAACAAAATGAGGTTACACAGTCAAAGATGTTTTACTTTCCTATTACACCTAGATTGCAAAGACTTTATGCATCTAAAACAACAGATCAACATATGAGATGGCATTTTGAAAGTAAAGATGAAGAAGACTATATGAGTCATCCAAGGGATGGTCAAGCTTGGAAACATTTTGATCAAATTCATGGTGACTTTTCTAATGAGATGAGAAATGTAAGAATTGGTTTGTGTACAGATGGGTTTTCACCTTTTGGAATGTCAGGAAAGTAGTACTCATGTTGGCCTGTTATTATTGTTCCGTATAACCTTCCACCTTGGATGTGTATGAAAGATGAATTCATGTTTCTAACTGTTATTGTATCAGGGCAAAAAAATCTAAAACAAAAATAGATGTTTATTTGCAAACTTTGGTGGATGAACTAAAACATCTATGGGTTGAAGGTGTCCCAATGTATGATATTTCAATTAAACAAAACTTCCATATGCGTGCAACATTTCTTTGGACTATTAATGATTTTTCTGCATACGGTATGTTGAGTGGTTGGAGCACGGCTGGAAAATTTGTTTGTCCATATTGCATGGAAAAGTCAAAATCTTTTCATTTAAAGAATGGTTGTAAGCACTCTTGGTTTGATTGTCATCGACAATTCCTTTTAAGTGACCATCCATATAGGAAAGACACAAGATATTTTAGTAGAAATAGAAGAAAAGAAACATCAAAATCGCCTACCAATATAACTGGTACACAATTGTGGAATAGAGTATGTCAGTTTCCAAAGATAACTAAATCAGGAGCTGAACTTGGAAAGATTGATGGAAGAGGGACATATCACAATTGGACAAAACGTAGCATCTTTTGGGATTTGCCTTATTGGCCAACAAATTTGATTCGTCATAATATAGATATCATGCATAATGAAAAAAATGTCTTTGATAATGTTTTTAACATTGTTGTGGATGTGAAAGGAAAGACGAAAGATAATATAAAGTCTCGAAGAGATTTGGAAATATATTGTAATCGTCCTTAACTATGTGTCCAAAGAGTTCGAGATGGGAAGGCATTAATTCCAAAAGCATGTTATGCATTAACAAATGACCAAAAGAAACTTTTGCTTGAGTGGATAAAAGAGTTAAGGTTTCCTAATGGATATGTTTCTAATTTAGCAAGATGCGTTGACTTGAAAGAATTGAAGATGTTTGGTATTAAAAGTCATGATTGTCATGTGTTCATGGAGCGGTTGCTTCCAATTGCATTGAAAGAATTTCTTCCAAGTAATGTGTGGTCAATATTAACAGAGTTGAGTATGTTCTACCGTGATTTATGTGCACCTAAATTGTCAGTTGAACACATGAATAAGTTGAATGAAGATATACCCATCTTACTTTGCAAGTTGGAAAAGATATTCCTTCCATCATTTTTTGATGTTATGGAACATTTGATGATTCATTTACCTTATGAGGCACTAGTTGGTTGTCCAGTCCAAAATAGATGGATGTATCCATTTTGAGAGGTAATGTTAGAGTTCACATATTATTATATATATAATATACTTTATTTAAATATTATTTCCTAACTTCAACAATATGTCATTTTAAATTTAGGTTTCTATATCGTTTGAAAATAAAAGTGAAGAATAAGGCACATATAGAAGGGTCAATTTCTAGTACATATTTAGTTGAAGAAGCATCAACTTTATTCTCTTGCTATTTTCAACCGCATGTTCAAACAAGACACTCTTCTACTACTCGAAATGAAGAAGGTGTGTTAGAAGCTAAATATGTTGGAGGATTATCAATATGTAATATACGTAGTAGGAATATAAAGCACCAATAATTGCAAAGAAGTGCAACCATATATCAAGTATATAACTCTTAAACTATATATAGTTTACTACATTTACTATAAGGTAAAAAATATTGAATTCAATATATATGTTTCTCAAATGTAGGAAATTTACAACAAATTTACAAGTTCAATCTCCGTCTATAAGTCAAGAAGAGATCGATATAAGAATGGAAAATTATTTTGCGTGTTGGTTTCGTTCATATGTAAGTTCTATAAAAATTTAAGATAATAATCCTTTTTATGATATAATACTTTCATTCACTAACTTTATTAAACTTAATATCTTTATTTTAGGTAACTGATTCCCAAAATCAAGTAAACAATGTTTGTTTGTGAAACTTGTCTTGGGGACCATCAAGACAAGTAAAGTCATTTCATGGCATATTTGTCAATAGTTATAGGTTTCACACTTCTGAACATGCAGAAGGAAAGAAAACACTAAACAATGGAGTTTGTGTTAAAGGATGTAATGATGATGCTACTTCCACTTTTGATTATTATGGAATTTTGAGGGAAATTGTTGAACTTCAATTGATGGGTGATCTCAACCAAAATATCATCCTTTTCAAATGTGATTGGTTTGATCCAATACCAAATTTAGGTGTTAGGTTTCATCCTCAGTACAAGCTTATTGATATTAACCACAAGAGGACGTATCCAAAATATGATCCATTTGTATTAGCTCAACAAGCTACTCAAGTTTACTATGCAAGTTATCTCGGGATTAAAAGATCACATTGTGATTGGTTTTCAGTATGTAAAACTAAACCTCGACATGTGGCAGAAGTACTTGCTTATCAAGAGGATGTAGGTGATGAAGATGCCATGATAATAACAAATGAGGTACACCCAATTGAAGATTTAACACATGAATCGAATGAAGTTCAAATGGTGGATATTGATGAAAATCAAATTGAGAATTTATCAGTCGGTGTCGAAGATGAAATGAAAGATTGGACAACTGATTCTGAAACTAATGAAGTTGATGAAGATTCTTTATCAGATGAAGACTCTTTGCCATATGAAGATTTAAGCTTTGTATTGAAATTTTAGCTTTACAGTTAGCTTAAAAAAGAAGAATCAGAGACAACATTGCATGTTTTTTACTGCTTTATACGTGAATTTTGTATTTACATTTTGGATCATGTTTGGATCATGCATCCTTTTTTAGTAAAAAAGACTTTTTTTGGGTTTAAACACTAAAAAGCTTCTTAATTATGACTTTATTTATCTTAATTTTATTAATGTTTAACTTTGTATTGCAGCAATGAGTGACAATATGCATACCCCTTCTAGTAGTCAGGCTCCTAGTGTGCAGGATCATGTACATCCTCCTACAACACACTCAACAGTTGATTCAACTAATAATTTGACAGAAATTTTAGATCTTCAACCACTTATAAGGCCACGAGGTTTTGAGTATTTATAACTTTCTTAACTTATAGATATACTTTTGTATGGTTTATTAATTTTCATAGTGTTTATTGATTCATATATAAAATGTTGTGCATATATTTTATTAGTAAGTTCATTAATTAAATTTTTTTCCTTTCCTTTTCTGTTTCTACTTTCTTTGTCTATGAAATTAGGTTTGAAGGGTCCAAAATTGTGTTGCTACAATTACGCAATCTTTCAAGTCTAATTTTGTAGGACCATATCCCTCATTTTTTGATGTGCCCAACGATGTGAAAGATATTTGGTTTCAATCTTTTAGCGTAAGTTATGTAATTTTCTATAATTCATTTTTAACATAAGGAGCCTTACTATTATAAAATCATTAAATTTTTTAAATTACTTAATCGATTATCCTTCTTTATTTATTATTAGTATCATTTTTTAAGTCTAATAATTTTATATATTTTGTAGAAATCATTTCGATGGGATAAGAAAGATAGTGCATTGATTCGAAGGAATTAGAAGAAGATTTGTCGAAGAAGGCTATCTGATCATCTTTGTAGGATTAAAGCAAAGTATGCAAAATCTTGTCCTCCATGGATAAACTCACAACACTGGAATCAACTTCTTTCTTATTGGAATACTGTAGAATTCAAGAAAAATCTCCTCAACTGCAAAAAAAGATAGATCTTTAGCTGGTCCTACCCATACTGGTGAATCAATTTCCTTTACAGAGCTTGAAGAACGTGCGGTTAGTAACTAATTTACTACAACACATTAACTAGTTAATGGAATTCTTAATATTTCTATATCCATATATATATATATATATATGTGTGTGTGTGTGTTTCTTGGTTTTCCTTTAATGAAGCTTTGTGTGCATTGGATACTCCAAGTATAGTTAGAATTAGTTATTATCACATTGTGTTTTTGTTAGATTTGATACTCCAAGTATAGTTGGAATTAGGCTTTTGTGCATTAGATACTCCATGTATAGTTGAAATTATGTTTTTGTTGGGTTCTATACTCCATGTATAGTTGGAATTGTTTTTTATCACATTGTGTTTTTATTGGATTGGATACTCCATGTATAGTTGGGGTTATTTTTTATCACATTGTATTTTTGTTAGATTAGATATTCCATGTGTAGTTGAAGTTATTTTTTATCACATTATATTTTTGTTGGATTGGATACTCCATGCATAGTTGGAGTTATTTTTTATCACATTGTGTTTTTGTTGGATTAGATACTCCATGTGTAGTTGGAGTTATTTTTTATCACATTATATTTTTGTTGGATTGGGATATTTCATGTATAGTTGAAATTATTTTTTATCAAATTATGTTTTAGTTGGATTGGATACTCCAAGTATAGTTGGAATTATTTTTTATCATATTGGGTTTTTGTTGGATTGGATACTCCATGTATAGTTGGAATTATTTTTTATCTATTTTTGTTGGATTGAATACTCCATGTATAGTTGGAGTTATTTCTTAAACTAGTTCTTGATGAAATTTTCTTATCTCTTATGAGTAATACAGCGAGAGGAAAATGGAGAAAATTTTGAATATACTGACTTGTTTCACCGTTTGCATGTATTACAATCCGGGCCGATGAAGGGTGAGTTTATCAATGAGTGCTCCAAGAAGGCAATGGTAATATTCTCTTCTCTATTTAATATCATGATTAGTATTTACAATTATTTTATGCATATAGTTACTATTTTTTTCCTAACATCATCTTAATCTTTTGATAATACATTTCAGAATGACGTTAATCGACTTAAAGAGCATTATTTACAAGTTTCTTCATCATTGGGCTCCATCGAGAGTTCTGTCATTCCTGATTACAAACAACTGTTTATTGAGGCATGTGGTGGTTTCAAGAAAGGTCGAACTTTTGGTTTAGGTTCAGAATCTATTCTATTAAGGTCTCAATTAAACGATTCTACAACTACTCCACCAATAGTAGTGGAGCTTGCAAACAAAGTAGCTGAATTGGAAGAGAAAGTCAAGAATCTAGAGAAGCAAGCACAACATGCTACAAATGTTAGTGATGAAGGTAATGATCATACTTTACTTGATAAGTCCATCTCCTAGTGCTCAAGATGATTATGATCGGGCTCCTCTAAAGCACCACTATCTACTATTTGATATTATTGCAATGATACTTAAAATGTTTTTAATATTAGGATACTACTATATATTTATTATTATTACAATGACATTTTAGAATGTTTTATTATTTGGACTTTATATATATATATATATATATATATATATATATATGGTAATAGAAATATTATTATTAATAACTTTTATTGTTATTTTTTATTTAAATATAAATTATGTTTTTGGATATATATATACATATCAAATTGTTGCAAATAGTGACAGATTTGATGGTCGGAAATTCGTTGCTATTTGCGACGGATTTTTGTGTCGTAGCAATTAGAGACGAAGATATTGCCAAGGTCAAATTCGTTGCAAAATAGCGACGCCTAAATGTCGTCGCACAATTGTCGTAAACATAGCGACGGATTTGACCGTCGCAAATTCGTTGCTATTTGCGACGAATTTTTGTGTCGTCGCAATCAGCGACGAACATATTGCGATGGCCAAATTCGTCGCAAATCTGTTGCAAAATAGCGATGCCCAAATGCCGTCGCACAATTGTCGCAAACATAGCGACGGATTTGACCGTCGCAAATTCGTTGCTATTTGTGACGGATTTTGTGTGTCGTCACAATCATCGGCGAAGATATTGCGATGGCCAAATCCGTCGCTAATCCATCACAAAAGTATAATTGCGACAGATTTACAATGGATTTGACCGTCGCAAAAATTAATTTTTCTAGTAGTGATAATATAATACTATCAGAGTTACTCCGGAACATAAAACATTGGTGACAATTATACATTAATAAAAACAAATCGATTTATACTATGAATAAGTTATTTGCTCTAAATAAGTCCTCTTTTCTCACTGAATTATTTTTCATGGGTCGTATCTAAATGAATGCTACACTTCACCCATTTATTTTGAACAAATTTTCTCTTCTTTGATTTGAGTTGTGAAGTCACTACATGAAGAAGACTGTGCAGTTAGTATCTAAAATTAAATGTGTGTTAGTGAAATACAAACAGTGAGTTAGAGAGAGACGAATTGATTATCAGCACTTGTAAAACGAAATATTAGTTATACTATTAAATAAAAGAAGTACATAATTTGAGAGTATATTTCATATTAATTTTACTAATCAACATAAAATATATTACAAGCTTTAAATTGTATGAAACAAAAAATTAAAAAAAATTAAAAAAAATACTGTAATAAAAGAACATAACAACAACTATTATATAAAATGAAACCAAATCTAATAATTAAGAAGTACACTATAATAAAAGTTTGTGGAAAGGACTCGATCAACCGAAAGAACATTATAACTGGAAATGCCGCGTATGTTCCAACTAGGAGGACGGCGACTTTATTATATCTCATTATTAATTAATCTTAATTTGTCACTTCAATCACTAAAATAATTAATCTTTTATTTATTTATTTGTTATAACAAAACTATTTTACCAGAATATAGAGGAGGAGATGACCAATATTTTTCACATTTGTGCTGCCTAGAAAATTATAAAGCCATCGTTTAAGAAATTTTTCTTCACTTCAAATTTGATTAATGAGGCAGCAATTCTCCATCCACCAAAAAAAAAAATTTCCCATGTGTCGGAAAATAACTTTACTGTAGCTATATGTAAGTATATATATATATATATATATATAAAAGACCGTTGGCACCCAAATAAAAAGCGCAGATAAATTAATTAATTAGCACGAAATGGTATTTTTTGGTTAATTCAATTTTTTAAATAGTTGACTCATACAGAAAAAAGAAAATTTACAAATACTTTTGTTTAATTTAATTCTATATAGTGGTGCATTAAAAAAGACGGACGGATCCTGACCTAGGGTTTTTTGTTTAAGTTGTTTTGCTTATCCTAAACCCTTCAAAAAAAGAAAAAAAGAAAAAACAAACTATGGGGAAAAAGGGAAAATATGGTTCAAATCTATCCAATAGAAGTGGAGAAAGTGAGAGTGGCCACTTTCCCTACCTAAAAGAAAATTCTTATTTCAGCACATACGAACTATAAACAATAATAAACCTACTTTCATCATGCATAAACTAATCTTGCCTCCCAATGTATTGTATTTTATATTACTTTTGAGGGAAAACAATGACATTTATCTTTGCACGATTCATCCATTCATGAATAATAATTTTCAATGTTTGAATACAAAACTATTGCTTGAACATAAACTTATGAGAAATAATTAAAAGTTATAGTATTATATTACTTTTATTTGGTATTTCATTTTTCAATATATGTCTATATATATTATTAGCAAAAAAAGGAAAAAAAGAAAAAAGAAAAAAAGTATGTATATACACTAGTCAATATGAAAGAAATAGAGTATCAGAATTGGTTTTCTTTTTTATTTATAAAAATATTTGTTTATATTTATCCTAAAAGTATTGATTTTTTTTTTAATTTCTTTTTTTGAGGTATTTACATTTTTACTCGTTATCGAACTCATAAATTTAGAAAATTATAAGTTAGATTACTATTATCAATTAAATTATGCAGAAGTATTGTTAGAATATGCATTTTGAAAAAAAAAAAAAAGACACTCAGCTTATCGACTGAGTTATCGGAAATATATTGACTAGCTACACTATTTCTTGAAATTTCCCGTTGTCAGCATAATATAATATAGTAGAAGCATTAAATATTTTGACAAAACAATTCCTTATAGTTTGAAACATTTACTTAGATGTTGTATAATACCCAAATTCAACTAATATTTTAAACTTTGATACAAAGATTATTCTATATATAAAATTGTATTTTCGTGTGTTCTAATAGCTTCTTGTCCCTAATATTTTTTAAAGGAAAAGATAAAAAGATTATTATATGGACTCTGACGAACTCAATGATGTATTCCTAATAAATAAACCATTATTATACACTAAATATTATATATATTAGATTAGATTAAACAAACTTAAAACATATCAAACACAAAATGCATCAAAGACAGAAAAATAAATAAATAAAAAAAATAATTTATACACTACCATTATCAGTATGTGTGCATTATATCCATTACAAATGGAAAAGAGCACTTCACAAGTTCCTTTCACTTTCGTTCTCACACGCAGTATGTGCATATATATATATATATATATATATATATATATAATATTTATATATATTATATTTATATTTATATTATATTTATATTTATATTTATGCACATACTAATCTCTCTCTCTCTCTCTCTCTCTATATATATATATATATATATATATATATACACACTTATAAGGAAGCGGGGACCTGCGAGCGCCGCTATGACCAAAGTATCCACTTCCTTGGATTTCGGCGTTGAGTAAGGTTAAAAGAACACCTGGCCCAAGTCAATGACGGCTATTGTCGGAGACATACAAGACCAATGTATGTATGTATCCCTAAGATTCTGCGTCTTCATTTGGATTCTATAATCGTCTTTCTCCAGTTTTCTTTTGTGGGTTCCACGAGGTTTGATCTCGCATTGAGTTTATTTTTTTATTAGTTTTTTCTTCTTACTGAATATATATATACTATATGTTTCTTCGTAAAATAATATATATTATTTTTCTTAAGAATTCCTTAATTTCTGGGGTTCTTTATTCTTAATGCTTCACCTATTTCATATCCAACTCCATATTTTGTCCTTTTCCTATCGCAATTCGGATGGTGTTAGATAGATATCAATATACATACATATACGTATATTGTTTTCTATGACGTAGGATGTTTTGTCGGATAAATTTAATATTTTTTAATTTTGTTTTAATTTGTTTGGTATATTGTTTTCTATGACGTAGGATGTTTTGTCGGTTAAATTTAATATTTTTTAATTTTGTTTGGTAGTTTAATAATTTTAAATTTAGACTCATATGATAAGGTTAAGATACATAATTGATTATTTTGTCAAATTCATATCTTCAAAACAAATTTATGATTTGTATGTATGGAAGAGGAAAATATTTCGACAATGATGTGTAAAGTCCCATGTAAGATGGCTTACATGTTTCCACGGGGCGCCACTCTGAACTGTTTACGTGTTGCAACACGTGGAAACGATGCATGTGTCCAGAGTCAAGACTGAGACAATACATGCATCAGTTAAGTACAAACAAATCGCCACTTCGAAGTGAGCCTGACACTAAGAAACCACTTTGCCGTGACCCAGACCCATAACGAGATACACTGTAAACCACTAAATTCGTGAATAATTGGATCTAGCCATCAAATCTGGAGAAGTCACGAAATCTACAAGATTATGCCAACTAAAGAACCTTCTTTGCCTAAAAAAGCCACGACGCCCATAAAAGGTGAGTACACATTGGAAAGAAGGTAAGCCAGAAATCACACTAAAAAGAACTCTGAAAACATATCTTTGCCTAGCAAGTCTAGACGACTAACTTAATCATCGGAGGGTTCATCAGAGTCCTCCCACCCTCTGCTTGAACCTCTCTGTTTTGCAGGGGACAGTCATCCCATCGTCCGAGTTCCATGTGTCAAGCTCCCATTTTCCGACGAATCAATTTGGTTCCGTTACCAGGAACGTTATTCTTTTCCCAACCAATCATGTCGCGACACTGAGACGACAGAGGATATCAGCCAAACACCACGATGCCCAAATCGCACCACCAGACGTATAAGACGGCACATTCATTGGCGCCAGCACAATCACAAAGACGCTCAGTTATTGAACTCCTCGACCCTCAACGGTCTCCGCGCGACACTCACAACGTGCGGGAGCAACTGAACGAAAGAAGGTTGATATGCACAAATCATATCATTTTTAGCATGTTTTTAGGCACAAATTAGGGCAAAATTGAAACAAAATCGATCTAAATTGATTGATATTAACATATTTTTGCAGAATTTGTCATTTTGGAAGTTTCAGGTGAATGTCCAAGAAAATAGCAAATATCGACGTAATTTTTGGAACTTTTGAGTTCGAGACGGGCGTCCTGACCCAATCAAACTACCAGATAAGCATCCCGACCCAGTCAACACACCGGGACGGGAGTCCTGAGCAACCTGAAGCTGTCCCACATCGGAAATTGAAGAAAAATTCCCTCATTTCCCCTACTATAAATACCCCAGATCTTCCTCAGTTGTAATCATCCATCAGCACTCAAAGCTAGGCAACATATTAAGGAAAAGAATAAAAAGTATACTCAAAGAGCTAATCAAGGGCGAAGAGTGATGAAGTTGAAACCTGGAGATTGGGCTTGGGTACACTTTAGGAAGGAAAGATTTCCTAAGAAAAGGAAGTCCAAACATTATCCTAGAGGTGATGGACCATTTCAAGTGCTTGAACACATCAATGATAATGCCTATAAAGTGGACTTGCCAGGTGAGTATGGTGTTAGTGCAACTTTTAATGTTTCTGATCTATCTCCATTTAATAACGTAGGTTTTGATTCAAGGACGAATCCTTTTGAAGAGGGAGAGAATGATGCAACTCACCAAGGTAGCTATGGAGATGGAGACTTGAAGATGCCATTGGGTCCAATTACAAGGTCACACTCCAACAAGCTTAAAGCACAATTTCGGAATTATGTTCAATCTTTGATTTCTCAAGAACTTCAAGAAATCACATTGGTCAAGCTTGGAGAAGAGTTTAAGGAGATGCCAAGATACTTACGCACATTAGAGCACTCAAGTCTTGAAGGCTAATAAATGGGCATAATCCAATAAGTTAAAGCCTTATTTTAGGCTGTTTGTTTTAAGCCCAACGTTTTAAAAGGAAGGGCCTTGTTTGGGAACATGTTTAAATTCTATTTTTATTGGGCTTTACTAAAAGACTCAGCCCAACATGTCCATTGCATAATTTAGGTCATCTTCTCTTCTTTTAGACTATAAATAGAATAAGATGGGGGCTATTTTGAGGAACAGAAAAAAGAAAAATGAAATTTGTAATTTTTTTACAAATCATATTCATGCTTGTTTTACCTTAAGGATTGATTCAACTTATCATGTAAGTAAACTTGTGACGTTAATTCAATTTTCTTTCTCTTTAATTTTCTCTTTCTTACCATTTCCTTGATGATTTGGGGGTGAAGAGATTCTGGGAGTTTAACAAGGGTTGATTGAGTTTAGATCATGAACAATTTTTGATTCAGAGGTGATTATTGGTCAGTTCTTGAATTATTGTTGTATCACAAACCTAAAAGGATTATTGAGGAAATAACCCCGCAATTCTCCTCAATCAAACAGATTGATGTGTTCCGATTGGTATGATAAAAGATATGATTTATTAACCTATATTGATTTTTAATAATTAAGGGACTTAGTTTTACTAACTGTCACTTTAGCATTTATTGGTTGTCACTTAATCAATTAAAACCTAAGGCAGAGTACCTATCGTGTAGCTAGTTCTTGGAAAGTATCTACGATTTTAAATTAATAATATCGTACTCCTAGGGAACTGGTAACGGCATAGTAGCAACTATCACTTAATCATAACAATCATCTTATTTATAAATCAGGCAATCAATTATCAATATCTTGGAGGTTGATTTTGTATCCCAACAACACATAACAAGCACTTATCAAGCATGTAAGAGTTAACACATAGACATGTATTCTGATGTATATTACTGTTTCCACGACTTGGTTGACCTATCTTTGAATATTTTTAGATATATTTTGGTCTGGAATGCAATTATGAACTGTATCTGTTTGTGTACCATATCTGAGTAATCTAGTTTATTCACCCTACCTGAATGATGACCCTTCTCACGTTTGGGGTTAAAGTATCCATGAAAGCCTGTGTCACTCAGGAAATCATACCACTCACCCTAATGCCGACATAGCGCCCAAAATTAGCCTCATTAGGTTACTGTAACAAACATAGTGATCTGTATGTTATTTTACCTAATCTGACAGACCTTAAGGATGTTATTCTACCCTAGCTTAAGGTCTGTTAAACTAAACATGTTCATTTAGTTCAAAAGAGCAAACAGATTATCAGACATAATATTAATTTAGCAGGTGACCTTTCCGGAAAAATGAGCAGAACCTCAACTTACAAAACGTGTATAACATAGCAACCATAACTTAGTATCCAAATTGATATTTAGACGAACACAACTCAAAGATATACAGAGAGGATCTAGGGGACCATGTCCATAGAGTAGTCACCACTTTATGAGTTGCGCCGGTGTTGCCAAACTTGTATCCTTTGGGTTGCTCGACCAGACTCTGATCGACAAAACCTTCAGAGAACGCTTCCTTGGGCTAGTAGCGACTATTTTACCTTACATCCTAGGCTTAAGCAATGCCTTGTTGACTAACTATTCACTCACCTAATGCTCTCTTAGGATCTCCTAACGAAATCCTAGTATTCTATGAATACCAAAGAAGAACACTATCTAATCAAATTCCTAAAATCTGAGTTAAACACTTAGAAAGCAGAGAAAATGAAACACTCTTTGTTGCTAGATGGCTTATGTTGAATGCTAAGGGATATCTCTAACCGTCCAACCCCTGGGTATTTATAGGAGTGAAGTGGAAGGGTTTTTACATGGAAAAGCGATATGGGATTCACATCTGGGGTTCAGGACGCCCGTCCTGAACCTTAACTTGGTCAGGGCGGGCGTTCTGGCTTCTAGGACGCCCACCCCGAGCTCAGAACTTCTAAAATTTATACTGTAGCCCCAATACTTGTTGTTTTCATGCAATTTACTCCTGAAACTTCCAAAATCACAAATTATGCAAAAAGATGTTAATTTTAATCAATAAGATCAATTTGATTCCAATAATGCCCTAATTTGTGTCAAAAAACATACTAAAAATGTGATATGATTTGTGCATATCACAGATCAAAAAGAAAATCTACAACTTGAATTAGCCAAGTCTGCAACCCAACTTCGAAGTATGCCTTATATGAAGAGGCTAGGGTAACACCTATAGTACTGGAAGTTGGAATGACCCGGGAAGGGGTAGACAAATGCAGAATGAAGCGAGTTCTAGTCGACACGGGTGCTACGAAGAAAATCCTCTGCTTCAAGTGCTTTAAAGAGATGGGGATCAATGGCAGCCACTTGAAACCAAGTAATATGGTCCTCAAGGGCTTCACGACCCATAAGATAAGTGTGAAAGGAACCGTCAAGGTCCACGTCACCCTCAGCACTGACAACTGCACCCGAGATGAGGAGCTCAAGTTCTACGTGGTGGATATTGATTCACCATATAACGCTATACTTGGGACACCGATTGATGGGTTTCCGACCGACATGCTAAATAGGTGTTATTTTACCCTATGTTAATTATGAATAATTAAGGACTGTGATTGACTAATTGTCACATTTAGTCTCTATGGTGTCACTTAATCAGCCAGAACCTAAGGCAGAGTACCTATCGTGTAGCTAGTCTATTGGAAAGTATCTATGATTTTATTAAATAAGTATCGTACTCCCAGGGAAGTGGCAACGGCTTAGTAGTAACTAGCCTCTTATCCTAACTCTTATCTTATGATCCAGTTATGCAATCTTCATCAATATCTTTGATGAGAGGGTGATCCATTCTCCACTAGGTTCAAGTCTAATTAATCCTAAAAGTGTTTTAAAGATGAGTTCTGATTCTATGCTATACTGTTCCTATATGTTGATTGACCTGTCTTCGAGTATTTTAGATGCATCTTAGCCTGGATTGCAACTATGTTCTGTGTCTAAAGGCGTACCACATCCGAGGTCTCTAATAAACCGCCCTACCTTAATGACGGCCCTACTCACTGTTCGGGACGAAGGCATCCATGAAAGCCCTATGTCACTTCGGGGATCATACCGCTTGCCCTAGCCGCCGGCATAATCGGACTCAGCTCAACTCCTACCTAGACTACTTTAACAAGCAGGGTGTTCAGCATGTTATTTTATCTAGCATGGCAGACACCAATACTAATTGATGCCTGTTAAACTAAACAGGTTATGATTTGACCGTGGTTAGGAATTGTCTATAACCCTAACGTTAGTTTAAAAGAGCACATTAAACATGCAGACATAGTGAATTTTTAGCAGGTGGCTATTTCCGGAAAAACATAATAACTTCAACATATAAAACAACTATTCATAAAAATCGTAATCTGATGTTCATAATAAGTATTTAGAGTAAAAACAATAACAACATATAAGAGAGGGGTATGGGGACTGATGCCATAAAGAAATCACCCTTTACGTAGTCTCGCCGCAGAGCGTACTGCTGTATATGTCGTACTGCTTCCTCTGACTCTGCTCACCAGAACCTTCGGAGGACGCTTCCTCAGCCTAGTAACTGGGCTTTACCTTAATACCCAGCTTAAGCCCAGCCTTGTGGACTGACTCTTCGAACGCCTAGAGCTGTCTTAGGGTCTCCTAACGAAACCCCGGGTATTCTATGAATACCGGAAACGAACCTATCTATAGAAACCTAAGATCTGAGACTATTTCTTAGAAACTAAAACAAACACTAATAAGAAAGAAAACTGAGATCCGAGTCTCTGAGTGAGTTGTGTACTGGAAAATTGTACACTGGAAACCACTTAATGACTCAGATCGAGTGGAGAGGGATGAATTCAACTGCTGGAGGCCTGGGGTATTTATAGCAGCTTCCCGGAGTGAAAATCTCTGAAAAATTTGATGTGGGACAGCTTCTGGCGGCTCGGGACGCCCGTCCTGATTCGTTGACCAGGTTTGGGACGCCCGTCCTGGCGTTTTGACTGGGTCGGGACGCCCGTCCTGGACCTTTGACCGGGTCAACATTTCCAAAAATTGCGTTTTTGCCCCAGAATTTGCTGTTTTCGTCTACTTTTCACCTGACACTTCCAAAATCATAAAAACCGTGAAATCAAGTAAATATTAAACAATTAATGTCAATTTACTCTCAATTTCACCTTAAAACATATATAAAAACATGCTAAAAATGTGATACGATTTTCGCGTATCAGATAACCCCACACTTAGCTTTTTGCTTGTCCTCAAGCAAAGTCTACATGGAGTTAGTGATTCTAAACCGTAGTGCAGTCACTTAAATTCCTAATCATGTTTTTATTCCAAAAATTCTTCAGATAATTCTTAACACAGGTCTGACTGGTTAGGTTGCTATGACAAGGTCTCAAATGTTTCTAGTAGCTTGCTATGATCAGGCAGAAAACAAATCAACAACTAGGTTGGACTTTTTTCTTAGTCACAGGGTCTTCCTGATGTGTAGTGTGTGTACTAGTCTAGACCAGATAGTCAACACAATGAACTCTTATCTTAACTGTTACCAGATAATACTTCGACCTATCGCTAGACACACTGACAACAGATAACTTTCTGAGTTCTGAGCTTTGGTGACAAGATTTTTAATGTTTTAGCACTTAGTTATTTTCTTTATGGATTCAGGGTATTTTGAGTCTGCTTAGAACACGTCAACTTCAACTACCCATGTAGCGAGTCCCACTCCGATGACTCCCAGATCTACACGACCTTAGGGCATCAGGCTTTAAATTCCCCGAAGGAGTGGTGCTCGAGTAGCGAAGGCCGCTGGCAAACTACCCTATTGTAATTAACTTTTAATTTTTTCACTTCTAGCTCAGAGTTTCATCTAGTCATCCTAACTGCCAATATATCCACAACTGGTCTAATTTTATCTAGTTAAGTCTCGAACAGGTAATTGGTTGAGATCTCTAATCCAGACAAAGTTGTGCTTAGTTATCGGGAATTCCCTATTCCTAATCAATTAGTCCAAGATAGCTATCGACTATCTCCTACTAACCATAACATACTACCTACATATCATAGACATAAGCAATTGTTTAACCAAGCATACTGCATTTAGAAGTCTGAAAGACGGGAAACATTTTGGAAGGGTGTGAAAATACGGGGAAAACAAGCAAAAGCATGCGAAAAAATTTTCAAACTGCTACAGTGCACCGTGCACTGCTACCCCACACTTAAGTTTGGCACTGTCCTCAGTGTTCATGCATAGCTAATTACCCCACACTTATTTGAAAACAAGAAATAAAACATAAAAAAAACAAGAAAAAACAAAATAATGCAACAATTCTGTATGTCATATAAATCAATTTTGTACAAAGATTCATAGTCATACAGCCCAGACATACACAAAGAACAAGATAAACAAAAGACAAAAGAAAGGAAAGAAGGGGAGAGAGAGACTAAGAACCCGGCGGGTCGCCATCCAGTGGACCGAGGTCTGCTAAGTCAAACTCGAAGTTCTCCGCTACTCGGGCAGTCTGCTGATGTATCTCCTCAATCCTACTGGTGATCATGGCGATCCTGTCATCCATCACCGCCAATCGTCTATCAACCCTGTCATCCATCATTGCCAGCCGTCTGTCAATCCGGTCCATGTCTCGACTGTATCGTGCCGATAGTTCTGCCAATCCGTGCAACATGTGTCGTTCGAAGGCAGTACGTGGCACGAACGTCTCGGATGGAGGGATATGCGGTGGAGCTGCTTCTGATGCCGAGGCCTGTCCTGGCTGCTCTGTGTGGATGGTGTAGCGGCCGCTCGCATCCCGGACAACCATTCCCATGTTCCGTAGGATGGTAAAATCAGTGGGAACGGTGGTCGGGGCGACCAGAGTAAGCTCTGAGCTCTCTATGTCCAACTCCAGGTAGTGAGCTATCCTGGTGATGAATGGCCCGAGCCCCAGACACTGTTTCCGAGTGTCCGTAGCAAAACCCCGCATGATGACTGTGATAAGTCGAGCCATCTCTACTGTGGATCCCATATGCATGTTGGCCAAGAGGAATGTCTCCATTTGGGTGACATTCCCGGGGGCAGTCCGTCGTCCTGACAAAGTGTGTGCGATAATGGCATGTAAGTAGCGAAGAGCGGGATAGATACATGTGGCTTTCGAGGAGCCGTGCTGGTATGGGGCACCCGTCATACAAATCTGAGCCGAAGCAGTGGGGACGTCCGCAGTCGTGAAGTCTCGCACTGTTGTGGTGTATGCGGGCGTATCCAGCTCATCTCTCTGCCAGATACTCATGGCGACGCCGAACTTGGCCATGCTCATCGACCGATCTATTCCGCCTAAGCGGAATGTGATCTGCTCCTGGTGGCATGCAAAGGACGCATAGAACTCACATACCAGCTCCAGGTATGTGGGCTCTGTGACGATGAATACTCGACTGTAAGGTGGTATGTCGAGTATGCGTCTGACCTCAGCCTCTACTCCCAGTGTCTATACTGCTGCCCAATCCAATGTTCTGCCCGTCAGTATCGTGCGTCCGATGTATCCGTGACATCTCTCCTGATATGCTGTGCTGGAGGGAAACAACATAAAAGGATGTGTCAGTGAGGTAACTGTCATGGTAGATGTGGTACGAGCACGTTTGGCAGCCATTTGGGTTGAAAGTGTTTGAGAGATTTTGGGAGTTTTAGGTAGGAAGGAAGGTTCGAATTCGAATTCTGGAGGTGAATTTGAATTCAAAAGGGTGAAATTAGGTTAGGGAAAGATTTCGAAATTTTTGGCGGGAAATTCGAATTTTGGAGGGAAATTCGAATTTGGAAGGAAATTTAAAATTTAAATTTTGGAGGGAAATTTGAAATTTTAAATTTGAAAAGTTTGCCAAAGGTAAAGGGAGAGAGTTATTTGAGAGAGGGGGATTTTTGGAAGTGAATTTTGAGGGAAAAATGAAAAAAAATTGAGATTTTATAGAAGGGGCTGCCTTCGGGACGCCCGTCCCGGAGGCAGGACTCCCGTCCCGCTGGACGCCCGTCCAGAACCGGGATGCCCGTCCCGGGTTGCCTCGGGACGTGTGCCAATTCCGAAAATATATATATATTTTTTTTTTCTAATTCCTGCAAATCTCAGTATACCAAAAATAATCATAATTTTTAACAAGGCTTCATGTTTATCCAATGAAATTTAGAAGTTGTTAAAAAAAACTCTATGCAAAAATTCCTCACTCTCACTTTTTCGAAAATCATACTACCCTAATTTTATTCCTATTTAAATTCAGCAAGAAAAACAAAAATTTGAGTTTATACAATTTAGTTAATGAAAAATAAACTGCAATTGCTAAATTTTCGTTTTTCATAGAAATAAAATGTCTGAAGAAAATTGTTGAAAATAAAGGATCCTTTAAAAATGTTTGAAAAATAGAAAAATATGGGTCAATTATTCAAGTTTCAGTTCAAACTTATTATTTGCTGAAAATAAAAGTAAAAGAATCTTCCCTTTTTAACGAATCCTATCTCTGATCTCCTGTAGTTCTGTCCGAATGCTTCTCATTTCTATGCGTATTGTTCGCATCTCATCCCTCTGCCTGTTTTGCTCACTGCGTAGATCAGCCATCTCTCGGAGTAGTTGTGCACCTTGGTTCTCCTGGAGATTGACCGTGGCTCTGAGTCGGTCTACGTTAGTTGTGATGTTCAGACTGAGTTGGTCTAAATGACACAGTCTGCTGGCAATCCCTTGGTCCATCTCATAGACCCTTTGAGTTAGTGTGTCTATCTGCATGGACAACATTGAATAATAACCGTTAGTACTCCCCGCAGATGAAGGGGTGCGCTCGTGAGGTGTTGGGGTGTATGCAGGAGAGGTCGGTGAATTTTGGGTTTGATCAGTAGGGGGTGGATTTAGAGGAACTCTCTGGGTAGGAGGGTGGGTGAATTGGAGATCTCTGGGGTACTTCTCTAGGAGGGAAGGTATCCTCAGAAGGATCTTCTTCCGTGGGACTATGCTCACGGGTGTTCAGGAATCGTCTCACTAGTTCACTGGCATCAGGGCTCCAGTTTACTTCTACTGGTTGTGAAGGAAGAGTCCCTCGTGGTACTTCTGGTACAGGCCTAGAGGGGCCCTCTGGTTTTGTCTTCTTCGGTCCTGGAGTGTCAGGGTTTTCTGTCTTCTATGCCTGATTAGTAGCTGCTCTTGTTCTCTTCATCTTTGAGTGCAAAGTCTGGTTAGAAACAACAAATAGCAAAAAGTAGGACAGTGAAACAAGAAAGTAAGAAAAATATTTTTATGGATTTTGATTTATTTAGAAAGCAGGTAAATTTCCTTAATATGGTTTTAGAATAATTTTCTAAAATTTGATTATCCTAAGTGTCTTAATTCCAGATATTATCTAAAATTAATTAGTTATGATAATCCTATATTTAGGAAAGTGATTGTCTAACTAGTATAAGATAAGTGTAAGTCAAAAGTCTAGGTTACTACCGCTACCTATCATAAGTTTCTAGAATTGTGGCCAATAATCCTAAATTCATTATGATATTTCCCCGGCAACGGCGCCAAAAATCTGATGGGTTTCCGACCGACATGCTAAATAGGTGTTATTTTACCCTATGTTGATTATGAATAATTAAGGACTGTGATTGACTAATTGTCACATTTAGTCTCTATGGTGTCACTTAATCAGCCAGAACCTAAGGCAGAGTACCTATCGTGTAGCTAGTCTATTGGAAAGTATCTACGATTTTATTAAATAAGTATCGTACTCCCAAGGAAGTGGCAACGGCTTAGTAGTAACTAGCCTCTTATCCTAACTCTTATCTTATGATCCAGTTATGCAATCTTCATCAATATCTTTGATGAGAGGGTGATCCATTCTCCACTAGGTTCAAGTCTAATTAATCCTAAAAGTGTTTTAAAGATGAGTTCTGATTCTATGCTATACTGTTCCTAAATGTTGATTGACTTGTCTTCGAGTATTTTAGATGCATCTTAGCCTGGATTGCAACTATGTTCTGTGTCTAAAGGCGTACCACATCCGAGGTCTCTAATAAACCGCCCTACCTTAATGACGGCCCTACTCACGGTTCGGGACGAAGGCATCCATGAAAGCCCTATGTCACTTCGGGGATCATACCGCTTGCCCTAGCCGCCGGCATAATCGGACTCAGCTCGACTCCTAACTAGACTACTTTAACAAGCAGGGTGTTCAGCATGTTATTTTACCTAGCATGGCAGACACCAATACTAATTGATGCCTGTTAAACTAAACAGGTTATGATTTGACCGTGGTTAGGAATTGTCTATAACCCTAACGTTAGTTTAAAAGAGCACATTAAACATGCAGACATAGTGAATTTTTAGCAGGTGGCTATTTCCGGAAAAACATAATAACTTCAACATATAAAACAACTATTCATAAAAATCGTAATCTGATGTTCATAATAAGTATTTAGAGTAAAAACAATAACAACATATAAGAGAGGGGTATGGGGACTGATGCCATAAAGAAATCACCCTTTACGTAGTCTCGCCGCAGAGCGTACTGTTGTATATGTCGTACTGCTTCCTCTGACTCTGCTCACTAGAACCTTCGGAGGACGCTTCCTCAGCCTAGTAACTGGGCTTTACCTTAATACCCAGCTTAAGCCCAGCCCTGTGGATTGACTCTTCGAACGCCTAGAGCTCTCTTAGGGTCTCCTAACGAAACCCCGGGTATTCTATGAATACCGAAAACGAACCTATCTATAGAAACCTAAGATCTGAGACTATTTCTCAGAAACTAAAACAAACACTAATAAGAAAGAAAACTGAGATCCGAGTCTCTGAGTGAGTTGTGTACTGGAAAATTGTACACTGGAAACCACTTAATGACTCAAATCGAGTGGAGAGGGATGAATTCAACTGCTGGAGGCCTGGGGTATTTATAGCAGCTTCCCGGAGTGAAAATCTCTGAAAAATTCGATGTGGGACAGCTTCTGGCGGCTCGGGACGCCCGTCCCTGTTCGGGATGCCCGTCCTGATTCGTTGACCAAGTTTGGGACGCCTGTCCCGGTTCAGGACGCCCATCCTGGCGGTTTGACTGGGTCGGGACGCCCGTCCCGGACCTTTGACCGGGTCAACATTTCCAAAAATTGCGTTTTTGCCCCAGAATTTGCTGTTTTCGTCTACTTTTCACCTGACACTTCCAAAATCATAAAAACCGTGAAATCAAGTAAATATTAAACAATTAATGTCAATTTACTCTCAATTTCACCTTAAAACATATATAAAAACATGCTAAAAATGTGATACGATTTTCGCGTATCACCGATCAACGTAACTTTCGAGCTTGTCATCTCCATGTCACACCAATAAATGAGGGTTTCCACCAAAAATAGGGTAGGATGCGTGAAGAGCAACCCCAAAAGCTTCCTTGGATACATAATGAAGTCCAGGAAACACCAGGACGAGGGGCCCGAGGCCAGCGAGGTAGGATCCACCGTAGCAACTAAGGAAGGTCCGGATCCAAAGCAAAAGGATTTCAATGAGGTGGTCATTCATCCCGAGTACCCAGATCAGAAGGTCCAGATCAGAAGGGAGATACCGGCAAACCTAAAAAAAGAGGTAATAGAATTCCTTACTAGTCACCTTCAAAACTTTGCTTGGTGTACGCAGGACATGAAGGGAATCCACCCCTCCATAGTCGTACACCAACTGAACATCAATCCTGTCCATAAGGCTGTGAAACAAAAGCTCCGAGGGATGAAGGACGAAGTCAATAAGTTGCTAAAAGCCAACTTTATTCGCGAAGTGCAATACCCATCCTAGCTGGCTAATGTTGTGATGGTGAAAAAGCCCAACGAAAAATGGAGAATGTGTGTTGACTTCACCGACCTCAACAACGCTTGTCTCAAGGACTGCTATCCACTACCTCACATAGATGCGCTGGTGGACTCTACTTTGGGCTACAAATTTTTGAGCTTTATGGATGCCTTTTCCGGCTATCATAAGATAAAAATGAAGCGAAGTGACTAGATTCAGATATCCTTCAGGGCAGCAGGAGCCACATATTGCTATGACGCCATGCCATTTGGCTTGAAGAACTTAGGGGCCACATATCAACGGATGATGAATAAAATTTTTAAGAGGCAGATTGGAAGGAATGTCGAGGCTTACGTAGACAACATGGTGGTAAAATCCAAACGAGGAGACTCCAACCTTGATGACCTCTGGGAAATATTCTCCACCTTGTTAGAATATGACCTCAAGCTTAATCCATATAAATGCACGTTCAGCGTAAAATTTAGGAAATTCTTGAGTTTCATGACATCAGAGCGAGGTATCGAAGCAAACTCGCACAAAGTAGAAGTCGCCCTTAATCTAGCAGAACCCAAGTGTGTCAAGGACATACAACGACTCAACGGATGTATAGCAGCCTTGGCAAGATTCATCTTGAAATAAGCTGAAAAATGCATGCCTTTTTTTAAGGCATTGAGGCTATGAACAAAGACCTTCTAGTGGAATGAAAACTGCACCCGAGCTTAGAATGATCTTAAGAACCATTTGAAAGAGCTTCCGCTCCTGTGTGCCCCCTCCACGGGTGAAGCTCTATACCTCTATTTATCGGTATCAGATCAAGCCATTGCTTCGGTCTTAATCAAGGAGGGAGATAAGCAGCAGCCCGTCTACTTCGTGAGTAAAGTCCTAGATGAAGCAGAAATGCGATATTCTCACATTGAGAAGGTGGTATTCGCACTGGTAATTGTAGCATGAAAGTTGCGAGCATATTTTGAGTCACATCGGATTGGAGTTTACACTAACTACCCGCTGAACCAGATATTTCATAAGCTCGACTAGTCCGGAAGAATGTTGAAATGGACGATTGAACTCTACGGCCTCGAGATAACCTTTGTACCCCGAACAATGATAAAAGTACAAGCATTCATTCTTGACACAACGGTCCAGGAAGCCCCTTATCCCTAGGAGACAGACCTCTGGTCCATAAGGGTGGACGGCGCAGTCAATTCTAGGGGCGTCAAAATCATAATGTTAATCACTTCACCTCACGGTAGATATGGGGAGTATCGAAATATAAAACTAGACTTCCCACTATCAAACAACCAGGCTGAATACGAAATCCTTATAATAGGGATGACATAGGCCCTAGCAGTTGGAATTCAGTCATTAAAGGCCTACAATGACTCTCAGGTAGTAGTAAGCCAAATAAATGATGACTTTGCGGTACAATAAGAAAATTTAAAGGCATATGCTGAAAGGGAAACTAGCCTTAAAACTAGGTTCCACTACTTCGAACTATGCAAGATAAGTCGTATCGAGAATAAAGTCGTAGACAGACTGGCTAAAATCACATTCGAGGAGACTCCCAATGATGACGACGTAGAGGTTGAACTCTACTCTTAGACGCCTTCGATCTAACCTCTCTAGCAAGCTAAACTCAAGGAAAAATCATGGATCGACGAGATAAAAGATTACATCACCCATGACATCCTCTCGTCACACAAGGAAAAAGCGAGACAAATTCGAAGATGAGCGGTGCAGTATACCGTACTCAATGATGTCCTATACCGGTGATCCTTCACAAAGCCTTTGCTTCAGTGTATACCTCAACTATTACGAAACAAGTCTTAGAGGAACTCCATGAAGGCATGTTTGGTGGACACCTCGGATCCTGATTATTGTTCGATAAAGTTATTAACTAGGGATACTACAGGATGTCCTTACGAAGCGACGTCGACAAATACGTGAAAAGTTGTCAAGTGTGCTAATAATTTGGCAACATCTCGAGACAACCATCGATGCAATAAACCCCAGTCATAACAACGTGGTCTTTCAACATGTGGGGAATTGATCTGATGAGAAAATTCCTAAAATCTCACAACGGGCACGAGTACCTCATAGTCGCAGTAGATTACTTCTCGAAGTGGATTGAGGCTAAGCCATTGGCAAACCCAATAGAGAAAAATGCTCAACTTTTTTCATGACTTCGTACTGTGTAGATACGACGTACCCCAAGTCGTAGTCACTAATCACGACACTCAATTTTCAAACAAAGTTTTCAACAGAATGCGCTTGTTTGAGAATCAGGCATTGGAAGTCTTTCATCGCCCATCCCCAAGGAAATGAGCAGGCTGAAGCAGCAAATAAGTTGGTAGTCAAGGCTCTAAAAAGGAACCTAGAAGGAAAGTCTAACAAGTGGGTGGACGAATTGCACAACACACTATGGGGAGTCCGTATTACCAGCCGAGCTCGCACTCCCATCGTACAAGATTTCTATGTTTGACAAAGTCAACAACAAGCGACAGAGGTGCTTAGACCTTGACCTCTTGGAAGAGAGACACGTTGTGACACGTCTAAAAGCTGAAGTGTTCAAATAAAAAAACAAGTTCTCGTACAATAAGGGTCTCGTCAACAGACCACTAAGCATAGGAGACTGGGTGCTGAGCAAAATTGAGGTCACAACCAGGCACATTAAAGCAAACAAGCTAACTCCAAATTGGGAAGGCCCCTATCTAATAAAGTCAGAAGTTTGACCGGGGACATATCTGTTGAATATTAACTCAAAACATTTTCAACTTCTGGTGCATTGTTTCACATAGAATTTAAAAAGTCAAATGATAATCAATTAAATATATGACCTACGGTTTTGAAGCCCTGAATGTCTAGTTTCTCATGAATCAAAAATTAGAATATTTGGAGTCTCCTAGAAAACGTTATTGCACTTTTCAAAAAGTCTATCAATTGAATCCTGCATAGTTCATTGAATCGTTTGTTTTAAATATATTTATTATTTTATTATTATCATAATTATTGTAATTTGAAGGGTCTAATATGTGTCTATAAATAGTGGCATTGTATTTCATTGTAAGTAGAAGTTAAAAAGAAAAATCTTGAAGTAAATACAATTAGTGTCCATTCTTATAGTTCTTTTCTCTTCCCTAAATATGTGAATACTCCTCCATTTGTCATCAAATTGGTATCAGAGCCATGTCAAATTTTGGGAGTACTTCATTGGGGCACATGTAGCTGTCACGACTCACCAAGAAAAATTATGATAACTGAAGTATTCAAATGTGTGCTTTACTTGGTGCACAAGATGCATGGGATGTGGTTGAAAATGGGTACAACGAAACTAAAGTCGTTGGTACCTCCACAACTAACCAAGAAAGAGCATTGAGAGAAATGCGAATGAAGGATAAAATTGCTCTCTATCTCCTATTTCAAGCAGTAGATGAGTCGAGTTTTAAGAAGATTGCTGGTGCATCAAATTCAAAGGAAGCATGGGACATTTTAGAAAAAGTGTTCAAAGGTACTGACCGAGTTAAACAAGTGCGACTTCAAACTCTACAAGGTGAGTTGGAGGGCATGAAGATGAAAGATACATAAGACATATCTAGCTGCATAACTCGTGTACAAAAGGTGGTGAATCAACTCAAATGCAATGGAGAAACTCTCACAGATGCAAGAGTTATGGAGAAAATCCTTCGGTCATTAACCGATGATTTTGAGAACGTTGTGTGTGCAATTGAGGAATCAAAGAATTTGACAGAATTCAGTGTTGATGATCTTGCAAGTTCCCTTGAAGCTCATGAACAAAGGAAGAAGAAAAAGAAACAAGATAGCTTGGAGCAAACATTACAAACAAAGATGACCATCAAGGAAGACAAGGCGATGTATGCACAACTCAATCGAGGAAGAGGACGTTGATGCGTTCCGATTGGTATGCTAAAAGATAGGCTTTATTTACCTATGTCGATTATGAGTAATTAAGGACTGAGTCTTACTAACTGTCACTTAGCATTCAATTATTGTCACTTAATCAACCAGAACCTAAGGCAGAGTACCTATCGTGTAGCTAGTCTGTTGGAAAGTATCTACGATTTTATTAAGTTAAATATCGTACTCCCAGGGAAGTGGCAACGGCTTAGTAGTAACTAGCCTTTTAATCCTAACTCTTATCTTATGATCCAGTTATGCAATCTTCATCAATAACTTTGATGAGAGGGTGATCCATTCTCCACTAGGTTTAAGTCTAATTAATCCTAGAAGTGTTTTATAGATGAGTCCTGATTCTATGTTATACTATTCCTATACGTTGATTGACCTATATTCGAGTATTTTAGACATGTCTTGGCCTGGATTGCAACTATGGTCTGTGTCTAAAGGTTACCACATCTGAGTTTCTACGCTACCGCCCCATCGTTAAGGGTAACGGCCCTACTCACGGCTCGAACTAAAGTCAGCAATGAACGGTACCCTATGTCACTTCGGTATCATGCTGCTCGTCTCATAACCGCCGGCATAACACTCTACTCAGCCTACCTAGACTACTTTCAACCAACAGAGTGTTCCGCAGATTATTTTATCTAGTATGGCAGACACCAATACTAATTGATGCATGTTAAACTAAACAGGTTATGAATAGACCGTGGTTAGGAATTGTCTATAACCCTAATTTCAGTTTAAAAGAACGGCAATAAACATGCAGACATAATGAGTATTTAAGCAGGTGGCCTTTTCCGGAAAATCATAACAACTTCAACATATAAAATAGATATTCATAAGAATCGTAATCTGATATTCAAATTAATATTTAGATAAAACAATTCGTAAACATACAGAACCTCGTCTAGGGGACCCACTATCATAAAGTAATCACCACTCTATGCAGGTCAGCCGGGCGTGCAGCTCCTGATGCTCCTGACTGCTCGATCCTACTGCTCGGCAGAGCCTTCGGAGAACGCTCCTTAGACCTAGTAGCAATTGCTTTACTTACATCCGGGCTTAAGCAAATTGCCCTAATCTGACTAAGAACACGCACCCTATCTCTCTCTTAGGATCTCCTAACGAAATCCGGTATTCTATGAATACCAAAAACGAACCTATCTATCGAAGCCTAAGATATGAGACTATTTCTCAGAATCTAAGAAAACGAAACACTAAAGAAAGAAAGAAAACTGAAATGAAAACCGAGTCTCTCAGTGACTTGTGTACTCGAGAATTGTACACTGGAAGTCTCTGAATGACTCAGATCGAGTGGAGAGGAATGATTTCAACTCCTGGAGGCCTGGGGTATTTAAAGCAGCTTCTGGAGTGAAAAATTCCAAAAATTCGATGTGGGACAAATTCTGGTGCTTCGGGACGCCCGTCCTGGATTGGACGCCCGTCCTGGTGTTTGACTGGGTCGGGACGCCCGTCCCGAATTCGGGACGCCGTCCCGGACCGTTGACCAAGTCAACATTTCCAAAAAATTGCATTTTTGCCCCAAAATTTGCTGTTTCGTCCAATTTGCTCCTAAAACTTCCAAAATCGAAATTAAAGCAATTTTATGTCAATTTGATTCATTTAGGTCAAATACATTAAATATTGTCCTAATTTATGTCTAAAAACATGCTAAAAGGGTATATGATTTGTGACATCAAATAACCCCCACTTAGCTTTTGCTTGTCCTCAAGCAAAGTCTACTGAAGTTAGTTATCATATGTGCAGTCACTTATGTTCTAGTCATTTTTATTCCAAAAATTCTTCAGACAATTCTTAACACAGGTCTGACTGGTTTGGTTGCTATGACAAGGTCTCAAATGTCTCTAGTAGATTATTATGATCAAGTAGGTTTAACAACTTAACAACTAGATTGAACTCTCTTAGTCAAAAGGTCTTCCTGATGTGTAGTGTGTGTACTAGTGTAGACCAGATAGTCGTCAACACAATATACTCATCTTAACTACTACCAGATAACACTTCGACCCATCGCTAGACACAGGACAATAGATAACGTTCTGAGTTCTGAGCTTTGGTGATCAGATTTTAAATTCGCTCTTAGTGATTTCTTTCATTTAAGATTAAGGGTATTTGAGTTTGCTTAAACACGTCAACTTCAACTACCCCATGTAGCGAGTCCCACTCCGATGACTCCCAGATCTACACGACCTTAGGGCATCAGGCTTTAAGTTCCCGAAGGAGTGGTGCTCGAGTAGCGAAGGCCGCTGGCAAACTTACCCTATTTAATTAGCTCGTTTTTTTTTTTTCACTTTGGCTCAGAGTCTCATCTAGTCATTCCAATTGTCAATGCATCCTGCAACTGGTCTAATTTTATCTAGTTAAGTTTGAAAAGGTAATTGGTTGAGGTTTCTAATCTAGACTAGGTGTGCTCATTATCAGGAATTCCCTACTCCTAATCAATAAGTTCAAAAATAGTCATCAATTGTTTCCTATAACCATAAACATCCTACCTACATATCATAGACATAAGCAATTGTTTAACCGATCATACTGCATTTAGAAGTCTGAAAGACGGAAAAATTTTGAAAAATTTTGGAAGGGTGTGAAAATACGGGGAAAACAAGCAAAGCATGCAAAAATTTTTTAAACTACTACAGTGCACCGTGCACTGCTACCCCACACTTAAGCCTGACACTGTCCTCAGTGTTCATGCATATCTAATCTACCCCACACTTATTTGAAAATAGGAAACAAATAAAAAAAAAAAAACTCTTACCCCACACTTATTCGACTGACTAAGGGTAAGAAGGGAAATAAAGCAATGAAAGAAATAACAAATAACAAAACACGAAATAAAATGAAAGAGATACTCCCTTTACTCGTTGAGCAGAAGGACTTGCTCAGATCTGTCCATTGGCTCTCGGTATGGTTTTAAACGTTGTCCGTTTACTTTCTGAGAGATGTTATCTTGATCCACGATGATGACTGCTCCAAATGGTGACACCTCTGTAATGGTAAACGGACCTGACCAATAACTGTTTAGTTTTCCTGGAAACAATTTCAAACGTGAGTTGTATAATAACACTTTATCACCTGGTTCAAAATTTTTCTGGGATCTAAGTCTGTTATCATGTCGAATTTTACTCCTCATTTTAAATTGGAGAGAATTCTCATATGCATTAAACCTCCACTCATCCAATTCATTGAGTTGTAACATCCTATTTTCCTTAGACAAATTATCATCTAGATTGCATTTCTGCAAAGCCCAAAATGCTTTATGCTCTAGTTCAACAGGCAAATGGCATGCTTTTCCGTAAACCAATTTGTAAGGTGAAAATCCTGTAGAGGTTCTATATGCCGTACGAAGGCCCATAAGGCATCATCTAATTTTATGGCCCAATCTTTACGGTTAACTCCTACAGTTTTTTCTAAAATTCTTTTGATACCTCTATTGGTTACCTCAACCTGCCCATTGGTCTGTGGGTGATAGGCCGTGGAAAAGTGATGATGAACTCCATATTGCTTGAGTGCTTTCTGCAATTGTGAGTTGCAGAAGTGCGCACCTCTGTCGCTTATGAGGGCTTTGGGACATCCAAATCTGGAAAACAATTTCTTAAGGAATCTGCACACAGCTATAGCATCATTAGTAGGCAATGCCTGTGCTTCAGGCCATTTTGAAAAATAATCTACAGCTACTATGATGTAATTATTTCCAAAGGAAGAAGGAAAAGGACCCATGAAGTCAATACCCCAGATATCAAATATTTCGACACTTTGTATCACCTGCTGGGGTAGACCGTCTCTAGAAGAAATATTACCTGTTCTCTGGCAAGCATCACATGACTGAATGTATGCTGCTGCATCCTTGAAAATAGTAGGCCAATAGAATCCTGCTTCCAACACTTTCCTGGTAGTGTTGGTGGCAGCCAGATGGCCTCCAGTAGGTCCACAATGACAATGCTCCAGGATCTTATATCCTTCTTCTGAAACGCACCTTCTGATCATCTGATCTTTACAAATTCGAAATAGAAAAGGATCTTCCCAATAGTAATTTTTCAATTCAGCAAAGAATTTCTTTCTTTGCTGCTTATCCATATTACTTGGGAGAGTGAGCAACTAAGTAATTGGCAATGTCAGCAAACCACGGAGGAGAAAGGATAGTAGATAATGCAAATAAGTTCTCATCCGGAAATTTATCTGATATTACTGTTTCATCTATTACTCCTAATCCAGGGTTTTCTAATCTAGACAGATGATCTGCAGCTAAATTTTCAGCCCCTTTCTTATCTCTTATTTCTATATCAAATTCTTGTAGCAATAAAACCCATCTAATCAATCTTGGTTTTGCATCAGTTTTATTGAACAGGTATTTCAAAGCAGAATGATCAGTGTAAACTATTGTTTTAGACAAGATTAGATAAGATCTAAATTTATCAAAAGCATATACTACAGCTAGTAATTCCTTTTCGGTAGTTGTGTAATTCTCCTGAGCATCAGTTAAGGTTTTACTAGCATAGTAAATTACATGAAATTTCTTATCACGTCTTTGTCCTAAAACAACTCCTATTGCATAATCACTAGCATCACACATCAATTCGAAGGGCAAACTCCAATCAGGTGATGTCATAATAGGTGCAGTAGTTAATAGTTCCTTAAGTTTATTAAATGATTTCATGCATTTCTCATCAAAAACGAAAGGAACATCTTTACCCAATAAGTTTGTCAAAGGTCTGGCTATTACTGAAAAATCTTTTATGAAACGCCTATAAAAGCCAGCATGACCTAAGAAACTTCTCACAGATCTTACAGATTTAGGCGGAGGTAGTTTTGAGATCACTTCAATTTTAGCTTTATCTACCTCCATACCCCTCTGCGAAATCTTATGTCCTAAAACAATTCCTTCTTTAACCATGAAATGACATTTCTCCCAGTTTAGAACCAAATTAGATTTTATACAACGTTTAAGCATAGATTCCAGGTTATTCAAACAGATAACAAATGAGTCACCAAACACTGAGAAATCATCCATAAATACTTCCATAGACTCTCCTAACATGTCATCAAAAATAGAGGTCATGCAACGCTGAAATGTAGCAGGGGCATTACATAATCCAAAAGGCATCCTTCTATATGCAAATGTTCCAAAAGGGCAAGTAAACGTAGTTTTATGCTGATCTTCAGGAAAGATAGGAATTTGAAAATAACCAGAAAATCCATCAAGAAAGCAATAAAACATGTGTCCCGATAACCTTTCTAACATTTGGTCAATAAAAGGAAGGGGGAAGTTTCGTGTGGCAGTATTTAGTTTCCTATAATCAATGCATACACGATGACCAGTGACAGTTCTAGTAGGAATTAGTTCATCATTTTCATTCCTAATAACTGTTATTCCTCCCTTTTTGGGTACTACTTGCACTGGGCTAACCCATTCACTATCAGAAATAGGATAGATTAGTCCGGCATCTAGTAATTTAATTACCTCTTTCTTACCACATCACACACATTAGGATTCAACCTCCTTTGAGGTTGCACACAAGGCTTATACTCATTTTCTAAAAGGATCTTATGCGAACAAAAACTAGGATTTATACCTGGTATATCCGCAATTTTGTATGCAAAGGCTCTTTTATTCCTTCTGAGTATGTCCAGTGTTGACTTCTTTTGTTCTGCAGTCAGGTCTGCTGCAAGAATAATGGGAAGCTTTTGTTCAGCGTCTAGGAAGTCGTAACACAGATGGCTTGGTAATTCCTTCAATTCCACTTCTGGGGGCTCTTCTAAAGAGATCTTTTCTAATCCCAACTCATGAGCACCTATCTCAACGAAATCGTTAGTACTGGTTTCATAATCAGAAGTGTCAAAGTCAGGTTTTTCCAGGGCCAAAGAGTCTATATTTAAGACTGGATAATCGGAGATTAAGTCCAACAGGTTAGTTCCAATCAAATGGTCAAATGCATCCACAGAATAACAATCATCATCTAAATGCATAGGATACTTAAGGGTTTCATTCAAGTTGAAAGTCATATCTTCATTTTCTACCCTTAGTTTTATTTGACCATTGTTGACGTCAATCAATGCCTTAGAGGTAGCTAGAAAAGGTCGACCTAGAATCAAGGGTACATCACTTTCACCATTCATATCCATGACAACAAAATCCACAGGAAAGACAAATTTTCCAACCTTTACTAAGAGATCTTCAATTATCCCCCTAGGAATTTTTACTGTCCTATCAGCAAGTTGTATGCACATTCTAGTCGTTTTCAAATCATGCAACCTAATTTATCAAATAAACTAGATGGCATTACATTTATGCTAGCTCCTAAGTCTGCTAACGCATGCATATTAGTAATATTGCCTATTGTACATGGCAAAGTGAAACAACCTGGATCTTCTTTTTGGAAGGCAATTTGTTCAAGAGAACTGCCGAACATCCTTCATTAAGAATTACTTTGTCCATGTCAATCTTTCTTTTATTACTAATAATATCCTTCAGAAATTTAGCATATTTAGGCATTTCAGAAATAACATCAAGAAAAGGTAAATTAACATGAATTTTACCAAAAGTTTTGAAAACTCTCAGTTGCTCCTTATCTTTATTCTGCATTAGTCTTGTAGGGTAAGGTACTCTTGGCCGGTACTCAAGGATGGACTCTTTCTTCTCTTTCTCTGCTACTTTGTTTTCAACTACTGTCGGCGTTAATTCCTCGAGCTATCTTCTTTTTCCTGTACAAAAGTAGAAGTGTGAGAAGATTTTGGGAAAGAAGGATTTAGAGTTTTACCAGATCTCAGAGTTAAGGTCTTGCAATCATTTAATGGGTCTCCCAGTGTTGCTGAATAGCGTTCCTTGTGACTGATGGGTTGATAACTGTCCCATTTGTCTTTCTAATGTCTGCAAGGAGGCTTGTGTGTCCCTGACTATCTGCTCAATCTGCGTCTGCCTATTCTCATTTTGTTGAATTCTTTCTGCATGAGCTTCCTGGACCTTCCTGTTTGACTCTATCATCTCCTTGTTAGAGTCGGCAATGCCTTGCAGTATGTCCCTGAATTCTTGCATGGGGTCGATTGGAATAGTAATTCCTTGGTGCGGGCAGAGCGACTTGATATACTGGCTGAACGCTTTTCCCTTGTTGAAAAGCATTCAATTGATTAGTAATGCTGGCCTTCAGTGCCTCAAATTGATCATCAGTGGAGGCGATGGCCGCATTTACTGGTTGCTTCTTAGCTCGATCACTTGTCCGCCAGTTCTTGCTATTCCTATATAGTCTCTCCAGAGCGTTTCTAGCATCTACATCACTCATTCCATTGAAACCGCTCTGGGGATTGAGTCTATCAAGAACTTGCTTGCCCATGTCCGTCATACCCCCGTAGAATTGCTGGATCAGCAAGGCTTCGGTAAGTCCATGTTGGGGGCAGAGCCTGAGTAGCTCCTTGAATCTGTCCCAAGCTTCGATCACTGTCTCATCAGCAGCTTGAGTAAAACTGGACAGAGCCCTTCGGTATTCTAGGACTCTTGCTGCAGAGTAGTACTCTTCTAGGAAGGCTTTGCTTAACTCGTCCCAAGAGGTAATGGAGTTATTGGGTAGCTGGGCCAACCATCTCTTAGCTCTGTCCCTCAGTGAGTAGGGAAAAAGGTTGAGTTTGGTTACTTCTGCAGTATGATCTCCCTTGAGGCCTTCGCAGAGAGAAGAGAAATCAGATAGGTGTTCCAGTGGATTCTCGGTTGCAGTTCCTCCAAACTGAACTCGATTAATGATCAACTGGATCACATTCGGTTTAAGATCATAGCGAGGGTTCCCAGGGATTTGGATGGCCGATGATACTGGAACAGTCTGTGGCTGGATGTAGGATTCGAGGGGAGGTCTTTCAGCAGCCATTTCTGTTCTTCGTCTATTAGCTGTACGAATGAGATGTTCAGGATTCTCAACTGGTGTTTCAAGGTTAGCTTCTGAAGTTCGAGTCATACAACTACAGAGAAGAATACGTTTGAGCCTGAGCAAACTGGTTAGTGGGGATACAGGGAAAGTGAAAACTTTAAAAAAAAAACTTGGAAGAAAGAGAAAACAAAACAAAACAACTATGCAAAAGAAGAAAACACAAAAGATAGGGAAAAGAGAACAACTTACCATTAAACAAGAAAAGGTACAATGTTTTTCGGATTTTTAAATTTTTAAAATTTTTTTTTCTTTTTCGAAAGCAATTAAATTCCCTCAATATGGTTTTAGAATAATTTTCTAAAATTTGATTATCCTAAATGTCTTAATTCCAGATAACATCTAGAATTAATTAGTTATGATAACCCTATATTTCGGAAATTGATTGTCTAACTGGTATAAGACAAGTGTTGGGTCTAAAGTCTAGGTTACTATCGTTACCTATCATAAGCCTCTAGAATTTTGATCAGGAATCCTAAATTCATTATGATATGTCCCCGGCAACGGTGCCAAAAATCTGATGCGTTCCGATTGGTATGCTAAAAGATAGGCTTTATTTACCTATGTCGATTATGAGTAATTAAGGACTGAGTCTTACTAACTGTCACTTAGCATTCAATTATTGTCACTTAATCAACCAGAACCTAAGGCAGAGTACCTATCGTGTAGCTAGTCTGTTGGAAAGTATCTACGATTTTATTAAGTTAAATATCGTACTCCCAGGGAAGTGGCAACGGCTTAGTAGTAACTAGCCTTTTAATCCTAACTCTTATCTTATGATCCAATTATGCAATCTTCATCAATAACTTTGATGAGAGGGTGATCCATTCTCCACTAGGTTTAAGTCTAATTAATCCTAGAAGTGTTTTATAGATGAGTCCTGATTCTATGTTATACTGTTCCTATACGTTGATTGACCTATATTCGAGTATTTTAGATATGTCTTGGCCTGGATTACAACTATGTTCTGTGTCTAAAGGTTACCACATCTGAGTTTCTACGCTACCGCCCCATCGTTAAGGGTAACGGCCCTACTCACGGCTCGGACTAAAGTCAGCAATGAACGGTACCCTATGTCACTTCGGTATCATGCTGCTCGTCTCATAACCGCCGGCATAACACTCTACTCAGCCTACCTAGACTACTTTCAACCAACAGGGTGTTCCGCAGATTATTTTATCTAGTATGGCAGACACCAATACTAATTGATGCCTGTTAAACTAAACAGGTTATGAATAGACCGTGGTTAGGAATTGTCTATAACCCTAATTTCAGTTTAAAAGAACGGCAATAAACATGCAGACATAATGAGTATTTAAGCAGGTGGCCTTTTCCGGAAAATCATAACAACTTCAACATATAAAATAGATATTCATAAGAATCGTAATCTGATATTCAAATTAATATTTAGATAAAACAATTCGTAAACATACAGAACCTCGTCTAGGGGACCCACTATCATAAAGTAATCACCACTCTATGCAGGTCCAGCCGGCGCTGCAGCTCCTGTATGCTCCTGACTGCTCGATCCTACTCTGCTCGGCAGAGCCTTCGGAGAACGCTCCTCAGACCTAGTAGCAATTGCTTTACCTTACATCCCGGGCTTAAGCAAATTGCCCTAATCTGACTAAGAACACGCACCCTATCTCTCTCTTAGGATCTCCTAACGAAATCCCGGTATTCTATGAATACCAAAAACGAACCTATCTATCAAAGCCTAAGATCTGAGACTATTTCTCAGAATCTAAGAAAACGAAACACTAAAAAGAAAGAAAGAAAACTGAAACTGAAACCCGAGTCTCTCAGTGACTTGTGTACTCAAGAATTGTACACTGGAAGTCTCTGAATGACTAAGATCGAGTGGAGAGGAATGATTTCAACTCCTGGAGGCCTGGGGTATTTATAGCAGCTTTCTGGAGTGAAAAATTCCAAAAAATTCGATGTGGGACAAATTCTGGTGCTTCGGGACGCCCGTCCTGGATTGGGACGCCCGTCCTGGTGGTTTGACTGGGTCGGGACGCCCGTCCCGGACCGTTGACCAAGTCAACATTTCCAAAAATTGCATTTTTGCCCCAAAATTTGCTGTTTTCGTCCAATTTGCTCCTAAAACTTCCAAAATCGAAATTAAAGCAATTTTATGTCAATTTGATTCATTTAGGTCAAATACATTCAAATATTGCCCTAATTTATGTCTAAAAACATGCTAAAAAGGGTATATGATTTGTGCACATCAGACGTGGTCGTGGAAATCGTGATTTCAGTTGAGGTGGGGCTCAAAGTCATGGAAACAACAATGAAGAGAGAAGACAAACAAGCCAACAAAATTGGCGTGGACGAGGATGCGGTCGTGGAAGAGGAGGCCGATCAAATCGTCAAAATATGGAGGTTACAACTGCAACAAATATCCACACTATGCAAACAATTGCTACTCCAAAAAGAAGGTGGAAGAAAACACGAATCTAGTCGCGGAAGATGAGAATAAAGATGATGGTATTCTCATGATGGCCCATGAAGACACCATTTTGGAAAGCGACATGGTGTGGTATCTTGATACCGGTGCTTGCAATCACATGTGTGGACACAAAAATCTCTTTGTTGATATGCAAGATATAGAAGATGGGCATGTATCTTTCGAAGATGCATCCAAGGTTCAAGTCAAAGGCCGAGGAAAAATATGTTTTTACTAAAAAGATGGAAAAGAAGGTACAATGGAGGATGTTTATTATGTATCTGACTTAAAGAATAACATTCTTAGTTTGGGTGAATTTTTGGAGAAGGGATATTCGGTTTTAATAAAATATTTAATGCTAGAGTTGAAGGATAAAAATGACCGCTTGATCGCACATGTGGAGATGGCTAAGAATAGAATGTTCAAACTCAATTTAAAGAACCTACAAGAGACGTGTTTGCAAATTGATATGAAGGACAAAGCATGGCTATGGCATTTACGATTTGGACACTTGTATTACGGTGGATATAAAGAGTTAGCAAAAAAGGAAATGGTTAATGGACTACCAAACATGGACTACAACACAAAGTTTTGTGAATGATGTATACATGGCAAACAAGCAAGGACAACATTTGAAAAGAAGGCAGAATATCGTGTAAATAGATCCCTTGAATTGGTACACACCGACATTTGTGGCCCAATTACACCAAATTCTTTTAGTGGGAAAAGGTATTTTATTACTTTCATTGACGACTACACAAGGAAGACTTGGGTCTAGTTTTTGAAAGAAAAGTCAGAAGCATTTGAGGTGTTCAAGAAATTCAAAGTGTTAGTGGAGAAGTCAACAAATCTTTGCATCAAGGCCTTACTGTCCAAGAGAGGAGGAGAGTATATGTCAACTGCTTTCACAAACTATTGTGAGGAACAAGGAATCAAAAGATTCTTGACAACACCATATTCACCTCAACAAAATGGCTTTCCTGAAAGAAAAAATCGAACAATTCTTGATATGGTTCGATCAATGCTAAAGACTGAAGACATGCCAAAAGAATTTTGGGCAGAAGCGGTTCAATGTGCCGTGTATGTGCAAAATTGATGTCCACATACAAAATTTGAAAATCAAACACCACAAGAGGCTTGAAGTGGTCATAAACCAACTGTATCACATCTTAAAGTATTTGGTAGTGTGGTTTATGCGCATATAAAAAACCAAAGGAGAACCAAACTCGATGATAAGAGTAAGAAGTATGTGTTCATCTGGTATGATGAAAAGACAAAAGCTTTCAAGTTATTTGACCTAATTGATAAAAAGGTAATTGTAAGCCAAGATGTACAAGTGGATGAAGAAAGCACATGGAATTGGAAGAATCAAGAGGAGGTGATACAAGAAAAAGGAGAGTCATTGAGTGTTGCACCTATAATCACTCTAACAACTCCTCAAGTTTCTGACAATGAAGAAGAACCAAGACAACCTAGAATGCGGAGTCTACAAGATCTATATGATTCAACAAACAAAGTACACTTAGTTTGTTTGTTAGTAGACTTAGAAGATATTTCATTTGAGGAGGCTATAAGAAACAAGAAGTGGAAAGGTGCAATGGATGGAGAGATGAAGGCCATTGAAAGAAATCAAACTTTGAACATGGTGGACACACCAAAAAGACATAGACCCATAGGTGGAAAATGGGTATACAAGAAAAAGATGAATGCCCAAGGAGAGATTGAAAGGTACAAAGCACGTCTAGTTGCAAAAGGTTACAAACAAAAGGCGGGAATAGACTATGATGAAGTGTTTGCTCATGTTGCAAGAATGGAGACAATTCGACTTCTTTTGTCTCAAGCTGCATAATTTGAGTGTCCTATCTATCAAATGGACGTCAAATCCACATTTATGAATGGAGTGCTTGAAGAGGAAGTCTATGTAGAGCAACCACCTAGGTACATGAAACCCGGAGAGGAAAACAAAGTGTTAAAGTTGAAGAAGGCGCTTTATGGGCTAAAACAAGCACCACGAGCATGGAATACCCAAATTGACACTTATTTCAAGAAGAACAAATTTATTCAATGCCCTTATGAGCATGCATTATATGTGAAGGAGGAAGGTAATTTGCTTCTTGTTGCTCTTTATGTTGATGATCTCATTTTCATGGGAAATAATAAGAGAATGATAGAAGATTTTAAAGATACTATGATGCAGGGATTTGAAATGACGGATTTGGGATTGATGAAATACTTTTTTGGTCTAGAGATTAGACAAGGAAAGTTTGGAATTTTTGTGTCACAAGACACATATGCAAAGGATATTTTGAAGAAAAATAAGATGGAAGATTGCAAGCCTCTAGCAACTCCAATGGAGCTTGGTATGAAACTCTCTAGATTTGAGGGAGGAAATCAAGTGAATGCAAGCGACTATCGTAGTTTGGTTGGGAGCCTACGATATCTCACATGCACAAGGCCAGACATTGCATATAGTGTTGGAATGGTAAGTCGATATATGGAAGATCCAAGATAGTCACATCTCAAAGCTATTAAGAGAATTCTTTGATACATTCGAGGAATAGAGTCGCTCGGGTTACTTTACTCAAATGTAAGTGAATTCAAGCTAGTGGGATACTATTATAGTGATTGTTGTGGAGATGTTGATGATAGGAAAAGTACAGTAGGATACGTGTTCTATATGGGGAACACGACATTCACTTGGCTTTCGAAAAAGTAACCAATTGTGACGTTGTCAACATGTGAAGCAGAATATGTGGCAGCTTCTTGGTGTGTATGTCACACAATTTGGCTAAGAAACTTACTATGTGATGCGTTTCCGATTGACATGCTAAAAATAGGTTTTATTTACCCTATATCGATTATGAATAATTAAGGACTTAGAATTACTAATTGTCACATTTAGCATCTATGTTGTCACTTAATCAATCAGAACCTAAGGCAAAGTACCTATCGTATAGCTAGTCTATTGGACAGTACCTACGATTTTAATTTAAGAAATTATCGTACTCCCAGGGAAGTGGTAATGGCTTAATAGCAACTATCCTTTTAACCTAACTCTCATTTTATTACCTAGTTAAGCAATCATTCATCAATTCTTTGATGAGAGGGTGATCCAATCTTGATGCGTTTCTAACTGATGTGCTAAAATAGGTGTTATTTACCATATATTGATTATGAATAACTAAGGACATAGAATTACTAATTGTCACATTTAGTCTCTATGTTGTCACTTAATCAATCAGAACCCAAGGCAGAGTACCTATAGTGTAGCTAGTATGTTGGAAAGTATCTACGATTTTAATTGAATAATTTATCGTACTCCCAGGGAAGTGGTAACGGCTTAGTAGTAACTATCCTTCTACCCTAACTCTTATCTTATGATCCAATTATGTAATCGTTCATCAAAGTCTTAGATGAGAGGTTGATTCATTCTCCACTAGGTTCAAGTCTATTTAAGTCTACAAGAGTGTTTTACAGATAGTGTTTCTGATTTATGTTATATTGTTCCTACATGTTGATTGACCTATCTTCGAGTATTTTAGATATATCTTGGTCTAGATTGCAATTATACATTGATTCTACTTGTGTACCACATCTGAGTTACCTAATAAACCGCCCCATCGCCATTGACGACCCTACTCACGGTTCAAGCTAAAGCCATCCATGAAAGTCCTGTGTCACTCAAGAGATCATGCCGCTCGCCCTAACACCGGCATAAACACGCAAACTCAGCCTACTTAGACTACTTTAACAAATATGGTGATCAATAGGTTATTTAATCTAATATGGCAGACCTTAATGCTTCCAACGGGAAGTCCTAAATCAAGGCCTGATAAACTAAACAGGTTATGATTAGACCGTGGTTAGGAGTTGTCTATAACCATTCATCTAGTTTAAAAGAGCAAGTAGACATGCAGTCATAATGATAGTTAAGCTGGTGACCTTTCTGGAAAAATGTAAATGACTTCAACATGAAAAACACATATTCATAACATCATAAGTTATTATTCAAAATGGGTATTTGGACAAACACAGTACAAACATGTAAAGAGAGGGACAAGGGGACCACCGTCGTAAAGTATTCACCTTTTATTAGGTCCACTAATGGAGCAACTGCTTGTATATGCTGGACTGCTCGACCCGACTCTGCTCGATAGAACTTCGGAGGACGCTTCCTCAGCCTAGTAGCTATGCTTTACCTTATAACCCGGCCTAAGCAAAGCCTTGTTGACTGACTCTTCGAACACCTAGTGCTCTCTTAGGATCTCCTAATGAAATCCCGAGTATTCTATGAATAATAAAAACGAACTTATTTAGTCGTATTCTAAGATCTGAGACAGACTCTCAGAAACGAAGAACACGAGACACTCTCGAAAACTATAAATCTACCTAAACTGAAAACACCTGAAATCACTAATTGACTTGTATACTATAGAAAATAGTATACTTGAAGTCACTAAATGACTCAGATCGAGTGGAGAGGAATGATTTCAACTAAGGAAGGCCTGGGTATTTATAGCAGGGGAACTGGGTGAAATTCTCTTCAAAAATCGATGTGGGTGTTTGACCAGGCATTCGGGATGCCCGTCTGGGACGCCCGTCCCAGCCTATTGACCAGGTTAGGATGGTCGTCCCGAGTCCTGGACGCCTATCCTGGTCTGTTGACCAGGTCAGGACGCCCTTCCCGGGTTTTGGGCGCCCATGCATATTTCACCTGACACTTCCAAAATCACAAAAACTACGAAATTGTGTTAATATCAGTCAATTGAGAACGATTTAACACCAATTTTGCCCTAAATTGTGCCTAAAAACATGCTAAAAAAGTGATATGATTTGTGTATATCATATAACCCCACACTTAGCTTTTTGCTTGTCCTCAAGCAAAGTCTACATGAAGTTATTGATTTTAAATCATAGGTGCAGTCACTTAAAATTCCTAGCAATGTTTTTATTCCAAAATTGATCACCGAGTCAGATAATTCACAACACATGTCTGACTGGTTAAGTTGCCATGACAAGGTCTCAAATGTCTCTAGTAGATTATCACGGTCAGGCAGGGTTAACAACTTAATAACTAAACTGAACTCTTCTCTTAGTCACGAAGTTTTCCTGATGTGTAGTGTGTGTATTAGTCCAGACTAGATTGTCAACACAATATAATCTTCTCTTCGACCGTTCGCTAGACACACCAGTAATAAACAACCTTCTGAGTTCTGAGCTTTGGTGACAAGGATTTTCAATTAAGAATTTCAATATAAGAATACATTGGGCTATGTATTTTTAGATTGATTGTTCAAGGTCTTTCGTGTTTGCTTTCACACGTCAACTTTAACTACCCATGTAGCGAGTCCCACTCTGATGACTCCCAGATCTACACAACCTTAGGGCATCAGGCTTTAAGTTCCCTTAAGGAGTGGTGCTCGAGTAGCAAAGGCCGCTTGCAAACTACCCTATTTATTTAACTTTTTCACTTCCAGCTCAAAGCATCATTTAGTCATGTAGATTGCTAATACATCCTCAACTGGTCTAATATTATTTAGCTGAGTCTTGAAAAGGTATTTGGTTGAGGTCTCTAATCCAAACTAAGTTGTGCTCAAGTGTCAGGAATTCCTTATTTCTAATTGATGAATTCAAGAAAGTTATCACGTTGTCTCCTACTGATTATAATGCTCTACATACATATCATAGACATAAGTATTTCTTTACCAATCATAACTGCATTTTGAAGTTTGAAAGAGTGAAAAATTTTGAAAAAAAATTTTTGGAAGGGTGTAATTCTAGTGAAAATATGGGAAAACATGCAAAACATTTTACTGCTACAGTGCACTGTGCACTACTACCCCACACTAAAGTTTGACGCTGTCCTCAGTGTTCATGCATATCTAACTACCCCACATTTATTTGAAAAACAAGAAGGAATAAAAACAAAACATAAAATTCTTACCCCACACTTATTTGACTAACTAAGGGGAAGAAAGAAAAACAACCCAGACATGATCACACGTAAAGCAGGAAAAACAAAAGAAAGAAAAAGAAAAGGAAAAGAAAAACTAAGAACTAGGCTCATCGTCATCGGGTGCACAGAAGTAGACTTCTAGGTCTTCGACCAATCGGGAAGTCTGCTGAAAAATCTCCTCGACCCTGCTGTTGGTCATGGTGATTCTATCTTCCATCATCGACATCTGCCTCTCGATGTTTGCCATATCCCGGCTATGTCGGGCTGTGAGTTTCGCCAATCCTTGCGACATATGTCGCTCAAAGGCGGTGCGTGGGGCGAATGTTTGGGTTGGAGGTATATACGCTGGGGTCAATCCCGGTGCCGATGCCTCTCCCTGCTGCTCCGTGTGGATGGAGTAGCGCCCGGTTGCATCCCTTACGACCATCCCCATGTTTCGTAGAATCGTAAGGTCCGTAGGAATGGTGGTCGGGGCAACTTGGGTCAGCTCTGAGCCCTCGATGTCCAACTCCAAGTAGTGGGCTATCCTAGTGATGAACGACCCGAGCCCCAAACACTGCTTCCGAGTGTCCATAGCGAAACCCCGCATGATGACGGTGATGAGTCGAGCATCTCTACTGTAGTACCCATATGCATGTTGGCTAGGAGGAATGTCTCCATCTGGGTAACATTCCCGGGGGTCGCCCGACGTCTTGACAAAGTATGCGCTATAATAGCATGTAAATAGCGAAGGGCAGGATGAATACCTGTGGCTTTCGCGAAGCCATGCTTGTAGGGAGTGCCCGTCGTACAAATCTGAGCCCAAGCGGTGGAGACGTCTGCTGATATGCATAAATCATATAACTTTTTAGCATGTTTTTAGGCATAATTTAGGGTGAAATTGGTGTTAAATCGCTCTTAATTGATTGTTATTAAATCAATTTCATAGTTTTCGTGATTTTGGAAGTGTCAGGTGAAAAGTAGAAGAAAATGGCAAATTTTGGGACAAAAATGTGATTTTCAGAAGTTCGGAAGTCGGGATGGGCGTCCCGAACCCAGGATGGGCGTCCTGACCTGGTCAACAGACCAGGACGGGCGTCCAGGACTTGGGACGGCCGTCATGACAAAGTATGCGCTATAATTGCATGTAAATAGCGAAGGGCAGGATGAATACCTGTGGCTTTCGCGAAGCCATGCTGGTAGGGAGTGCCCGTCGTACAAATTTGAGCCCAAGCGGTGGAGACGTCTGCTGATATGCATAAATCATATAACTTTTTAGCATGTTTTAGGCATAATTTAGGGTGAAATTGGTGTTAAATCGCTCTTAATTGATTGTTATTAACTCAATTTCATAGTTTTCATGATTTTGGAAGTGTCAGGTGAAAAGTAGAAGAAAATGGCAAATTTTAGGACAAAAACGTGATTTTCAGAAGTTCGGAAGTCGGGATGGGCGTCCCGAACCCAGGATGGGCATCCTGACCTGGTCAACAGGTCGGGACGGGCGTCCCAGATGCCTGGTCAAAGTCCCACATCGAAATTTTGAGAGAAATTCACTCAGTTCCCCTACTATAAATACCCCAGGCATTCCTCACTTGAAATCATTCCTCTCCACTCAATCTGAGTCATTTAGTGACTTCAAGTATACAGTTTTCCATAGTATACAAGTCACTTAGTGTTCTCAGGTTTTAGTATAGGTTTATTTATATACTTAGATAGTGTCTTGTGTTCTTTGTTTCTGAGAGTCTGTCTCAGATCCTAAAATACGACTAGATAGGTTCGTTTTCGGTATTTATAGAATACTTGGGGTTTCGTTAGGAGATCCTAAGAGGGCACTAGGTGTTCAAAGAGTCAGTCAACAGGGTTGTACTTAAGCTGGGTATTAAGGTAAAGTACGGCTACTAGGCTGAGGAAGCGTCCTCCAAAGGTTCTGTCGAGCAGAGTTGGGTCGAGCAGTCCAACATATACAAGCAGTTGCTCCATCAGCGGACTACGTAAAGGGTGAATACTTTATGGCATCGGTCCCCTTGTCCCTCTCTTTATATGTCTGTACTGTGTTCGTCAAAACATTGATTATGAATATTGGATTATGATTTTATGAATATGTGTTATGCATGTTGAAGTACTTTATGATTTTCTGGAAATGGTCACCAGCTTAACTTTCATTATGTCTGCATGTCTAATGTAGTTTCTTTTAAACTAACTGTAGGGTTATAGATAACTCCTAACCACGGTCTAATCATAACCTGTTTAGTTTAACAAGCATTAATTTAGGAATTTCCCGTCGAAAAGCATTAATGTCTGCCATATTAGATGAAATAACCTATAGATCACCATGTTTGTTAGAGTAGTCTAAGTAGGTTGAGTTTGCGTGTTTATGCCGACGTTAGGGTGAGCGGCATGATCTCCTAAGTGACATAGGACTTTCATGGATGCCTTTAGCTCGAATCATGAGTAGGGCCGTCATTAAGGTAGGGCGGTTTATCAGGTAACTTAGATGTGGTACACCTTTAGACTCAGTACATAATTGCAATCTAGGCCAAGATATATCTAAAATACTCGAAGATAGGTCAATCAACATGTAGGAACAGTATAACATAGAATCAGAACAATATCTGTAAAACACTCTTAGACTTAAATAGACTTAAACCTAATGGAGAATGAATCAACCTCTCATCAAAGATTTTGATGAATGATTGCATAACTGGATCATACGATAAGAATTAGGGTAAGAGGATAGGTACTACTAAGCCGTTACATCTTCCCTTGGAGTATGATGTTTGATTTAATTAAAATCGTAGATACTTTCCAACAGACTAGCTACACGATAGGTACTCTGCCTTAGGTTCTGATTGATTAAGTGATAGTATAGAGACTAAATGTGACAATTAGTCAGGCTAAGTCCTTAATTACTCATAATCAACATAGGGTAAAATAACACCTATTTTAGTATATCAGTCGGAAACGCATCAGATATTTGGCGCCGTTGCCAGGGAAATATCATAATGAATTTAGGATTCTTGATCAAAATTCTAGAGACTTATGATAGGTAACGGTAGTAACCAATACCTTAGACCTAACACTTATTTTATGCTAGTTAGACAATCAATTTCCGAAATATAGGGTTATCGTAGCTAATTAATTTTAGACATTATCTGAAATTAAGACATTTAGGATAATCAAATTTTAGAAAATTATTCTAAAACCATATTGAGGAAATTTAACTGCTTTCGAATTACAATATAAAAAAAATGTTAAAAATTTAAAACCCGAAAAATATCTTTCTTGCTTTTTCTATTTTGTTTTCTTTCTGTTTTTGTTAATTGTTATCCTAACCAAACTTTACACTCGTAGATGAAGAGAAAACGATTGAGTAAACCACGAGCATCCTTTTGTAGAACCAAAAGAGTGAAAAGATGTCCCGATCCAAAAGAAAGTTCTGATGAGGAAAACGGGATACAACCATTTGCATTCTTAGAAACCATTAGGGCAAGAGCCCAGGATATTCTGGACAAACTAGAAAATAACATCAATCCTTTCCCAAAGATCCAAACAGCTCTTGCATCTCCCGAATATACACCTGCACCTCCGGAGTATACTCCAAAATCCCCTGAGTATACTCCAAAATCTCCTGAGTATACTCCTGCATCTCCAGCACCTAACAGCCAAACACCTTCATCAGGGGATAACACTAACAGTTTCCAATCAGCCTTGGCTGCCTAGGTAGATGATATATGTCTCGCGTTGTGTGCGTGTGTCACAATTTGTAAAGATAAAGAAAATAGAATAAATCAACGTAAGTTTAACTAGTGCAAGTATACACCGGTCAACAAGTAATATATGTACCTAAGTACAAGATTATCGATCCCACAGGGACTAAGTATGCCAATACAAATGCAAATATGATTGTACAAATGGTTAAAAGAATAAAAGAATAAAGAATGATGAATGATGAATAAAGAATGATGAATCATGAACAGAGATTGGTCTAATGCTACGGCAATCCTACTCCTAACTAAACTAACTGTTAAGGGTTAGCCTACTGGAAATAACCACAAGAGTATTGCAGGTAATACAATGTTGCGGCATTCACGCCCAAAATGCAAGTACAAACCATAGATGAATCTAAGTATACAAACATGCTTTTAGTTTCCATATCGATGCTTCAACGTATCTGGTTCCACCCAGACTACTTGATCTACTAGTCTAGATCCCCGATAACATCGTCTCATGGAGTACGAAGTACCGTTAACCTATAGCAACGCTAGTCAGTGAATTTGGTCATTTCCACTGCAATGTTGAGCGCACTTCCGTGTCGTCTCAATCTAGCGCCACATAATTATCACGTCCACTAGCTCCCCTCCGCCAGAAGGCCAGACACTAGTTCGATTCATACATTGGATAGTCGTAACCGCAAGTGATGTTAAATCAGTTTAATGTAATTACATGAATAAACCAAGTCTGCCCCATACAAGCATCAAACATAAAAACAGAAAGCAATGCTATAGCATACTCGTCATCATAATCAAAACAGTTTACTCAGCATGTTCATACTTAACTATGCCACCGCATCTTCAGGTTAAAAATTGATACGCAAAATCGTATCACCTTTTTAGCAAGTTTTTATATATGATTTAGGGTGAAATTGAGGGTAAATTGATCTTAATTGTTTATTATTTACTTAATTTCACAGTTTTTATGATTTTGGAAGTGTCAGGTGAAAATTAGACGAAAACAGCAAATTTTGGGGCAAAAACACAATTTTTGGAAATGCTGACTTGGTCAAAGGTTCGGGACGGGCGTCCCGACCCAGTCAAAGCACCAGGACGGCCGTCCCAATCCAGGACGGCCGTCCCAATCCAGGACGGCCGTCCCGAAGCACCAGAAGTTGTCCCACATCAAAAGTTTTGGAGATTTTCACTCCAGAAAGCTGCTATAAATACCCCAGGCCTCCAGGAGTTGAAATCATCCCTTTCCACTCAATCTGAGTCATTCAGAGACTTCTAGTGTACAATTCTCGAGTACACAAGTCACTGAGAGACTCGGGTTTCAGTTTCAGTTTTCTTTCTTTCTTTAGTGTTTCATTTTCTTAGTTTCTGAGAAATAGTCTTAGATCTTAGGCTTTGATAGATAGGTTCGTTTTTGGTATTCATAGAATACCGGGATTTCGTTAGGAGATCCTAAGAGAGAGATAGGGTGCGTGTTCTTAGTCAGATTAGGGCAATTTGCTTAAGCCCGGGATGTATGGTAAATCAATTGCTACTAGGTCTGAGGAGCGTTCTCTGAAGGCTCTGCCGAGCAGAGTAGGATCGAGTAGTCAGGAGCATACAGGAGTTGCAGCACCGGCTGAACCTGCATAAAGCGGTGATTACTTTATTCCAATGGGTCCCCTAGATGAGGTTCTGTATGTTTACGAATTGTTTTATCTAAATATTAATTTATGAATACGAGATTACGATTTTTATGAATATTTGTTTATATGTTGAAGTTGTTATGTTTTTCCAGAAATAGCTACCTGCTAAATATTCATTATGTCTGCATGTCTAATGTGCTCTTTTAAACTAAAGTTAGGGTTATAGACAATTCCTACCCACGGTGTATTCATAACCTGTTTAGTTTAACAGGCATCAATTGGTGCCTGCCATGCTAGATAAAATAACTTGCGGAACACCCTGCTTGTTAAAGTAGTCTAGGTAGGGGCCGAGCTGAGTCCGATTATGCCGGCGGCTAGGGCAAGCGGTATGATCCTCGAAGTGACATAAGGCTTTCATGGATGCTTTCGTCCTGAACCGTGAGTAGGGCCGTCATTAAGGTAGGGCGGTTTATTAGAGACCTCGGATGTGGTACGCCTTTAGACACAGAACATAGTTGCAATCCATGCTAAGATATATCTAAAATACTCGAAGATAGGTCAATCAACATGTAGGAACAGTATAACATAGAATCAGGACACTATCTATAAAACACTTTTGGGCTTAATTAAACTTAAACCTAGTGGAGAATAGATCACCCTCTCATCAAAGTCATTGATGAAGATTGCATAACTGGATCATAAGATATGAGTTAGGATAAAAGGCTAGTTACTACTAAGCCGTTACCACTTCCTTGGGAGTACGATATTTAACTTAATAAAATCGTAGATACTTTCCAACAGACTAGCTACACGATAGGTACTTTGCCTTAGGTTCTGGTTGATTAAGTGACAATAATTAAATGTTAAGTGACAGTTAGTAAGACTCAGTCCTTAATTACTCATAATCGACATAGGTAAATAAAGCCTATCTTTTAGCATACCAATCAGAACGCATCAGATTTTTGGCGCCGTTGCTGGGGAAATATCATAATGAATTTAGGATTCCTGATCAAAATTCTAGAGACTTATGATAGGTAATGGTAGTAACCTAGACCTTAGACCCAACACTTGTCTTATGCTAGTTAGACAATCAGTTTCCGAAATATAGGATTATCATAACTAATTGATTTTAGATATTATCTGGAATTAAGACACTTAGGATAATCAAATTTTAGAAAATCATTCTAGAACCATATTGAGGAAATTTAACTGCTTTCGAAAAAAAAGGAAAAAACTTTTTTTTAAAAAATTCAAAACTCAAAAAAAAAATTATATTTTTCTTGCTCAATGGTAAGTTGTTCTTTTCCCTATCTCTTGTTCTTTCTTAGTTGTTTTCTTAGTTGTCCATTTGTTGCTCTTTTTCGTATTTTTCTTTTTTTAAATTTCGAAGAAATAAAAATGGGAATGAGGATAAAATATATTTTCTTCTGAGTTGTAAAATTTTGGCTTAGAGTTTTATTGGGAAGAAATTCCATTTTGAATTTTCTTAGAGTCATGCCGGCCTTATTAGGATGAGTTATGATATGCACAAATCGTATACCTTTTTTAGCATGTTTTTAGACATAAATTAGGGCAATATTTGAATGTATTTGATCTTAATTGAATCAAATTGACATAAAATTGCTTAAATTTCGATTTTGGAAGTTTTAGGAGCAAATTGGACGAAAACAGCAAATTTTGGGGCAAAAATGCAATTTTTAGAAATGTTGACTTGGTCAACGGTCCGGGACGGGCGTCCCGACCCAGTCAAACCACCAGGACGGGTGTCCCGAAGCACTAGAATTTGTCCCACATCGATTATTTTGGAATTTTTCACTCCAGAAAGCTGCTATAAATACCCCAGGCCTCCAGGAGTTGAAATCATTCCTCTCCACTCGATCTGAGTCAGTTAGAGACTTCTAGTGTACAATTCTCGAGTACACAAGTCAATGAGAGACTCGGGTTTCAGTTTCAATTTTCTTTCTTTCTTTAGTGTTTCGTTTTCTTAGTTTCTGAGAAATCGCCTCAGATCTTAGGCTTCGATAGATAGGTTCGTTTTTGGTATTCATAGAATACCAGGATTTCGTTAGGAGATCCTAAGAGAGAGATAGGGTGCGTGTTCTTAGTCAGATTAGGGCAATTTGCTTAAGCCCGGGATGTAAGGTAAAGCAATTGCTACTAGGTCTGAGGAGCGTTCTCCGAAGGCTCTGCCGAGCAGAGTAGGATCGAGCAGTCAGGAGCATACAGGAGCTGCAGCGCCGGCTGGACCTGCATAGAGTGGTGATTACTTTATGACAGTGAGGTCCCTAGACGAGGTTCTGTATGTTTACGAATTGTTTTATCTAAATATTAATTTGAATATCAGATTACTATTCTTATGAATATCTATTTTATATGTTGTTATGATTTTCCGGAAATGGCCACATGCTTAAATACTCATTATGTCTGCATGTCTATTGCCGTTCTTTTAAACTGAAATTAGGGTTATAGACAAATCCTAACCACGGTCTATTCATAACCTGTTTAGTTTAACAGGCATCAATTAGTATTGGTGTCTGCCATACTAGATAAAATAATCTGCGGAACACCCTATTGGTTGAAAGTAGTCTAGGTAGGCTGAGTAGAGTGTTATGTCTGCGGTTATGAGACGAGCAGCATGATACCGAAGTGACATAGGGTACCGTTCATTGCTGACTTTAGTCCGAGCCATGAGTAGGGCCGTTACCCTTAACGATGGGGCGGTAGCGTAGAAACTCAGATGTGGTAGCCTTTAGACACAGAACATAGTTGCAATCCAGGCCAAGACATGTTTAAAATACTCGAATATAGGTCAATCAACATATAGGAACAGTATAACATAGAATCAGGACTCATCTATAAAACACTTTTAGGATTAATTAGACTTAAACCTAGTGGAGAATGAATCACCCTCTCATCAAAGTATTTGATGAAGATTGCATAACTGGATCATAAGATAGGAGCTAGGATAAAAGGCTAGTTACTACTAAGCCGTTGCCACTTCCCTGGGAGTACGATAATTAACTTAATAAAATCGTAGATACTTTCCAACAGACTAGCTACACGATAGGTACTCTGCCTTAGGTTCTGATTGATTAAGTGACAATAATTGAATGCTAAGTGACAGTTAGTAAGACTCAGTCCTTAATTACTCATAATCGACATAGGTAAATAAAGCCTATCTTTGAGCATACCAATCGAAACGCATCAGATTTTTGGTGCCGTTGCCGGGGAAATATCATAATGAATTTAGGATTCCTGATCAAAATTCTAGAGGCTTATGATAGGTAACGGTAGTAACCTAGACCTTAACCCAGCACTTCTTTTATACTAGTTAGACAATCAGTTTCCGAAATATAGGATTATCATAACTAATTAATTTTAGATGTTATCTGGAATTAAGACACTTAGGATAATCAAATTTTAGAAAATCATTTTAAAACCATATTGAGGGAATTTAATTGCTTTCGAAATATTAAAAAGAAAAAGAAAAAAAATGTTAAAAATTTAAAATCCAAAAAGAATGTATTTTTCTTGCTCAACGGTAAGTTGTTCTTCTTCCCTATCTCTTGTTCTTCCTTAGTTGTTTTTTTTTCGTACATTTGTTTCTCTTTTTCGTTTTTTTCCCTATTACTTAATTTCGAAAAAAAATAAAAATGGAAATGAGGATAGAATATTTTTCTGAGTTGTCAATTTTTGGCTAAGGTTTTAATCTGGAAGAAATATCATTGTGGAATTTTCTTAGGTCATGCTCTGTCTATTAGACAGAATCATGAAATAAAATTTTCTTTAGTAGACAAACCTCTGAGTATTCCAATAAGAAAGGATGTTCCTTTTTTTTTATGATAAATGCATGAGATTGTTTATACCAAAAGGAATTACTGCACCCATTATGACATCACCTAATTGAAATCTGCTTTTTGAATGAATATGTGATGTAATGATGTAGTAAGAATTGTTTTAGGACAGAAAGATGATAAGAAAGTTCATGCATGATAAATTCCGATCTTATCTAGTCTTGTCTAGAAACAATAGGTGACACTGATCACTCCAAGATATCTGTGTTCAATAAAACTAATGCTGAACCATACTTGATTAAGTTAAGTTTTATTGTTACTTGAACTTGATATAGAATAAAGGGATAAGAAAAAGGGTTGAAAATCTAGAAAGCAAACCATTGGTCTAGATTAGAAAACCCCGAGTTAGAGGCTAGTGTAATACTGATAAATTTCTGAATGAAAACTTATTTACATTGTTTGCTATGTATAATAATTCTCATCTGTGGTTTATTGCAAATTATCTAGTCACTGAATAAGTTCCAAGTGATATGACTTATTAGCAAAAGAAAAAATTCTTTGCTGATTTGAAATATTACTACTGGGCAGTTTCTCTTCTATTTCAAATTTTTGCAGATCGGTTGATCAGAAGAGGTGTCTCAGAAGATGAAGGACACAAGATTTTGGAGCATTGTCATCAAGGATCTACAAGAGACCAATTGACTGCTATCAACACTGTCCGGAAAGTGTTGAAAGCAGGATCTTGTTGACCCACCATATTCAAGGATTTTGTATCTCTGATACAATCTTGCGATGCTTGCCAAATAACAAGCAACACATCCTTCAGAGATCATCTACCCCAACAAGGTACATAAAGTTTTACAATCTTTTTGATATCTGGGGGTATTCATTAAATCCTTTCTTTTTCCTTTCCTTTGAAAATAATTACATCATAGTAGTCGTGGAACACTTTTCAAAAATAGCCTGAACCACAGGCATTACCTACTAATGATGTTAAAGTCATGTGCAGATTCTAGTTGTTTTCCAGATTCAGAGTGCCAATGTTTTAGGAAGAAATGTTCAGCCTGTGTATCAAATCTGTGAAGTCTGCTAAGTACCACACTTTAGCAGGGATTGACTGACCATTCCAAAAGAGGTAGGAGTAGGTTACTGCAGAATGCTGCTCCAATGGGAAATGCATACAATTCCAACTAGAGGAATCATACGGGATTTAGCTGAGGTGTAATTCGGAAGCTGGAAACTTTCAGAAGACACCACCACAGCAAAACCCACACTCGCAGAATCAATAGATGAGATACTGGCAACAATTAAAGCCAGACCAGTGCAAGCAAGTAATCTACCAAGAGGTAACGAACGGACGCCAGATATAGAGGAATTTGGCATTGTGTCGGGAGCATAGCAATGGAGGAGCTTGCATTCCCTACATACCAATCAGCTGTGAGAAACTTCCCCGAGGAAGTCTCAAATACTTGGGCCCAGATCTACACAACTGGAGCCCCCTACCACCACAGCTTCGCCAAAACTTCAGGTATATTTTCTTCCATTCGAGACTTGCATGCAATACCTTTACTAACATTGGCAGGAAGGCACACAAATCTCAAGAAATCTCATTCCTAGACACGTTCCTCCTGGACACATTGCTATGATTGTGAGAAATCTTACAAATGATTCGAGGAAACAGTCATTGGGGTTTAAGTCATTCATCAAATGGATATGCCACTACCTAGAGCTCGACAATGAAGGATCGGAGCTGGCGTCATCCTTTCCAATATCTAGATCTTGCAGAGTCAAGAACACCTCAGCAATAGCACATGGCTAAGGTGAAGAGCCAATTGACAGATCAGAGAAGACCCTTCTGCTCGCGACATGAAGGGAGTTTTTCTAATCCTCATATTACTTTTATCTCATTTGTTTTGTGTTCTGTTTTGTTATTTCCATTATCCTTCTTGTTTTATTTTCTCTCTTACCCTTAATTAGTCAAACAAGTGTGGGGTAAGAGTTCTTTGTTTTGTTTTCATTTCTTCTTGTTTGCAAATAAGTGTGGGGTAGTCTAAATATGCATGAACACTGAGGACAGTGCCAGACTTAAGTGTGGGGTAGCAGTGCACGGTGCACTGTAGCAGTTTGCAAAATTTTTTGCATGCTTTTGCTTGTTTTCTCCGTATTTTCACACCCTTCCAAAAACTTTTTCAAAATTTTTCCGTCTTTCAGACTTCTAAATGCAGTATGCTTGGTTAAACAATTGCTTATGTCTATGATATGGAGGTAGTATGTTATGGTTAGTAGGAGATAATTGATGACTACTGCTGAACTAATTGATTAGGAATAGGGAATTCCTGATAACTGACCACAACTTTGTCTGGATTAGAAACCTCAACCAATTACCTGTTCGAGACTTAACTAGATAAAATTAGACCAGTTGTGGATATGTTGGGAGTTAGAATGACTAGATGAGACTCTGAGCTAGAAGTGAAAAGAAATTAAAGGAAGTTAATCAAATAAGGGTAGTTTGCCAGCGGCCTTCGCTATTCGAGCACCACTCCTTCGGGGAACTTAAAGCCTGATGCCCTAAGGTCGTGTAGATCTGGGAGTCATCGGAGTGGGACTCGCTACATGGGTAGTTGAAGTTGACGTGTTCTAAGCAGACTCAAAATACCCTGAATCTATAAAGAAAATAACTAAATGCTAAAACATTAAAAAATCTGATCACCAAAGCTCAGAACTCAAAAAGTTGTCTACTGTTAATATGTCTAGCGATGGGTTGAAGTGTTATCCGGTAGTAGTTAAGACAAGAGTACATTGTGTTGACTATCTGGTCTAGACTAGTACACACACTACACATCAGGAAGACCCTGTGACTAAGAAAAAAAGTTCAACCTAGTTGTTGATTTGTTTTCTGCCTAATCATAACAAGCTACTAAAAACATCTGAGACCTTGTCATAGCAACCTAACCAGTCAGACCTGTGTTAAGACTTGTCTGAAGAATTTTTGGAATAAAAACATGACTAGGAATTTAAGTGACTGCACAACGATTTAGAATCACTAACTTCAGGTAGACTTTGCTTGAGGACAAGCAAAAAGTTAAGTGTGGGGTAATTTGATATGCACAAATCGTATACCTTTTTTAGCATGTTTTTAGACATAAATTAGGGCAATATTTGAATGTATTTGATCTTAATTGAATCAAATTGACATAAAATTGCTTAAATTTCGATTTTGGAAGTTTCAGGAGCAAATTGGACGAAAACAGCAAATTTTGGGGCAAAAATGCAATTTTTGGAAATGTTGACTTGGTCAACGGTCCAGGACGGGCGTCCCGACCCAGTCAAACCACCAGGACGGGCGTCCCAATCCAGGACGGGCGTCCTGAAGCACTAGAATTTGTCCCACATCGAATGTTTTGGAATTTTTCACTCCAAAAAGCTGCTATAAATACCCCAGGCCTCTAGGAGTTGAAATCATTCCTCTCCACTCGATCTGAGTCATTCAGAGACTTCTAGTGTACAATTCTCGAGTACACAAGTCACTGAGAGACTCGGGTTTCAGTTTCAGTTTTCTTTCTTTCTTTAGTGTTTCGTTTTCTTAGTTTCTGAGAAATCGTCTCAGATCTTAGGCTTCGATAGATAGGTTCGTTTTTGGTATTCATAGAATACCGTGATTTCGTTAGGAGATCCTAAGAGAGAGATAGGGTGCGTGTTCTTAGTCAGATTAGGGCAATTTGCTTAAGCCCGGGATGTAAGGTAAAGCAATTGCTACTAGGTCTGAGGAGCGTTCTCCGAAGGCTCTACCGAGCAGAGTAGGATCGAGCAGTCAGGAGCATACAGGAGCTGCAGCGCCGGCTGGACCTGCATAGAGTGGTGATTACTTTATGACAGTGGGTTCCCTAGACGAGGTTCTGTATGTTTACGAATTGTTTTATCTAAATATTAATTTGAATATCAGATTACGATTCTTATGAATATCTATTTTATATGTTGTTATGATTTTCCGGAAATGGCCACATGCTTAAATACTCATTATGTTTGCATGTCTATTGCCGTTCTTTTAAACTGAAATTAGGGTTATAGACAAATCCTAACCACGGTCTATTCATAACATGTTTAGTTTAACAGGCATCAATTAGTATTGGTGTCTGCCATACTAGATAAAATAATCTGCGGAACACCCTGTTGGTTGAAAGTAGTCTAGGTAGGCTGAGTAGTGTTATGCCGGCAGTTATAAGACGAGCAGCATGATACCGAAGTGACATAGGGTACCGTTCATTGCTGACTTTAGTCCGAGCCATGAGTAGGGCCGTTACCCTTAACGATGGGGCGGTAGCGTAGAAACTCAGATGTGGTAGCCTTTAGACACAGAACATAGTTGCAATCCAGGCCAAGACATGTCTAAAATACTCGAATGTAGGTCAATCAACATATAGGAACAGTATAACATAGAATCAGGACTCATCTATAAAACACTTTTAGGATTAATTAGACTTAAACCTAGTGGAGAATGAATCACCCTCTCATCAAAGTATTTGATGAAGATTGCATAACTGGATCATAAGATAGGAGCTAGGATAAAAGGCTAGTTACTACTAAGCCGTTGCCACTTCCCTGGGAGTACGATAATTAACTTAATAAAATCGTAGATACTTTCCAACAGACTAGCTACACGATAGGTACTCTGCCTTAGGTTCTGATTGATTAAGTGACAATAATTGAATGCTAAGTGACAGTTAGTAAGACTCAGTCCTTAATTACTCATAATTGACATAGGTAAATAAAGCCTATCTTTTAGCATACCAATCGGAACACATCAAGTTATGAAATAATTTTTCCTTAATAGCCGGACCTTTGAATGTTCTATTGAAAAAAGGAAGTTCCTTTTGTTTTGTTAATAATTGCATGAGAACTTTTAAACCAAAAGGAATTACTGCACCCATTATGGCATCACCTGATTGAAATCTGCTTTTTGAATAATATGTGATGTAATGATGTAGTACGAATTGTTTTAGGACAGAAACATGATAAGAAAGTTCATGCATGATAAATTCCGATCTTATCTAGTCTTGTCTAAAAATAATAGGTGACACTGATCACTCCGAGATATTTGTGTTCAATAAAACTAATGTTGAACCATAGTTGATTAAGTTAGGTTTTATTGTTACTTGAATTTGATATAGAATGAAGGGATAAGAAAAAGGGTTGAAAATCTAGAAAGCAAACTATTTGTCTAGATTAGAAAACCCCGAGTTAGAGGCTAGTGTAATATTGATAAATTTTTGGATGAAAACTTATTTGCATTGTTTGCTATTTATAATAATTCTCATCTGTGGTTTATTTCAAATTATCTAGTCACTGAATAAGTTCCAAGTGATATGACTTATCAGCAAAAGAAGAAATTCTTTGCTGATTTGAAATATTACTACTGGGCAGTTTCTCTTCTATTTCAAATTTTTGGCAGATCAATTGATCAGAAGACGTGTCTCGAAAGACGAAGGCCACAAAATTTTGGAGCATTGTCATCAAGGATCTACAAGAGACCAATTGACTGCTATCAACACTGTCCGGAAAGTGTTGAAAGCATGATCTTGTTACCCACCATATTCAAGGACTTTTGTATCTCTGATACAGTCCTGCGATGCTTGCCAAATAACAGGTAACACATCTTCCAGAGATCATCTACCCCAGCGACGTACATAGAATGTTGCAACCGTTGATATCAGGGGTATTTCCAATCCTTTTCTCTTTCTTCCTTTGAACATAATTACATCATAGTAGTAGTGGAACACTTTTCAAAATGGCCTGAACCACAGGCATTACCTACTAATGATGTTAAAGTCATGTGCAGATTCTAGTTGTTTTCCAGATTCAGAGTGCCGATGTCTTAGGAAGAAATGTTCAGCCTGTGTATCAAATATGTGAAATCTGCTAAGTACCACACTTTAGCAGGGATTGCTATGGGAATGACTGACCATTCCAAAAGAGGTAGGAGTAGGTTACTGCAGAATGCTGCTCCAATGGGAGACGAATGCAATCCCCGCTAGAGGAATCATACATGATTTAGCTAAGGAGTAATTCGGAAGCTGGAAACTTTCAGAAGACACCACCACAACAAAACCCACACTCGCAGAATCAATAGATGAGATATTGGCAACAATTAAAGCCAGACCAGTGCAAGCAAGTGATCTACCAAGAGGTAACGAAGGGTCGAAGGATATAGAGGAATTTGGCATTGTATCAGGAGCATAGCAATTTAGGAGCTTGCATTCCCTGCATACCAATCAGCTGTGAGAAACTTCCCCGAGGAAGTCTCAAATACTTGGGCCCGGATCTACACAACTGGAGCCCCCTACCACCACAGCTTCACCAAAACTTCAGGTATCTTTTCTTCCATTCGAGATTTGCATGCAATACCTTCACTAACATTGTCAAGAAGGCACACAAATCCCAAGAAGTCTCATCCCTAGACACGTTCCCCCTGGAGACGTTGCTATGATTATGAGAAATCTTACAAATGATTCGAGGAAACAGTCCTTGGGGATTGAGCCATTCCTCAAATGGATATGCCACTACCTGGAGCTCGACAATGAAGGATCGGAGTTGATGTCATCCGTTCCAATATCCAGAGCTTGCAGAGTCAAGAACACCTCAGCAATAGCACATGGCTAAGGTGAAGAGCCAATGGACAGATCAGAGAAGACCCTTCTGCTCGCAACATGAAGGGAGTTTTTCTAATCCTCATATTCCTTTACTTTACTTTTTTTTCTTTGTTTTGTGTTCTGTTTTCTTATTTCCATTATCCTTCTTGTTTTGTTGCTTTATTTTCTCTCTTACCCTTAGTTAGTCAAATAAGTGTGGGGTAAGAGTTCTTTGTTTTGTTTTCATTTCTTCTTGTTTGCAAATAAGTGTGGGGTAGTTTAGATATGCATGAACACTGAGGACAGTGTCAGACTTAAGTGTGGGGTAGCAGTGCACCGTGTGCACTGTAGCAGTTTGCGAAAATGTTTTTTTTTGCATGATTTTGCTTGTTTTCCCCGTATTTTCACACCCTTCCAAAAATTTTTAAAAATTTTTCATTCTTTCAGACTTCTAAATGCAGTATGATTGGTAACATTTGCTGATGTCTATGATATGTAGGTAGAATGTTATGGTTAGTAGGAGATTATTTATGGCTATTTTGAACTTATTGATTAGAAATAGGGAATTCCTGATAACTGAGCACAACTTAGTCTGGATTAGAGACCTCAGCCAATTACCTTTTCAAGACTTAACTAGATAAAATTAGACCAGTTGTGGATGTTTTGACAATTAGAATGACTAGATGAGACTCTGAGCTAAAAGTGAAAAGAAATTAAAGAAAGTTAATTAAATAAGGGTAGTTTGCCAGCGGCCTTCGCTACTCGAGCGCCACTCCTTCGGGGAACTTAAAGCCTGATGCCCTAAGGTCGTGTAGACCTGGGAGTCATCGGAGTGGGTCTCGCTACATGGGTAGTTGAAGTTGACGTGTTCTAAGCAGACTCAAAATACTCTACATCTATAAAGAGAATCCATAAATGCTAAATCATTAAAAATTTGATCACCAAGGCTCAGAACTCAGAAAGTTGTCTTTTGTTATTATGTCTAGCAACAAGGTCGAGATATTATCTGGTGATAGTTAAGACGAGAGTATATTGTGTTGACTATCTGGTCTAGACTAGTACACACACTACACATCAAGAAGACCTTGTGACTAAGAAAGGAGTTCAACCTAGTTGTTCAGTTGTTTTCGGCTTGACTATAACAATCTGCTAGAGACATTTGAGACCTTGTCATAGCAACCTGACCAGTCAGACCTGTGTTAAGAATTGTCTGAATAAATTTTTGGAATAAAAACATGACTAGGAATTTAAGTGACTGCACTATGATTTAGAATCACTAACATCAAGTAGACTTTGCTTGAGGACAAGCAAAAAGCTAAGTGTGGGGTTATTTGATACGTGAAAATCGTATCACCTTTTTAGCATGTTTTTATATATGATTTAGGGTGAAATTGATGGTAAATTGATCTTAATTGTTTATTATTTACTTAATTTCACAGTTTTTATGATTTTGGAAGTGTCAGGTGAAAATTAGATGAAAACAGTAAATTTTGGGGTAAAAACGCAAATTTTGGAAATGCTGACTTGGTCAAAGGTTCGGGACGGGCGTCCCGACCCAGTCAAAGCACCAGGACGGCCGTCCCAATCCAGGACGAGCGTCCCGAAGCACCAGAAGTTGTCCCACATCGAAAGTTTTGGAGATTTTCACTCCAGAAAGCTGCTATAAATACCCTAGGCCTCCAGGAGTTGAAATCATCCCTCTCCACTCGATCTGAGTCATTCAGAGACTTCTAGTGTACAATTCTCGAGTACACAAGTCACTGAGAGACTCGGGTTTCAGTTTCAGTTCTCTTTCTTTCTTTAGTGTTTCGTTTTCTTAGTTTCTGAGAAATAGTCTCAGATCTTAGGCTTCGATAGATAGGTTCGTTTTTGGTATTCATAGAATACCGGGATTTCGTTAGGAGATCCTAAGAGAGAGATAGGGTGCGTGTTCTTAGTCAGATTAGGGCAATTTGCTTAAGCCCGGAATGTAAGGTAAAGCAATTGCTACTAGGTCTGAGGAGCGTTCTCCGAAGGCTCTACCGAGCAGAGTAGGATCGAGCAGTCAGGAGCATACAAGAGCTGCAGCACCGGCTAGACCTGCATAAAGCGGTGATTACTTTATTCCAATGGGTCCCCTAGATGAGGTTCTGTATGTTTACGAATTGTTTTATCTGACTATTAATTTATGAATACGAGATTACTATTTTTATGAATATTTGTTTATATGTTGAAGTTGTTATGTTTTTTCGGAAATAGCTACCTGCTAAATATTCATTATGTCTGCATGTCTAATGTGCTCTTTTAAACTAAAGTTAGGGTTATAGACAATTCCTAACCACGGTCTATTCATAACCTGTTTAGTTTAACAGGCATCAATTGGTGCCTACCATGCTAGATAAAATAACTTGCGGAACACCCTACCTATTAAAGTAGTCTAGGTAGGGGCCGAGCTGAGTCCGATTATGCCGGCGGCTAGGGCAAGCGGTATGATCCCCGAAGTGACATAGGGCTTTCATGGATGCCTTCGTCCCAAACCGTGAGTAGGGCCGTCATTAAGGTAGGGCGATTTATTAGAGACCTCGGATGTGGTACGCCTTTAGACACAGAACATAGTTGCAATCCAGGCTAAGATATATCTAAAATACTCGAAGATAGGTCAATCAACATGTAGGAACAGTATAACATAGAATCAGGACACTATCTATAAAACACTTTTGGGCTTAATTAAACTTAAACCTAGTGGAGAATGGATCACCCTCTCATCAAAGTTATTGATGAAGATTGCATAACTGGATCATAAGATATGAGTTAGGATAAAAGGCTAGTTACTACTAAGCCGTTACCACTTCCCTGGGAGTACGATATTTAACTTAATAAAATTGTAGATACTTTCCAACAGACTAGCTACACGATAGGTACTCTGCCTTAGGTTCTGGTTGATTAAGTGACAATAATGGAATGCTAAGTGACAGTTAGTAAGACTCAGTCCTTAATTACTCATAATCGACATAGGTAAATAAAGCCTATCTTTTAGCATACCAATCGGAACGCATCAAAAATATATATTTTGCTAAAACGAATATGAAAGACAAGGATCAACGTAATAGGAAAAACAATCCCTAGGTCCATAGTGACACTAGTCAATCCCAAGACGGAAAACATATGAATCCCAAAACATTTTTAATTAATCCTTGAATCCTTGTAAATATTCTCATATTACAAAGAACAATTAATTACAAAACAGTAGCAAATTGAAGAAATGGAGAGAGGATTACTCTGGGTCGGAGATCACTCTATTGCCCAAATCAAATTTAATCAACGTACTGCTGCCCTTCGTTCCCTCTGCTTGATGTTGCAGCGTCTTTACTGCCCAGCTGATGAACACTTCATCAAGTCACCCTGCTCACTCTTGGGTTTTTCCCTACTAAAAGTTAGTCTAAAACTAAAAAGAAAAGCTAAACTATCCTATCGAAACACTACTAAACTACCTAAGAAAACTAAGAAAAACCAATCTCTCTAAACTCGGCCAACAGCCAAAAAAACTAACAACAACCTACTCCTCTCGGTTTTGCACTATATATAGAGCCTTCCCTTGTACCGAGAGCCATTCTCAAGCTGCCATCTGTCCATAATTTTGGAATTTTCTCCAAAAATTCCAGCAAATAATTGAATAAATTCCAGCTGCCATCTGAAGTATTTTGTCCTTTTCCTCTGTTTGTTGTAGGATCAGCAGCATAATTCCAGCTGCTTTCTGAAGTCTTTGTCGTTTTCTTCTGCTTGCCGCAGAATCTTCAGCAGAATTTTTGTCTTTTTCTTCTGACTGCCGCAGGATCTTTTGCAGACTTTCAGCTACTTTCTGAATTTTCTTGTATTTTTTTTCTGCCACGTTTCAAATAAAACAAATTCTGAAGAAAATGGATGAATAATAAAACTAAAATTTTATTCTCTTTTTACCCTTGTCACAATAAATCAAATCAAATTAATTCCCAAATAATAAATAAATACAGCTCGTCCACATTTTGAAAATTAATTCAATTAAATTGACATTTAACAATAAATCCACATTTTTTTGGTAAAAAGAGAGAAAATATCAAATCAACACATTTTCATTCCATTTTCCAAACAAATTCAGTTAATTCCCAAATAAAACGTGGCGAATTGAATGTGAATAACTCTATTATTTTAGAGTTATCACACCCCCAAACTTAAGTCATTGCTCGTCCTGAGCAATTCTGCAGCAATGCAGAAGCAAACAGAAATATACATACCCACATAAAAACTTTGTTCAGCAATTTCAGTTAAACCTGGGACCAGTGATTTCAGAGAGAAAAAATTCAAAATTCAAGCAGACATAATGTTCCATCCTTAAGTGAATAACCAAATATTAACTAACCCAAGCTCAAATAATTTCCACTCCAGTGTGTGTGTGAATAGTCTTTCCTTTTCAATCTCTCATTCATAAGTCAACATATGGTAATCCTAAGGTTCATTTTGCATCCTCAAACTCAATCTATTACACCCCTCTCCACTAATGTAGCAAATTCAGCAATAAAGATCAAAGAGGTCTTAATTTGGTTGTAATGTAGGCTAGGGCTAAGGTAGGAAAAATATAGATAAAAAGTAGGCTCAAAACTTAGTCCTAGTTTGCCATGAAATTTAACCCAATGCTATCACTTTTCTCTTTTTTCTTTTCTTTTCACAGCCCAAGGAGCATAAACATTTACACCCTGCTTCAGAAATACGTGTAACATTTAACCACAATCAATATATAGCATTAGACCACAAAGAAGCATAACACGTATTTCCTTTTTGCTCTCTTTTTTTTTTGTGTAAAGAGGGTTCTTTCATTTTTCACACATTTGTTTTATACACATACCCTCAATACATAGAGCATTCATAACAGAATTTCAAAATTCCATTAAATACCACTGATCCAATAAAAATGATATTGCTGCAGCATTGTGCTACAGCATTTCTATATTCCTCATCATAGCATTCTCAGCATACCCCCAAACTTATGTTCAACAGTGTTCACAGTAGACTAAAATCAAATTTAGGGAAAACAAAGAATGTATACATGCAAAACATTTAGGATAAGTGGCTATTTAATAAGGGTGTCAAGAAATTAGGCTTAGGCTCAACTTGGGTTAACTAAGGAAACAAAATTCATTAGGGTAAGCTCGAAAGGCTCAAACGATTCAAGAACATGCCTTAATCATTTCTTTATTGCCAAATCTACTAGGATTTCACCTCAAGAGATATAACAAACGAGTCTAAAAATTCTGAACCATCATACCAAAGCTAACTCTTTTTATAAACATGAAATCTCCAAGTAAGACTCTGTGCAAAAGATAGGGAGTAGAAATAATTTTTACTTAGAGTCAACTAATACCTACTTATTCTAAAAGAGGTACAAGGTCTACAAGAATGTCTTTTTGTTTTTAAGGTATCATCATTAATCGGGTCCCAAAAGTCTATACTAATTCTGCTTAAACTAAGGTTCTACTGGGTCATATGAAATGTTGCTGCATTTGTGCAAGTAGTTCTTCTATGCCAGATCATTCATTATATATAAGGCATCATCAAACAGTTATTTAGATAAGTCATCCATGCATTCAGACATATCACTCAGATTTTCAACAAAGAGGATGTTCATGCATTCAAAAGACAGCAGGAAGATTTTAAAATTTGCACCATTTTGAACTTTTTACCACCAGAGGACACCCTCCCCCAAACTTAAGGAGAAGCAATGTCCTCATTGCTTAAACATAGGACATCAGGCCGCAAGTAAGGCATTGTAAAAATAACAAAAACAAAACAAAACAAAACAAAACAAAAGATAAGTTGTCCACACCTGCTCAGCAGGTAAACACATTCATGCCAAAAAGTAAAGGCAAAAGTAAAAGAGTTTAAGGTAAGAGCTACTCCCATAGAGACGGGAGTGAATCAAGGCACGATGACATCGTCATCCATTCGGTCTGGGTCCTCTCCAGGTAGGAGTTGGTTGGGAAAACTTGGCCATGGTTTTCCAGCATGTTGTCGTTACCTCGGTAATGATCTGAGGTACGTAGCATCGCGTTCTCTGACGTACCTCCAATAAATCTGCAATTGGGCAAGGACATGTGTTGTTGTTGCCGCAGCATTGGTGGATGTCGATGCTGGAGCATCTGTTGCTGCTGTTGTTGGGTTTTCTGGTGCAGCTGATAGAGGGATATGGGCTGTGGGAGTACTCTCGGGTGGACGAGGTTGCAGTGCTGGAGGGAGGATTCTGCGTAAATCGTGAGCAAAAATCATCCCTTGAGGGTAGAAATCGTCGTCCTCTATGTCCACCTCCACTCCCGAGGCCCTGCACAATAAACAAATCAAAGTGGGGAAAAATATCTCCCCACTCCTCTTGTTAGCACATGATCGTATTTGTTCACAAATTAACTTCCCCACATTTATCATTCTAGCATTTATAATACAGGCCAACAAAACGACTCTTTCAACATTCAAGGATGACGTGTGACCCGTGGGAAACAAAGTACACACACTACACACACTACACTACACATCAGTATATTGTGTTGGCAATCTAGTCTGGACTAGTACACACACTACACATCAGGAAGACCTTGTGACTGAGAGAAGAGTTCAATCTAGTTATTAAGTTGTTAATCCTACTTGACCATGATAATCTACTAGAGACATTTGAGACCTTGTCATAGCAACTTAACCAGTCAGACCTGTGTTGTGAATTATCTGATTCAGTGAAGCATTTTGGAGTAAAAACATGGCTAGAAATTTTAAGTGACTGCACCTATGATTTAAAATCACTAACTTCATATAGACTTTGCTTGAGGACAAGCAAAAAGCTAAGTGTGGGGTTATATGATATGCATAAATCATATCACTTTTTTAGCATGTTTTTAGGCATAATTTAGGGTGAAATTGGTGTTAAATCGCTATTAATTGATTGTTATTAACTCAATTTCACAATTTCGTGATTTTGGAAGTGTCAAGTGAAAAGTAGAAGAAAATGGCAAATTTTGGGGCAAAAACGTGATTTTCAGAAGTTCGGAAGTTGGGATGGGCGTCCCGAACCCAGGATGGGCATCTTAACCTGGTCAACAGACTAGGACGAGCGTCCAGGACTTGGGACGGTCGTCCTGACTTGGTCAACAGACTGGGACGGGCGTCCCGGATGCTTGGTCAAAGTCCCACATCGAAATTTTGAGAGAAATTCACTCAGTTCCGCTACTATAAATACCCCAGGCATTCCTCAGTTGAAATAATTTCTCTCCACTCGATTTGAGTCATTTAGTGACTTCAAGTATACAATTTTCTATAGTATGCAAGTCACTTAGTGTTCTCAGGTTTTAGTATAGGTTTATTTATATTCTTAGATAGTGTCTCGTGTTCTTTGTTTTTGAGTGTCTGTTTGAGATCCTAGAATACGACTAGATAGGTTCGTTTTCGGTATTCATAGAATACCCGGGGTTTCGTTAGGAGATCCTAAGAGGGCACTAGGTGTTCGAAGAGTCAGTCAACAGGGCTGTGCTTAAGCTGGGTATTAAGGTAAGGTACAGCTACTAGGCTGAGGAAGCGTCCTCCGAAGGTTTTGTTGAGCAGAGTCTGGTCGAACAGTCCAACATTTACAAGCAGTTGTTCCATCAGCGGACTACGTAAAGGGTGAATACTTTATGGCATCAGTCCCCTTGTCCCTCTCTTTATATGTCTGTACTGTGTTCGTCCAAACATTGATTATGAATATTGGATTATGATTTTATGAATATGTGTTATGCATGTTGAAGTACTTTATGATTTTTCAGAAATGGTCACCAGCTTAACTTTCATTATGTCTGCATGTCTAATGTAGTTTCTTTAAAACTAAATGTAGGGTTATAGACAACTCCTAACCACAGTCTAATCATAACCTGTTTAGTTTAACAGGCATTAATTTAGGACTTTCCCGTCGGAAAGCATTAATGTCTACCATATTAGATGAAATAACCTATAGATCACCATGTTTGTTAGAGTAGTCTAAGTAGGCTGAGTTTGTGTGTTTATGCCGGCGTTAGGGCGAGCGGCATGATCTCCTAAGTGACATAGGACTTTCATGGATGCCTTTAGCTCGAACCGTGAGTAGGGCCGTCATTAAGGTAGGGCGGTTTATCATGTAACTCAGATGTGGTACACCTTTAGACTTAGTACATAATTGTAATCTAGGCCTAGATATTTCTAAAATACTCGAAGATAGGTCAATCAACATGTAGGAACAGTATAACATAGAATCAGAACATTATCTGTAAAACACTCTTAGGCTTAAATAGACTTAAACCTAGTGGAGAATGAATCAACCTCTCATCAAAGATTTTGATGAATGATTGCATAATGGGATTATAAGATAAGAATTAGGGTAAGAGGATAGTTACTACTAAGCCGTTACCACTTCCCTGGGAGTACGATATTTGATTTAATTAAAATCGTAGATACTTTCCAACAGACTAGCTACACGATAGGTACTCTGCCTTAGGTTCTGATTGAATAAGTGACAGTATAGAGACTAAATGTGACAATTAGTCAGGCTAAGTCCTTAATTACTCATAATCAACATAGGGTAAAACAACACCTATTTTAGTATATCAATCGGAAACGCATCATCCGCAGAAGTGAAGTCTCGAACTGCTGTGGTGTAGACGGGCGTATCCAGCTCTTCCTTCTGCCAGATACCCAAGGCTATGCCGAACTCGGCCATGCTCATCGATCGATCCATTCCGCCCAGTCAGAATGTGATATGCTCCTGCTGGAATGTAAATGAAGCATAGAACTCACATACCAACTCAAGGTAGGTCGGCTCAGTGACGATGAAGACTCGCCTGTAGGGTAGTACGTCGAGTATGCGTCGAATCTCCTGCTCAACTCCCAGTGTCTGGACTGCTGCCCAGTCAAGCGTTCTACCAACTAGTACGTTGTGTCCGATGTGTCCATGACACCTCTCCTAATATGCTGGAATGGAAGGAAAGAGCATAAAAGGATATGCCACAGATGTGACGGTTATGGAAGAAGTAATAAGAGCGCATTTTGGAGCCATCTGTTTGAGAACATTCGAGAGAATTTGAGAATTTTGGCAGGAAAGAAAATTTGAATTCGAATTATGGAGGTAAATTCGAATTTAGAAGGATGAATTTTGGTTAGGGAAGGATTTTGATTTTTTTGGCGGGAAATTCAAAATTTGGAGGGAAATTCGAATTTTGGAAGGAAATTCAAAAGTTCAAATTTTGGAGGGAAATTTGAATTTTGAAATTTCAAGAGTTTGCCAAAAATTTGTAGAGAGAAGGTGGAGAGAATTTTGTAGAGAGAAGGTGGAGAGAAGTTTGTAGAGAGATGATTTTTGGTGGTTGATTTGGGATGAAAAGGGAAAAAATTGGGTTTTTGTAGAAGGGGGTCACCCTCGGGACGCCCGTCCCGGAGTCGGGATGCGTGCTACTTTCGGAATTTTGTTTTCCATAATTCCCTGCAAATCTCAATACACTAAAAACAATTATGATCTTTAACAAGTCTTCACGTTCAGCCTATAAAATTCAGAAGTTGTTAAAAACCCTTGCAAAAATTCTCAATCTCTTTTCAAAAACCATAACTACCCTAATGATATCCTAACTTCTATTCAGCAAAAATTCTAGAAAAACAAAAGACTAAATTTATACAATTTAATTAATGAAATAAACTTTATTTTTAACACATTTGTTTTTCGTAAAGAATTGAAAAAAATAAAATGTCTGAAGAAAAATTACTGAATAAAATAAAAGACCATTTTAAAAGTTTGAAAATAAAAAGTAGGGGTCAATTATTAAACTTTTGTTCAAACAGTTTATTTGCTGAAAAATAAAAAGAATCTTCCCTTTGCAATGGCCTTTATTCCTTATCTCTCGCATCTCTACTCGCATAGCTCTCATCTCATCCCTTTGCTTACCCTGCTCACTTCGTATGTCAGCTAACTCCCGTAGTATCTGTGCACCTTGGCTTTCCTGGAGGCTTACTGTGGCCCTGAGTTGGTCCATGTTGGCTGTGATATTCAGAATGCTCTGTTCCGAATGACACGGTCTGCTTGCGATCGCTTGATCCATCTGGTAAATCTTGTGAGTCAAAGTATCTATCTGCATGGACAAAACTGACTAAAAACCATTAGTACTTCCTCCGGATGAAGAGGTGTGCTCATTAGGCGTTGGAGTATACTCAGGAGATGTTGGTGAGTTTTGGGTTTGGTCAAGGGGTTGTGGATTTCTAGGAACTCTTTGGGCAGGAGTGTGAACTGGAGATTTTTTAGGTTCTTCTCTTGGAGGAAAGGTTTCTTCAGAAGGGTCCTCTTCTGTGGGACTGGGCTCACGGGTATTTAGTAATCTTCTCACTAAATCACTGGTGTCTAGGCTTGAGTTTAATTCTATGGGTTGTGGAGGATTGTTCTCCCGTGGTATCTCTGGTTCAGGCCTAGATGGTCCTTCTGGTTTCGTCTTCTTTCGACCTAGAGCGTCAAGGTTTTCTGCTTTCATTGCTTGGTTTGTAGCTGCTCTTCTTCTCTTCATCTATGAGTGTAAAGTCTGGTTAGGATAATAATAACAAATAACAAAAACAGAAAGAAAAAACAAAATACGTATAATTTTAAAAACAAGAAAAATATTTTTGAGTTTTAATTTTTTTCTTCAAAAGCAGTTAAATTTCCTTAATACGGTTTTAGAATAATTTTCTAAAATTTGATTATCCTAAATGTCTTAATTTCATATAATATCTAAAATTAATTAGTTATGATAACCCTATATTTCGGAAACTGATTGTCTAACTGGCATAAAATAAGTGTTATGTCTAAGGTATAGATTACTACCGTTACCTATCATAAGTCTCACGAATTTTGATCAGGAATCCAAAATTCGTTATGATATTTCCCTGGCAACGACGCCAAAAATCTGGTGCATTTCCGACTGATATGCTAAAATAGGTGTTATTTACGCTATATTGATTATGAATAACTAAGGACTTAGAATTACTAATTGTCACATTTAGTCTCTATGTTGTCACTTAATCAATCAGAACCTAAGGCAGAGTACCTATCGTGTAGCTAGTCTGTTGGAAAGTATCTACGATTTTAATTTAACAATTTATCGTACTCCCAGGGAAGTGGTAATGACTTAGTAGTAACTATCCTTCTACCCTAACTCTTATCTTATGATCCAGTTATGCAATCGTTCATCAAAGTCTTTGATGAGAGGTTGATTCATTCTCCACTAGGTTCAAGTCTATTTAAGCCTACAAGAGTGTTTTACAGATAGTGTTCTGATTTATGTTATATTGTTCCTACATGTTGATTGACCTATCTTCGAGTATTTTAGATATATCTTGGTATAGATTGAAATTATGTACTGATTCTACTTGTGTACCACATCTGAGTTACCTAATAAACCGCCCCATCGCCATTGACGGCCCTACTCACGGTTCGAGCTAAAGGCATACATGAAAGTCCTGTGTCACTCAGGAGATCATGTCGCTCGCCCTAATGTCGGCATAAACACGCAAACTCAGCCTACTTAGACTACTTTAACAAACATGGTGATCTATAGGTTATTTCATCTAATATGACAGACCTTAATGCTTCCAACGAGAAGTCCTAAATCAAGGCCTGATAAACTAAACAGGTTATGATTAGACCGTGGTTAGGAGTTGTCTATAACCATTCATCTAGTTAAAAAGAGCAAGTAGACATGCAGTCATAATGATAGTTAAGTTGGTGACCTTTACGGAAAAATGTGAATGACTTCAACATGCAAAACACATATTCATAACATCATAAGTTATTATTCAAAATGGGTATTTGGACAAACACAGTACATACATATAAAGAGAGGGACAAGGGGACCACCGCCATAAAGTATTCACCATTTATTAGGTCCGCTGATGGAGTGATACGCGAAAATCGTATCACCTTTTTAGCATGTTTATACGTATGAATTTGGGTGAAATCAAGGGCAATTTGATCTTGATTGTGCATTATTCACTTAATTTCACAGTTTTTATGATTTTGGAAGTGTCAGGTGCAAAGTAGACGAAAACAGCAAATTTTGGGGCAAAAACGCAATTTTTGGAAATGTTGACTCGGTCAAAGGTCCGGGACGGGCGTCCCGATCAAGTCAAGGCACCTAGACGGGCGTCCCGACCTGGTCAACAGACCAGGACGGGCGTCCCGAGCCGCCAGAAGCTGTCCCACATCGAATTTTTCAGAGATTTTCACTCCGGGAAGCTGCTATAAATACCCCAGGCCTCCAGCAGTTGAATTCATCCCTCTCCACTAGATCTGAGTCATTAAGTGGTTTCCAGTGTACAATTTTCCAGTACACAACTCACTCAGAGACTCGGATCTCAGTTTTCTTTCTTATTAGTGTTTGTTTTAGTTTCTGAGAAATAGTCTCAGATCTTAGGTTTCTATAGATAGGTTCGTTTCTGGTATTCATAGAATACCCGGGATTTCGTTAGGAGATCCTAAGAGAGCTCCAGGCGTTCGAAGAGTCAGTCCACAGGGCTAGGCTTAAGCCCAGGACGTAAGGTAAAGTCTAGCTACTAGGCTGAGGAAGCGTCCTCCGAAGGTTCTGGTGAGCAGAGTCAGGGCGAGCAATACGACATATACAGCAGTACGCTCCGTAGGCGAGACTTCGTAAAGGGTGATTTCTTTATGGCATCGGTCCCCATGTCCCTCTCTTATATGTGTTATTGCTTTGTTCTAAATATGAATTATGAATATCAGATTACGATTTTATGAATAGTTGTGTTATATGTTGAAGTTTTTATGTTTTTCCGGAAATAGCCACCTGCTAAATATTCATTATGTCTGCATGTCTAATGTAAGTCTCTTTTAAACTAAACTAGGGTTATAGACAATTCCTAAAAACGGTATATCCATAACCTGTTTAGTTTAACAGGCATCAATTAGTATTGGTGTCTGCCATACTAGATAAAAATAACAACGGAAACCTTGTTTGTTAGAGTAGTCTAGGTAGGCTGAGTAGAGAGTTATGCCGGCGGTTTTGCGAAGAGCAGCATGACCCCGAAGTGACATAGGGTACCGTTCATTGCTGACTTTAGTCCGGGCCGTGAGTAGGGCCGTTTACCTTAATGATGGGGCGGTAGCGTAGAGACCTCAGATGTGGTACACCTTTAGACACAGAACATAGTTGCATTCCAGGCTAAGATATATCTAAAACACTCGAATATAGGTCAATCAACATATAGGAACAGTATAACATAGAATCAGAACTCATCTTTAAAACACTTTTAGGATTAATTAGACTTAAACCTAGTGGAGAATGGATCACCCTCTCATCAAAGTATTTGATGAAGATTGCATAACTGGATTATAAGATAGGAGTTAGGATAAAAGGCTAGTTACTACTAAGCCGTTGCCACTTCCCTGGGAGTACGATAATTAAATTAATAAAATCGTAGATACTTTCCAATAGACTAGCTACACGATAGGTACTCTGCCTTAGGTTCTGGCTGATTAAGTGACACCATAGAGACTAAATGTGACAATTAGTCAATCACAGTCCTTAATTATTCATAATCAACATAGGGTAAAATAACACCTATTTAGCATATCGGTCGGAAACCGCATCATGGAGCAACTACTTGTATATGCTGGACTACTCGATCCGACTCTACTCGACATAACCTTCGGAGGATGCTTCCTCAGCCTAGTAGCTATGCTTTACCTTATAACCCGGCCTAAGCAAAGCCCTGTTGACTGACTCTTCGAACGCCTAGTGCTCTCTGATACGCGAAAATCGTATCACCTTTTTAGCATGTTTTTATGTATGATTTCGGGTGAAATTGAGGGTAAATTGATCTTAATTGTTTGTTATTTACTCAATTTCATAGTTTTTATAATTTTGGAAGTGTCAGGTGAAAAGTAGACGAAAACAGCAAATTTTGTGGCAAAATGCAATTTTTGGAAATGCTGACTCGGTCAAAGGCTCGGGACGGGGGTCCCGAATCCGGGACGGGCATCCCGACCCAGTCAAAGTACCGGGACGGGCATCCCGACCCAGTCAAAGTACTGGGACGGGCGTCCCGACTTGGTCAACAGACCAGGACGGGCGTCCCAATCCGGGACGGGTGTCCCGAACCCCCAAATCAAGTCCCACATCGAATGTTTGATGAAAAATCACCCCGGGAAGCTGCTATAAATACCCTAGGCCTCCAGTAGTTGAATTCATTCCTCTCCACTCGATCTGAGTCATTAAGTGGTTTCCAGTGTACACTTCTCCAGTACACAACTCACTCAGAGACTCGGATCTCAGTTTTCTTTCTTGTTAGTGTTTTGTTTTAGTTTCTGAGAAATAGTCTCAGATCTTAGGCTTCTATAGATAGGTTCGTTTCTGGTATTCATAGAATACCCGGGATTTCGTTAGGAGATCCTAAGAGGGCTCTAGGCGTTTGAAGAGTCAGTCCACAGGGCTGGGCTTAAGCTGGGTATTAAGGTAAAGCCCAGTTACTAGGCTGAGGAAGCGTCCTCCGAAGGTTCTGGCGAGTAGAGTCAGGTCAAGCAATACGGCATATACAGCAGTATGCTCCATTGGCGAGACTTCGTAAATGGTGATTTCTTTATGGCATCGGTCCCCCGGTCCCTCTCTTATATGTTGTTATTGTGTTTGTCCAAATAATAGTTTTGAATACCATATTATGATTATTATGAATATTTGTGATATATGTTGAAGTTATTATGTTTTTCTAGAAATGGCCACCTGCTTAATTATCCATTATGTCTGCATGTCTATTGCCGTTCTTTTAAACTGAAATTAGGGTTATAGACAATTCCTAACCACGGTCTATTCATAACCTGTTTAGTTTAACATGCATCAATTAGTATTGGTGTCTGCCATATTAGATAAAATAATCTGCGGAACACCCTGTTGGTTGAAAGTAGTCTAGGTAGGCTGAGTAGAGTTTTATGTCGGCGGTTATGAGACGAGCAGTATGATCCCCGAAGTGACATAAGGCGATCATTGCTGACTTTAGTCCGAGCCATGAGTAGGGCCGTTACCCTTAACGATGGGGCGGTAGCGTAGAAACTCAGATGTGGTAACCTTTAGACACAGAACATAGTTGCAATCCAGGCCAAGACATGTCTAAAATACTCGAATATAGGTCAATCAACGTATAGTAACAGTATAACATAAAATCAGGATTTCATCTATAAAACACTTTCAGGTTTGGTTAGACTTAAACCTAGTGGAGAATGAATCACCCTCTCATCAAAGTTATTGATGAAGATTGCATAACTGGATTATAAGATAAGAGTTAGGAATAAAGGCTAGTTACTACTAAGCCGTTACCACTTCCATGGGAGTACGATATTTATTTAATAAAATCGTAGATACTTTCCAACAGACTAGCTACATGATAGGTACTCTGCCTTAGGTTCTGGCTGATTAAGTGACACCATAGAGACTAAATGTGACAATTAGTCAATCACAGTCCTTAATTATTCATAATTAACATAGGGTAAAATAACACCTATTTAGCATATCAACCGGAACGCATCACTCTCTTAGGATCTCCTAACGAAATCTCGGGTATTCTATGAATAATAAAAATGAACCTATCTAGTCGTATTCTAAGATCTAAAACAGACTCTCAGAAACGAAGAACACGAGACACTCTCGAAAACTATAAATCTACCTAAACTAAAAACACCTGAAATCACTAAGTGACTTGTATACTATAGAAAATTGTATACTTGAAGTCACTAAATAACTCAAATCGAGTGGAGAGGAATGATTTCAACTGAGGAAGGCCTGGGGTATTTATAGCAGGGGAACTGGATGAAATTCTCTTCAAAAATCGATGTGGGAGTTTGACCAGGCATTCGGGACGCCCGTCCTGGCCTGTTGACCAGGTCAGAACGGTTGTCCCGAGTCCTGGACGCCCGTCCTGGTCTGTTGACCAGGTCAGGACGCCCGTCCCGGGTTCTGGGCGCCCATCCCGACTTCTGAACTTCTGAAAATCACGTTTTTGCCTGAAATTTGCCATTTTCTTGCACATTTCACATGACACTTCCAAAATCACAAAAACTGCGAAATTGTGTTAATAACAGACAATTGAGAACGATTTAACACCAATTTCACCCTAAATTGTGCCTAAAAACATGCTAAAAAAGTGATATGATTTGTGCATATCAATTCTACACAAGATTCAAGTTCATTAAGCATGCAAGAGTATTTATTAGACAGTATTCTGATGTATGTTATATTGTTTCTACATGTGGATCGACCTATCTTTGAGTATTTTAGATATATCTTGGTCTAGATTGCAATTATGTATTGATTCTACTTGTGTACCACATCTGAGTTATCTAATAAACCGGCACATCGCCATTGACGGCCCACTCACGGTTCGAGCTAAAGGCATCCATGAAAGTCCTATGTCACTCAGGAGATCATGCCGCTCGCCCTAACGCCGGTATAAATGCACCGACTCAGCCTCATTAGACTACTCTAACAAACATGATGATCTATAGGTTATTTTATCTAACATGGCAAACCTTAATGCTTCCATCCTCACACAAAGCCCAGGTCTGATAAACTAGACAGGTTATGATTATACCGTGGTTTGGAATTGTCTATAACCGTTCATCTAATTTAAAAGAGCAAGTAGACATGCAGTCATAATGATAATTAAGCTGGTGACCTTTTCGGAAAAATGTAAATATCTTCAACATGCAAACACATATTCATAATGTCATAATTTAATATTCAAATGGGTCTTTGGACAAACACAGTACAAAAATATAAAGAGAGGGATAAGGGGACCACCACCATAAAGTATTCACCCATTATTAGGTCCGCTGATGGAGCAACTACTTGTATATCTAGGACTGCTTGACCCGACTCTGCTCGACAGAACCTTCGGAGAATGCTTCCTCAGCCTAGCAGCTATTGCTTTACCTTACGTCTCGGGCTTAAGCACAGCCCTATTGACTTACTCTTCGCTTACCTAGTGCTCTCTTAGGATCTCCTAACGAAATCCCGAGTATTCTATGAATATTAAAAACGAACCCTATCTAGTCGTATTCTACGATCTTGAGACAGACTCTCGGAAAACAAAGAACACGAGAAACTCTCGTATACTAAAACCTATTTGAAAGAAAACACCTGAGATCACTGAATGACTTGTATACAGTAGAAAATTGTGTACTGGAATCCACTGAATGATTCAGATCAAGTGGAGAGGGATGATTTCAACTGTAAAAGGCCTAGGGTATTTATAGCAGGGAAGCTGAGTGATTTTCTCTTCAAAAAATGATGTGGGATACTGTTCATGGGTTCGGAACACCCGTCCCGATCTGTTGACCGAGTCAGGACGCCTGTCCCATGTCTCGGATGCCCGTCCCAGTGGTTTGACTGGGTCGGGACGCCCATCCCAAGTCCGAGACGCCCATCCCAGGTCTTTGACCGGGTCGGGACACCCGTCCTGGTCTCGGAATGCCCGTCCTGGTCTTGGGACGCCCGTCCTGATTCCCAAACTTTCAAAAATCACATTTTTGCCCAAAATTTGTCATTTTCTTGCATATTTCACCTGAAACTTCCAAAATCACAAAAACTGCAAAATTATGTTAATAACAGTCAATTAAGAACTATTTAACTCCAATTTTACCCTAAATTGTGCCTAAACACATGTTAAAAAAGTGATATGATTTATGCACATCATATAACCCCACACATAGCTTTTTGCTTGTCCTCAAGCAAAGTCCACATGAAATTAATGAATTTAAAATCATAGGTGCAGTCACTTAAAATTCCTAGCAATGTTTTATTTAGCCAAAATTAATCACTGAGTCAGATGACTCACAAAACAGGCCTGACTGGTTAAGTTGCTATGACAAGGTCTCAAATGTCTTAGTAGATTATCATGGTCATGCAGGTTTAACAATTCAATAACTAGACTGAACTCTACTCTTAGTCACGAGGTCTTCCCGATGTGTAGTGTGTGTATTAGTCTAGACTAGATTGTCAACACAATATAGTCTTCTCTTAACTCTTACCAGATAATACTTCGACCAGTCGCTGGACATAACAGCAACAAATAACCTTCTGAGTTCTGAGCTTTGGTGTCAAGGCTTTTCAATTAAAATTTTCAATAAAAGAACACATTGGGCTATGTATTTTTAGATTGATTGTTTAGGGTATTTTTGTGTTCGCTTTCACACATCAACTTTGACTACCCAGGTAGCGAGTCCCACTCCGATGACTACCAGATCTACACGACCTTAGGGCATCAAGCTTTAAGTTCCCTTAAGGAGTGGTGCTCGAGTAGCAAAGGACGCTTGCAAACTACCCTATTTATTTAACTTTTTCACTTCCAGCTCAAAGCATCATCTAGTTATTTAAACCGCTAATACATCCTCAACCGGTCTAATATTATTCAATTAAGTCTCAAAAAGGTATTTGGTTGACGTCTCTAATCCAAACTAGGTTGTGCTCAATTATCAGAAATTCCCTATTTCTAATCGAGGAATTTCAGTAAAGTTATCAACTTGTTTCCTACTGACCATAATGCTCTACTCACATGTATCATAGACATAAGCATTTCTTAAAGCAATCAATACTGCATTTTGAAGTCTAACAGAGTGAAAATTTTTGAAATTTTTTTGGAAGGGTGCAATTTTAGTGAGAAATATGGGATAACGTGCAAAAATTTGCTATAGTGCACTGTGCACTGCTACCCCACACTTAAGGTTTACACTGTCCTCAGTGTTCATGCATATCCTATTACCCCACACTTATTCGAAAAAAAAACAAAAGTTGGAAAAATTATATAGAACTCTTACCCCACACTTATTTGAGCAACTAAGGGGAAGAAGGAGAAAACAAAACATCAAAATAAAAAGGGTAATAGAAAGAACAAATCAAATGAAATAAAAAGAAACAATGTTGTTATGTCATACAAATCAATGTTTTGCTTACAAAGATTCATATTTCATACAGCCCAGACTTATCACATAATCACACATAAAGCGAAAAGAATGAAAGAAAAGAAAAATAGAAAAAAAACTAAGAATTGAGATTATCATCATCAGGTGGCCAGAAGTAGACCTCGAGGTCTTCAGCCAGCCGGGAGGTCTGCTGATAAACCTCCTCGACCTTAATGCTGGTCATGCTGATTTTGTCTTCCATCATCGTCATCCGCCTCTCAATGTTCGCCATATCCTAGCTATGGCGGGCAGTGAGTTCTACCAACCCCTGCGATATATGTCGCTCGAAGGCAGTGCGTGGTACGAACGTCTAAGATGGTAGAGACTGCTCTGCTGTCGGTCCTGGTACCGATGACTCTCCTTGCCGCTTCGTGTGGATGGAGTATCACCCAGCTGCATCCCGTACGACCATTCCCATGTTCTGTAGAATAGTCAAGTCTGTAGGAATGGTGGTCGGAGCAATCTGGGTCAACTCTGAGCCCTTGATGTCCAGCTCCAGGTAATGGGCTATCCGGGTGATGAACATCCCGAGCCCTAGACACTGCTTCCAAGTGTCTGTAGCAAAACCTCGCATGATGACGGTAATGAGCCGGGCCATCTCCACAGTAGTACCCCTGTGCATGTTGGCTAGGAGGAATGTCTCCATCTGGGTGACATTCCTGGGGGCAATACGACGCCCTGTCAGAGTATGTGCTCTGGTAGTATGTAAATAGCGACGGGCCGGATGAATGCCTGTGGCTTTTGTGAAGCCATGCTGGTAGGGGCACCAGTCATATAGATCTGGGTCCAGGCGGTGGAGACGTCCGCAGAGGTGAAGTCTCGTACTGCTGTAGTGTAGGCAGGCGTGTCCAGCTCCTCTCTTCGCCAAATACCCAAAGCGATGCCGAACTCGGCCATGCTCATCCATCGGTCCATTCCGCCCAGTCAGAATGTGATATGCTCTTGCTGGAATGTGAAGGAAGCGTAGAACTCACATACCAGCTCGAGGTAGGTTGGCTCGGTGACGATAAAAACTTGACTATAGGGTAGTACGTCGAGTATGCGCTGGATCTCCTGCTCAATTCCTAGTGTCCGAACTGCTGCCCAGTCGAGCGTTCTGCCAACCAGTATGCTGCGTCCAATGTGTCCATGGCACCTCTCCTGATACGTCAGAATAGATGGGAAAAGCATGAAGGGGTGTGCCATAGAGGTGACAGTCATGGATGAGGTGATACGGGCGCGTTTTGGAGCCATTTGATTGAGGGAATTCGAGAGAGTTTGAAAATTTGGCGGGAAATTTGAATTTTGGAAGGAAATTCGAATTTTGGAGGGAAATTCAAATTTTGGAATGAAATTCAAAAGTTCAAATTTTTGGAGGGAAAAGTTGAAAATTGAAAATTCAATATTTTGTCAAATTTGTGGAGAGAAGTTGGAGAGAATTTTTGTAGAGAGGATTTTGGTGTTTGGTTTTGAAGGAAAATGGAAAAAATTGGATTTTTATAGAGAGAGGCCGCGCTCGGGACGCCCGTCCCAGTTGCCTCAGGATGCGTGCCACTTTCGGAATTTTGTTTTCGTTTTTTTTCGCAATGTCCTGCAATTCCATATACACAAAAACAATTATCCCGTCATAGTTTTTAACAAATCATCATGGTTAGCCTATGTAATACAGAAGTTGTTGATGTGTTCCGACTGATATACTAAAATAGGTGTTGTTTTATCCTATGTTGATTATGAGTAATTAAGGACTTAGCCTGACTAATTGTCACATTTAGTCTCTATACTATCACTTAATCAATCAGAACCTAAGGCATAGTACCTATCGTGTAGCTAGTCTGTTGGAAAGTATCTACGATTTTAATTAAATCAAATATCGTACTCCCAGTGAAGTGGTAACGGCTTAGTAGTAACTATCTTCTTACCCTAACTCTTATCTTATGATCCAGTTATGTAATCGTTCATCAATATCTTTGATGAGAGGGTGATTCATTCTCCACTAGGTTTAAGTCTATTTAAGCCTAAGAGTGTTTTACAGATTGATGGCTTCCCGACTAATATGCTAAATAGGTGTTATTTACCCTATGTTGATTATGAGTAATTAAGGACTGAGATTGACTAATTGTCACGTTTAGTCTTCATAGTGTCACTTTAATCAGTCAGAACCTAAGGCAGAGTACCTATCGTGTAGCTAGTCTGTTGGAAAGTATCTATGATTTTATTAAGTTAAATATCGTACTCCGAGGGAAGTGGTAACGACTTAGTAGTAACTAGCTTTTTATCCTAACTCTTATCTTATGATCCAGTTATGCAATCTTCATCAATAACTTTGATGAGAGGGTGATTCATTCTCCACTAGTTTTAAGTCTAATTAAGTCAAAAAGTATTTTATAGATAAGGTCCTGATTCTATGTTATATTGTTTCTATATGTTGATTGACCTATTGATGGGTTTCCGACCGATGTGCTAAATAGGTGTTATTTTACCCTATGTTGATTATGAATAATTAAGGACTGTGATTGACTAATTGTCACATTTAGTCTCTATGGTGTCACTTAATCAGCCAGAACCTAAGGCAGAGTACATATCGTGTAGCTAGTTGATACACGAAAATCGTATCACATTTTTAGCATGTTTTTATGTATGTTTTAATGTGAAATCGAGAGTAAATTGACATTAATTGTTTATTATTTACTTGATTTCATGGTTTTTATGATTTTGGAAGTGTCAGGTGCAAAGTAGACGAAAACAGCAAATTTTGGGGCAAAAACGCAATTTTTGGAAATGTTGACTCGGTCAAAGGTCCGGGACGGGCGTCCCGACCAAGCCAAGCCAGAAGGACGGGCGTCCAAAACCAGGGACGGGCGTCCCGACCTGGTCAACAGACCAGGACGGGCGTCCCGAGCCGCCAGAAGCTGTCCCACATCGAATTTTTCAGAGATTTTCACTCCGGGAAGCTGCTATAAATACCCTAGGCCTCCAGCAGTTGAATTCATCCCTCTCCACTCGATCTGAGTCATTAAGTGGTTTCCAGTGTACAATTTTCCAGTACACAACTCGCTCAGAGACTCGGATCTCAGTTTTCTTTCTTATTAGTGTTTGTTTTAGTTTCTGAGAAATAGTCTCAGATCTTAGGTTTCTATAGAAAGGTTCGTTTCTGGTTTTCATAGAATACCCGGGATTTCGTTAGGAGATCCTAAGAGAGCTCTAGGCGTTCGAAGAATCAGTCCACAGGGCTAGGCTTAAGCCCAGGACGTAAGGTAAAGTCTAGCTACTAGGCTGAGGAAGCGTCCTCCGAAGGTTCTGGTGAGCAGAGTCAGGGCGAGCAATACGACATATACAGCAGTACGCTCCGTAGGCGAGACTTCGTAAAGGGTGATTTCTTTATGGCATCGGTCCCCATGTCCCTCTCTTATATGTGTTATTGCTTTGTTCTAAATATGAATTATGAATATCAGATTACGATTTTATGAATAGTTGTGTTATATGTTGAAGTTTTTATGTTTTTCCGGAAATAGCCACCTGCTAAATATTCATTATGTCTGCATGTCTAATGTAAGTCTCTTTTAAACTAAAACTAGGGTTATAGACAATTCCTAACCACGGTCTATTCATAACCTGTTTAGTTTAACAGGCATCAATTAGTATTGGTGTCTGCCATACTAGATAAAATAACCAACGGAACACCTTGTTTGTTAGAGTAGTCTAGGTAGGCTGAGTAGAGAGTTATGCCGGCGGTTTTGCGACGAGCAGCATGACCCCGAAGTGACATAGGGTACCGTTCATTGCTGACTTTAGTCCGGGCCGTGAGTAGGGCCGTTTACCTTAACGATGGGGGGGTAGCGTAGAGACCTCAGATGTGGTAACTTTAGACACAGAACATAGTTGCATTCCAGGCTAAGATATATCTAAAACACTCGAATATAGGTCAATCAACATATGAACAGTATAACATAGAATCAGAACTCATCTTTAAAACACTTTCAGGATTAATTAGACTTAAACCTAGTGGAGAATGGATCACCCTCTCATCAAAGTATTTGATGAAGATTGCATAACTGGATTATAAGATAGGAGTTAGGATAAAAGGCTAGTTACTACTAAGCCGTTGCCACTTCCCTGGGAGTACGATAATTAAATTAATAAAATCGTAGATACTTTCCAATAGACTAGCTACACGATAGGTACTCTGCCTTAGGTTCTGGCTGATTAAGTGACACCATAGAGACTAAATGTGACAATTAGTCAATCACAGTCCTTAATTATTCATAATCAACATAAGGTAAAATAACACCTATTTAGCATATCGGTCGGAAACCGCATCAGATTTTTGGCGCCGTTGCCGGGGAAATATCATAATGAATATAGGATTATTGGCCACAATTCTAGAAACTTATGATAGGTAGCGGTAGTAACCTAGACTTTTGACTTACACTTATCTTATACTAGTTAGACAATCACTTTCCTAAATATAGGATTATCATAAATAATTAATTTTAGATAATATCTGGAATTAAGACACTTAGGATAATCAAATTTTAGAAAATTATTCTAAAACCATATTAAGGAAATTTACCTGCTTTCTAAATAAATTAAAACCCATAAAAATATTTTTTTCTTGCTTTCTTGTTTCACTGTGCTACTTTTTGCTATTTGTTATTTTTAACCAGACTTTTCACTCAGAAATGAAGGGAACAAGAGCCCAGGATATTCTGGACGAAGTAGAACATAACACTTCCCCAGAAATCCAAACAATTCCTTCTTCTCCCGAATACACTCCTGCTTCTCCCGAATACACTCCTGCCTCTCCCGAATACACTTATGCTTCTCCCGAATATACTCCTAAATCTCCCGAGTACACCCCGAAATCTCCTGAATATACTCCTGCATCCCCCGCACCTAACGACCAACCACCTTCATCAGAGGATAGCACTGACAGTTCTCAATCTGCCTTGGCTGCCCGGGTAGATGCTATATCTCACAGGATAAGCGCTATGACTCAGACAATACCGGGCGGACTAAGACGATCATATCAGGCTGTTCTAACCTTAAGTTCTGAAGTAACCCAACTCAGAACCACAATAGAACGCCAAAATGTGCAATTACTCCGAGAGATGATGGAAATCTTGAAGGAACAAAGGAACCAGCAGGAGGAAATGCGCAACATACAAGCAGAACTGCAAGAGATGCGAAACATTCAGACCGAACTACAGGAGATCAGAGATAGGATTCGTTGAAAAGGGAAGATTCTTTTACTCTCAACAAATAATTCGTTTGAACTGAAACTTGAATAATTCACCCTTATTTTCTATTTTTCAAACATTTTTAAAGGGTCATTTATATTCAACAATTTTCTTCAGACAGTTTATTTCGAATTTCTATGAAAAACAAGAGTTTTGCAAATACAGTTTATTTTCCACTAATTACATTGCACAAACTCAGTTTTATTTTTCTGAAATTCTTGCTGAATTTAAGTTAGGATAAAATTAGGGTAGTCACAATTTTCGAAAAGAGACTGAGAATTTTTTCATAGAGTTTTTAACAACTTCTGAATTTTATTGGATAAACATGAAGCCTTGTTAAGAATTATGATAATTTTTGGTATTTTGAGATTTTCAGGGAATTACGAAAAAAAAAAAAATTTCCCCGGAATTGGCACGTGTCCCGATGCAACCCGGGACAGGCGTCCCGAAGGCCGCCCCTTCTATAAAAATTCAATTTTTTTTCATTTTCTCTCAAATCTCCAACCAAAAATTCATCTCTCTAAAAACATTTCTCTCTAGCCTCTCTCTACAAATTTTTGGCAAATTCCTCAAAGTAAAAAAAAAAATTCGAATTTCCCTCCAAAATTCAATTTTCCCGCCAAAAATTCAAAATTTACCCCTAACCTAATTTCATCCTTTTGAATTCAAATTCACCTCCATAATTTGAGTTTAAAGCTATCTTCCTAACCTACACTCTCTCGTACGTTTTAAATGGCTCCCAAACGTGCTCGTACCACATCTACCATGATAGTTACCTCAGTGACACATCCTTTTATGCTGTTTCCCTCCAGCACAGCATACCAAGAGAACTGGATACATCGGGCGTACGATACTAACGGGCAGAACGCTGGATTGGGCAGCAGTACAGACACTGGGAGTAGAGCCGGAAGTCAGACGCATACTCGACGTGCCACCCTACAGTCGAGTATTCATCATCACCGAGCCCACATACCTGGAGCTGGTATGTGAGTTCTATGCGTCTTTTACCTGCCAACAGGAGCAGATCACATTCCGTTTAGGCGGAATAGATCGATCGATGAGCATGGCTTCTGGCGGCTCGGGACAGCTTCTGGGAGTGAAAATCTCTGAAAAATTCGATGTGGGACAGCTTCTGGCGGCTCGGGACGCCCGTCCTGGTCAGTTGACCAGGTCGGGACGCCCGTCCAGGTGCCTTGACTTGGTCGGGACGCCCGTCCCGACCCTTTGACCGAGTCAACATTTCCAAAAATTGCGTTTTTGCCCCAAAATTTGCTGTTTTTGTCTACTTTTCACCTGACACTTCCAAAATCATAAAAACTGTGAAATTAAGTGAATAACGAACAATCAAGATCATATTACCCTCGATTTCACCCAAATTCATACATAAAAACATGCTAAAAAAGTGATACGATTTTCACGTATCACCTATCATCGCGTGTTTTAGACATGTCTTAGCCTGGATTGCAACTATGTTCTGAGTCTAAAGGTGTACCACATCTGAGTAATCTGATAAACCGCCCCATCGCCAAGGTAAACTGCCCTACTCACGTTTCGAGCAAAAGTCAACTATTGAAGCCCTATGTCACTTAGGGGATCACGCTGCTGGCCCTTAACGCCGACATAAACGCTCTACTCAGCCTACTTAGACTACTTTAACAAACAGGGTGTTCCGCAGGTTATTTTATCTAATATGGCAAACACCAATACTAATTGATGCCTGTTAAACTAAATAGGTTATGAATAGACCGTGGTTAGGAATTGTCTATAACCCTAAATTTAGTTTAAAAGAGACTACATTAGACATGCAGACATAATGTATATTAAGCAGGTGGCCATTTCCGGAAAAACATAACAACTTCAACATATATAACAAATATTCATAAAAATCATAATCCGATATTCAAAATCATTCTTTGGACAAACACAATAACAACATATAAAGAGAGGGACAGGGGGACTGATGCCATAAAGAAATCACCCTTTACTTAGTCTCGCCGATGGAGCGTACTGCTTGTATATGTCGTACTGCTTGACCCGACTCTGCTCGACAGAACCTTCAGAGGACGCTTCCTCAGCCTAGTAGCTGGACTTTACCTTAATACCCAGCTTAAGCCCAGCCCTGTGGATTGACTCTTCGAACACCTCGAGCCCTCTTAGGATCTCCTAACGAAATCCCGGGTATTCTATGAATACCATAAACGAACCTATCTATCGAAGCCTAAGATCTGAGACTATTTGCCATTTTCTTCTACTTTTCACCTGACACTTCCAAAATAATGAAAACTGTGAAATTAAGTTAATAATAAACAATTAAGACCGATTTTCCCTCAATTTCACCCTAAATCATGCCTAAAAACATGCTAAAAATGTGATATGATTAATGCATATCAGATAACCCCACACTTAGCTTTTTGCTTGTCCTCAAGCAAAGTCTAATTGAAGTTAGTGATTCTAAATCATTGTGTAGTCACTTAGATTTCCTAGTCATGTTTTTATTCCAAAAATTATTCAGATAATTCTTGATACGCGAAAATCGTATCACCTTTTTAGCATGTTTTTACGTATGAATTTGGGTGAAATCAAGGGCAATTTGATCTTGATTGTGCATTATTCACTTAATTTCACAGTTTTTATGATTTTGGAAGTGTCAGGTGCAAAGTAGACAAAAACAGCAAATTTTGGGGCAAAAACGCAATTTTTGGAAATGTTGACTCGGTCAAAGGTCCGGGATGGGCGTCCCGACCAAGTCAAGGCACCTGGACGGGCGTCCCGACCTGGTCAACAGACCAGGACGGGCGTCCCGAGCCGCCAGAAGCTGTCCCACATCAAATTTTTCAGAGATTTTCACTCCGGGAAGCTGTTATAAATACCCTAGGCCTCCAGCAGTTGAATTCATTCCTCTCCACTCGATCTGAGTCATTTAGTGGTGTCCAGTGTACAATTCTCTAGTACACAACTCACTCAGAGACTCGGATCTCAGTTTTCTTTCTTGTTAGTGTTTTGTTTTAGTTTTTGAGAAATAGTCTCAGATCTTAGGTTTCTATAGATAGGTTCGTTTCTGGTATTCATAGAATACCCGGGATTTCGTTAGGAGATCCTAAGAGGGCTCTAGGCATTCGAAGAGTCAGTCCACAGGGCTGGGCTTAGCTGGGTATTAAGGTAAAGCCAGTTACGGCTGAGGAAGCGTCCTCCGACGGTTCTGGCGAGCAGAGTCGGGTCAAGCAATACGGCATATAAACAGTACGCTCCATCGGCGAGATTCGTGAAGGGTGAATTCTTTATGGCATCGGTCCCCCTGTCCCTCTATATGTTGTTATTGTGTTTGTCCAAATAACTGTTTGAATACCAGATTTGTTTTATGAATATTTGTTATTTATGTTGAAGTATTATGTTTTTCTAGAAATGGCCACCTGCTTAAATATCCATTAGTCTGCATGTTTATTGCGTTCTTTTAAACTGAAATTAGGGTTATAGACAATTCCTAACCACGGTCTATTCATAACCTGTTTAGTTTAACAGACATCAATTAGTATTGGTGTCTGCCATACTAGATATAAAATAATCTGCGGAACACCCCATTGGTTGAAAGTAGTTAGGTAGGCTGAGTAGGTTTTATGCCGGCGGTTATGCGACGAGCAGTATGATCCCCAAAGTGACATAGGGCGGTCATTGCTGACTTTAGTCCGAGCCGTGAGTAGGGCCGTTACCCTTAACGGTGGGGCGGTAGCGTAGAAACTCAGATGTGGTAGCCTTTAGACACAGAGCATAATTGCAATCCAGGCCAAGACATGTCTAAAACACTCGAATATAGGTCAATCAACGTATAGTAACAGTATAACATAAAATCAGGATCTAATCTTTAAAACACTTTCAGGTTTAGCTAGACTTAAACCTAGTGGAGAATGAATCACCCTCTCATCAAAATTATTGATGAAGATTGCATAACTGGATTATAAGATAAGAGTTAGGAAGAAAGGCTAGTTACTACTAAGCCGTTGCCACTTCCCTGGGAGTACGATATTTATTTAATAAAATCGTAGATACTTTCCAACAGACTAGCTACACGATAGGTACTCTGCCTTAGGTTCTGGCTGATTAAGTGACACCATAGAGACTAAATGTGACAATTAGTCAATCACAGTCCTTAATTATTCATAATCAACATAGGGTAAAATAACACCTATTTAGCACATCGGTCGGAAACGCATCAGATTTTTGGCGCCGTTGCCGGGGAAATATCATAATGAATTTAGGATTATTGGCCACAATTCTAGAAACTTATGATAGGTAGCGGTAGTAACCTAGACTTTTGACTTACACTTATCTTATACTAGTTAGACAATCACTTTCCTAAATATAGGATTATCATAACTAATTAATTTTAGATAATATCTGGAATTAAGACACTTAGGATAATCAAATTTTAGAAAATTATTCTAAAAACCATATTAAGGAAATTTACCTGCTTTCTAAATAAATCAAAATCCATAAAAATATTTTTCTTACTTTCTTGTTTCACTGTCCTACTTTTTGCTATTTGTTGTTTCTAACCAGACTTTGCACTCAAAGATGAAGAGAACAAGAGCAGCTACTAATCAGGCAAAGAAGACAGAAAACCCTGACACTCCAGGACCGAAGAAGACAAAACCAGAGGGCCCCTCTAGGCCTGTACCAGAAGTACCACGAGGGACTCTTCCTTCACAACCAGTAGAAGTAAACTCAGCCCTGATGCCAGTGAACTAGTGAGACGATTCCTGAACACCCGTGAGCATAGTCCCACGGAAGAAGATCCTTCTGAGGATACCTTCCCTCCTAGAGAAGTACCCCAGAGATCTCCAATTCACCCTCCTACCCAGAGAGTTCCTCTAAATCCACCCCCTACTGATCAAACCCAAAATTCACCAACCTCTCCTGCATACACCCCAACACCTCACGAGCGCACCCCTTCATCTGCGGGGAGTACTAACGGTTATTATTCAATGTTGTCCGTGCAGATAGACACACTAACTCAAAGGGTCTATGAGATGGACCAAGGGATTGCCAGCAGACTGTGTCATTTAGACCAACTCAGTCTGAACATCACAACTAACGTAGACCGACTCAGAGCCACGGTCAATCTCCAGGAGAACCAAGGTGCGCAACTACTCCGAGAGATGGCTGATCTACGCAGTGAGCAAAACAGGCAGAGGGATGAGATGCGAACAATACGCATAGAAATGCGAAGCATTCGGACAGAACTACAGGAGATCAGAGATAGGATTCGTTAAAAAGGGAAGATTCTTTTACTCTCAACAAATAATTCGTTTGAACTGAAACTTGAATAATTGACCCTTATTTTCTATTTTTCAAACATTTTTAAAGGGTCCTTTATATTCAACAATTTTCTTCAGACAGTTTATTTCGAATTTCTATGAAAAACAAGAGTTTTGCAAATACAGTTTATTTTCCACTAATTACATTGCACAAACTCAGTTTTATTTTTCTGAAATTCTTGCTGAATTTAAGTTAGGATAAAATTAGGGTAGTCACAATTTTCGAAAAGAGACTGAGAATTTTTTTTCATAGAGTTTTTAAACAACTTCTGAATTTTATTGGATAAACATGAAGCCTTGTTAAGAATTATGATAATTTTTGGTATTTTGAGATTTTCAGGGAATTACGAGAAAAAAAAATTTCCCCGGAATTGGCACGCGTCCCGATGCAACCCGGGACGGGCGTCCCGAAGGTCACCCTTCTATAAAAATTCAATTTTTTCATTTTCTCTCAAATCTACAACCAAAAATTCATCTCTCTAAAAACATTTCTCTTAGCCTCTCTCTACAAATTTTTGGCAAACTCCTCAAAGTTTAAAAATTCGAATTTCCCTCCAAAATTTGAATTTTAAACTTCACCCAAAAATTCGAATTTCCCTCCAAAATTCGATTTTACCGCCAAAAATTCAAAATTTGCCCCTAACCTAATTTCATCCTTTTGAATTCAAATTCACCTCCATAATTTGAGTTTAAAGCTTTCTTCCCCACCTACACTCTCTCATACGTTTTAAATGGCTCCCAAACGTGCTCGTACCACATCTACCATGACAGTTACCTCAGTGACACATCCTTTTATGCTGTTTCCCTCCAGCACAGCATACCAAGAGAGATGCACTGGATACATCGGGCGTACGATACTAACGGGCAGAACGCTGGATTGGGCAGCAGTACAGACACTGGGAGTAGAGCCGGAAGTCAGACGCATACTCGACGTGCCACCCTACAGTCGAGTATTCATCGTCACTTGCCCACATACCTGGAGCTGGTATGTGAGTTCTATGCGTCTTTTACCTGCCAACAGGAGCAGATCACATTCCGTTTAGGCGGAATAGATCGATCGATGAGCATGGCCGAGTTCGGCATCGCCCTAGGCATCTGGCAGAGAGATGAGCTGGATACGCCCGCATACACCACAGCAGTTCGAGACTCCACGTCTGCAGACGTCTCCACTGCTTGGGCTCAGATCTGCATGACGGGTGTCCCATACCAGCATGGCTTTGCAAAAGCCACAGGTATTTATCCTACTCTTCGTTACCTGCATGCTATCATTGCACACACATTGTCAGGACGACTGACAGCGCCCGGAACTGTCACCCGGATGGAGACGTTCCTTCTAGCCAACATGCACATGGGGTCTACAGTAGAGATGGCGAGACTCATAGCGGTCGTCATGAGAGGATTCGCTACAGACACTAGGAAACAGTGTTTGGGACTCAGACCATACATCACCAGGCTAGCCCGCTACCTGGAGTTGGACATAGAGGGCTCGGAGCTTACTCTGGTCGCCCCAACCACTATTCCCACAGACGTTACCATTCTACGGAACATGGGAATGGTTGTACGGGATGCGAATGGCCGCGACACCATCCACACGGAGCAGACAGGACAGGCATCGGCATCGGAAGCATTTACCCCTCCATCCGAGACGTTCGTGCCACGTACTGCCTTCGAACGACACATGTCGCACGAATTGACAGAACTATCGGCCCGATACAGTCGAGACATGGACAGGATTGACAGACGGCTGACGATGATGGAGGACAGGATTGACAGACGGTTGGCGATAGGATCGCCATGAACACCAGCAGGATTGAGGAGATACATCAGCAGACTTCCCGAGTAGCGGAAAACTTTGAGTTTGACTTAGCAGACTTAGGTCCACTGGACAACGATCCGCCGGGTTCTTAGTCTCTCTCTCCTTCTTTCCTTTTCTTTCTTTTTCTTTTGTTTTTGTTTTTCTTGTTCTATGTGTATAAACATGTCTGGGCTATATGACGTATGAATCTATGTACAAATTTGATTTATATGACATACAGAATTGTTTGCATTATTGTATTTTATGTCTTACTTACCCATACGGAATCCTTTATTTTTTTTTTTTTTGTTTTACTTCTTATTTTCAAATAAGTGTGGGGTAATTAGATATGCATGAACATTGAGGACAGTGCCAGACTTAAGTGTGGGGTAGCAGTGCACGGTGCACTGTAGCAGTTTGCAAACTTTTTCGCATGAATTTGCTTGTTTTCCCCGCATTTTCACACCCTTCCAAAAAAAATTTCAAACTTTTTCCGTCTTTCAGACTTCTAAATGCAGTATGCTTGGTTAAACAATTGCTTATGTCTATGATATGTAGGTAGTATGTTATGGTTAGTAGGAGATAATTGATAGCTATCTTGGACTAATTGATTAGGAATAGGGAATTCCTGATAACTGAGCACAACTTTGTCTGGATTAGAGACCTCAACCAATTACCTGTTCGAGACTTAACTAGATAAAATTAGACCAGTTGTGGATATATTGGCAGTTAGGATGACTAGATGAGAGTCTGAGCTAGAAGTGAAAAGAAATTAAAAGAAGTTAATCAAATAAGGGTAGTTTGCCAGCGGCCTTCGCTACTCGAGCACCACTCCTTCGGGGAATTTAAAGCCTGATGCCCTAAGGTCGTATAGATCTGGGAGTCATCGGAGTGGGACTGGCTACATGGGTAGTTGAAGTTGACGTGTTCTAAGAAGACTCAAAATACCCTGAATCTATAAAATAACTAAATGCTAAAACATTAAAAATCTGATCACCAAAGCTCAGAACTCAAAAAGTTGTCTGTTGTTAATATGTCTAGCGATAGGTCGAAGTGTTATCTGGTAGTAGTTAAGACAAGAGTACATTGTGTTGACTATCTTGTCTGGACTAGTACACACACTACACATCAGGAAGACCCTGTGACTAAGAAAAAAGACCAACCTAGTTGTTGATTTGTTTTCTGCCTGATCATAACAAGCTACTAAAAACATCTGAGACCTTGTCATAGCAACCTAACCAGACAGACCTGTATTAAGACTTGTCTGAAGAATTTTTGGAATAAAAACATGACTAGGAATTTAAGTAACTTCAGGTAGACTTTGCTTGAGGACAAGCAAAAGGCTAAGTGTGGGGTTATCTGATACGCAAAAATCGTATCACCTTTTTAGCATGTTTTTACGTATGAATTTGGGTGAAATCAAGGGCAATTTGATCTTGATTGTGCATTATTCACTTAATTTCACAGTTTTTATGATTTTGGAAGTGTCAGGTGCAAAGTAGACGAAAATAGTAAATTTTAGGGCAAAAACGCAATTTTTGGAAATGTTGACTCGGTCAAAGGTCCGGGACGGGCGTCCAGAGCCGCCAGAAGCTGTCCCACATCGAATTTTTCAGAGATTTTCACTCCGGGAAGCTGCTATAAATACCCCAGGCCTCCAGCAGTTGAATTCATTCCTCTCCACTCGATCTGAGTCATTTAGTGGTGTCCAATGTACAATTCTCTAGTACACAACTCACTCAGAGACTCGGATCTCAGTTTTCTTTCTTGTTAGTGCTTTGTTTTAGTTTCTGAGAAATAGTCTCAGATCTTAGGTTTCTATAGATAGGTTCGTTTCTGGTATTCATAGAATACCCGAGATTTCGTTAGGAGATCCTAAGAGGGCTCTAGGCGTTCGAAGAGTCAGTCCACAGGGCTGGGCTTAAGCTGGGTATTAAGGTAAAGCCCAGTTACTAGGCTGAGGAAGCGTCCTCCGACGGTTCTGGCGAGCAGAGTCGGGTCAAGCAATACGGCATATACAGCAGTACGCTCCATCGGCGAGACTTCGTGAAGGGTGAATTCTTTATGGCATCGGTCCCCCTGTCCCTCTCTTATATGTTGTTATTGTATTTGTCCAAATAACTGTTTGAATACCAGATTATGTTTTCATGAATATTTGTTATTTATGTTGAAGTATTATGTTTTTCTAGAAATTGCCACCTGCTTAAATATCCATTATGTCTGCATGTTTATTACCGTTCTTTTAAACTGAAATTAGGGTTATAGACAATTCCTAACCACGGTCTATTCATAACCTGTTTAGTTTAACAGACATCAATTAGTATTGGTGTCTGCCATACTAGATAAAATAATCTGCGTAACACCCCGTTGGTTGAAAGTTGTCTAGGTAGGCTGAGTAGAGTTTTATGCCGGCGGTTATGCGACGAGCAGTATGATCCCCAAAGTGACATAGGGCGGTCATTGCTGACTTTAGTCCGAGCCGTGAGTAGGGCCGTTACCCTTAACGGTGGGGCGGTAACGTAGAAACTCGGATGTGGTAGCCTTTAGACATAGAGCATAATTGCAATCCAGGCCAAGACATGTCTAAAATACTCGAATATAGGTCAATCAACGTATAGTAACAGTATAACATAAAATCAGGATCTAATCTTTAAAACACTTTCAGGTTTAGCTAGACTTAAACCTAGTGGAGAATGAATCACCCTCTCATCAAAATTATTGATGAAGATTGCATAACTGGATTATAAGATAAGAGTTAGGAAGAAAGGCTAGTTACTACTAAGCCGTTGCCACTTCCCTGGGAGTACGATATTTATTTAATAAAATCGTAGATACTTTCCAACAGACTAGCTACACGATAGGTACTCTGCCTTAGGTTCTGGCTGATTAAGTGACACCATAGAGACTAAATGTGACAATTAGTCAATCACAGTCCTTAATTATTCATAATCAACATAGGGTAAAATAACACCTATTTAGCACATCGGTCGGAAACCGCATCAATTCTTGATACAGGTCTGACTGGTTGGGTTGCTATGACAAGGTCTCAAATGTTTCTAGTAGATTGTTATAGTCAAGCAGTTGACAACTTCACAACTAGGTTGAACTCTTCTCTTAGTCACAAGGTCTTCCTGATGTGTAGTGTGTATACTAGTCTAGACCAGATAGTCAACACAATATACTCTTGTCTTAACTACTACCAGATAATATTTCGACCCGTCGCTAGACATACTAACAACAGACAACTTTCTAAGTTCTGAGCCTTGGTGATCAGATTTTAATTATTTAGCACTTATTGATTTTTTTCTTTTATAGATTCAGGGTATTTTGAGTCTGCTTAGAACACGTCAACTTCAACTACCCATGTAGCGAGTCCCACTCCGATGACTCCCAGACCTACACGACCTTAGGGCATCAGGCTTTAAGTTCGCTGAAGGAGTGGTGCTCGAGTAGCGAAGGCCGCTGGCAAACTACCCTTATTTAATTAACTTTCTTTTGTTTCTTTTCACTTTTAGCTCAGAGTCTCATCTAGCCATTCTTAATTGTCAATACATCCACAACTGGTCTAATCTTATCTAGTTAAGTCTTGAAAAGGTAATTGGCTGAGGTCTCTAATCCAGGCTAAGTTGTGCTCAGTTATCAGGAATTCCCTATTTCTAATTAATAAGTTCAAGATAGTCATCATATTGCCTCCTACTAAACATAACTTCTACACACATATCATAGACATAAGCAAATGTTTAACTAATCATACTGCATTTAGATGTCTGAAAGAATGAAATATTTTGAAAATTTTTGGAAGGGTGTGAAAATACGGGGAAAACAAGCAAAATTAAGCAAATAATTTCTCGCAAACTACTATAGTTCACCGTGCACTGCTACCCCCACACTTAAGTCTGACACTATCCTCAGTGTTCATGCATAGCTAAACTACCCCACACTTATTTAAAACAAAAACAAAAACAAAGAACAAAACAAAGAACTCTTACCCCACACTTATTCGACTAACTACGGGTAAGAAGGAAAATAGAGCAATAAAAGAAATAACAAAACAGAACATGAATTAAAATGAAAGAGATACTCCCTTATTCTGCGAAGTCAACAGTCTGCTCGGATAAGTCAAAAGCCTCTCTGTAAATCTTTAAGCGTTGTCCGTTCACTTTTTGAATAATGCCGTCAGAATCTATGATGTCACATGCTCTGAAAGGTGATACTTCCGTGATTGTGAACGGGCCTGACCAACAGCTACGCAGCTTTCCTGGGAAAATTTTGAGACGTGAGTTGTACAATAATACCTTGTCTCCTGGTTCAAAAGTTTTCTGGGCTCTGAGTCGTCTGTCATGCCGAGTTTACTTGTCATCTTGAACTGATGTGAATTTTCATAGGCTTTGAGCCTCCACTCATCCAATTCATTGAGTTGTAGAATCTGGTGTTCCTTAGTTAAGTTTTCATCGAGATTGCATTTTTGTACTGCCCAGTAAGCTCTGTGTTCTAGTTCAACTGGAAGGTGGCATGCTTTTCCATAGACGAGTCGATAAGGTGAGAACCCCGTAGTGGTCTTGTATGCTGTACGGAAGGCCCATAATGCATCCTCCAGTTTATTGGCCCAATCCTTACGGTTAACACCCACAGTCTTTTCTAGGATTCTCTTTATACCCCTATTGGTTACCTCAGCCTGCCCATTGGTTTGGGGATGGTAGGCTGTGGAAACGCGATGCTGAACTCCGTATTGCTGAAGTACCTTATGCAATTGAGAGTTGCAGAAGTGCGCACCTCGATCACTGATTAGGGCTTTCGGACATCCAAATCTGGCAAAAATCTGCTTAAGGAATCTACATACGACTCTAGCATCATTAGTAGGTAGGGCCTGTGCCTCAGGCCATTTTGAAAAATATTCTACAGCTACAATGATGTACTGCTTACCAAAAGAGGGAGAAAGCGGACCCATGAAGTCTATACCCCATATGTCAAATATTTCTACACTTTGAATTACCTGTTGGGGTAGATTGTCTCGAGAAGATAGGGTTCCAGCTTTCTAACAGGCATCGCACGATCCTGTGAATGCTGCGGCATCTTTGAATATGGTAGGCCAATAGAAGCCCGCTTCTAATACTTTCCGGACGGTATTAGCTACAGCTAAGTGACCGCCTGTTGGTCCGCAGTGACAATGTTCCAGAATTTGGAAACCTTCTTCTTGGGAGACACTTCTCCTGATCATCTGATCTGCACATATTCGAAATAGAAAAGGATCTTCCCAATAGTAATATTTCAGGTCAGCAAAGAATTTTCTTCTTTGTTGAGCAGTGATATCACTAGGGAGAGTCCGAGCTGCTAAGTAATTTGCTATATCTGCAAACCAAGGGGGTGAGAAGATAGCAAACATTGCACACAGATTCTCATCTGGGAATTTATCAGATATAATTGATTCATCAATAGCCTCTAGGGTCAGAATTTCTAGCCTAGACAAGTGGTCTGCGGTTAAGTTTTCTGCCCCTTTCTTATCCCGAATTTCTATGTCGAATTCTTGAAGCAATAAAACCTATCTAATTAATCTTGGTTTTGCGTCAGTTTTATTAAACAAGTATTTTAATGCAGAATGATCAGTATAAACAATAGTTTTAGACATGACTAGATAAGATCGAAACTTGTCAAATGCATATACTACTGCTAATAATTCCTTTTCTGTCGTGGTGTAATTTTCCTGAGCATCAGTTAAGGTTTTACTAGCATAATATATTACCTTAAATTTCTTATCATGTCTTTGTCCTAAAACTACTCCTACTGCATAGTCACTAGCATCACACATAAGCTCAAAAGGTAGACTCCAGTCAGGTGACGTCATGACAGGTGCAGTAGTTAAAAGTTCCCTAAGTCTATTAAAATCTTTTAGACATTTCTCATCAAAGACAAATGAAATATCTTTTCCGAGTAAATTGGTCAACGGCCTGGCTATTAATGAGAAATCTTTTATAAACCTACGATAAAAGCCAGCGTGTCCCAAAAAACTTCTAACGGCTCTCACATTCTTGGGTGGAGGTAGTTTTGAAATAACTTCACTTTTGGCTTTATCTACTTCCATACCTAGGTGTGAGATCTTATGTCCTAAAACGATTCCCTCTTTTACCATGAAGTGGCATTTTTCCCAATTTAAAACCAAGTTAGATTTTATACAACATTTCAACATTAACTCCAAGTTCTTTAGATAAACCTCAAATGAATTACCAAAAACAGAAAAGTCATCCATAAATACTTCCATAGATTTTCCTAACATGTCCTCAAAGATAGCAGTCATACAACGTTGAAATCTAGCAGGTGCATTACACAAACCAAAAGGCATCCTTCTATATGCAAATGTTCCAAAAGGGCATGTGAAAGTAGTTTTATGCTGGTCCTCAGGGGAAATAGGAATTTGAAAATAACAAGAAAACCCATCAAGAAAGCAATAAAACATATGTCCAGATAATCTTTCTAACATTTGGTCAATAAAAGGAAGGGGGAAGTGGTCTTTTCGTGTGGCCGTATATAGTTTTCTATAGTCTATGCATACACGATGACCAGTTACAGTTCTCGTAGGGATTAGTTCATTATGTTCATTCCTGACAATTGTTATACCGCCTTTCTTAGGTACTACCTACACCGGGCTTACCCACTCACTATCTGAGATAGTGTAGATAAGTCCTGCATCTAACAGTTTGATGACTTCTTTCTTAACAACATCACACACATTAGGATTCAACCTCCTTTGAGGTTGCACACATGGCTTATACTCAGTTTCTAGAAGAATATTATGCGAACAAAAGCTTGGATTAATACCTGGAATGTCTGCAATTTTGTAGGCAAAGACTCTTCTATACTTTCTGCACATGTCCACGGAAAGCTTCCTTTGTTCTGCAGTCAGATCAGCTGCAAGAATAATGGGAAGTTTCTTGTTGTCATCTAGGAATTCGTAGCACAGATGAGTGGGCAGTTCCTTCAATTCCAAGTTTGGTGGATCTTCAAACGAAGTCCGTTCTTTCTTCATCTCATCATCACCTATCTCAGTGAAACTATCAAAAGTAATTTCCTTTTCAGAAGGGTTAAGTTCAGTCTCCTCTAATTCTAGGGAGTCCTCACTCAGGGCTTGATAGTTTGAGCATAGGTCTGTCATGTTAACCACAATCAAGTATTCAATAGCATCCACACAAAAACAAGTATCATCTAAATGCATGGGATACCTAAGGGTCTCATTTAGATCAAAAGTGATGTCCTCATTACCTACCCTTAACTTGATTTGACCATTACTGACGTCTATTAATGCTTTTGAGGTAGCTAGAAATAGTCGACCTAGGATCAACGACTTCTTTTAAAAACTTAGCATACTTTGGCATTTCAGAAATAACATCAAGTAAAGGAAAATTAACATGAATCTGACTAAAATTCTTAAGAAAATTTTCAAATTGCTCCTTATCTTTATTGTGCATAAGTATGGCAGGGTAAGGTACTTTTGGCCGGTACTCAGGAATAAACTCCGTCTTCCCTTTCCTTGCTACTTCGATTTCGACATCCGTCGGCATTGGATCCTTGGAGCCTTCTTTTGGTTCCTGCACAAGAATAGGAGGGTCAGATGGTTTGGGTGGAGATGGAGATAGAATTTTACCAGATCTTAGAGTGATGGTCTTGCATTCAGTTTGAGGGTTGGCCTCAGTGTTGCTTGGTAGCGTTCCCTGGGACCTGTGAGAGAGATGGGTGGATAGCTGACCCATTTGTCTCTCTAAGGTTAGGATAGCAGCTTGTGTATTTCTGACTGTTTGCTCGGTCTGCATTTGTCTATTCTCGTTCTGCTGGATTCTTTCTGCGTGAGCTTCCTGAACCTTTCGGTTAGACTCTATCATTTCCTTGTTAGAGTCGGAAATGCTTTTCAGCATGTCCCTGAATTCTTGCATGGGGTCAGCTGGAATGATGTAGTTTCTCGGTGCAGGCAGAGAGACTTGTTGGTTCTACGGATAAGGTAGTTGCTGAGGTACCCTTTTCTGGAAGTTAGTAGTCCCGGAATTATTTCTCCAGCTAAATCCCGGATGGTTCTTCCATGTGTGATTGTATGTGTTTCCTATAGGAGCAGAGTTAACTGCATCCACTTGTTCCATATCCTCTGGAAAAGTTAATATCCCATTACCCTAACAATCTCCACTGAAATGCGGTCCTTGGAAAAATTTGCAGACTTGATACACTGACTGAATGCTTTTCCCTTGTTGGAAAGCATTTAGTTGATTAGTAATGCTGGCCTTCAGTGCCTCAAATTGATCATCAGTGGAGGCGAGAGCTGCATTTACTGGTTGCTTCTTAGCTCGGCCACTCGTGCGCCAGTTCTTGCTACTCCTGTATAGCCTCTCCAGAGCGTTTCTAGCATCTACATCACTCATTCCATTGAAACCGCTCTGGGGATTGAGTCCATCAAGAATTTGCTTACCCATGTCTGTCATTCCCTCGTAAAATTGCTGGATCAGCAATGCTTCGGTAAGTCCATGTTGGGGGAAGAGCCTGAGTAGCTCCTTGAATCTGTCCCAAGATTCGATCACTGTCTCATCAGCAGCTTGAGTAAAACTGGACAGAGCCCTTCGATATTCTAGGACTCTTGCTGCAGAGTAGTACTCTTCTAGGAAGGCTTTGCTTAACTCATCCCAAGAGGTGATGGAGTTAGTAGGTAGTTGGGCCAACCATCTCTTAGCTCTGTCCCTCAATGAATAGGGAAAGATGTTTAGTTTAGTTACTTCTGCAGTATGATCTCCCTTGAGGCCTTCGCAGAGAGAAGAGAAATCAGATAAGTGTTCTAGCAGATTCTCGGCTGCAGTTCCTCCAAACTGAACCCGATTTATAATCAGTTGGGTCACATTCGGTTTAAGATCATAGCGAGGGTTCCTAGGGATTTGGATGGCGGATGATACTGGAACAGTCTGTGGCTGGATGTAGGATTCGAGGGTAGGTCTTTCAACAGCCATTTCTGTTCTTCGCCTGTTAGCTGTACGAATGAGATGTTCAGGATTCTCAACTGGTGTTTCAAGGTTAGATTCTGAAGTTCGAGTCATGCAACTACAGAGAAGAATACGTTTTAGCCTGAGCAAAACTGGTTAGTGGAGTTACATGGAAAGTGAAAAATTAAAAATTCGGAAGAAAAACAACTATTTAACTGTGAAAAGGAAAAAGAAAAGTAATACAAGAGATAGGAAAGAGAACAACTTACCATTTGAACAAGAAAAGTACAATTTTTTTTTCGGATTTTAAATTTAAAAATTTTTTTCTTTTTAATATTTCAAAAGCACTTAAATTCCCTCAATATGGTTTTAGAATAATTTTCTAAAATTTGATTATCCTAAATGTCTTAATTCCATATAATATCTAAAATTAATTAGTTATGATAACCCTATATTTTGAAAAGTGATTGTCTAACTAGCATAAAATAAGTGTAGGTCTAAAGTCTAGGTTACTACCATTACCTATCATAAGTCTCTAGAATTTTGATCAGGAATCCTAAATTCATTATGATATTTCCCCGGCAACGGCGCCAAAAATCTGATGGCTTCCCGACTGATATGCTAAATAGGTGTTATTTACCGTATGTTGATTATGAGTAATTAAGGACTGAGATTGACTAATTGTCACGTTTAGTCTTCATAGTGTCACTTTAATCAGTCAGAACCTAAGGCAGAGTACCTATCGTGTAGCTAGTCGGATGGAAAGTATCTACGATTTTATTAAGTTAAATATCGTACTCCCAGGGAAGTGGTAACGACTTAGTAGTAACTAGCTTTTTATCCTAACTCTTATCTTATGATCCAGTTATGCAATCTTCATCAATAACTTTGATGAGAGGGTGATTCATTCTCCACTAGTTTTAAGTCTAATTAAGTCTAAAAGTGTTTTATAGATAAGGTCCTGATTCTATGTTATATTGTTTCTATATGTTGATTGACCTATCTTCGAGTGTTTTAGACATGTCTGGGCCTGGATTGCAACTATGTTCTGAGTCTAAAGGTGTACCACATCTGAGTAATCTGATAAACCGCCCCATCGCCAAGGTAAACAGCCATACTCACATTTCGAGCAAAAGTCAACTATGAAAGCCTATGTCACTTAGGGGATCACGCTGCTAGCCCTTAACGCCGGCATAAACGCTCTACTCAGCCTACCTAGACTACTCTAACAAACAGGGTGTTCCGCGGGTTATTTTATCTAGTACGGCAGACACCAATACTAATTGATGCCTGTTAAACTAAACAGGTTATGAATAGACCGTGGTTAGGAATTGTCTATAACCCTAATTTTAGTTTAAAAGAGACTACATTAGACATGCAGACATAATGAATATTAAGGAGGTGGCAATTTCCGGAAAAACATAACAACTTCAACATATATAACAAATATTCATAAAAATCATAATCCGATATTCAAAATCATTCTTTGGACAAACACAATAACAACATATAAAGAGAGGGACAGGGGGGACTGATGCCATAAAGAAATCACCCTTTACTTAGTCTCGCCGATGGAGCGTACTGCTTGTATATGTCGTACTGCTTGACCCCACTCTGCTCAACAGAACCTTCGGAGGACGCTTCCTCAGCCTAGTAGCTGGACTTTACCTTAATACCCGGCTTAAGCCCAGCCTTGTGGACTGACTCTTCGAACGCCTCGAGCCCTCTTAGGATCTCCTAACGAAATCCCGGGTATTCTATGAATACCAAAAACGAACCTATCTATCGAAGCATAAGATCTGAGACTATTTCTTAGAAACTAAGAAAACAAAACACTAACTAGAAAGAAAGAAAACTTATACTGAACCCGAGTCTCTCAGTGACTTATGTACTCGAGAAAAGTGTACACTTGAAGTCACTAAATGACTCATATCAAGTGGAGAGGAATGATTTCAACTGAGGAAGGCCTGGGGTATTTATAGCAGCTTCTTGGAGTGATTTTTCATCAAAAATTAGATGTGGGACTTGAATTTCTGGTTCGGGACGCCCGTCCTAGATTGGGATGCCCGTCCCGGTCTGTTGACCAGGTCAGGACGGCCGTCCCGAGTCCTGGACGCCCGTCCCGAGCTGTTGACCAAGTCAGGACGCCCATCCGGATTCGGGACGCCCTCCCTGAAATCCGAACTTCTGAAAAATTGCGTTTTTGCCCCGAAATTTGCCATTTTCTTCTACTTTTCACCTGACACTTCCAAAATCATGAAAACTGTGAAATTGAGTTAATAATAAACAATTAAGACCGATTTCCCCTCAATTTCACCCTAAATCATGCCTAAAAACATGCTAAAAATGTGATATGATTTATTCATATCATAGATAATGTCCTTGGTAAACTCCCCGAATCCTTGGTAAACTCCCTGAATCCCTTCACCCCCAAATCAGCAAGGAAATGGTAACAAAGAGAAAATCAAAGAGAAAGAGAATTGAATTAACGCCACAAGTTTACTTACTTGATAAGTTGAGTCAATCCTTAAGGTAATAAACTCCCCGAATCTCTTCACCCCCAAATCAGCAAGGAAATGGTAACAAAGAGAAATCAAAGAGAAAGAGAATTGAATTAACGCCACAAGTTTACTTACTTGATCAGTTGAATCAATCCTTAAGGTAAAACAAACCTGAATCTGATTTATTTAAAAAAAGCCCACTAAAATAGAATTTAAAAGCCCCCTAAAAATAGAATTTAAAAACCCACTAAAAATAGAATTTAAACATATTTTAAAACGTTGGGCCTAAAACAAACAGCCCAAAATAAGGCTTTAACTTCTTGAATTATGGTTGCATCATTCTCTCCCTCTTCAAAATGATTCGTCCTCGAATCAAAACCATTCCCATCACTTTCTTTGCTTTCGTTTGATTTTGTCATGATGTAAAACCTGCAAAAAATTGTTAGCAATCCTCACAAACACTTCCTCACGTGTTTCACTCAAATTTGATTGGAAACCCTCGTGTTTCACTCAAAGTATTGGGTTTTACTCTTTAATGAGCTCACAATTTTCTGCCTTTTTCCACTCTAGATTCAAGCAGTAGTTTTACTTGTCTGGACCAATCAAACAATACCAAATAAGCAAATTAGCAACCTTAATTCAATGGAAAACAAATAAATCCTAAAGAAAGAAATATGTCATAAAACTAGATGTAATATGATGTAAAGAGGTAAAAGATGACAAATTTGGAATGAAATCTGTTATGTGGGCACATGAATTTTGGAAAGTTCCCTTTTTTTATATATACCAGATCTAAAATTAAGATATAAAGACCACCACTTTTTTTTAATATATATATATATGATGGGATTCCGATTGACGTGCTAAATAGGTGTTATTTTACCCTATGTCGATTATGAGTAATTAATGACTGTGATTGACTAATTGTCACATTTAGTCTCCATGGTGTCACTTAATCAGCCAGAACCTAAGGCAGAGTACCTATCGTGTAGCTAGTCTGTTGGAAAGTATCTACAATTTTATTACATAATTATCGTACTCCCAGGGAAGTGGTAACGGCTTAGTAGTAACTAGCCTTTATTCCTAACTCTTATCTTATAATCCAGTTATGCAATCTTCATCAATAATTTTGATGAGAAGGTGATTCATTCTCCACTAGGTTTAAGTCTAACTAAACCTGAAAATGTTTTATAGACGAGATCCTGATTTTATGTTATACTGTTACTATACGTTGATTGACCTATATTCGAGTATTTTAGACATGTCTTGGTCTGGATTGCAACTATGTTCTGTGTCTAAAGGTTACCACATCTGAGTTTCTATGCTACCGCCCCATCGCCAAGGTAAACGGCCCTACTCACGGCTCGGACTAAAGTCAGCAATGAACGCCCTATGTCACTTTGGGGATCATACCGCTCGTCTCATAACCGCCGGCATAAAACTCTACTCAGCCTGCCTAGACTACTTTCAACCAATAGGGTGTTCCGCAGATTATTTTATCTAGTATGGCAGACACCAATACTAATTGATGTTTGTTAAACTAAACAGGTAATGAATAGACCGTGGTTAGGAATTGTCTATAACCTTAATTTCAGTTTAAAAGAACGGCAATAGACATGCAGACATAATGGATATTTAAGCAGGTGGCCATTTCTAGAAAAACATAATAACTTCAACATATATCACAAATATTCATAAAAACATAATATGGTATTCAAATCAGTATTTGGACAAACACAGTAACAACATATAAAGAGAGGGAGATGGGGGACTGATGCCATAAAGAAATCACTCTTTACGTAGTCACGCCGTTGGAGCGTACTGCTATATATGCCGTACTGCTTGACCCGACTCTGCTCGTCAGAACCTTCGGAGGACGCTTCCTCAGCCTAGTAGCTGGGCTTTACTTAACAACCCGGCTTAAGCCCAGTCCTATGGACTGACTCTTCGAACGCCTCGAGCCCTCTTAGGATCTCCTAACGAAATCCCGGGTATTCTATGAATACCAGAAACGAACCTATCTATGTAAGCCTAAGATCTGAGACTATTTCTCAGAAACTAAAACAAAACACTAACAAGAAAGAAAACTGAGATCCGAGTCTCTGAGTGAGTTGTGTACTGGAGAAATGTACACTGGAAACCACTAAATGACTCAGATTGAGTGGAGAGGAATGATTTCAACTACTGGAGGCCTGGGGTATTTATAGCAGCTTCCCGGGGTGATTTTTCATCAAAAATTTGATGTGGGACTGGTTCTGGGGGTTCGGGACGCCCGTCCTGACCCTTTGACCAAGTCAATATTTCCAAAAATTGTGTTTTTGCCCCAAAATTTGCTGCTTTTGTCTACTTTTCACCTGACACTTCCAAAATCATAAAAACCGTGAAATTGAGTAAATAACAAACAATTAAGATCAATTTGCCCTCAATTTCACCCGAAATCATACATAAAAACATGCTAAAAAGGTGATACGATTTTCACGTATCAAATAACCCCACACTTAGCTTTTTGCTTGTCCTCAAGCAAAGTCTACCTGAAGTTAGTGATTCTAAATCGTAGTGCAGTCACTTAAATTCCTAGTCATGTTTTTATTCCAAAAATTGTTCAGACAAGTCTTAACACAGGTCTGACTGGTTAGGTTACTATGACAAGGTCTCAGATGTTTTTAGTAGCTTGTTATGATCAGGCAGAAAACAAATCAACAACTAGGTTGGACTTTTTTCTTAGTCACAGGGTCTTCCTGAAGTGTAGTATGTGTACTAGTCTAGACCAGATAGTCAACACAATGTACTCTTGTCTTAACTACTACCAGATAACACTTCGATCCATCGCTAGACATATTAACAACAGATAACTTTTTGAGTTCTGAGCTTTGGTGATCAGATTGTTAATGTTTTAGCATTTAGTTATTTTCTTTATAGTTTCAGGGTATTTTGAGTCTGCTTAGAACACGTCAACTTCAACTACCCATGTAGCGAGTCCCACTCCGATGGCTCCCAGATCTACACGACCTTAGGGCATCAGGCTTTAAATTCCCTGAAGGAGTGGTGCTCGAGTAGCGAAGGCCGCTGGCAAACTACCCTCATTTGATTAACTTCCTTTTGTTTCTTTTCACTTTTAGCTCAGAGTCTCATCTAGTCATTCTAACTGCCAATATATCCACAACTGGTCTAATTTTATCTAGTTAAGTCTCGAACAGGCAATTGGCTGAGGTTTCTAATCCAGACAAAGTTGTGCTCAGTTATTAGGAATTCCCTATTCCTAATCAATTAGTTCAGCAGTAGTCATCAATTATCTCCTACTAACCATAACATACTACCTACATATCATAGACGTAAGCAATTGTTTAACCAAGCACACTGCATTTATAAGTCTGAAAGACGGAAAAATTTTGAAAAACTTTTTGGAAGGGTTTGAAAATACGGGGAAAACAAGCAAAAGCATGCGAAAAATTTTGCAAACTGCTACAGTGCATTGTGCACTGCTACCCCACACTTAATTCTAGCACTGTCCTCAGTGTTCATACATATCTAATTACCCCACACTTATTTGAAAACAAGAAATAAAACAGAAAAGATTCTTACCCTACACTTATTCAACTAACTACGGGTAAGAAGGAACATAAATATAACAAAACAAGAAATAAAATGAAAGAGATACTCCCTTAGTCTGTGAAGTCCACAGTCTGCTCGGACAAGTCAAACGGCTCTTTGTAAATCTTTAGGCGTTGTCCGTTTACTTTTTGAATAATGCCGTCAGAATCCATGATGTCACATGCTCCGAAAGGAGATACTTTCGTGATTGTGAATGGTCCTGACCAGCAGCTACGGAGCGTTCCTGGGAACAATCTTAACCGTGAGTTGTATAGCAATACCTTATCTCCTGGTTCAAAATTCTTCTGGGTTCTGAGTCGCCTGTCATGCCGGAGTTTACTTGTCATCTTGAATTGGTGTGAGTTTTCATAGGCTTTGAGCCTCCACTCATCCAATTCATTGAGTTGTAGAATCCGGCGTTCCTTAGTTAAATTATCGTCGAGGTTGCATTTTTGTACCGCCCAATAAGCTCTGTGTTCAAGTTCAACTGGAAGGTGACATGCTTTTCCATAGACTAATCGATAGGGTGAGAATCCTATAGTGGTCTTGTATGCTGTACGGAAGGCCTATAATGCGTCCTCCAGCTTATTGGCCCAATCCTTACGGTTAACACCCACAGTCTTTTCTAAGATTCTCTTTATTCCCCTATTGGTTACCTCAGCCTGTCCATTGGTTTGGAGATGGTAGGCTGTGGAAATGCGATGCTGAACTTCGTACTGCTGAAGTACCTTCTGTAATTGAGAATTGCAGAAGTGCGTACCTCGATCACTGATTAGGGCTTTTGGACATCCAAATCTGGCGAAAATCTGCTTAAGGAATTTGCATACGACTCTAGCATCATTAGTAGGTAGGGCCTGTGCCTCAGGCCATTTTGAAAAATATTCTACAGCTACTATGATGTACTGCTTACCAAAAGAGGGAGGGAATGGACCCATGAAGTCTATACCCCATATGTCAAATATTTCTACACTTTGAATTACCAGTTGAGGTAGACTGTCTCGAGAAGAAATGGTTCTAGTTTTCTGACAGGCATCGCACGATCCTGTGAATGCTGCGACATCTTTGAATATGGTAGGCCAGTAGAAGCATGCTTCTAATACTTTTCGGGCGGTATTAGCTACATCTAAGTGACCGCCTGTTGGTCTGCAGTGACAGTGTTCCAGGATTTGGAAACCTTCTTCTTGAGAGACACATCTTCTGATCATTTGGTCTGCACATATTCGAAATAGAAAAGGATCTTCCCAATAGTAATATTTCAGGTCAGCAAAGAATTTATTTCTTTGTTGAGTCGTGATATCACTAGGGAGAGTCCGGGCTGCCAAATAATTTGCTATATCTGCAAACCAAGGGGGTGAGAAAATAGCAGACAATGCACATAGATTTTCATCCGGAAACTTATCAGATATGATTGTTTCATCAATGGCTTCTAGGGACGGATTCTCTAGCCTGGACAAGTGGTTTACGACTAAGTTTTCTGCCCCTTTCTTATCCCGAATTTCTATGTCGAATTCTTGAAGCAATAAAACCCATCTGATTAATCTTGGCTTTGCGTCGGTTTTATTGAACAAGTACTTTAATGCAGAATGATCAATATAAACAATAGTTTTAGACAAGACTAGATAAGATCGAAATTTGTCAAATGCATATACTACTGCTAATAATTCTTTCTCTGTCGTAGTGTAATTTTCCTGAGCATCAGTTAAGGTTTTAAAAGAATAATATATTACACGAAATTTCTTATCATGTCTTTGTCCTAAAAAAACTCCTACTGCATAGTCACTAGCATCACACATAAGCTCAAAAGGTAGACTCCAGTCGGGTGATGTCATGATAGGTGCAGTGGTTAAGAGTTCCTTAAGTCTATTAAAAGCTTTTAGACATTTTTCATCAAAGACAAATGGAACATCTTTTCCGAGTAAATTGGTCAACGACCTGGCTATTAATGAAAAATCTTTTATAAACCTTCGATAAAAGCCAGCGTGTCCCAAAAAACTTCTAATGGCTCTCACATTTTTGGGAGGGGGTAGTTTCGAAATAACTTCAATTTTTGCTTTGTCTACTTCCATACCTAGGTGTGAGATCTTGTGTCCTAAAACAATTCCCTCTTTTACCATGAAGTGGCATTTTTCCCAATTTAAAACCAGGTTAGATTTTATACAATGTTTCAACATTAACTCCAAGTTCTTTAGATAAACCTCAAATGAATTACCAAAAACAGAAAAGTCATCCATAAATACTTCCATAGATTTTCCTAACATGTCCTCAAAGATAGCAGTCATACAATGTTGAAATGTAGCAGGTGCATTACACAAACCAAAAGGCATCCTTCTATATGCAAATATTCCAAAAGGACAGGTGAAGGTAGTTTTATGCTGGTCCTCAGGGGAAATAGGAATTTGAAAATAACCAGAAAACCCATCAAGGAAGCAATAAAACATGTGTCCAGATAATCTTTCTAACATTTGGTCAATAAAAGGAAGGGGGAAATGATCTTTTCGTGTGGCCGTATTTAATTTTCTATAGTCTATACATACACGATGACCAGTTACAGTTCTCGTAGGGATTAGTTCATTATGCTCATTCCTAACAACTGTTATACCGCCTTTCTTAGGTACTACCTACACTGGGCTTACCCACTCACTATCTGAGATAGGGTAGATAAGTCCTGCATCTAATAGTTTAATGACTTCTTTCTTAACAACATCACACACATTAGGATTCAACCTCCTTTGAGGTTGCACACATGGCTTATACTCATTTTCTAGAAGAATCTTATGCGAACAAAAGCGTGGATTAATACCTGGAATGTCTGCAATTTTGTAGGCAAATGCTCTTCTATACTTTCTGCACATGTCCACAGTCAGCTTCCTTTGTTCTGCTGTCAGATCAGCTGCAAGAATAATGGGAAGTTTCTTGTTGTCATCTAGGAATTCGTAGCACAGATGAGTGGGTAGTTCCTTCAGTTCCAAGTCTGGTGGATCTTCAAACGAGGTTCGTTCTTTCTTCATCTCATCATCACCTATCTCAGTGAAACTATCAGAAGTATTTTCATTTTCAGAAGGCTAAGTTCAGGCTCCTCTAATTCTAGGGAGTCCTCACTCAGGACTTGATAGTTTGAGCATAGGTCTGTCACGTTAATTGCAATCAAGTGTTCCATGGCATCCACACAAAAACAAGTATTATCTAAATGCATGGGATACCTAAGGGTCTCATTTAGATCAAAAGTCATGTCATCATTTCCTACCCTTAACTTGATTTGACCATTACTGACGTCTATTAATGCTTTTGAGGTCGCTAGAAATGGTCGACCTAGGATCAGGGGCACTCCTCCTTCCCCAGTCATATCCATAACAACAAAGTCCACAGGAAACACAAATTTTCCGACCTTTACTAAGAGGTCTTCAATTATTCCCTTGGGGATTTTTACTGTCCTATCTGCAAGTTGTAAGCACATCCTAGTCGTTTTCAAATCATGCAATCCTAATTTATCAAATAAACTAGATGACATAAGATTAATACTAGCTCCTAAGTCTGCTAATGCATGCATGTTAGTAATATTTCCAATTGTACATGGCAAGGTAAAACAACCAGGATCTTTCTGTTTAGACGGTAGTTTATTCAACAAAACCGCCGAGCATTCTTCATTAAGAACCACCTTGTCCATGTTAAATTTTCTTTTATTACTAACGACTTCTTTTAAAAACTTAGCATACTTTGGCATTTCAGAAATAACATCAAGTAAAGGTAAATTAACATGAATCTGACTAAAATTCTTAAGAAACTTTTCAAATTGCTCCTTATCTTTATTGTGCATAAGTCTGGCAGGGTAAGGTACTTTTGGCCGGTACTCAAGAATAAACTCCGTCGTCCCTTTCCTTGCTACTTCGATTTCGACATCCATCGGCGTTGGGTCCTTGGAGCCTTCTTCTAGTTCCTGCACAAGAATAGGAGGGTCAGATGGTTTGGGTGGAGATGGAGATAGAATTTTACCAGATCTTAGAGTGATAGTCTTGCATTCAGTTTGAGGGTTGGTCTCAGTGTTGCTTGGTAGCGTTCCCTGGGACCTGTGAGAGAAATGGGTGGATAGCTGACCCATTTGTCTCTCTAAAGTTTGTATAGCAGCTTGTGTGTTTCTGATTGTTTGCTCGGTTTGCTTCTGTCTGTTCTCGTTCTGCTGGATTCTTTCCGCATGAGCTTCTTGGATCTTTCTATTGGACTCTATCATTTCCTTGTTAGAGTCGGAAATGCTCTTCAGCATGTCTCTGAATTCTTGCATGGGATTAGCTGGAACGATGTAGTTCCTCGGTGCAGGCAGAGCGACTTGCTAGTTCTGCGGATATGGCAGCTGCTGAGGTACTCTTTTCTGGATGTTAGTAGTCCCGGGATTGTTTCTTCAGCTAAATCCCGGATGTTTCTTGATGTGCACAAATCATATACCCTTTTTAGCATGTTTTTAGACATAAATTAGGGCAATATTTGAATGTATTTGATCTTAATTGAATCAAATTGACATAAAATTGCTTAAATTTCGATTTTGGAAGTTTCAGGAGCAAATTGGACGAAAACAGCAAATTTTGGGGCAAAAATGCAATTTTTGGAAATGTTGACTTGGTCAACGGTCCGGGACGGGCGTCCCGAATTAGGGACGGGCGTCCCGACCCAGTCAAGCCACCAGGACGGGCGTCCCAATCCAGGACGGGCATCCCAAAGCACCAGAATTTGTCCCACATCGAATTTTTTGGAATTTTTCACTCCAGAAAGCTGCTATAAATACCCCAGGCCTCCAGGAGTTGAAATCATTCCTCTCCACTCGATCTGAGTCATTTAGTGGTGTCCAGTGTACAATTCTCTAGTACACAACTCACTCAGAGACTCGGATCTCAGTTTTCTTTCTTATTAGTGTTTTGTTTTAGTTTCTGAGAAATAGTCTCAAATCTTAGGTTTCTATAGATAGGTTCGTTTTTGGTATTCATAGAATACCGGGATTTCGTTAGGAGATCCTAAGAGAGAGATAGGGTGCGTGTTCTTAGTCAGATTAGGGCAATTTGCTTAAGCCCGGGATGTAAGGTAAAGCAATTGCTACTAGGTCTGAGGAGCGTTCTCCGAAGGCTCTGCCGAGCAGAGTAGGATCGAGCAGTCAGGAGCATATAGGAGCTGCAGCGCCGGCTGGACCTGCATAGAGTGGTGATTACTTTATGACAGTGGGTCCCCTAGACGAGGTTCTGTATGTTTACGAATTGTTTTATCTAAATATTAATTTGAATACCAGATTATGTTTTTATGAATATTTGTTATATATGTTGAAGTTGTTATGTTTTTCCGGAAATGGCCATCTGCTTAAATATTCATTATGTCTGCATGTCTATTGCCGTTCTTTTAAACTGAATTTAAGGTTATAGACAATTCCTAACCACGGTCTATTCATAAACTGTTTAGTTTAACAAGCATCAATTAGTATTGGTGTCTGCCATACTAGATAAAATAATCTGCGGAACACCCTGTTGGTTGAAAGTAGTCTAGGTAGGCTGAGTAGAGTGTTATGCCGGCGGTTATGAGACGAGCAGCATGATACCGAAGTGACATAGGGTACCGTTCATTGCTGACTTTAGTCCGAGCCGTGAGTAGGGCCGTTACCCTTAACGATGGGGCGGTAGCATAGAAACTCAGATGTGGTAGCCTTTAGACACAGAACATAGTTGCAATCCAGGCCAAGACATGTCTAAAATACTCGAACATAGGTCAATCAACATATAGGAATAGTATAACATAGAATCAGGACTCATCTACAAACACTTTTGGGATTAATTAGACTTAAACCTAGTGGAGAATGGATCACCCTCTCATCAAAGTATTTGATGAAGATTGCATAACTGGATCATAAGATAAGAGTTAGGATAAGAGGCTAGTTACTACTAAGCCGTTACCAGTTCCCTGGGAGTACGATAATTAACTTAGTAAAATCGTAGATACTTTCCAAGAACTAGCTACACGATAGGTACTCTGCCTTAGGTTCTGATTGATTAAGTGACAACAATTGAATGTTAAAGTAACAGTTAGTAAGACTCAGTCCTTAATTACTCATAATCGACATAGGTAAATAAAGCATATCTTTTAGCATACCAATCGGAACGCATCAGATTTTTGGCGCCGTTGCCGGGGACATATCATAATGAATTTAGGATTCCTGATCAAAATTCTAGAGACTTATGATAGGTAACGGTAGTAACCTAGACTTTGGACCTACACTTATTTTATACTGGTTAGACAATCACTTTCCAAAATATAGGGTTATCATAACTAATTAATTTTAGATATTATCTGGAATTAAGACACTTAGGATAATCAAATTTTAGAAAATTATTCTAAAACCATATTGAGGGAATTTAATTGCTTTCGAAATTAAACATAAAAAGAAAAAAAATGTTAAAAATTTAAAATCCAAAAAGATTGTATTTTTCTTGTTCAATGGTAAGTTTCCTATCTTTTATATTATTATTTTTTTTTCTTTTTCCCTTTCATAGTTAAATAGTTGTTTTGCTTCCGATTTTTTTTCACTTCCCGTGTAACTCCACTAACCAGTTTGCTCAGGCTCAAACGTATTCTTCTCTGTAGTTGCATGACTCGAACTTCAGAAGCTAACCTTGAAACACCAGTTGAGAATCCTGAACGTCTCATTCGTACAACTAATAGACGAAGAACAGAAATGGCTGCTGAAAGACCTCCCCTCGAATCCTACATCCAGCCACAGACTGTTCCAGTATCATCGGCCATCCAAATCCCTGGGAACCCTCGCTATGATCTTAAACCGAATGTGATCTAGTTGATCATTAATCGAGTTCAGTTTGGAGGAACTGCAACCGAGAATCCACTGGAACACCTATCTGATTTCTCTTCTCTCTGCGAAGGCCTCAAGGGAGATCATACTGTAGAAGTAACCAAACTCAACCTTTTTCCCTACTCACTGAGGGACAGAGCTAAGAGATGGTTGGCCCAGCTACCCAATAACTCCATCACCTCTTGGGACGAGTTAAGCAAAGCCTTCCTAGAAGAGTACTACTCTGCAGCAAGAGTCCTAGAATACCGAAGGGCTCTGTCCAGTTTTACTCAAGCTACTGATGAGACAGTGATCGAAGCTTGGGACAGATTCAAGGAGCTACTCAGGCTCTGCCCCCAACATGGACTTACCGAAGCCTTGCTGATCCAGCAATTCTACGGGGGTATGACAGACATGGGCAAGCAAGTTCTTGATAGACTCAATCCCCAGAGCGGTTTCAATGGAATGAGTGATGTAGATGCTAGAAACGCTCTGGAGAGACTATATAGGAATAGCAAGAACTGGCGGACAAGTGATCGAGCTAAGAAGCAACCAGTAAATGCGGCCATCGCATCCACTGATGATCAATTTGAGGCACTGAAGGCCAGCATTACTAATCAATTGAATGCTTTTCAACAAGGGAAAAGCGTTCAGCCAGTATATCAAGTCGCTCTGCCCGCACCAAGGAATTACATCATTCCAATCGACCCCATGCAAGAATTCAGGGACATACTGCAAGGCATTGCCGACTCTAACAAGGAGATGATAGAGTCAAACAGGAAGGTCCAGGAAGCTCATGCAGAAAGAATTCAACAAAATGAGAATAGGCAGATGCAGATTGAGTAGATAGTCAGGGACACACAAGCCTCCTTGCAGACATTAGAAAGACAAATGGGACAGTTATCAACCCATCAGTCACAAGGAACGCTATTCAGCAACACTGGGACCGACCCATTAAATGATTGCAAGACCTTAACTCTGAGATCTGGTAAAACTCTAAATCCTTCTTTTCCAAAATCTTCTCACACTTCTACTTTTGTACAGGAAAAAGAAGATAGCTCCGAGGAATTAACGCCGACAGTAGTTGAAAACAAAGTAGCAGAGAAAGAGAAGAACGAGTCCATCCTTGAGTACCGGCCAAGAGTACCTTACCCTACAAGACTAATGCAGAATAAAGATAAGGAGCAACTTGAGAAGTTTCTTAAAACTTTTGGTAAAATTCATGTTAATTTACCTTTTCTTGACGTTATTTCTGAAATGCCTAAATATGCTAAATTTCTGAAGGATATTATTAGTAATAAAAGAAAGATTGACATGGACAAAGTAATTCTTAATGAAGGATGTTCGGCAGTTCTCTTGAACAAATTGCCTTCCAAAAAGAAGGATCCAGGTTGTTTCACTTTGCCATGTACAATAGGAAATATTACTAATATGCATGCATTAGCAGACTTAGGAGCTAGCATAAATGTAATGCCATCTAGTTTATTTGATAAATTAGGATTGCATGATTTGAAAACGACTAGAATGTGCATACAGCTTGCTGATAGGACAGTAAAAATTCCTAGGGGGATAATTGAAGATCTCTTAGTAAAGGTTGGAAAATTTGTCTTTCCTGTGGATTTTGTTGTCATGGATATGAATGGTGAAAGTGATGTACCCTTGATTCTAGGTCGACCTTTTCTAGCTACCTCTAAGGCATTGATTGACGTCAACAATGGTCAAATAAAACTAAGGGTAGAAAATGAAGATATGACTTTCAACTTGAATGAAACCCTCAAGTATCCTATGCATTTAGATGATGATTGTTATTATGTGGATGCATTTGACCATTTGATTGGAACTAACCTGTTGGACTTAATCTCCGATTATCCAGTCTTAAATATAGACTCTTTGGCCCTGGAAAAACCTGACTTTGACACTTCTGATTATGAAACCAGTACTAACGATTTCGTTGAGATAGGTGCTCAGAGTTGGGATTAGAAAAGATCTCTTTAGAAAGAGCCCCCAGAAGTGGAATTGAAGGAATACCAAGCCATCTGTGTTACGACTCCTAGACTGAACAAAAGCTTCCCATTATTCTTGCAGCAGACCTGACTGCAGAACAAAAGAAGTCAACATGGACATAAGAAGGAAATAAAAGAGCCTTTGCATACAAATTGCGGATATACCAGGTATAAATCTAGTTTTTGTTCTCATAAGATCCTTTTAGAAAATGAGTATAAGCCTGTTTGTGCAACCTCAAAGGAGGTTGAATCCTAATGTGTGCGATGTGGTAAGAAAGAGGTAATTAAATTACTAGATGCCGGATTAATCTATCCTATTTCTGATAGTGAATGGGTTAGCCCAGTGCAAGTAGTACCCAAAAAGGGAGGAATAACAGTTATTAGGAATGAAAATGATGAACTAATTCCTACTAGAACTGTCACTGGTCATCGTGTATGCATTGATTATAGGAAACTAAATACTGCCACACGAAAAGATCACTTCCCCCTTCCTTTTATTGACCAAATGTTAGAAAGGTTATCGGGACACATGTTTTATTGCTTTCTTGATGGATTTTCTGGTTATTTTCAAATTCCTATCTTTCCTGAAGATCAGCATAAAACTACGTTTACTTGCCCTTTTGGAACATTTGCATATAGAAGGATGCCTTTTGGATTATGTAATGCCCCTGCTACATTTCAGCGTTGCATGACCTCTATTTTTGATGACATGTTAGGAGAGTCTATGGAAGTATTTATGGATGATTTCTCAGTGTTCGGTGACTCATTTGTTATCTGTTTGAATAACCTGGAATCTATGCTTAAACGTTGTATAAAATCTAATTTGGTTCTAAACTGGGAGAAATGTCATTTCATGGTTAAAGAAGGAATTGTTTTAGGACATAAGATTTCGCAGAGAGGTATGGAGGTAGATAAAGCTAAAATTGAAGTGATCTCAAAACTACCTCCGCCTAAATCTGTAAGATCTGTGAGAAGTTTCTTAGGTCATGCTGGCTTTTATAGGCGTTTCATAAAAGATTTTTCAGTAATAGCCAGACCTTTGACAAACTTATTGGGTAAAGATGTTCCTTTCGTTTTTGATGAGAAATGCATGAAATCATTTAATAAACTTAAGGAACTATTAACTACTGCACCTATTATGACATCACCTGATTGGAGTTTGCCCTTCGAATTGATGTGTGATGCTAGTGATTATGCAATAGGAGTTGTTTTAGGACAAAGACGTGATAAGAAATTTCATGTAATTTACTATGCTAGTAAAACCTTAACTGATGCTCAGGAGAATTACACAACTACGAAAAGGAATTACTAGCTGTAGTATATGCTTTGATAAATTTAGATCTTATCTAATCTTGTCTAAAACAATAGTTTACACTGATCATTCTGCTTTGAAATACCTGTTCAATAAAACTGATGCAAAACCAAGATTGATTAGATGGGTTTTATTGCTACAGGAATTTGATATAGAAATAAGAGATAAGAAAGGGGCTGAAAATTTAGCTGCAGATCATCTGTCTAGATTAGAAAACCCTGGATTAGGAGCAATAGATGAAACAGTAATATCAGATAAATTTCCGGATGAGAACTTATTTGCATTATCTACTATCCTTTCTCCTCCGTGGTTTGCTGACATTGCCAATTACTTAGTTGCTCACTCCCTCCCAAGTAATATGGATAAGCAGCAAAGAAAGAAATTCTTTGCTGAATTGAAAAATTACTATTGGGAAGATCCTTTTCTATTTCGAATTTGTAAAGATCAGATGATCAGAAGGTGCGTTTCAGAAGAAGAAGGATATAAGATCCTGGAGCATTGTCATTGTGGACCTACTGGAGGCCATCTGGCTGCCACCAACACTACCAGGAAAGTGTTGGAAGCAGGATTCTATTGGCCTACTATTTTCAAGGATGCAGCAGCATACATTCAGTCCTGTGATGCTTGCCAGAGAACAGGTAATATTTCTTCTAGAGACGGTCTACCCCAGCAGGTGATACAAAGTGTCGAAATATTTGATATCTGGGGTATTGACTTCATGGGTCCTTTTCCTTCTTCCTTTGGAAATAATTACATCATAGTAGCTGTAGATTATTTTTCAAAATGGCCTGAAGCACAGGCATTGCCTACTAATGATGCTATAGCTGTGTGCAGATTCCTTAAGAAATTGTTTTCCAGATTTGGATGTCCCAAAGCCCTCATAAGCGACAGAGGTGCGCACTTCTGCAACTCACAATTGCAGAAAGCACTCAAGCAATATGGAGTTCATCATCACTTTTCCACGGCCTATCACCCACAGACCAATGGGCAGGTTGAGGTAACCAATAGAGGTATCAAAAGAATTTTAGAAAAAACTGTAGGAGTTAACCGTAAAGATTGGGCCATAAAATTAGATGATGCCTTATGGGCCTTCCGTACGGCATATAGAACCTCTACAGGATTTTCACCTTACAAATTGGTTTACGGAAAAGCATGCCATTTGCCTGTTGAACTAGAGCATAAAGCATTTTGGGCTTTGCAGAAATGCAATCTAGATGATAATTTGTCTAAGGAAAATAGGATGTTACAACTCAATGAATTGGATGAGTGGAGGTTTAATGCATATGAGAATTCTCTCCAATTTAAAATGAGGAGTAAAATTCGACATGATAACAGACTTAGATCCCAGAAAAATTTTGAACCAGGTGATAAAGTGTTATTATACAACTCACGTTTGAAATTGTTTCCAGGAAAACTAAACAGTTATTGGTCAGGTCCGTTTACCATTACAGAGGTGTCACCATTTGGAGCAGTCATCATCGTGGATCAAGATAACATCTCTCAGAAAGTAAACGGACAACGTTTAAAACCATACCGAGAGCCAATGGACAGATCTGAGCAAGTCCTTCTGCTCAACGAGTAAAGGGAGTATCTCTTTCATTTTATTTCGCGTTTTGTTATTTGTTATTTCTTTCATTGCTTTATTTCCCTTCTTGCCCTTAGTTAGTCGAATAAGTGTGGGGTAAGAGTTGTTCTGTTTTGTTTTTGTTTCCTGTTTTCAAATAAGTGTGGGGTAGATTAGATATGCATGAACACTGAGGACAGTGTCAGGCTTAAGTGTGGGGTAGCAGTGCACAGTGCACTGTAGTAGTTTGAGAAAATTTTTGCATGATTTTGCTTGTTTTTCCCGTATTTTCACACCCTTCCAAAATTTTTCAAAATTTTTCATTCTTTCATACTTCAAAATGCAGTATGATTGGTTAAACGTTGCTTATGTCCATGATATGTAGGTAGAATGTTATGGTTAGTAGGAGACAATGTGATGACTATTTTGAACTTATTGATTAGGAATAGGGAATTCTTGATAAATGAGCACAACTTAGTCTGGATTAGAGACCTCGACCAATTACCTTTTCAAAACTTAACTAGATAAGATTAGACCAGTTGAGGATGTATTGACAATTAGAATGACTAGATGAGACTCTGAGCTAAAAGTGAAAAGAAACAAAAGAGAGTAAATTAAATAAGGGTAGTTTGCCAGCGGCCTTCGCTACTCGAGCACCACTCCTTCGGGGAACTTAAAGCCTGATGCCCTAAGGTCGTGTAGATCTGGGAGTCATCGGAGTGGGACTCGCTACATGGGTAGTTGAAGTTGACGTGTTCTAAGCAGACTCAAAATACCCTGAAAGATCTATAAAAGAAAAATCAATAAAATGCTAAATAATAAATCTGATCACCAAAGCTCAGAACTCAAAAGTTATCTGTTGTCAGTATGTCTAGCGATAGGTCGAAGTGTTATCTGGTAATAGTTAAGACAAGAGTTTATTGTGTTGACTATCTGGTCTGGACTAGTACACACACTACACATCAGGAAGACCTTATGACTAAGAGAAGAGTTCAACCTAGTTGTTAAATTGTTTTCTGCTCAATCCTAACAATCTACTAGAGACATTTGAGACCTTGTCATAGCAACCTAACCAGTCAGACATGTCTTAAGAATTATCTGAATAATTTTTGGAATAAAAACATGACTAGAAAATTTAAGTGACTACACATATGATTTAAAATCACTAACTTCAAGTAGACTTTGCTTGAGGACAAGCAAAAAGCTAAGTGTGGGGTTATTTGATGTGCACAATTCATATACCCTTTTTAGCATGTTTTTAGACATAAATTAGGGCAATATTTGAATGTATTTGATCTTAATTGAATCAAATTGACATAAAATTGCTTAAATTTCGATTTTGGAAGTTTCAGGAGCAAATTGGACGAAAACAGCAAATTTTGGGGCAAAAATGCAATTTTTGGAAATGTTGACTTGGTCAACGGTCCGGGACGGGCGTCCCGAATTAGGGACGGGCGTCCCGACCCAGTCAAGCCACCAGGACGGGCGTCCCAATCCAGGACGGGCGTCCCGAAGCACCAGAATTTGTCCCACATCGAATTTTTTGGAATTTTTCACTCCAGAAAGCTGCTATAAATACCCCAGGCCTCCAGGAGTTGAAATCATTCCTCTCCACTCGATCTGAGTCATTAGTGGTGTCCAGTGTACAATTCTCTAGTACACAACTCACTCAGAGACTCGGATCTCAGTTTTCTTTCTTCTTAGTTTTGTTTTAGTTTCTGAGAAATAGTCTCAATCTTAGGTTTCTATAGATAGGTTCGTTTTGGTATTCATAGAATACCGGGATTTCGTTAGGAGATCCTAAGAGAGAGATAGGGTGCGTGTTCTTAGTCAGATTAGGGCAATTTGCTTAAGCCCGGGATGTAAGGTAAAGCAATTGCTACTAGGTCTAAGGAGCGTTCTCCGAAGGCTCTGCCGAGCAGAGTAGGATCGAGCAGTCAGGAGCATACAGGAGCTGCAGCGCCGGCTGGACCTGCATAGAGTGGTGATTACTTTATGACAGTGGGTCCCCTAGACGAGGTTCTGTATGTTTACGAATTGTTTTATCTAAATATTAATTTGAATATCAGATTACGATTCTTATGAATATGTTTATATGTTGAAGTTGTTATGTTTTCCGGAAATGGCCATCTGCTTAAATATTCATTATGTCTGCATGTCTATTGCCGTTCTTTTAAACTGAATTAGGTTATAGACAATTCCTAACCACGGTCTATTCATAACCTGTTTAGTTTAACAGGCATCAATTAGTATTGGTGTCTGCCATACTAGATAAAATAATCTGCGGAACACCCTGTTGGTTGAAAGTAGTCTAGGTAGGCTGAGTAGAGTGTTATGCCGGCGGTTATGAGATGAGCAGCATGATACCGAAGTGACATAGGGTACCGTTCATTGCTGACTTTAGTCCGAGCCGTGAGTAGGGCCGTTACCCTTAACGATGGGGCGGTAGCATAGAAACTCAGATGTGGTAGCCTTTAGACACAGAACATAGTTGCAATCCAGGCTAAGACATGTCTAAAATACTCGAACATAGGTCAATCAACATATAGGAATAGTATAACATAGAATCAGGACTCATCTACAAACACTTTTGGGATTAATTAGACTTAAACCTAGTGGAGAATGGATCACCCTCTCATCAAAGTATTTGATGAAGATTGCATAACTGGATCATAAGATAAGAGTTAGGATAAGAGGCTAGTTACTACTAAGCCGTTACCAGTTCCCTGGGAGTACGATAATTAACTTAGTAAAATCGTAGATACTTTCCAAGAACTAGCTACACGATAGGTACTCTGCCTTAGGTTCTGATTGATTAAGTGACAACAATTGAATGCTAAAGTAACAGTTAGTAAGACTCAGTCCTTAATTACTCATAATCGACATAGGTAAATAAAGCCTATCTTTTAGCATACCAATCGGAACGCATCAGTTCTTCCAAGTGGGATTGTAGATGTTTCCTATAGGAGCAGAATTCACTGCGTCCACTTGTTCCATATCTTCTGGGATAGTTAATATCCCATTACTATAACAATCCCCACTGAAATGTGGTCCTTGGCAAAATTCGCAGATTTGGTATACTAACTGAATGCTTTTCCTTTGTTGGAAAGCATTCAGCTGACTAGTAATGCTCGCCTTCAGTGCCTCAAATTGATCATTAGTGGAGGCAACGACCGAATTTACTGGTTGCTTCTTAGCTCGGCCACTTGTGCGCCAATTCTTGTTGTTCCTGTAGAGTCTCTCCAGAGCGTTTCTAGCACCTACATCACTCATTCCATTGAAACCACTCTAGGGATTGAGTCCATCAAGAATTTGCTTACCCATGTTTGACATACCCCCGTAAAATTGCTGAATCAGCAATGCCTCGGTAAGTCCATGTTGGGGGTAGAGCCTGAGTAGCTCCTTGAATCTGTCCCAAGCTTCGATCACTGTCTCATCAGTAGCTTGAGTGAAACTAGACAGAGCCCTTCGATATTCTAGGACTCTTGCTGCAGAGTAGTACTCTTCTAGGAAGGCTTTGCTTAACTCATCCCAAGAGGTGATGGAGTTAGTAGGTAGCTGGGCCAACCATCTCTTTGCTCTGTCCCTCAGTGAGTAGGAAAAAAGGTTAAGTTTGGTTACTTATGCAGTATGATCTCCCTTGAGGCCTTCGCAGAGAGAAGAGAAATCAGATAGGTGTTCCAGCGGATTCTCGGCTACAGTTCCTCCAAACTGAACCCGATTTATAATCAGCTGGATCACATTCGGTTTAAGATCATAGCGAGGGTTCCCAGGGATTCGGATGGTAGATGAGACTGGGATAGTCTGTGGCTGGATGTAGGATTCAAGGGTAGGTCTTTCAGCAGCCATTTCTGTTCTTTGCCTATTAGCTGTGCGAATGATTCGTTCAGGATTTTCTACTGGTGTTTCAAGGTTAGCTTCTGAAGATCGAGTCATGCAACTACAGAGAAGAATACGTTTTAGCCTGAGCAAACTGGTTAGTGGGGTTATAGGGAAAATGAAAACTTAAAAATTTGGAAGAAAGAGAAAACAAAACAAAATAACTATTCAAAAGGAGAAAACAAAAGATAGGAAAAAGAGAACAACTTACCATTAAACAAGAAAAGTACAATTTGTTTTCAGATTTTTTAAATTTTAAAGATTTTTTTTCTTTTAATATTTCGAAAGCAATTAAATTCCCTCAATATGGTTCTAGAATAATTTTCTAAAATTTGATTATCCTAAGTGTCTTAATTCCAGATAACATCTAAAATTAATTAGTTATGATAACCCTATATTTCGGAAATTGATTGTCTAACTGGTATAACATAAGTGTTAGGTCTAAAGTCTAGGTTACTACTGTTACCTATCATAAGCCTCTAGAATTTTGATCAGGAATCCTAAATTCATTATGATATTTCCCCGGCAACGGCGCCAAAAATCTGATGGGATTCCGGTTGACGTGCTAAATAGGTGTTATTTTACCCTATGTCAATTATGAGTAATTAAGGACTGTGATTGACTAATTATCACATTTAGTCTCTATGGTGTCACTTAATCAGCCAGAACCTAAGGCAGAGTACCTATCGTGTAGCTAGTCTGTTGGAAAGTATCTACGATTTTATTACATAATTATCGTACTCCCAGGGAAGTGGTAACGGTTTAGTAGTAACTAGCCTTTATTCCTAACTCTTATCTTATAATCCAGTTATACAATCTTCATCAATAATTTTGATGACAAGGTGATTCATTCTCCACTAGGTTTAAGTCTAACTAAACCTGAAAATGTTTTATAGACGAGATCCTGATTTTATGTTATACTGTTACTATACGTTGATTGACCTATATTCGAGTAATTTAGACATGTCTTGGCCTGGATTGCAACTATGTTCTGTGTCTAAAGGTTACCACATCTGAGTTTCTACGCTACCGCCCCATCGCCAAGGTAAACGGCCCTACTCACGGCTCGGACTAAAGTCAGCAATGAACGCCCTATGTCACTTTGGGGATCATACCGCTAGTCTCATAACCGCCGGCATAAAACTCTACTCAGCCTGCCTAGACTACTTTCAACCAACAGGGTGTTCCACAGATTATTTTATCTAGTATGGCAGACACCAATACTAATTGATGTCTGTTAAACTAAACAGGTTATGAATAGACCGTGGTTAGGAATTGTCTATAACCTTAATTTCAGTTTAAAAGAACGGCAATAGACATGCAGACATAATGGATATTTAAGTAGGTGGACATTTCTAGAAAAACATAATAACTTCAACATATATCACAAATATTCATAAAAACATAATCTGGTATTCAAATCAGTATTTGGACAAACACAGTAACAACATATAAAGAGAGGGAGAGGGGGGACTGATGCCATAAAGAAATCACCCTTTACGTAGTCATGCCGTTGCAGCGTACTGCTATATATGTCGTACTGCTTGACCCGACTCTGCTCGTCAGAACCTTCGGAGGACGCTTCCTCAGCCTAGTAGCTGGGCTTTACTTAACAACCCGGCTTAAGCCCAGCCCTGTGGACTGACTCTTCGAACGCCTCGAGCCCTCTTAGGATCTCCTAACGAAATCCCGGGTATTCTATGAATACCAGAAACGAACCTATCTATGTAAGCCTAAGATCTGAGACTATTTCTCAGAAACTAAAAGAAAACACTAACAAGAAAGAAAAATGAGATCTGAGTCTCTGAGTGAGTTGTGTACTGGAGAAATGTACACTGGAAACCACTAAATGACTCAGATCGAGTGGAGAGGAATGATTTCAACTGCTGGAGGCCTGGGGTATTTATAGCAGCTTCCCGGGGTGATTTTTCATCAAAAATTCGATGTGGGACTGGTTCTGGGGGTTCGGGACGCCCGTCTCGGATTGGGATGCCCGTCCTGATCTGTTGACCAGGTCGAGATGCCCGTCCCGAGTCCTGGACGCCCGTCCCGGCGGTTTGACTGGGTCGGGACGCCCGTCCCGGGTTTGGGACGCCCGTCCTTACCCTTTGACCAAGTCAACATTTCCAAAAATTGCGTTTTTGCCCCAAAATTTGCTGTTTTCGTCTACTTTTCACCTGACACTTCCAAAATCATAAAAACCGGGAAATTGAGTAAATAAAAAACAATTAAGATCAATTTGCCCTTAATTTCACCCGAAATTATACATAAAAACATGCTAAAAAGGTGATACGATTTTCACGTATCAATATATCTCAGGTCTGAAATTCAGAGATAAAGAACACAACTTTTTTCTTTTTACTGAATGAGAAACTGAAAATAATAATGACAAATAAACAGATTTATATAGATTGAATTTTTTTATATATATCAGGTCTAAAATTAAGAGGTAAAGACCACCACTTTATATATATATATATATCTTAGGTCTGAAATTCAAAGATAAAGAACACAACTTTTTTTATATACTAAATGAGAAACTCACAATTATAATAAAAAATAAACAGAAATTTAAAGGATATATAGATTGAATTTGAACTTAGCTCTGATACCAAAATGATACAGGAACAATTCAAGAACTGAGCAAGAATCACCTCTGCATCAAAAATTGTCCCTGATCTAAACTCAACCAACCCTTGGTAAACTCCCCGAATCCCTTCACCCCCAAATCAGCAAGGAAATGGTAATAAAGGGAAAATCAAAGAGAAAGAGAATTGAATTAACGCCACAAGTTTACTTACTTGATAAGTTGAATCAATCCTTAAGGTAATAAACTCCCCGAATCTCTTCACCCCCAAATCAGCAAGGAAATGGTAACAAAGAGAAATCAAAGAGAAAGAGAATTGAATTAACGCCACAAGTTTACTTACTTGATAAGTTAAATCAATCCTTAAGGTAAAACAAACCTGAATCTGATTTGTTTAAAAAAAGACTCACAAATTTCATTTTTCTCTCCTCCCCAAAACAGCCCCATCTTATTCTATTTATAGAGGAGAAGATGACCTAATTCTACAATAGATATGTTGGGCCGAGTCTTTTAGTAAAGCCCACTAAAAATAGAATTTAAAAACCCACTAAAATAGAATTTAAAAGCCCACTAAAATAGAATTTAAAAGCCCCCTAAAAATAGAATTTAAAAACTCACTAAAAATAGAATTTAAACATATTCCCAAACAAGGCCCTTCCTTTTAAAACGTTGGGCCTAAAACAAACAGCCCAAAATAAGGCTTTAACTTCTTGAATTAGGGTTGCATCATTCTCTCCCTCTTCAAAAGGATTCGTCCTCGAATCAAAACCTTTTCCATCACTTTCTTTGCTTTCGTTTGATTTTGTCATGATGTAAAAACCTGCAAAACAATTGTTAGTAATCCTCACTTAAATTTGATTGGAAACCCTCGTGTTTCACTCAAAGTATTGGCTTTTACCCTTTAATGAGCTCATAATTTTCTGCCTTTTTCCACTCTAGATTCAACAGTAGTTTTACTTGTCCGGACCAATCAAACAATACCAAATAAGCAAATTAGCAACCTTAATTCAATGGAAAACAAATAAATTCTAAAGAAAAAAATATGTCATAAAACTAGATGTAATATGATGTAAAGAGGTAAAAGATGACAAATTTGGAATGAAATTTGTTATGTGGGCACATGAATTTTGGAAAGTTCCCTTTTTTTATATATACCAGGTCTAAAATTAAGATATAAAGACCACCACTTTTTTTTAATATATATATATATATATCTTAGGTCTGAAATTCAGAGATAAAGAACACAACTTTTTTCTTTTTACTGAATGAGAAACTGAAAATAATAATGACAAATAAACAGATTTATATAGATTGAATTTTTTTATATATATCAGGTCTAAAATTAAGAGATAAAGACCACCACTTTTTATATATATATATATCTTAGGTCTGAAATTCAGAGATAAAGAACACCACTTTTTTTTTATACTAAATGAGAAACTGACAATTATAATAAAAAAATTAACAGAAATTTAAAGGATATATAGATTGAATTTGAACTTAGCTCTGATACCAAAATGATACAGGAACAATTCAAGAACTGAGCAAGAATCACCTCTGCATAAAAAATTGTCCCTGATCTAAACTCAACCAACCCTTGGTAAACTCCCCGAATCCCTTCGCCCCCAAATCAGCAAGGAAATGTTAACAAAGAGAAAATCAAAGAGAAAGAGAATTGAATTAACGCCACAAGTTTACTTACTTGATAAGTTGAATCAATCCTTAAGGTAATAAACTCCCCGAATCTCTTCACCCCCAAATCAGCAAGGAAATGGTAACAAAGAGAAATCAAAGAGAAAGAGAATTGAATTAACGCCACAAGTTTACTTACTTGATAAGTTAAATCAATCCTTAAGGTAAAACAAACCTGGATCTGATTTGTTTAAAAAAAGACTCACAAATTTCATTTCTCTCTCCTCCCCAAAACAACCCCATCTTATTCTATTTATAGAGGAGAAGATGACCTAATTCTACAATAGATATGTTGGGTCGAGTCTTTTAGTAAAGCCCACTAAAAATAGAATTTAAAAACCCACTAAAATAGAATTTAAAAGCCCACTAAAATAGAATTTAAAAGCTCCCTAAAAATAGAATTTAAAAACCCACTAAAAATAGAATTTAAACATATTCCCAAACAAGGCCCTTCCTTTTAAAACGTTGGGCCTAAAACAAACAGCCCAAAATAAGGCTTTAACTTCTTGAATTAGGGTTGCATCATTCTCTCCCTCTTCAAAAGGATTCGTCCTCGAATCAAAACCTTTTCCATCACTTTCTTTGCTTTCGTTTGATTTTGTCATGATGTAAAACCTGCAAAACAAATTGTTAGCAATCCTCACAAACACTTCCTCACGTGTTTCACTCAAATTTGATTGGAAACCCTCGTGTTTCACTCAAAGTATTGGCTTTTACCCTTTAATGAGCTCACAATTTTCTGCCTTTTTCTACTCTAGATTCAAGCAGTAGTTTTACTTGTCCGGACCAATCAAACAATACCAAATAAGCAAATTAGCAACCTTAATTCAATGGAAAACAAATAAATCCTAAAGAAAGAAATATGTCATAAAACTAGATGTAATATGATGTAAAGAGGTAAAAGATGACAAATTTGGAATGAAATCTGTTATGTGGGCACATGAATTTTGGAAAGTTCCCTTTTTTTATATATACCAGGTCTAAAATTAAGATATAAAGACCACCACTTTATATATATAATATATATATATATATATATATATATATATATATATCTCAGGTCTGAAATTCAGAGATAAAGAACACAACTTTTTTCTTTTTACTGAATGAGAAACTGAAAATAATAATGACAAATAAACAGAAATTTAAAGGATATATAGATTGAATTTTTTATATATATCAGGTCTAAAATTAAGAGATAAAGACCACCACTTTTTATATATATGTATATCTTAGGTCTGAAATTCAGAGATAAAGAACACAACTTTTTTTTATACTAAATGAGAAACTGAAAAATTGTAATAAAAAATAAACAGAAATTTAAAGGATATATAGATTGAATTTGAACTTAGCTATGATACCAAAATGATACAGCCACAATTCAAGAACTGAGCAAGAATCACCTCTGCATCAAAAAGTGTCCCTGATCTAAACTCAACCAACCCTTGGTTAACTCCCCGAATCCCTTCACCCCCAAATCAGCAAGGAAATGGTAATAAAGAGAAAATCAAAGAGAAAGAGAATTGAATTAACGCCACAAGTTTACTTACTTGATAAGTTGAATCAATCCTTAAGGTTATAAACTCCCCGAATCTCTTCACCCCCAAATCAGCAAGGAAATGGTAACAAAGAGAAATCAAAGAGAAAGATAATTGAATTAACGCCACAAGTTTACTTACTTGATAAGTTGAATCAATCCTTAAGGTAAAACAAACCTGAATCTGATTTGTTTAAAAAAAGACTCACAAATTTCATTTTTCTCTCCTCCCCAAAACAGCCCCATCTTATTCTATTTATAGAGGAGAAGATGACCTAATTCTACAATAGATATCTTGGGCCGAGTCTTTTAGTAAAGCCCACTAAAAATAGAATTTAAAAACCCACTAAAAATAGAATTTAAAAGCCCACTAAAATAGAATTTAAAGCCCCCTAAAAATAGAATTTAAAAACCCACTAAAAATAGAATTTAAACATATTCCCAAACAAGGCCCTTCCTTTTAAAACGTTGGGCCTAAAACAAACAGCCCAAAATAAGGCTTTAACTTCTTGAATTAGGGTTGCATCAACATCTGAGTTACCTGATAAACTGCCCTACCTTAATGACGACCTTACTCACGGTTCGAGCTAAAGGCATCCATGAAAACCTATGTCACTTAGGAGATCATGCCGCTCGCACTAACGCCGGCATAAACATACAAACTCAGCCTACTTAGACTACTCTAACAAATATGGTGATCTATAGGTTATTTCATTTAATATGGCAGACATTAATGCATCTTCACGGGGAAGTCCTAAATTAATGCCTATTAAACTAAATAGGTTATGATTAGACCATGGTTAGGAATTGTCTATAACCCTACATTTAGTTTAAAAGAAAATAGATTAGACATGCAGACATAATGAAAGTTAAGCTAGTGGCCATTTCTGGAAAATCATAAAGAACTTCAACATGCATAACAAATATCCATAAAATCATAATCCAATATACATAACAAATGTTTGGACGAACACAGTACAGACATATAAAGAGAGGGACAGGGGGACCGATGCCATAAAGTAATCACCCTTTACGAAGTCTCGCCGATGGAGCAACTGCTTGTATATGTTGGACTGCTCAACCCGACTCTGCTCGACAAAACCATCAGAGGACGCTTCCTCAGCCTAGTAGCTGGACTTTACCTTAATACCCAGCTTAAGCCCAGCCCTGTGGACTGACTCTTAGAACGCCTAGAGCCCTCTTACGATCTCCTAACGAAACCCCGAGTATTCTATGAATACCAAAAACGAACCTATCAAGTCATATCCTAGGATCTGAGACAAACTCTTAGAAACAAAGAACACGAAAAACACTATCTAGAAATAAAAAGAAACTTATACTGAAACCTGTGTCTCTAAGTGACTTGTATACTATGGAAAACTGTATAGTTGATGTCACTAAATGACTCAGATCGAGTGGAGAGGAATGAATTCAATTTAGGAAGGCCTGTGGTATTTATAGCAGCTTTCTAGAGTAAATTTTTCTCAGAATTTCGATGTGGGATTCTGAACTACTGCTCGGGACGCCCGTCCTGGATTGGGACGCCCATCCCGGCCAGTTGACCAGGTCAAGACGGCCGTCCTGAGTCCTGGACGCCCGTCCTGGCCTGTTGACCAGGTCAGGACGCCCATCCTGACTTCGGGACGCCCACCTCGACTTTCGATCTTCTGAAAATCACATTTTTGCCCCGAAATTTGCCATTTTCTTCTACTTTTCACCTGACACTCCCAAAATCATAAAAACTGTGAAATTGAGTTAATAACAATCAATTAAGACCGATTTACCATCAATTTCACCCTAAATTATGCCTAAAAACATGCTAAAAATGTGATATGATTTATGCATATCATATAACCCCACACTTAGCTTTTTGCTTGTCCTCAAGCAAAGTCTACCTGAAGTTAGTGATTTTAAATCATATGTGCAGTCACTTAAATTTCCTAGTCATGTTTTTGTTCAAAAAATTATTCAGACAATTCACAACACAAGTCTGACTGGTTAGGTTGCTATGACAAGGTCTCAAATGTCTCTAGTAGATTATTATGATCAAGCAGGTTTAACAACTTAACAACTAGATTGAACTCTTCTCTCAGTCACAAGGTCTTCCTGATGTGTAGTGTGTGTACTAGTCTAAACCAGATAGTCAACACAATATACTCTCATCTTAACTACTACCAGATAACACTTCGACCCGTCGCTAGACATACTAACAACAGACAACTTTCTGAGTTATGAGCCTTGGTGATCAAATTTTTAATTATTTAGCATTTATTGATTTTTTTCTTTTATATATTTTTCAGGGTATTTTGAGTCTGCTTTAACACGTCAACTTTAACTACCCATGTAGCGAGTCCCACTCCGATGACTCCCAGACCTACACGACCTTAGGGCATCAGGCTTTAAGTTCCCCTAAGGAGTGGTGCTCGAGTAGCAAAGGCCGCTAGCAAACTACCCTATTTAATTAACTCTCTCTTTTTTTTCTTTTCACTTTCAGCTCAGAGTCTCATCTAGTCATTTTAATTGCCAATACATCCTCAACTGGTCTAATCTTATCTAGTTAAGTTTTGAAAAGGTAATTGGCTGAGGTCTCTAAACCAAACTAAGTTGTGCTCAATTATCAGGAATTCCCTATTCCTAATCAATAAGTTCAAGATAGTCATCACATTGTCTCCTACTAAACATAACATTCTACACACATATCATAGACATCAGCAATGTTTTACCAATCATACTGTATTTTGAAGTCTGAAAGAAATTTTTTTGGAAGGGTGTGAAAATACGGGAAAAACATGTAAAAATCATGCAAAAACTTTTATTTTTACTACTGTGCACTGCACTGCTACCCCACACTTAAGTCTGACACTGTCCTCAGTGTTCATGCATATCTAAATTACCCCACACTTATTTTAAAACAAGAAGAAAAAAACAAAACAGAAAACTCTTACCCCACACTTATTTGACTAACTAAGGGTAAGAGAAAGAAAATAAAATAACAAAACAAGAAGGGTAATAGAAATAACAAAACAGAACACAAAATGAAGAAAATAAAATAAAAGTAGAGGAAGATGAGGATTAGAAAAACTCCCTTCTTGTCTCGAGCAGAAGGGTCTTCTCTGAGCTGTCAATTGGCTCTTCACCTTAGCCATGTGCTATTGCTGAGGCGCTCTTGACTTTGTAAGCTCTAGATACTGGAACGGATGACGTCAGCTTCGATCCTTCATTGTCAAGCTCCAGGTAGTGGCCTATCCGTTTGAGGAATGGCTCGAGCCCCACGGACTGCTTCCTCGAATCATTTGCAAAGTTTCTTGTAATTGTAGCAACGTGTCCAGAAGGAACGTGTCTAGGAATGAGACTTCTTTGGATTGGTGTGCCTACTGCCAATGTCAGTGAATGTATTGCATGCAAGTTTCGAATGGCAGAAAAGATACCTGAAGCTTTGGCGAAGCCGTAGTGGTAGGAGGTTCCAGTGGTGCAGATCTGGGCCCAAATAATTGAGACTTCCTCAGGGAAGTTTCACACAGCTGACTAGTATGCAGGGGATGCAAGCTCATCCAGAGGTATACTCCTGATACAACCCCAAACTTCTCTATATCTATCGACCGGTTGATACCGCTTGGTTTGTAGGTCACTTGCTCGCACTTGGATAGCTCTAATTGTTGACCGTTTACCTTTTTAGTAGTGTTGTCTTGATCCAATATAACACAAGCTTCCTATGACGACACTTCTGTTATAGTAAATGGGTTTGACCATTAACAACATCTTGATTCTGTGGCTAGGGACTTTGTTGTGGTGGTATTTTCTGGAAGTTTTTAGCTCCAGAGTCATTCCTCCACTAAATCTCGGATGATTTCTTCGGTAGGGATTGTATGTGTTTCCCATTGGAGTAGCATTCTGCAGTAACCTACTCCTACAGCTTTTTTGAATGGTCCGTATTTCATTCTCATAGCAATCCCTGCTAAAATGTGGTACTTGGCAGACTTCACAGATTTGATGCATAGGCACATCTGAATCTAAAAAACAGTTTCTCACAGAATCTGCACATGAGTTTAACATCATTAGTAGGTAATGCCTGTGGTTCAGGCCATTTTTGAAAAGTGTTCCACGACTACTATGATGTAATTATTTTCTCAGGAAGAAAGAGAAAAGGATTCGATCAATACCCTGATATCAAAGGTTACAACACTCTATATACGTCGCTAGGGTAGACGATCTCTGGAAAGACGTGTTACCTGTTATTTTTCAAGCATCATCGGATTGTATCAAGGATACAAAATCTTTGAATAGTGGGCCAGTAATATCATGCTTCCAACACTTTCCGGACAGTGTTGCTACCAGTCAAATAGCCTCTCGTAGATCGTCGATGATAATGCTCCAAAATTTTGTGGCCTTTGTCTTTCGAGACACATCTTCTGATCAACTTATCTGCAAAAATTTGAAATAGAAGAGAAATATGCCTAGTAGTAATATTTCAAATCAGCGAAGAATTTCTTCTTTTGCTGATAAGTCATATCACTTGGAACTGATTCAGTGACTAGATAATTTGCAACAACAATAAACCATAGATGAGAATTATTATACATAGCAAACAAGGCAAATAGGTTTTCATCCAAAAATTTATCAGTATTACAATAGCCTCTAACTCAGGGTTTTCTAATCTAGACAAATGGTTTGCTTCCTAGATTTTCAACCCTTTTTCTTATCCCTTCATTCTATATCAAATTCAAGTAACAATAAAACTTAACTTAATCAATTATGGTTCATCAACAGTTTTATTGAACAGATATCTCAGAGTGATCAGTGCATACTATTGTTTTAGATGAAACTAGATATGATATGAATCTATCATTATATACAACCACTAGTAATCCCTTTTCAATAGTGGTATGGTTCTACTGAGCATCAGTAAAAGGTCTTACTTGCATAGTGTATAACATGAAGTTTCTAATCATGCCTATTTCCTAAAACAATCATTACTACATGGTCACTAGCATCACATATCAATTCAGAAAGAAAACTCCAATCAAGTGATGTCATAATGGGTGCAGTAATAAACAGTTCCTTCAGTAAAAAGATATCATGCATTTATCATAAAAAAGGAACATCCTTTCTCAATAGAATTTTCAAAAGTTTGACTATTAAAGAAAACTTATGTCATGATTCGTCTAATAAAAATCTAGCATGGCCTAAGAAAATTCTAAAATGATATTTCTTCCAAATTAAAACCTAAGCCAAAATTGTCAGCTCAAAAGAAAAATATTCTTTCCTCATTTCCATTTTTATTAAAAAAATAGAAATAACACGAAAAAGAGCAACAAATATACAACTAAGAAAGAACAAATAAGACAAGCAATAGGGTTGAAGAACAACTTACTGTTGAACAAGAAAAATACATTTTTTCGGATTTTAAATTTTTAACATATTTTTTCTCTTTTTATATTTTATTTCGAATGAAGTTAAATTTCCTCAATATGGTTTTAGAATAATTTTCTAAAATTTGATTATCCTAAATGTCTTAATTTCAGATAATGTCTAAAATTAATTAGTTATGATAACCCTATATTTCGGAAATTGATTGTCTAACTAGCATAAAATAAGTGTTAGGTCTAAGGTCTAGATTACTACCATTACCTATCATAAGCTTCTAGAATTGTGGCCAATAATCCTAAATTCATTATGATATTTCCCCGGCAACGGCGCCAAAAATCTGATGGGATTCCGACTGATATACTAAAATAGGTGTTGTTTTACCCTATGTTGATTATGAGTAATTAAAGACTTAGCCTGACTAATTGTCACATTTAGTCTCTATACTGTCACTTAATCAATCAGAACCTAAGGCAGAGTACCTATCGTGTAGCTAGTCTGTTGGAAAGTATCTACGATTTTAATTAAATCAAATATCGTACTCCCACGGAAGTGGTAACGACTTAGTAGTAACTATCCTCTTACTCTAACTCTTATCTTATGATCCAGTTATGTAATCATTCATCAATGTCTTTGATGAGAGGGTGATTCATTCTCCACTAGGTTTAAGTTTATTTATGCCTAAGAGTGTTTTACAGATAATGTCCTGATTCTATGTTATACTATTCCTACATGTTGATTGACCTATCTTCGAGTATTTTAGACATGTCTTGGCCTGGATTGCAACTATGTATTGAGTTTAAAGGTATACCACATCTGAGTTACCTGATAAACTGCCCTACCTTAATGACGGCCCTACTCACGGTTCGAGCTAAAGGCATCCATGAAAACCTATGTCACTTAGGAGCTCATGCCGCTCGCCCTAACACCGGCATAAACACACAAACTCAGCCTAGTTAGACTACTCTAACAAACATGGTGATCTATAGGTTATTTCATCTAATATGGCAGACATTAATGTATCCCGACGGGGAAGTCCTAAATTAATGCATGTTAAACTAAATAGGTTATGATTAGACCATGGTTAGGAATTGTCTATAACCCTACATTTAGTTTAAAAGAAACTACATTAGACATGCAGACATAATGAAAGTTAAGCTAGTGGCCATTTCTGGAAAATCATAAAGAACTTCAACATGCATAACAAATATCCATAATATCATAATCCAATATACATAACAAATGTTTGGACGAACACAGTACAAACATATAAAGAGAGGGACATGGGGACCGATGCCATAAAGTAATCACCCTTTACGAAGTCTCGCCGATGGAGCAACTGCTTGTATATGTTGGACTGCTCGACCCGACTCTACTTGACAGAACCTTCGGAGGACGCTTCCTCAGCCTCGTAGCTGGACTTTACCTTAATACCCAGCTTAAGACCAGCCCTGTGGACTGACTCTTCGAACGCCTAGAGCCCTCTTAGGTTCTCCTAACGAAACCCTGGGTATTCTATGAATACTAGAAACGAACCTATCTAGTCGTATCCTAGGATCTGAGACTAACTAACTCTCAGAAACAAAGAACACGAAAACACTATCTAGAAATAAAAAGAAACTTATACTGAAACTTGAGTCTCTAAGTAACTTGTATACTATGGAAAACTGTATACTTGAAGTCACTAAATGACTCAGATCGAGTGGAGAGGAATGAATTCAACTGAGGAAGGCTTGGGGAATTTATAGCAGCTTTCTGGAGTGAATTTCTCTCAGAATTTCAATGTGGGATTCTGAACTGCGGCTCGGGACGCCCGTCCTGGATTGGGAAGCCCATCCCAGCTTGTTAACCAGGTCAGGACGGCCGTCCCGAGTCCTGGATGCCCGTCCTGACCTGTTGACCCGGTCAGGACGCCCATCCTAACTTCGGGACGCCCACCTCGACTTCCGATCTTCTGAAAATCACGTTTTTGCCCCGAAATTTGCCATTTTCTTCTACTTTTCACCTGACACTTCCAAAATCATAAAAACTGTGAAATTGAGTTAATAACAATCAATTAAGACCGATTTACCATCAATTTCACCCTAAATTATGCCTAAAAACATGCTAAAAATGTGATATGATTTATGCATATCAGTTGTTAAAAACATTTTAAAAAATTCTCAGTCTATTTTCTTTTCAAAAATCATAATTGCCCTAATGATATCCTTTAATTTAACAAAAATCATAGAAAAACAAAAGGTCAAATTCACATAATTTAATCAATGACAGATAAATTGTATTTTTAACACATTTGTTTTTCGCAAAGAATTGCAAAATAGTTGAAGAAAAATTTATTAATAAAATAAAAGACCCATTTAAAGTTTGAAAATAAAAAGAAGGGGTCAGTTATTAAACTTTTTTTCAAACAATTTATTTGCTGAAAAATAAAAAGAATCTTCCCTTTTTTTAACGGCCTTTGTTTCTCATATCTCGTAGTTCAACTCGTATGGCTCTCATCTCTTCCTGCTGCTTCCTTTGCTCTTCTAGGATTTCGATTAGCTCCCAGAGTATACGTGCACCTTAACTCTCTTAGAGATCTACTGTGGTTCTGAGTTGGTTCATGTCAGAACTTACGGCTAAAACATTCTGATCTGAGCGATTGAATCTGCTTGTTATTATCTGAGCCATGTCGCAGATCCTGTGAGTCATGTCATCTACCTGGGCAGACAAGGCTAATTAGAAACTATTAGTGTTGTCCCCTGATGAAGGTGTTTGATCGTTAGGTGTTGGGGACGCAAGAGTATACTCAAGAGATGCAAGAGTGTACTCAAGAGATTTAGGGGTATACTCTGGCGATGCAGGAGTGTACTAAGGTGATGCAGGATCCGTTTGGCTCTCTAAGAAAGGGTTAAGGTTGTTTTTATTCCGCCTTCCTCCTCTGAACTTTCTATTGGGCTGGGGCTTCTTTTTAGTCTTTTGGCTCTACGGGAGAAGGTCTGTGGCTTACTCATTCTTTCTCTCTTCATCTATGAGTGTAGAGTCTGGTTAGAATAAACAAAACAGACAATGACAAAAAATAATAAAACAAAATAAAACAAACAGAAAAAGTGGAACAAAGAAAATGAAAAACAAGGCAGATATTTTTCGGGATTTGTTTTTCAAAAGCAATTTAAATTTCCTTAATAAGGTTTTAGAATGATTTTCTAAAATTTGATTATCCTAAATTTCTTAATTTCAGATGATTTCTAAAATTAATTAGTTATGATAACCCTATATTTCAAGAAACTGATTGTCTAACTAGAATAAAGTGAGTGTTATGTCTAAGGTATAGATGACTACCGCTACCTATCATAAGCCTCTAGAATTTTGATCAGGAATCCTAAATTTATTATGACATTTCCCCTGCAACGGCGCAAAAAATCTGATGCATTTCTGATAACTCTAAAATAATAGAGTTATTCACATAAGCTTTGCCCACATTTGACTTTTAAAATGACTGAATTAATTCGGAAATTGGGGTTAAAATGCGTCTAGTTGATATTCTTTCCCTTTTTACGAAAAATGTGGTTTTAATGTCTGATGCGTTTCCGACTGATATACTAAAATAGGTGTTGTTTTACCCTATGTTGATTATGAGTACTTAAGGACTTAGCCTGACTAATTGTCACATTTAGTTTCTATACTGTCACTTAATCAATCAGAACCTAAGGCAGAGTACCTATCGTGTAGCTAGTCTGTTGGAAAGTATCTACGATTTTAATTAAATCAAATATCGTACTCCCAGGGAAGTGGTAACGGCTTAGTAGTAACTATCCTCTTACCCTAATTTTTATCTTATGATCTAGTTATGCAATCATTCATCAAAATCTTTGATGAGAGGTTGATTCATTCTCCACTAGGTTTAATGTGTATTTAAGCCTAAGAGTGTTTTACAGATAATGTTCTGATTCTATGTTATAATGTTCCTACATGTTGATTGACATATCTTCGAGTATTTTAGATATATCTTGGCCTAGATTGCAATTATGTACTGAGTCTAAAGGTGTACCACATCTGAGTTACCTGATAAACCGCCCTACCTTAATGACGGCCCTACTCACGGTTCGAGTTAAAGGCATCCATGAAAGCCCTATGTCACTTAGGAGATCATGCCGCTCACCCTAACGCCGGCATAAACACACAAACTCAGCCTACTTAGACTACTCTAACAAACATGGTGATCTATAGCTTATTTTATCTAATATGGCAGACATTAATGTTTTCCGACGGGAAAGTCCTAAATTAATGCCTGTTAAACTAAACAGGTTATGATTAGACCGTGGTTAGGAGTTGTCTATAACCCTACATTTAGTTTAAAAGAAACTACATTAGACATGCAGACATAATGAAAGTTAAGCTGGTGACCATTTTCGGAATATCATAAAGTACTTCAACATACATAACACATATTCATAAAATCATAATCCAATATTCATAATCAATGTTTGGACGAACACAGTACAGACATATAAAGAGAGGGACAAGGGGACCGATGCCATAAAGTATTCACCCTTTACGTAGTCCGCTGATGGAGAAACTGCTTGTATATGTTGGACTGCTCGACCCGATTTTGCTTGACAAAACCTTCAGAGGACACTTCCTCAGCCTAGTAGTTGTACTTTACCTTAATACCCAGCTTAAGCACAGCCCTGTTGACTGACTCTTCGAACGCCTAGTACCCTCTTATGATCTCCTAAAGAAACCCCAGGTATTCTATGAATACCGAAAACGAACCTATCTAGTCGTATTCTAGGATCTGAGACAGATTCTCAGAAACATAGAACAGGAGACACTATCTAAGAATATAAATAAACCTATACTAAAACCTGAGAACACTAAGTGACTTGTATACTATGGAAAACTGTATACTTGAAGTCACTAAATAACTCAGATCGAGTGGAGAGGAATGATTTCAACTGAGGAATGCCTGGGGTATTTATAGTAGGGGAACTGAGTGAATTTCTCTCAAAATTTCGATGTGGGACTTTGACCAGGCATCCGGGACGCCCGTCCTGGTCTGTTGACCAGGACAGGACACCCATCCTGGGTTCGGGACGCCCATCCCGACTTCTGAACTTCTGAAAATCACGCCCATCCCGACTAGTGGTGAATGAATCACCCGCTCATCAAAGATTTTGATGAATGATTGCATAACTGGATCATAAGATAAGAGTTAGGGTAAGAGGATAGTTACTCCTAAGTCGTTACCACTTCCCTGGGAGTATGATATTTGATTTAATTAAAATCGTAGATACTTTCCAACAGACTTGCTACACGATAGGTACTCTGCCTTAGGTTCTGATTGATTAAGTGACAGTATAGAGACTAAATGTGACAATTAGTCATGCTAAGTCCTTAATTACTCATAATCAACATAGGGTAAAACAACACCTATTTTAGTATTTCAGTCGGAACGCATCAGAGTTTTTGCGCCGTTGCCGGGGAAAATATCATAATGAATTTAGGATTCCTGATCAAAATTCTAGAAGCTTATGATAGGTAACGGTAGTAACCTAGACCTTAGACCTAACACTTATTTTATACTAGTTAGACAATCAATTTCCGAAATATAAGGTTATCATAACTAATTAATTTTAGACATTATCTGAAATTAAGACATTTAGGATAATCAAATTTTAGAAAATTATTCTAAAACTATATTGAGGAAATTTAACTGCTTTCGAAAAAAAAAAGATTTTTTTTAAAAAAATTTAAAACTCAAAAATATTTTTCTTGTTTATCTGTATTTTGTTTTTCTTTATGTTTCTGTTATTTGTTATTTTATCCTAACCAGACTTTACACTCATAGATGAAGAGAAAAAGATTGAGTAAACCACGAGCATCCTTTCATAGAACCAAAAGAGTGAAAAGATGTCCCGATCCAAAAGAAAGTTCTGATGAGGAAAATGGGATACAACCATTTGCATTCTTAGAAACCATTAGAGCAAGAGCCCAGGATATTCTGGACAAATTAGAAAATAACATCAATCCTTTCCCAGAGATCCAAACAGCTCTTGCATCTCCTGAATATACTCCTGCGTCTCCTCAGTATACTCCAAAATGCCTTGAGTATACTCCAAAATCTCCTGAGTATACTTCTGCATCCCCAGCACCTAACAGTCAACCACCTTCATTAGGGGATAGCAGTAACGGTTTCCAATCAGCCTTGTCTGCCCAGGTAGATGATATGTCTCACAAGATATGCGCCATGGCTCACACAATAGCAAGCAGACTAAGTCGATCAGATCAGGCTGTTCTAACCGTAAGTTCTGAAGTAACCCAACTCAATATCACAATAGAACGCCAAAATGTGCAAATACTCCGAGAGGTGATTGAAATTTTAGAGGAACAAAGGAACTAGCAGGAGGAGATGTGAACCATGCAAGCAGAACTACGAGAGATCAGAAATAAAGGCCATTGAAAAAGGGAAGATTATTTTTACTTTTTCAGCAAATAAATTATTTGAACTAAAATTAAATAATTGACCCCTACTTTTTATTTTCAAACTTTTTAAAAGGGTCTTTTATTTTATTCAGTAATTTTTCTTCAAACATTTTATTCTTCAAATTCTTTATGAAAAACAAATGTGTTACGAATACAGTTTATTTTTTAGTTAATAAGTTGTATAAACTTAATCTTTTGTTTTTCTATGATTCTTGCTGAATAAAGGCTAGGATATGATTAGGGCAGTTATAATTTTTGAAAAAGAGATTGAGAATTGTTTTGCAAAGAATTTTAACAGCTTCTGAATTTGATAGGCTAAACATGAAGACTTGTTGAATATTATGATTTTTTTGGTGTACTAAGATTTGTAGGGAATTATGAAAAAAAAATTTCCGGGAAGTGGCATGCATCCCAAGGCAACCCGGGACGGGCGTCCCGAAGGCCGCCCCTTCTACAAAAATGCTATTTTTCTTCATTTTCTCTCAAACCAACCACCAAAAATCATCTCTCTACAAAATTCTCTCCACCTTCTCTCTACAAATTTTTGGCAACTTCCCGACGTTTCAAAATTCGAATTTCCCTCCAAAATTTGAACTTTTAAATTTCCTTCCAAAATTCAAATTTCCCTCCAAAATTTGAATTTCCCACCAAAAATTCAAAATCCTTCCCTAACCAAAATCCATCCTCCCGAATTCAAATTCACCTCCAAAATTCGAATTTGAATCTTCTTTCCCGCCTAAATTCTCAAAATCTCTCGAACGTTCTCAACCAAATGGCTCCCAAACGCGCTCGCATCGCTTCTTCCATGATCATCACATCTGTGGCACACCCTTTTATGCTTTTTCCCTCCATTCCAGCATATCAGGAAAGATGTCATGGATATATCGGACGCACCATACTAGTTGGCAGAACGCTTGACTGGGTAGCAGTACAGACACTAGGAGTTGAGCAGGAGGTCCGACGCATACTCGACGTGCTACCCTACAGTCGAGTCTTCATCGTCACTGAGCCGACCTACCTAGAGCTGCTATGTGAGTTCTATGCTTCATTTACCTTCCAACAGGAGCACATCACATTCCGTCTGGGCACAATGGATCGATCGATGAACATGGCCGAATTCGGCATTGCCTTGGGTATCTGGCAGAGGGACGAGTTGGATACGCCCGCCTACACTACAGCAGTTCGAGACTTCACTTCTGCAGACGTCTCCACCGCTTGGGCTCAGATTTGTACGACAGGTGCTCCCTACCAGTATGGCTTTGCAAAAGCCACAGGTATTCATCCTGCTCTTCGCTATTTACATGCCATTATAGCATACACTCTGTCAGGACATTGGGCGGCCCCCGGGGATGTCACTCAGATGGAGACATTCCTCCTAGCCAACATGCATATGGGTTCCACTGTAGAGATGGCTCGACTTATTACTGTCATCATGCGGGGTTTCACTACGGACACTCAGAAACAGTGTCTGGGGCTTGGGCCATTCATCACCAGGATAGCCCACTACTTGGAGTTGGACATCAAGGGCTCGGAGCTGACCCAGGTTGCTCCGACCACCATTCCTACGGATCTTACCATTCTACGGAACATGGGGATGGTCGTCTGGGATGCAACTGTGTGCTACTCCATCCACATGGAGCAGCAAGGACAGGCATCGGCACCGGGATCGGTCCCAGCACATATACCTCCGACCGAGACATTCGTCCCACGCACTGCCTTTGAGCGGCATATGTCGCACAGATTGGCGGAACTCACAGTCCGACATAGCCGGGATATGGAAAACATCGAGAGGCAGATGTCGATGAAGGAAGATAGAATCACCATGACCAACAGCTGGGTCGAGGAGATTTTTCAGCAGACCTCCCGACTAGTCGAAGACCCAGAGGTCTACTTTTCAACAGACTTCCGTCCACCCGATGACGATGAGCCGGGTTCTTAGTTTTTCTTTTCCTTTTCTTTTTCTTTCTTTTGTTACTTTTGCTCTATGTGTGTGATCATGTCTGGGCTGTATGAAATATGAATCTCTGTATGATGTTGATTGATATGACATAACAGCATTTGTTTCTTCTATTATATCTTGTTATTTCGTTTATTATTTTATTTTCTGTCTTACCCTTAGTTAGTCAAATAAGTGTGGGGTAAGAGTTCTATGTTTTGTTTTTATTTCTTCTTGTTATCAAATAAGTATCGGGTAATTTAGATATGCATGAACACTGAGGACAATGTCAGACTTAAGTGTGGGGTAGCAGTGCACAGTGCACTGTAGTAGGAAAATATTTGCATGATTTTTGCATGTTTTTCCCGTATTTTCACACCCTTCAAAAAACAATTTCAGCCTTGCTGTTCAAATTCTTGGTACTTAAACAATGTATATCTCAATAGATTGCTCACTAATACCTCAATCCTTTAAAATCCTTGGTACTTGAACAATGTGATTCCAACCTCTTAAATATGTAATGAAACAATCATTAAAAATTATCTTTCTTCAAGCTTCTTGTGGTGGAGACAACTTTAAGAAACAAACACTCAAAGAATAATTGATTCAAAACAATCAAATCCTACAATACAATATATGAATATCAAGACACATCCTATGATGAGGACAAAGCCTTAACCTATACAAGAGACTATAGAAAATGATTAGAAAACAACAAGATGAGAAGTAATTTTGGTAGATTTGTTTTATGGCCTAAACAATTCTTCCTTTAATCTGCAATTACACATATTTATAATTAAATTATAGAGGGTTAAAAATAGAATTTCACAAAATAAAAATCAGAAAATTTGACATCTAGTTCTTGACGAGCATCAAGACCTAATGTTTGACAATGTTAAACAATAGATTTTGACGGCCATCAATCTTACAATGTGTAGATATTTCTAGATTTTACAATTCAACCCCTAACCTTGCTCTTTTGTGCAATTGTGCCCTAAAAACTTCCTGATTATAAATCTCTTGAAGGCATTCCTCGGATTATACAAAGGAAAATTAATAACTGAAGATGACTCAAGGGCCTCGTCCTGTGGAGAATGTCGTCGGACTTTGTGAAGCGAAGCAAGAGGGGTTGGTGGAAGATCGGTCGCTGGAACAAGGTCCTCCTCAAGAACAGGAGCATTGGATACCTCAACTGGAAGCTCGACCACTATGAACTGATGACCAACTCTCCTAATCATGTGAGTGTTCCGAAGGATGGCAAAATCCAACAGAGCAATAGTCTTACTACAACGAATAAGTTGAGAGAAGTCAATTTGAAAATACTAGGCTACCCTCATGATGAATGGTCTGAGTGATAGAAATAGATATATAATATCCGTTGACCAAATTCTTTATGACCACTATGCTAGATTATTAAGAATTATAATAAAACCTAAAAGCGGAAGCGTACCTGATTCCATCCCGTATCAGCAATAGTTCTTTAATTTCTTTAAGAATCTTAGAGAACATCTGTGTTGCAACCTATATCAAAGATCACATTCTTCCAAGAGATTTATTGGAGTTTTTGTTCTGTTCTATTGACGGGATATAGAATAGTGACTCTCGATACTCTCTCGGGGACCATAACCAATATATATATATATATATTAACCCTAACTAACCCATCATAGACTAGGAATACAAGGTTTCTACATATGTGGGCCCATACATTTATCTGATGCATATTAACCCATTAAAACATTATTAGATCACTTTAATTGGGCTGAATAAATTATAATAGCACCAAATACACAAATGACACATATACCCACAGGATTTATTAAAATAAATCCAACAATCTCCCACTTGGGCTAATGTATCACATACAAATGTGTATTTTAAATCTTTATGAGCTCAACCTTTTGCTATTATTACAGTATGCATCCTTAAACAATCCGGTCCATCAATCATATTAACATAGAACCAAAGGGGCATTCATCACACAATTGTAATTAAACCCAACAATGATCACATATATTAACATAACTAAATGACATGGATCATGCATGGTCTGTAGCATGAAAAATACATGAAATGTGATCTCCACATGCCAATTTTCAACTGGTCCTCTTTATTCTTTATTGAGATCAAATCAAATATAAATAGAGTGTGTATAAAAAAAACTTTAATACAGCTGAACTATATCTCAAAATCATAAATCATGCCTATAGAAAAATACAAACTCCTACCAAACCAATATATCAATAATCAAGCAAGATACCCATTTGAGCAACATGCTCATGAAAGACCTTGGGTGTCAAAGCTTTAGTCAGTGGATCCGCAATCATAGAGTTTGTCCCAATATGTTCTATAGATATCAAACCACTCTGAACTCTTTCTTTAACAACTAAGAATTTGATGTCAATATGTTTTGACTTTGATGTGCTCCTATTGATATTGGAATACAAGACTGTTGAGTTATTGTCACAAAATAACTTTAATGGTTTTTCAATGCCATCCATAATTCGCAGTCCAGTGACAAAGTTTCTTAGCCATATTCCATGGTTGGATGCCTCATAACAAGCTATAAATTCTGCCGCCATAGTAGAAGGAGCAATGAGTGATTGTTTAACACTCTTCCAAGAAACTGCTCCTCTAGCAAGCAAATAAATATAGCTCGAGGTGGATTTAAAACTATCTTGCCATCCAGCAAAATCGAAGTCAGAATACCATATGATCTCCAACTGATCCGATTGCTTGTAAGTGAGCATGTACTCTTTTGTTCTCTTAAGATATCGCATTACCCTTTTTGCTGCTTTCCAATGATCCGTTCCTAGATTGTGTAAATATCTACCCAACACCCCAAGAATATACGCAATATCTGGACGCGTACAAACTTGAGCATACATCAAACATCCTATTGCAGAAGCATAAGGAATCTTTTGCATTTCTTTAATTTCAAGATCATTCTTTGGACATTGAGATAAATTTATCTCCTTTAGCAACAGGGGTATCTATTAATTTACAATCTTTCATGCCAAATCTCTTTAAAATTCTTTCGATATAATTCTTTTGTGATAACCCAAGAATACCTCGAGAATGATCTCGATGTATTTGTATTCCCAACACAAAAGATGCATCACCAACATCTTTCATATCAAAGACATTCGATAGAATGTTTTTTGTTTCATGCAATAAACTTATATCACTACTAGCAAGTAATATATCATCAACATATAACACCAGAAAAATATACTTGCTCCCACTAAAATTATGGTATATGCAATCATCCACTAAATTTATCTCAAATCCAAATGAGACAACAACTTGATGAAATTTGTAATATCATTGACGAGAAGCTTACTTGAGTCCATAAATGGATTTCTTTAGTTTGCAAACTATTTGTTCTGATTTTTTAGAATTTAAGCTTTCAGGTTGCTCCATAAAAATTGTTTCTTCTGTCTCCATTTAGAAACGCAGTCTTAGCATCCATCTGATGCAACTCAAGATCAAAATGTGGCACAAGTGCCATTATAATCCTAAAAGAATCTTTCGAAGATACTGGAGAGAAGTTTCTTTGTAATCAATGCCTTCCTTTTGAGTGAATCCCTTAGCAACAAGACGTGCATTATATCTTTCCACATTACCTTTTGAATCCCTTTTGGTCTTAAATATCCATTTACAACCACTGGTTTCACTCCTTCAGGTAATGGGACAAGATCCCAAACATCATTATCTTTCATTGACTTAATTTCATCATTCATGGCATTTATCCAATTTTGAGAATTAGAACTTTCTATGCCATCACAGAAGTTAATGGGATCATCCTCAGCTGTTCCAATATCTTTATCAAGTTCTTGGAGAAAAATAATGTAATCATCTGAAATTACTTTTCTCCTTTCTCTAGTAGATCTCCTTAATGGCATTTTCTCTTGAGGTTGTTGCGCTTGTCCCTCATTATATCTATTAATAGGGAGAATACTATTGTTGTTTTGATGTACTTCAATTGTTTCAGGAATAATGTCTGAAATTTCCGAAATAACTTGATCATTGTTAATGACAATTGAAGGAAGAGAAACAAAATCCTCAACAAAATCCATATTTTTCTCTTCAAAGACAAAGTCTAATTTATCTTTCATCCCCTGAAGCTCATTATCCTCAAGAAAATGAGCATTTCCAATCTCAATAAAAGATTTATTTGTGGGATCATAAAATTTATACCCCTGTGATCGTTCTGAATAACCAACAAAATAACAACTCAATGTTCTTGAGTCCAGTTTTCTTTCATTAGGCCTATAAGGCCTTGCCTCAGCTAGACAAACCCATATACGAAGATGCCTGATACTTGGCTTCTTAGAAGTCCATAACTCATAAGGGGTTATTATTGTTGATTTTGTTGGAACTCTATGAAGAATATAATTTGCGGTCTTTATTGCCTCTCCCCAGAGTGAATCTGGTAAGTTAGTATGAGCCATCATACTCCTTACCATATCTTTCAATGTTCTATTCCTTCTTTCAGCAACACCATTCATGTTAGGACATCCTGGCATGGTGTACTGTGGAATAATAGCACATTCCTCTAAGAATTTGGCAAATGGCCCTTTACGTTGTTCACTTGAGCCGTTGAATCTACCATAGTACTCACCACCATGGTCAGATCTGACATTCTTAATTCTTTTCCCAAGTTGATTTTCAACTTCAGCCTTAAAAATTTTTAACATGTTTAGAGCCTCAGACTTCTCATGAATGAGATAAAGATACCCATAACGTGAATAATCGTCTATGAACAATATAAAATATCTTTGAACATTCCAAGCAGGTGTTGGAAAAGGCCCACATATATCCGTATGAATAGTTCTAAGACGTCTTTATATCTTTCAACACTTAATCTCCTTTTATTTGTCTGCTTTCCTTTGATACACTCAATACATATGTGAAAAATAGAAAGATCAAGTGTATCAAGAATTCTATCTTTCATAAGCCTTTCAATTCTTTGTTTAGATATATGTCCCAAACGCTTATGCCATAATAAAGCAGAGTTATCATCAGTTAATTTTCTTTTAGTACCTTTGGTAGTAACATGCAACGATTCATTAGATGAACCAACTGTATGCAATAAATATAGGTTATCATAACTTGATAGAGAACCAGAAAAAATAATTTCAGAATTAAGAAAAAGACTAAACTTTCCATTTCCAAAAGAACAAGAATAACCAAATTTGTCCAGTAAAGAAATAGAAACCAAATTCCATCTAAAAGATGGTACAACAAAAGTGTCTTTTAAATCCAAAAAATTTTCATTCTCTAAAATAACCTAAAAGTCCCTATTGCCATTACTTCAACTACTTTACCATCACCAACATAGATGAATTGTTCTCCTTCATTTGGTTTTCTGCAGCTCAGGCAACCCTGCATTGACAAACTTATGTGAGTAGTAGCACCAGAATCTAACCACCAAGTGTGTCTAGGTACTGAAATTAAATTAACTTCTGAACACACAAAAGAAATGAGTGTACCTTTCTTTAAACGCCAAGCATGATATTTAGTACAATATTTCTTCATATGAGAAGTGATGTTGCTCCGACTGATATGCTAAAATAGGTGTTGTTTTACCCTATGTTGATTATGAGTAATTAAGGACTGGGATTGACTAATTGTCACATTTAGTCTCTATGCTGTCACTTAATCAGTCAAAACCTAAGGCAGAGTACCTATCGTATAGCTAGTCTGTTGGAAAGTATCTACGATTTTATTTATATTAAATATCATACTCCCAGGGAAGTGGTAACGACTTAGTAGTAACTAGCCTTTTACCCTAACTCTTATCTTATGATCCAATTATGCAATAGTCATCAATAACTTTGATGAGAGGGTGATTCATTCTCCACAAGGTTTAAGTCTATTTAAGCCTAAAAGTATTTTACAGATAATGTCCTGATTCTATGTTATACTGCTCCTACATGTTGATTGACCTATCTTCGAGTGTTTTAGACATGTCTTGGCCTGAATTGCAACTATGTACTGAGTCTAAAGGTGTACCACATCTGAGTCACCTGATAAACCGCCCTACCTTAATGACGGCCCTACTCACGATTTGAGCTAAAGGTATCCATGAAAGCCTTATGTCACTTCGGGGATCATGCCGCTCGCCCTAATGCCGGCATAAAGACACAACTCAGCCTACTTAGACTACTCTAACAAACAGGGTGTTCTGTAGGTTATTTTATCTAATATGGCAGACACCAATGCTTCCTAAATTGATGCATGTTAAACTAAACAGGTTATGAATAGGCCATGGTTAGGAATTGTCTATAACCCTAAATTTAGTTTAAAAGAAACTACATTAGACATGCAGACATAATGAATATTAAGCAGGTGGCCATTTCCGGAAAATCACTAGAACTTCAACATGCATAACAAATACTCATAAAATCGAAATCTAATATACATAATCAATATTTGGACGAACACAATACAAACATATAAAGAGAGGGACAGGGGGACTGATGCCATAAAGAATTCACCCTTTACTTAGTCTCACCGATGGAGCAACTGCTTGTATATGTTGTACTGCTCGACCCGACTCTGCTCGACAGAACCTTTGGAGGACGCTTCGTCAGCCTAGTAGCTGGACTTTACCTTAATACCCAGCTTAAGCCCAGCTCTGTGGACTGACTCTTCGAACGCCTAGAGCCCTCTTAGGATCTCCTAACGAAATCCCGGGTATTCTATGAATATCAGAAACGAACCTATCTATCGTATTCTAGGATCTGAGACTAATTCTCATAAACAAAGAGAATGAGACACTATCTAAGAAAAATAAACTTCTACTGAACCCGAGTGTCTAAGTGATTTATGTACTCGAGAAAAATGTACACTTGAAGTCACTAAATGACACAGATTGAGTGGAGAGGAATGATTTGAACTGAGGAAGGCCTGGGGTATTTATAGCACCTTTCTGGAGTGAATTTTTCCAAGAATTTCGATGTGGGAATTTGACCTGGCATCCGGGACGCCCGTCCCGGCCTGTTGACCAGGTCTGGACGGCCGTCCCGAGTCCTGGACGCCCATCCTGGCCTATTGACCAGGTCAGGATGCCCATCCTGATTTGGGACGCCCACCCCGACGACTGAACTTCTGAAAAATTGCATTTTTGCCCCGAAATTTTCCATTTTCTTCTACTTTTCACCTGACACTTCCAAAATCACAAAAACTGTGAAATTGAGTTAATAACAATCAATTAAGACCAAGTTTCCCTCAATTTCACCCTAAATTATGCCTAAAAACATGCTAAAAATGTGATATGATTTATGCATATCAGATAACCCCACACTTAGCTTTTTGCTTGTGCTCAAGCAAAGGCTACCTGAAGTTAGTGATTTTAAATCATATGTGCAGTCACTTAAATTTCCTAGTCATGTTTTTATTCCAAAAATTATTCAGACAATTCACAACACAGGTCTGACTGGTTAGGTTGCTAATACAAGGTCTCAAATGTCTCTAGTAGATTATTATGATTAAGCAGGTTTAACAACTTAACAACTAGATTGAACTCTTATCTCAGTCACAAGGTCTTCCTGATGTGTAGTATATGTACTAGTCTAGACCAGATAGTCAACACAATATACTCTCGTCTTAACTACTACCAGATAACACTTCGACCCGTCGCTAAACATACTAACAACAGACAAATTTCTAAGTTTTGAGCCTTGGTGATCAAATTTTTAATTATTTAGCATTTATTGATTTTTTCAGGGTATTTTGAGTCTGCTTTAACACGTCAACTTTAACTACCCATGTAGCGAGTCCCACTCCGATGACTCCCAGACCTACACGACCTTAGGGCATCAGGCTTTAAGTTCCCATAAGGAGTGGTGCTCGAGTAGCAAAGGCCACTAGCAAACTACCCTATTTAATTAACTCTCTTTTTTTCTTTTCACTTTCAGCTCAGAGTCTCATCTAGTCATTTAATTGCCAAGACATCCGCAACTGATCTAATCTTATCTAGTTAAGTTTTGAAAAGGTAATTGGTTGAGGTCTCTAATCCAGACTAAGTTGTGCTCAATTATCAGGAATTCCCTATTCCTAATCAATAAGTTCGAAATAGTCATCACATTGTTTCCTACTAATCATAACGTTCTACACACATATCATAGACATCAGCAATGTTTTACCAATCATACTGCATTTTGAAGTCTGAAAGAATGAAAAATTTTGAAAAATTTTGGAAGGGTGTGAAAATACGGGGAAAACATGCAAAATCATGCAAAAAGTTTTCTCAAACTACTACAGTGCACCGTGCACTACTACCCCACACTTAAGTCTGACACTGTCCTTAGTGTTCATGCATATCTAATTACCCCACACTTATTTGAAAATAAGAAGAAATAAAATATAAAACTCTTACCCCACACTTATTCGACTAACTACGGGTAAGAAGGTAAATAGAGCAATGAAAGAAATAACAAATAACAAAACATGAAATAAAATGAAAGAGATACTCCCTAATTCTGCGAAGCCAACAGTCTGCTCGGACAAGTCAAAAGGCTCTCTGTAAATCTTTAAGCGTTGTCCGTTCATTTTTTGAATAGTGCCGTCAGAATCCATGATGTCACATGCTCCGAAAGGTGATACTTCCATGATGGTGAACGGGCCTGACCAACAGCTACGCAGCTTTCCTGGGAAAAATTTGAAATGTGAGTTGTACAATAATACCTTATCTCCTGGTTCAAAATTCTTCTGGGCTCTGAGTCGCCTGTCATGCCGGAGTTTACTTGTCATCTTGAACTGATGTGAGTTTTCATATGCTTTGAGCCTCCACTCATCCAATCGTTGAGTTGTAGAATCCGGTGTTCCTTTGTTAAGTTGTCGTCGAGATTGCATTTGTGAACTGCCTAGTAAGCTCTATGTTCAAGTTCAACCGGAAGGTGGCATGCTTTTCCATAGACTAGTCGATGAGGTGAGAACCCCGTAGTGGTCTTGTATGTTGTACGGAAGGCCCATAATGCATCATCCAGCTTTATGGCCCAATCCTTACGGTTAACACCCACTGTCTTTTCTAGGATTCTCTTTATTCCCCTATTGGTTACCTCATCCTGCCCATTGGTTTGATGATGGTAGGCTGTGGAAAAGCGATGCTGAACTCCGTATTGCTAAGTACCTTATGCAATTGAGAGTTGCAGAAGTGCGTACCTCGGTCACTGATTAGGGCTTTCGGACATCCAAATCTGGCGAAAATCTTCCTAAGGAATCCGCATTCGACTCTAGCATCATTAGTAGGTAGGGCCTGTGCCTCAGACCATTTTGAAAAATATTCTACAGCTACTATGATGTACTTCTTACCAAAAGAGGGAGGAAACGGACCCAAAAAGTCTATACCCCATATGTCAAATATCTTGACACTTTGAATTACCTGTTGGGGTAGACTATCTCGAGAAGATATGGTTCCAGCTTTCTGACAGGCATCGCATGATCCTGTGAACGCTGTGGTGTCTTTGAATATGGTAGGCCAGTAGAAGCCTGCTTCTAATACTTTTCGGGCGGTATTAGCTGCAGCTAAGTGACCGCCTGCTGGTTTGCAGTGACAATGTTCCAGAATTTGGAAACCTTCTTCTTGAGAGACACATATCCTGATCATCTGATCTGCACATATTCGAAATAGAAAAGGATCTTCCCAATAGTAATATATCAGGTCAGCAAAGAATTTCCTTCTTTGTTGAGCAGTGATATCACTAGGGAGAGTCTGAGCTGCCAAGTAATTTGCTATATCTGCAAACCAAGGGGGTGAGAAAATTGCAAACAATGCACATAGATTCTCATTTGGAAATTTATCAGATATAATTGATTCATCAATAGCTTCTAGGGTCGAATTCTTGAAGCAATAAAACCCATCTGATTAATCTTGGCTTTGCGTCGGTTTTATTGAACAAGTACTTTAATGCAGAATGATCAATATAAACAATAGTTTTAGACAAGACTAGATAAGATCGAAATTTGTCAAATGCATATACTACTGCTAATAATTCTTTCTCTGTCATAGTGTAATTTTCCTGAGCATCAGTTAAGGTTTTACTAGCATAATATATTACCTGAAATTTCTTATCATGTCTTTGTCCAAAAACAACTCCTACTGCATAGTCACTAGCATCACACATAAGTTCAAAAGGTAGACTCCAGTCAGGTGACGTCATGATAGGTGCAGTAGTTAAAAGTTCCTTAAGTCTATTAAAAGCTTTTAGACATTTTTCATCAAAGACAAATGGAACATCTTTTTAGAGTAAATTGGTCAACGGCCTGGCTATTAATGAGAAATCTTTTATAAACCTACGATAAAAGCCAACGTGTCCCAAAAAACTTCTAACGACTCTCACATTCTTGGGTGGAGGCAGTTTTGAAATAACTTCAATTTTGGCCTTATCTACTTCCATACCTTGGTGTGAGATCTTATGTCCTAAAACGATTCCCTCTTTTACCAAGAAGTGGCATTTTTCCCAATTTAAAACCAAGTTAGATTTTATACAACGTTTCAACATTAATTCCAAGTTCTTTAGACAAACCTCAAATGAATTACCAAAAATAGAAAAGTCATCCATGAATACATCCATAGATTTTCCTAACATGTCCTCAAAGATAGCAGTCATACAACGTTGAAATGTAGCAGGTGCATTACACAAACCAAAAGGCATCCTTCTATATGCAAATGTTCCAAAAGGGCATGTGAAAGTAGTTTTATGCTGGTCCTCAGGGGAAATAGGAATTTGAAAATAACCACAAAACCCAACAAGAAAGCAGTAAAACATATGTCCAGACAGTCTTTCTAACATTTGGTCAATAAAAGGAAGGGGGAAGTGGTCTTTTCGTGTGGCCGTATTTAGTTTCCTATAGTCTATGCATACACGATGACCAATTACAGTTCTCATAGGAATTAGTTCATTATGTTCATTCCTGACAACTGTTATACTGCCTTTCTTAGGTACTACCTGCACCGGGCTTACCCACTCGCTATCTGAGATAGGGTAGATAAGTCCTGCATCTAACAATTTGATTACTTCTTTCTTAACAACATCACACACATTAGGATTCAACCTCCTTTGAGGTTGCACACATGGCTTATACTCATTTTCTAGAAGAATCTTATGCGAACAAAAGCTTGGATTAATACTTGGAATGTCTGCAATTTTGTAGGCAAAGGCTCTTCTATACTTTCTACACATGTCCACGGTCAGCTTCCGTTGTTCTGCAGTCAGATCAGTTGCAAGAATAATGGGAAGTTTCTTATTGTCGTCTAGGAATTCATAGCACAGATGAGTGGGCAGTTCCTTCAGTTCCAAGTCTGGTGGATCTTCAAACGAAGTCTGTTCTTTCTTCATCTCATCATCACCTATCTCAGTGAAACTATCAGAATTAATTTCATATTCAGAAGAACTAAGTTCAGTCTCCTCTAATTCTAGGGAGTCCTCACTCAGGACTTGATAGTTTGAGCATAGGTGTGTCACGTTAACTGCAATCAAGTGTTCAATAGCATCCACACAACAACAAGTATCATCTAAATGCATGGGATACCTAAAGGTCTCATTCAGATCAAAAGTGATGTCCTCATTACTTACCCTTAACTTGATTTGACCATTACTGACGTCTATTAATGCTTTTGAGGTAGCTAGAAATGGTCGACCTAGGATCAGGGGCACTCCTCCTTCCCCATTCATATCAATGACAACAAAGTCCACAAGGAACACAAATTTTCCGACCTTTACTAAGAGATCTTTAATTATTCCTTTGGGGATTTTGATTGTCCTATTTGCAAGTTGTATGCACATCCTAGTCATTTTCAAATCATGCAATCCTAATTTATCAAATAAACTAGATGGCATGAGATTAATGCTAGCTCCTAAGTCTGCTAATGCATGCATGTTAGTAATATTTCCAATTGTACATGGCAAGGTAAAACAACCAGGATCTTTCTGTTTAGACGGTAGTTTATTCAACAAAACCGCCGAACACTCTTCATTAAGAACCATCTTGTCCATGTCAAATTTTCTTTTATTACTAACGACTTCTTTTAAAAACTTAGCAAACTTTGGCAATTCAGAAATAACATCAAGTAAAGGCAAATTAACATGAATCTGACTAAAATTCTTAAGAAACTTTTCAAATTGCTCCTTATCTTTATTGTGCATAAGTCTGGCAGGGTAAGGTACTTTTGGCCGGTACTCAGGAATAAACTCCGTCTTCCTTTTCCTTGCTACTTCGATTTCGACATCCGTTGGCGTTGGATCCTTGGAGCCTTCTTTTGGTTCCTGCACAAGAATAGGAGGATCAGATGGTTTGGACGGAGATAGAGATAGAACTTTACCAGATCTTAGAGTGATGGTCTTGCATTCAGTTTGGTGGTTGGTCTCAATGTTGCTTGGTAGCGTTCCCTGGGACCTGTGAGAGAGATGGGTGGATAGCTGACCCATTTGTCTCTCCAAGGTTTGTATAGCAGCTTGTGTATTTCTGATTGTTTGCTCGGTCTGCTTATGTTTGTTCTCATTCTGCTGTACTTGTTTCAGCCTTTTTGTTTTTTGCAAAACGCTTTTCAAGTTCTGCAAGGAACAATTTGGCATCATCCTGATTAGTCATAGTATCTCTGAATTTTTCTGGAATGACACGTTTCATGACCAAAAGACTCATCCGGTTTGAGCGCTCCCACTTTTCCCAATTCCTCCTTTCTTCAGGGGAACTGGAATCTATAATTTCGTGTGGTCGCTCAATTCGAAAAGCAAGATCCAAATCAATGCAACCAAGAACTATCATAACATTTTCTTTCCAAAACTTGAAGTTTGTACCATTCAATGCTGGTAGTGCATTAATGTTAGCAGATATTGATGTTGCACTATTAACTGAATAGAGAACAAAATAAGAATAAATTATCAAGCTCACATTAAAAATAACATACAATAATTCAAATAATGGTGAAATAATAAAATCTCATCACAAGATACCTAGCACAACAATGATATTTAGTCTTTGGACAGAAATAACAACTTGTAAGTGGTACTCTCAATGCAATAATCAAATACTGACAATAAATTCCTGTCAAACAAAAAGTCTTTCTTTAGACCGACTAATTATTCACATGGAAAAAAACTTAATAACCGTCACATATTTATTATCACAATGTGTTTTAAAATTTCTGCTAAATAAAAATTTTCCTTTGGGCCAATTATTATTCGTATGAAAAATTAAACACATAAACCATCCTTATACTTTAAATTAACTAACTTAGACAGAAGAGGTCACTTTGGTGATGGTTAAGTTTTAGTGAATTAATTCAAAATATAAATTCTTAAAAAAACCAGAATTTGAATTGAACTGAATTTTATATTATATAAATATATATATATATATATAATATAATATATATATATATATAATATAATACTGATTAGAAGATGCCGCAGATGGAAATTGACATCAAATTCCAAAAAATTTATTCAAATCAAATTCATGTATATATATAATATACCATACTGATTCGACGATGCTACAGACAATAATTAACATCAAATTCATCATAATCCAAATAAATATATTCATGATATATATATTGAACAGTTTGAAAAATACCTCAAGGGGCCTGATATATATAATTTTATCACGTCTTAGGTGCCCCTGATCTCACCTGACGTCATAAGTGCAAATTAATGGGCCTCATAAAGAGCAGACGTTACCTCTTTATAAAGGCCACATTTATAGTCTGTTGTCTACAACGGTCAAAACGGCCCAAAACCCCAACGGGAAATTTATGAACAGACGAGACAAAATCAGACAAACTCCTATACAAGGGAAATCTGAACAAAAGGTAAAGGAGTTTTCCAGATATCCAAAAATACACACAAATACTCTACTGACTTAAGCATCGGAGAGTTCACGGGGAACAAACTCCCCATTGAACTTACTTGTTTTGTAGGAACTTGATAGAAGAAGTATAGCGTCGCGAAGTACGTTCACTCTGAATCCACATCGCGAGGTGCAGCTCGTCAAGGGGCCACCACCCGAAGTATCCGTCCCACTGACTTTGACCGATTCAAAGTCTCCTACAGACGAATCCATTCAAACATTTCCTGATTTCCCGGCCTTTTAATTTACTTTTTTACCCTCAACAGATTCTTGCAGAATCAATTTGGTTCCGTTACCGGGAACTTCAGCCAGAAAATTCATCTTCACAAATCAACATGTCTAGACATTCAGGAGAAGAACGCACTGTCCGATAATCATCATTCCGAGGAACTGGGACGAGAATATCACATTCTTCTTCCTCACCTCGTTCCAGTCGCCGTCCCGTCTCGGAAAGATTGGGACCACAACCAGAAGCTTCTCGACGTTCTCAAGATCTGAGAGAGCAACTCAATTCCAAAAGAATTGAGGAAACGGAGAAAGAGTTACAGCGGTTGCAAAGAGAAAATGAGTAATTGAAACCGGATCAAGAGCTTTCACGACAATGGCTAAAATTGAGGGGCGAGTTCAGGAAGGCCGGTGCGGATCTAGCCCCTCCAAGTTTTTTCAGAGATCCCTCGGAACTTCCACAACAAACAGCCACAAAAAATGATGAGAGGTGTGGAACACGGACGGGCAGAAAGCAGGCGGTCAGCGAAGTAGGGGAAAGTCATCATTCCTCGAAGCTTGTTCATAAAAGAGGGACCAAAAAGCGTTCCCCCGAATATAGTCCAGAGAAAGGAAAGAACCCCACCAAAGTTCATAAATCCAAGTCAATCGAACTAGGACCTTTCACGAAGTGGATTCAAAATGTCTCCCCCGATCCAAGCCTCAAAATCCCACAATTTGTCCTATACTCGGGGTTATCCTGACCCCTCGAACATGTGTGCCGACGGCCATGAGGCTAGTCACAAATGACAAAGCCATCTTATACAAAGCATTCCCAAGCACATTTTCCGACAAAGCTCTGACCTGGTTCACATCTCTTAAAGCAGGTACCATCGACTCATGGCATACCTTAGAGAAAATATTCCTGGACAAATTTAGTACTGCAGGAACCATACCAAAAACGAGAGGAGACTTGGCTAATATCAAGCAGCGAGAGGATGAAACTCTCCTCTCATTCTTGGAAAGATTCAAGAAGACCTACGACGACATCGAAGGAATTAGCCAAGATACTGTTATCACCTGTTTCGAAGGAGGATTCAGATCTAGAATGCTATACACCGAGCTTCAGCTAAGAAAGCCAAAGACTATTGGTGAAATGTTCAGCGTTGCTCGTAAAGTAGCATTAGCGGAGAGCAGTGCACTCGAGTCCACCACAAGAAGGAAGGATAAACAACACAAGCACCCAAAGGACGTGGCCTTGAGTTTTTCCGAACGAAGAGACAAAAATCGAGGTAAGAAATTCGAAACTTTTACACCTTTGAATGTTCCAAAAGAAAGTCTGATTGCAGTGATAAAAGAGAAATATGGAGTAAGGGATCCTGCCCCGATGAAGTCACATTCATTCGCTACGCGGGATAAGTCCAAGTTCTGTGGATTCCACAGAGACTATGGTCACACCACGGAGGAATGCTTCCAACTGAAAAGAGCAATCGAAAAGCTCATTCAGGAAGGACGCTTGAAAGAATACATTACTGGTATGCAACAACAGAAGGACAAGGGAGAAAGGGTAATCAACATGATTAACCTAGAGTTGACTTCCGTCAAGAAGATCAAGAAGAGGATATACAACCTCACCAAATCATACCTCATTCCGAAGTATGAATTTGAACAAACAGAAGTCATTACTTTCACCAATGAAGAATTAGAGAGTAATGAGGAAGCAAAAGTCAGTCCTATTGTTCTTGAGATGCGTATGACCCGAGAAGGAATCGACAAATGCACAGTGAAAAGGGTCTTGGTCGATACAGGAGCCACAAGGAACATTATGTATCTGCGATGTTTCGAAGAAATGGGCTTGAAAGAAGAGCATCTCAAGACTAGCAGAATGGTACTGGAGGGGTTCACACCACATAAGGTACCGGTTAAAGGAACAGTGAGAATACAAGTCACCCTTGGCAAATGGGACAAAGCACGGACTGAAGAGATCAAGTTCTATGTTGTGGATTTAGAATCCCCCTACAATGTCATAGTAGGGACACCTTTCCACGCGGCTTTTGACTTAGTTATCTCTACATCCCACCAACAAGTGAAGTTCAACACTTCGCGAGGAGTTGGGTTTGTGAAAAGCAGCCCATGGAGTTTGCTTGGGCAAATCATGAAGATAAAAAGGAGAAGGGATTCTCCCGCCAAAGTTGGGAACATCAATGTAGTGACGGAAGAGCATGACCTGAGGATACAAAGGATACTGGAAAAGCAAATTAGCGACCTAGTCATTGAAGTATCGCGAGAGAGCAAGTTTGACGAAGTGGCGATAAATCCGAGCTATCCTCAATAACTTGTCAAAATTGGAAGAGATATGCCAAATCAACTCCGGCAAGACATCATCAAGTTTTTAAAAGATCATCAAAATAGCTTCGACTGGTGTACATAGGATATGCCAGGCATTGACACCTCCATTGCCGAGCACGCACTTAACATAAATCCGACGTGCCGCCCAATAAAACAGAAATCTAGGCAATTCGGTGAGGAGAAAATACAAGGCATGAAAGAGGAGGTAGATAAACTTTTGAACGCAGGGTTCATTCGCGAAGTAAAGTATCCTACATGGCTTGCTAATGTAGTAATGGTCAAAAAGTCCACCGGAAAATGGAGAATGTGTGTGGATTATACCGACCTCAACCAAGCCTACCCCAAAGACTACTACCCGCTGCCTCGAATTGACGCACTGGTAGATTCAACAACGGGATATGAGTATCTAAGCTTCATGGATGCCTTTTCAGGATACCATAAAAAAATGAAGCCAAGTGATCAGGTACATACTTCGTTTCGAGCTGTAGGGGCCATATATTGCTATAACATTATGCCATTTGGGTTGAAGAATGCAGGAGCGACATACCAACGAATGATGAATCACATCCTCCGAAGCCAAATCGGAAGGAACATAGAGGCATGTGTCGACGATATGGTGGTCAAAACCAAACATGGCACCTCGCACCTAGATGATCTAGAAGAAACCTTCTCCAACTTGGCAAAATTCAACCTCAAACTCAATCCGATGAAGTGCACATTTGGAGTGAAATCCGACAAATTTCTAGGTTTCATGACATCTGAACGAGGAATCGAAGCCATTTCGGAGAAATTAGAAACTATAGCTCGACTCACCGAGCCCCGATGCATCAAAGACATCCAAAGGTTAAATGGATGTATTCCCGCATTAAGACGATTCATCTCAAAATCGGCAGAGAAATGCCTCCCATTCTTCAAAGCCTTGAAAAATTTAAAGAATGATTTTGTCTAGACTCCGGAATGCAGCCGCTCCTGGAGAAGCTTGAAAGACCATCTATTAGATCTTCCCTTGCTACGACCTCCGAGCACTGGGGAAACACTCTTCCTATACTTGTCCTTCTCTGACGTGATCGTGGCATCAGTATTGATAAAGGAAGAAGGAACAAAATAGCACCATATATACTTCGTTAGTAAAGTTCTGAATGATGCGGAGTCCAGGTGTTCTAATATTGAGAAGCTAGCATACGCATTAGTGATTTTTGCACGGAAACTAAGGCCATATTTCGAATCTGACCCTATTGTGGTCTACACTAATGCCCCTCTCAAACAAATTATTCATAAACTGGATCAATCCGGGAGAATGCTGCGATGGTCTATCGAGATATGCGGGCGGGAAATCAAGTTTAATCCCCGAACAGCAATTAAAGCACAAGCTCTTGCAGACTTCCTCGCAGAAGGATCCTTCACAGAATTAAGCCTAGAGGTGACTAAGTCTACAAAAGAACCATGGGAACTGAGAGTCGACAGAGCAGTCAACTCCATTGGAGTCGAAGTAGGAATTGTCTTAACTTCGCCTAACAAAGAATACACAGAAATGCAGGCTATCAAATTGAAGCCCAATCTCTCAAACAACCAATCGGAGTACGAAGTGCTGTTGAATGGATTAGAATGGGCCCATGGGGCTAACATCAAGGCACTGAAGGTATATAGCGATTCACAACTTGTGGTGAATCAGGTCTAAGGGACCTATACAGTACAATTGGAGGGTTTACAGTCCTATGTAGATGAAGCAAGAAAATGGAGAGACAAATTATGCCTTTTCACGCTGTCTTTAATCAGCAGAAAAGAAAATTAGCAAGTAGACAGGCTTGCAAAATTGCCTCTGGAGAGACACCTAACGAAGAAGGCATTCCTATAGAAAGGGTACCAACAGCGATCAAAGAGTCGGAGTTAATTCAATGCATATGCCCCACTTCGGAGAATTGGGATGAGGAAATAAAAACTTCATTCAGCAAGGGACCCTCCCAGATAATGCTACTTGGGCCAGACAAATCAAAAGACAGACTGCGAGGTACACAATCCTTGAAGACGTATTGTATAGACGATCTTTTTCAAGGCCCTTACTTCGTTGCATCCCTCCATCTCAAGTCGACGACCTGTTAGCTGAGATACACGAGGGAGTATGTGGAGAACATCCTGGGGCCCGAGCTCTGGCTGAAAGAGTAATCAACCAAGGGTATTACTGGCCAATGCTCAGAGAAGATGCTAAAAAATATGTCAACAAGTGTGAGACGTACAAAATTTTCGGAACCATTCCACAATTACCTTCGATTGAACAAACCCCGGTGGTGGTAGCCTAGCCATTCGACATGTGGGGTATGGATCTAATGGGAAAATTTTTGAAAACAAGAAATGGATGTGAATACTTGGTAGTGGCGGTGGATTATTTCTCAAAATGGGTAGAAGCAAAAGCCCTCACACACCCAACAGAGGAAAATGTTTCTAAGTTTTTCCGAGAACATGTCTTATGCCGCTTCGGGATACCTAGGGTAGTAATTACCGATCACGGAGTCCAATTTTCAGCAAAGTTCACTGCTGAATGTCAAGGGTTGCACATCAAGCACTGGAAGTCATTTGTAGCACACCCTCAGGGGAACGGTCAGGCAGAAGCTGCCAACAAATTGGTGTTAATGGCACTAAGAAAACATTTGGAAGGAAAATCCAACAAATGGGCTGATGAACTAAACTCCGCTCTATGGGCAATCTACACTTCGACTAGGGGCCCCACGGGAGAAATGGCTTACGCATTGGTGTATGGTTCTGAGGCGGTAGCACCAGCCGAAGTCACTTTGCCCACAGCAAGGGTATCGTTTTACAACAAAGATGCCAACAAAGAAAGAAGAAGCATGGAACTAGATCTGCTAGAGGAAAGGAGAATAGCAAGCCGCCTAAGGTCGCAATCATTCAAGGAAAAGACCAAAAAGCCCACGATAAGAAATTATTCAAGCGACCAATAAAGATTGGGGACTAGGTACTTCGAAAGATAGAAGGCACGACGAGGCATATAAAAGCAAACAAGCTGACTCCAAACTGGGAAGGACCGTATCTCGTGAAACACGAAGTAAGACCCGACACCTACAAACTCATGAACAAAGATGGCATTCTCCTACCAAACCCAAGGCACGTAAATAACTTAAAAAGGTACTATGTAGGAAGGGCATCTAGTAAGCATCGTTTTGAATATCAAGTCATCTTGAAAAAATTTGTTGAACATTTTTTGAAAGTATTCTGCTGAAATAAAAGCTACCATTTGAGTAAAATCTCGTGGTTACGAAGTATCGAGCACGATCTCGAAAGAAATTTAAAATACCATGAGAAAGTTCGTGGTTACGAAGTGCCAAGTTAAAAGTGAACTTGGAAATTTAAGATACCACGAGAAAGTTCGTGGTTATGAAGTACCAAGTTAAAAGTGAACTTGGAAATTTAAAATATCACGAGAAAGTTCGTGGTTATGAAGAATCAATTTAAAAGTGAACTTGGAAATTTAAAATACTACGAGAATGTTCGTGGCTACAAAGTACCAAGTTAAAAGTGAACTTGGAAATTTAAAATTTCACGAGTGAGTTCGCGGTTACGAAGTATGAAGTTGGAGATTTAAAATGTCAAGAGATCGTTCGTGGCTACGAAGTGCTAAGTTAAAATAGACTTGGAAAAAAATTCAAAGCCATATAAAGATTCGTAATTACGAAGTATAAAGTTGAAGAGCCCAGAAGAATACAAGTTATCAAATAAGCAACCTTGCGATCGCGAAGTTCAAAAGTTAAACAAAAACAAGACAATGATAATTCCATTGAAGCTTCCAAAAATGGGGTACAAAGTATAGAAAACAATTTACATTGAGGAACCTAAGTCCTAATTACAAAAACTTCAAGGAGTTGCTAAACTTGAGCCCCCATCAAGCATGTCCTAGAAGGTGGGAGTGGTAGGTCGAGGCGACTTCCAAAAAGGCCTCCCCCTCTTCTCATCCCATTCCCGGAGTGCCTCCAACTCTCCGGCAGTGAAGGGAACGAAGTCTGCTCCTTGCCTACATAGATCATTGTCAAAGTTTGATTTAAAAGTTTGTAGGAGAAGGGACTTGTCCTCGAAGTAAGGATGAAGCTGCCGGATGATGTGGATGCATCCTTTGTCCAAGAAGGAACCAGCCTCATGACCGATGTCTTCATGGTATGCAAGAGAACTCTTGAAGTCGTCGACTATCTTCTTCTTGAAATCTTCTGATCGACAATACTCCAGCTCCTCCTGCATGGAGATCCGACTAGCGACAACCTCATCCCTGGTCGAATTTAAGTCGTTGTTGGCCGCCTGCAACTCCGCATTTCTCTCCTCTGCCTTGGCCAGTCGCTCCTTTAGCTCCGCCATCTCGCTAGCCATCTGGAGCTTCTCAGAATTGGCTAACTCCAAGCGCGAAGCTTGATCAGCCACTTCTGACTCCAGAGTAGCCAAGCGAGGTTGGTTGGCCACCCGCCACTCGACATCAGTTGCTGCTCGCTCGGTTTGCTCTAAAGTTCGAGACTTGGAAATGTGAAGAACTAAGGAGGAAACCTATTTAAAAAATGAGATTTCATAAATGCTCAAAGGAAAGAAGTAAAAGGGGGAGGAAACTTACCCGAGCTATCAGAGCACCAACCCGGTTAGTGGCCTCCTCAACCCCCATCTCTCTCTTCCCGACCAAACTCTCTGCGTCATGAGCTCGGTCCAAGATGGTACCTCCAAGTAAAGTTGCAGCATACATGTTATTAAAACGGAGGTTATTGAGGGGAGGAGTTCGGGTAGATATCTCGGCAGCTAAAGTGCGCAAGGCTCCTTCCTCAGTAGGCAGCTCGAACCCCGGCTGAAGCCATGACGGGTCGGGGTTCCCAGAGTCCACCTCGGCTTTAGCAGTAGGAACGGCTTCAGCAGTAGGAACGACCTCAGCCTCAACAGTTGGAGTAGGCTCTTCAGCAGCAGTAGGCTCAGGACCCCTTCGAGATGCCAAGGGCAGTGCATCCAGGGCATCCATTGGAATGGGAGAAGAAAGGGGAGAGGTTACCTCGGTAGATGGGCACCGAGGAGAAATCCTCCGCCTTTGACGAGGGTGAAGTTGCTCTTCATCCTCCACCACCTCGGGGGTTGCTTCCCGGCGAGGCCCGGGAGAAGAGTGAGGAGTCCTACCTCTCACTTCCCCATCCCTTGCTCGGCGAAGGTTTCTACCTCGTCCACACCCAAATGGACTAGCAGAGGATGGGTAAGTGAGAGGGGTCTCCTCCGCTGCACCCCGGTCTATCAAGCGAGGAGGAAACCGAGGTAGGGAGGCCAAATGTGATTGCCGAACATCCCTCTCCTCCACACGGTTTCCCAAAGCTTTACTGAACATGGTAGGACCTGCGACAAAATAACCGAGTGAGCATCCTTATGAAGTGCAAAAAAAAACAACATATATATGTTACCCCGGCCACTTCCACACCCACGGGCAGTAGAGTTACACGGGTCACATTGAAAAGAAAAAACACCCCCAGGGTGTATAGTCCAGTCTTCGTTCGGACTCTCCTCAGCAAAGCCTAACTCCCTCTTCCGCTCAGTCAAACCTGCCCTATGCTACACCACTTCAAACTAGCCTCACTCAGTAAGTTGGCAGAAGAATATACCCGGGATTAGTTCTGGTGACTATCTCCTAAATCCCGGGTAATGGTCTCTAAGAAGGCTCTTTCGGAGTAACTAAGGGAAGGACTTTGTATTTGTGTCCACTAATAGTTCTCGCTGACACACGGACCAAAAGGGAAGCCTATACGAGACTCTACCATCATCTACCTACCCTTGAAGTCTATCTTATTAGGTGGAGAATCAAAAAGGACGACTCTGTTTCGGCGTGGACGGAGTGAAAGAGTGTTGTCCAACATCCGAAGTGAAGAAAAAAACATTCTAAGAATGTTAGAAGACAACTCAAAACCTAATCTACGACAAAGACATATCATACAAAAATTGGTGCGAACAGCATTGGGATGCACCTGTCCAGGCTGGACTCGGGTAAAAACTAAAAAATCTACAAAAGTAGGGTCCATAGGAAGACGAAGGCCTACTTCAAAATGAGATAAAGGAAGGGGCATACTACGAAGTGACATTTTTCCTACCAGAGGGGTAACAGAGACTCAATAAGTCCTAGGATCTACACTATACCTACGAGCAAAAGACTTGATGAGTTCCGATTGGTATGCTAAAAGATAGGCTTTTATTTACCTATGTCGATTATGAGTAATTAAGGACTGAGTCTTACTAACTGTCACTTAGCATTCAATTATTGTCACTTAATCAATCAGACCCTAAGGCAGAGTACCTATCGTGTAGCTAGTCTATTGGAAAGTATCTACGATTTTATTAAGTTAAATATCGTACTCCCAGGGAAGTGGCAACGGTTTAGTAGTAACTAACCTTTTATCCTAACTCTTATCTTATGATCCAGTTATGCAATCTTCATCAAAAACTTTGATGAGAAGGTGATCCATTCTCCACTAGGTTTAAGTCTAATTAATCCCAAAAGTGTTTTATAGATGAGTCATGATTCTATGTTATACTATTACTATACGTTGATTAACCTATATTGAGTATTTTAGACATATCTTGGCCTGGATTGCAACTATGTTATGTGTCTAAAGATTACCACGTCTGAGTTTCTACGCTACCGCCCCATCGTTAAGGGTAACGGCCATACTCACGGCTCGGACTAAAGTCAGCAATGAACGGTACCCTATGTCACTTCGGTATCATTCTGCTCGTCTCATAACCGCAGGCATAACACTCTACTCAGCCTACCTAGACTACTTTCAACCAACAGGGTGTTTCGCAGATTATTTTATCTAGTATGGTAGACACCAATACTAATTGGTGCTTGTTAAACTAAACAGGTTATGAATAGACCGTGGTTAGGATTTGTCTATAACCCTAATTTCAGTTTAAAAGAATGGCAATAGACATGCAGACATAATGAGTATTTAAGCAGGTGGAAATTTCCGGAAAATCATAACAACTTCAACGTATAAAATAGATATTCATAAGAATCGTAATCTGATATTCAAATTAATATTTAGATAAAACAATTCGTAAACATACAGAACCTCGTCTAGGGGACCCACTATCATAAAGTAATCACCACTCTATGCAGGTCCAGCCGGCGCTGCAACTCCTGTATGCTCCTGACTACTCGATCCTACTCTGCTCGGCAGAGCCTTCGGAGAACGCTCCTCAGACCTAGTAGCAATTGCTTTACCTTACATCCTGGGCTTAAGCAAATTGCCCTAATCTGACTACGAACACGCACCCTATCTCTCTCTTAGGATCTCCTAACGAAATCCCGGTATTCTATGAATACCAAAATGAACCTATCTATCGAAGCCTAAGATATGAGACTATTTCTCAAAATCTAAGAAAATGAAACACTAAAGAAAGAAAGAAAACTGAAACTGAAACCCGAGACTCTTAGTGACTTGTGTACTCGAGAATTGTACACTGGAAGTCTCTGAATGACTCAGATCGAGTGGAGAGGAATTATTTCAACTCCTGGAGGCCTGGGGTATTTATAGCAGCTTTCTGGAGTGAAAATTTCCAAAACAATCGATGTGGGACAAATTCTGGTGCTTCGGGACGCCCGTCCTTGATTGGGACGCCCGTCCTTGATTGGGACGCCCGTCCTAGTGGTTTGACTAGGTCGGGACGCCCGTCCCGTACCGTTGACCAAGTCAGCATTTCCAAAAATTGCATTTTTACCCCAAAATTTGCTGTTTTCGTCTACTTTTCACCTGACATTTCCAAAATCATAAAAACTGTGAAATTGAGTAGATAACAATCAATTAAAATCGATTTCCTATCAATTTCATCCTAAATCATACATAAAAACATGCTAAAAAAGGTATATGATTTTCGGGTATCAGATAACCCCACACTTAGCTTTTTGCTTGTCCTCAAGCAAAGTGTACCTGAAGTTAGTGATTCTAAATCATATGTGCAGTCACTTAAATTTCTAGTCATGTTTTTATTCCAAAAATTCTTCAGATAATTCTTAACACAGGTTTGACTGGTTAGGTTGCTATGACAAGGTCTCAAATGTCTCTAGTAGATTGTTAGGATTGGGCAGAAAACAATTTAACAACTAGGTTGAACTCTTCTCTTAGTCATAAGGTCTTCCTGATGTGTAGTGTGTGTACTAGTCCAGACCAGATAGTCAACACAATAAACTCTTGTCTTAACTATTAACAGATAACACTTCGACCTGTCACTAGACACACTGACAACAGATAACTTTCTGAGTTCTTTGCCTTGGTGATCAGATTTTTAATTATTTAGCATTTTATTGATTTTTCTTTTATAGATCTTTCAAGGTATTTTGAGTCTGCTTAGAACAAGTCAACTTCAACTACCCATGTAGCGAGTCCCACTCCGATGACTCCCAGATCTACATGACCTTAGGGCATCAGACTTTAAGTTCCCCGAAGGAGTGGTGCTCGAGTAGCGAAGGCCGCTGGAAAACTACCCTTATTTAATTTACAATCTTTTGTTTCTTTTCACTTTTAGCTCAGAGTCTCATCTAGTCATTCTAATTGTCAATACATCCTCAACTGGTCTAATCTTATCTAGTTATGTTTTGAAAAGGTAATTGGATGAGGTCTCTAATCCAGACTAAGTTGTGCTCATTTATCAGGAATTCCCTATTCCTAATCAATAAGTTCAAAATAGTCATCACATTGTGTCCTACTAACCATAACATTCTACCTACATATCATGGATATAAGCAACGTTTAACCAATCATACTGCATTTTGAAGTCTGAAAGAATAAAAAATTTTGAAAAATTTTGGAAGGGTGTGAAAATACGGGGAAAACAAGCAAAATCATGCAAACATTTTCTATAGGCTTTTATTTACCTATGTCGATTATGAGTAATTAAGGACTGAGTCTTACTAACTGTCACTTAGCATTCAATTATTGTCACTTAATCAATCAGAACCTAAGGCAGAGTACCTATCGTGTAGCTAGTCTATTGGAAGGTATCTACGATTTTATTAAGTTAAATATCGTACTCCTAGGGAAGTGGCAACGGCTTAGTAGTAACTAACCTTTTATCCTAACTCTTATCTTATGATCCAGTTATGCAATCTTCATCAAATACTTTGATGAGAGGGTGATCCATTCTCCACTAGGTTTAAGTCTAATTAATCCCAAAAGTGTTTTATAGATGAGTCCTGATTCTATGTTATACTATTACTATACGTTGATTGACTTATATTCGAGTATTTTAGACATGTCTTGGCCTGGATTGCAACTATGTTCTGTGTCTAAAGATTACCACATCTGAGTTTCTACGCTACCACCCCATCGTTAAGGGTAACGGCCCTACTCACGGCTCGGACTAAAGTCAGTAATGAACGGTACCCTATGTCACTTTGGTATCATGCTGCTCGTCTCATAACCGCCGGCATAACACTCTACTCAGCCTACCTAGACTACTTTCAACCAACAGGGTGTTCCGTAGATTATTTTAACTAGTATGGCAGGCACCAATACTAATTGATGCATGTTAAACTAAACAGGTTATGAATAGACCGTGGTTAGGAATTGTCTATAACCCTAATTTCAGTTTAAAAGAACGACAATAGACATGCAGACATAATGAATATTTAAGCAGGTGGCCATTTCCAGAAAATCATAACAACTTCAACATATAAAACAGATATTCATAAGAATCGTAATCTGATATTCAAATTAATATTTAGATAAAACAATTCGTAAACATACAGAACCTCGTCTAGGGGACCTACTGTCATAAAGTAATCACCACTCTATGCAGGTCCAGCCGGTGCTGCAGCTCCTGTATGCTCGTGACTGCTCGATCCTACTCTGCTCGGCAGAGCCTTCGGAGAATGCTCCTCAGACCTAGTAGCAATTGCTTTACCTTACATCCCGGGCTTAAGCAAATTGCCCTAATCTGACTAAGAACACGCACCCTATCTCTCTCTTAGGATCTCCTAACGAAATCCTGGTATTCTATGAATACCAAAACGAACCTATCTATCGAAGCCTAAGATCTGAGACTATTTCTCAGAATCTAAGAAAATGAATCACTAAAGAAAGAAAGAAAACTGAAACTGAAACCCGAGTCTCTCAGTGACTTGTGTACTCGAGAATTGTACACTGGAAGTCTCTGAATGACTCAGATCGAGTGGAGAGGAATTAATTCAACTCCTGGAGGCCTGGGGTATTTCTAGCAGCTTTCTGGAGTGAAAATCTCCAAAACATTCGATGTGGGACAAATTCTAGTGCTTCGGGACGCCCATCCTGGATTGGGACGCCCGTCCTGGTGGTTTGACTGGGTCAGGACGACCGTCCCGGACTGTTGACCAAGTCAACATTTCCAAAAATTGTATTTTTGCCCCAAAATTTGCTATTTTCGTCCAATTTGCTCCTGAAACTTCCAAAATCGAAATTTAAGCAATTTTATGTCAATTTGATTCAATTAAGATCAAATACATTCAAATATTGTCGTAATGTATGTCTAAAAACATGCTAAAAAAGGTATACGATTTGTGCATATCAAATAACCCCACACTTAGCTTTTTGCATGTCCTCAAGCAAACTCTACCTGAAGTTAGTGATTTTTAAATCATATGTGCAGTCACTTAAATTTTCTAGTCATGTTTTTACTCCAAAAATTATTCAGACAATTCACAACACAGGTCTGACTGGTTAGGTTGCTATGACAAGGTCTCAAATATCTCTAATAGATTATTATGATCAAGCAGGTTTAACAACTTAACAACTAGATTGAACTCTTTTCTCAGTCACAAGGTTTTCCTGATGTGTAGTGTGTGTACTAGGCTAGACCAGATAGTCAACACAATATACTCTCATCTTAACTACTACCAGATAACATTTCGACCCATCGATAGACATACTAACAACAGATAACTTTCTGAGTTCTGAGCCTTGGTGATCAGATTTTTAATTATTTAGCATGTTATTGATTTTTCTTTTATAGATCTTTCAGGGTATTTTGTGTCTGCTTAGAACACGTCAACTTCAACTACCCATGTAGCGAGTCACACTCCGATGACTCCCAGATCTACACGACCTTAGGGCATCAGGCTTTAAGTTCCCCGAAGGAGTGGTGCTCGAGTAGCGAAGGCCGCTGGCAAACTACCCTTATTTAATTTACTCTCTTTTGTTTCTTTTCACTTTTAGCTCAGAGTCTCATCTAGTCATTCTAATTGTCAATACATCCTCAACTAGTCTAATCTTATCTAGTTAAGTTTTGAAAAGGTAATTGGCTGAGGTCTCTAATCCAGACTAAGTTGTGCTCATTTATCAGGAATTCCCTATTCCTAATCAATAAGTCAAAATAGTAATCACATTGTCTCCTACTAACCATAACATTCTACCTACATATCATGGACATAAGCAACGTTTAACCAATCATACTGCATTTTGAAGTCTGAAAGAATGAAAAATTTTGAAAAATTTTGGAAGGGTGTGAAAATACGGGGAAAACAAGCAAAATCATGCAAACATTTTCTCAAACTACTACAGTGCACTATGCACTGCTACCCCCACACTTAAGTCTAATACTGTCCTCAGTGTTCATGCATATCCAAACTACCCCACACTTATTTGCAAACAAGAAGAAATGAAAACAAAATAGAAAACTCTTACCCTACACTTATTTGACTAACTAAGGGTAGGAGAGAAAATAAAACAACCACAAAACAAGACACAAAAATGAAGAAAATAAAAGTAAAGGAAGATGAGATTAGAAAAACTCCCTTCTTGTCTCGAGAAGAAGGGTTTTCTCCGATCTGTCAATTGGCTCTTCACCTTAGCCATGTGCTATTGCTGAGGCATTCTTGACTCTATAAGCTCTAGATACTGGAATGGATGACGTCAGCTTCGATCCTTCATCGTCGAGCTCTAGGTAGTGGCCTATTCATTTGATGAATGGCTCGAGCCCCACGGACTGCTTCCTCGAATCATTTGTAAGATTTCTCACAATCATAGCAACGTGTCCAGGAGGAACGTGTCTAGGAATGAGATTTCTTGGGATTTGTGTGCCTTCCTGCCAATGTTAGTAAAGGTATTGCATGCAAGTCTCGAATGGAATAAAAGATGCCTGAAGTTTTGGCGAAGCTGTGGTGGTAGGGGGCTCCAGTTGTGTAGATCTGGGCCCAAGTATTTGAGACTTCCTCGGGGAAGTTTCTCACAGCTGATTGTATGCAGGGGATGCAAGCTCCTCCATTGCTATGCTCCAGATACAACGCCAAATTCTTCTATATCCCTCAACCCTTCGATATTACTTGGTAGATCACTTGCTTGCATTGGTCTGGCTTTAATTGTTGCCAGTATCTCATCTGTTGATTCTGCTAGTAGGGGTTTTGCTGTGGTGGTATCTTTTGAAAGTCTACCGCTTCCGAATTATTCCTCAGCTAAATCCCATATGATTTCTCCTGCTGGGATTGTATGCGTCTCCCATTGGAGTAGCATTCTGCAGTAACCTACTCCTACCTCTTTTTGGAATGGTCAGTATTTCATTCCCATAGCAATCCCTGCTAAAGTGTGGTACTTGGCAGACTTCACAGATTTGATACACAGACTGAACGTTTCTTCCTAAGACATTGGCACTCGGAATCTGGAAAACAACTAGAATCTGCACATGACTTTAACATCATTAGTAGGTAATGCCTGTGGTTCAGGCCATTTTGAAAAGTGTTCCACAACTACTATGATGCAATTATGTTCAAAGGAAGAAAGAGAAAAGGATTCGAAATACCCCTGATATCAACGGTCAACATTCTGTGTACGTCGCTGGGGTAGATGATCTCTGGAAGATGTGTTACCTGTTATTTGGCAAGCATCGCAGGACTGTATCAGAGATACAAAAGTCCTTGAATATGGTGGGTCAACAAGATCCCGCTTTCAACACTTTCCGGACAGTGTTATAGTTGTCAATTGGTCTCCTGTAGATCCTTGATGACAATGCTCCAAAATTTTGTGGCCTTCGTCTTTCGAGACACGTCTTCTGGTCAACTGATCTGCCAAAAATTTGAAATAGAAGAGAAACTAACCAGTAGTAATATTTCAAATCAGCAAAGAATTTCTTCTTTTGCTGATAAGTCATATCCTTTGGAACTTATTCAGTGACTAGATAATTTGAATAAACCACAGATGAGAATTATTATACATAGCAAACAATGCAAATAAGTTTTCATCCAAAAATTTATCAGTATTACACTAGCCTCTAACTCGGGGTTTTCTAATCTAGACCAATTGTTTGCTTTCTAGATTTTCAACCCTTTTTCTTATCCCTTTATTCTATATCAAGTTCAGGTAACAATAAAACTTAACTTAATCAAGTATGGTTCAGCATTAGTTTTATTGAACACAGATATCTCAGAGTGATCAGTGTAACCTATTGTTTTTAGACAAGACTAGGTAAGATCGGAATTTATCATGCATGAACTTTCTTATCATGTTTCTGTCCTAAAACTACTACCTCATTACATCACATATTATTCAAAAAGCAGATTTCAATCAGGTGATGCCATAATGGGTGCAGTAATTCCTTTTGGTTTAAAAGTTCTCATGCAATTACCAGCAAAACAAAAGGAACATCCTTTTTTCAATAGAACATTCAGAGGTCTGGCTATTAAGGAAAAAATAACTCGTCCTAATAAAGCCGGTATGACTCTAAGAAAATTCTAAAATGGAGTTTCTTCCCAATAAAAATCCAAGCCAAAGTTTTACAACTCAGAAGAAAATATATTTTATCCTCATTTCCATTTTTATTTATTCGAAATAATAGAAAAAATATGAAAAAGAGCAACTAAGAAAACCAATTAAGAAAGAACAAGAGATAGGGAAAAGAACAACATACCATTGAGCAAGAAAAATACAATTTTTTTCGGTTTTTAAATTTAAACTTTTTTTTTCTTTTTTTTTTCGAAAGCAGTTAAATTTCCTTAATATGGTTTTAGAATGATTTTCTAAAATTTGATTATCCTAAATGTCTTAATTCCAGATAATATCTAAAATCAATTAGTTGTGATAATCCTATATTTCGGAAATTGATTGTCTAACTAGTATAAGATAAGTGTAGGTCTAAGGTCTTGGTTACTACCGTTACCTATCATAAGTATCTAGAATTTTGATCAGGAGTCCTAAATTCATTATGATATTTCCCCGGCAACGGCGCCAAAAATCTGATGGGTTTCCGACCGATGTGCTAAATAGGTGTTATTTTACCCTATGTTATTTTGGAATGGTGTGAAAATACGAGGAAAACAAGCAAAATCATGCAAACATTTTCTCAAACTACTACAGTGCACTGTGCACTGCTACCCCACACTTAAGTCTGATACTGTCCTCAGTGTTCATGCATATCCAAACTACCCCACACTTATTTGCAAACAAGAAGAAATGAAAACAAAATAGAAAACTCTTACCCTACACTTATTTGACTAACTAAGGGTAGGAGAGAAAATAAAACAACCACAAAACAAGACACAAAAATGAAGAAAATAAAAGTAAAGGAAGATGAGATTAGAAAAACTCCCTTCTTGTCTCGAGAAGAAGGGTTTTCTCTGATCTCTCAATTGGCTCTTCACCTTAGCCATGTGCTATTGCTGAGGCATTCTTGACTCTATAAGCTCTAGATACTGGAATGGATGACGTCAGCTTCGATCCTTCATCGTCGAGCTCTAGGTAGTGGCCTATTCATTTGATGAATGGCTCGAGCCCCACGGACTGCTTCCTCGAATCATTTGTAAGATTTCTCACAATCATAGCAACGTGTCCAGGAGGAACGTGTCTAGGAATGAGATTTCTTTGGATTTGTGTGCCTTCCTGCCAATGTTAGTAAAGGTATTGCATGCAAGTCTCGAATGGAATAAAAGATGCCTGAAGTTTTGGCGAAGCTGTGGTGGTAGGGGGCTCCAGTTGGGTAGATCTGGGCCCAAGTATTCGAGACTTCCTCGGGGAAGTTTTTCACAGCTGATTGTATGCAGGGGATGCAAGCTCCTCCATTGCTATGCTCCAGATACAACGCCAAATTCTTCTATATCCCTCAACCCTTCGATATTACTTGGTAGATCACTTGCTTGCATTGGTCTGACTTTAATTGTTGCCAGTATCTCATCTGTTGATTTTACACTATACCTACGAGCAAAAGACTTGATGCGTTCCGATTGGTATGCTAAAAGATAGGCTTTTATTTACCTATGTCGATTATGAGTAATTAAGGACTGAGTCTTACTAACTGTCACTTAGCATTCAATTATTGTCACTTAATCAATCAGAACCTAAGGCAGAGTACCTATCGTGTAGCTAGTCTATTGGAAAGTATCTACGATTTTATTAAGTTAAATATCGTACTCCCAGGGAAGTGGCAACGGCTTAGTAGTAACTAACCTTTTATCCTAACTCTTATCTTATGATCCAGTTATGCAATCCTCATCAAAAACTTTGATGAGAGGGTGATCCATTCTCCACTAGGTTTAAGTCTAATTAATCCCAAAAGTGTTTTATAGATGAGTCCTGATTCTATGTTATACTATTACTATACGTTGATTGACCTATATTGAGTATTTTAGACATGTCTTGGCCTGGATTGCAACTATGTTAGGTGTCTAAAGATTACCACATCTGAGTTTCTACGCTACCGCCCCATCGTTAAGGGTAACGGCCCTACTCACGGCTCGGACTAAAGTCAGCAATGAACGGTACCCTATGTCACTTCAGTATCATGTTGCTCGTCTCATAACCGCCGGCATAACACTCTACTCAGCCTACCTAGACTACTTTCAACCAACAGGGTGTTCCGCAGATTATTTTATCTAGTATGGCAGACACCAATACTAATTGGTGCCTGTTAAACTAAACAGGTTATGAATAGACCGTGGTTAGGATTTGTCTATAACCCTAATTTCAGTTTAAAAGAACGGCAATAGACATGCAGACATAATGAGTATTTAAGCATGTGGCCATTTCTGGAAAATCATAACAACTTCAACATATAAAACAGATATTCATAAGAATCGTAATCTGATATTCAAATTAATATTTAGATAAAACAATTCGTAAACATACAGAACCTCGTCTAGGGGACCCACTGTCATAAAGTAATCACCACTCTATGCTGGTCCAGCCGGCGCTGCAGCTCCTGTATGCTGCTGACTACTCGATCCTACTCTTCTCGGTAGAGCCTTCGGAGAACTCTCCTCAGACCAAGTAGCAATTGCTTTACCTTACATCCCGGGCTTAAGCAAATTGCCCTAATCTGACTAAGAACACGCACCCTATCTCTCTCTTAGGATCTCCTAACGAAATCCCGGTATTCTATGAATACCAAAACGAACCTATCTATCGAAGCCTAAGATATGAGACTATTTCTCAGAATCTATGAAAATGAAACACTAAAGAAAGAAAGAAAACTGAAACTGAAACTCGAGTCTCTCAGTGACTTGTGTACTCGAGAATTGTACACTGGAAGTCTCTGAATGACTCAGATCGAGTGGAGAGGAATTATTTCAACTCCTGGAGGCCTAGGGTATTTATAGCAGTTTTCTGGAGTGAAAATTTCCAAACAAATCGATGTGGGACAAATTCTGGTGCTTCGGGACGCCCGTCCTGGATTGGGATGCCCGTCCTGGTGGTTTGACTGGGTCGGGACGCCCGTCCCAAATTCGGGACGCCCGTCTCGTACCGTTGACCAAGTCAGCATTTCCAAAAATTGCATTTTTACCCCAAAATTTGCTGTTTTCGTCTACTTTTCACCTGACACTTCCAAATTCATAAAAACTGTGAAATTGAGTAAATAACAATCAATTAAGATCGATTTCCTATCAATTTCATCCTAAATCATACATAAAAACATGCTAAAAAGGTATATGATTTTCGCGTATCAGATAACCCCACACTTAGCTTTTTGCTTGTCCTCAAGCAAAGTGTACATGAAGTTAGTGATTCTAAATCATATGTGCAGTCATTTAAATTTCTAGTCATGTTTTTATTCCAAAAATTCTTCAGACAATTCTTAACGCAGGTTTGACTGGTTAGGTTGCTATGACAAGGTCTCAAATGTCTCTCGTAGATTGTTAGGATTGGGCAGAAAACAATTTAACAACTAGGTTGAACTCTTCTCTTAGTCATAAGGTCTTCCTGATGTGTAGTGTGTGTACTAGTCCAGACCAGATAGTCAACACAATAAAATCTTGTCTTAACTATTAACAGATAACACTTCGACCTGTCACTAGACACACTGACAACAGATAACTTTCTGAGTTCTGTGCCTTGGTGATCAGATTTTTAATTATTTAGCATTTTATTGATTTTTCTTTTATAGATCTTTCAAGGTATTTTGAGTCTGCTTAGAACACGTCAACTTCAACTACCCATGTAGCGAGTCCCACTCCGATGACTCCCAGATCTACATGACCTTAGGGCATCAAGCTTTAAGTTCCCCGAAGGAGTGGTGCTCGAGTAGCGAAGGCCGCTGGAAAACTACCCTTATTTAATTTACTCTCTTTTGTTTCTTTTCACTTTTAGCTCAGAGTCTCCTCTAGTCATTCTAATTGTCAATACATCCTCAACTAGTCTAATCTTATCTAGTTAAGTTTTGAAAAGGTAATTGGCTGAGGTCTCTAATCCATACTAAGTTGTGCTCATTTATCAGGAATTCCCTATTCCTAATCAATAAGTTCAAAATAGTCATCACATTGTGTCCTACTAACCATAACATTCTACCTACATATCATGGATATAAGCAACGTTTAACCAATCATACTGCATTTTGAAGTCTGAAAGAATAAAAAATTTTGAAAAATTTTGGAAGGATCTGAAAATACGGGGAAAACAAGCAAAATCATGCAAACATTTTCTATAGGCTTTTATTTACCTATGTCGATTATGAGTAATTAAGGATTGAGTCTTACTAACTATCACTTAGCATTCAATTATTGTCACTTAATCAATCAGAACCTAAGGCAGAGTACCTATCGTGTAGCTAGTTTGTTGGAAAGTATCTACGATTTTATTAAGTTAAATATCGTACTCCCAGGGAAGTGGCAACGGCTTAGTAGTAACTAACCTTTTATCCTAACTCTTATCTTATGATCCAGTTATGCAATCTTCATCAAATACTTTGATGAGAGGGTGATCCATTCTCCACTAGGTTTAAGTCTAATTAATCCCAAAAGTGTTTTATAGATGAGTCCTGATTCTATTTTATACTATTACTATACGTTGATTGACTTATATTCGAGTATTTTAGACATGTCTTTCCCTGGATTGCAACAATGTTCTGTGTCTAAAGATTACCACATCTGAGTTTCTACGCTACCGCCCCATCGTTAAGGGTAACGGCCCTACTCACGGCTCGGACTAAAGTCAGCAATGAACGGTACCCTATGTCACTTCGGTATCATGCTGCTCGTCTCATAACCGCCGGCATAACACTCTACTCAGCCTACCTAGACTACTTTCAACCAACAGGGTGTTCTGCAGATTATTTTATCTAGTATGGCAGGCACCAATACTAATTGATGCCCGTTAAATTAAACAGGTTATGAATAGACCGTGGTTAGGAATTGTCTATAACCCTAATTTCAGTTTAAAAGAACGGAAATAGACATGCAGACATAATGAATATTTAAGCAGGTGGCCATTTCCGGAAAATCATAACAACTTCAACATATAAAACAGATATTCATAAGAATCGTAATCTGATATTCAAATTAATATTTAGATAAAATAATTCGTAAACATACAGAACCTCGTTTAGGGGACCCACTGTCATAAAGTAATCACCACTCTATGCAGGTCCACTGGCGCTGCAGCTCCTGTATGCTCTTGACTGCTCGATCCTACTCTGCTCGGCAGAGCCTTCGGAGAACGCTTCTCAGACCTAGTAGCAATTGCTTTACGTTACATCCCGGGCTTAAGCAAATTGCCCTAATCTGACTAAGAACACGCACCCTATCTCTCTCTTAGGATCTCCCAATGAAATCCCGGTATTCTATGAATACCAAAACGAACCTATCTATCGAAGCCTAAGATCTGAGACTATTTCTCAGAATCTAAGAAAACGAAACACTAAAGAAAGAAAGAAAACTAAAACTGAAACCTGAGTCTCTCAGTGACTTGTGTACTCGAGAATTGTACACTGGAAGTCTCTGAATGACTCAGATCGAGTGGAGAGGAATTAATTCAACTCCTGGAGGCCTGGGGTATTTCTAGCAGCTTTCTAGAGTGAAAATCTCCAAAACATTCGATCTGGGACAAATTCTGGTGCTTCCGGATGCCCGTCCTGGATTGGGACACCCGTCCTGGTGGTTTGACTGGGTCAGGACGACCGTCCCAGACCGTTGACCAAGTCAACATTTCCAAAAATTGTATTTTTGCCCCAAAATTTGCTGTTTTCGTCCAATTTGCTCCTGAAACTTCCAAAATCGAAATTTAAGCAATTTTATGTCAATTTGATTCAATTAAGATCAAATACATTCAAATATTGCCGTAATGTATGTCTAAAAACATGCTAAAAAGGTATACGATTTGTGCATATCAAATAACCCCACACTTAGCTTTTTGCTTGTCCTCAAGCAAACTCTACCTGAAGTTAGTGATTTTAAATCATATGTGCAGTCACTTAAATTTTCTAGTCATGTTTTTAACTCCAAAAATTATTCAGACAATTCACACACCAGTCTGACTGGTTAGGTTGCTATGACAAGGTCTCAAATGTCTCTAATAGATTATTATGATCAAGCAGGTTTAACAACTTAACAACTAGATTGAACTCTTTTCAGTCACAAGGTTTTCCTGATGTGTAGTGTGTGTACTAGGCTAGACCAGATAGTCACACATATCTATCATCTTAACTACTACCAGATAACATTTCGACCCATCGCTAGACATACTAACAACATAACTTTATGAGTTCTGAGCCTTGGTGATCAGATTTTTTAATTATTTAGCATGTTATTGATTTTTCTTTTATAGATCTTTCAGGATATTTTGAGTCTGCTTAGAACACGTCACTTCAACTACCCATGTAGCGAGTCCCACTCCGATGACTCCCAGATCTACACGACCTTAGGGCATCAGGCTTTAAGTTCCCCGAAGGAGTGGTGCTCGAGTAGCGAAGGCCGCTGGCAAACTACCCTTATTTAATTTACTCTCTTTTGTTTCTTTTCACTTTTAGCTCAGAGTCTCATCTAGTCATTCTAATTGTCAATACATCCTCAACTGGTCTAATCTTATCTAGTTAAGTTTGAAAAGTAATTGGCTGAGGTCTCTAATCCAGACTAAGTTGTGCTCATTTTTATCAGGAATTCCCTATTCCTAATCAATAAGTTCAAAATAGTCATCACATTGTCTCCTACTAACCATAACATTCTACTACATCTCGGACATAGAGCAACGTTTAACAATCATCTGCATTTGAAGTCTGAAAGAATGAAAAATTTTGAAAATTTTTGGAAGGGTGTGAAAATACGGGGAAAACAAGCAAAATCATGCAAACATTTTCTCAAACTACTACAGTGCACTGTGCACTACTACCCCACACTTAAGTCTGATACTGTCCTTAGTGTTCATGCATATCCAAACTACCCCACACTTATTTGCAAACAAGAAGAAATGAAAACAAAATAGAAAACTCTTACCCTACACTTATTTGACTAACTAAGGGTAGGAGAGAAAATAAAACAACCACAAAACAAGACACAAAAATGAAGAAAATAAAAGTAAAGGAAGATGAGATTAGAAAAACTCCCTTCTTGTCTCAAGAAGAAGGGTTTTCTCTGATCTGTCAATTGGCTCTTCACCTTAGCCATGTGCTATTGTTGAGGCATTCTTGACTCTATAAGCTCTAGATACTGGAATGGATGACGTCAGCTTCGATCCTTCATCGTCGAGATATAGGTAGTGGCCTATTCATTTAATGAATGGCTCGAGCCCCACGGACTATTTCCTCGAATCATTTGTAAGATTTCTCACAATCATAGCAACGTGTCTAGGAGGAACGTGTCTAGGAATGAGTTTTCTTGGGATTTGTGTGCCTTCCTGCCAATGTTAGTAAAGGTATTGCATGCAAGTCTCGAATGGAATAAAAGATGCGTGAAGTTTTGGCGAAGCTGTGGTGGTAGGGGGCTCCAGTTGTGTAGATCTGGGCCCAAGTATTTGAGACTTCCTCGGGAAAGTTTCTCACAGCTGATTGTATGCAGGGGATGCAAGCTCCTCCATTGCTATGATCTAGATACAACGCCAAATTCTTCTATTTCCTCAACCCTTCGATATTACTTGGTAGATCACTTGCTTGCATTAGTCTGGCTTTAATTGTTGCCAGTATCTCATCTGTTGATTCTGCCAGTAGGGGTTTTGCTGTGGTGGTATCTTTTGAAAGTCTACCGCTTCCGAATTATTCCTCAGCTAAATCCCGTATGATTTCTCCAGCTGGGATTGTATGCGTCTCCCATTGGAGTAGCATTCTGCAGTAACCTACTCCTACCTCTTTTTGGAATGGTCAGTATTTCATTCCCATAGCAATCCCTGCTAAAGTGTGGTACTTGGCAGACTTCACAGATTTGATACACAGACTGAACGTTTCTTCCTAAAACATTGGCACTCTGAATCTGGAAAACAACTAGAATCTGCACATGACTTTAACATCATTAGTAGGTAATGCCTGTGGTTCAGGCCATTTTGAAAAGTGTTCCACAACTACTATGATGCAATTATGTTCAAAGGAAGAAAGAGAAAAGGATTCGAAATACCCCTGATATCAACGGTCAACATTCTGTGTACGTCGCTGGGGTAGATGATCTCTGGAAGATGTGTTACCTGTTATTTGGCAAGCATCGCAGGACTGTATCAGAGATACACAAGTCCTTGAATATGGTGGGTCAACAAGATCCTGCTTTCAACACTTTTCGGACAGTGTTGATAGCAGTCAATTGGTCTCCTGTAGATCCTTGATGACAATGCTCCATAATTTTGTGGCCTTCGTCTTTCGAGACACGTCTTCTGATCAACTGATCCGCCAAAATTTTGAAATAGAAGAGAAACTGCCTAGTAGTATTATTTCAAATCAGCAAAGAATTTCTTCTTTTGCTGATAAGTCATATCCTTTGGAACTTATTCAGTGACTAGATAATTTGAATAAACCACAGATGAGAATTATTATACATAGCAAACAATGCAAATACGTTTTCATCCAAAAATTTATCAGTATTACACTAGCCTCTAACTCGGGGTTTTCTAATCTAGACCAATGGTTTGCTTTCTAGATTTTCAACCCTTTTTCTTATCCCTTTATTCTATATCAAGTTCAAGTAACAATAAAACTTAACTTAATCAAGTATGGTTCAACATTAGTTTTATTGAACACAGATATCTCAGAGTGATAAGTGTAATCTATTGTTTTTAGACAAGACTAGGTAAGATCGGAATTTATCATGCATGAACTTTCTTATCATGTTTCTGTCCTAAAACTACTACCTCATTACATCACATATTATTCAAAAAGCAGATTTCAATCAGGTGATGCCATAATGGGTGCAGTAATTCCTTTTGGTTTAAAAGTTCTCATGCAATTACCAGCAAAACAAAAGGAACATCCTTTTTTCAATAGAACATTCAGAGGTCTGGCTATTAAGGAAAAAATAACTCGTCCTAATAAAGCCGGTATGACTCTAAGAAAATTCTAAAATGGAGTTTCTTCCCAATAAAAATCCAAGCCAAAGTTTTACAACTCAGAAGAAAATATATTTTATCCTCATTTCCATTTTTATTTATTCGAAATAATAGAAAAAAATATGAAAAGAGCAACTAAGAAAACCAATTAAGAAAAACAAGAGATAGGGAAAAGAACAACTTACCATTGAGCAAGAAAAATACAATTTTTTTCGGTTTTTAAATTTAAAATTTTTTTTTCTTTTTTTTTTCGAAAGCAGTTAAATTTCCTTAATATGGTTTTAGAATGATTTTCTAAAATTTGATAATCCTAAATGTCTTAATTCCAAATAATATCTAAAATCAATTAGTTGTGATAATCCTATATTTCGGAAATTGATTGTCTAACTAGTATAAGATAAGTGTAGGTCTAAGGTCTAGGTTACTACCGTTACCTATCATAAGTATCTAGAATTTTGATCAGTGTCTAGAATTTTGATCAGGAGTCCTAAATTCATTATGATATTTCCCCGGCAACGGCGCCAAAAATCTGATGGGTTTCCGACCGATGTGCTAAATAGGTGTTATTTTACCCTATGTTATTTTGGAATGGTGTGAAAATACGAGGAAAACAAGCAAAATCATGCAAACATTTTCTCAAACTACTACAGTGCACTGTGCACTGCTACCCCACACTTAAGTCTGATACTGTCCTCAGTGTTCATGCATATCCAAACTACCCCACACTTATTTGCAAACAAGAAGAAATGAAAACAAAATAGAAAACTCTTACCCTACACTTATTTGACTAACTAAGGGTAGGAGAGAAAATAAAACAACCACAAAACAAGACACAAAAATGAAGAAAATAAAAGTAAAGGAAGATGAGATTAGAAAAACTCCCTTCTTGTCTCGAGAAGAAGGGTTTTCTCTGATCTCTCAATTGGCTCTTCACCTTAGCCATGTGCTATTGCTGAGGCATTCTTGACTCTATAAGCTCTAGATACTGGAATGGATGACGTCAGCTTCGATCCTTCATCGTCGAGCTCTAGGTAGTTGATGCGATTCCGGTTGACGTACTAAATAGGTGTTATTTTACCCTATGTCGATTATGATTAATTAAGGACTGTGATTGACTAATTGTCACGTTAAGTCTTATGGTGTCACTTAATCAGCCAGAATCTAAGGCAGAGTACCTATCGTGTAGCTAGTCTATTGGAAAGTATCTACGATTTTACTAAGTTAATTATCGTACTCCCAGGGAAGTGGCAACGGTTTAGTAGTAACTAGCCTCTTATCCTAACTCTTATCTTATGATCCAGTTATGCAATCTTCATCAAATACTTTGATGATAGGTTACTACCGTTACCTATCATAAGTATCTAGAATTTTGATCAGTGTCTAGAATTTTGATCAGGAGTCCTAAATTCATTATGATATTTCCCCGGCAACGGCGCCAAAAATCTGATGGGTTTCCGACCGATGTGCTAAATAGGTGTTATTTTACCCTATGTTATTTTGGAAGGGTGTGAAAATACGGGGAAAACAAGCAAAATCATGCAAACATTTTCTCAAACTACTACAGTGCACTGTGCACTGCTACCCCACACTTAAGTCTGATACTGTCCTCAGTGTTCATGCATATCCAAACTACCCCACACTTATTTGCAAACAAGAAGAAATGAAAACAAAATAGAAAACTCTTACCCTACACTTATTTGACTAACTAAGGGTAGGAGAGAAAATAAAACAACCACAAAACAAGACACAAAAATGAAGAAAATAAAAGTAAAGGAAGATGAGATTAGAAAAACTCCCTTCTTGTCTCGAGAAGAAGGGTTTTCTCTGATCTCTCAATTGGCTCTTCACCTTAGCCATGTGCTATTGCTGAGGCATTCTTGACTCTATAAGCTCTAGATACTGGAATGGATGACGTCAGCTTCGATCCTTCATCGTCGAGCTCTAGGTAGTTGATGCGATTCCGGTTGACGTACTAAATAGGTGTTATTTTACCCTATGTCGATTATGATTAATTAAGGACTGTGATTGACTAATTGTCACGTTAAGTCTTATGGTGTCACTTAATCAGCCAGAATCTAAGGCAGAGTACCTATCGTGTAGCTAGTCTATTGGAAAGTATCTACGATTTTACTAAGTTAATTATCGTACTCCCAGGGAAGTGGCAACGGTTTAGTAGTAACTAGCCTCTTATCCTAACTCTTATCTTATGATCCAGTTATGCAATCTTCATCAAATACTTTGATGATAGGTTACTACCGTTACCTATCATAAGTATCTAGAATTTGATCAGTGTCTAGAATTTTGATCAGGAGTCCTAAATTCATTATGATATTCCCCGGCAACGGCGCCAAAAATCTGATGGGTTTCCGACCGATTGCTAAATAGGTGTTATTTTACCCTATGTTATTTTGGAAGGGTGTGAAAATACGGGGAAAACAAGCAAAATCATGCAAACATTTTCTCAAACTACTACAGTGCACTGTGCACTGCTACCCCACACTTAAGTCTGATACTGTCCTCAGTGTTCATGCATATCCAAACTACCCCACACTTATTTGCAACAAGAAGAAATGAAAACAAAATAGAAAACTCTTACCCTACACTTATTTGACTAACTAAGGGTAGGAGAGAAATAAAACAACCACAAAACAAGACACAAAAATGAAGAAAATAAAAGTAAAGGAAGATGAGATTAGAAAAACTCCCTTCTTGTCTCGAGAAGAAGGGTTTTCTGATCTCTCAATTGGCTCTTCACCTTAGCCATGTGCTATTGCTGAGGCATCTCTGACTCTATAAGCTCTAGATACTGGAATGGATGACGTCAGCTTCGATCCTTCATCGTCGAGCTCTAGGTAGTTGATGCGATTCGGTTGACGTACTAAATAGGTGTTATTTACCCTATGTCGATTATGATTAATTAAGGACTGTGATTGACTAATTGTCACGTTAAGTCTTATGGTGTCACTTAATCAGCCAGAATCTAAGGCAGAGTACCTATCGTGTAGCTAGTCTATTGGAAAGTATCTACGATTTTACTAAGTTAATTATCGTACTCCCAGGGAAGTGGCAACGGTTTAGTAGTAACTAGCCTCTTATCCTAACTCTTATCTTATGATCCAGTTATGCAATCTTCATCAAATACTTTGATGATAGGTTACTACCGTTACCTATCATAAGTATCTAGAATTTTGATCAGTGTCTAGAATTTTGATCAGGAGTCCTAAATTCATTATGATATTTCCCCGGCAACGGCGCCAAAAATCTGATGGGTTTCCGACCGATGTGCTAAATAGGTGTTATTTTACCCTATGTTATTTTGGAAGGGTGTGAAAATACGGGGAAAACAAGCAAAATCATGCAAACATTTTCTCAAACTACTACAGTGCACTGTGCACTGCTACCCCACACTTAAGTCTGATACTGTCCTCAGTGTTCATGCATATCCAAACTACCCCACACTTATTTGCAAACAAGAAGAAATGAAAACAAAATAGAAAACTCTTACCCTACACTTATTTGACTAACTAAGGGTAGGAGAGAAATAAAACAACCACAAAACAAGACACAAAAATGAAGAAAATAAAAGTAAAGGAAGATGAGATTAGAAAAACTCCCTTCTTGTCTCGAGAAGAAGGGTTTTCTCTGATCTCTCAATTGGCTCTTCACCTTAGCCATGTGCTATTGCTGAGGCATTCTTGACTCTATAAGCTCTAGATACTGGAATGGATGACGTCAGCTTCGATCCTTCATCGTCGAGCTCTAGGTAGTTGATGCGATTCCGGTTGACGTACTAAATAGGTGTTATTTTACCCTATGTCGATTATGATTAATTAAGGACTGTGATTGACTAATTGTCACGTTAAGTCTTATGGTGTCACTTAATCAGCCAGAATCTAAGGCAGAGTACCTATCGTGTAGCTAGTCTATTGGAAAGTATCTACGATTTTACTAAGTTAATTATCGTACTCCCAGGGAAGTGGCAACGGTTAGTAGTAACTAGCCTCTTATCCTAACTCTTATCTTATGATCCAGTTATGCAATCTTCATCAAATACTTTGATGATAGGTTACTACCGTTACCTATCATAAGTATCTAGAATTTTGATCAGTGTCTAGAATTTTGATCAGGAGTCCTAAATTCATTATGATATTTCCCCGGCAACGGCGCCAAAAATCTGATGGGTTTCCGACCGATGTGCTAAATAGGTGTTATTTTACCCTATGTTATTTTGGAAGGTGTGAAATACGGGGAAAACAAGCAAAATCATGCAAACATTTTCTCAACTACTACAGTGCACTGTGCACTGCTACCCCACACTTAAGTCTGATACTGTCCTCAGTGTTCATGCATATCCAAACTACCCCACACTTATTTGCAAACAAGAAGAAATGAAAACAAATAGAAAACTCTTACCCTACACTTATTTGACTAACTAAGGGTAGGAGAGAAAATAAAACAACCACAAAACAAGACACAAAAATGAAGAAAATAAAAGTAAAGGAAGATGAGATTAGAAAAACTCCCTTCTTGTCTCGAGAAGAAGGGTTTTCTCTGATCTCTCAATTGGCTCTTCACCTTAGCCATGTGCTATTGCTGAGGCATTCTTGACTCTATAAGCTCTAGATACTGGAATGGATGACGTCAGCTTCGATCCTTCATCGTCGAGCTCTAGGTAGTTGATGCGATTCCGGTTGACGTACTAAATAGGTGTTATTTTACCCTATGTCGATTATGATTAATTAAGGACTGTGATTGACTAATTGTCACGTTAAGTCTTATGGTGTCACTTAATCAGCCAGAATCTAAGGCAGAGTACCTATCGTGTAGCTAGTCTATTGGAAAGTATCTACGATTTTACTAAGTTAATTATCGTACTCCCAGGGAAGTGGCAACGGTTTAGTAGTAACTAGCCTCTTATCCTAACTCTTATCTTATGATCCAGTTATGCAATCTTCATCAAATACTTTGATGAGAGGGTGATCCATTCTCCACTAGGTTCAAGTCTAATTAACCCTAGAAGTGTTTTAAAGATAAATTCTGATTCTATGTTATACTGTTCCTATATGTTGATTGACCTATATTCGAGTATTTTAGATGCATCTTAGCCTGGATTGCAACTATGTTCTGTGTCTAAAGGCGTACCACATCCGAGGTTTCTAATAAACCGCCCTACCTTAATGACGGCCCTACTCACGGTTCGGGACGAAGGCATCCATGAAAACCCTATGTCACTTCGGGGATCATACCGCTTGCCCTAGCCGCCGGCATAATCGGACTCAGCTCGGCCCCTACCTAGACTACTTTAACAGGCAGGGTGTTCAACATGTTATTTTATCTAGCATGGCAGACACCAATACTAATTGATGCCTGTTAAACTAAACAGGTTATGATTAGACCGTGGTTAGGAATTGTCTATAACCCTAACTTTAGTTTAAAAGAGCACATTAAACATGCAGACATAGTGAATATTTAGCAGGTGGCTATTTCCGGAAAAATATAACAACTTCAACATATAAAACAACTATTCATAAAAATCATAATCAGATGTTCATAATAAGTATTTAGAGAAAAACAATAACAACATATAAGAGAGGGGTATGGGGACTGATGCCATAAAGAAATCACCCTTTACGTAGTCTCGCCGCAGAGCGTACTGCTGTATATGTTGTACTGCCTCCTCTGACTCTGCTCACCAGAACCTTCGGAGGACGCTTCCTCAGCCTAGTAACTGGGCTTTACCTTAATACCCAGCTTAAGCCCAGCCCTGTGGACTGACTCTTCGAACGCCTAGAGCTCTCTTAGGGTCTCCTAACGAAACCCCGGGTATTCTATGAATACCGGAAACGAACCTATCTATAGAAACCTAAGATCTGAGACTATTTCTCAGAAACTAAAACAAACACTAATAAGAAAGAAAACTGAGATCCGAGTCTCTGAGTGAGTTGTGTACTGGAAAATTGTACACTGGAAACCACTTAATGACTCAGATCGAGTGGAGAGGGATGAATTCAACTGCTGGAGGCCTGGGGTATTTATAGCAGCTTCCCGGAGTGAAAAATTCTGAAAAATTCGATGTGGGACAGCTTCTGGCGGCTCGGGACGCCCGTCCCGGTTCGGGACGCCCGTCCTGATTCGTTGACCAGGTTCGGGACGCCCGTCCCGGTTCAGGACGCCCGTCCTGGCGGTTTGACTGGGTCGGGACGCCCGTCCCGGGTTCGGGACGCCCGTCCCGGACCTTTGACCGGGTCAACATTTCCAAAAATTGCGTTTTTGCCCCAGAATTTGCTGTTTTCGTCTACTTTTCACCTGACACTTCCAAAATCATAAAAACCGTGAAATCAAGTAAATAGTAAACAATTATTGTCCATTTACTCTCGATTTCACATTAAAACATATATAAAAACATGCTAAAAATGTGATACGATTTTAACGTATCAGTAGTGGCCTATTCATTTGATGAATGGCTCGAGCCCCACGGACTGCTTCCTCGAATCATTTGTAAGATTTCTCACAATCATAGCAACGTGTCCAGGAGGAACGTGTCTAGGAATGAGATTTCTTGGGATTTGTGTGCCTTCCTGCCAATGTTAGTAAAGGTATTGTATGCAAGTCTCGAATGGAATAAAAGATGCCTGAAGTTTTGGCGAAGCTGTGGTGGTAGGGGGCTCCAGTTGTGTAGATCTAGGCCCAAGTATTTGAGACTTCCTCGGGGAAGTTTGTCACAGCTGATTGTATGCAGGGGATGCAAGCTCCTCCATTGCTAAGCTCCAGATACAACGCCAAATTCTTCGATATTACTTGGTAGATCACTTGCTTGCATTGGTCTGGCTTTAATTGTTGCCAGTATCTCATATGTTGATTCTGCCAGTAGGGGTTTTGCTGTGGTGGTATCTTTTGAAAGTCTACCACTTCCGAATTATTCCTCAGCTAAATCCCGTATGATTTCTCCAGCTGGGATTGTATGCGTCTCCCATTGGAGTAGCATTCTGCAGTAACCTACTCCTACCTCTTTTTGGAATGGTCAGTATTTCATTCCCATAGCAATCCCTGCTAAAGTGTGGTACTTGGCAAACTTCGCAGATTTGATACACAGACTGAACGTTTCTTCCTAAGACATTGGCACTCTGAATCTGGAAAACAACTAGAATCTGCACATGACTTTAACATCATTAGTAGGTAATGTCTGTGGTTCAGGCCATTTTGAAAATTGTTCCACAACTACTATGATGCAATTATGTTCAAATGAAGAAAGAGAAAAGGATTCGAAATACCCCTGATATCAACGGTCAACATTCTGTGTACGTCGCTGGGGTAGATGATCTCTGGAAGATGTGTTACCTGTTATTTGGCAAGCATCGCAGGACTGTATCAGAGATACAAAAGTCCTTGAATATGGTGGGTCAACAAGATCCTGCTTTCAACACTTTTCGGACAGTGTTGATAGCAGTCAATTGGTCTCCTGTAGATCCTTGATGACAATGCTCCAAAATTTTGTGGCCTTCGTCTTTCGAGACACGTCTTCTGATCAACTGATCTGCCAAAAATTTGAAATAGAAGAGAAACTGCCCAGTAGTAATATTTTAAATCAGCAAAGAATTTCTTCTTTTGCTGATAAGTCATATCACTTGGAACTTATTCAGTTACTAGATAATTTGAATAAACCACAGATGAGAATTATTATACATAGCAAACAATGCAAATACGTTTTCATCCAAAAATTTATCAGTATTACACTAGCCTCTAACTCGGGGTTTTCTAATCTAGACCAATGGTTTGCTTTCTAGATTTTGAACCCTTTTTCTTATCCCTTTATTCTATATCAAGTTCAAGTAACAATAAAACTTAACTTAATCAAGTATGGTTCAACATTAGTTTTATTGAACACAGATATCTCAGAGTGATCAGTGTAACCTATTGTTTTTAGACAAGACTAGGTAAGATCGGAATTTATCATGCATGAACTTTCTTATCATGTTTCTGTCCTAAAACTACTACCTCATTACATCACATATTATTCAAAAAGCAGATTTCAATCAGGTGATGCCATAATGGGTGCAGTAATTCCTTTTGGTTTAAAAGTTCTCATGCAATTACCAGCAAAACAAAAGGAACATCCTTTTTTCAATAGAACATTCAGAGGTTTGGCTATTAAGGAAAAAATAACTCGTCCTAATAAAGCCGGTATGACTCTAAGAAAATTCTAAAATGGAGTTTCTTCCCAATAAAAATCCAAGCCAAAGGTTTACAACTCAGAAGAAAATATATTTTATCCTCATTTCCATTTTTATTTATTCGAAATAATAGAAAAAAATACGAAAAAGAGCAACTAAGAAATCCAATTAAGAAAGAACAAGAGATAGGGAAAAGAACAACTTACCATTGAGCAAGAAAAATACAATTTTTTTTCGGGTTTTTAAATTTTAACATTTTTTTTCTTTTTATATATTTCGAAAGCACTTATGTTCCCTCAATATGGTTTTAGAATGATTTTCTAAAATTTGATTATCCTAAGTGTCTTAATTCCAGATAACCTCTAAAATTAATTAGTTATGATAATCCTATATTTCGGAAAGTGATTGTCTAAGTAGTGTAAGATAAGTGTAAGTCTAAGGTCTAGGTTACTACCGTTACCTATCATAAGCCTCTAGAATTTTGATCAGGAATCCTAAATTCATTATGATATTTCCCCGGTAACGGCGCCAAAAATCTGATGCGTTCCGATTGGTACGCTAAAAGATCGGCTTTTATTTACCTATGTCGATTATGAGTAATTAAGGACTGAGTCTTACTAACTGTCACTTAGCATTCAATTATTGTCACTTAATCAATCAGAACCTAAGGCAGAGTACCTATCATGTAGCTAGTCTGTTGGAAAGTATCTACGGTTTTATTAAGTTAAATATCGTACTCCCAGGGAAGTGGCAACGACTTAGTAGTAACTAACCTTTTATCCTAACTCTTATCTTATGATCCAGTTATGCAATCTTCATCAAATACTTTGATGAGAGGGTGATCCATTCTCCACTAGGTTTAAGTCTAATTAATCCCAAAAGTGTTTTATAGATGAGTCTTGATTCTATGTTATACTATTACTATACGTTGATTGACCTATATTGAGTATTTTAGACATGTCTTGGCCTGGATTGCAACTATGTTCTGTGTCTAAAGATTACCACATCTGAGTTTCTACGCTACCGCCCCATCGTTAAGGGTAACGGCCCTACTCACGGCTCGGACTAAAGTCAGCAATGAACGGTACCCTATGTCACTTCGGTATCATGCTGCTCGTCTCATAACCGCCGGCATAACACTCTACTCAGCCTACCTAGACTACTTTCAACCAACAGGGTGTTCCGCAGATTATTTTATCTAGTATGGCACACACCAATACTAATTGATGCCTGTTAAACTAAACAGGTTATGAATAGACCGTGGTTAGGATTTGTCTATAACCCTAATTTCAGTTTAAAAGAACGGTAATAGACATGCAGACATAATGAGTATTTAAGGAGGTGGCCATTTCCGGAAAATCATAACAACTTCAACATATAAAACAGATATTCATAAGAATCGTAATCTGATATTCAAATTAATATTTAGATAAAACAATTCGTAAACATACAGAACCTCGTCTAGGGGACCCACTATCATAAAGTAATCACCACTCTATGCAGGTCCAGCCGGCGCTGCAGCTCCTGTTTGCTCCTGACTGCTCGATCCTACTCTGCTCGGCAGAGCCTTCGGAGAACGCTCCTCAGACCTAGTAGCAATTGCTTTACCTTACATCCCGGGCTTAAGCAAATTGCCCTAATCTGACTAAGAACACGCACCCTATCTCTCTCTTAGGATCTCCTAACGAAATCCCAGTATTCTATGAATACCAAAACGAACCTATCTATCGAAGCCTAAGATCTGAGACTATTTCTCAGAATCTAAGAAAACGAAACACTAAAGAAAGAAAGAAAACTGAAACTGAAACCCGAGTCTCTCAATGACTTGTGTACTCGAGAATTGTACACTGGAAGTCTCTGAATGACTCAGATCGAGTGGAGAGGAATTATTTCAACTCCTGGAGGCCTGGGGTATTTATAGCAACTTTCTGGAGTGAAAATTTCCAAAAAATTCGATGTGGGACAAATTCTAGTGCTTCGGGACGCCCGTCCTGGTGATTTGACTGGGTCGGGACGCCCGTCCCGGACCGTTGACCAAGTCAGCATTTCCAAAAATTGCATTTTTACCCCAAAATTTGCTATTTTCGTCTACTTTTCACCTGACACTTCCAAAATCATAAAAACTGTGAAATTGAGTAAATAACAATCAATTATGATCGATTTCCTATCAATTTCATCCTAAATCATACATAAAAACATGCTAAAAAAGGTATATGATTTTCGTGTATCAAGACTCTGCCTGTTCACGACTAATCCTACTTCGACCTAAAGAAAAATCCGAAGCAGGAGGAGCAGGCATAGGCGGCTGAAATGGGACACCCTCATGATCCTCACCATGGCCTTCCCTAACCGCCACTGTGACCTCTGGTTGGGCAGGCTGAGGAGCACCAAAACCCTCATTCATAAGCTCCTCAACCTCCCTTTCATCTTCTCTCTGGGCAGCCATTACCTACGAACGGAAGTTCAACATTTAGAACTCCATTCAAACAAAAAGCTACCCAGAAAGATAGGCCTAAACTATGACTAAACTCTAAACCCAGAAAAAAATACATGATTCTACCCTTATTAACCCACAAAAAAATAAAGCAAACAGAGGAAGCATAAAAGACAGTTAAAAGACAGCAAATCAACAATGGAGGAATAAACAGAAACCAAGTAGTAAGAGGACAAAGCACACCTTTTTAAGCTTCTGAAATCGAGACGGAAGTCTGAGAATGTGACTAAACTTGCGATGAAAACAAACACAAAGGAATCTTCAGAAGACGTTAATGGAAGGAAGCTTTAAAGGCAAGAAAGCAAAAGTAAAGAAAAGGCATACGAAAAGAAGGAGATCACTAAATAGTCGGGAAAAACTTTTGTGAAATGATTACTTGCCAGAATCGATGCATCGGGGAAAGCGAAAAGGTACTTCTACTAGCTAACATTCTGCAATTAATGATAGAGGCAGAAGACGAGTCAAAGTACTCAACACGCTTATCCCGCCGAAGCCCCGCTACTTCGTCATGTCGAAATTCGACGAGGGGCCACTAAACAGTCAGAAAAATATCTTAGGGGCAAAACAGTAATTATATCACGTCTTAACTGCCCCTGATCTCCCCTGACGTCATAAGTACAAATTAATGGGCCTCATAAAGAGTAGACGTTACCTCTTATAAAGGCCACATTTATAGTCCGTTGTCTACAACGGTCAAAATGGCCTAAAACCCCAACATGAAATTTATGAATAGACGAGACACCATAAGATAAACTCCTATAAAAGAGAAATCTGAACAAAAGGTAAAGGAGTTTTCCAGATATCCAAAAATACACACAAATACTCTACTGACTTAAGCATCGGAGAGTTTACGGGGAACAAACTCCCCATTGAACTTACTTGTTTTGTAGGAACTTGATAGAAGAAGTATAGCATCGCGAAGTACGTTCACTCTGACTCCACATCGCGAGGTGCAGCTCGTCAAGGGGCCACCACCCGAAGTATCCGTCCCACTGACTTTGACCGATTCAAAGTCTCCTACAGACAAATCCATTCAAACGTTTCCTAATTTTTTGGCCTTTTAATTTACTTTTTTACCCTCGACAAATTCTTGCAGAATCAATATATATATATATATATTATTAAACTAACAATAATATATCCAAATCATTCAAAACATTTACATATATAACATGAATGTAACCCTTTTACTTTTTCTTGAATTCCTAATTAAATAATCCTAAAATTCTTAATATCTAACATATCGACACTGATACCACTTGATAGAAATAGATATATAATATCTGTTGACCAAATTCTTTATGACCACTATGCTAAATTATTAAGAATTATAATAAAACCTAAAAGCGGAAGCGGAAGCATACCTGATTCCATCCTGTATCAGCAACAATTCTTTAATTTCTTTAAGAATCCTAGAGAACGTCTGTGTCGCAACCTATATCAAAGATCACAGTCTTCCATGAGATTTATTGGAGTTTTTGTTCTGTTCTATTGACGGGATATAGAATAGTGACTCTCGATACTCTCCCGGAGACCATAACCAATATATATATATATTAACCCTAGCTAACCCATCATAGACTAGGAATATAGGGTTTCTACATATGTGGGCTCATACATTTACCTGATGCATATTAACCCATTAAAACATTAATAGATCACTTTAATTGAGCTGAATAAATTATAATAGTCCTAAATACACAAATGACACATATACACATAGGATTTATTAAAATAAATCCAACACTGAGGCCCTAACTCTTCTTCTGGGATGTAAAAATATCTCAAGCATGGCGTGCAAAGATATATGAGAGGTCGACTAAGATGCTTGATGTGCTTCCGACTGATATGCTAAATATGTGTTGTTTTACCCTATGTTGATTATGAGTAATTAAGGACTGGGATTGACTAATTGTCACATTTAGTCTTTATGGTGCCACTTAATCAGTCAGAACCTAAGGCAGAGTACCTATCGTGTAGCTAGTCTGTTGGAAAGTATCTACGATTTTATTTAGATTTAATATTGTACTCCCAGGGAAGTGGTAACGGCTTAGTAGTAACTAGCCTCTTATCCTAACTCTTATCTTATGATCCAGTTATGCAATCGCCATCAATAACTTTGATGAGAGGGTGATTCATTCTCCACTACGTTTAAGTCTATTTAAGCCTAAAGTGTTTTATTGATGATGTCCTGATTCTATGTTATACTGTTCCTACATGTTGATTGACCTATCTTCGAGTATTTTAGATATATCTTAGCCTGGATTGCAACTATGTTCTGATTCTAAAGGTGTACCACATCAGAGTATCTGATAAACCGCCCTACCTTAATGACGGCCCTACTCACGGTTCGAGCTAAAGGCATCCATGAAAGCCCTATGTCACTTCGGGGATCATGCTGCTCGCCCTAACGCCGACATAAAAACGCAACTCAGCCTACTTAGACTACTCTAACAAACAGGGTGTTCCACGGGTTATTTTATCTAATATGGCAGACACCAATACTAATTGATGCCTGTTAAACTAAACAGGTTATGAATAGACCGTGGTTAGGAATTGTCTATAACCCTAATTTTAGTTTAAAAGAACACATTAGACATGCAGACATAATGAATATTAAGCAGGTGGCTATTTCCGGAAAATCATAAAAGTTGTTCTTCTTCCCTATCTCTTGTTCTTTCTTAGTTGTTTTTTTTCGTACATTTGTTTCTCTTTTTCGTTTTTTTCCCTATTACTTAATTTCGAAAAAAAAAAAATGGAAATGAGGATAGAATATTTTTCTGAGTTGTCAATTTTTGGCTCAGGTTTTAATCTGGAAGAAATATCATTGTGGAATTTTCTTAGGTCATGCTTAGTCTATTAGACAGAATCATGAAATAAAATTTTCTTTGATAGACAAACCTCTGAATATTCTAATGAGAAAGGATGTTCCTTTTGTTTGATGATAAATGCATGAGATTGTTTAAACTAAAAGGAATTACTGCACCCATTATGACATCACCTAATTGGAATTTGCTTTGTGAATTAATATGTGATGCTAGTGACCATGTAGTAATGATTGTTTTAGGAAATAGGCATGATTAGAACTTCATATTATACACTATGCAAGTAAGACCTTTTACTGATGCCTAGTAGAACCTTACCACCACTGAAAAGGGATTACTAGTTATTGCATATGCCTATGATACATTCATGCCATGCCTAGTCTAAACAATAGTATACACTGATTACTTTACTCTAAGATATCTGTTCAATAAAACTAATGATGAACCAAGATTGATTAGTTAAGTTTGATATAGAAAGACGGGATAAGAAAAAGGGCTAAAAATCTAGAAAGCAAACCTTTGGTCTAGATTAGAAAGCCCCGAGTTAGAAGCTATTGATGAGATAGTAGTATCTGATAAACTTCTGAATGAGAAATTATTTTCTATGAATAATGATTCTCCTCCGTAGTTTACTGATATTACTAATTATCTAGTTGCTAATTATTCCCAAGTGATATGACTTATCAACAAAAGAAGAAATTCTTTGTTGATTTGGAATGTTACTACTAGGGAGATCCGTTTTTCTATTTTGAATCATTGCAGGGTAAGTGATCAGAAGACGTATCTCAGAAGACGAAGGACACAAGATTTTGGAGCATTGCCCTAAAGAATCTACGGGAGACCAATTGACTACTATCAACACTGTCCGGAAAGTGTTGAAAACAGGATCTTGTTGACCCACCATATTCAAGGATTTTGTATCTCTGATACAGTCCTGCGATGCTTGCCAAATAATAGGTAACACATCTTCCAGAGATCGTCTACCCCAACAACGTACACAGAATGTTGCAACCTTTAAAATCAGGGGTATTTTGAATCCTTTTCTCTTTCTTCCTTTGAAGATAATTACATCATAGTAGTCGTGGAACACTTTTCGAAAATAGCCTGAACCACAGGCATTACCTACTAATGATGTTAAAGTCATGTGCAGATTCTAGTTGTTTTCCAGATTCAGAGTGCCAATGTTTTAGGAAGAAATGTTCAGTCTGTGTATCAAATCTGTGAAGTCTGCTAAGTACCACACTTTAGCAGGGATTACTATGGGAATGACTGACCATTCCAAAAGAGGTAGGAGTAGGTTACTGCAGAATGCTGTTCCAATGGGAAATGCATACAATCCCAGTTGGAAAAATCATACGGGATTTAGTTGAGGAATAATTTAGAAGCTGGAAACATTCAAAAAGACACCACCACAGCAAAACCCCTACTCGCAGAATCAATAGATGAGATACTGGCAACAATTAAAGCCAGACCAGTGCAAGCAAGTGATCTACCAAGTGGTATCGAAGGGTCAAGGGATATAGAAGAATTTAGCGTTGTATCAGGAGCATAACAATGGAGGAGCTTGCATCCCCTGCATACCAATCAGCTGTGAGAAACTTCCCCGAGGAAGTCTCAAATACTTGGGCCCAGATCTACACAACTGGAGCCCCCTACCACCACAGCTTCGCCAAAACTTCAGGTATCTTTTCTTCCATTCGAGACTTGCATGCAATACCTTTACTAACATTGGCAGGAAGGCACACAAATCCCAAGAAATCTCATTCCTAGACACGTTCCTCCTGGACACGTTGCTATGATTGTGAGAAATCTTACAAATGATTCGAGGAAGCAGTCCGTGGGGCTCGAGCCATTCATCAAATGAATAGGCCACTACCTAGAGCTCGATGATGAAGGATCGAAGCTGACGTCATCCGTTCCAGTATCTAGAGCTTATAGAGTCAAGAATGCCTCAGCAATAGCACATGGCTAAGGTGAAGAGCCAATTGACAGATCAGAGAAAACCCTTCTACTCGAGGCAAGAAGGGAGTTTTTCTAATCTCATCTTCCTTTACTTTTATTTTCTTCATTTTTGTGTCTTGTTTTGTTGGTTGTTTTATTTTCTCTCTTACCCTTAGTTAGTCAAATAAGTGTGGGGTAGTTTAGAGATGCATGAACACTGAGGACAGTGTCAGACTTAAGTGTGGGGTAGCAGTGCACGGTGCACTGTAGTAGTTTGAGAAAATTTTTGCATGCTTTTGCTTGTTTTCCCAATATTTTCACATCCTTCCAAAATTTTTCAAAATTTTTCCATCTTTCAGACTTCTAAATGCAGTATGATTGGTTAAACAATTGCTTATGTCTATGGTATGTAGGTAGTATGTTGTGGTTAGTAGGAGATAATTGATAACTATTGCTGAACCCATTGATTAGAAGTAGGGAATTCCTGATAATTGAGCACAACTTAGTCTGGATTAGAGACCTCAACCAATTACCTTTTCAAAACTTAACTAGATAAAATTAGACCAGTTGCAGGATGCATTGACAATTGGAATGACAAGATGAGACTCTGAGCCAAAAGTGAAAAAGAAAAAAAAAAGTGAGCTAATTAAAATAGGGTAGTTTGCCAGCGGCCTTCGCTACTCGAGCACCACTCGTTCGGGGAACTTAAAGCCTGATGCCCTAAGGTCGTGTAGATTTGGGAGTCATCAGAGTGGGACTCGCTACATGGGTAGTTGAAGTTGACGTGTTCTAAGCAGACTCAAAATACCCTAGAAAATCTATAAACCAAAGAAATCAATAAATGCTAAATAGAATCTGATCACCAAAGCTCAGAACTCAGAAAGTTATCTGTTGTCAGTGTGTCTAGCAATAGGTCGAAGTGTTATCTGGTAACAGTTAAGACAAGAGTTTATTGTGTTGACTATCTGGTCTAGACTAGTACACACACTACACATCAGGAAGATCTTATGACTAAGAGAAAAGTTCAACCTAGTTGTTAAGTTACTTTCTGCTCAACCCTAACGAACTATTAGAGATATTTGAGACCTTGTCATAGCAACCTAACCAGTCAGACCTGTGTTAAGAATTGTCTGAAGAATTTTTGGAATAAAAACATGACTAGGAATGCACATATGGTTTAGAATCAATAACTTCAGGTAGACTTTGCTTGAGGACAAGCAAAAAGCTAAGTGTGGGGTTATCTGATACGTGAAAATCGTATCACCTTTTTAGCATGTTTTTATGTATGATTTCGGGTGAAATTGAGGGCAAATTGATCTTAATTGTTTGTTATTTACTCAATTTCATAGTTTTTATGATTTTGGAAGTGTCAGGTGAAAAGTAGACGAAAATAGCAAAATTTGGGGCAAAAATGCAATTTTTGGAAATGCTAACTCGGTCAAAGGCTCGGGACGGGCGTCCCGACTTGGTCAATAGACCAGGACGGGTGTCCCATTCCGGGACGGGCGTCCCAAACCCCCAGATCAAGTCCCACATCGAATTATTGATGAAAAATCACCCCGGGAAGTTGCTATAAATACCCCAGGCCTCCAACAGTTGATTTCATTCCTCTCCACTCGATCTGAGTCATTAAGTGGTTTCCAGTGTACACTTCTCTAGTACACAACTCACTCAGAGACTCGGATCTCAGTTTTCTTTCTTGTTAGTGTTTTGTTTTAGTTTATGAGATATAGTCTCAGATCGTAGGCTTCTATAGATAGGTTCGTTTCTGGTATTCATAGAATACCCGGGATTTCGTTAGGAGATCCTAAGAGGGCTCTAGGCGTTCGAAGAGTCAGTCCACAAGGCTGGGCTTAAGCTGGGTATTAAGGTAAAGCCCAGTTACTAGGCTGAGGAAGCGTCCTCCGAAGGTTCTGGCGAGCAGAGTCGGGGCGAGCAATACGACATATACAGCAGTACACTTCGTCGGCGAGACTACGTAAAGGGTGATTTCTTTATGGCATCAGTCCCCATGTCCCTCTCTTATATGTTGTTATTGTGTTGTTCCAAATATTTATTATGAATACGAGATTACGATTTTTATGAATATTTGTTTTATATGTTGACGTTGTTATGTTTTTTCGGAAATAGCCACCTGCTTAATATTCACTATGTCTGCATGTTTAATGTGCTCTTTTAAACTAAAGTTAGGGTTATAGACAATTCCTAACCACGGTCTAATCATAACCTGTTTAGTTTAACAGGCATCAATTAGTATTGGTGTCTGCCATGCTAGATAAAAATAACCTGCTGAACACCCTGCTTGTTAAGAGTAGTCTAGGTAAGCCAGGCCGAGTCCGATTATGCCGGCGGCTAGGGCAAGCGGTATGATCCCCGAAGTGACATAGGGCTTTCATGGATGCCTTCGTCCCGAACCGTGAGTAGGGCCGTCAATAAGGTGGGGCGGTTTATTAGAAACATCGGATGCGGTACGCCTTTAGACACAGAACATAGTTGCAATCCAGGCTAAGATATATCTAAAATACTTGAATATAGGTCAATCAACATATATGAACAATATAACATAAAATCAGGACCTCCTCTATAAAACACTTTTGGGATTAATTAGACTTAAACCTAGTGGAGAACGAATCACCCTCTCATCAAAGTTATTGATGAAGATTGTATAACTGGATTATAAGATAAGAGTTAGGAATAAAGGCTAGTTACTACTAAGCCATTGCCACTTCCTTGGGAGTACGATATTTAACTTAGTAAAATCGAAGATACTTTCCAACAGACTAGCTACACGATAGGTACTCTGCCTTAGGTTCTGGTTGATTAAGTGACAATAATTGAATGCTAAGTGACAGTTAGTAAGACTCAGTCCTTGATTACTCATAATCGACATAGGTAAATAAAGCCTATCTTTTAGCATACCAATCGGAACTGCATCATGGAGCAACTGCTTGTATATGTCATATTGCTCGACCTGACTCTGCTCGACAGAACCTTCGGAGGACGCTTCCTCAGCCTAGGAGCTAGACTTTACCTTAATACCCAGCTTAAGCCCAGCCCTGTGGACTGACTCTTCGAATGCCTAGAGCCCTCTTAGGATCTCCTAACGAAATCTCGGGTATTCTATGAATACCAGAAACGAACCTATCTATCGAAACCTAAGATCTGAGACTAATTCTCAGAAACTAAGAAAACGAAACACTAACTAAAAATAGAAGAAAAATTATACTGAACCCGAGTCTCTATGTGACTTGTGTACTCGAAAGTGTACACTAGAAGTCACTAAATGACTCAGATTGAGTGGAGAGGAATGATTTCAACTGAGGAAGGCCTGGGGTATTTATAGCAACTTTCTGGAGTGATTTTTCTTCAAAAATTCGATGTGGGACTTGGAACTGTAGGTCGGGATGCCCGTCCTGGATTGGGACGCCCGTCCTGGACTGTTGACCAGGTCAGGACGCCCTTCCCGGAGTCTAAACTTTTGAAAAATTGTATTTTTGCCCCGAAATTTGCCATTTTCTTCTACTTTTTACCTGACACTTCCAAAATCATAAAAACTGTGAAATTGAGTTAGTAATAAACAATTAAGACCGATTTCCTATCAATTTCACCCTAAATCATGCCTAAAAACATGCTAAAAATGTGATATGATTTATGCATATCAGATAACCCCACACTTAGCTTTTTGCTTGTCCTCAAGCAAAGTCTACCTGAAGTTAGTGAGTTTAAATCATATGTGCAGTCACTTAAATTTTCTAGTCATGTTTTTATTCCAAAAATTATTCAGATAATTCTCAACACAAGTCTGACTGGTTAGGTTGCTATGACAAGGTCTCAAATGTCTTTAGTAGATTGTTATAATCAAGCAGAAAACAATTTAACAACTAGGTTGAACTGTTCTCTTAGTCACAAGGTCTTCCTGATGTGTAGTCTGTGTACTAGTCTAGACCAGATAGTCAACGCAATATACTCTCGTCTTAACTACTACCAGATAACACTTCGACCCATCGCTAGACATATTAACAATAGACAACTTTCTGAGTTCTGAGCCTTGGTGATTAGATTTTTAATTGTTTAGCTTTTATTGATTTTCTTTCTTTTATAGATTCAGGGTATTTTGAGTCTTCTTTGAACACGTGAACTTCAACTACCCATGTAGCGAGTCCCACTCCGATGACTCCCAGACCTACACGACCTTAGGGCACCAGGCTTTAAGTTCCCCGAAGGAGTGGTGCTCGAGTAGCAAAGACCGCTGGCAAACTACCCTATTTAATTAACTCTCTTTTGCTTCTTTTCACTTTTAGCTCAGAGTCTCATCTAGTCATTCTAATTGTCAATACATCCACAACTGGTCTAATCTTATCTACTTAAGTCTTGAAAAGGTAATTGGATGAGGTCTCTAATCCAGACTAAGTTGTGCTCAGTTATCAGGAATTCCCTATTCCTAATCAATAAGTTCAAGATAGTTATCACATTGTCTCCTACTAAACATAACATTCTACACACATATCACAGACATAAGCAATGTTTAACCAATCATACTGCATTTAGAAGTCTGAAAGAATAAACAATTTTGAAATTTTTTGGAAGGGTGTGAAAATACGGGGAAAACATGCAAAATCATGCAAAAATATTTCTCAAACTACTAGTGCACCGTGCACTGCTACCCCACACTTAAGTCTGACACTGTCCTCAGTGTTCATGCATATCTAAACTACCCCACACTTATTTGAAAACAAGAAACAAAAATAAAACAAAGAACTCTTACCCCACACTTATTCGACTAGCTACGGGTAAGAAGCAATGAAAGAAATGACAAATCAACAAAACATGAAATAAAATGAAAGAGATACTCTCTGTAAATCTTTAAGCGTTGTCAGTTCACTTTTTGAATAATGCCGTCAGAATCCATGATGTCACATGCTCCGAAAGGTGATACTTCCGTGATTGTGAACGGTCCTGACCAACAGCTACGCAGCTTTCCTGGGAAAATTTTGAAATGTGAGTTGTACAACAATACCTTATCTCCTAGTTCAAAATTATTCTGGGTTCTGAGTCGCCTGTCATGCTGGAGTTTACTTGTCATCTTGAACTGATGTGCATTTTCATAGGCTTTGAGCCTCCACTCATCCAATTCGTTGAGTTGTAGAATCCGGTGTTCCTTAGTTAAGTTATCGTCGAGATTGCATTTTTGCACTACCCAGTAAGCTCTGTGTTCGAGTTCAACCGGAAGGTGGCATGCTTTTCCATAGACTAGTCGATAAGGTTAGAATCCCGTAGTGGTCTTGTATGCTGTACGGAAGGCCCATAATGCATCATCCAGCTTTATGGCCCAATCCTTACGATTAACACCCACAGTCTTTTCTAGGATTCTCTTTATTCCCCTATTGGTTACCTCATCATGCCCATTGGTTTGAGGATGGTAGGCTGTGGAAATGCGATGCTGAACTCAGTACTGCTGAAGTACCTTCTGCAATTGAGAGTTGCAGAAGTGCGTACCTCGGTCACTGATTAGGGCTTTCGGACATCCAAATTTGGCGAAAATCTGCTTAAGGAATCTGCATACGGCTCTAGCATCATTAGTAGGTAGGGTTTGTGCCTCAGGCCATTTTGAAAACTATTCTACGGCTACTATGACGTACTTCATACCAAAAGAGGGAGGAAACGGACCCATAAAGTCTATACCCTATATGTCAAATATCTCTACGCTTTGAATTACCTGTTGGGGTAGACTGTCTCGAGAAGATATGGTTCCAGCTTTCTGACAAGCATCGCATGATCCTGTGAATGCTGCGGCGTCTTTGAATATGGTAGGCCAGTAGAAGCCTGCTTCTAATACTTTTCGGGCGGTGTTAGCTGCAGCTAAGTGACCGCCTGCTGGTCCGCAGTAACAATGTTCCAGAATTTGGAAACCTTCTTTTTGAGAGACACATCTCCTGATCATCTGATCTGCACATATTCGAAATAGAAAAGGATCTTCCCAATAGTAATATTTTAGGTTAGCAAAGAATTTTCTTCTTTGTTGAGCAGTGATATCACTAGGGAGAGTCCGGGCTGCCAAGTAATTTGCTATATCTGCAAACCAAGGGGGTGAGAAAATAGCAAATAATGCACATAGATTCTCATCCGAAAATTTATCAGATATGATTGTTTCATCAATAGCTTCTAGGGTCAGATTTTCTAGCCTGGACAAGTGGTCTGCGGCTAAGTTTTCTGCCCCTTTCTTATCCCGAATTTCTATGTTGAATTCTTGAAGCAATAAAACCCATCTGAATAGTCTTGGCTTTGCGTCAGTTTTATTGAACAAGTATTTTAATGCAGAATGATCAGTATAAACAATAGTCTTAGACAGGACTAGATAAGATCGAAATTTATCAAATGCATATACTACTGCTAATAATCCCTTCTCTGTCGTAGTGTAATTTTCCTGAGCATCAGTTAAGGTTTTACTAGCATAATATATTACCTGAAATTTCTTATCATGTCTTTGTCCTAAAACTACTCCTACTGCATAGTCACTAGCATCACACATAAGTTCAAAAGGTAGACTCCAGTCAGGTGACGTCATGACGGGTGCAGTAGTTAAAAGTTCCTTAAGTCTATTAAAAGCTTTTAGACATTTCTCATCAAAGACAAATGGAACATCTTTTCCGAGTAAATTGGTCAACGGCCTGGCTATTAATGAGAAATCTTTTATAAACCTACGATAAAAGCCAGCGTGTCCCAAAAAACTTCTAACGGCTCTCACATTTTGGTGGAGGTAGTTTTGAAATAACTTCAATTTTTGCCTTATCTACTTCCATACCTAGGTGTGAAATCTTATGTCCTAAAACGATTCCCTCTTTTACCATGAAGTGGTATTTTTCCCAATTTAAAACCAAGTTAGTTTTTATACAACGTTTCAACATTAATTCAAAGTTCTTTAGACAAACCTCAAACGAATTACCAAAAACAGAAAAGTCATCCATGAATACTTCCATAGACTTTCCTAACATGTCCTCAAAGATAGCAGTCATACAACGTTGAAATGTAGCAGGTGCATTACACAAACCAAAAGGCATCCTTCTATATGCAAATGTTCCAAAAGGGCATGTGAAAGTAGTTTTATGCTGATCCTCAGGGGAAATAGGAATTTGAAAATAACCAGAAAACCCATCAAGAAAGTAATAAAACATATGTCCAGAAAATCTTTCTAACATTTGGTCAATAAAAGGAAGGGGGAAGTGGTCTTTTCGTGTGGCTGTATTTTGTTTTCTATAGTCTATGCATACACGATGACCAGTTACAGTTCTCGTAGGGATTAGTTCATTATGTTCATTCCTGACAATTGTTATACCGCCTTTCTTAGGTACTACCTGCACCGGGCTTACCCACTCACTATCTGAGATAGGGTATATAAGTCCTGCATCTAACAATTTGATTACTTCTTTCTTAACAACATCACACACATTAGGATTCAACCTCCTTTGAGGTTGCACACATGGCTTATACTCATTTTCTAGAAGAATCTTATGCGAACAAAAGCTTGGATTAATACCTGGAATGTCTGCAATTTTGTAGGCGAATGCTCTTCTATACTTTCTGCATATGTCCACGGTCAGCTTCCGTTGTTCTACAGTCAGATCAGCTGCAAGAATAATGGGAAGTTTCTTGTTGTCATCTAGGAATTCGTAGCACAGATGAGTGGGCAGTTCCTTCAGTTCCAAGTCTGGTGGGTCTTCAAACGAAGTCTGTTCTTTCTTCATCTCATCATCACCTATCTCAGTGAAACTATTAGAATTAGTTTCATTTTCAGAAGAGCTAAGTTCAGTCTCCTCTAATTCTAGGGAGTCCTCACTCAGGGCTTGATAGTTTGAGCATATGTCTGTCACGTTAATTGCAATCAAGTGTTCCATGGTATCCACACAAAAACAAGTATCATCTAAACGCATGGGATACCTAAGGGTCTCATTCAGATCAAAAGTAATATCTTCATTACCTACCCTTAACTTGATTTGGCCATTACTGACATCTATTAATGCTTTTGAGGTAGCTAGAAATGGGCGAACTAGGATCAGGGGCACTCCTCCTTCCCCATTCATATCCATGATAACAAAGTCCACAGGGAACACAAATTTTCTGACCTTTACTAAGAGATCTTCAATTATTCCTTTGGGGATTTTGACTGTCCTATCTGCAAGCTGTATGCACATCCTAGTCGTTTTCAAATCATGCAATCCTAATTTATCAAATAAACTAGATGGCATGAGATTAATACTAGCTCCTAAGTCTGCTAATGCATACATGTTAGTAATATTTCCAATTGTACATGGCAAGGTAAACAAACCAGGATCTTTCTGTTTAGACAGCAGTTTTTTCAACAGAACCGCCGAACACTCTTCATTAAGAACCACCTTGTCCATGTCAAATTTTCTTTTATTACTAACGACCTCTTTTAAAAACTTAGCATACTTTGACATTTCAGAAATAACATCAAGTAAAGGCAAATTAACATGAATCTGACTAAAATTCTTAAGAAACTTTTCAAATTGCTCCTTATCTTTATTGTGCATAAGTCTGGCAGGGTAAGGTACTTTTGGCCGGTACTCAGGAATATACTCCGTCTTCCCTTTCCTTGCTACTTCAATTTCGACATCCGTCGGCGTTGGATCCTTGGAGCCTTCTTCTGGTTCCTGCACAAGAATAGGAGGGTCAGATGTTTTGGGTGGAGATGGAGATAGAATTTTACCAGATCTTAGAGTGATGGTCTTGCATTCAGTTTGAGGGTTGGTCTCAATGTTGCTTGGTAGCGTTCCCTGGGACTTGTGAGAGAGATGGGTGGATAGCTGACCCATTTGTCTCTCTAAAGTTTGTATAGCAGCTTGTGTGTTTCTGACTGTTTGCTCGGTCTGCTTCTGTCTATTCTCGTTCTGTTGGATTCTTTCTGCGTGAGCTTCCTGGACCTTCCTGTTAGAGTCTATCATTTCCTTGTTAGAGTCGGCAATGCTTTTCAGCATGTCCCTGAATTCTTGCATGGGGTCAGCTGGAACGATGTAGTTCCTAGGTGCAGGTAGAGCGACTTGCTGGTTCTACGGATATGGCAGTTGCTAAGGTACCCTTTTCTGGAAGTTAGCAGTCCCGGAATTGTTTCTCCAGTTGAATCCCGGATGGTTCTTCCAAGTGGGATTGTAGGTATTTCCTATAGGAGCAGAATTGACTACATCCACTTGTTCCATATCCTCTGGAATAGTTAATATCCCATTACCATAACAATCTCCACTTAAATGCGGTCCTTGGCAAAATTCGCAGACTTAATACATTGACAGAACGCTTTTCCCTTGTTGGAAAGTATTCAGTTGATTAGTAATGCTGGCCTTCAGTGCCTCAAATTGATCATGAGTGGAGGCGATGGCCGCATTTACTGGTTGCTTCTTAGCTCGGCCACTCGTGCGCCAGTTCTTGCTATTCCTATATAGCCTCTCCAGAGCGTTTCTAGCATCTACATCACTCATTCCATTGAAACCACTTTGGGGATTGAGTCCATCAAGAACTTGTTTACCCATGTCTGTCATACCCCCGTAGAATTGCTGGATCAGTAATGCTTCGGTAAGTCCATGTTGGGGGCAGAGCCTGAGTAGCTCCTTGAATCTGTCCCAAGCTTCGATCACTGTCTCATTAGCAGCTTGAGTAAAACTGGACAGAGCCCTTCGATATTCTAGGACCCTTGCTGCAGAGTAGTACTCTTCTAGGAAGGCTTTGCTTAACTCGTCCCAAGAGGTGATGGAGTTAGTGGGTAGCTGGGCCAACCATCTCTTAGCTCTGTCCCTCAGTGAGTAGGGAAATAGGTTTAGTTTAGTTACTTCTGCAATATGATCTCCCTTGAGGCCTTCGCAGAGAGAAGAGAAATCAGATAAGTGTTCTAGCGGATTTTCGACTGCAGTTCCTCCAAACTGAACCCGATTAATAATCAACTGGATCACATTCGGTTTAAGATCATAGCGAGGGTTCCCATGGATTTGGATGGCGGATGATACTGGAACAGTCTCTGGCTGGATGTAGGATTCGAGGGGAGGTCTTTCAGCAGCCATTTATGTTCTTCGCCTATTAGTTGTACGAATGAGACGTTCTGGATTCTCAACTGGTGTTTCAAGGTTAGCTTCTGAACACTACTAGAAAAATCAATTTTAGCGACGAATAATCGCGACGGCCTCATAGCCGTTGCTAATAGCGATAGAATTTGCGACCGCCTACTAAGCCGTCGCAAATTGCAACTGAATTTGCGACCGCCTACTAAGCCGTCGCAAATTGCAACCGAATTTGCGACAGCTTAGTAGGCGGTCGCAAATTGCAACCGAAATTTGCGACCGCCTACTAAGCCGTCGCAAATCGCAACCTAATTTGCAGCTGCCAACTAAGCCGTGGCAAATTGCAACCGAAATTTGTGACCGCCTACTAAGCCGTCACAAATTGCAACCTAATTTGCGACTGCCAACTAAGCCGTCGCAAATTGCAACCGAAATTTGTGACCGCCTACTAAGCCGTCACAAATTGCAACCTAATTTGCAACTGCCTACTAAACCGTCGCGAATTGCGACATAATTGGCGACAACTTTCTAAAAGGTTGCCATTTTTGACGGATTTTGTGACGGATCTTTGAGTCGTTGTAATTAGTGACAATCATTTGCGACGACCTTGTGAGTCGTTGTAATTAGCGACAAATATTTGCGTTTGAGCTGTCACTATTTGCAACGTAATTTGTGATAGTCATATGAGTCGTTCCAATTAGCCACACACATATTATATGTGTAATATAGCATATTTATTACTATTAAAACAACAACAAAACTTATTATCTTTATATATATATATATATATATATAATCACATATTATCTATATTATTATTTTTTATAAAAAAATATTTATTTAATTAGAATAAAAAATATAATTAATTATTTAAATTTTAAATCAAAATTAATATATATATATATATAAATTATTTATTTATTTTCTACTTTAAATTTATAATTATATTAATTTTTATATATATCATTATAATATATAATATATGCTTATATAATGATGTTATAATATATATTATATATAATTAAATATTTACAACAAAATTATAATTTCAGTAGTTTTTAGATTATATATTATTATAAAATAAAATATAATAATATAATAAAAGTGTATATAAAATTTATATATTTTTAAAGTATAATGTAAGATATATATATACTTATTATAATATAATACCAATTCGATCCAAGCTCTTGGAATTGGAATAAGTTCGGCAGCAAATCACGAAATCTTACGAAATCTTGGCGATGTTCTCTATCTAATGAATGGAGATTTTGCTTTAAAATTTCAATTTAAAATCGTCCACCCTGCAACTACAGAGAAGAATACGTTTAAGCCTGAGCAAACTGGTTAGTGGAGTTACACGGAAAGTGAAAAATTAAAAATTAAAAATTTGGAAGAAAAACAATTATTCAATTATGAAAGGGAAAAAGAAAATCATGCAAGAGATAGGAAAAGAACAACTTACCATTGAACAAGAAAATTACAATTTTTTCGGATTTTAAATTTTAACATTTTTTTTCTTTTTATATTTCGAAAGAAATTAAATTCCCTCAATATGGTTTTAGAATAATTTTCTAAAAGTTGATTATCCCAAGTGTCTTAATTCCAGATAATATCTAAAATTAATTAGTTATGATAACCCTATATTTCGGAAAGTGATTGTCTAACTAGCATAGAATAAGTGTTGAGTTTAAGGTCTAGGTTACTACCGTTACCTATCATAAGTCTCTAGAATTTTGATCAGGAATCCTAAGTTCATTATGATATTTCCCCGGCAACGGCGCAAAAAATCTGATGTGCTTCCGACTGATATGCTAAATAGGTGTTGTTTTACCCTATGTTGATTATAAGTAATTAAGGACTGGGATTGACTAATTGTCACATTTAGTCTTTATGGTGTCACTTAATCAGTCAGAACCTAAGGCAGAGTACCTATCATGTAGCTAGTCTGTTGGAAAGTATCTACAATTTTATTTAGATTTAATATCGTACTCCCAGGGAAGTGGCAACGGCTTAGTAGTAACTAGCCTCTTATCCTAACTCTTATCTTATGATCCAGTTATGCAATCGTCATCAATAACTTTGATGAGAGGGTGATTCATTCTCCACTACTTTTAAGTCTATTTAAGCCTAAAGTGTTTTATAGATGATGTCCTGATTCTATGTTATACTGTTCCCACATGTTGATTGACCTATCTTCGAGTATTTTAGATATATCTTAGCCTGGATTGCAACTATGTTCTGAGTCTAAAGGTGTACCACATCTGAGTATCTGATAAACCGCCCTACCTTAATGACGGCCCTACTCACGGTTCGAGCTAAAGGCATCCATGAAAGCCCTATGTCACTTCGGGGATCATGCCGCTCACCCTAACGCCGGCATAAAAACGCAACTCAGTCTACTTAGACTACTCTAACAAACAGGGTGTTCCGCATGTTATTTTATCTAATATGGTAGACACCAATACTAATTAATGCCTATTAAACTAAACAGGTTATGAATAGACCGTGGTTAGGAATTGTCTATAACCCTAATTTTAGTTTAAAAGAACACATTAGACATGCAGACATAATGAATATTAAGCAGGTAGCTATTTCCGGAAAATCATAAAAGCTTCAACATATATAACAGATATTCATAAAAATCATAATCTCATATTCATAATAAATTTTTGGACAAACTCAATACAGACATATAAAGAGAGGGATAGGGGGACTGATGCCATAAAGAAATCACCCTTTACTTGTATATGTCGTACTGCTCGACCTGACTCTGCTCGACAGAACCTTCGGAGGACGCTTCCTCAGCCTAGTAGCTGGACTTTACCTTAATACCCAACTTAAGCCCATCCCTGTGGACTGAATCTTCAAACGCCTAGAGCCCTCTTAGGATCTCCTAACAAAATCCCGGGTATTCTATGAATACCATAAACAAACCTATCTATCGAAGCCTAAGATCTGAGACTAATTCTCAGAAACTAAGAAAACGAAACACTAACTAAAAATAGAAGAAAACTTATACTGAACCTGAGTCTCTAAGTGACTTGTGTACTCGGAAGATGTACACTAGAAGTCACTAAATGACTCAGATTGAGTGGAGAGGAATGATTTCAACTGAGGAAGGCCTGGGGTATTTAAAGCAGCTTTCTGGAGTGAGTTTTCTTCAAAACTTCGATGTGGGACTTGGAACTGTAGCTTGGGACGCCCGTCCTGGATTGGGACGCCCGTCCTGGACTGTTGACCAGGTCAGGACGGCCGTCCCGAGTCCTGGACGCTCGTCCTGGCCTGTTGACCAGGTCAGGACGCCCGTCCTTACTCGGGACACCCTCCCCGAAGTCTGAACTTCTGAAAAATTATGTTTTGCCCCAAAATTTGCCATTTTCTTCTACTTTTCACCTGACACTTCCAAAATCAAAAAAACTGTGAAATTGATTTAGTAATAAACAATTAAGACTGATTTCCTATCAATTTCACCCTAAATCATGCCTAAAAACATGCTAAAAATGTGATATGATTTATGCATATCAATGCCTCGATACAAGTGTGAAAGTATGTCGACATCTATCATACTAGATGGTCCGACCTGCCAGTATGGTGTAGGCAAGGATGGCATTGAAGTACCACAATACATGTAGGATGTTGGTTCCTTTCGCTCGAAATTGAACGAAATGTGCACCATCATATGAGATGTGCTTCCAGTAAACCAAGATGTCCTTGGGAAAGTCTCGAAGTGCAGTCAAGAACACCTCGGTAGTTTATTCCTCTTCGGTTCATAAATTGAGAGCTTGGCCAAACTCGGGCATCATGAGGCATCAAGGAATGCCTTCAAGCATAAAGGTAATGTATGTGCCATGGAACTCAAACAACGCATAACATTCGGTGATGATCTCCTTGTAGCATGGCTTAGTGATGGTGAAAATGAGTCGATACGGAAGCACGTTGAGCATGCGCTCAACCTCAGTAGTGAAAGTAGCTCGACAGTTGCGGGGTTGATGCCACGACCATGAAGAATAGCTCACCCCATGAGTGCATAAACCCTACTCCCAAAATTGGGGTAATCTGAAAAATCGAAAGAAAATGTTGGTTTGAAAAGCTAATAAATTATTGCTGATGTCCATGAGGAAAAAATAATATGAAAAAGGTATGAAAAATTTTAAGAGGAAAAAGGAAAATTAAATTGAAAGAAGGAAATATAAGAAATGAGTTAGAAGAGTTTAGAAGGATTGAGAGGGTTTAGAAGGTGAAATGAAGTGAAAGTGTGAAAAATAATTTGAAAATGGGGTATTTATAGATTCTATCCAGGTTTGACGGGCGTCAAAACCTTTGAAAATTTTTTTTTAAAAAAATCAAAATTATTCGAAATTGAAAAATTAAATCCATAATTTAGGAAACTCGGTCTTTGAAATCAATCGAGAAGAAATAGGAAGAATTGAATCTCGATTATTCGGAAAAGAATTCTTAATCGAATCATCAGGGATTTTATTAATTGGCCAAAAACTGCTAATGCATTCTATTTATAATGGGCAAAAGATAAATTTTACATCTTATGTAGATTATGTAGAATTAAGAACATCAATTGAAACACAGCAAATAGGGTTGTTAGTTAATTAAAGAGAACCTAAGACAGAGTACTCCTCATGTATCTAGTCATATGGTAGCATCAACGATTTTACATTTGTAAATAAACATGGCAACGACTTGTGTAAAATCTATTATTTAATCCATAATTAATTTATCGTGAGTTAATCAAGGCTTCTATATGTTTAGGAAGAGTTTATTAATAAGTATCGTGTTATTAACGCCCTCAAAGACTGACATAAAGACCTAACTCAGCGTTATTATGGTTCTTAACATACCTAGTGTCGACTATGTTAATTATGCTAATTTAACAATTAATTACAATTGCTTATAATTTGGGCCTAGAATAATTAATTGTTAAATTAAAATATTATGACAGAATAATTGGTGAGTTTGATCCCAAACAAATTTATCTTTGGCAAGCTGAGTCCCAAAATATTTTTTTTAACTTTTAAGGTCCCAAACTTTTATTTTTGTAGAAAATAATAAGGTCCTTCTTGACGGATTCTGTCAAAATTTCTAAAATTTTAACGGTTGTTTGTCTTTAGTTAATTAAAGACAAGGATTAGAAAGTCATTACATGTGAAAATAAAGAAAGAAAATAATAATAATAATAAAATATTTAAACGTAGAGATAAAAATGTCCTCATATTTATTTTTTGAAAATGTCATCATATTTAAAATTTTAAAAATAAAAAATTTATCAAAAATAGTGAGAATATCAAAAATCGTCGTCAATCTTCTTCTCTGGTTAATCTTCTTCTTCTTCTTCTCTCTGGCACAAGATTTTTATCTTTTTCTAACATCTTTGAAGAAAGGAAAAAGAAAAAAAAGTAATTGAAGAAGAGGTCTTTATAGAAAGAAAAAAGAAAAAAAAGAAAAAGAGAGATTTAGAAAATTCAAAATTTAACCAATGGAAAGAAATAAAGTTACTTTGTTTCAAGAGAAAGAGGACAGTGGTGATATTGAAATACTCAGTGAATCTTCAATCATTAAAACTCATTTGACAAATCAAAGTTGTTCTAGACGACAAGAAACGAATTCAAGTGAGAGCAAAAATGGAATGTTAAATTCAAAGACATTTGAATCGATGTTTGAGTAAGTATTCGCATTCATTATCATGAATATATTTGAGTAAGTATTTAAAGATCTATGGGTAAGAAGAGGATGAACCAGAATTTAAACTCAGATTCATATTAGAATTTCTCTTTCTTTTGTTTTTCTTTCTCTTTCTACAAAGACGCTCTTATTCTTCTCTATTTTTTTCTTTTTTCTTTCTTCAAAGATGTCAAAAACAGATAAAAATTTTGTAGGAAAGAAGAAGATTGACGAAAGATTTTGATATCATTTGATAGATTTTTTAATTTTTAAATTTTAAATGTGAGGACATTTTTATTCCTTGTTTAAATATTTCTTTATTTATTTTCACATGTAATGACTTTTTAATCCTTGTCTTTAATTAACTAAAGACAAACAACCGTTAAAATTTTAGAAATTTTGACAGAATCCGTCAAGAAGGACCTTATTATTCTCTACAAAAAAAGTTTGGGACCTTAAAAGTTAAAAAAAATATTTTGGGACTCAACATGCCAAAACTAAATTTGTTTGGGATCAAACTCACCAATTATTCTATTATGACATACTCATAATTTCATGTTTTAAAAACACAAATATATAATCAAAACATAATATAAATTTAGTTTTATGATTTCCCCAAGGGAAAACAAGTATAACTACAAATTGCAAACATATAAAATAGAATTCTCGAGTATCAAAATTCAAATAAATATTCAGGAAATAAGAGGGAAACGTTAAAGAAAGAGATTAGAGAATATTTGTCGTAAGGTTGTCACTTCTTTATGATATTCTCATTTTTACGTCTCTTCAACTCCCGGAGATTGTCCCTAATCTGGTCGTCAGAACCTTTGGACCACATCTTCTCGAGCTAGTAGAAGCACTTCACCTTCTTGGTCAGGACTCAAGTACTAAAGTACTACCTTATGAACTAAGATAACGAGAACCTAGTGTTCTCGAGAATTTTCTAGCGAAATCCCAAAATTCTATGAAAATTTGACTCAGAATATCTCACTGTTAGATTTTCTAAACTTTACTTTGAGACTCAAAGCTAGAGAATCGAGTGATTCTGAACTGATAGTTGCTATGTATTAAGTAGGAAGAGATCCTCTAATAGTAAAGATGTCTGTACATTATATAGGGGTGAACTCGAGCAAAAAGTGGAAAATTCCTTGATGTGGTCGTTCCCCCTTCCAGAAATTAAGAATTTGCCCCATATATTTGTTATTTTGTGCAATTTAGTCTCTGAAAATTTTTCAAAATCAAAATCAAGCAATTAAATTTTAATGTAATGCAATTAAGTCAAAATACTTCTAAATTGATCATAAAATAAGCATAAATACATGCTAAAATACGATATAATTTGATGTTATCAACCGTGATTCCCAAATATCCGGATCCTAAACAAGGATAAAGAGGCATACCTAATTTCAAACTTTATTAACTGAAAAGCTATTAAAAGACCCAAAATATACACAACACTAAACAAAGAAAGAATAAATCAAAACTTGAAAAGAAGTTCTATCCCGGGAATGTAGAAAATGACTCGTAGATGATCTAGTCATACTCTTAAAATCATAACTCAATAAGAAGACAATCAAAAAGCAATAATCATTCCAAGAATAGGGAAAGAATAAAAATTTAAAGAATGAATGAATCACTAATTAAAACCTGCCTAAAAAGTTCTAAAAATTACAAAATTTCAGCCTCAAAAGCTGAAAATACAATGTTGAAAATTACAACACAAATAGAACAAAAATTTCCTTTACTAAAAATAGAGGAAAAACACAATTAAATGCAGGGGAATAGCCTAAAAACATAGCACAAGCTACTTGAATTTGTGCCAAAACTAGAGCAAATTGAAGTTGGATCAATGAATAAACAGAATTGGGCCAAAAACACCTTGTGCACACAGCACTGCTCGGCTGTGCAGTGTTGTGCAACACTGTGCACCGAGCTGTGATTTCGTGTTCTGCCTTTTTTTAGACAGTCAACCTACAAGATCAACCAATGCAAATTCTTACCCAAAAATTAAAAAATTTAAAAAAATTTTAAAAAATTTTAAAAAATAAAAAAAATTAAAAAAAAAATTGAAAAGAAAATCCTAAAACTAGGGAAAGTTATTCATGTTTGAAAATTAAATATCAAGTTGTCAAAAGTTTGAAAGAAATCACTGCTAAAATAATTTAAACATGTTATACACAACTAAGATACACAAATAAGGTCAAAACAATGAATTAAACAAGTTTACATACTGCCCTACTAAAAATCTAAGGCATAAAACTACCAAAGAGATCAAAATAGGCAACAAGAGTCTAAAATATGTATAAAATTCATCTTAAAACATAAATTAATGAGAAAGACATCATCTAAATCCTAAGATCATGAAGTATTTCCAAAAATTACAGTTTATAAAATTAAGCAAAAATGTCAAACCAAATGCATTGAAAGCTAGCTAATCATGTAACTAGAATAAGCAAAAATAATATGATCTAAACTAATGTCAAAAGAGATGTGCAATAAAATCATAATGTAATATGTACAAAAGAATTATATTATACAATCCTAAAATTGACTAATATATAAGCATCTAAAACAATCAAAATGAATAACTAAAATGCTCAAAAAGCATGAAGCATGAACATACTATCAATGAACTAGAACATGAAACTAAATACATTAAATCCTATCATATATACAGACTACCTAAATGAAAACTTAAATAAATCAAAAACATCCTAAAGTATAGTAAATAAGAATGGTAATCAAATTGTTCATGTTAAACAAATGAAAAAAAAAACCTATGTCAAGACTATAAAACAACTATACCATGAAATGTAAAACATAAATTATATTAAAGCAAAGGATTTATATACATGCAAAATAAAAGGAAATTCTAAAGATCCTAAAGCACACAAAAGAATATATACATCAAATAGATAGAAATGAAAGGTCCTAAAACATAGAAAGACTAACCATCCTAAGAACATAAAAATATGCTCAACCACAAATATTTTTTTCTTTTTTTGAAAGAATCAAAGAATCATGAAATCAAAGAGTTATCAACTAGTCTAATCAATAATCATGAACAACTAAGATCAACCTATGTCATATAAAAGTTAATTAAAACTAAAAAACAACCTAGCTAACTAATCAATTATGTTAAACCATAACATTTAAATAAGTCAAGTTTCATGGCCTCACGAGATCAAAACTAATCTAACATGTTATAGCTATTATTTAACATTAAATAGAAGTTAAAACCTAAAGTCATATCATCTAAAAGTAAAATCAAATAGGCAGGTATCAATTAAAAAGTCAAGTAAAAATCAAAGAATCAAGTCATGTATTATCAAGTTATAGATCTAGTTAAGAACAAGTTAAGGTACACTAAAATTAGCAATTAGGCATCTCTATGAATCAAAGATGATACAAATCAACTAAGATCTAAGCAAAGTAAGCAATACTAGTAAGGATCATCAAAATTGTTGAATAAAACTCAACAAAAAGCCTAAAATTCACTAAGGTTAATTCATTACCTAAAGTTGCGGTCAAATTCTTAAAAGAAAAGCGATTTACAAGTTATAGAAAATTAAAACCTAATTAATCCTAAGCTAAAAGCCAAATAAACCTAAACTAAAACTAACCTAAAGTATCCTAAACTATTTCTAAGGCCGAAATGCTCATTCTAATCTAAGACTAAAGCCAAAAATCTACATCTAACCTATTCTAATCTAGCCCAGAATTCTAACCTAAGCAAAAACAAGATCTAATCCTAAAGGAAATCTATAAACAACTAAAATTTAAACTAAATTAGTGTTTTTAGATTCATCTTTCAGATTAAGGAAATCTAGATCTATTCCATAATTTTATCTTATATTAGTGTATTATCCATCCTTTACCCATTCATAACATCTAGAATTTAAGGCTCCTAAACATATTATGAAATTTAATTTTCCGAGGTGCAAAATAATTGTTGTGTGCGCTAAAAAAAGTGTGATTAAGGTAGTGATTAAGATAATGAAACTAGTTAAGAGAGAATTACATTAATGTCATGTTTTAAACAAATTCACACACAAAGGGGTAGAGTACCCATCATGTTGTGAATATATCAATCCATGTCCCACATCTAAAGATAATGCTAGTGGTGACTAGCTTATAAGAATACCACTAACTCGAGGTCTTCTTGGGAAGTTTCCCAAGAGCAAAATCGTGAGGGCTTAGGCCCAAAGCGAACTGTTAGAATGCCTTGAATTAGTCAAACATTCTGTTACGTCTCCTTAAGTTTAGGAAGTTAGTCAAATATTCTGATTTATTAGAATGCATTGAATTAGTCAAACATTCTGTTACGTCTCCTTAAGTTTAGGAAGTTAGTCAAATATTCTGATTTATTAGAATGCATTGAATTAGTCAAATGGCTGCCATCTTTTCCTATAAATAGGTTCATTTGTAAGGCATTCATTATGTTGTAGTCACCTATACAACACCTTTGCAATCTCTCTCATAAATCAGTAAAAACTCTCCCCTCTTCTATTAGGTGGACGTAGCCAACACATTGTTGGTGAACCACGTTAAATCTGTGTGTCATTTCTTTATTTTTGTTATCTTTCTTACATCCGTCATAACAAACTGGTATCAGAGCTCGGGTAATCGAGGTTTGTAATCTGGTGAGAAAGATGTCTGCGTTGAACGTAAAGATTGACAAATTCACGGGGAGGAACAACTTTAGTTTATGGCAGATCAAGATGCGAGCTTTGTTGAAACAACAAGGCTTATGGATGCCATTATCAAAGGAAGTCAAGGCTGACGATGCTGAGTTGGCTGCCTTGGAGGAGAAGGAACATTCGACTATCACGTTGTGTCTTGCAGATGATGTCATCACTGAGGTCGCAGATGAAGAAACTGCCGCTGGTCTGTGGTTGAAGATGGAAAGTCTATACATGACAAAGTCTTTAACCAACAAGCTGCTTCTGAAGCAACGTCTGTTCGGTCTGCGAATGCAGGAAGGTACACCTCTTAGAGACCATCTGGATCAATTAAATACAATTCTTTTAGAGTTGCGTAATATTGATGTTAAGGTAGAGGATGAAGATGCTACCTTAATTCTGTTGGTTTCACTACCATTGTCGTATGAGAATTTCGTACAATCTTTCATTGTTGGGAAAGATACTATGTCTCTGGAAGAGGTCAGGTCATCTCTCCATACCAGAGAGCTGCGCCATAAGGCGACTAGAGCAGGGACAGACAACCAGGCCGCTGGATTGATAGCCAGTGGAAGCAAGGGACATGGACAACTGGACAAGAAGAAGCCGGGTTCTAATGGTCCAAAAGCAAATGATATTTGTAATTACTGCAAGGAGACAGGGCATTGGAAGAATGAATGTACGAAGAAGAGAAAGCAACCGCTGGAGCAGAAAGGATCTGCTGCGATAGCGGTGGATTGCACTAATTCCGAAGAGGACATCGCTCTAGTTGCAGATGAACACACGCATCATGCTAATGAGTGGGTCCTTGACTCTGGGGCGTCCTACCATATATGTCCAAGGAGAGAGTGGTTTTCAACCTATGAGCAGATAGACGGGGGAAATGTCTCTATGGCAAACAGCTCGGTATGCAAGGCGGTTGGAATAGGCTTGATCAAGATTCGGACGTATGATGGTAAATTCTGCACATTGCACAATGTCAGACATGTTCTACTAATGACGAAGAATTTGATATCCCTGAGCTTGCTGGATAGTAAGGGGTTCAACTTCAAGGGTGAAGGTGGAGTTATACATGTCTGCAGGGGCTCTAATGTGATACTTAAGGGTGTCAAACATGGAACTTTGTACTTTTTTCAAGGTTCAACAGTTGCTGGTTCTGCAGTTGTTGCATCATCTGAGGTTCACCGAGATGATTTGACCAAGTTATGGCATATGAGACTTGGTCACATGGGTGAAAGAGGGTTGCAGATTCTGTCAAAGGAAGATCTTCTTGGTGGTCACAAGATCAAGAGCCTTGAGTTTTGTGAGCATTGTGTCTTTGGGAAGCTACATCGCAGCAAGTTCCCAAAGGCGGTTCATCGAACAAAGGGAACGTTGGATTACATCCATTCAGACTGCTGGGGTCCGTCTCGCGTTGAGTCTTTAGGCGGTCACAGATTTTTTATGTCGGTAATCGATGATTACTCTAGGATGACTTGGGTAATCATGATGAAACATAAAAACGAAGCGTTCAAGAACTTCAGGCAGTGGAAGACGCTAGTAGAAAATCAAACTGGGAAGAAGATCAAGAGGCTGCGAACTTATAATGGTCTGGAATTCTGTTCGTCTGAGTTCGATGTGTTTTGCAAGGATGAGGGGATTGCTCGACATCGCACAGTCAGGGATACACCACTGCAGAATGGTGCAGCTGAGCGCATGAACCAGACACTTCTGGAGAGAGCGAGGTGCATGCTCTCTAACGCTGGTCTAACTAGATGTTTCTGGGCAGAAGCAGTTACAACGGCATGCTACATAGCAAATCGGGGACCACACACAGGCATCAACTGTAAAACACCTTTTAAGGTGTGGACAGGGAAGCCTGCTGATTACTCAAATCTGAGAGTTTTTGGCTGTACAGCTTACTATCATGTCAATGAGGGTAAGCTGGAGCCAAGGGCTAAAAAGGGAATATTTGTGGGCTATATGGAGAAGGGGTGAGGGGATATAGAATCTGGTCTTCATCTGAGAATAGGGTTATACTTAGTAGGAGTGTAATTTTTTATGAGAGTTCTATGTTCAACCCTATGGTGAAGCCCATTATTGTAGAGAAGAATGGAGCTGTTGATGAACAGGTGGAGGTGCAAGTCACTCAAGGGGAGAGCAAGGCACAGAAGTTGGTCAGTAACCAACTGCCACAACCAGAAACCAATCTGCCAGAATCTACACCACCAGAAAATCAAACATCTGAAGGTTTTCAACATAGCATCGCGCTTGACCGACCAAGAAGGGTTGGAGTTGGACCTCCAAAGCGGTATGTTTTTGATAATATGGTGAATTATGCACTACAAGTTGCTGAGGAAGTGGAGCTTCATGAGCCGTCCACCTACAAGGAAGCAATTTCAGGAACTGAGTCAGGACAGTGGTTGGCTGCAATGGGAGACGAAATGGAATCTCTTCACAAGAATCAGACTTGGGAGCTGGTCAGATTACCGACGGAGAGAAAGGTAATCACTTGCACATGGGTTTTCAAGAAGAAGGAAGGAATATCACCGACTGTGGGTATTAAGTATAAGGCACGAGTAGTTGCAAGAGGGTTTCATCAGATAGAGGGAGTAGACTACAACGAGATTTTCTCGCCGGTGGTCAGACATACTTCTATTAGGGTGCTACTAGCAATAGTTGCACATCAAGATTTGGAGCTTGAGCAACTAGACGTGAAGATTGCTTTTCTACACTGAGAGTTGGAAGAGGAAATATACATGACTCAGCCAGATGGTTTCCAAGTTTCAGGAAAGGAGAATCATGTGTGTAAGTTGAGGAAGTCCTTATATGGGCTTAAGCAGTCTCCAAGGCAGTGGTATAAGAGATTTGACAGCTATATGATGCAGCTCGGCTACAATAGGAGTCCTTTTGACTGTTGTGTGTACTACAACGAACTGAAAGATGGTTCTCGCATCTGTTTGGTCCTGTATGTAGATGATATGTTGATTGCTGCTCGGGACAAGTCTGATATTCAAAAATTGAAGGATTGTCTCAGTGCAGAATTTGAAATGAAAGATCTGGGTGCTCCTTGGAAAATTTTGGGAATGAAAATCTATAGGGATAGAAATCAGAAGAAACTTTTCTTGTCACAAGAAGGGTACATTAACAAGATATTGTCAAGGTTTGGCATGTCATCAGCTAAACCTATAGACACTCCAACGGCTACTAATAGCAAGCTGGTAATGTACGCTCCTCAATCCGAGGAAGAAAAGGAATACATGTCAAGAGTTCCTTATGCAAGTGCAGTAGGAAGTCTGATGTATGCTATGGTGTGCACCCGACCAGATTTGGCATATGCTGTTAGTATTGTTAGTCGATTTATGGCTAAACCAGGGAAGGAGCATTGGCAGGCTGTGAAAAGGATTTTTCGATATCTTAGAGGTACGTCAGATGTTGGTCTTATTTATGGGAGTAATGCATAGTGCTTGGTAACCAGCTACTAAGATTCTGATTATGCCGGGGATGTAGACAGTAGGAGATCCATGACTGGTTATGTTTTCACTCTTGGTGGTTCTGTGGTGAGTTGGAAGGCAACTCTACAGCCTACTGTGACTTTGTCTACTACAGAGGCAGAGTACATGGCATTAACAGAAGCAGCGAAGGAGGGAATTTGGTTAAAAGGACTAATCAATGATCTAGGCGTACATCAGGATCAGGCTATAGTGTATTGTGACAGCTTGAGTGCAATATGCTTAGCCAAGGATCAAGTTCATCATGAGAGGACTAAGCACATTGATATCAGGTATCATTTTCTAAGAAGCGAGAAAAGAATCAAGGTGAAGAAAGTGGGCACGGCTGACAACCCTGCTGACATTTTCACCAAGCCAGTTCCACAGAGCAAGTTCCAACACTGTTTGAACTTGCTAAATATTACAAGCTGCTAAATGGCAGAAGAGAGGGGAGCGGATACATCTGGCACCAAGGAGGTGCATCTGGTAAATTGTGAGAGAATTCAAGTCAAGGTGGAGATTTGTTAGAATGCCTTGAATTAGTCAAACATTCTGTTACGTCTCCTTAAGTTTAGGAAGTTAGTCAAATATTCTGATTTATTAGAATGCATTGAATTAGTCAAACATTCTGTTACGTCTCCTTATGTTTAGGAAGTTAGTCAAATATTCTGATTTATTAGAATGCATTGAATTAGTCAAATGGCTACCATCTTTTCCTATAAATAGGTTCATTTGTAAGGCATTCATTGTGTTGTAGTCACCTATACAACACCTCTGTAATCTCTCTCATAAATCTGTAAAAACTCTCCCCTCTTCTGTTAGGTGGACGTAGCCAACACATTGTTGGTGAACCACGTTAAATCTGTGTGTCATTTCTTTATTTTTGTTATCTTTCTTACATCCGTCATAACACGAACAATATTATACTAATTGAGAGTTAAGTGGTGAGAGCCCAATCTTGTAGGAATTTTCGGGCCCAACAAGTGGTATCAGAGCCCAAGGTTTGTGGGTTTGGTTATGCCAGATGTGGAGAGTCAGTGTCTTGCGGAAGATGCAAGATGATTATCCCTCTAAGGGAGGACACGGGTATGTGGTCCTTGGTTTGAGGGGAGGATTGTGAGGATATCAATCCATGTCCCACATCTGAAGATAATGTTAGTGGTGACTAGCTTATAAAGATACCACTAACTCTATTAGTAAGAGGCTTTTTGGGTAGTTACCCAAGAGCAAAACCATGAGGGCTTAGGCCCAAAGCGGACAATATCATACTAATGTGGAGTTAAGTGATGGAATTTTCAGGCCCAACACATGTAATATAGTAAAGTGGGAGCATCTAAATTTTTACATTTATAATATCATACAACTTTAGGAAGTTGATAAGGATAACACATAACACAATAATAAATCAAAGAAATCAATATAGAATTCCAAAATAAGAGTTGAAAAATGATTGATGAAAACTACATCTAATTTAGAAAGAAAATAAATTACAATTAAAAGTAAAATGTAGAATCTCCATGATTAAGCTAAAATGAATTTTTGGAGGACCTTTCATTCGAATGTCTCATTATTTTTGAAAAATAAAAAGAATGACGTAAGAATGGCTAGTTTAGTTTCGGGTCAACTCTTACTTGGCACCTTCACATCCAACCATAAATTATAGTCTAATTCTATGATTTTCATATTAGATCTCCTAATGATTCATATCCATAAGAAAGTACCAAGTAGGAGAATGATTGTCATATTTAATTTAGTTACAAATAATTATATTAAAGTTTGAATTAAATATATCTTATCACATTACGGTAATGTCGTTATGGTTTAATATTATTTTAAATAGTTGTTATCTATCTGTTTAATTTTTATATTTAAAGTTTAACTGTATATATATGTATTGCTTGTTTTTTAGCGTGAATAAATATTTATATGTATGTGTATAAAATATCTAATAAATCTTCCCTCAACTTGTTTTAATATTTTAATACTTTGGAAAACATCCTTCATGTTTTTCTAATATTTTAATGATTGTGAATCTTTTCAGCCTTTCTCTCATCTCTTTACTACCATGAAAGGATACATTTTTTCTCTATGAAGCCAATGTTAAGGCTCCAAAAATCTTATATGCTATAAGAAGCAATATTTACCTCCATTAGATAACCTGTATGTAGTCTTCTTTTCAATCGATCTTATATATCATTAAAGAAAAGAATCTTATCAAAATTACTAGAAAACGTAGTACATAAAAGGGGAGATCAGTATTTTCATGAAATAGAGAAATATTACAACTAATGTCAAATAGAACTAAAGGAAAATCGGAAAAAAAAACATGAACTCAATGTATAGGACAACCCTAACCCTAGTAATTCATCGTACCAATATAGTGAAGATTTATTATTTAAAAATAAAATAAAATTGACATCATACCGTGCATGCATTTTGATGTGAATAGAATGAATAGATTTATGTCAAAAGTAAATATAATTGAGGAGATAGTTCTTTACGGACAACGATGACATAGAAGGAATTGGCTAGATCTCAGGGATTGAGTGTGCCATGGTGCTGCCAGATTAAGGTGTTATCACATCCTGCAGTGGGTGGGTTTTAAACTCATTGTGGATGGAATTCGATACTGGAAAGTATATGGTGTTGTAAACCAATGATATGTTTTCCTCTACTCACTGATCAATTCACTAATCGTAAATTAGTGGTTAATGATTGGAAGATTGGGATTAATCCTTGTGATAAGGAAGCCATGAGTAAGGAAGAAGTTGTCGACAAAGTCGAACGTTTGATGAATAAAAAAACCTTGCAACATTTCAGAAATACAATTGAACAAGTGAGGAAGATGCTGGAGAATGCAGTTTCTCCGGAAGGTTCATCGGCAAACAATTTGAATGAATTCGTCCAAAATGTGAAGCTACAAATTCAAAAGCAATCATCATTTGGAAAAAATATAAAAATTACCATGAAGTTAATCTCGTGGTTCTGAAGTACCGAGTTAAACTTGGGAAAAATATAAGAATTACCATTAAGTGAAATTTTGTGATTAAATAGTACCGAGTTAAGACTTGGAAAGAATTTGAAATTACCATTAAGTGAAATCTTGTGGTTAAAAAGTATCGAGTTAAGACTTGGGAAGAATTTGAAATTACCATTAAGTAAAATCTTGTGGTTAAAAAGTACCGAGTTAAGACTTGGGAATAATTTGAAATTACCATTAAGTAAAATCTTGTGGTTAAATAGTACCGAGTTAAAACTTGGGAAAAAAATTAAAACTACCATTAAGTCAAATCTTGTGGTTCCGAAGTACCGAGTTAAAACTTGGGAAAAAATTGAAATTACCATTAAGTCAAATCTTGTGGTTAAAAAAGTACGAAGTTAAGCTTGGGAAGATTAAATATAAGTACCGAGTTAAGCTTGAGAAGATTAAAATTCCGAAATACAAAGTCCCACATCAAACGAAGTACACATTTCTCCCCATATGGCACTTCGTTGAGGGGCCACTGAACAACCAATAAAGCACAGCAAGGGCAAAATGGTAATTGAATCTCAAGAATAACCGCCCCATACTTCGTCGACGCCATAAAGTCATCATTATTGATTTTATTGCGATAATAAAGGCCAGACGTTACGACTCAAAACGTAACTCCTACTCCTTCTCCTTAACTCCCTAATTTAAAGCCCGTTTCTGGCAACGGAAAGAAACGGTCCAACAACGGGAAACTCATTGATGACAGAAATCCTCAGGTAGACACCTATAAAAGGGGAAACAAAGTAAAAGGTAAAGGGTGGTCAATACCAGATATCATAAATTTACTCCTAACTAACTTGATTGTCGGAGAGTTCACGGGGATCCACATCCCCATCGAACTTCTTTTCGTTTGTAGATACTTAATATACCGAAGTCCTTGAAGTGCATTCGACTTGTCAACTTTGGTCAACTCTCAGCAGACCGATATACAAGGTCTTTCATTTTGTAGAAATTCGGTACTTCGGAGTATACGGAGTGTCATCCTAACCAATCGGTTTGACTGATTCTACATAGCCCGAAGTTCATTCAAATATTTCTTTGACCCGAATCACTCAAAATTACTCTTTTCTATCTGTAATTATTTTGAGTGATTCGGGTCTAAGGTGATACTTGAATGAACTTCGGGCTATGTAGGCAAATGAAAGAAATGACAAATCAACAAAACATGAAATAAAATGAAAGAGATACTCCCTTATTCTGCGAAGTCAACGGCATTATTTCAAAAAGTGAACTGACAACGACACATTAATTGCATGGCACTTGCTTGAGGCGCATGACCGTGCGGTCAATATTGCAGGGGACACGACCAATTTCACTGCCTTGTGTTGTTCTAGGTTCACGGTACTTCGTACTCCATGAGACGATGTTATCGGGGGTTTACACTAGTAGGCTAAGTAGTCTGGGTAGAACCAGACTGCTGCATTGTTAATTTGGAAACCGAAAAGCATGCTTAGCATTCTTGGATTCACTACTGGTTTATGCTTGCATTTTTGGCTTGATTTTTACAGCATTGTATTACCTGTCGTATTCTCATGGTGATTTTCCAGTAGGCTGTCCTGTAGTAGTAGTTAGGTAGAATTGCTGCGGCATTGGTGATGCTGCAGCATTTCCGTTGCTGCAGCAATATCTTAGCAGTAGCTTAACCTCCGAATCTCCACCCATTATTCATCATTCTTTATTCTTTTAACCAGATGTAAATCATGTTTGCATATATAATTGGCATACTAAATCCCTGTGGGATCGATAATCTTGTACTTAGGTACATATATTACTTGTTGACCGGTGTATACTTGCACTTGTTAAGATTGCGTTGATTTATTCTATTTTATTATCTTCTCAATTTGTGACACACGCACACAACGCAACAAGTTTTTGGTGCCGTTGCCGGGGATTTTGGTGTTAATTGTTTGTAAATATTGTTTGCATTTGGTTACTTTTGCTGTTTTATGTTATACTCATTCTTGAGCTTATGAGATTATTGAAATGATTGTATGAGGGATGAATAAATTATGCATGGGCTGAACTATTTTTGTGAGTTTATTGATCTGAATTATTTGTCAAATTTCAGCTTATGTATCATTCATTCCTTAACGTGTGCTATTTTGCATGAGTAAAACGTGCAAGAGCTCTCAAGGTACAGTGCCTCCACTTGATCCAGAGATTGAGAGAACCGCCAAGGCATTGAGGAAAAAGAAACAAACCAAGGATAAGATAGGCATGGCTGAGCAGCGCATTGTAGAAGCTGAACCTGTCTATAATCCTGTGGTGTTGGCAGACGATAGGGACCATGCTATCTGACAGTATGCAGTCCCTATGTTTAACGAATTGAATCCAAGCATTGTAAGACCAGAGATTACAGCAGCCCAGTTCGAGTTGAAACCGGTGATGTTTCAAATGTTGCAAACGGTAGGGCAGTTTGGTGGATTACCTGCTGAAGATCTACACTTGCACCTACGACTCTTTATAGAAGTAAGTGACTGCTTTAAGATACCAGGGGTAGCAAATGAAGTGTTGAGGCTGAAACTATTCCCGTACTCCCTAAGAGACAAGGCGAGAGCATGGCTAAACTCTCTACCCCCGGGTAGTGTAACATCATGGCAACAGCTCACTGAAAACTTTTTGATGAAATATTTTCCTCCAACGAAAAATGCTAGGTTGAGAAATGAAATCACCTCTTTTCAACAATTAGAAGATGAATCATTGTATGAGGCATGGGAAAGATTCAAGGAGTTGTTAAGGAGATGTCCACAGCATGGAATCCCACATTGTATTCAAATGGAGACATTTTATAATGGGTTGAATGCACACACACGCATGGTGGTTGATGCTTCAGCAAATGGAGCACTTTTGGCAAAGACGTATAACGAGGCCTATGAACTAATTGAGAGGATTGCCAACAACAACTACCAGTGACCTACAACAAGACTACTTAGTGGAAAAAGGGTGGCTGGGGTATTGGAGTTGGATCCACTCACTTCACTCTCAGCCCAAATGTCAACAATGACCAACATGCTCCAAAAAACACTAAGTATGCAACAACATGGCGGGCAGGGGGCAGAACCATCAAACCAGCCCAATGTAAGCCAGGTACAGGACGTGTGCTGTGTTTATTATGGAGAGGGGCATCTATTTAAGGATTGTGTTCATCAAGGGATGCACCCCAATCAAGGTATGAACCCAAGACCACTGCTCCAGCAGCAGCACCAGTACCCCCAGCAGCACCAGTACCCTCAACAGCAGCAACAACAACTCCAACAACAACAAAGACCTCTACAACAACAACTACCTTCAAACGCTTTAGAAAGCATGATGAGAGACTTCATGGCAAGGACGGAAACAACCATACAGGGGTTATCCTCTACTGTGCGGAACTTGGAAAGCCAAGTGGGGCAGTTAGCTCAGGAGATGAGGAGCAGACCACAAGGATCACTTCCAAGCGATACAGAGAATCCAAGATGAGAAGGAAAGGAATATTGCAAGGCAGTTACATTGCGGAGTGGCAGAATATTGGACGACCCAAAAATGAAGTCTGGAGCAGCTGATAATACCAGTGAGTCCAGCCAGAATGCAGAAATTCCAGTAGCTGAAAAAGAAGCAGTGGAGTCAAATGCTGGAGCATCGCAAATGCTGCAGCAAAACAGCATTCCAGAACAGTCGAATGCTGTAGCATACGATGCTGCAGCAATGCAATATTCCAGAGAGCAAACCAGTACAGCCACACATGCCTTTTCCACAGAGGTTTGCCAAAAAGAAACAAGATGAGCAGTTCAAGAAGTTCTTGGACATTTTAAAGCAACTGCACATCAACATTCCATTGGTAGAAGCAATCAAACAAATGCCCAACTACGCCAAATTTATGAAGGATATCCTTACAAAGAAAAGAAAGTTGGGAGAATATGAAATTGTTTCATTAACAAAAGAGTGTAGTTTCTTTTTGTAGGACAAGTTGCCCCCTAAGATGAAATATCCGGGGAGTTTTAATATTCCTTGCTCTATTGGAAACTCATATTGTGGTATGGCCTTGTGTGATCTTGGTGCTAGCATCAACTTGATGCCTATGTCAGTTTTCAAACAGTTAGGCATAGGTAAGGTAAGACCTACGACGGTAACATTGCAATTAGCGGATAGATCTATAGCTCACCCCGATGGAAAAATTGAGGATATCCTGGTAAGAGTTGATAAGTTTATTTTTCCAGCTGATTTTATTATTCTTGATTATGAAGCAGACATGGAAGTTCCCATTATTTTAGGAAGACATTTCCTAGCTACGGGAAGGACTCTTATTGATGTGTAGAAAGGGGAGCTAACCATGAAATTCCAGGACCATAAAGTCACATTCAAAGTATTCAAAGCCATGAAATTCCATGATGAAGGTGAGGAGTGTTTTCAGCTCACCACCAGTGATTCTTGGGAAGAAAAAGATGAAGAGCAAGATGAGGATGCCATGGATGCATTGATGGAGGAAAGTCTACATGATGATGGCAATGTGGAGACCAAAGCACATTCAGCTTGGGTAGAAGCAAACCCCCAAAGATTCAGATTTTGAGCTCAATATGAATCCTTGTAGTTGTCTTCTAGAGATTTCAAGTTAACAAAACCTTCAGTTGAAGAACCACCACAACTGGAATTGAAGCAATTGTCACCTCCGCTGATGTCTCCATTGCCTGGGCCGTGATCTATACGACTGGCACCCCCTACTAGCACGGCCTCACGAAGGCTACAGGTATCCTTCCAGCCCTTCACTATTTACATACTATAGAAGCCCACACTCTGGCAGGACGACGTACTACTCTAGGGAATGTCACCCAGATGGAGACATTCCTTTTGGCTCATATGCACAGAGGCATCACTGTGGATATGGCCAGACTTATTACCATCATCATGCGGGGCTTTGCGACAGACACCCTGAAGTAGTGTCTGGGGCTCGAGCCATTCATCACCCGAATAGCCCACTACTTAGAGCTGGTCATCGAGGGCTCGGAGTTGACTCAGATTACTCTAACTACCATCCCCACTGACTTGAATGTTCTACGAATCATGGGAATGGTAGTACGAGATGCCGATGGTCGATACTCCATCCACATTGAGCAGCCAGGGGAGTCATCGATACCAGGACCAGCAGCACATCAGGCATCACCGACCCCGACATTCATACCATGCACCGCCTTCGAGCTGCATATGTCACAGGGGTTGGCAGATATCACTGCCAGACACAATCGGGATATGGAGAGCATCCAGAGGGAGCTGGCAATACTGAATGATAGAGTCAGTATGAACAATAGTTGGGTAGAGGAGCTTTATCAGTATCAGACCACTCGATCTACCGATGACCACGAGGTCTACTTCTTTGCACCTGATGATGATCCGGGTTCTTAGTTTTTCTTTCTCTTTCTTTCGTTATTCGTTTCATATGTGAATATGTGATAGCCTGGGCTGTATGACATATAAATCTTTGTATGAAAAATGTTGATCTATATGACATAACAACATTATTTCTTTTATTCTATTTTGTTGTTATTTCTATTACCCTTGTTGTTTTCTTGTTTCTTTTCTTTCTCTTCCTCTTATTTAGTAACATAAGTGTGGGGTAAGAGTTTTGTGTGTTTTCCCAGCTTTTATTTTCAAATAAGTGTGGGGTAATAGGATATGCATGAACACTGAGGACAGTGTAAACCTTAAGTGTGGGGTAGCAGCGCACTGTGTACTGTAGTAGTCAAAATTTGCATGTTTTCCCATATTTCTCACTAAAATTGTACCCTTCCAAAAAAAATTCAAATATTTTCACTCTTTCAGACTTCAAAATCAGTATTGATTGGTTAAAGAAATGCTTATGTCTATGATATATGTTGAGTAGAGCATTATGATCAGTAGGAAACAAGTTGACAACTTTACTGAATTCCTCACTTAGAAATAGGGAATTCCTGAGATTACTGAGCACTGATGCGTTCTGATCCATATGCTCAACATAGGTGTTATTTACCCTATATCGATTATGAATAACTAAGGACTTAGAATTACTAATTGTCACATTTAGTATCTATGTTGTCACTTAATCAATCAGAACCGAAGGCAGAGTACCTATCGTGTAGCTAGTCTGTTGGAAAGTATCTATGATTTTAATTTAAGAATTTTATCATACTCCCAGGGAAGTGGTACCGGCTTAGTAGTAACTATCCTTTTACCCTAACTCTTATCTTATTATCCAGTTATGCAATCGTTCATCAAAATCTTTGATCAGAGGTTGATTCATTCTACACTAGGTTCAAGTCTATTTAAGCCTACAAGAGTGTTTTACAGACAGTGTTGTGATATATGTTATATTGTTCCTACATGTTGATTTACCTATCTTCGAGTATTTTAGATATATCTTGGTCTAGATTGCAATTATGTACTAATTCTACTTGTGTACCACATCTGAGTTATCTAATAAACCGCCCCATCACCATTGATGGCCTTACTCACGGTTCAAGCTAAAGGCATCCATGAAAGTCTTGTGTCACTCAAGAGATCATGCCGCTCGCCCTAACGCAGGTATAAACATGCGAACTCAGCCTACTTAGACTACTTTAACAAACATGGTGATCTATAGGTTATTTCATCTAATATGGCAGACCCTAATGCTTCCGTCCTCACACAAAGCCCTAAATTAAGGCCTGATAAACTAGACAGGTTATGATTAGACCATGGTTAGGAGTTGTCTATAACCGTTCATCTAATTTAAAAGAGCAAATAGATATACAGATATAATGTTAATTAAGCTGGTGACCTTTTCGAAAAAATGTAAATATCTTCAGCATGCATAACACATATTCATAGTATCATAATTTAATATTCAAATGTATTTTTGGACAAACACAGTACAAACATATAAAGAGAGGGACAAGGGGACCACCGCCATAAAGTATTCACCCTTTATTAGGTCCACTGATGGAGCAACACCTGAAATCACCTATAAATCTACTTAAACGAAAAAACACCTGAAATCACTGAGTGACTTGTATACTATAGAAAAATGTATACTTGAAGTCACTAATTGACTCAGATCAAGTGGAGAGGAATGATTTCAACTGTGAAAGGCCTAAGGTATTTATAGCAGGGGAACTGAGTGAATTTCTCTTCAGAAATCGATGTGGGATACTGTTCATAGATTCAGGACACCCGTCCTGACCGGTTGACCAGGTCAGGATGCCCGTCTCGGGTCCTAGACACCCGTCCTGGTGCTTTAACCAGGTCGAGACGCCCGTCCCGGGTCTTGGATGCCTGTCTCGGGTCTTTAACCTGGTCGGGATGCCTGTTCTGGTCTTGGGATGCCCGTCATGACTTATGAACATCTGAAAATCACGTTTTTGCCTCAAAATTTGCCATTTTCTTGCATATTTCACCTGAGACTTCCAAAATCACAAAAACTGCAAAATTGTGTTAATAACAGTCAATTGAGAATGATTTAACTTCAATTTCGCCCTAAATTGTGCCTAAAAACATGCTAAAAAAGTGATATGATTTGTGAATATCAAGCACAACTTAGTTTGGATTAGAAACATCAACCAAATACCTTTTCGAGAGTTAAACTGAATAATATTAGACCGGTTGAGAATGTGTTAGCAATTTGAATGACTAGATGATGCTCTGAGCTGGAAGTGAAAAGGTTTAAAAACATAAAGGGTAGTTTGCAAGCATCCTTTGCTACTCGAGCACTACTTCTGAAGGGAATTTAATGCCTGATGCCCTAAGGTCGTATAGATCTAGGAGTTATCAGAGTGGGGCTCGATACCTGGGTAGTTAAAGTTGATGTGTGAAAGCAAACACAAAACTACCCTGAACAATCAATTTAAAAATACATTGCCCAGTGTATTCTTTTATTGAAAATTATAAATGAAAAGCCTTGACACCAAAGCTCAGAACTCAGAAGGTTGTTTGTTGCTATTATATTCGACGATTGGTCAAATTATTATCTGGTAAAGGTTTAGAGAAGGCTATATTGAGTTGACAATCTAGTCTAGATTAGTTCACACACTACACATCAGGAAGACCTCGTGACTAAGAGTAGAATTCAATCGAGTTATTGAATTGTTGCATCTACATGACCATGACAATTTACTAGACATTTGAGACCTTTCCATAGCAACTTGATCAGTTAGGCTTGTTTTGTGAATCATCTGACTCAGTGATGAATTTTGGCTAAAAACATTGCTAGGCCTTTGAGTTATTGCACCTTTTATTTAAAAATTTCAATAATTTCATATAGACTTTGCTTGAGGACAAGCAAAAAGCTAAGTGTGGGGTTGTATGATGTGCATAAATCATATCACTTTTTACCATGTTTTTAGGCACAAATTAGGGCAAAATTGGAGATAAATCGTTCTTAATTGATTGATATTAACACAATTTTGCAGTATTTGTGATTTTGGAAGTTTCAGGAGAAATGTGTAAGAAAATAGCAAATATTGAGGCAAAAACGTGATTTTTGGAACTTTTTGGATCAAGACGGGCATCCCAAGATTAGGATGGGCATCTCGACCTGGTCAAAGCACCGAGACGGGTGTCCTAGACTGGGGACGGTCGTCCCGAGCTCCTAGGCAGAATCCCACATCAAATTTCACAGAGAAAAATGCTCAGTTTCCCTGCTATAAATACCCCAGGCCTTCTTCAGTTGAAATCATCCCTCTTCACTCGATCTGAATGATCTAGTGACTTCAAGTGTACATTTCTACACTCGATACAAGTCATTCAGTGATCTCAGGTGCATCACATGAGTAGTTTAGTATACAAGAGTTTCTCGTTTTCTTTGCTTTTTGAGTGTTTATCTCAGAATCTTAGAATTCGAATAGCTGGGTTCGTTTTTGGTATTCATAGAATACCCGAGATTTCGTTCGGATATCCTAAGAGGGCATTAGATGAGCGAAGAGCTAATCAACATGGCTTTGCTTAAGCTTGATACGCGAAAATCGTATCACCTTTTTAGCATGTTTTTATGTATGATTTCGGGTGAAATTGAGGGCAAATTGATCTTAATTGTTTGTTATTTACTCAATTCCACAGTTTTTATGATTTTGGAAGTGTCAGGTGAAAGGTAGACGAAAACATCAAATTTTGGGAGAAAAATGCAATTTTTGGAAATGCTGACTCGGTCAAAGGCACGGGACGGGCGTCCCGACTTAGTCAACAGACCAGGACGGGCATCCCGAACCCCCAGATCAAGTCCCACATCAAATTTTTGATGAAACATCACCCCGGGAAGCTGCTATAAATACCCCAGGCCTCCAGCAGTTGAATTCATTCCTCTCCACTCGATCTGAGTCATTAAGTGGTTTCCAGTGTACACTTCTCTAGTACACAACTCACTCAGAGACTCGGATCTCAGTTTTCTTTCTTGTTAGTGTTTTGTTTTAGTTTTTGAGAAATAGTCTCAGATCTTAGGCTTCTATAGATAGGTTCGTTTCTGGTATTCATAGAATACCCGGGATTTCGTTAGGAGATCCTAAGAGGGCTCTAGGCGTTCGAAGAGTCAGTCCACAGGGCTGGGCTTAAGCTGGCTATTAAGGTAAAGCCCAATTACTAGGCTGAGGAAGCGTCCTCCGAAGGTTCTGGCGAGCAGAGTCGGGGCGAGCAATACGACATATACAACAGTACGCTCCGTCGGCGAGACTACGTAAAGGGTGATTTCTTTATGGCATCAGTCCCCATGTCCCTCTCTTATATGTTATTATTGTGTTGTTCCAAATATTTATTTTGAATATGAGATTACGATTTTTATGAATATTTGTTTTATATGTTGACGTTGTTATGTTTTTCCGGAAATAGCCACCTGCTTAATATTCACTATATCTGCATGTTTAATGTGCTCTTTTAAACTAAAGTTAGGGTTATAGACAATTCCTAACCACGATCTAATCATAACCTGTTTAGTTTAACAGGCATCAATTAGTATTGGTGTCTGCCATGCTAGATAAAAATAACATGCTGAACACCCTGCTTGTTAAGAGTAGTCTAGGTAAGCCGGGCCGAGTCCGATTATGCCGGCGGCTAGGGCAAGCGGTATGATCCCCGAAGTGACATAGGGCTTTCATGGATGCCTTCGTCCCGAACCATGAGTAGGGCCGTCAATAAGGTAGGGCGGTTTATTAGAAACCTCGGATGTGGTACACCTTTAGACACAGAACATAGTTGCAATCCAGGCTAAGATATATCTAAAATACTCGAATATATGTCAATCAACATATAGGAACATTATAACATAAAATCAGGACCTCCTCAATAAAACACTTTTGGGATTAATTAGACTTAAACCTAGTGGAGAACGAGTCACCCTCTCATCAAAGTTATTGATGAAGATTGCATAACTGTATTATAAGATAAGAGTTAGGAATAAAGGCTAGTTACTACTAAGTCGTTGCCACTTCCCTGGGAGTACGATATTTAACTTAGTAAAATCGTAGATACTTTCCAACAGACTAGCTACACGATAGGTACTCTGCCTTAGGTTCTGGTTGATTAAGTGACAGTAATTGAATGATAATTGACAGTTAGTAAGACTCAATCCTTAATTACTCATAATCGACATAGGTAAATAAAGCCTATCTTTTAGCATAACAATCGGAACTACATCAGATTTTTGGCGTCGTTGCCGGGGAAATATCATAATGAATTTAGGATTATTGGCCACAATTCTAGAGACTTATGATAGGTAACGGTAGTAACCTAGACTTTTGATTTACACTTATCTTATACTAGTTAGACAATCACTTTCCGAAATATAGGATTATCATAACTAATTAATTTTAGATGTTATCTGAAATTAAGACACTTAGGATAATCAAATTTTAGAAAATTATTCTAAAACCATATTGAGGAAATTTACCTGCTTTCTAAATAAAATTTAAAATCCCTAAAAATAATTTTCTTGCTTTTTTATTTTACTTTTCTTTCCTATTTTTGTTATTTGTTATTTCTAACCAGACTTTGCACTCAGAAATGAAGAGAACAAGAGCAGCTACTAACCAGACAAAGAAAACAGAAAACCCTGACACCCCAAGACCAAAGAAGACAAAGCCAGAAGGACCATCTAGGCCTGCACCAGAAATACCACGAGGGACTCTTCCTTCACAACCAGTGGAAGTAAACTCAAGCCCAGATGCCAGTGACCTAGTAAGGAGATTCCTGAATGCCCGTGAGCCTAGTCCCACGGAAGAAGATCCTTCTGAGGATACTTTCCCTCCTAGAGAAGAACCCCATAGATCTCCAGTTCACCCTCCTGCCCAGAAAGTTCCTATAAATCCACCACCTACTGACCAAACCCAAAATTCACCAACATCTCCTGCATACACCCCAACACCTAACGAGCGCACCCCTTCATCCGGGGGGAGTACTAACGGTTATCATTCAATGTTGTCTGTGCAGATAGATACGTTGGCTCAAAGGGTCTATGAGATGGACCAAGGAATTGCCAGCAGATTGTGTCATTTAGACCAACTCAGTCTGAATATCACAACTAACGTGGACCGACTCAGAGCCACGGTCAGTCTTCAGGAGAACCAAGGTGCACAACTACTCCGGGAGATGGCTGACTTACGCAGTGAGCAGGGCAGGCAGAGGGATGAGATGAGAACCATACGCATAGAAATGCGAAGCATTCGAACAGAGCTACAGGAGATCAGAGATAAGGGTAGTTGAAAAAGGGGAGATTCTTTTACTTTTATTCTCAGCAAATAAATTGTTTGAACTAAACCAGAATAATTGACCCCTATTTTTCTATTTTTCAAACGTTTTAAAGGGTCCTTTATATTCAACAATTTTCTTCAGACATTTTATTTTCAAATTTCTATGAAAAACAAAAGTTTTGCAAATACAGTTTATTTTTTCACTAATTAAATTGTACAAACTCCGTTTTTGTTTTTCTGAAATTCTTGCTGAATTTAAGTTGGGATAAAATTAGGGTAGTCATGATTTTCGAAAAAGATTGAGGAATTTTTGCATAGAGTTTTTAACAGCTTCTGAAATTGATTGGATAAACATGAAGACTTGTTAAATCTCGAGATTTGCAAGGGATTACCCTGAGGTTTGCAGGGAATTATGAAGAAAAAAAAATTTCGGAATTGGCACGCGTCCCTAAGCAACCCGGGACGGGCATCCCGAAGGCCGCCCCTTCTATAAAAATTCATTTTTTTTCATTTTCTCTCAAACCTACAAACAAAAATTCATCTCTCTAAAAATATTTCTCTGTACCTTCTCTCTACAAATTTTTGGCAAATCCCCTAAAAGTTTAAAAATTCGAGTTTCCCTCCAAAATTTGAACTTTAAACTTCACTCAAAAATTTGAATTTCCCTCCAAAATTCGATTTTCCCGCCAAAAATTTCAAAATCATTCCCTAACCTAATTTCATCCTTTTGAATTCAAATTCACCTCCATAATTTGAGTTTAAAGATTCCTTCACACCTAAACTCTCTCGTACATTCTTGATGGCTCCCAAACGTGCTCGTACCACATCTACCATGACAGTTACGTCAGTGGCACATCCTTTTATGATGTTTCCCTCCAACACAGCATACCAAGAAAGATGCCTTGGGTACATCGGGCGTACATACTGACGGGCAGAACGTTGGATTGGGCAGCAGTACAAACACTAGGAGTAGAGCCGGAAGTCAGACGCATACTCGACGTACCACCTTACAGTCGAGTATTCATCGTCACAAAGCCCACATACCTGGAGCTGGTATGTGAGTTCTATGCATCTTTTACATGCCACCAGGAGCAGATCACATTCCGCTTGGGCGGAATAGATCGGTCGATGAGCATGGCCGAGTTCGGCGTCGCCCTACGTATCTGGTAGAGAGATGAGCTGGATACGCCCGCATACACCACAGCAGTTCGAGACTTCACGTCTGCAGACGTCTCCACTGCTTGGGCTCAGATCTGCATGACGGGTGTCCCATACCAGCATGGCTTTGCAAAAGCCACAGGTATTTATCCTACTCTTCGTTACATGCACGCTATCATTGCACATACATTGTCAGGACGACGGACGGCTCCCGGAACTGTCACCTAGATGGAGACATTCCTTCTGGCCAACATGCACATGGGATCTACGGTAGAGATGGCTAGACTCATCACGGTCGTCATGCGAGGATTTGCTACAAACACCCGGAAACAGTGTCTGGGGCTCGGACCGTACATCACCAGGCTAGCCCGCTACCTGGAGTTGGACATAGAGGGCTCGAAGCTGACCCTGGTCGCCCGACCACCGTTCCCACTAATCTTACTATTCTACGGAACATGGGAATGGTTGTCCGGGATGCGAATGGCCGCTACACCATCCACACGGAGCAGCCAGGACAGGCATCGGCATCGGAAGCATATCCAGCGCATATCCCTCCGTCCGAGACATTCGTGCCACGTACTGCCTTCGAACGACATATGTCGCACGGATTGGCAGAACTATCGGCCCGATACAGTCGAGACATGGACATGATTGACAGACGGCTGGCGATGATGGATGACAGGATTGCCATGAACACCAGCAGGATTGAGGAGATACATCAGCATACTTCCCGAGTGGCGGAAAACTTCGAGTTTGACTTTACAGCAGACCTCGGTCCACTGGACGACGATCTGCCGGGTTCCTAGTCTCTCTCTCCTTCTTTCCTTTCTTTTTCTTTTGTTTTTCTTGTTTTATGTGTATAAACATGTCTGGGCTGTATGACGTATGAATCTATGTACAAAATTGATTTATATGACATACAGAATTGTTTGCATTATTTTGTTTTTTTCTTTTCTTACCCATAGTGTGGGTACGAATCTTTTCTTTGTGTTTTATTTCTTGTTTTCAAATAAGTGTGGGGTAATTAGATATGCATGAACACTGAGGACAGTGCCAGACTTAAGTGTGGGGTAGCAGTGCACGGTGCACTGTAGTAGTCTGAGAAAATTTTTGCATGCTTTTGCTTGTTTTTCCAATATTTTCACACCCTTCCAAAATTTTTCAAAATTTTTCCATCTTTCAGACTTCTAAATGCAGTATGATTGGTTAAACAATTGCTTATGTCTATGATATGTAGGTAGTATGTTGTGGTTAGTAGGAGATAATTGATAACTATTGCTGAACCTATTGATTAGAAGTAGGGAATTCCTGATAATTGAGCACAACTTAGTCTGGATTAGAGACCTCAACCATTTACCTTTTCAAAACTTAACTAGATAAAATTAGACCAGTTGCAGGATGCATTGACAATTGGAATGACTAGATGAGACTCTGAGCCAAAAGTGAAAAAGAAAAAAAAGTGAGCTAATTAAAATAGGGTAGTTTGCCAGCGGCCTTCGCTACTCGAGCACCACTCCTTCGGGGAACTTAAAGTCTGATGCCCTAAGGTCGTGTAGATCTGGGAGTCATCGGAGTGGGACTCGCTACATGGGTAGTTGAAGTTGACGTGTTCTAGGCAGACTCAAAATACCCTAGAAAATCTATAAACGAAAGAAATCAATAAATGCTAAATAGAATCTGATCACCAAAGCTTAGAACTCAGAAAGTTATCTGTTGTCAGTGTGTCTAGCAATAGGTCGAAGTGTTATCTGGTAACAGTTAAGACAAGAGTTTATTGTGTTTACTATCTGGTCTGGACTAGTACACACACTACAGATCAGGAAGACCTTATGACTAAGAGAAAAGTTCAACCTAGTTGTTAAGTTACTTTCTGCTCAACCCTAACGAACTACTAGAGACATTTGAGACCTTGTCATAGCAACCTAACCAGTCAGACCCGTGTTAAGAATATTTGGAATAAAAACATGACTCGGAATGCACATATGGTTTAGAATCACTAACTTCAGGTAGACTTTGCTTGAGGAAAAGCAAAAAGCTAAGTGTGGGGTTATCTGATACGCGAAAATCGTATCACCTTTTTAGCATGTTTTTATGTATGATTTCGGGTGAAATTGAGGGCAAATTGATCTTAATTGTTTGTTATTTACTCAATTCTACAGTTTTTATGATTTTGGAAGTGTTAGGTGAAAAGTAGACGAAAACAGCAAATTTTGGGGCAAAAACGCAATTTTTGGAAATGCTGACTCGGTCAAAGCACTGGGACGGGCGTCCCGACTTGGTCAACAGACCAAGACGGGCGTCCCAAACCCCCAGATCAAGTCCCACATCGAATTTTTGATGAAAAATCACCCCGGGAAGCTGCTATAAATACCCTAGGCCTCCAGCAGTTGAATTCATTCCTCTCCACTCGATCTGAGTCATTAAGTGGTTTCCAGTGCACACTTCTCTAGTACACAACTCACTCAGAGACTCGGATCTTAGTTTTCTTTCTTGTTAGTGTTTTTATTTAGTTTCTGAGAAATAGTCTCAGATCTTAGGCTTCTATATATAGGTTCGTTTCAGGTATTCATAGAATACCCGGGATTTCATTAGGAGATCCTAAGAGGGCTCTAGGAATTCGAAGAGTCAGTCCACAGGGCTGGGCTTAAGCTGGGTATTAAGGTAAAGCCCAGTTACTAGGCTGAGGAAGCGTCCTCAGAAGGTTCTGGCGAGTAGAGTCGGGGCGAGCAATACGACATATACAGCAGTACGCTCCGTCGGCAAGACTACGTAAAGGGTGATTTCTTTATGGCATCAGTCCCCATGTCCCTCTCTTATATGTTGTTATTGTGTTGTTCCAAACATTTATTATGAATACGAGAATACGATTTTTATGAATATTTGTTTTATCTGTTGACGTTGTTATGTTTTTCTGGAAATAGCCACATGCTTAATATTCACTATGTCTGCATGTTTAATGTGCTCTTTTAAACTAAAGTTAGGGTTATAGACAATTCCTAACCACGATCTAATCATAACCTGTTTAGTTTAACAAGCATCAATTAGTATTGGTGTCTGCCATGCTAGATTAAAATAACTTACTGAACACCCTGCTTGTTAAGAGTAGTCTAGGTAAGTCGGGCCGAGTCCGATTATGCCGGCGGCTATGGTAAGCGGTATGATCCCCGAAGTGACATAGGGCTTTCATGGATGCCTTCGTCCCGAACCGTGAGTAGGGCCGTCAATAAGGTAGGGCGGTTTATTAGAAACCTCGGATGTGGTACGCCTTTAGACACAGAACATAGTTGCAATCCAGGCTAAGATATATCTAAAATACTCGAATATAGGTCAATCAACATATAGGAACATTATAACATAAAATCAGGACCTCCTCTATAAAACACTTTTGGGATTAATTAGACTTAAACCTAGTGGAGAACGAATCACCCTCTCATCAAAGTTATTGATGAAGATTGCATAACTGGATTATAAGATAAGAGTTAGGAATAAAGGCTAGTTACTACTAAGTCGTTGCCACTTCCCTGGGAGTACGATATTTAACTTAGTAAAATCGTAGATACTTTCCAACAGACTAGCTACACGATAGGTACTCTGCCTTAGGTTCTGGTTGATTAAGTGAAGTAATTGAATGCTAAGTGACAGTTAGTAAGACTCAGTCCTTAATTACTCATAATCGACATAGGTAAATAAAGCCTATCTTTTAGCATACCAATCGGAACTGCATCAAAGCCCAGTTTGTATGGTAAGCAATTGCTACTAGGCTAAGGAAGCGTTCTCCGAAGGTTCTGTCAAGCAGAGTCAGGTCAAGCAATCCAGGATATACAAGTAGTCGCTCCATCGGTGGACCTAATAAAGGGTGAATACTTTATGGTGGTGGTTCCCTAGATTCTCTTTGTATATTCTGTATTGTGTTTGTCTAAAAACTTATTTGAATACTAAATTATGATGATAGGTTATATTTGTTTTGCATGTTGAAGTATATTCATTTTTTCGGAAAGGTCACCTGCTTAATTAAACATTATGACTGCATATCTACTTGCTCTTTTAAATTAAATGAATGGTTATAGACAATGTCTAACCATGGTCTAATCATAACCTGTTTAGTTTCACATGCCTTAATTTAGGGCTTTAAAGGAAAAGCATTAAGGTCTGCCATATTAGATGAAATAACCTATAGATCACCATGTTAGTTAGAGTAGTCTAATGAGGCTGAGTTCGCGTGTCTATGCCGGCGTTAGGGCGAGTGGCATGATCTCCTGAGTGACACAGGCTTTCATGGATACCTTTAGCTTGAACCGTGAGTAGGGTCGTCAATGGCGATGGGGCGATTTATGAGATAACTCAGATGTGGTACACAAGTAAGATATAATCTATAATTGCATTCTAGACCAAGATATATCAAAAATACTCGAAGATAGGTCAATCAACATGTAGGGACAATAAAACATACATCAGAACACTTGTCTATAAAATGTAGGATTTTTATGATGCAGAATACGAATTTGATAGATGAAAAACCGAAAAACAATAATCAAATAGGAACACACGATTTTATCCAGGTTCACCCCAATTAGGGCTACGTTCTGCAAACCGAATTCAAGATTATTATTTCTTGGTTCTCTCAAATATCTCGTTACATTAATATCCCTATATATAGATATCTAAACCCTAGTTACAAATATCTATACATCATTGGGCCTGAACCCTACATATCACTGGGCCCAAGCCCGTTGGGGGGGGCGGGGGCTCTGCCCCCGACGTGTCCTCGAGATATTTACCACACTCCAACATAAAATACTCTTGCATGCTAAATGAACTCGAGTCTTGTGTAGTAAGGATCACCAACTCATCAAAGATATTGATGAATGATTGAATAACTAGGTAATAAAATGAACGTTAGGGTAAAAGGATAGTTGCTACTAAGTCGTTACCACTTCCCTGGGAGTACGATAATTCTTAAATTAAAATCGTAGGTACTTTCCAATAGACTAGCTACACGATAGGTATCCAGCGGAACCCCCGAGGGGGGGCGGGGGCTCCGCCCCCGACGTGTCCTCGAGATATTTACCACACTCCAACAATCTCCCACTTAGTGAATATATCGAGCAGGTGAGAGCCTTCCAGCTGTCATTTGTCGTCAACCCAATTGCTGCAGAACACCATTCAAACTTTGTACTTGGGACAGCCTTAGTGAGAAAGTCTGAACTATTGTTCATCGTGTCAACCTTTGTAAGCTGAATCAGTTTCTTTTCCACCTTCTCTCGAATGAAGTGATACTGAATGTCAATGTACTTTGTTCTTGAGTGAAATGCCGGATTCTTAGCTAAATAGATAGCTCCTTGATTGTCACATCTCACCTCCATGGCTCCTAGCTCGAAACCAAGTTCCATACACAAACGACGTAACCATATAGCTTCTTTTCCAACATGAGTAAGAGCCATATATTCAGCTTCTGTTGAGGAGAGAGCTACCACGCTTTGTCTCTTACTCATCCAACTCACTGCACCTCCAAATAGTGTGAAAACATACCCGCTAGTAGATCGCCTACGCTCTGTATCTGCACCCCAATCAGCATCTACATGCCCGATGATATCAAGAGCTTTTCCAACTTCTGCTCCTTCAAAACACAAGGACAATTTTGAAGTTCCACGAAGATACCTGAAAACTCTCTTGATCGTAGTCCAATGCTCTTTACCTGGATTGGACATATATCTACTCAGGACTCCCACTGCATGAGCTATATCTGGATGTGTACATATCATAGCGTACATCAAACTACCAACTGCACTAGCATATGGTACTCGAGCCATCACCTCAGCTTCCTCATCAGTCTTTGGACACTGTTCTTTAGACAATTTGGTCCCTGTAGACATAGGGGTACCAACAGGTTGGCAGTCTGCCATACCAAATTTCTTCAAAATCTCGTTGATATACTTCTCCTGACCTAGCCACAGTTTCCGTTTCTCACGATCCCTCTTAATTTGCATGCCCAAAATAAAATTTGCAGGCCCCAAGTCTTTCATATCAAACTTCTTGGCCAACTGATCCTTCACCCATTTTATCATCTTCATGCTATTTCCAATTAATAGCATATCATCCACATACAGAGTAAGAATCACAAATTCATCACCTGTTCTCTTCACATAGACACGGTGATCAGAATTTAAACGGGCAAAATTAAGTTGAAGCATGTGCGTATCAAACTTTTGATACCACATCCTCGGAGACTGCTTCAGTCCATATAAAGACTTCTTTAACCTGCACACGAGATTCTCCTTCCCTTTTGTTTCAAACCCTTCTGGTTGCCTCATGTAAATCTCCTCCTCCAAATCACCATGGAGGAATGCTGTTTTTACATCCATCTGTTCTACTTCAAGATCATAAGCCACTGCTATGGACAGGACAAACCGTATAGAGGTCACTTTTGCCACTGGTCAGAAGATCTCATCATAGTCTACTCCCTCGATCTGAGAATACCCCTTTGCAACCAATCTCGCCTTGTATTTCTCCACGGTTCCATCTGGTTTCAATTTTCTCTTGAATACCCATTTACATCCAATTGCCTTTCTATCCTTAGGCAATTTGCACAAGTTCCATGTCTCATTTTTATCAAGCGACTGTATCTCATCTACCATTGCAAGCTCCCACTGATTTGCATCATCCCTTGATCTTGCATCTTTTACAGAGGTAGGGTCTTCACATGTACTCAAAGCACTGAACCCGTAGCGTAGAGGCGCCCGTCTGTTCCTTGTTGATCTCCTGAGAGCCGGTGAATTACCTATATCAGGAGCTTCATCAACATCATCATCATCAACCAAGCTGATTTGATCAGAATCAAAGTCAGAATCAGAATCAGAATGATTCTCAACTAATGTGCTTTGTGTCACCACTTCCTCAGCTTCATCTTTCATGTCTTCTTCAAGCACTACTGCTCTGTTTTGCTCATCCCGCTTCTGTGTACCAGCCTAAGATTGAGTTTCACGAAAGATAACATCCCTACTGTAGACTATAGATCTTGTTTCAGGATTCCACAACTTATAGCCTTTGACCCCTTCCTTGTATCCAATGAATACGTTCTTCTCGGACTTGTAGTCAAGTTTCCCCCTCTTCTCCTTCGGTACATGAGTGTATGCATCACACCCAAACACGCGAAGGTATGACAAGTTTGGCTTCTTCCCAAACACTACCTCGTATGGTGTACGATTCTTTACTGATGAGGTTGGTGACCTGTTCTTCAGGTGACAAGCTGTGGCAACTGCTTCTGCCCAAAATTCAGGTCCTAACCCTGCCCAACTCAGCATACTCCTCGCCTTTTCCATGAGTGTTCGATTTAGTCTTTTGGCCACTCCATTCTGCTGAGGCGTATATGGGGTCGTCTTTTGCCTTGCTATACCATTTTTCACACAAAACTGCTCAAATTCATTTGAGCAGAATTCACCTCCGTTATCTGTGCGAACTCCTTTGATTTTCCTGCCCACTTGATTTTCAATCAAAACCTTAAACTCTTTAAATTTTTCAAACACCTCAGATTTACTTTTAAGAAAATAAATCCAACTATACCGTGACATGTCATCTATGAAAGATACATAATACCTGGATCCTCCTATAGATGGTGTAGGAGTAGGTCCGAAAACATCACTGTGGATTAGTTCCAGAAGCTCTGACGTCCTTGCACCATTCTGTAGAAAACTAACTCGACTCTGTTTTCCATAAATGCAATGTTCACAGAACCCGAAACCCATAGAGCACTCTGGTACTCCCTCCACCATTCGGCTCGAAAACAAGGTCGATAAACCCTTTTCTCCAATGTGCCCCATCCTCTGATGCCACAACAGAGAAGTATCATGCTCATCTTCCTTCGCCTTTTCGGACACGAAACTGCCACTGAGAGTGACTGTTTCCGCAAGCAATTTGTATAACGTCCCATAACGGACTCCTCGTGAAATTACAATGGAACCTCGCGTCATCTTGCACGAATCCTTATCGCAGCTGAAATTGACCCCTGAGTCTGCCATCATGCCTACTGATAATAGATTTTTTCTCATAGAAGGTATGTGCATCATATTCGGAAGAGTCTTTATTGTGCCGTCTTTCAACCTCAGCTTCACGCGACCACGCCCAGTAACCTGTACTACAGTATCATCTCCTAGCATGACGTCTCCACCATCATACTGCTCATATTCACAAAACCAGTGTCTATGAGGTGTCATGTGGAATGAAGCACCGGTGTCGATGTACTAGATGTATTTGTCTGACTGCGCCATACACGCAGTGGCTACATACATATCTCCTGTCGTCTCGATTCCCTTTCCCGAGGATGAATCTTCTTCCCGTTTACGAACTGCCTTATTCTTACAGTCTCGTTTCATATGGCCCCACTCTTCACAACTCCAGCACTTTACCTTCCGTTCTCTACTCTTTGATCGCCCACGAGATTTAGATCGGGACCCTTTCCAATTTTGAGATTTCTCCGTAGGTCTACCCTTTACTGCAAGAGCCTCTTTACTGGAATTCCCTGACCCCCTTCTTCGTGTCTCCTCTGATAATAAGGCCGCACACACAGTTTCATACGAGAGTTCTTTGTTCCCACCACCAATAACCACAATGAGATTATCCCATGAATCAGGCAGTGAACAAAGTAGTGTTATTGCCTTATCGTCATCTTCAAACTTAACCCCAATAGACACAAGTTGACCAATCAATGTATTAAATTCATTCAAATGTGTGGTGAACGAATCACCCTCATGCATCCTAAGGTTATACAATTTCTTCCTTAAGAACAGTTTATTGACGAGTGACTTACTTTGGTATAGTGACTCCAATTTCCGCCATAAAGCCCTGGCCTTTGGTTCGCTCATCACGTTCGTCAGAATGTTGTCTGCGAGACAAAGCCGGATCAAACCCTTTGCCTTCCGATCGATTCGATCCCAGTCTTGAACCCTCTTTTCGGAAGCCGAACCCGTTTCCTCCGCAACAGGCCTTTCCGATTCGATTGCTGGCCATAGATCTCGATCACAAAGAAGATCCTCCATCTTCATCTTCCACAGATCGAACCTCTTTCCATCGAATTTCTCTATCTCAATTCGCGAACCTCCTGACATCTCTGACAAAAAACCTAGGCTCTGATACCAATTGTAGGATTTTTATGATGCAGAATACGAATTTGATAGACAAAAAACCGAAAAACAATAATCAAATAGGAACACACGATTTTATCCAGGTTCACCCCAATTAGGGCTACGTCCTGCAAACCGAATTCAAGATTATTATTTCTTGGTTCTCTCAAATATCTCGTTACATTAATATCCTTATATATAGATATCTAAACCCTAGTTACAAATATCTATACATCATTGGGCCTGAACCCTACATATCACTGGGCCCAAGCCCGTTGGGGGGGCGAGGGCTCCGCCCCCGACGTGTCCTCGAGATATTTACCACACTCCAACATAAAATACTCTTGCATGCTAAATGAACTCGAGTCTTGTGTAGTAAGGATCACCAACTCATCAAAGATATTGATGAATGATTGAATAACTAGGTAATAAAATGAACGTTAGGGTAAAAGGATAGTTGCTACTAAGCCGTTACCACTTCCCTGGGAGTACGGTAATTCTTAAATTAAAATCGTAGGTACTTTCCAATAGACTAGCTACACGATATGTATTCTGCCTTAGATTCTGATTGATTAAGTGACAAATGTGAATGCTAAATGTGACAATTAGTAAATCACCGTCCTTAATTATTCATAATCAATATAGGGTAATAAATCCTGTATTTTAGCATACCAATCGGAACACATCACTCTCCTTTGACGGTTTACTCGAAGGTTGACTTTCACCTACTTCACTGATGGAGCGAAGTGCCTTCCTTGTGGTAGCAGTTCGGCCCCTGGTTTGTTTGCTCATCACGGTGGGAAGGTCTCCGAGGGCTCTTTCCCGTCTTTAGGGTAGGTCGGGGGTGACAAGCCTTGCTTGTGGAATTCTGCATGGGGTTGCATCCAGTACCTCGAGAGGTCTCATTCCTTTCGGAGCTGCTCGACCTCTTTCATCAGATCCTCGACCTCTCTCGCACATCCATTTTCGTTGGATAGCCTCTGCCTCTCGTTCAGTCGATCGCGTAGGTCATGTATCTCACGAGGGGAATCCTGGGGTCCCAAATGCTCGATGACCGACCGCCACTGGGGCCTCTCAGGAACGGATGAATGTGCTGCCCGATAGGTCTCCTGGTGAGATATGGGAACCGTGGTATTAGGCTGATGTCTACGATCGCCCGATCGTCGTGACATTGTTTTTTTAGAAGGAAAAACAAAAAGAATAGTACTTATGTTTCCTAGTAACGGAACCAAACTGATTCGTCGGAAATTGGTTTGACGCCACTTGTCATTGATAACAGCGTCGTCTGATGATCTCTGCCAAATGTCCCTGCCAAAATGGTCGTCGTGTTGGCGTTTTAACGGACGTCCTGCTTTACGATGCCTGTAAAATAGAAAGGTTCATAACAGAGGGTGGAGGGACTCTGATGAACCCTCCGATGGTAAAGTCAGTATTTTGAATATTGACCGGGGAGTGTTTAATTTGACAGAGTTTTAGTATAGTAATCTCGCCTTACCCTTTTACCTTTACGGGGGTTGTTTTTTATAGGTGTAATCCACCTAAGAAATAGGTACGTCGGGTGATGTGATATGCAGAATCTAGTAATTACTAGATTCTGGAGATAAATCCGAAATCCCTCTATTTTAGGGAGACGTTAGGGGATCTTTTGACTGAGCCTTTTTATGATTGACTATTTAGTCAAACGATATCCGTTGAGGAAGTTTCTAGAATAAGCTTGCCTAGCTGGCAGGCAGACTTCTGGCGAAGTGGGTTGCCTGAGAGGCGGAACCGCGGACTTCGGAGCCTTAAGTGGCAGAGTTGTGGGCCTCGTCAGCTTTAGTGGGTTGACACCTGGGGGAGCTGTGGGTCCCGCCATGCTCGATGGACAGACACGTCAGATTGTCACTCCAGGTCAGCATAGGAGTATTTTCATACCTCTCAATATATATATATATATATATATATATATATATATATATATTTCTGGAATTACTTAATATGTATAAGATTGCTTTATGAATATATAGTGCAACTTCCTATATATTTTAGTTTCTTTTATTGTTTAGCACTTAAATAAAAATAAATATAAGTTTTAAATGATGTGTGTTTTTTTGAATCTATAAACTATAAGTTAAAAAAGAATGTATTATTCCACTATACCACTTAAATAAGTTGTGTATCCTTTGGTTAGATAAGAACTATTTAACTTAAAATTTGTTGATGTCAATATTTTTATTATTATTATTATTTTATAATACATATATATTTTTTATTTGCTTGAAAAATATGGATGAAGATATATGTCTTGCCGATAGTGCAACTACTCACACCATTCTCAAAAATAATAAAACATTTAATTGCAATAAAGATGAGTGGGGCATATGTTACTACAATCTCGGGTAGTACAAAAATAATTGAAGGCTCTAGAAGAGTGATGCATTTCGATTGGTATGCTAAAAGATAGGTTATTTTACCTATGTTGATTATGAATAATTAAGGATAGAGTCTTTACAAATTGTCACTTTAGCATTAATTGTTGTCACTTAATCAATCAAAACCTAAGACAGAGAACCTATCGTGTAGCTAGTTCTTTGGAAAGTATCTAAGATTTTAATTTATTAATATCGTACTCCCAGGGAACTGGTAATAGCTTAGTAGTAACTATCCCTTAACCCTAATGATGCGTTCCGATTGGTATGCTAAAAGATAGGCTTTATTTGCCTATGTCGATTATGAGTAATTAAGGACTGAGTCTTACTAACTGTCACTTAGCATTCAATTATTGTCACTTAATCAATCAGAACCTAAGGCAGAGTACCTATCGTGTAGCTAGTCTGTTGGAAAGTATCTACGATTTTATTAAGTTAAATATCGTACTCCCAGGGAAGTGGCAACGACTTAGTAGTAACTAGCCTTTTAATCCTAACTCTTATCTTATGATCCAGTTATGCAATCTTCGTCAATAACTTTGATGAGAGGGTGATCCATTCTCCATTAGGTTTAAGTCTAATTAATCCTAAAAGTGTGTTCTAGATAATGTCCTGATTTTATGTTATACTGTTCCTACATGTTGATTGACCTATCTTCGAGTATTTTAGATATATCTTAGCATGGATTGCAACTATGTTCTGTGTCTAAAGGCGTACCACATCCGAGGTCTCTAATAAACCACCCTACCTTAATGACGGCCCTACTCACGGTTCGGGACGAAGGCATCCATGAAAGCCCTATGTCACTTCGGGGATCATACCGCTTGCCCTAGCCGCCGACATAATCGGACTCAGCTCGGCCCCTACCTAGACTACTTTAACAGGCAGGGTGTTCCACAAGTTATTTTATCTAGCATGGCAGACACCAATACTAATTGATTCTTGTTAAACTAAACAGGTTATGAATAGACCGTGGTTAGGAATTGTCTATAATCCAAACTTTAGTTTATAAGAACACATTAGACATGCAGACATAATGAATATTTAGCTAGTGGCTATTTCTGGAAAAATATAACAACTTCAACATATAAAACAAATATTCATACAAATCGTAATCTCGTATTCATAATCAATTTTTGGAACAACACAATAACAACATATATAAGAGAGGGACAGGGGGACTGATGCCATAAAGAAATCACCCTTTACATAATCTCGCCGATGGAGCGTACTGATGTATATGTCGTATTGCTCGCCCCAACTCTGCTCGCCAGAACCTTCGGAGGACGCTTCCTCAACCTAGTAACTGGGCTTTACCTTAATACCCAGCTTAAGCCCAGCCCTGTGGACTGACTCTTCGAATGCCTAGAGCCCTCTTAGGATCTCCTAACGAAATCCCAGGTATTCTATGAATACTAGAAACGAACCTATCTTTCGAACCCTTGGATCTGAGACTAATTCTCAGAAACTAAGAAAAATGAAAACAAAAAGGAAATAAAGAAAACTTCTACTGAAATCTGAGTCTCCGAGTGAGTTGTGTACTAGAGAATTGTACACTAGAAACCACTGAATGACTCAGATCGAGTGGAGAGGAATCATTTCAACTCCTGGAGGCCTGGGGTATTTATAGTAGCTTTCTGGAGTGAAAATCTCCAAAACGTTAGATGTGGGACAACTTCTGGTGCTTCGGGACGCCCGTCCTAGTGCTTTAACTGGGTCGGGACGCCCGTCCTAGTGCTTTGACTGGGTCGGGACGCCCGTCCCGAACCTTTGACCAAGTTAGCATTTCCAAAAATTGCATTTTTGCCCCAAAATTTGTTGTTTTCGTCTACTTTTCACCTGACACTTCTAAAATCATAAAAACTATGAAATTGAGTTAATAACAATCGATTAAGACCGATTTCCTATCAATTTCACCCTAAATTATGTTTAAACACATTCCGAAAAAGTGATATGATTTTTGCATATCAAATAACCCCACACTTAGCTTTTTGCTTGTCCTCAAGCAAAGTCTACCTGAAGTTAGTGATTCTAAATCATATGTGTAGTCACTTAAATTTTCTAGTCATGTTTTTATTCCAAAAATTCTTCAGACAATTCTTAACACAGATCTGACTGGTTAGGTTGCTATGACAAGGTCTCAAATGTCTCTAGTAGATTGTTAGGATTGGGCAGAAAACAATTTAACAACTAGGTTGAACTCTTCTCTTAGTCATAAGGTCTTCCTGATGTGTAGTGTGTGTACTAGTCCAGACTAGATAGTCAACATAATAAACTCTCATCTTGACTGTTACCAGATAATACGTTGACCCTGTCGCTAGACATAATAACAATAGACAACTTTCTGAGTTCTGAGCCTTGGTGATCAGATTTTTAATGATTTAGCATTTATTGATTTTTTTTCTTTATATATTCAGGGTATTTTGAGTCTGCTTAGAACACGTCGACTTCAACTACCCATGTAGCGAGTCCCACTCCGATGACTCCCAGACCTACACGACCTTAGGGCATCAGGCTTTAAGTTCCCCGAAGGAGTGGTGCTCGAGTAGCGAAGGCCGCTGGCAAACTACCCTTATTTGATTAACTTTCTTTTGTTTCTTTTCACTTTTAGCTCAGAGTCTCATCTAGTCATTCTAATTGTCAAAACATCCACAACTGGTCTTAATTTTATCTAGTTAAGTCTTGAAAAGGTAATTGGCTGAGGTTTCTAATCCAGACTAAGTTGTGCTCAGTTATCAGGAATTCCCTATTCCTAATCAATAAGTTCAAAGTAGTCATAAATCATCTCCTACTAATCATAAAACTCTACCTACATATCATAGACATAAGCAATGTTTAACAAATCATACTGCATTTAGAAGTCTGAAAAAAAATGAAAAAATTTGAAAATTTTTTGGAAGGGCGTGAAATTACGGGGAAAACATGCAAAATCATGCAAAAAAAATTTCAAACTACTACAGTGCACTGTGCACTGCTACCCCACACTTAAGTCTGACACTGTCCTCAGTGTTCATGCATGGCTAAACTACCCCACACTTATTTGAAAACAAGAACAAAAAACAAAACAAAGAACTCTTACCCCACACTTATTCGACTAACTAAGGGTAAGAGAGAAAATAAGGCAACAAAACAACAAGGATAGCAAAACAGAACACAAAACAAATAAAATAATAGTAAAGGAATATGAGGATTGGAAAAACTCCCTTCATGTCGCGAGCAGAAGGGTCTTCTATGATCTGTCAATTGGCTCTTCACCTTAGCCATGTGCTACTGCTGAGGTGTTTCTGACTCTGCAAGCTCTAGATACTAGAACGGATGACGTCAGCTCCGATCCTTCATTGTCGAGCTCCAGGTAGTGGCATATCCATGTGAGGAATGACTTAAGCCCCAAGGAATGTTTCCTTGAATCATTTGTGAAGTCTCTCGTAATCGGAGCAACGTGTCCAGAAGGAACATGTCTAGGAATGAGACTTCTTTGGATTGGTGTGCCTACTTGCCAATGTCAGTAAAAGTATTGCATGCAATTTTTGAATGGTAGAAGAGATACCAGAAGCTTTGGCTAAACCGTGGTGTTAGGAGGCTCCAGTAGTGTAGATCTGGGCCCAAATATTTGAAGCTTCCTCGGGGAAGTTTCTCACAACTGATTGTATGCAGGGGATGCAAGCTCCTCCATTGCTATGCTCCCGATACAATGCCAAATTCCTCTATATCCTTTGACCGTTCGATACCACTTGATAGATCACTTGCTTGCACTGGTCTGGCTTTAATTGTTGCCAGTATCTCATCTATTGATTCTGCGGGTGGGGGTTTTGCTGTGGTGGTATCTTCTGAAAGTTTCCAGCTTCCGAATTATTCCTCAGCTAAATCCCGTATCATTCCTCCAGCGGGGATTGTATGCGTCTCCCATTGGAGCAGCATTATGCAGTAACCTACTCCTACCTCTTTTGGAATGGTCAGTCATTCCCATAGCAATCCCTGCTAAAGTGTGGTACTTAGCAGACTTCACAGATTTGATACACAGGCTGAACATTTCTTCCTAAGACATCGGCACTCTGAATCTGGAAAACAACTAGAATCTGCACATGACTTTAACATCATTAGTAGGTAATGCATGTGGTTCAGGCCATTTTGAAAAGTGTTCCACGACTACTATGATGTAATTATGTTGAAAGGAAGAAAGAGAAAATGATTCGAAATACCACTGATATCAACGGTTGCAACATTCTGTGTACGTCGCTGGGGTAGATGATCTCTGGAAGATGTGTTACCTGTTATTTGGCAAGCATCGCAAGACTGTATCAGAGATACAAAAGTCCTTGAATATGGTGGGTCAACAAGATCCTGCTTTCAACACTTTTCGGACAGTGTTGATAGCAGTCAATTGGTCTCCTGTAGATCCTTGATGACAATGCTCCAAAATTTTGTGGCCTTCGTCTTTCGAGACACGTCTTCTAATCAACTGATCTGCCAAAAATTTGAAATAGAAGAGAAACTGCCCAGTAGTAATATTTCAAATCAGCAAAGAATTTCTTCTTTTGCTGATAAGTCATATCACTTGGAACTTATTCAGTGACTAGATAATTTGAAATAAACCACAGATGAGAATTATTATACATAGCGAACAATGCAAATAAGTTTTCATCCAAAAATTTATGAGTATTACACTAGCCTCTAACTCGGGGTTTTCTAATCTCGACAAATGGTTTGCTTTCTAGATTTTCAACCCTTTTTCTTATCCCTTCATTCTATATCAAATTCAAGTAACAATAAAACCTAACTTAATCAACTATGGTTTAGCATTAGTTTTATTGAATACAGATATCTTAGAGTGATCAGTGTAAACTATTGTTTAGACTAGGCATGGCATGAATATATCATAGGCATATGCAATAACTAGTAATCCCTTTTCAGTGGTGGTAAGGTTCTACTAGGCATCAGTAAAAGGTCTTACTTGTATGAAGTTCTAATCATGCCTATTTCCTGAAATAATCATTACTACATGGTCACTAGCATCACATATTAATTCACCAAGCAAATTCCAATTAGGTGATGTCATAATGGGTGCAGTAATTCCTTTTGGTTTAAACAATCTCATGAATTTATCATCAAACAAAAGGAACATCCTTTCTCATTAGAATACTCAGAGGTCTGTCTATTAAAGAAAATTTTATTTCATGATTCCTTCTAATAAACTAAGCAAGACCTAAGAAAATTCCATAATGATATTTCTTCCAAATTAAAATCTGAGCCAAAATTTGACAAATCAGAAAAATATTCTATCCTCATTTCCATTTTTATTTTTTTCGAAATTAACAAATAGAAATAACACGAAAAAGAGCAACAAATGTAGAACTAAGAAAACAACTAAGAAAGAACAAGAGATAGGGAAAAGAACAACTTACCATTGAGCAAGAAAAATACATTTTTTTCGGTTTTTTAAATTTTAAATTTTTTTTCTTTTTATTTCGAAAGCAGTTAAATTTCCTCAATATGGTTTTAGAATATTTTTCTAAAATTTGATTATCCTAAGTGTCTTAATTCCAGATAACATCTAAAATTAATTAGTTATGATAACCCTATATTTCGGAAAGTGATTGTCTAACTAGTGTAAGATAAGTGTAGGTCTAAGGTCTAGGTAACTACCGTTACCTATCAGAAGCCTCTAGAATTTTGATCAGGAATCCTAAATTCATTATGATATTTCCCCGGCAAAAGCACAAAAAATCTGATGCGTTCCGATTGGTATGCTAAAAGATAGGCTTTATTTACCTATGTCGATTATGAGTAATTAAGGACTGAGTCTTACTAACTGTCACTTAGCATTCCATTATTGTCACTTAATCAATCAGAACCTAAGGCAGAGTACCTATCGTGTAGCTAGTCTGTTGGAAAGTATCTACGATTTTATTAAGTTAAATATCGTACTCCCAGGGAAGTGGCAACGGCTTAGTAGTAACTAGCTGATGCGTTCCGATTGGTATGCTAAAAGATAGGCTTTATTGACCTATGTCGATTATGAGTAATTAAGGACTGAGTCTTACTAACTGTCACTTAGCATTCAATTATTGTCACTTAATCAATCAGAACCTAAGGCAGAGTACCTATCGTGTAGCTAGTCTGTTGGAAAGTATCTATGATTTTATTAAGTTAAATATCGTACTCCCAGGGAAGTGGCAACGGCTTAGTAGTAACTAGCCTTTTATCCTAACTCCTATCTTATGATCTAGTTATGCAATCTTCATCAATGACTTTGATGAGAGGGTGATCCATTCTCCACTAGGTTTAAGTTTAATTAAGCCCAAAAGTGTTTTGTAGATGAGGTCCTAATTCTATGTTATACTGTTCCTACATGTTGATTGACCTATCTTCAAGTATTTTAGATATATCTTAGCCTGGATTGCAACTATGTTCTGTGTCTAAAGGCGTACCACATCCGAGGTCTCTAATAAACCGCCCTACCTTAATGACGACCCTACTCACGGTTCGGGACGAAGGCATCCATGAAAGCCCTATGTCACTTCGGGGATCATACCGCTTGCCCTAGCCGCCGGCATAATCGGACTCAGCTCGGCCCTACCTAGAATACTTTAACAGGCAGTGTGTTCCACAAGTTATTTTATCTAGCATGGCAAACACCAATACTAATTGATGCCTGTTAAACTAAACAGGTTATGAATAGACCGTGTTTAGGAATTGTCTATAACCCTAACTTTAGTTTAAAAGAGCACATTAGACATGCAGACATAATGAATATTTAGCAGGTGGCTATTTCCGGAAAAACATAACAACTTCAACATATAAACAAATATTCATAAAAATCATAATCTCGTATTCATGAATTAATATTCAGATAAAACAATTCGTAAACATACAGAACCTCGTCTAGGGGACCCATTGGCATAAAGTAATCACCGCTTTATGCAGGTCCTGCCGATGTTGCAGCTCCTGTATGCTCCTGACTGCTCGATCCTACTCTGCTCGGCAGAGCCTTCGGAGAACGCTCCTCAAACCTAGTAGCAATTGCTTTACCTTACATCCCGGGCTTAAGCAAATTGCCCTAATCTGACTAAGAACACGCACCCTATCTCTCTCTTAGGATCTCCTAACGAAATCCCGGTATTCTATGAATACCAAAAACAAACCTATCTATCGAAGCCTAAGCTCTGAGACTATTTCTCAGAAACTAAGAAAACGAAACACTAAAGAAAGAAAGAAAACTAAAACTGAAACCCGAGTCTCTCAGTGACTTGTGTACTCGAGAATTGTACACTGGAAGTCTCTGAATGACTCAGATCAGGTGGAGAGGAATGATTTCAACTCCTGGAGGCCTGGGGTATTTATAGCAGCTTTCTAGAGTGAAAATCTCCAAAAATTTCGATGTGGGACAACTTCTGGTGCTTCGGGACGGCCGTCCTGGATTGGGACGACCGTCCTGGTGCTTTGACTGGGTCGGGACACCCGTCCCGAACCTTTGACCAAGTCAGCATTTCCAAAAATTGCATTTTTGCCCCAAAATTTGCTGTTTTCGTCTACTTTTTACCTGACACTTCCAAAATCATAAAAACTGTGAAATTGAGTTAATAACAATCAATTAAGACCGATTTCCTATCAATTTCACCCTAAATTATGTCTAAAAACATGCCGAAAAAGTGATATGATTTTTGCATATCAGATAACCCCACACTTAGCTTTTTGCTTGTCCTCAAGCAAAGTCTACCTGAAGTTAGTGATTCTAAATCATATGTGCAGTCACTTAAAATTTCTAGTCATGTTTTTATTCCAAAAATTCTTCAGACAATTCTTAACACAGGTCTGACTGGTTAGGTTGCTATGACAAGGTCTCAAATGTCTCTAGTAGATTGTTAAGATTTTGCAGAAAACAATTTAACAACTAGGTTGAACTCTTCTCTTAGTCATAAGGTCTTCCTGATGTGTAGTGTGTGTACTAGTCCAAACCAGATAGTCAACACAATAAACTCTTGTCTTAACTATTACAAGATAACACTTCGACTTGTCGCTAGACACACTGACAACAGATAACTTTTTGAGTTCTAAGCTTTGGTGATCAGATTCTATCATTTAGCATTTATTGATTTTTTCCTTTTTATAGATTTTCTAGGGTATTTTGAGTCTCCTTAGAACACGTCCACTTCAACTACCCATGTAGCGAGTCCCACTCCGATGACTCCCAGACCTGCACGACCTTAGGGCATCAGGCTTTAAGTTCCCCGAAGGAGTGGTGCTCGAGTAGGGAAGGCCGCTGGCAAACTACCCTTATTTGATTAACTTTCTTTTGTTTCTTTTCACTTTTAGCTCAGATTCTCATCTAGTCATTCTAATTGTCAAAACATCCACAACTGGTCTTAATTTTATCTAGTTAAGTCTTGAAAAGGTAATTGGCTGAGGTTTCTAATCTAGACTAAGTTGTACTCCGTTATCAGGAATCCCCTATTTCTAATCAATAAGTTCAAGATAGTCATCAATCGTCTCCTACTAACCATAACATTCTACCTACATATCATAGACATCAGCAAATGTTTACCAATCATAGTGCATTTAGAAGTATGAAAGAATGAAAAATTTTGAAAATTTTTTTTAAGGGTGTGAAATTACGGGGAAAACATGCAAAATCATGCAGAAAATTTTCAAACTACTACAGTGCACTATGCACTGCTACCCCACACTTAAGTCTGACACTGTCCTTAGTGTTCATGCATAGCTAAACTACCCCACACTTATTTGAAAACAAGAAACAAAAACAAAACAAAGAACTCTTACCCCACACTTATTCGACTAACTAAGGGTAAGAGAGAAAATAAGGCAACAAAACAAGAAGGATAGCAAAACAGAACACAAAACAAATAAAATAAAAGGAATATGAGGATTAGAAAAACTCCCTTCATGTCGCGAGCAGAAGGTCTTCTCTGATCTGTCAATTGGCTCTTCACCTTAGCCATGTGCTATTGCTGAGGTGTTTCTGACTCTGCAAGCTCTAGATACTGGAACGGATGACGTCAGCTCCGACCCTTCATTGTCGTGCTCCAGGTAGTAGCATATCCATGTGAGGAATGACTCAAGCCCCAAGGACTGTTTTCTCGAATCATTCGCAAAGTTTCTCGTAATTGTAGCAACGTGTCCAGAAGGAATATGTCTAGGAATGAGACTTATTTGGATTGGTGTGCCTACCTGCCAATGTCAGTGAAGGTATTGCATGCACGTTTTGAATGGTAGAAGAGACACCTGAAGCTTTGGCTAAGCCGTGGTGGTAGGAGGCTCCAGTGGTGTAGATCTGGGCCCCAGTATTTGAAACTTCCTCGGGGAGGTTTCTCACTACTGATTGTATGCAGAGGATGCAAGCTCCTCCATTGCTATGCTCCTGATACAATGCCAAATTCCTATATATCCTTCGACCCTTCGATATCACTTGGTAGATCACTTGCTTGCACTAGTCTAGCTTTAATTGTTACTAGTATCTCATCTGTTAATTCTGCGGGTAGGGGTTTTGCTGTGGTGGTATCTTCTGAAAGTTTCCAGCTTCCAAATTATTCCTCAACTAAATCCCATATCATTCCTCCAGCTGGGATTGTATGCGTCTCCCATTGGAGTAGCACTCTACAGTGACCTACTCCTACCTCTTTTTGGAATGGTTCGTATCTCATTCCCATAGCAATCCCTGCTAAAGTGTGGTACTTGGCAGACTTCACAGATTAGATACATAGACTGAGCCTTTCTTCCTAAGACGTTGGCATTCGGAATCTGGAAAACAACTTCTCATAGAATCTGTTATTTGGCAAGCATCGCAGGGCTGTATCAGAGATACAAAATCCTTGAATATGGTGGGTCAACAAGATTCTACTTCCAACACTTTCCGGACAGTGTGATAGCAGTTAATTGGTCTCCCATAGATTCCTGCAATACTTCAGAATCATGTGGCCTTCGCCTTCCGAGATACATCTTCTGATCAACTAATCTGCAAAAATTTGAAATATAAGAGAAATCTGCCCAGTAGCAATATTTCCAATCAGCAAAGAATTTCTTCTTTTACTGATAAGTCATATCACTTGGGAATAATTAGCAGCTAGATAATTAGTAATATCAGTAAACCACGGAGGAGAATCATTACTCATAGCAAACAATGAAAATAGATCCTCATTCAGAAATTTGTCAGATACTACTGTCTCGTCAATAGCCTCTAACTCAGGGTTTCCTAATCTAGACCAAAGGTTTGCTTTCTAGATTCTTAACCCTTTTTCTTATCCCTTCATTCTATATCAAATTCAAGTAACAACAAAACCTAACTTAATCAATTATGGTTCAGTATCAGTTTTATTGAACACAGATATCTCAGAGTGATCAGTGTAACCTATTGTTTTTAGACAAGACTAGATAAGATTAGGATTTATCATACATGAACTTTCTTATCATGTTTCTGTCCTAAAACAATTCTTACTACATCATTACATCACATATTCATTCAAAAAGCAGATTTCAATCAGGTGATGTCATAATGGGTGCAATAATTCCTTTTGGTTTTAAAAAAATCTCATGCAATTATCAGCAAAACAAAAGGAACATCCTTTTTTTCAATAGAGCATTCAGAGGTCCGGCTATTAAGGAAAAATTATTCCATAACTTGTCCTAATAATGCCGGTATGACTCTAAGAAGATTCTAAAATGGAATTTCTTCCTAATAAAAATCTAAGCTAAAATTTTACAACTCAGAAGAAAATATATTTTATCCTCATTTCCATTTTTTAATTTTTTTGAAATTAAATAAAGGAAGAAAAACACGAAAAAGAGCAACTAAGAAAACAAAAAAAACAAGAGATATGGAAAAGAACAACTTACCATTGAGCAAGAAAAATACAATTTTTTTCGAGTTTTGAATTTTTAAAAAAAAAAGTTTTTCCTTTATTTTTTTCGAAAGCAGTTAAATTTCCTCAATATGGTTCTAGAATGATTTTCTAAAATTTGATTATCCTAAGTGTCTTAATTCCAGATAATATCTAAAATCAATTAGTTATGATAATCCTATATTTCAAAAACTGATTGTCTAACTAGCATAAGACAAGTGTTGGGTCTAAGGTCTAGGTTACTACCGTTACCTATCATAAGTCTCTAGAATTTTGATCAGGAATCCTAAATTCATTATGATATTTCCCCGGCACGGCACCAAAAATCTAATGCGTTCCGATTTGTATGCTAAAAGATAGGCTTTATTGACCTATGTCGATTATGAGTAATTAAGGACTGAGTCTTACTAACTGTCACTTAGCATTCAATTATTGTCACTTAATCAATTAGAACCTAAGGCAGAGTACCTATCGTGTAGCTAGTCTGTTGGAAAGTATCTACGATTTTATTAAGTTAAATATCGTACTCCCAGGGAAGTGGCAATGGCTTAGTAGTAACTAGCCTTTTATCCTAACTCCTATCTTATGATCCATTTATGCAATCTTCATCAATGACTTTGATGAGAGGGTGATCCATTCTCCACTAGGTTTAAGTTTAATTAAGCCCAAAAGTGTTTTATAGATGAGGTCATGATTCTATGTTATACTGTTCCTACATGTTGATTGACCTATCTTTGAGTATTTTAGATATATCTTAGCCTGGATTGCAACTATGTTCTGTGTCTAAAGGCGTACCACATCCGAGGTCTCTAATAAACCGCCCTACCTTAATGACGGCCATACTCACGGTTCGGGACGAAGGCATCCATGAAAGCCCTATGTCACTTCGGGGATCATACCGCTTGCCCTAGCCGCCGGCATAATTGGACTCAGCTCGACCCCTACCTAGACTACTTTAACAGGCAGGGTGTTCCACAAGTTATTTTATCTACCATGGCAGACACCAATACTAATTGATGCCTGTTAAACTAAATAGGTTATGAATAGACCGTGGTTAGGAATTGTCTATAACCCTAACTTTAGTTTAAAAGAGCACATTAGACATGCAGACATAATGAATATTTAGCAGGTGGCTATTTCCGGAAAAACATAACAACTTCAGCATATAAACAAATATTCATAAAAATCGTAATCTCGTATTCATGAATTAATATTCAGATAAAACAATTCGTAAACATACAGAACCTCGTCTAGGGGACCCATTGGCATAAAGTAATCACCGCTTTATGCAGGTCTAGCCGGTGCTGCAACTCCTGTATGCTCCTGACTGCTCGATCCTACTCTGCTCGGCAAAGCCTTCGGAGAACGCTCCTCAGACCAAGTAGCAATTGCTTTACCTTACATCCCGAGCTTAAGCAAATTGCCCTAATCTGACTAAGAACACGCACCCTATCTCTCTCTTAGGATCTCCTAACGAAATCCCGGTATTCTATGAATACCAAAATCAAACCTATCTATCGAAGCCTAAGCTCTGAGACTATTTCTCAGAAACTAAGAAAACGAAACACTAAAGAAAGAAAGAAAACTGAAACTGAAACCCGAGTCTCTCAGTGACTTGTGTACTCGAGAATTGTACACTGGAAGTCTCTGAATGACTCAGATCGAGTGGAGAGGATTGATTTCAACTCATGGAGGCCTGGGGTATTTATAGCAGCTTCCTAGAGTGAAAATCTCCAAAACTTTCGATGTGGGACAACTTCTGGTGCTTCGGGACGCCCGTCCTGGATTGGGACGGCCGTCCTGGTGTGTTTACTGGGTCGGGATGCCCGTCCCTAATTCGAGACGCCCGTCCCGAACCTTTGACCAAGTCAGCATTTCCAAAAATTGCATTTTTGCCCCAAAATTTGATGTTTTCGTCTACTTTTTACCTGACACTTCCAAAATCATAAAAACTGTGAAATTGAGTTAATAACAATCAATTAAGACCGATTTCCTATCAATTTCACCCTAAATTATGTCTAAAAACATGCCGAAAAAGTGATATGATTTTTGCATATCACTAGCCTTTTAATCCTAACTCTTATCTTATGATCCAGTTATGCAATCTTCATCAATAACTTTGATGAGAGGGTGATCCATTCTCCACTAGGTTTAAGTCTAATTAATCCTAAAAGCGTGTTCTAGATAATGTCCTGATTTTATGTTATACTGTTCCTACATGTTGATTGTCCTATCTTCGAGTATTTTAGATATATCTTAGCCTGGATTGCAACTATGTTCTGTGTCTAAAGGCGTACCACATCCGAGGTCTCTAATAAACCGCCCTACCTTAATGACGGCCTTACTCACGGTTCGGGACGAAGGCATCCATGAAAGTCCTATGTCACTTCAGGGATCATACCGCTTGCCCTATCTGCCGGTATAATCGGACTCAGCTCGGCCCTACCTAGACTACTTTAACAGGCAGGGTGTTCCACAAGTTATTTTATCTAGCATGGCAGACACCAATACTAATTGATGCCTGTTAAACTAAACAGATTATGAATAGACCGTGGTTAGGAATTGTCTATAACCCTAACTTTAGTTTAAAAGAGCACATTAGACATGCAGACATAATGAATATTTAGCAGGTGGCTATTTTCGGAAAAATATAACAACTTCAACATATAAAACAAATATTCATACAAATTGTAATCTCGTATTCATAATCAATTTTTGGAACAACACAATAACAACATATAAGAGAGGGACAGGGGGACTGATGTCATAAAGAAATCACCCTTTACGTAGTCTCGCCGATGGAGCGTACTGTTGTATATGTCGTATTACTCGCCCCGACTCTGCTCGCCAGAACCTTCGGAGGACGCTTCCTCAGCCTAGTAACTGGGCTTTACCCTAATACCCAGCTTAAGCCCAGCCCTGTGGACTGACTCTTCGAACGCCTAGAGCCCTCTTAGGATCTCCTAACGAAATCTCGGGTATTCTATGAATACAAGAAACGAACCTATCTATCGAACCCTAGGATCTGAGACTAATTCTCAGAAACTAAGAAAAACGAAAACAAAAAGGAAAGAAAGAAAACTTCTACTGAAATCTGAGTCTCCGAGTGAGTTGTGTACTAGAGAATTGTACACTGGAAACCACTAAATGACTAAGATCGAGTGGAGAGGAATCATTTCAACTCCTGGAGCCTGGGGTATTTATAACAGCTTTCTGGAGTGAAAATCTCCTAAAATTTCGATGTGGGACAACTTCTGGTGCTTCGGGACGGCCGTCCTGGATTTGGACTACCGTCCTGGTGCTTTGACTGGGTCGGGACGCCCGTCCCGAACCGTTGACCAAGTCAGCATTTCCAAAAATTGCATTTTTGCCCCAAAATTTGCTGTTTTCGTCTACTTTTCACCTGACACTTCCAAAATCATAAAAACTGTGAAATTGAGTTAATAACAATCAATTAAGACCGATTTCCTATCAATTTCACCCTAAATTATGTCTAAAAACATGCCGAAAAAGTGATATGATTTTTACATATCACCTAACATTCATCTTATTATGTAATTAATCAATGATTCATCAATAACTTTGATGAGTTGGTGATCTGAATCACACATAGCACAAAAATAATTAGCATGCAAGAGTATCAAATAGACATATGTTCTGATGTATGTTTTATTATTTCTACATGTTGATTGACCTATGTTCGATTATTTTAGATATATCTTGGTCTAGAATGCAATTATGTATTGTATCTTGCTTGTGTACCACATCTGAGTTACCTGATAAATCACCCTACCTTAATGATGACCCTACTCATGGTTCAAGTTAAAGGTATCCATGAAAACCTATGTTACTCAAGAATTCATGCCACTCACCCTAACGCCGACATAAAGACCAAACTCAGCCTCATTAGGTTACATTAACAAACATGGTGATCTGTAAGTTATTTTGCCTAATATGGTAGACCTTAATGCAATTTATCATAAATTAAGGCCTGTTAAACTAAACAGGTTATGATTCGACCACGATTAGGAATTTTCTATAACAGTTCATTTAGTTTAAAAGAGCAAACATATATTCAGTCATAATGTTTAATTCAGCAGGTGACCTTTTCGAAAAAATGAATATAACTTCAACATGCAAAACATATATAACAAAGCAATCATAGTTTAGTATTCAAATTCATATTTAGACAAACACAACGCAGAATATTGATGCAGTTCCGATTGGTATGCTAAAAGATAGGCTTTATTTACCTATGTCGATTATGAGTAATTAAGGACTGAGTCTTACTAACTGTCACTTAGCATTCAATTATTGTCACTTAATCAACCAGAACCTAAGGCAGAGTACCTATAGTGTAGCTAGTCTGTAGGAAAGTATCTACGATTTTACTAAGTTTAATATCGTACTCCCAGGGAAGTGGCAACGGTTTAGTAGTAACTAGCCTTTATTCCTAACTCTTATCTTATAATCCAGTTATGCAATCTTCATTAATAACTTTGATGAGAGGGTGATTCGTTCTCCACTAGGTTTAAGTCTAATTAATCCCAAAAGTGTTTTATAGAGGAGGTCCTGATTTTATGTTATACTGTTCCTATATGTTGATTGACCTATATTCGAGTATTTTAGATATATCTTAGCCTGGATTGCAACTATGTTCTGTGTCTAAAGGCGTACCACATCCGAGGTTTCTAATAAACCGCCCTACCTTATTGACGGCCCTACTCACGGTTCGAGACGAAGGCATCCATGAAATCCCTATGTCACTTCGGGGATCATACCGCTTGCCCTAGCCGCCGGCATAATCAGACTCGGCCAGGCTTACCTAGACTACTCTTAACAAGCAGGGTGTTCAGCAGGTTATTTTTATCTAGCATGGCAAACACCAATACTAATTGATGCCTGTTAAACTAAACAGGTTATGATTAGACCGTGGTTAGGAATTGTCTATAACCCTAACTTTAGTTTAAAAGAGCACATTAAACATGCAGACATAGTGAATATTAAACAGGTGGATATTTCCAGAAAAACATAACAACGTCAACATATAAAACAAATATTCATAAAAATCGTAATCTCGTATTCATAATAAATATTTGGAACAACACAATAACAACATATAAGAGAGGGACATGGGGACTGATGCCATAAAGAAATCACCCTTTACGTAGTCTCACCGACGGAGCGTACTGCTATATATGTCGTATTGCTCGCCCCGACTCTGCTCGCTAGAACCTTCGGAGGACGCTTCCTCAGCCTAGTAACTGGGATTTACCTTAATACCCAGCTTAAGCCCAACCCTGTGGACTGACTCTTCGAACGCCTAGAGCCCTCTTAGGATCTCCTAACGAAATCCCGGGTATTCTATGAATACCAGAAACGAACCTATCTATAGAAGCCTAAGATCTGAGACTATTTCTCAGAAACAAAAACAAAACACTAACAAGAAAGAAAACTGAGATCCGAGTCTCTGAGTGAGTTGTGTACTAGAGAAGTGTACACTGGAAACCACTTAATGACTCAGATCGAGTGGAGAGGAATGAATTCAACTGCTGGAGGCCTGGGGTATTTATAGCAGCTTCCCGGGGTGATTTTTCATCAAAAATTCGATGTGGGACTTGATCTGGGGGTTCGGGACGCCCGTCCTGGTCTGTTGACCAAGTCGGGACGCCTATCCCGGTGCTTTGACTGGGTCGGGACGCCCATCCCGAATTCGGGATGCCCGTCCTGAGCCTTTGACCGAGTCAGCATTTCCAAAAATTGCATTTTTGCCCCAAAATTTGTTGTTTTCGTCTACTTTTCACCTGACACTTCCAAAATCATAAAAACTGTGAAATTGAGTAAATAACAAAGAATTAAGATTAATTTACTCTCAATTTCACCCTAAATCATATATAAAAACATGCTAAAAAGGTGATACGATTTTCGCGTATCCGATAACCCCACACTTAGCTTTTTGCTTGTCCTCAAGCAAAGTCTACCTGAAGTTAGTGATTCTAAACCATATGTGCATTCCTAGTCATGTTTTTATTCCTAAAATTCTTCAGACAATTCTTAACACAGGTCTGACTGGTTAGGTTGCTATGACAAGGTCTCAAATGTCTCTAGTAGTTTGTTAGGGTTGAGCAGAAAGTAACTTAATAACTAGGTTGAACTTTTCTCTTAGTCATAAGGTCTTCCTGATGTGTAGTGTGTGTACTAGTCCAGACCAGATAGTCAACACAATAAACTCTTGTCTTAACTGTTACCAGATAACACTTCGACCTATTGCTAGACACACTGACAACAGATAACTTTCTGAGTTCTGAGCTTTGGTGATCAGATTCTATTTAGCAATTATTGATTTCTTTCGTTTATAGATTTTCTAGGGTATTTTGAGTCTGCTTAGAACACATCAACTTCAACTACCCATGTAGCGAGTCCCACTCCGATGACTCCCAGATCTACACGACCTTAGGGCATCAGGCTTTAAGTTCCCCGAAGGAGTGGTGCTCGAGTAGCGAAGGCCGCTGGCAAACTACCCTATTTTAATTAGCTCACTTTTTTTTTCTTTTTCACTTTTGGCTCAAAGTCTCATCTAGTCATTCCAATTGTCAATGCATCCTACAACTGGTCTAATTTTATCTAGTTCAGTTTTGAAAAGGTAATTGGCTGAGGTCTCTAATCCAGACTAAGTTGTGCTCAGTTATCAGGACTTCCCTATTTCTAATCAATAGGTCCAGCAATAGTCATCAATTATCTCCTACTAACCATAACATACTACCTACATATCATAGACATAAGCAATTGTTTAACTAGGCATACTGCATTTAGAAGTCTGAAAGACGGAAAATTTTGAAAACTTTTGGAAGGTTGTGGAAATATGGGGAAAACAAGCAAAATCATGCAAAAAACATTTTCGCAAATAGCTACAGTGCACCGTGCACTGCTACCCCACACTTAAGTCTGGCACTGTCCTCAGTGTTCATGCATATCTAAACTACCCCACACTTATTTCAAAACAAGAACAAAAATAAAACAAAGAACTCAAGAATAAAACAAAGAACTCTTACCCCACACTTATTCGACTAACTAAGGGTAAGAGAGAAAATAAGGCAACAAAACAAGAAGGGTAGGAAAATAGAACACGAAACAAATGAAATAAATGGAATATGAGGATTAGAAAAACTTCCTTCATGTCGCGAGCAGAAGGGCCTTCTCTGATTTGTCAATTGGCTCTTCACTTTAGCCATGTGCTATTGCTGAGGTGTTTCTGACTCTGCAAGCTCTAGATATTGGAACGGATGACGTCAGCTTCGATCCTTCAATGTCGAGCGCCAGGTAGTGGCCTATCCATTTGATGAATGACTCGAAGCCCAAGGACTGATTCCTCGAATCATTTGCAAAGTTTCTCGTAATCGTAGCAACGTGTCCAGAAGGAACGTGTCTAAGACTGAGACTTCTTTGGATTGGTGTGCCTACCTGCCAATGTCAGTGAAGGTATTGCATGCAATTTTCGAATGGCAGAAAAGATACCTGAAGCTTTGGTGAAGCCGTGGTGGTAGCAGGCTCCAGTGGTGTAGATCTAGGCCCAAGTATTTAAACCTTCCTCGGGGAGGTTTCTCACAGCTGATTGTATGCAGGGGATGCAAGCTCCTCCATTGCTATGCTCCTGATACAATGCCAAATTCTTCTATATCCTTCGACCCTTCGATACCACTTGGTAGATCACTTGCTTACACTGGTTTGACTTTAATTGTTGTCAGTATCTCATCTATTGATTCTGCGGGTAGGGGTTTTGCTGTGGTGGTATCTTCCGAAAGTTTCCAGCTTCCGAATTATTCCTCAGCTAAATCCGGTATGATTCCTCTAGTTGGGATTGTATGCATTTCCCATTGGAGTAGCATTCTGCAGTAACCTAATCCTACCTCTTTTGGAATGGTCGATCATTCCCATAGCAATCCCTGCTAAAGTGTGGTACCTAGCTGACTTCACATATTTGATACACAGGCTGAACGTTTCTTCCTATGACATTGGCACTCTGAATCTGGAAAACAACTAGAATCTGCACATGACTTTAACATCATTAGTAGGTAATGCCTGTGGTTCAGGCCATTTTGAAAAGTGTTCCACGACTACTATGATGTAATTATGTTCAAAGGAAGAAAGAGAAAAGGATTCAAAATACCCCTGATATCAAAGGTTGCAACATTCTGTGTACGTTGATGGGGTAGACGATCTCTGGAAGATGTGTTACCTATTATTTGGCAAGCATCGCAGGACTGTATCAGAGATACAAAATCCTTGAATATGGTGGGTCAACAAGATCCTAATTTCAACACTTTCCGGACAGTGTTGATAGTAGTCAATTGGTCTCCCGTAGATTCTTTAGGGCAATGCTCCAAACTCTTGTGGCCTTCGTCTTCTGAGACACATCTTCTGATCAACTGATCTGCAAAAATTTAAAATAGAAGAGAAACTGCCCAGTAGTAATATTTCAAATCAGCAAAGAATTTCTTCTTTTGCTGATAAGTCATATCACTTGGAACTTATTCAGTGACTAGATAATTTGCAATAAACCACAGATGAGAATTATTATACATATCAAACAATGCAAATAAGTTTTCATCCAAAAATTTATCAGTATTACACTAGCCTCTAACTCGGGGTTTTCTAATCTAGACAAATGGTTTGCTTTCTAGATTTTCAACCCTTTTTCTTATCTCTTCATTCTATATCAAATTCAAGTAACAATAAAACTTAACTTAATCAAGTATGGTTCAACATTAGTTTTATTGACACAGATATCTCGGAGTGATCAGTGTCACCTATTGTTTTTAGACAAGACTAGATAAGATCGGAAATTATCATGCATGAACTTTCTTATCATGTTTCTGTCCTAAAACAATTCGTACTACATCATTACATCACATATTATTCAAAAAGCAGATTTCAATCAGGTGATGCTATAATGGGTGCAGTAATTCCTTTTGGTTTAAAAGTTCTCATGCAATTATCAGCAAAACAAAAGGAACATCCTTTTTTTTTTCAATAGAACATTCAAAGGTCTGGCTATTAAGGAAAAATTATTTCATAACTCATCCTAATAAAGCAGGCATGACTCTAAGAAAATTCTAAAATGGAATTTCTTTCTGATAAAAATCTAAGCCAAAATTTTACAACTCAGAAGAAAATATATTTTATCCTCATTTCCAATTTTTTTCTTCGAAATTAAAAAAAAGAAAAGCACGAAAAAGAGCGACAAATGGACAACCAAGAAAACAACTAAGAAAGAACAAGTGATAGAACAACTTACCACTGAACAAGAAAAATACATTCTTTTTGGATTTTAAATTTTTAACATTTTTTTTCTTTTTATGTTTAATTTCGAAAGCAATTAAATTCCCTAAGTGTCTTAATTCCAGCAATTTAATATGGTTTTAGAATAATTTTCTAAAATTTGATTATCCTAAGTGTCTTAATTCCAGATAATATCTAAAATTAATTAGTTATGATAACCCTATATTTCGGAAAGTGATTGTCTAACTGGTATAACATAAGTGTTGGGTCTAAAGTCTAGGTTACTACCGTTACCTATCATAAGCCTCTAGAATTTTGATCAGGAATCCTAAATTCATTATGATATTTCCCTGGCAACGGCGCTAAAAATCTGATGCAGTTCCGATTGGTATGCTAAAAGATAAACTTTATTTACCTATGTCGATTATGAGTAATTAAGGACTGAGTCTTACAAACTGTCACTTAGCATTCAATTATTGTCACTTAATCAACCAGAACCTAAGGCAGAGTACCTATCGTGTAGCTAGTCTGTAAGAAAGTATCTACGATTTTACTAAGTTTTGACTTAGTAGTAACTAGTTAGAACTTTGATGAGAGGGTGATGAATAAATGCTAGTTAGAACACGTCAACTCCTAAATGAAGTTGACGTGTTCTAAGCAAACTCAAAATACCCTGAAAAATCTATAAAAGAAAAAAAACTCAATAAACTCTAAATCATTAAAAATCTGATCACCAAGGCTCATAACTCAGAAAGTTGTCTACTGTTAGTATGTCTAGCGACAGGGTCGAAGTGTTATCTGGTAGTAGTTAAGACAAGAGTATATTGTGTTGGCTATCTGGTCTAGACTAGTACACACTACACATCAGGAAGACCTTGTAACTAAGAAAAGAGTTCAACCTAGTTGTTAAGTTGTTTTCTGCTTGATCATAACAATCTACTAAAGACATTTGAGACCTTGTCATAGCAACCTAACCAGTCAGACCTGTGTTGAGAATTGTCTGAATAATTTTTGGAATAAAAACATGACTAGGAATTTAAGTGACTGATTTAGAATCACTAACTTCAGGTAGACTTTGCTTGAGGACAAACAAAAAGCTAAGTGTGGGGTTATCTTATATGCATAAATAATATCACATTTTTAGCATTTTTTTAGGCATGATTTAGGGTGAAATTGAGGGCAAATTGGTCTTAATTGTTCATTATTAACTTAATTTCACAGTTTTTATGATTTTGGAAGTGTCAGGTGAAAAGTAGAAGAAAATGACAAATTTCGGGGCAAAAACACAAAATTTCAGAAGTTCAGACCTCGGGGAGGGCGTCCCAGTTCAGGACGGGCATCCTGATCTGGTCAACAGACCGGGACGGGCGTCCTGAACCAGAAATTCAAGTCCCACAACAACTTTTTGATGAAAAATCACTCCAGGAAGCTGCTATAAATACCCTAGGCCTTCCTCAGTTGAAATTATCCCTCTCCACTTGATCTGAGTCATGCAGTGACTTCCAGTGTACAATTCTCGAGTACACAAGTCGCTCAGAGACTCAGATTTCAGTATAAGTTTTCTTTCTTTCTAGTTAGTGTTTCGTTTTCTTAGTTTCTGAGAAATAGTCTCAGATCTCAGGCTTCGATAGATAGGTTCGTTTCTGGTATTCATAGAATACCCGGGATTTCGTTAGGAGATCCTAAGAGGGCTCGAGGCGTTCGAAGAGTCAGTCCACAGGGCTGGGCCTAAGTTGGGTATTAAGGTAAAGCCTAGTTACTAGGTTGAGTAAGCGTCCTCTGAAGGTTCTGTCGAGCAGAGTCGGGTCAAGCAGTACGACATATACAAGCAGTACGCTCCATCGGCGAGACTAAGTAAAGGGTGATTTCTTTATGGCATTAGTCCCCCTGTCCCTCTCTTTATATGTTGTTATTGTGTTTGTCAAAAGAATGATTTTGAATATCGGATTATGATTTTTATGAATATTTGTTATATATGTTGAAGTTGTTATGTTTTTCCGGAAATAGCCACCTGCTTAATATTCATTATGTCTGCATGTCTAATGTAGTTTCTTTTAAACTAAAATTAGGGTTATAGACAATTCTTAACCACGGTCTATTCATAACCTGTTTAGTTTAACAGGCATCAATTAGTATTGGTGATTGCCATACTAGATAAAATAACATGCGGAACACCCTGTTTGTTAGAGTACTCTAGGTAGGCTGAGTTGCGTTTTTATGCCGGCGTTAGGGCGAGCGGCATGATCCCCGAAGTGACATAGGTCTTTCATGGATACCTTTAGCTTGAACCGTGAGTAGGGCCGTCATTAAGGTAGGGTAGTTTATTAGTTGACTCGGATGTGGTACACCTTTAGACTCAGAACATAGTTGTATTCCAGGCTAAGATATATCTAAAACACTCGAAGATAGGTCAATCAACATGTAGGAAGAGTATAACATAGAATCAGGACCTCATCTATAAAACACGTTGAGGCTTAATTAGACTTAAACCTAGTGGAGAATGGATCACCCTCTCATCAAAGTTATTGATGAAGATTGCATAACTGGATCATAAGATAAGAGTTAAGATAAAAGGCTAGTTACTACTAAGCCGTTACCACTTCACTGGGAGTACGATATTTATTTAATAAAATCATAGATACTTTCCAACAGACTAGCTACACGATAGGTACTCTACCTTACGTTCTGGCTGATTAAGTGACACCATAGAGACTAAATGTGACAATTAGCCAATCTCAGTCCTTAATTACTCATAATCAACATAGGGTAAAAATAACACCTATTTAGCATATCAATCGGGAACCCATCACCATCACCCCTTCTAAAGGTAATTTAATGCCTGATGCCCTAAGGTCGTGTAGATGTGGTAGTCATCGAAGTGGGTCTCGATACCTGGGTAGTCAAAGTTGATGTGTGAAAGCAAACACAAAAATACCCTGGAAATCAATTTAAACATACACCTAGTGTACTATTTTTATTGGGGATTGTAACTAGAAAGGATTGGCACCAAAGCTCAGAACCTGGAAGGTCGTTTGTTTTGCTATAATATTCAAAAATTGGTTGAAATATTATTTGGTAACGATTTAGGAAAGTTTATTATGAGTTGACAATCTAGTCTAAACCAGTTCACACACTACACCTTAGGAAAACCTTGTGACTAAGTGTAGAGTTCAAACGAGTTATTAAACTATTTCAGCTACATGGTCATGACACATTTACCGAACATTTGAAACCTTTCCATAGCAACTCGATTAGTCCATGTCTATTTTCTGAATCATCTAACTCAGTAAGCAATTTTGCTAAAAACATTGCTAAGACCTTAGTTGTGATTGCACCTATGATTTAGCATTCACTAATCTCATATAGGTTTTGCTTGAGGACAAGCAAAAAAGCTAAGTGTGGGGTTATAAGATATGCACATATTTTATCACTTTTTAGCATGTTTTTAGGCACAAATTAAGGCAAAATGGGAACCAAATCAATCTTAATTGATTGATATTAACATATTTTAGCATAATTTGTGATTTTGGAAGTTTCAAGTGAAATGTGCAAGAAAACAACAAATATTGAGGCAAAAATGTAATTTTCAAAATTTTTGAGTTCGGGACAGGCGTCCCGACCAAGTTAAAGGGCCGGGACGGGCGCCCCGACCCGGTAAAAGCACCGGGACAGGCGTCCTGACTAGCAAATTGATGTCCCACATTGGAAATCTAAGAGAAATTCACTCATTTCACCTACTATAAATACCCCAGGCCTCCAATAGTTGAAATCATCCCTCACCACTCAATACGAGTTAATTAGCAACTTCGAGTGGATCATTTGATCCCTCATCACTCGATCTGAGTCATTTAGTCACTTCAAGTGTATATTTTTACACTCGATATAAGTCATTTAGTGACTCAAGTGCATCTTTCTGCACTCACAGAAGTAGTTAGCAATAAAAGAGCATCTCGTTTTCTTTGCTTCTTGAGTGTTTATCTCATGTTCTGAGAATTCGACTGGATATTGTTCATTTTTGGTATTCATAGAATACCCAGGATTTTGTTAGGAGATCCTAAGAGGGCATTAGGTGAGCAAAGAGCTAGTTAACAGGGCATTCCTTCAGTCCAGGATGTAAGGTAAAGCAATTGCTACTAGTCTAAGGAAGCGTTCTCCGAAGGTTCTACTATTAAGAGTCAGGTCAAGCAACCCAGAATATACAAGTAGTCACTCCACCGACGGACCTAATAAAGGGTGAATACTTTATGATGGTGGTCCCCTAGATCCTCTCTGTATATTTGATACGCAAAAATCGTATCACCTTTTTAGCATGCTTTTATATATGATTTAGGGTGAAACTGAGAGTAAATTAATCTTAATTGTTTGTTATTTACTCAATTTCACAGTTTTTATGATTTTGGAAGTGTCAGGTGAAAAGTAGACGAAAACAGCAAATTTTGGGGCAAAAACGCATTTTTTGGAAATGCTGACTCGGTCAAAGGCTCGGGACAGGCGTCCCAACCCAGTCAAAGCACCGGGACGGGCGTCCCGAACCCCTAGATCAAGTCCCACATCGAATTTTTGATGAAAAATCACCCCGGGAAGCTGCTATAAATACCCCAGGCCTCCAGTAGTTGAATTCATTCCTCTCCACTCGATCTGAGTCATTAAGTGGTTTCCAGTGTACACTTCTCTAGTACACAACTCACTCAGAGACTCGGATCTCAGTTTTCTTTCTTGTTAGTGTTTTGTTTTAGTTTCTGAGAAATAGTCTCAGATCTTAGGCTTCTATAGATAGGTTTGTTTCTGGTATTCATAGAATACCCGGGATTTCATTAGGAGATCCTAAGAGGGCTCTAGGTGTTCGAAGAGTCAGTCCACAGGGCTGGGCTTAAGCTGGGTATTAAAGTAAAGCCCAGTTACTAGGCTGAGGAAGCGTCCTCTGAAGGTTCTAGCGAGCAGAGTCGGGGCGAGCAATACGACATATACAGCAGTACGCTCCATCAGCGAGACTACGTAAAGGGTGATTTCTATATGGCATCAGTCCCCATGTCCCTCTCTTATATGTTATTATTGTGTTGTTCCAAATATTTATTATGAATACGAGATTACGATTTTTATGAATATTTGTTTTATATGTTGACATTGTTATGTTTATCCGGAAATAGCCCCCTGCTTAATATTCACTATGTCTGCATGTTTAATGTGCTCTTCTAAACTAAAGTTAGGGTTATAGACAATTCCTAACCACGGTCTAATCATAACCTGTTTAGTTTAACAGGGATCAATTAGTATTGGTGTCTGCCATGCTAGATAAAAATAACCTGCTGAACACCATGCTTGTTAAGAGTAGTCTAGGTAAGCCAGGCCGAGTCCGATTATGCTGGCAGCTAGGGCAAGCGGTATGATCCCCGAAGTGACATAGGGTTTTCATGGATGCCTTCGTCCCAAACCGTGAGTAGGGGCCGTCAATAAGGTAGGGCGGTTTATTAGAAACCTCGGATGTGGTACGCCTTTAGACACAGAACATAGTTGCAATCCAGGCTAAGATATATCTAAAATACTCGAATATAGGTCAATCAACATATAGGAACAGTATAACATAAAATCAGGACCTCCTCTATAAAACACTTTTGGGATTAATTAGACTTAAACCTAGTGGAGAACGAATCACCCTCTCATCAAAGTTATTGATGAATAAGATAAGAGTTAGGAATAAATGCTAGTCTTACAGACTAGTTACTACTAAATGAAAATTTTGATAGAGGAATCAAAATTTTCATTTAGGAGTTAGGAATAACCAATCATACTGCATTTAGGAGTCTGAAAGAATGAAAATTTTGAAAAAACATTTGGAAGGGTGTGAAAATATAGGGAAAACAAGCAAAATCATGCAAAACTTTTCAAACTACTACAGTGCACTGTGCACTGCTACCCCACACTTAATTCTGACACTGTCCTCAGTGTTCATGCATAGCTAAAGTACCCCACACTTATTTGAAAACAAGAAACAAAACAAAACAAAGATATCTTACCCCACACTTATTTGAATAACTATGGGTAAGAAATAAAGCAATAAAAGAAATAACAAGATAACATAAAAGAAACAATGTTGTTATGTCATATCAAACAACGTTACACAGAGATTCATACTTCATACAGCCCAGACATGATCACACACATAGAATAAAAACAGCAAGAAAAAGAAAAGGAAAGAAAAGCTAAGAACCCGGCTTGCTGTCGTTAGGTGGACCGAAGTCTACTAGAAAGTAGACCTCGGTGTTTTCCACCAGTTGGGAGGTATGCTGATAAATTTCCTCGATCCGGCTGGTGTTCATAGCGATTCTGTCATCCATCATCGTCAACCGTCTCTCGATCCTATCCATATCTCGGCTCTATCAGGCTGAGAATTCTGCCAATCCGTGTGACATATGTCGTTCGAAGGCAGTGCGTGGAACAAACGTCTCGGACGGAGGTATATGTGCTGGAACTGCTCCGGGTGCCGATGCCTATCCTGGCTGCTCCGTGTGGATGGAGTAGCGCCCATTTGCATCCCGTACGACCATCCCCATGTTTCGTAGAATGGTGAGGTCCGTAGGAATGGTGATCGGGGCAACCTGGGTCAGCTCCGAGCCCTCGATGTCCAACTTCAAGTAGTGAGCTATCCTGGTGATGAACGGTCCGAGCCCTAGACACTGTTTCCGAGTGTCCGTAGCGAAACCTCGCATGATGACCGTGATGAGTCGAGCCATCTCCACTGTAGATCCCATGTGCATGTTGGCCAAGAGGAATGTCTCCATTAGGGTGACATTCCCGGGAGCCGTCCGTCGTCCTGACAAAGTGTGTGCGATAATGGCATGTAAGTAACGAAGGGCAGGATAAATACCTGTGGCTTTTGCAAAGCCATGCTGGTAGGGAACACCCGTCATACAGATCTGAGCCCAAGCAGTGGAGACGTATGCAGAAGTGAAGTCTCGAACTACTGTGGTGTAGGCGGGCGTATCCAGCTCGTCTCTCTGCCAGATACCCAGGGCAATGCCGAACTCGGCCATGCTCATCGATCGATCTATTCCTCCCAAATGGAATATGATCTGCTCCTGATGGTAAGTAAACGACGCATAGAACTCACATACCAGCTCTAGGTATGTCGGCTCAGTGATGATGAAGACTCGACTGTAGGGTAGTACGTCGAGCATGCGTCGGACTTCCTGCTCAACCTCTAGCGTTTGTACTGCTGCCCAGTCAAGTGTTCTGCCTGTCAGTATGGTGCGTCCGATATACCCATGACATCTCTCCTAGTATGCTGGGCTGGAGTGAAACAGCATGAAGGGATGTGCCACCGAAGTGAAGGTCATGGTAGACGTGATACGGGCGAGTTTGGGAGCCATTTGAGAGCGTTTGAAAGACTTTGAGAATTTAGGCGGGAAGGAAGATTCGAATTCAAATTTTGGAGGTGAATTTGAATTCGAGAGGATGGATTTTGGTTAGGGAATGATTTTGAATTTTGGCGGGAATTCGAATTTTGGAGGAAAATTCGAATTTGGAAGGAAATTCAAATTTTGGAGGGAAATTCGAATTTTGAACTTTGGGAAGTATTGCCAAAAATTTGTAGAGAGAAAGTAGAGAGAAAATTTTTAGAGAGATGAATTTTTGGAAGTTGATTTTAGGGAAAATGAGAAAAATGGAATATTTGTAGGATGGGAGGCCTTCGGGACGCCCGTCCCGGGTTGCTTCGGGATGCGCGCCAATTCCGAAAATATATTATTTTTTTCGTAATTCCCTGCAAATCTCAGGATAACAAAAATAATCATAACTTTTAACAAGTCTTCATGTTTAACCATTCAAATTCAGAAGTTGTTAAAAACTCTATGAAAAAATTCCTCAATCTCTTTTCTCGAAAATCATGATTACCCTAATCTTATCCTAACTTATATTCAGCAAGAATTTCAGAAAAACAAAAACTGAGTTTATACAATATAATTAGTGAAAAATAAATTGCATTTGCAAAACTTTTGTTTTTCATAGAAATTTGAGAAATAAAATGTCTGAAGGAAAATTGTTGAATAAAATAAAGGACCCTTTAAAAAGTTTGAAAATAGAAAATAGGGGTCAATTATTTAATTTTAGTTCAAACAATTTATTTGCTGAAAATAAGAGTAAAAGAATCTTCCCTTTTTCAACGGCCCTTCCTGATCTCTTGTATCTCTACTTGTATGTTTCGCATCTCTTGTAGTTCTGCTCGTATGTTTCGCATCTCCTCCTGCTTGTTCCTTTGTTCCTCTAAGATTTCCATCACCTCTCGGAGTATTTGCACATTTTGGCGTTCTATTGTGATTCTGAGTTGGGTCACTTCAGAACTTACGGCTAGAACAGCCTGATATGATCGTCTTAGTCTGCTTGGTATTGTCTGAGTCATGGCGCTTATCCTGCGAGATATATCATCTACCTGGGCAGACAAGGCAGATTGGAAACTGTTAGTGCTATCCCCTGAAGAAGGTGGTTGATTGTTAGGTGCTGGGGATGCAGGAGTATACTCAGGAGATTTGGGAGTGTACTCAGGGGATTTTGGAGTATATTCGGGAGATGCAGGAGTTGTTTGGATATCTGGGAAAGGATTGATGTTATTTTCTTTTTCGTCCAGAATATCCTGGGCTCTTGCTCTCATCATCTATCAGTGCAAAGTCTGGTTAGGAATAACAAATAACAAAGAAAGAAAAACAAAATAGAAAAGCAAGAAAGATTTTTTTTTTCTTTTATATTTTATTTAGAGAGCAGATAAATTTCCTCAATATGGTTTTAGAATAATTTTCTAAAATTTGATTATCCTAAGTGTCTTAATTTCAGATAATATCTAAAATTAGTTAGTTATGATAATCCTATATTTTGGAAAGTGATTGTCTAAATAGCATAAGATAAGTGTAGGTCTAAAGTCTAGGTTACTACCGCTACCTATCATAAGTTTCTAGAATTGTGGCCAATAATCCTAAATTCATTATGATATTTCCCCGTCAACGGCGCCAAAAATCTGATGGGTTCCCGACTGATATGCTAAATAGGTGTTATTTTTACCCTATGTTGATTATGCGTAATTAAGGACTGAGATTGACTAATTGTCACATTTAGTCTCTATGGTGTCACTTAATCAGCCAGAACCTAAGGCAGAGTACCTATCGTGTAGCTAGTCTATTGGAAAGTATCTACGATTTTATTAAATAAATATCGTACTCCCAGCGAAGTGGTAACGTCTTAGTAGTAACTAGCCTTTTATCTTAACTCTTATCTTATGATCCAGTTATGAAATCTTCATCAATAACTTTGAGGAGAGGGTGATCCATTCTCCACTAGGTTTAAGTCTAATTAAGCGTCAAATTGTTTTATAGATGAGGTCCTGATTCTATGTTATACTGTTCCTACATGTTGATTGACCTATATTCGAGTGTTTTAGATATATCTTAGCCTGGAATGCAACTATGTTCTGAGTCTAAAGGTGTACCACATCCGAGTCAACTAATAAACCGCCCTACCTTAATTACGGCCCTACTCACGGTTCGAGCTAAAGGCATCCATGAAAGCCCTATGTCACTTCGGGGATCATGCCGCTAGCCCTAACGCCGTCATAAAAACGTAACTCAGCCTACCTAGACTACTCTAACAAACAGGGTGTTCCGCAGGTTATTTTATCTAGTATGGCAGACACCAATACTAATTGATGCCTATTAAACTAAACAGGTTATGAATAGACCGTGGTTAGGAATTGTCTATAACCCTAATTTTAGTTTAAAAGAAACTACATTAGACATGCAGACATAATGAATATTAAGCAAGTGGCTATTTCTGGAAAAACATAACAACTTCAACATATATAACAAATATTCATGAAAATCATAATTCGATATTCAAAATCATTCTTTGGACAAACACAATAACAACATATAAAGAGAGGGACAGGGGGACTGATGCCATAAAGAAATCACCCTTTACTTAGTCTTGCCGATAGAGCGTACTGCTTGTATATGTCGTACTGCTTGACCCGACTCTACTCGACAGAACCTTCGGAGGATGCTTACTCAGCCTAGTAACTAGGCTTTACCTTAATACCAAGCTTAAGCCTAGCCCTGTGGACTGACTCTTCGAACGCCTCGAGCCCTCTTAGGATCTCCTAATGAAATCCCGCATATTCTATGAATACCAGAAACGAACCTATTTATCGAAGCCTGAGATCTGAGACTATTTCTCATAAACTAAGAAAACGAAACACTAACTAGAAAGAAAGAAAACTTATACTGAAATCTGAGTCTCTGAGCGACTTGTGTACTCGAGAATTGTACACTGGAAGTCACTGAATGACTCAGATCAAGTGGAGAGCGATGATTTCAACTGAGGAAGTCCTGGGGTATTTATAGCATCTTCCTGGAGTGATTTTTCATCAAAAATTCGATGTGGGACTTGAATTTCTGGTTCGGGACGCCCGTCCCGGTCTCTTGACCAGGTCAGGACGGCTGTCCCGAGTCCTGGAAGCCCGTCCCGATCTGTTGACCAGGTCAGGACGCCCTCCCCGAAGTCCGAACTTCTGAAAAATTGCGTTTTTGCCCCGAAATTTGCCATTTTCTTCTACTTTTCACCTGATACTTCCAAAATCATAAAAATTGTGAAATTGAGTTAATAATGAACAATTAAGACCAATTTGCCCTCAATTTCACCCTAAATCATGCCTAAAAACATGCTAAAAATGTGATATGATTTATGCATATCAGATGGCTTCCCGACTGATATGATAAATAGGTGTTGTTTTACCCTATGTTAATTATGAGTAATTAAGGACTTAGATTGACTAATTTTCACTTTTAGTCTCTATGCTGTCACTTAATCAGCCAACACCTAAGGCAGAGAACCTATCGTGTAGCTAGTATGTTGGAAAGTATCTACGATTTTATTAAGTTAAATATCGTACTCCCATGGAAGTGGTAACGACTTAGTAGTAACTAGCCTTTTATCCTAACTGTTATCTTAAAATTCAGTTATGCAATCGTCATCAATAACTTTGATGAGAGGGTGATCCATTCTCCACTAGGTTTAAGTTCAATTAAGCCTAAAAGTGTTTTATAGATAATGTCCTGATTGTATGTTATACTATTCCTACATGTTGATTGACCTATCTTCGAGTATTTTAGATGCATCTTAGCCTGGATTGCAACTATGTTCTGAGTCTAAAGGTGTACCACATCCGAGATCTCTGATAAACCGCCCCATCGTTAAGGTTAACGGCCCTACTCATGGTTCGAGCTAAAGATATCCATGAAAGCCCTATGTCACTTAGGGGATCATGTCGCTCGCCCCTACTTAGACTACTCTAACAAACATGGTGTTCTGCAGGTTATTTTATCTAATATAGCAGACACCAATACTAATTGATGCCTATTAAACTAAACAGGTTATGAATCGACCGTGGTTAGGAATTGTCTATAACCCTAATTTTAGTTTAAAAGAACACATTAGACATGCAGACATAGTGAATATTAAGCAGGTGGCTATTTCTAGAAAATCATAAGAGCTTCAACATATAAAACAAATACTCATAAAAATCATAATCTCGTAAACATAATTAGTATTTGGACAATCACAATACAAACATATAAAGAGAGGGACAAGGGGACTGATGCCATAAAGAAATCACCCTTTACTTAGTCTCACCGATGCAGCAACTGCTTGTATATGTCGTACTGCTCGACCCAACTCTGCTCGACATAACTTTCGGAGGACGCTTCCTCAGCCTAGTAGCTGGACTTTACCTTAATACACAGCTGAAGCCCAGCCCTGTGGACTGACTCTTAGAATGCCTAGAGCCCTCTTAGGATCTCCTAACGAAATCCCGGGTATTCTATCAATACCATAAACGAACATATCTATTGAAGCCTAAGTTCTGAGACTAATTCTCAGAAACTAAGAAAACGAAACACTAACTAGAAAGAAAGAAAACTTATACTGAATCCGAGTCTCTCAGCGACTTATGTACTCGAGACAAATGTACACTTGAAGTCACTAAATGACTCAGATCAAGTGGAGAGGGATGATTTCAACTGAGGAAGGCCTAGGGTATATATAGCAGCTTTCAGGAGTGAATTTTCTTCAAAAATTCGATGTGGGACTTCGAATTTCAGCTCGGGATGCCCGTCCTGGATTGGGACGCCCGTCATGGACTGTTGACCAGGTCAGGACGCCCGTCCTGAGTCCTGGACGCCCTTCCTGGCCTGTTGACTAGGTCAGGACGCCCGTCCTGATTCGGGATGCCCTCCCTGAAGTCCGAACTTCTAAAAATTTGTGTTTTTGCCCCGAAATTTACCATTTTCTTCTACTTTTCACCTAACACTTCCAAAATCACAAAAACTGTGAAATTGAGTTAATAATAAACAATTAAGACCGATTTGCCCTCAATTTCACCCTAATTTATGCCTAAAAACATGCTGAAAATGTGATATGATTTATGCATATCAGATAACCCCACACTTAGCTTTTTGCTTGTCCTCAAGTAAAGTCTAACTGAAGTTAGTGATTCTAAATCATATGTGCAGTCACTTAACTTTCCTAGTCATGTTTTTATTCCAAAAATTATTCAGACAATTCTTAACACATGTCTGATTGGTTAGGTTGCTATGACAAGGTCTCAAATATCTTTAGTAGATTGTTATAATCAAGCAGAAAACAACTTAACAACTAGGTTGAACTCTTCCCTTAGTCACAAGGTCTTCCTGATATGTAGTGTGTGTACAAGTCTAGACCAGATAGTCAACACAATATACTCTCATCTTAACTACTACCAGATAACACTTCGACTCGTCGCTAGACATACTAACAACAGACAACTTTCTGAGTTCTGAGCCTTGGTGATCAGATTTTTAAATGTTTAGCTTTTATTGATTTTCTTTCTTTTATAGATTCAGGGTATTTTGAGTCTTCTTTGAACACGTCAACTTCAACTACCCATGTAGCGAGTCCCACTCTGATGACTCCCAGACCTACACGACCTTAGGGCATCAGGCTTTAAGTTCCTCGAAGGAGTGGTGCTCGAGTAGCAAAGGCCGCTGGCAAACTACCCTTATTTAATTAACTTTTTTTTACTTCTTTTCACTTTTAGCTCACAGTCTCATCTAGTCAGTCTAATTGTCAATACATCCACAACTGGTCTAATCTTATCTAGTTAAGTCTTGAAAAGGTAATTGGCTGAGGTTTCTAATCCAGACTAGATTGTGCTAAGTTATCAGGAATTCCCTATTTCTAATCAATAAGTTCAAAATAGTCATCATATTGCCTCCTACTAAACATAACTTCTACACACATAAGCAAATGTTTAACCAATCATACTGCATTTAGAAGTATGAAAGAATGAAAAATTTTGAAAAATTTTGGAAGGGTGTGAAAATACGGGGAAAACAAGCAAAATCATGCAAAAACTTTCTCAAACTACTACATTGCACCATGCACTGCTACCCCACACTTAAGTCTGACACTGTCCTCAGTGTTCATGCATAGCTAAACTACCCCACACTTATTTGAAAACAAGAAACAAAAATAAAATAGAAAACTCTTACCCCACACTTATTCGACTAACTACGGGTAAGAAGGAAAATAGAGCAATAACGAAAATCAAAACATGAATTGAAATGAAAGAGACACTCCCTTATTCTGTCAAGTCAACAGTCTGATCGGAAAATTCAAAAGGCTCTCTGTAAATCTTTAGACGTTGTCCGTTCACTTTTTGAATAATGCCGTCAGAATCCATGATGTCACATGCTCCGAAAGGTGATACTTCTGTGATGGTGAACGGTCTTGACCAACAGCTACGCAGCTTTCCTGGGAAAATTTTGAAACGTGAGTTGTACAACAATACCTTATCTCCTGGTTCGAATTTCTTCTGGGCTCTGAGTCGCCTGTCATACCAGAGTTTACTTGTTGATGCGATTCCGACTGATATGCTAAATAGGTGTTATTTTACCCTATGTTGATTATGAGTAATTAAGGACTGAGATTGACTAATTGTCACATTTAGTCTCTATGGTGTCACTTAATCAGCCAGAACCTAAGGCAGAGTACCTATCGTGTAGCTAGTCTGTTGGAAAGTATCTACGATTTTATTAAATAAATATCGTACTCCCAGGGAAATGGTAACGACTTAGTAGTAGCTAGCATGTTATCCTAACTCTTATCTTATGATCCAGTTATGCAATCTTCATCAATAACCTTGATGAGAGGGTGATACATTCTCCACTAAGGTTTAAGTCTAACTAAGCTTGCAAGTGTTTTATAGATAAGGTCCTGATTCTATGTTATACTGTTCCTACATGTTGATTGACCTATATTCGAGTGTTTTAGACATGTCTTGGCCTGGATTGCAACTATGTTTTCTGTCTAAAGGTGTACCACATCTGAGTCAACTAATAAACTGCCCTACCTTAATGACGTCCCTACTCACAGTTCGAGCTAAAGGCATCCATGAAAGCCCTATGTCACTTCGGGGATCATCCCGCTCGCCCTAACGCCGGCATAAAAACGCAACTCAGCCTACTAGACTACTCTAACAAACAGGGTGTTCCGCAGGTTATTTTATCTAGTATGGCAGACACCAATACTAATTGATGCCTGTTAAACTAAATAGGTTATGAATAGACCGTGGTTAGGAATTGTCTATAACCCTAACTTTAGTTTAAAAGAGACTACATTAGACATGCAAACATAATGAATATTAAGCAGGTGGCAATTTCCGGAAAAAAATAACAACTTCAACATATATAACAAATATTCATAACAACCATAATCCAGTATTCAAAATTGTTCTTTGGACAAACACAATAACAACATATAAGAGAGGGACAGGGGGACTGATGCCATAAAGAAATCACCCTTTAATTAGTCTCGCCGATGGAGCGTACTGCTGTATATGTCATACTGCTTGACCCGACTCTGCTCGCCAGAACCTTCGGAGGATGCTTCCTCAGCCTAGTAACTAGGCGTTACCTTAATACCCAGCTTAAGCCCAGCCATGTGGACTAACTCTTCGAACACCTAGAGCCCTCTTAGGATCTCTTAACGAAATCCCGGGTATTCTATGAATACCAGAAATGAACCTATCTATCGAAGCCTAAGATCTGAGACTAATTCTCAGAAACTAAGAAAAACGAAACACTAAAAAGAAAGAAAGAAAACTTATACTGAAATCTAAGTCTCTGAGTGATTTGTGTACTAGAGAATTGTACACTGGAAGTCACTGAATGACTCAGATCAAGTGGAGAGGGATGAATTCAACTGAAGAAGGCCTGTGGTATTTATAGCAGCTTCCTGGGGTGATGTTTCATCAAACATTGGATGTGGGATTTGGAATTTCTGCTCGGGACGCCCGTCCTAAGTCCTAGACACCCGTCCTGGCCTGTTGACCAGGTCAGGACGCCCGTCCTGATTCGGGACGCCCTCCCCGAAGTCCGAAATTCTGAAAATTTGCGTTTTTGCCCCGAAATTTGCCATTTTCTTCTACTTTTCACCTGACACTTCCAAAATCATGAAAACTGTGAAATTAAGTTAATAATAAACAATTAAGACCGATTTACCCTCAATTTCACCATAAATCATGCCTAAAACATGCTAAAAATGTGATATGATTTATGCATATCAGATAACCCCACACTTAGCTTTTTGCTTGTCCTCAAGCAAAGTCTAACTGAAGTTAGTGATTCTAAATCATTGTGCAGTCACTTAGATTTCCTAGTCATGTTTTTATTCCAAAATTTATTCAGATAATTCTTAACACATGTCTGACTAGTTGGGTTGCTGTGACAAGGTCTCAAATGTCTCTAGTAAATTGTTATAGTCAAGCAGTTGACAACTTTAACAACTAGGCTGAACTCTTCTCTTAGTCACAAGGTCTTCCTGATGTGTAGTGTGTGTACTAGTCTAGACCAGATAGTCAACACAATATACTCTTATCTTAACTACTACAAGATAATATTTCGACCCGTCTCTAGACATACTAACAACAGACAACTTTCTGAGTTCTGAGCCTTGGTGATCAGATTTTAATTATTTAGCACTTATTGATTTTTTTCTTTTATAGATTCAGGGTATTTTAAGTCTGCTTAGAACACGTCAACTTCAACTACTCATGTAGCGAGTCCCACTCCGATGACTCCCAGACCTACACGACCTTAGGGCATTAGGCTTTAAGTTCCCCGAAGGAGTGGTGCTCGAGTAGCGAAGGCCGCTGGAAAACTACCCTTATTTAATTAACTTTCTTTTGTTTCTTTTCACTTTTAGCTCAGAGTCTCATCTAGCCATTCTTAATTGTCAATACATCCACAACTGGTCTAATCTTATCTAGTTGAGTCTTGAAAAGGTAATTGGTCAAGGTCTCTAATCCAGGCTAAGTTGTGCTCAGTTATCAGGAATCCCCTATTCCTAATCAATAAGTTCAAAATAGCCATAAATCGTCTCCTACTAACTATACCACTCTACATACATATCATAGACATAAGCAATGTTTAACCAATCATACTGCATTCAGAAGTCTGAAAGAATGAAAAATTTTGAAATTTTTTTTTGAAGGGTGAAAATATGGGGAAAACAAGCAAAATCATGCAAAAATTTTCAAACTACTATAGTGCACTGTGCACTGCTACCCCACACTTAAGTCTGACATTGTCCTCAGTGTTCATGCATTGCTACACTACCCCACACTTATTTGAAAACAAGAAACAGAAATAAAACAAAGATCTCTTACCCCACACTTATTCGACTAACTACGGGTAAGAAGGAAAATAGAGTAATGAAAGAAATAACAAAACATGAAATAAAATGAAAGAGATACTCCCTTATTCTGTGAAGTCCATAGTCTGCTCGGACGAGTCAAACGGCTCTCTGTAAATCTTTAGGCATTGTCCGTTTACTTTTTGAATAATGCCGTCAGAATCCATAATGTCACATGCTCCGAAAGGTGATACTTCCGTGATTGTGAACGGTCCTGACCAACAGCTACGCAGCTTTCCTGGGAAAAATTTTAAACGTGAGTTGTACAACAATACCTTATCTCCTGGTTCAAAATTCTTCTGGGTTCTGAGTCGCCTGTCATGCCGGAGTTTACTTGTCATGTTGAACTGATGTGAGTTTTCATAGGCTTTGAGCCTCCACTCATCCAATTCGTTGAGTTGTAGAATCCGGCGTTCCTTGGTTAAGTTATCGTCGAGGTTACATTTTTGTACCGCCCAGTAAGCTCTATGTTCAAGTTCAACCGGAAGGTGGCATGCTTTTCCATAGACTAGTAGACAGGGTGAGAATCCCGTAGTGGTCTTGTATGTTGTACGGAAGGTCCATAATGCATCCTCCAGTTTATTGGCCCAATCCTTACGGTTAACACCCACAGTCTTTTCTAGAATTCTCTTTATTCCCCTATTGGTTACCTCAGCATGCCCATTAGTTTGAGGATGGTCGGCTGTAGAAATGCGATGCTGAACTCTGTACTACTGAAGTACCTTCTGTAATTGAGAATTGCAGAAGTGCGTACATCGGTCACTAATTAGGGCTTTCGGACATCCAAACCTGGCGAAAATCTGCTTAAGGAATCTGCATACGGCTCTAGCATCATTAGTAGGTAGGGCCTGTGCAGAAGGCCATTTTGAAAAATATTCTACGGCTACTATGATGTACTTCATACCAAAAGAGGAAGGAAACGGACCCATGAAGTCTATACCCCATATGTCAAATATTTCTACACTTTGAATTACCTGTTGGGGTAGACTATCTCGAGAAGATATGGTTCCAGCTTTCTGACAGGCATCACACGATCCTGTGAATGCTGCGGCATCTTTGAATATGGTAGGCCAATAGAAGCCTGCTTCTAATACTTTTCAGGCAGTATTAGCTGCAGCTAAGTGACCGCCTGTTGGTCCGCAATGACAATGTTCCAGAATTTGGAAACCTTCTTCTTGAGAGACACATCTCCTGATCATTTGATCTGCACATATTCGAAATAGAAAAGGATCTTCCCAATAGTAATATTTCAGGTCAGCAAAGAATTTTCTTCTTTGTTGAGCAGTGATATCACTAGGGAGAGTCCGAGCTGCCAAGTAATTTGCTATATCTGCAAACCAAGGAGGTGAGAAAATAGCAAACATTGCACACAGATTCTCATCTGGGAATTTATCAGATATGATTGATTCATCAATAGCCTCTAGGGTCAGATTTTCTAGCCTAGACAAGTGGTCTGCGACTAAGTTTTCTACCCCTTTCTTATCCCGAATTTCTATGTCGAATTCTTGAAGCAATAAAACCCATCTGATTAATCTTGGCTTTGCGTCGGTTTTATTGAACAAGTATTTTAATGCAGAATGATCAGTATAAACAATAGTTTTAGACAGGACTAGATAAGATCGAAACTTGTCAAATGCATATACTACTGCTAATAATTCCTTTTCTGTCTTGGTGTAATTTTCCTGAGTATCAGTTAAGGTTTTACTAGCATAATATATTACCTGAAATTTCTTATCATGTCTTTGTCCCAAAAGTACTCCTACTGCATAGTCACTAGCATCACACATAAGCTCAAAAGGTAGACTCCAGTCAGGTGACGTCATGACAGGTGCAGTAGTTAAAAGTACCTTAAGTCTATTAAAAGGTTTCAAACATTTCTCATCAAAGATAAATGGAACATAATTTCCGAGTAAATTGGTCAACGGCCTGGCTATTAATGAGAAATCTTTTATAAACCTACGATAAAAGCCAGCGTGTCCCAAAAAACTTCTAATGGCTCTCACATTTTTGGGAGGAGGTAGTTTCGAAATAACTTCAATTTTGGCTTTATCTACTTCTATACCTAGGTGTGAGATCTTATGTCCTAAAACGATTCCCTCTTTTACCATGAAGTGGCATTTTTCCCAATTTAAAACCAAGTTAGATTTTATACAACGTTTCAACATTAACTCCAACTTCTTTAGACAAACCTCAAATGAATTACCAAAAATAGAAAAGTCATCCATGAACACTTCCATAGACTTTCCTAACATGTCCTCAAAGATAGCTGTCATACAACGTTGAAATGTAGCAGGTGCATTAAACAAACCAAAAGGCATCCTTCTATATGCAAATGTTCCAAAAGGGCATGTGAAAGTAGTTTTATGCTGATCCTCAGGGGAGATAGGGATTTGAAAATAACCAGAAAACCCATCAAGAAAGTAATAAAACATATGTCCAGATAATCTTTCTAACATTTGGTCAATAAAAGGAAGGGGGAAGTGGTCTTTTCGTGTGGCCGTATTTTGTTTTCTATAGTCTATGCATACACGATGACCAGTTACAGTTCTCGTAGGGATTAGTTCATTATGTTCATTCCTGGCAACTGTTATACCGCCTTTCTTAGGTACTACCTGCACCGGGCTTACCCACTCACTATCTGAGATAGGGTAGATAAGTCCTGCATCTAACAATTTGATTACTTCTTTCTTAACAACATCACACACATTAGGATTCAACCTCCTTTGAGGTTGCACACATGGCTTATACTCAGTTTCTAGAAGAATCTTATGCGAACAAAAACTTGGATTAATACCTGGAATGTTTGCAATTTTGTAGGTGAATGCTCTTCTATACTTTCTGCATATGTCCACGGTCAGCTTCCGTTGTTCTGCGGTCAGATCGGCTGCAAGAATAATGGGAAGTTTCTTGTTGTCATCTAGGAATTCGTAGCACAGATGAGTGGGCAGTTCCTTCAGTTCCAAGTCTGGTGGATCTTCAAACGAAGTCTGTTCTTTCTTCATCTCATCATCACCTATCTCAGTGAAACTATCAGAAGTAATTTCATTTTCAGAAGAGCTAAGTTCAGTCTCCTCTAATTCTAGGGAGTCCTCACTCGGGACTTGATAGTTTGAGCATAGGTCTGTCACGTTAACTGCAATCAAGTGTTCAATAGCATCCACACAAAAACAAGTATCATCTAAATGCATGGGATACCTAAGGGTCTCATTCAGATCAAAAGTGATGTCATCATTTCCTACCCTTAACTTGATTTGACCATTACTGACGTCTATTAATTCTTTTGAGGTAGCTAGAAATGGTCGACCTAGGATCAGGGGCACTCCTCCTTCCCCATTCATATCCATGACAACAAAGTCCACAGGGAACACAAATTTTCCGACCTTTACTAAGAGATCTTCAATTATTCCTTTGGGGATTTTGACTGTCCTATCTACAAGCTGTATGCACATCCTAGTCGTTTTCAAATCATGAAATCCTAATTTATCAAATAAACTAGATGGCATGAGATTAATACTAGCTCCTAAGTCTGCTAATGCATGCATGTTAGTAATATTTCCAATTGTACATGGCAAGGTAAAACAACCAGGATCTTTCTGTTTAGATGGTAGTTTATTCAACAGAACCGCCGAACACTCTTCATTAAGAACCACCTTGTCCATGTCAAATTTTCTTTTATTACTAACGACCTCTTTTAAAAACTTAGCATACTTTGGCATTTCAGAAATAACATCAAGTAAAGGCAAATTAACATGAATCTGACTAAAATTCTTAAGAAAATTTTCAAATTGCTCCTTATCTTTATTGTGCATAAGTCTGGCAGGGTAAGGTACTTTTGGCCGGTACTCAGGAATAAACTCCGTCTTCCCTTTCCTTGCTACTTCAATTTCGACATCCGTCGTCGTTTGATCCTTGGAGCCTTCTTCTGTTTCCTGCACAATAATAGGAGGGTTAGATGGTTTGGGTGGAGATGGAGATAGAATTTTACCAGATCTTAGAGTGATGGTCTTGCATTCAGTTTAGGGGTTGGTCTTAGTGTTGCTTGGTAGCGTTCCCTAGGACCTGTGAGAAAGATGGGTAGATAGCTGACCCATTTGTCTCTATAAGGTTTGTATAGCAGCTTGTGTATTTCTGACTGTTTGCTCGGTCTGCTTCTGTCTATTCTCGTTCTGCTGGATTCTTTCTGCGTGAGCTTCCTGGACCTTCCTGTTAGACTCTATCATTTCCTTGTTAGAGTCGGAAATGCTTTTCAGCATGTCCCTGAATTCTTGCATGGGGTCAGTTGGAACGATGTAGTTCCTAGGTGCAGGCATAGCGACTTGCTGGTTCTGCGGATATGGCAGTTGCTGAGGTACCCTTTTCTGGAAGTTAGCAGTCCCGGAATTATTTCTCCAGCTGAATCCCGGATGGTTCTTCCAAGTGGGATTGTAGGTATTTCCTATAGGAGCAGAATTAAATGCATCCACTTGTTCCATATCCTCTGGAATAGTTAATATTCCATTACCGTAACAATCTCCACTAAAATGCGGTCCTTGGCAAAATTCGCAGACTTGATACACTAACTGAACGCTTTTCCCTTGTTGGAAAGCATTCAGTTGACTAGTAATGCTAGCCTTCAGTGCCTCAAATTGATCATCAGTGGAGGCGATGGCCGCATTTACTGGTTACTTTTTAGCTCGGCCACTTGTGCGCATGTTCTTGCTATTTCTATATAGCCTCTCCAGAGCATTTCTAGCATCTACATCACTCATTCCATTGAAACCGCTTTGAGGGTTGAGTCCATCAAGAACTTGTTTACCCATGTCTGTCATACCCCCGTAGAATTGCTGGATCAGCAATGCTTCGGTAAGTCCATGTTGGGGGCAGAGCCTGAGTAGCTCCTTGAATCTGTCCCAAGCTTCGATCACTGTCTCATCAGCAGCTTGAGTAAAACTGGACATAGCCCTTCGATATTCTAGGACCCTTGCTGCAGAGTAGTACTTTTCCAGGAAGGCTTTGCTTAACTCGTCCCAAGAGGTGATGGAGTTATTGGGTAGCTGGGCCAACCATCTCTTAGCTCTGTCCCTCAGTGAGTAGGGAAAGAGGTTTAGTTTAGTTACTTCTGCAGTATAATCTCCCTTGAGGCCTTCGCAGAGAGAAGAGAAATCAGATAAGTGTTCTAGTGGATTCTCGGCTGCAGTTCCTCCAAACTGAACCCGATTAATAATCAACTAGATCACATTCGGTTTAAGATCATAGCGAGGGTTTCCAGGGATTTGGATGGCGGATGATACTGGAACAGTCTGTAGCTGGATGTAGGATTCGACGGGAGGTATTTCAGTAGCCATCTCTGTTCTTCGCCTATTAGCTGTACGAATGAGACGTTCAGGATTCTCAACTTGTGTTTCAAGGTTAGCTTCTGAAGTTCGAGTCATGCAACTACAGAGAAGAATACGTTTAAGCTTGAGCAAACTGGTTAGTAGAGTTACACGGAAAGTGAAAAACTAGAAAAATTCGAAAGAAAAACAACTATTCAATTATGAATGGGAAAAAGAAAATCATGCAAGAGAAGAGAACAACTCACCATTTGACAAGAAAAGTACAATTTTTTCGGATTTTAAATTTTAACATTGTTTTTATATTTCGAAAGCAATTAAATTCCCTCAATATGGTTTTAGAATAATTTTCTAAAATTTGATTATCCTAAGTGTCTTAATTCCAGATAATATCTAAAATTAATTAGTTATGATAACCCTATATTTCGGAAAGTGATTGTCTAACTAGCATAAGATAAGTGTAGGTCTAAAGTCTAGGTTACTACCGTTACCTATCATAATTCTCTAGAATTTTCATGAGGAATCCTAAGTTCATTATGATATTTCCCCGGCAACGGCGCCAAAAATATGATGGCTTCCCGACTGATATGCTAAATAGGTGTTGTTTTACCCTATGTTAATTATGAGTAATTAAGGACTTAGATTGACTAATTGTCACTTTTAGTCTCTATGCTGTCACTTAATCAGCCAGAACCTAAGGCAGAGTACCTATCGTGTAGCTAGTCTGTTGGAAAGTATCTACGATTTTATTAAGTTAAATATCGTACTCCCAGGGAAGTGGTAACGGCTTAGTAGTAACTAGCCTTTTATCCTAACTCTTATCTTATGATTCAGTTATGTAATCGTCATCAATAACTTTGATGAGAGGGTGATCCATTCTCCACTAGGTTTAAGTTCAATTAAGCCTAAAAGTGTTTTATGTTATACTGTTCCTACATGTTGATTGACCTATCTTCGAGTTTTTTAGATGCATCTTAGTCTGGATTGCAACTATGTTCTGGGTCTAAAGGTGTACCACATCTGAGATCTCTGATAAACCGCCCCATCGTTAAGGTTAACGGCCCTACTCACGGTTCGAGCTAAAGACATCCATGAAAGCCCTATGTCACTTCGGGGATCATGTCGCTCGCCCCTAACCGCAGGCATAAATGCTCAACTCAGCCTCTACTTAGACTACTCTAACAAACAAGGTGTTCTGCATGTTATTTTATCTAATATGGTAGACACCAATACTAATTGATGCTTGTTAAACTAAACAGGTTATGAATAGACCGTGGTTAGGAATTGTCTATAACCCTACTTTTAGTTTAAAAGAACACATTAGACATGCATACATAGTGAATATTAAGCAGGTGGCTATTTCCGGAAAATCATAAGAGCTTCAACATATAAAACAAATACTCGTAATCATAATTAGTATTTGGACAATCACAATACAAACATATAAAGAGAGGGACATGGGGACTGATGCCATAAAGAAATCACCCTTTACTTAGTCTCTCCGATGGAGCAACTGCTTGTATATGTCGTACTGCTCGACCCGACTCTACTCAACAGAACTTTCAGAGGACGCTTCCTCAGCCTAGTAGCTAGACTTTACCTTAATACCCAGCTTAAGCCCAGCCCTGTGGACTGACTCTTCGAACGCCTAGAGCCCTCTTAGGATCTCCTAACGAAATCCTGGGTATTCTATGAATACCAGAAACGAACCTATCTATTGAAGCCTAAGTTCTGAGATTAATTCTCAGAAACTAAGAAAACGAAACACTAACTAGAAAGAAAGAAAACTTATACTGAACTTGAGTCTCTCAGCGACTTATGTAATCGAGAAAAATGTACACTTGAAGTCACTAAATGACTCAGATCAAGTAGAGAGGGATGATTTCAACTTAGGAAGGCCTGGGGTATATATAGCAGCTTTCTGGAGTGAATTTTCTTCAAAATTTTGATGCGGGAGTGGGAATTTCAGCTCGGGACGCCCGTCCTGGACTGTTGACCAGGTCAGGACGCCCGTCTTGAGTCCTGGACACCCGTCCTGGCCTATTGACCAGGTCAGGACGCCCGTCCTTATTCGGGACGCCCTCCCTGAAGTCCGAACTTCTGAAAATTTGTGTTTTTGCCCCGAAATTTGCCATTTTCTTCTACTTTTCACCTGACACTTCCAAAATCACAAAAATTGTGAAATTGAGTTAATAATAAACAATTAAGACCGATTTGCCCTCAATTTCACGCTAATTTATGCCTAAAACATGCTGAAAATGTGATATGATTTATGCATATCAAGGGGTGCTCGAGTAGCAAAGGATGCTTGAAAACTACCCCTTTTTTACTTTTAAGCTATGACACTTTCAGCTCAAAATATCATCTAGTCATTCAGGTTGCTAACACATTCTCGACCGGTCTAATATTATTTGGCTTTAGCTTGAAAAGATATTGGGCTGATTTTTCTAATCCAAACTGAGTTGTGCTCAAGAAAATCAAGAATTCCCTACTTCTAAGTGATGAATTCAGTAAAGTAATAAAATTGTTTCCTAATGGTCATAACACTCTACTTAACATATATCACAGACATAAGCAGTTCTTCAATCAATCAACACTGATTTTGAAGTCTGAAAGAGTGAAAAATTTTGAAATTTTTTTGGAAGGGTGCAATTTCATTGAAAAACATAGGAGAATATGCAAATATTTGAAACATGAATGCACTGAGCACTACTACCCCACACTTAGGATTAACATTGTCCTTAGTGTTCATGCATATCCTATCACCCCACACTTATTTGAGAAATAAAAGTTTAAAAACAAAAGCAGAAAAAACAAACAAACTCTTACCCCACACTTAAGATTAACATTGTCCTCAGTGTTCATGCATATCCTATCACCCCACATTTATTTGAGAAACAAGAGTTTAAAAACAAAAGCAGGAAAAACAAATAAAACTCTTACCTCCACACTTATTTGAGAAATAAGAGTTTAAAAACAAAAATAGAAAAAAAACAAACAAAACACGAAATGAAGATAAAAAGAAAAGAAAATTTAATAAAAGTAGAAAAGATGGGGATTAGAAAAAACTCCCTTCATGTATCGAGTAGAAGGGTCTACTCTGATTTGTCAATGGCTCTTCACCTCAGCCATGTGCTATCGCTGAAATGTCATCGACTCTGTAAGCTCTAGGTTTGATGATTCTACAATATACTTCTGTGTGGAGGGTGTATCTACCCTATCATCCCTATATTCTGAAGAACAGTTAGGTAGGTGGGAATGGTAGGTGGAGCTATCCTCATCAGCTCTAATTCCTCAATGTCGAACTCCAAGTAGTGGTCTATCCGTGAGATGAATGGCCCGAGCCCCCAGGATTACTTCCTCGAATCATTTGCGAAGTTACTCGCAATCAGAGCAACGTGTCCAGGAGGAATGTGTCCAGTGGTGTGACGTTCCCTGAAGCTTTGGCAAAGTCGTGATAGTAGGGGCCTCCAGTAGTACAGATCTGGGCCCAAGTAGTTGAGACTTCCTCGGGAAAGTCTCTCACAGCCGACTGGTATGCAAGGGACTCACCTCCGTTGTTGTACTCTTGATACAATGCCAAACTCTTCTATATCCATCGGCCGATAGGTCACTTGCTTGCACTGGTATGGCTTTAATTGTTGCCCGTTTACCTTTTGAGTAGTGTCGTATTGATCTATTATAACAAAGGCTCCATATGGCAATACTTCTGTAGCAGTAAACGTGCTTGACCAATAACAACATCTCATCTATTGATTCTGCGGATAGGGACATTGATGTGGTGGTATCTTCTAGAAGTTTTCAGCTCCAGAATTATTCCTCCAACTAAATCTCAGATGATTTCTCCAGTAGGGATTACATGTGTTTCCCATTAGAGCAGAATTGACTGCAGCAACCTGCTCCTCCCTCTTTTGGAATGGTTAGTATTCCATTCCCATAGCAAATCCCGCTAAAGTGAGGTATTTGGCAGACTTCACAGATTTGATACACAGGCTGAACATTTCTTCCTTGTTAAAAGGCATTAATTTGACTGTTGTTATTAGCCTTTAATGCCTCCAATTGCTTAGAAGAAGCATTAGGTGTGTTAACTGGTTGATAACCCTTTATCACTTATCGAGACATTGAAATAGTTTCTCAAGGAATCTCTATATGACTTTAACATCATTAGTAGGTAATGGCTGTGCTTCAGGCCATTTTGAAAAGTGTTCTACAGTTACTATGACGTAATTATTTTAAAGGAAGAAGAGAAAAGAATTCAATCAATACCCCAGATATCAAAAATTGATTGCAATACTCTATATACCTCTCTAGGGTAGACAATCTCTGGGAGATGTGTTACCTGTTATTTGGCAAGCATCGCAGGACTGTATAAAAGATACAGAATCTGTGGGCCAATAAGATCCTGCTTCCAACACTTTCCGGACACTGTTGATAGCAGTCAATTGGTCTCCCGTAGATTCTTTATGGCAATGCTCCAGAATCTTGTGGCCTTCGTCTTCTGAGAAACATCTTCTGATCAATTACTCTACAACAATTCGAAATAGAAATGGGATTTTCCCAGTAGTAATGTTTCAAATCAACAAAGAATCTCTTCTTTTGCTGATAAGTCATATCACTCGGGAATATTTCAGCGACTAGATGATTTGTAATATTGATAAATCACGGAAGAGGATTATTATGCATAGCAAACAATGAAAACCAATTCTCATCCAAAACATTTATCAGATATTACTGACTCACCAATAGCCTCTAACTCGAGGTTTTCTAATTAGACCAATGGTTTGATTTCTAGATTTCCATCCCCTTTTCTTATCCCTTATCAAATTCTTGTAGCAATAAAACTCAACTAATTAATCTTAGTTCAGCATCAGTTTTATTGAACAGATATCTCAGAGTGATCAGTGTATACTATTGTTTTAGATGAAACTAGGTATGATATAAATTTATTAACAGCAACAACTAGTAATCCCTTTTCAGTAATAGTATAGTTCTACTGGGCATCAGTAAAGGTTTTACTTGCATAGTATATAACATGAAATTTCTAATCATGCCTTTTTCCTAAAACAATTCTTACTGCATAATTACTAACATCACATATCCATTCCAAAGCAAACTCCAGTAATGTCATAATGGGCACAGTAATGAACAATTCCTTTAGTTTGTCAAAAGTTGTCATGCATTTATCATAAAAAACAAAAGGAACATTCTTTCTCAATAGAATATATAGAGGCCTGGCTATTAAAGAAAACTATTTCATAGCTCGTCTAATAAAGCTAGCATGACCTAAGAAAATTCTAAAATGGCATTTCTTCCAAATTAAACCCTAGGCCAAAATTTGACACCTCAGAAAAAAAAAATCTCCTCACTTCCATACTTTGTTTTTCTTGGAGTTTAAATAACAAACAAACAGGAAAGCTATAAACAAGAAAAATTTACTAGATTAATTTCTAGAAAATAATGTTTTTCATAAATCGGAATTTATAAAAGAAAAGAAAAGAAATAATTTAAACTTTTAAATTTTTTTATATATTTTCTTAATATGGTTTTAGAATAATTTTCTAAAGTTTGATTAACCTAAATTTCTTAATTTAAGATAATTTTTAAAATTAATTATTTAAAGCTAACCCTATATTTCAGGAAAGTGATTGACTAATTCAAATAAGCATGATTGTTTATTAAGTTATAGATTACTACCGTTACCTATCATAACCTTCTAATATTTTGATCAGGAATCCTAAAATTTTATGAATATCCCCGGCAACGATGCCAAAAATTTGATGCAGTTCCGACTAACATGCTAAAAGATAGGATTATTTTACCTATGCTGATTATGAATAATTAAGGATCGAGTCTTTACTAATTGTCACTTTAGCATTAATTGTTGTCACTTAATCAATCAGAACCTAAGACAGAGTACCTATCGTGTAGCAAGTTCTTTGGAAAGCATCTACGATTTTAATTTATTAATATCGTACTCCCAGAGAACTGGTAACGGCTTAGTAGTAACCATCCCTTAACCCTAACATTCATCTTATTATGTAATTAATCAATCATTCATCAATAACTTTAATGAGTTGGTGATCCCAACCACACGTAGGACATAAATAATTAGCATGCAAGAGTATCAAATAGACATATGTTCTGATGTATGTTTTATTATTTCTACATGTTGATTGACCTATCTTCAATTATTTTAGATATATCTTGGTCTAGAATGCAATTATGTATTGTATCTTGCTTGTGTACCACATCTGAGTTACCTGATAAATCACCCTACCTTAATGATGACCATACTCACGGTTCGAGTTAAAGGTATCCATGAAAACTTGTGTCACTCAAAAATTCATGCCACTCACCCAAACGTTAGCATAAAGACCAAACTCAACCTCATTAGGTTACTTTAAGAAACATGGTGATTTGTAAGTTATTTTGCCTAATATGGCAGACCTTAATGCAATTTATCCTAAATTAAGGCATGTTAAACTAAACAAGTTATGATTAGACCACGGTTAGGATTTGTCTATAACCGTTCATTTAGTTTAAAAGAGCAGCAGATATCCAGTCATAATGTTAATTCAGCAGATGACCTTTCTGGAAAAATGAATATAACTTCAACATGCAAAACATATATAATATAGCAATCATAGTTTAGTATTCAAATTCATATTTAGACAAACACAACACAGAATATACAAAGAGGATCTAGGGGACCACCACCATAAAGTATATACCCTTTATCAGGTCTTCCGGCGAAGCGACTACTTGTATATCCTGGGTTGCTTGACCTAACTCTGATCAGCAAAACCTTCGGAGAACGCTTTCTTAGGCTAGTAGCAATTGCTTTACCTTACATCCTAGGCTTAAGCAATGGCCTGTTGACTAGCTCTTCGTTCGCCTAATTCCCTCTTAGGATCTCCTAACAAAATCTCGGGTATCCTATGAATACCAAAAACAAACACTATCTAGTCGAATTCTCAGAACCTAAGATAAACACTCAGGAAGCAAAGAAAATGAGACGCTCTTTTATTGCTAACTACGCGTGTGAGTGCAGAAAGATGCACTTGAGCCACTAAATGACTTATATCGACTGTAAAAAGATACACTTGAAGTCACTAAATGACTCAGATCGAGTGATGAGGGATCAAATGATCCACTCGAAGCTGCTAATTGACTCGTATTGAGTGGTAAGGAGTGAATTTCTCTTGAATTTCCGATGTGGGACAACAATCTACTGCTAGGGACGCCCGTCCCGGTGCTTTGACCGGGTTGGGACGCCCGTCTCGAACTCATAAGTTTCAAATATTGTATTTTTCCCCCCAATATTTGCTATTTTCCTACACATTTCACTTGAAACTTCCAAAATCACAAATTATGCAAAAATATGCTAATATCAATCAATTAAGATCGATTTGGTTCCCATTTTACCTTAATTTGTGCCTAAAAACATGCTAAAAAGTGATATGATTTGTGCATATCAAAGAGCCATTATAATGTTACCCAATGGAACAAAATTGAATATGTTTTCTTTGAGATTGTACTACACAAGAACAAATGCAATTGAAATACATTCGATAAAATAGAAGTTTATTGATTAAAAAACATTAACTATTTGGCATGACTGATTAGGGCATCCTAGTTCAAGCATGATGCAAAATATTATTGAAAAACCTGAAGATTTTTCAATCAAAAGAATTTTCTTGTGCTGCTTGTTCTCAAGGAAAATTTATTATTAAGCCATCACTAGCTAAAGTTGGAATTGAATCTCCAACATTTTTAGAAAGAATTCACGGTGACATGTAGACCAATTCACCCATCATACGAAACATTTCGATATTTTATGGTTCTAATAGACGCATCTAGTAGATGGTCTCATGTTAGCTTAATATAAACTCGCAACCTGGCATTTGCGAGATTGCTTGCTCATATTATTAAATTACGAGCACAATTTCTAGATTATACAATTAAAATAATACGTCTGGATAATGTTGGTGAATTCTCATCTCATGCTTTCAATGATTATTGTAAGTCTATTAATGTAAGTGTTGAACATCCTATAGCTCATGTTCATACACATAATAAGTTAGCTGAATCTTTTATTAAAAGATTTCAATTGATAACTAGACATATACTTGTGAGAACTAAATTACTCATTTTGGCATGGGGTCATGCAATTTTACATGCAGCAACACTTATATGGGTTAGACCAACAAGTTATCATAAATAGTTCTCATTGCAATTGACTTATGGTCAGAGCCAAATATTTCTCATTTTAGAATTTTTGGATGTGCGGTATATGTTCTATTGCTCCACCACAACGCACAAAAATGGGTTCTAAAAGAAGATTGGGTTATATATGTGGTTTTGAATCTCCTTCCACAATTTGCCGATTGTCATTTTGATGACTCAATGTACTTGAGATTAGGGGGAGAAAAATAAAAACAGCTTTGTAAAAATATTACATGGAATACTTTGCAACAACTGGATACTCATACAAATCAGTGTGAACTTGAAGTTCAAAATATAATACATTTGCAAAGTATAGTAAATCAACTACCAAATGCATTTACCGACCTAAAGAAAGTGACTAAGTCATATATACCATCTGAAAATGTTCCTATACGGATTGATGTTCTAGAAGGACAATCTATAAATGAAATAGCAAATCAGTCTATAGCACGCCATAAGCATAGTAGACCAATGGGTTCAAAAGATAAAAATCTTCGTAAAAAGAAGGGAGCAAATGTTAACAATGAACCCGAGTTTAATACTCCAGAAGAGTCAAGAGACATAATAAATAAAATAACTCCAGAAGAAATTCAGGTACCTAAAGATATTAAAAATATCGAGAGAAAAAAAGATAATGATGAGATCTCAATAAATTATGCCTTAACGGGGAAACGATTGAACCAAGAAGAAATAAATATCGATAGTGTTTTTGAATATAATATAGCATCAGCTATTATAAATGAAAATGATTATAATGAGCCCAACATCCGTTGATGAATGTCGACGTAGAAGTGATTGGCTGAAATAGAAAGATGCAATTCAAGCAAAACTAAACTCCCTTGCAAAAACGTGACATTTTTTGACCCATAGCCCGGACACCTGAAGATGTCATACATGTAGGGTACAAATGGGTATTTGTACGGAAAAGAAATGTGAAAAATGAAATTGTGAGATATAAAGCACGTCTTATTGCACAAGGTTTTTCCCAAAGACCAGATATTGACTATGCGGTCACTTATTCTCCTGTGGTGGATGCAATTACTTTTCGTTATCTCCTTAGTCTGGCAGCTAATCAAAAACTTGATATGCATCTTATGGATGTAGTTACAGCCTATTTATATGGCTCACTTGATAGTGATATCTATATGAAAATCCCTGAAGGATTTAAAATGCTTGAAGCATATAAATTAGATTCTCGATAATTATATTCAATAAAATTACAAAAAATCTTTGTATGGTTTAAAACAGTTGAGACGAATGTGGTACAATCGTCTTAGTGAATATTTATTGAAAGAAGGTTATCAAAATAACCAAATTTGACCGTGTCTATTTATTAAGAAAGAAAAATCAGGGTTTGCTATAATTGTTGTATATGTTGAGGATTTAAATATTATTGGAACCCCTAAAGAAATTTTAATAGTAGATTCTTTGAAGAATGAATTTGAAATGAAAGATCTCGAAAAAATAAAGTTTTGTCTCGGCTTATAGATCGAGCATTTAAAAGATGAAACTGGAATTTTTTTTTCATCAATTAAATTATATTAAAAAGGTCCTTAAAAGATTCAACATGGACAAGACACATCCATTGAGTACCCAAATGGTTGTTCGATCACTTAATGTGAAAAAGGACATTTTTCAACCCCGTGAGGATAATGAAAACGTTCTTGGTCCTGAAGTCCCATGTCTTAGTGCAATAGGTGAACTAATGTATCTTCCTAATATTACAAGACCTGTTATAGCTTTTGCTGTTAATTTATTAGCAAGGTTTAGTTAATGTCTAATTAGAAGATATTAGAATGGACTTAAACATATTTTTCGATACCTTCGAGGTACAATTGATACGGGATTATTATATCCCTCTAGATCTAAACCACAACGTGGTTGTTATGCTGATATTGGTTACTTGTCTGATCCACATAAAGCCAAATCTCAGACAAACTATGTTTTTACATGTGGAAAATCTGCTATGTCATGGCGTTCTACAAAGCAAATATTAGTTGCTCCTTCTTCAAATCATGCAAAAATTATAGCAATCCATGAAGCAAGTCGTGAATGTATTTGGTTAAGATCCATGTCTCAATACATCTGAGAGACATGTGGCTTATCTTCAGGCAATGAACTTCCAACAAAATTTATGAAGATAACACTGTATGTATAGCTCAATTACAAGAAAGATATATCAAACAAGATCACACAAAGCATATTTTACCAAAATTTTTCTTTACGCATGATCTTCAGAAATATGGTAATATTGATGTATAACAGATCCTTTAAAGTGATAATTTGGTAGACTTGTTCACAAAAGCATTACCAACTTCAACATTTGAAAGATTGGTCTATAATATTGGAATGCACCGGTACACAGATATTATGTAATGATTAGGGGGAGTGTACAAGGAATGATGTACTCTTTTTCCTTCACTAGGGTTTTTTCCCACTAGTTTTTCTCTAGTAAGTTTTTAATGAGGCATATTCCTTGTACAATGGACATCCAAAAATGGGAGTTTTATACATCATATTTTGTATGTCCATAACTCTCACTACTTCCACTATCTCCATATAACTAACTTTCACCACCTCCATATAACCTCCATGCAACCTCCATGAAGTTATATTTGTAACATATGTATACATTTATATTAGTATGTATATGGCTATGTAGGTTACACATATGTATCCCTATAAATATGTGGTAGTTTTGTATGTTTTGTTACAAGAAAAGGAGATACACAAGTTTACACTTGTTTGATTTCTATTTCTTTAGTCTTGTTTCATATTGTTATAACTATTGTATAATAAAATTATATATTATATATATAAATATATTGCTAAGTTTTTTTTTTTTTGAAGTAGATATAAATTAATAAAGATTGTTTTGGATTTCAAATGTATATATTTTAACTATTTTTTTTAAATGATAACATAATTAAATTTTTTTAAAAAAATTCATATTTTGTTAACCTTAAACTCAAACATTTTTTTACCAACACCTATGCAAGGCCTTTTATCTCTATCATATCTCAAATTCAAATTTATGACCTCTCACTCATAAGTGAGAGTGTTTACCATCCGAGTAACACCTCTTGACTCTCAAACATAAACTTAATAAATTTAAATAAAATTATATATTTTTTAAAGATATTTATTAAGTATGAATTTGTTAAAAAGGTGTACGTCAATTGGTAGCAACTTTGACTTGTGACTTTGAAATGTAATAAGTTCGACACATGATAGGAGAAAAAATACTTCAAATTAAAATTATATTTTAAAAAAAATTGAGTTTAATATTAACAAAATCTGAATTTTTTATTCAAATATTTTTTTCATTTTTAAAATTTGATTATGTTATCATTTATGGAAAAAGTTTAAAATATATACATTTAAAATTCTAAAACATCAAGGTTTACTGTAAAACAAATATTAAAAATTTAACAATATATGTTTATATATAGTATATAATCTAAAAAAAGAGTTGGAACAATATCATAAAAAGCCAGTTAGCTAAGCAGCATAGCTTTCTTGACAAAAAATGAAGTCTCACAAAATTTTTAGACGGAAGTGCAAACCAAGCAAAAGCTGGAAAAAAAAAGTTGGAGCGCAAAACTCAAAATCCCGTAAAATATAAGTATTGTTTGGATAATTTATCCTTAATTAAATCTACATACATATAGACTCCTCTCTAGGGTTTTCCTCTGTCTGTCCAATGGAGGCTAATTCACCTCGATTTGACTAAGATGGTCCTGCCAAATTGCTCCAATAATTGTCATAGAATCCCATACACACACCTACAGTTGTTGTTGTAGAGTCCAAAATTATATTGGGGACTGACGAATGAAAATTGTCCTTGGTCGGAAACTTTTGGATGCAATCCTCCATCAACATTCATTTTCTACTTCCTTCCATGCAAAAATCATGGAAAACCACAATGTTTAAAGTTCTCAAACATCAATCCCACACTTTTAAATTCTTTTTTTCCAAAGAAGCGACTATACTCGGATAATGGATAATGATCCTTCGTGTTTCGATGATACTTTTAATTCTAAAATTGTGGCAGCATGATTTGGTGGTTTCCAACGTGGGTTTACGATAGACTTTTGGATTCATATTTGAGGATTATCTCATGAATGTATCACACTAGAGGTGGGTAGGAAAATTGTTGATTCCTTCCCTCAATGGTCTCAGATCTACTCAAATGGGAAGTTATTTCGTCTCAAAGTGTAAATTCAGGTGGCCAATCCTCTTCTATGTGGCCTATCTATTAAGGCACCATTCTGTGGGGGTTTGTAATACTACATTCTAGTTTGAAAAGTTACGAAACTATTGCTTTGCCTATGGATTGATAAACCACATGTTAAAAAAGTGTGTGAAACATATATAAGTGCTCTCTTTGGACCAAATACTACAATTACGTTGTGGATATTCTATTCATGCGTACTGTAATAAAGGAAGTCTGCTGGTATCTTTCACACCTTCCCAATTTATGGAGACATCCACAGCTTTGAACAGTCATGTGCCTTCTCAACGGACAGATGATCCTTCCTCTCCCTCGAATCCTTTTGCTCCTCTCCCATTTGACGCATCAAGCTTGTAGATAATTCCCTATGTATCTGCTTCATCAACGTTAAGCACCTATGTATCATGGGCGATGCTTGAGGTCGTGGTGGTTTCTTGAGTGGGCGATGCTTCAAGCTACCTCGCTAAATGAGGTTTCTGCCATGAAATCAACCAGGGCTTGAGCCTTAATGGCTATGTTGGAGAGGATATTAATTTTATATCCCCTGAGTTGGACCGACTACCTTAACAGTTAACCAAGTTTATCCATTTTATGGAATATTTGATATGCACAAATCATATCTCATTTTTAGCATGTTTTTAGACACAAATTAGGGTATTATTGGAACTGATTTGATCATAATTGATTCAAATTAACATCGTTTTGTGTAATTTGTGATTTTGGAAGTCTCAGGACTAAATTGCATAAAAAAGAAATATTGGGGCAAAAGTGCAATTTTTTGAAGAGTTGAGCTCGGGGTGGCCGTCCCAGAGCTCGGGACGCCTACCCTGACAGAGTCAAGCTCGGGGTGACCGTCCCAGAGGTCAGGACGCCCACCCTGACCGAGTCAAAGCTCGAGACGGGCATCCCAAGCAGCCGATTGAAGTCCCACATTGGTTTCTCAAGCAAAAATCACTCCTTTCAACCCCTATAAATACCCCAGGCCTCCATTAGTTCAAATCATCACTCAACACTCAACACAAGTTATTTAGCAACAAAGAGTGTCTCGTTTTCTCTGTTATTTGAGTGTTTATCCCAGATTCTGTGAATTTGATTAGATAGTGTTCATCTTCAATATTCCTAGAATATTGGGATTTCGTTAGGAGATCCTAAGAGAGTAATAAGTGAGCGAGTAATTAGTCAACAGGGTATTACTTAAGCCCAAGACATAAGGTAAAGCAATTGCTACTAGGCCAATGAAGTGTTCTCTGAAGGTTCTGTCGATCAGAGTATAATCGAGCAACCCAAAAGTTTGGCAACGCCGACAGACCTCATAAAGTGGTGATTACTCTATGGACATGGTTCCCTAGATCCTCTCTGTATATCTTTGAGTTATGTTCATCTAGATGCCTATTTGAATACTGAATTATGATTGCTATATTTTGCATGTTTTGCACGTTGAGATTCTGTTCATTTTTCTAGAAAGGTCACCTGCTAAATTAACATTATGTCTCATTATCTGTTTGCTTTTTTAAACTAAATGAAGGGTTATAGACAATTCCTAACCATGTTCTACACCATAACCTATTTAGTTTAACAAACCTTAAGGTCTGCCAGATTAGGTAAAATAACATACAAATCACCATGTTTGTTAGAGTAACCTAATGAGGCTGAGTTTGTGCCCTTGGCGTATTAGGGTGAGTGGTATAATTTCCTGAGTGACACAGGCTTTCATGGATACGTTAACCCGAAATGTGAGAAGAGTCATCATTAAGGTAGGGTGAATACACTAGGTAACTCAGATATGGTACACAAACAGATACAGTTCATAATTGCATTTCAGACCAAGATATATCTAAAATATTCGAAGATAGGTCATCCAAATTGTAGAAACATGAGTATACATCAGGTTACATGTCTATGTGATATCTCTTAAATGCTTAATAATTGCTTGTTATGTGTTGTTGTGATACAAAACCACTCTCCAAGATATTGATAATCGATTGACTAATTTGTTGATAAGATGATTGTTAGGATTAACTTATAGTTGTTACTAAGTCGTTGCCAGTATCCCAGGAGTACAATATTATTAATTTAAAATCGTAGATACTTTTCAACAACTAGCTACACGATAGGTACTCTTCCTTAGGTTCTGATTGATTAAGTGACAACCAATAAATGCTAAAGTGATAGTTAGTAATACTAAGTCCTTAATTATTCATAATCAATATAGGTTAATAACCCACTATCTTTTAGCATACCAATCGGAACGCATCAGAATTTTGGCGCCGTTGCCGGGGAACATTCATAAAATTTTAGGATTCCTGATCAACATTTTAGAAGATTATGATAGGTAAAGGTAGTAATCTATACCTTAGAAAATAATCACTTATTTAAATTAGTCAATCAATTTCCTGAACTATAGGGTTACCTTATATAATTAATTTTAGAAATTATCTGAAATTAAGATATTTAGATTAATCAAATTTTAGAAGATTATTCTAAAACCATACAAAGGAAATTTTCTTTTTATTTTTATTTTTCTTTAATTTTTGAAAATAATTATATTAAGAAATTGATCTAACCCACAATTTGTCATCTATGATAGATGAAGATAAACAGAACTAGTAATGAAGTTAATCAACAGATCTTCGTCCATAGAGTTAAACGACCAAAAAGACATCCTAGTCCATTAGGAAGCTCTAGTGATGAATATGATGGATACACAATTACTTTCTTTGATATCATCAAAATGAGGGCTAAACATATTCTAGAAAAGTATTCATCCTAAAACAACCATGTTTCTCCATCCAATCTTCCAACTCCTATATCTTTCTCACCGGAATACACTCATGCCTCGCCTGAGTACACTCATGCTTCGCCCGAATACAGCCCTATTACTCCAAGTGATACACCTTCACCAGAAATGGATGATTCTTCTTCCTATGCCATACGTGCACTAATTGAAGGTGTAACTCATAGGATGTATTCTGTGGATAGTGCTATTTTTGGTAGGTTGTGTCAGTTGGAACAACCCATGCTGAACCTCAGTACTAGCATTGAACAACTTCGGACTAAAGTTGAACGTCACAAAGAGAAGTTTTCTTTTCATAGGCAAATAAATCATCTTTTGAGATTCATTATTATTTGATTTAATAATTTGCCCATTACTTTATTCTTTCAAAAATTATAAATGGGTTATTATTGATTTTTCAAAATTTTATTCAAAGGATTTTTGTTTATGATTGAAAATTTTATGCATTTATGATATATTTTCTGAATCTATTTTTCAATCAAACAAATATTTGTTTTATGGAAGGTGAAAGATGACTATTGGAATTACGAAGAGTATAAATCTTTTGAACGGAAAAAGAAAGAAAATTTTTTCAAAAGTTTTTCAGAAACAAATTTTGTGTTTAATTATTCCATTATTCACAATTTTTTAATGATCAATTTGATTGTTTGGAAGTTGATTTTTGTGTAAATAAGTTTGTAGGACATTGCGGAATCGAAAAAAGCTTGAAAATGATGAATATTGAAAATTAGCGTGGCACGCATCCCAAATAGAGGAGGATTTTCCTCTATAAATAGAGGAGCACTCCCTCATAATTTTCGCACCAAAAATTTTCTCTCCCTCTCAAAAAATTATCTCTCTAGAATTTTTCCTACCAAAAGTTCAAATATTTTGAATTTTCAAAATTTCCCTCCAAAAATTTAAAATTTTGAATTTTCGAATTTCTCTCCAAATTCAAATTTCCCGCTGATGCTGCTCCGACTGATATGCTAAAATAGGTGTTGTTTTACCCTATGTTGATTATGAGTAATTAAGGACTTAGATTGACTAATTATCACTTTTAGTCTCTATGCTGTCACTTAATCAGTTAGAACCTAAGGCAGAGTACCTATCGTGTAGCTAGTTTGTTGGAAAGTATCTACGATTTTATTTAAATTAAATATCGTACTCCCAGGGAAGTGGTAACGGCTTAGTAGTAACTATCCTCTTACCTTAACTCTTATCTTATGATCCAGTTATGCAATCGTTCATCAATATCTTTGATGAGAGGGTGATTCAATCTCCACTAGGTTAAGTCTATTTAAGCCTAAAAGTGTTTTACAAATAATGTCCTGATTCTATGTTATACTGTTCCTACATGTTGATTGACCTATCTTTGAGTATTTTAGATATATCTTGGCCTGGATTACAACTATTGATGGGTTTCCGACCGATGTGCTAAATAGGTGTTATTTTACCCTATGTTGATTATGAATAATTAAGGACTGTGATTGACTAATTGTCACATTTAGTCTCTATGGTGTCACTTAATCAGCCAGAACCTAAGGCAGAGTACCTATCGTGTAGCTAGTCTATTGGAAAGTATCTACGATTTTATTAAATAAATATCGTACTCCCAGGGAAGTGGCAACGGCTTAGTAGTAACTAGCCTTTTATCCTAACTCCTATCTTATAATCCAGTTATGCAATCTTCATCAAATACTTTGATGAGAGGGTGATTCATTCTCCACAAGGTTTCAGTCTAATTAAACCTAGAAGTGTTTTATAGATGAGTCCTGATTCTATGTTATACTGTTCCTATATGTTGTTTGACCTATATTCGAGTATTTTAGATATATCTTAGCCTGGATTGCAACTATGTTCTGTGTCTAAAGGCGTACCACATCCGAGGTCTCTAATAAACTGCCCTACCTTAATGACGGCCCTACTCACGGTTCGGGACGAAGGCATCCATGAAAGCCCTATGTCACTTTGGGGATCATACTGCTTGCCCTAGCCGCCAGCATAATCGGACTCAGCTCGGCCCCTACCAAGACTACTTTAACAGGCAGGGTGTTCAACATGTTATTTTTATTTTATCTAGCATGGCAGACACCAATACTAATTGATGCCTGTTAAACTAAACAGGTTATGATTAGACCGTGGTTAGGAATTGTCTATAACCCTAACTTTAGTTTAAAAGAGCACATTAAACATGCAGACATAGTGAATATTTAGCAGGTGGCTATTTCCGGAAAAACATAATAACGTCAACATATAAAACAACTATTCATAAACATCGTAATCTCGTATTCATAATATGTATTTAGAACAAAACAATAACAACATATAAGAGAGGGACATGGGGACTGATGCCATAAAGAAATCACCATTTACGTAGTCTCGCCGACGGAGCGTACTGCTGTATATGTCGTATTGCTCGCTCTGACTCTGCTCACCAGAACCTTCGGAGGACGCTTCCTCAGCCTAGTAACTGGGCTTTACCTTAATACCCAACTTAAGCCCAGCCCTGTGGACTGACTCTTCGAACGCCTAGAGCCCTCTTAGGATCTCCTAACGAAATCCCGGGAATTCTATGAATACCAAAAATGAACCTATCTATAGAAACCTAAGATCTGAGACTATTTCTCATAAACTAAAACAAAACACTAATAAGAAAGAAAACTGAGATCCGAGTCTCTGAGTGAGTTGTGTACTAGAGAATTGTACACTGGACACCACTAAATGACTCAGATCGAGTGGAGATGAATGAATTCAACTCCTGGAGGCCTAGGGTATTTATAGCAGCTTCCTGGAGTGAAAATTTCTAAAAAATTCGATGTGGGACAGCTTCTGGCGGCTCGGGACGCCCGTCCCGGATTGGGACGCCCATCCTGATCAGTTGACCAGGTCGGGACGCCCGTCCCGGTGCCTGCACGCCCATCCCGGTGCCTTGACTTGGTCGGGATGCCCGTCCCGGGTTTGGGATGCCCGTCCTGAACCTTTGACCGAGTCAACATTTCCAAAAATTGCGTTTTTGCCCCAAAATTTGCTGTTTTCGTCTACTTTTCACCTGACACTTTCAAAATCATAAAAACAGTGAAATTAAGTGAATAATGAACAATCAAGATCAAATTACCCTCGATTTCACCCAAATTCATACATAAAAACATGCTAAAAAGGTGATACGATTTTCGCGTATCAGATAACCCCACACTTAGCTTTTTGCTTGTCCTCAAGCAAAGTCTACCTGAAGTTACTTAAATTCCTAGTTTTTATTCCAAAAATTCTTCAGACAAGTCTTAACACAGGTCTGACTGGTTAGGTTGCTATGACAAGGTCTCAGATGTTTTTAGTAGCTTGTTATGATCAGGCAGAAAATAAATCAACAACTAGTTTGGACCTTTTTCTTAGTCACAGGGTCTTCCTGATGTGTAGTGTGTGTACTAGTCCAGACCAGGTAGTCAACACAATGTACTCTTGTCTTAACTACTACCAGATAACACTTCGACCTATCGCTAGACATATTAACAACAAACAACTTTTTGAGTTCTGAGCTTTGGTGATCAGATTTTTAATGTTTTAGCATTTAGTTATTTTCTTTATAGATTCAGGGTATTTTGAGTCTGCTTAGAACACGTCAACTTCAACTACCCATGTAGCGAGTCCCACTCCGATGACTCCCAGATCTACACGACCTTAGGGCATCAGGCTTTAAATTCCCTGAAGGAGTGGTGCTCGAGTAGCGAAGGCCGCTGGCAAACTACCCTTATTTGATTAACTTCTTTTAATTTCTTTTCACTTCTAACTCAGAGTCTCATCTAGTCATCCTAACTGCCAATATATCCACAACTGGTCTAATTTTATCTAGTTAAGTCTCGAACAGGTAATTGGTTGAGGTCTCTAATCCAGACAAAGTTGTGCTCAGTTATCAGGAATTCCCTATTCCTAATCAATTAGTCCAAGATAGCTATCAATTATCTCCTACTAACCATAACATACTACCTACATATCATAGACATAAGCAATTGTTTAACCAATCATACTGCATTTAGAAGTCTGAAAGACGGAAAAATTTTGAAATTTTTTTTGGAAGGGTATGAAAATATGGGGAAAACAAGCAAAAGCATGCAAAAATTTTCTCGGACTACTACAGTGCACCGTGCACTACTACCCCACACTTAAGTCTGACACTGTCCTCAGTGTTTATGCATATCTAAACTACCCCACACTTATTTGAAGACAAGAAGAAATGAAAACAAAATAGAAAACTCTTACCCCACACTTATTTGACTAACTAAGGGTAAGAGAGAAAATAAAGCAACAAAACAAGAAGGATAGCAAAACAGAACACAAAACAAATAAAATAAAAGGAATATGAGGATTAGAAAAACTCCCTTCATGTCGCGAGCAGAAGGGTCTTCTCTGATCTGTCAATTGGCTCTTCACCTTAGCCATGTGCTAATGATGAGGCATTCTTGACTCTGTAAGCACTAGATACTGTAACGGATGATGTCAGCTTCGATCCTTCATTGTCGAGCTCCAGGTAGTGGCCTATTCATTTGATGAATGGCTCGAGCCCTACGGTCTGCTTCCTCGAATCATTTGTAAGATTTCTCACAATCATAGCAACGTGTCCAGGAGGAACGTGTCTAGGAATGAGATTTCTTGGGATTTGTGTGTCTTCCTACCAATGTTAGTAAAGGTATTGCATGCAAGTCTCGAATGGAAGAAAAGATACCTGAAGTTTTGGCGAAGCTGTGGTGGTAGGGGGCTCCAGTTGTGTAGATCTGGGCCCAAATATTTGAAGCTTCCTCGGGGAAGTTTCTCACAGCTGATTGTATGTAGGGGATGCAAGCTCCTCCATTGCTATGCTCCCGATACAATGCCAAATTCCTCTATATCCTTCGACCCTTCGTTACCTCTTGGTAGATCACTTGCTTGCATTGGTTTGGCTTTAATTGTTGCCACTATCTCATCTGTTGATTCTGCGGGTAGGGGTTTTGCTGTGGTGGTATCTTCTGAAAGTTTCCAGCTTTCGAATTATTCCTCAGCTAAATCCCGTATGATTCCTCTAGTTGGAATTGTATGCATTTCCCATTGGAGCAGCCTTCTGCAGTAACCTACTCCTACCTCTTTTTGGAATGGTCAGTCATTCCCATAGCAATCCCTGCTAAAGTGTGGTACTTAGCAGACTTCACAGATTTGATACACAGGCTGAACATTTCTTCCTAAAACATTGGCACTCTGAATCTGGAAAACAACTAGAATCTTGTTGGGGTAGATGATCTCTGAAGGATGTGTTGCCTGTTATTTGGCAAGCATCGCGAGATTGTATCAGAGATACAAAATCCTTGAATATAGTGGGTCAACAAGATCCTGCTTTCAATACTTTCCGGACAGTGTTGATAGCAGTCAATTGGTCTCCTGTAGATCCTTGATGACAATGATCCAAAATTTTGTGGCCTTCGTCTTTCGAGTCACTTCTTCTGATCAACTGATCTGCCAAAAATTTGAAATAGAAGAGAAACTGCCCAGTAGTAATATTTCAAATCAGCAAAGAATTTATTCTTTTGCTGATAAGTCATATCACTTGGAACTTATTCATTGACTAGATAATTTGAAATAAACCACAGATGAGAATTATTATACATAGCAAACAATGCAAATAAGTTTTCATCCAAATATTTATCAGTATTACACTACCCTCTAACTCGGGGTTTTCTAATCTAGACCAATGGTTTGCTTTCTAGATTTTCAACCCTTTTTCTTATCCCTTTATTCTATATCAAGTTCAAGTAACAATAAAATTTAACTAAATCAAGTATGGTTCAATATCAGTTTCATTGAACACAGATATCTCAGAGTGATCAGTGTAACCTATTGTTTTTAGACAAGACTAGATAAGATTAGGATTTATCATACATGAACTTTCTTATCATGTTTCTGTCCTAAAACAATTCTTACTACATCATTACATCACATATTCATTCAAAAAGCATATTTCAATCAGGTGATGCCATAATGAGTGCAGTAATTCCTTTCGGTTTTAAAAAAATCTCATGCAATTATCAGCAAAACAAAAGGAACATCCTTTTTTCAATAGAACATTCAAAGGTCTGGCTATTAAGGAAAAACTATTTCATAACTCATCCTAATAAGGCCGACATGACTCTAAGATAATTCTAAAATAGAGTTTCTTCCCGATAAAAATCTAAGCCAACATTTTACAACTCAGAAGAAAATATATTTTATCCTCATTTCCATTTTTATTTCTTCGAAATTAAATAAAGGAAGAAAAACACGAAAAAGAGCAACTAAGAAAACAAAAAACAAGAGATATGGAAAAGGAACAACTCACCGTTGAGCAAGAAAGATACATTCCTTTTGGGATTTTAAATTTTAAAATTTTTTTTTCTTTTTTTTTTTCGAAAGCAGTTAAATTTCCTCAATATGGTTTTAGAATGATTTTCTATAATTTGATTATCCTAAGTGTCTTAATTTCAGATATTATCTAAAATCAATTAGTTATGATAATCCTATATTTCGGAAACTGATTGTCTAACTAGCATAAGACAAGTGTTGGGTCTAATGTCTAGGTTACTACCGTTACCTATCATAAGTATCTAGAATTTTGATCAGTGTCTAGAATTTTGATCAGGAGTCCTAAATTCATTATGATATTTCCCCGGCAACGGCGCCAAAAATCTGATGGGTTTCCGACCGATGTGCTAAATAGGTGTTATTTTACCCTATGTTGATTATGAATAATTAAGGACTGTGATTGACTAATTGTCACATTTAGTCTCTATGGTGTCACTTAATCAGCCAGAACCTAAGGCAGAGTACCTATCGTGTAGCTAGTCTGTTGGAAAGTATCTACGATTTTATTAAATAAATATCGTACTCCCAGGGAAGTGGCAACGACTTAGTAGTAACTAGCCTTTTATCCTAACTCCTATCTTATAATCCAGTTATGCAATCTTCATCAAATACTTTGATAAGAGGGTGATTCATTCTCCACTAGGTTTCAGTCTAATTAAACCTAGAAGTGTTTTATAGATGAGTCCTGATTCTATGTTATACTGTTCCTATATGTTGTTTGACCTATATTCAAGTATTTTAGATATATCATAGCCTGGATTGCAACTATGTTCTGTGTCTAAAGGCGTACCACATCTGAGGTCTCTAATAAACCGCCCTACCTTAATGACGGCCCTACTCACGGTTCGGGACGAAGGCATCCATGAAAGCCCTATGTCACTTTGGGGATCATACCGCTTGCCCTAGCCGCCGGCATAATCGGACTCAGCTCGGCCCCTACCTAGACTACTTTAACAGGCAGGGTGTTCAACATGTTATTTTATCTAGCATGGCAGACACCAATACTAATTTATGCCTGTTAAACTAAACAGGTTATGATTAGACCGTGGTTAGGAATTGTCTATAAACCTAACTTTAGTTTAAAAGAGCACATTAAACATGCAGACATAGTAAATATTTAGCAGGTGGCTATTTCCGGAAAAACATAATAACGTCAACATATAAAACAACTATTCATAAACATCATAATCTCGTATTCATAATATGTATTTAGAACAAAACAATAACAACATATAAGAGAGGGACATGGGGACTGATGCCATAAAGAAATCACCCTTTACGTAGTCTCGCCGACGGAGCGTACTGTTGTATATGTCGTATTGCTCGCTCTGACTCTGCTCACCAGAACCTTCGGAGGACGCTTCCTCAGCCTAGTAACTGGGCTTTACCTTAATACCCAGCTTAAGCCCAGCTCTGTGGACTGACTCTTCGAACGCCTAGAGCCTGTTAGGATCTCCTAACGAAATCCCAGGTATTCTATGAACACTAGAAACGAACCTATCTATAGAAACCTAAGATCTGAGACTATTTCTCAGAAACTAAAACAAAACACTAATAAGAAAGAAAACTGAGATCCGAGTCTCTGAGTGAGTTGTGTACTAGAGAATTGTACACTGGACACCACAAAATGACTCAGATCGAGTGGAGAGGAATGAATTCAACTGCTGGAGGCCTGGGGTATTTATAGCAGCTTCCTGGAGTGAAAATTTCTGAAAAATTCGATGTGGGACAGCTTCTGGCGGCTCGGGATGCCCGTCCTGATCAGTTGACCAGGTCGGGACGCCCGTCCCGGGTCCTGGACACCTGTCCCGGTGCCTTGACTTGGTCGGGACGCCCGTCCCGGGTTCGGGACGCCCGTCCTGAACCTTTGACCGAGTCAACATTTCCAAAAATTGCGTTTTTGCCCCAAAATTTGCTGTTTTCGTCTACTTTTCACCTGACACTTCCAAAATCATAAAAACTGTGAAATTAAGTGAATAATGAACAATCAAGATCAAATTACCCTCGATTTCACCCAAATTCATACATAAAAACATGCTAAAAAGGTGATACGATTTTCGCGTATCAACTATGTACTGAGTCTAAAGGTGTACCACATCTGAGTTACCTGATAAACTGCCCCATCACCATTGACGGCCCTACTCACGGTTCGAGCTAAAGGCATCCATGAAAGCCCTATGTCACTTGGGATCATGTCGCTCGCCCTAACGCCGGCATAAACACACAAACTCAGCCTACTTAGACTACTCAAACAAACACGGTGATCTATAGGTTATTTCATCTAATATGGCAGACACCAATGCTTTCCATTGGGAAAGTCCTAAATTGATGCATGTTAAACTAAACAGGTTATGATTAGACCGTGGTTAGGAATTGTCTATAACCCTACATTTAGTTTAAAATAAACTACATTAGACATGCAGACATAATGAATATTAAGCTGGTGGCCATTTCTGGAAAATCATAAAGAACTTCAACATGTATAACAAATACTCATAAAATCATAATCTAATAAACATAATCAATATTTGGACGAACACAGTACAGACATATAAAGAGAGGGACGGGGGGACTGATGCCATAAAGAATTCACCCTTTACTTAGTCTCGCCGATGGAGCAACTACTTGTATATGTTGGACTGCTCGACCCGACTCTGCTCGACAGAACCTTCGGAGGACACTTCCTCAGCCTAGTAGCTGGACTTTACCTTAATACCCAGCTTAAGCCCAGCCCTGTGGATTGACTCTTCGAACGCCTAGAGCCCTCTTAGGATCTCCAAAACGAAATCTCGGGTATTCTATGAATACCAGAAACAAACTTATCTAGTCGTATCCTAGGATCTGAGACTAATTCTCAGAAACAAAGAAAACGAGACACTATCTAGAAATAAAAAGAAACTTATACTGAAACCTGAGTCTCTAAGTGACTTGTATACTATGGAAAACTGTATACTTGAAGTCACTAAATGACTCAGATCGAGTGGAGAGGAATGATTTTAACTGAGGAAGGCCTGGGGTATTTATAGCAGCTTTCTGGAGTGATTTTCTCTCAAAAATTCAATGTGGGATTCTGAACTGCGGCTCGGGACGCCCGTCCCGGCCTGTTGACCAGGTCAGGACAGCTGTCCCGAGTCCTGGACGCCCGTCCTGGCCTATTGACTAGGTCAGGATGCCCATCCTGACTTCGGGACGCCCATCCTGACTTCGGGACGCCCACCACGACTTCCGAACTTCTAGAAATTACGTTTTTGCCCCGAAATTTGTCATTTTCTTCTACTTTTCACCTGACACTTCCAAATCACAAAAACTGTGAAATTGAGTTAATAACAATCAATTAAGACCAATTTACCATCAATTTCACCCTGAATTATGCCTAAAAACATGCTAAAAATGTGATATGATTCATGCATATCACCCGCCAAAAGTCAAAATTTTCACCTATAGTCAAAATTTTCCCTCAAAATTTTAATTTGTCTCCAAATTTTGAATTTTGAATTTTTCCCTCCAAATTTGAAATTTGCCTAAAGTTCATATTTTTCAAGCATGGCCCCGAAACGCGCTCGTGTCACTCCGGTGATGACCGTCACTACAGCGAGTCATCCATTTGTCATGTTTCCTGTAGTACAAGCCTACCAAGAGAGGAGTCAAGAACTCATCGGGCGCTCCATTCTGGCAGGCCGGACACTTGACTGGACTATAGTCCAAATGCTTGGAGTGGAGCAGAAGATACTGCGCATGCTCGACGTGCCTCCGTACAGCCGTACCTTCATCATCACAGAGCCCACCTACATGTAGCTGGTATGTGAGTTCTACGCTTCTTTTACATTCTAGCGAGAGCAGGTCACTTTCTGACAGGGTGGCATTGACCGGCTGATGAGCATAGCCGAGTTCGGCATTGAGATCGGAGTCTAGCAACAAGAGGAGCTACAGACCCCCATCTACGTGTCAGCCGTGTGGGACTTCACCGAAGAAGTCTCCATCTCCTAGGCCCAAATCTGCATAATTTGAGCCCCTACTATGAGACCCTTTATCCCGAGGAGGCGGGGCAGCTCCGGCAGCAACTGCGCAAGTGTGCGAGCAGCAAATGATTTAGGGTTTGGCTATGTGGCCCCTTTTATAGAAGACTGGTGTGCGTGGGCCGAGGCACCAGACCGAAAGTGTTGGGAACCCTAAGGGTGCCTTAGTTGTATGGATTGTGGCCCATGGGGATGACTCTAAACCCTACCCATCCCTAGATGGTTATAAATAGGGATAGTTGGGTATGGGAGAAGGAGACAGACGGGAAGAGACAGAGTAATTAAGGGATAGCATATATAGACTAGGGTTGTTCTATAATGTAGGCCTGTGTGGCTGCACAGCTTTGTTCATAGTTGCAAACTCTTTGTAATTCCTTCCTATTGAATGATATAGAAAGGTTGGGCGAGTTGCTTGTAAATATTATTGCTTACCCCTTTACTTGTGATTGTCTATCCGCTGCGTGTACTTGCACTTGTGCTCGTGCCGCACGCAAGTTGTGTTGAGTATCGTGAACTGGTGGTCGTACCAGGAAGAGGCACTTCGTGACAAAATTGGTATCAGAGCACAGTTCGACCCTTGGGGAAATGTCTAGTTCGTCCAGAGAATCACGTAGGGCAATGCGCCTTGATACTATGTCGACCTCTCATGCCACAACTACAGATCGGTTGACACGGTTGGGGACATTGTTCATGCATCATGTGCAAGCGGTTGGTGAGTTAGAGCATGTGGAGAATGCTCGTCCTTTGATAGATCAAATCCAAGGACCACCAGACGTTGTGATGGATTGCATCAACTCCAAGCGATAGTAGACAATATGAGGGAAAACTTCCAAAATAGCATCGACGCACTCCAAGCTAGTGTGGTGGCACTTCAATCTAATACTGCTGGAGCAAGTGTTAGACAACTGTTATTCAGGGTGCCTGAGCCTAGAACATATTGGGGTGTTCGTGATGCTACGGTGATCAGAAGTTTCTTGCGGGGTCTGGAAAAATACTTTGCAACGACTAGAGTCCTGGAGAGGGAATAAGTGGCGATTACATCATTGTTCCTCACCGACACTGCCAAGTTATAGTGGCAGACAAGGGAAATGGACCCTACAAAAGAAGAAGTACAATCTTTTAGACACATGAAGGAGAATTGATGGAGCAATTCTTGCCAAAGAATTCCTCGTGGTTGGCTCGTGAGAGTTTGAAAAGACTAAAATAGACGGGGACTATTCGAGAGTATGTTAATCAATTCTCTACGATACTTCTTAATATTTCTAACATGTCCGAGGAGGACAAATTGTTCAACTTTTCATCAGGGTTGAAAAAGTAGGCTAGGATCGAGTTAATGAGGCAGAACCCTAGGAATGTGAGGGAGGCCTTTTCAATGGCGAAAAGATTGACGGATATGCAATCTTCGACTCCTCCTACCCCTGAAAGAAAGAGTGTTCCATTGAGGAGCAAGGGTAAGTCTTGGAGTGACAACCCCAAGAAGAAAGATGGTGCTATCGGAAAATCAAAGGATTTAAGTGTCAAGTGCTATAGTTGTAGGGAGACTGGACTCATGTCATATCAATGCCCCAAGCTGAGGCAAAATCAAAATTTGGCTGCTGTCTAAATTGGAGATGAGACTAAGAGGGGATCCACCTGCTCGTGTGAATCCCATTCAGTTGTACAATGCCATTCAGGTGTCTGAGCGACCGCAAACAGTGCGTGGGTTGATGTACATGAAAGTGGTTGTGAATGGTATTAAGGTGTGGGCAATGACAGACTCCGGTGCAACAAATAACTTTGTGGCTGACGAAGAAGTCACGCACTTGCCGTTGGCACTGTAAGAAAGTTCCCACACCATTAAGACTGTCAATGCCGCGCATCAATGGGTGAGAGGCAGTGCCATGGTGTCATTAAAGATGGGAGCTTGGGAAGGCCAGTGCAAGGTGATGGTCGTTCCATTGGATGACTTTGATCTAATCCTAGGGATTGAGTTTTTGGCAATGGCCAAAGTGGTAGTGATGCCACATTTGCGTGGATTGATGATTGATGCGATTCCGGTTGACGTACTAAATAGGTGTTATTTTACCCTATGTCGATTATGATTAATTAAGGACTGTGATTGACTAATTGTCACGTTTAGTCTTATGGTGTCACTTAATCAGCCAGAATCTAAGGCAGAGTACCTATCGTGTAGCTAGTCTATTGGAAAGTATCTACGATTTTACTAAGTTAATTATCGTACTCCCAGGGAAGTGGCAACGGCTTAGTAGTAACTAGCCTCTTATCCTAACTCTTATCTTATGATCCAGTTATGCAATCTTCATCAAATACTTTGATGAGAGGGTGATCCATTCTCCACTAGGTTCAAGTCTAATTAACCCTAGAAGTGTTTTAAAGATAAGTTCTGATTCTATGTTATACTGTTCCTATATGTTGATTGACCTATATTCGAGTGTTTTAGATATATCTTAGCCTAGAATGCAACTATGTTCTGTGTCTAAAGGTGTACCACATCTGAGTCTCTATGCTACCGCCCCCTATCATTAAGGTAAACGGCCCTACTCACGGTTCGAACAAAGACAGTTATGAAAGCCCTATGTCACTTTCGGGGATCACTCTGAAGGCTCGTAATCGCTGGCATAACACTCTACTCAGCCTACCTAGACTACTCTAACAAGCCAGGTGTTCAGCATGTTATTTTATCTAGTATGGCAGACACCAATACTAATTGATGCCTGTTAAACTAAACAGGTTATGAATAGACCGTGGTTAGGAATTGTCTATAACCCTATTTTAGTTTAAAAGAAACTACATTAGACATGCAGACATAATGATTATTTAGCAAGTGGCTATTTCCGGAAAAACATAATAACTTCAACATACAAAACAATTATTCATAAAATCATAATCTGATATTCATAATTGATGTTTAGGACAAAGCAATAAAACATATAAGAGAGGGGTATGGGGACTGATGCCATAAAGAAATCACCCTTTACTTAGTCTCGCCTACAGAGCGTACTGCTGTATACGTCGTATTGCCCGCCCAGACTCTGCTCGCCAGAACCTTCGGAGGACGCTTCCTCAGCCTAGTAGCTAGACTTTACCTTACGTCCTGGGCTTAAGCCTAGCCCTGTGGACTGACTCTTCGAACGCCTAGAGCTCTCTTAGGGTCTCCTAACGAAACCCCGGGTATTCTATGAATACCGGAAACGAACCTATCTATAGAAACCTAAGATCTGAGACTATTTCTCAGAAACTAAAACAAAACACTAATAAGAAAGAAAACTGAGATCCGAGTCTCTGAGTGAGTTGTGTACTGGAAAACTGTACACTGGAAACCACTTAATGACTCAGATCGAGTGGAGAGGGATGAATTCAACTGCTGGAGGCCTGGGGTATTTATAGTAGCTTCCCGGAGTGAAAAATTCTGAAAAATTCGATGTGGGACAGCTTCTGGCGGCTCGGGACGCCCGTCCCGGTTCGGGACGCCCGTCCTGATTCGTTGACCAGGTTCGGGACGCCCGTCCCGGTTCAGGATGCCCGTCCTGGCGGTTTGACCGGGTCGGGACGCCCGTCCCGGGTTCCGGACGCCCGTCCCGGACCTTTGACCGGGTCAACATTTCCAAAAATTGCGTTTTTGCCCCAGAATTTGCTATTTTTGTCTACTTTTCACCTGACACTTCCAAAATCATAAAAACTGTGAAATCAAGTAAATAGTGAACAATTAATGTCAATTTACTCTCAATTTCACATTAAAACATACATAAAAACATGCTAAAAATGTGATACGATTTTAGCGTATCAGATAACCCCACAGTTAGCTTTTTGCTTGCCCTCAAGCAAAGTCTACATGGAGTTAGTGATTTTAAACCGTAGTGGAGTCACTTAAATTCCTAATCATGTTTTTATTCAAAAAATTCTTCAGACAATTCTTAACACAGGTCTGATTGGTTAGGTTGCTATGACAAGGTCTCACATGTCTCTAGTAGTTTGTTATGATCAGGCAGAAAATAAATCAACAACTAGGTTGGACTTTTTTCTTAGTCACAGGGTCTTCCTGATGTGTAGTGTGTGTACTAGTCTAGATCAGATAGTCAACACAATGAACTCTTATCTTAACTGCTACCAGATAATACTTCGACCTATCGCTAGACATACTGACAACAGATAACTTTCTGAGTTCTGAGCTTTGGTGATTAGATTTTTAATGTTTTAGCACTTAGTTATTTTCTTTATAGATTCAGGGTATTTCGAGTTTGCTTAGAACACGTCAACTTCAACTACCCATGTAGCGAGTCCCACTCCGATGACTCCCAGATCTACACGACCTTAGGGCATCAGGCTTTAAGTTCCCCGAAGGAGTGGTGCTCGAGTAGCGAAGGCCGCTGGCAAACTACCCTATTGTAATTAACTTCCTTAAGTTCTTTTCACTTTTAGCTCAGAGTCTCATCTAGTCATTCTAACTGCCAATATATCCACAACTGGTCTAATTTTATCTAGTTAAGTCTCGAATAGGCAATTGGTTGAGGTCTCTAATCCAGACAAGGTTGTGCTCAGTTATCAGGAATTCCCTATTCCTAATCAATTAGTCCAAGATAGCTATCGACTATCTCCCACTAACCATAACATACTACCTACATATCATAGACATAAGCAATTTGTTTAACCAAGCATACTACATTTAGAAGTCTGAAAGATAGAAAAATTTTGAAAAAAAAAATTTGGAAGGGTGTGAAAATACAGGGAAAACAAGCAAAAGCATGCGAAAAATTTTTCAAACTGCTACAGTGCACGGTGCACTGCTACCCCACACTTAAGTTTGGCACTGTCCTCAGTGTTCATGCATAGCTAATTACCCCACACTTATTTGAAGACAAGAAATAAAACATAATAATAAAAAAAACAAGAAAAAAAAAACAAAATAATGCAACAATTCTGTATGTCATATAAATCATTTTTGTACAAAGATTCATAGTCATACAGCCCAGACATACACAAAGAACAAGATAAACAAAAGACAAAAGAAAAAGAAAGAAAAGAAGGGGAGAGAGAGACTAAGAACCCGGCGGGTCGCCATCCAGTGGACCGAGGTCTGTTAAGTCAAACTCGAAGTTCTCCGCTACTCGGGCAGTCTGCTGATGTAACTCCTCAATCCTACTGGTGATCATGGCGATCCTGTCATCCATCACCGCCAGTCGTCTGTCAATCCTGTCATCCATCATTGCCAGCCATCTGTCGATCCGGTCCATGTCTCGACTGTATCGTGCCGATAGTTCTGCCAATCCGTGCGACATGTGTCGTTCGAAGGCAGTACGTGGCACGAACGTCTCGGATGGATGGATATGCGGTGGAGCTGCTTCTGATGCCGAAGCCTGTCCTGGCTGCTCTGTGTGGATGGTGTAGCGGCCGCTCGCATCCCGGACAACCATTCCCATGTTCCGTAGGATGGTAACGTCTGTGGGAATAGTGGTTGGGGCGACCAGAGTAAGCTCCGAGCCCTCTATGTCCAACTCCAGGTAGCGGGCTATCCTGGTGATGAATGGCCCGAGCCCCAGACACTGTTTCCGAGTGTCCGTAGCAAAACCCCGCATGATGACTGTGATAAGTCGAGCCATCTCTACTGTAGATCCCATATGCATGTTGGCCAAGAGGAATGTCTCCATCTGGGTGACATTCCCGGGGGCCGTCCGTCGTCCTGACAAAGTGTGTGCAATAATGGCATGTAAGTAGCGAAGAGCAGGATAGATACCTGTGGCTTTCGCAAAGCCATGCTGGTAGGGAACACCCGTCATACAGATCTGAGCCCAAGCAGTGGAGACATCTGCAGAAGTGAAGTCCCGAACTGCTGTGGTGTAGGCGGGCGTATCCAGCTCCTCTCTCTGCCAGATACCCAAAGCGATGCCGAACTCGGCCATGCTCATCGACCGATCTATTCCGCCTAAGCGGAATGTGATCTGCTCCTGGTGGCATGCAAAGGATGCATAGAACTCACATACCAGCTCCAGGTACGTGGGCTCTGTGACGATGAATACTCGACTGTAGGGTAGTACATCGAGTATGCGTCTGACCTCAGCCTCTACTCCCAGTGTCTGTACTGCTGCCCAATCCAGCGTTCTGCCCGTCAGAATCGTGCGTCCGATGTACCCAGTGCATCTCTCCTGATATGCTGTGCTGGAGGGAAACAGCATAAAAGGATGTGTCACTGAGGTAACTGTCATAGTGGATGGGGTACGAGCACGTTTGGCAGCCATTTGGTTTGAAAGTGTTTGAGAGACTTTTGGGGAGTTTAGGTAGGAAGGAAGGTTCGAATTCGAATTCTGGAGGTGAATTTGAATTCAAAAGGGTGAAATTAGGCTAGGGAAAGATTTCGAAATTTTTGGCGGGAAATTCGAATTTTGGAGGGAAATTCGAATTTGGAAGGAAATTTAAAATTTAAATTTTGGAGGGAAATTTGAAATTTTAAATTTGAAAAGTTTGCCAAAGGAAAAGAGAGAGTTATTTGAGAGAGGTGGATTTTTGGAAGTGAATTTTGAGGAAAAATGAAAAAATTGAGATTTTATAGAAGGGGAGGCCTTCGGGACGCCCGTCCCGGAGGCAGGACTCCCGTCCCGCTGGACGCCCGTCCCGGGTTGCCTCGGGACGCGTGCCAATTCCGAAAATTTATTTGTTTTTTTTTTCTTAATTCCTGCAAATCTCAGTATACCAAAAATAATCATAATTTTTAACAAGGCTTCCTGTTTATCCAATGAAATTCAGAAGTTGTTAAAAACACTCTATGCAAAAATTCCTCAGTCTCACTTTTTCGAAAATCATACTACCCTAATTTTATTCCTATTTAAATTCAGCAAGAAAAACAAAAATTTGAATTTATACAATTTAGTTAATGAAAAATAAACTGTAATTGCAAAATTTTCGTTTTTCATAGAAATAAAATGTCTGAAGAAAATTGTTGAAAATAAAGGACCCTTTTAAAAAAATGTTTGAAAAATAGAAAAATATGGGTCCATTATTCAAGTTTCAGTTCAAACGAATTTATTGCTGAAAATAAAAGTAAAAGAATCTTCCCTTTTTAACGAATCCTGTCTCTGATCTCCTGTAGTTCTGTCCGAATGCTTCGCATTTCTATGCGTAGTGTTCGCATTTCTATGCGTAGTGTTCGCATCTCATCCCTCTGCCTGTTTTGCTCACTGCGTAGATCAGCCATCTCTCGGAGTAGTTGTGCACCTTGGTTCTCCTGGAGATTGACCGTGGCTCTGAGTCGGTCTACGTTAGTTGTGATGTTCAAACTGAGTTGGTCTAAATGACACAGTCTGCTGGCAATCCCTTGGTCCATCTCATAGACCCTTTGAGTTAGTGTGTCTATCTGCACGGACAACAGTGAATAATAACCGTTAGTACTCCCCGCAGATGAAGGGGTGCGCTCGTGAGGTGTTGGGGTGTATGCAGGAGAGGTCGGTGAATTCTGGGTTTGATCAGTAGGGGGTGAATTTAGAGGAACTCTCTGGGTAGGAGGGTGAATTGGAGATCTCTGGGGTACTTCTCTAGGAGGAAAGGTATCCTCAGAAGGATCTTCTTCCGTGGGACTATGCTCACGGGTGTTCAGGAATCGTCTCACTAGTTCACTGGCATCAGGGCTCGAGTTTACTTCTACTGGTTGTGAAGGAAGAGTCCCTCGTGGTACTTCTGGTGCGGGTCTAGAGGGGCCTTCTGGTTTCGTCTTCTTTGGTCCTGGAGTGTCAGGGTTTTCTGTTTTCTTTGCCTGGTTAGTAGCTGCTCTTGTTCTCTTCATCTCTGAGTGCAAAGTCTGGTTAGAAATAACAAATAACAAACATAGGAAAGTGAAGACAAAAGAGAAAATATTTTTATGGATTTTAAAATTTATTTAGAAAGCAGGTAAATTTCCTCAATATGGTTCTAGAATAATTTTCTAAAATTTGATTATCCTAAGTCTCTTAATTCCAGATATTATCTAAAATTAATTAGTTATGATAATCCTATATTCAGGAAAGTGATTGTCTAACTGGTATAACATAAGTGTTAATCAAAAGTCTAGGTTACTACCGTTACCTATCATAAGTCTCTAGAATTGTGGCCAATAATCCTAAATTCATTATGATATTTCCCCGGCAACGGCGCCAAAAATCTGATGCGATTCCGGTTGACGTACTAAATAGGTGTTATTTTACCCTATGTCGATTATGATTAATTAAGGACTGTGATTGACTAATTGTCACGTTTAGTCTTATGGTGTCACTTAATCAGCCAGAATCTAAGGCAGAGTACCTATCGTGTAGCTAGTCTATTGGAAAGTATCTACGATTTTACTAAGTTAATTATCGTACTCCCAGGGAAGTGGCAACGGCTTAGTAGTAACTAGCCTCTTATCCTAACTCTTATCTTATGATCCAGTTATGCAATCTTCATCAAATACTTTGATGAGAGGGTGATCCATTCTCCACTAGGTTCAAGTCTAATTAACCCTAGAAGTGTTTTAAAGATAAGTTCTGATTCTATGTTATACTGTTCCTATATGTTGATTGACCTATATTCGAGTGTTTTAGATATATCTTAGCCTGGAATGCAACTATGTTCTGTGTCTAAAGGTGTACCACATCTGAGTCTCTATGCTACCGCCCCCTATCATTAAGGTAAACGGCCCTACTCACGGTTCGAACAAAGACAGTTATGAAAGCCCTATGTCACTTTCGGGGATCACTCTGAAGGCTCGTAATCGCTGGCATAACGCTCTACTCAGCCTACCTAGACTACTCTAACAAGCCAGGTGTTCAGCATGTTATTTTATCTAGTATGGCAGACACCAATACTAATTGATGCCTGTTAAACTAAACAGGTTATGAATAGACCGTGGTTAGGAATTGTCTATAACCCTATTTTAGTTTAAAAGAAACTACATTAGACATGCAGACATAATGATTATTTAGCAGGTGGCTATTTCCGGAAAAACATAATAACTTCAACATACAAAACAATATTCATAAAATCATAATCTGATATTCATAATTGATGTTTAGGACAAAGCAATAAAACATATAAGAGAGGGGTATGGGGACTGATGCCATAAAGAAATCACCCTTTACTTAGTCTCGCCTACAGAGCGTACTGCTGTATACGTCGTATTGCCCGCCCTGACTCTGCTCGCCAGAACCTTCGGAGGACGCTTCCTCGGCCTAGTAGCTAGACTTTACCTTATGTCCTGGGCTTAAGCCTAGCCCTGTGGACTGACTCTTCGAACGCCTAGAGCTCTCTTAGGGTCTCCTAACGAAACCCCGGGTATTCTATGAATACTGGAAACGAACCTATCTATAGAAACCTAAGATCTGAGACTATTTCTCAGAAACTAAAACAAAACACTAATAAGAAAGAAAACTGAGATCCGAGTCTCTGAGTGAGTTGTGTACTGGAAAACTGTACACTGGAAACCACTTAATGACTCAGATCGAGTGGAGAGGGATGAATTCAACTGCTGGAGGCCTGGGGTATTTATAGCAGCTTCCCGGAGTGAAAAATTCTGAAAAATTCGATGTGGGACAGCTTCTGGCGGCTCGGGACGCCCGTCCTGATTCGTTGACCAGGTTCGGGACGCCCGTCCCACTTCAGGACGCCCGTCCTGGCGGTTTGACCGGGTCGGGACGCCCGTCCCGGACCTTTGACCGGGTCAACATTTCCAAAAATTGCGTTTTTGCCCCAGAATTTGCTGTTTTCGTCTACTTTTCACCTGACACTTCCAAAATCATAAAAACCGTGAAATCAAGTAAATAGTGAACAATTAATGTCAATTTACTCTCAATTTCACATTAAAACATACATAAAAACATGCTAAAAATGTGATACGATTTTAGCGTATCAATGATCATGGATGAGGGGACACCAAACTTTGTACAGTGTACGTTCAAAGACTTGGAACAAAAGAATGCGAAGGGAATGTTGTCGGCAATATAGTTGAAGGATGGGTTAAGATAGGGTGAACCAACATTTGTGGCTATTTTGTTGGAAGAGACAAATGTTGATCACTCAGAGTTTCCTGAATCCATGTCCAAGGTGTTGAATGAGTTTGCTAATTTGATGCCCGACGAGTTGCCCAAAGTGTTGCCCCTGAGACGTGCTATTGATCACCAAATTGAGTTGGTATCTGGAGCACTATCACTCACGCAAGCACCATATCGAATGGGACCAGCGAGTTGTTGGAATTGAGGAAGCAGCTAGGTGAATTGCTGGATGCGCAATTTATCAGACCTCGAAAGCCCCTTATGGTGCCCCTGCCTTGTTCCAAAAGAAGGCAAATAGCTTGTTGCGATTCTGTGTGGATTACCGAGCGTTGAACAAATTGACGGTGAAGAACAAGTACTCTATCCCAAATCAGTTAGATTTGTTCAATAGGTTGGCAAAAAGGGAGGTACTTCACCGAAGTCGATTTGCGGTCAGGATATTGGCAAGTACGGATTGCCAATGGTGATGAAGCTAAAACCACAGTAGTAACAAGGTATGGCTCATTTGAGTTTTTAGTTATGCCTTTTGGCTTAACTAATGCCCTTGCAACATTTTGCAAGTTGATGAATGATGTGTTGTATGAATTCTTGGATAAATTCGTGGTCATTTATTTAGATAATATTGTCATCTATAGTGAGTCTTTAGAGGAGCATATTAGACATCTTCGACTTGTATTTACAAAATTAAGGGAATATGTACTCTATATCAAGAGGGAGAAGTGCGAGTTTTGTAAAGAGGAAATTAAGTTCCTTGGTCACATAATCAGCCATGGTTCAGTGAAGATGGATCCTTGAAAGGTGGAGGCCATTGAAGGTTGGTCTGCCCCGACGTCAGCGGCAGAGTTGAGATCCTTCTTGGGATTGGCCAATTACTATCGAAGGTTCATCGGTGGGTATGCAAGTGTGGCAAGCCCTTTGACCGACCTCTTGAAGAAGGGAGTAGATTGGACGTGGAGTAAAGAGTGTGCAGAAGCATTCCAGAAACTCAAGAAGGCAATTGTGACTACCCATGTGCTACAGTTGCCAAACTTTGAGGTGCCCTTCGAAGTGCACACAGATGCATCAAACCGTGGGATCGGGGGAATGTTGATGCAAGAACACCACATGTTGGCATTCAAAAGTCGTAAGATGAAGGACTGTGAGCAGCGTTATTCTGACCATGAGAAGGAGATGACGGATGTGATTTACTGCCTTACGTTTCGAGGCACTATCTGTTGGGATCGTCTTTCACTGTGGTGATAGACAATGTGACAAATACGTATTTCAAAACACAAAAGAAGTTGTCTGCAAAGCAAGCTCGATGGCAAGAGTTCTTGGCAGAATTCGATTTCGAGTGGTTGCATAGGTCGGGCAAGACAAACTTGGTGGCAGATGCTTTGAGTAGACAGACTAAGTGCATGACATTGTCTGCAGTTTCGATTGTGGAATCAGATTTTGTAGCAAAAATACGTGAGTATGCCCCTAATGACCCTGTTTATCAAAAACTAATATCTTTAGTGCAGGATGGCACTGTGAGAAGGTATTGGCTCAATGATGGCATGTTGTATGCCAAAGGTGGACGAGCCTATGTCCCTAGTGGAGAGTTGAGAAGGATGTTGCTTAAGGAAGCACATGATTCGTTGTGGGCTAGTCATCCTAGCATTTAAAGAACTCGTTCTTTGTTGGCAAGAAGATTCTTTTGGCCACGGATGGAGGATGACATTGAAGCGTACGTCCGAATATGTTTGGTGTGTCAACAAGATAAGGTTGAAAGGAAAAGGGAACCTAGTTTGTTGCAACCTCTTCCCATTCCCGAGGGACCGTGGCAGAGTATTTCAATGGATTTCATCTCTGGATTACCTAAGGTGAATAACTTAACTTCTATTTTTGTAATAGTTGATAGGTTTTCGAAATATGTTGTATTTGTCTCTGCCCCATCATCTTGTTCAGCTGATGTTGCAGCTGAGTTATTTTTCAAACATGTTGTAAAGTACTTTGGTGTACCAAAGGACATAGTTAGTGGCATGGATGCCAGGTTTACTGGTAGATTTTAGGTGGCTTTGTTTGGATTGTTGGGATCTGAACTAAAATTTTTGACTGCCAATCATCCTCAGACCGATGGTCAGACGGAGAGGATCAATACCTTATTGGAGGAGTACTTGGGGCATTATGTGACGGCAAGTCAGAAGAATTGGGTGAATCTTCTTGACTCAGTTCAATTCTGTTACAATCTTCATCGATCTTCTACAACGAAGATGAGTCCTTTTGAGCTAGTGAATGGACAACAACCAACGACCCCACAAGATTTGGCAATGGTAGTGCCAAGTGTTGGAACATGTCTAGCAGCTGAAAGAGTTGCCTAGGCAAAGCATGAGATGATTACCGAAGCAAGAGATAGTTTGGAGATGGCACAAAAGAGGATGAAGAAGTATGCTGATAAGCATTGACGTGATGTGCAATTTGAGGTAGGTGGCTTGGTGTTGCTGAAACTGACTCCTCAAATGTGGATTGATACCTCAGTATGATGGACCATTCGAGGTAATAAAAAAAGTGGGAAATGTTGCTTATCGACTCAAGCTTCCGAACAAGTTAAAAATTCATCCTACTTTTCATGTAAGTTACTTGAAGAAGTATAACAAAGATGAATTAGAAAGGGAAAGGCAGAAGTCTAAAAGGGCTCCACCAGTGATTCGAAAACAGTTTGACAAGCTAGTAGAAAAGATTTTGGACCATCGGACCATAGGCCAAAGTAAGAAGAATCGTAGGACTGACTTCCTTGTGCATTGGAAGGGGGAGGCTGAGATTGATGCCACGTGGGAAAGAGATGTGACCGTTTGGCAATTTGAGGATCACATTTTTGACTATTAGAAGTGACAAAGATTGATGAGGATGTCGATGGCTTAAGTGGGGGAGGTATGTGAGACCTTTTGTCTCGAGGAGGCTGGGCAGCTATGCAAGTGTGCGAGCAGCAAATGATTTAAGGTTTGGCTGTGTGCCCCCTTTTACAGAGGACTGGTGTGCGTGGGCCAAGGCATTGTGGCGTGGGCTGAGGCACCAGACCGAAAGGCTTGGGAACCCTAAGGGTCATGGCCCATGGGGATGACTCTAAACCCTACCCATCCCTAGATGACTATAAATAGGGATAGTTGGGCAAGGGAGAAGGAGACAGACGGGGAGAGACAGAGTAATTGAGGGATAGCATAGATAGACTAGGGTTGTTCTATCTTGTAGGCATGTGTGGCTGCGCAGCTTTGTTCATAGTTACAAACTCTTTGTAATTCCTTCCTATTGAATGATATAGAAAGGTTGGGCGAGTTGCCTGTAAATATTATTGCTTACCCCTTTACTTGTGATTGTTTGTCCGTTGCTTGTACTTGAGCTTGTGCCCGTGCCGCACGCAAGTTATGTTTAGTGTCGTGAACTAGTGGCCGTACCAGGAAGAGGCACTTCGTGACACCTACCATCATGGCCTCACTAAGGCCACAAGTATTTTTCCTGTCATGTGCTATTTACATGCTATTGCGTCCCAAACACTGGCAGGTCGACGCACTACTCCGGGGAATGTCACGCAGCTAGAGACATTCCTCTTTGCCCACATGCATAGAGGCATCACTGTGGAGATGGGCAGGGTTATTGCCCACATCATGCGTAGCTTCGCGATGGACACACGGAAGTAGTGTATGGGGCTCGGGACGTTCATCACGCGAATAGCCCACTACCTGGAGCCGATATCGAGGGCTTGGAGCTGACGCAAATAGCTCCATCCACCATTCCCACTGACCTGACTGTTCTACGAAACATGGGAATGGTGGTATGAGACGCAGAGGGTAGGTACACCCTCCACATAGATCATCTAGGAGAGCCATCAGTGTCGGCGCCCACCATGCCACAACCATCACCGGCCCCGATGTTTGTTCCACTTACCGCTTTCGAGCGCTTGTGGTACATGAGCTCACGGAATCTCGAGCAGAGTATTGCTAGGATATAGCAGATATCCGTAGTCGACTGACGACCATAGAGAACACTATGAGTAGAGACAATAGACGGGTAGAGGAGTTGTATCAGTACTACACCAACAATCTCTCGACCGACGACTACGATATATACGATATCCCTTCGCCAGAGGATGATCCAAGTTCTTAGTTCTACCTTCTTTTTGTTTTTCTTTTTCTTCATGTTAGTTGTTTATTTGTTTATGTGGCAAATCTGGGCTGTATAACATATATTTATTTGTATTTCAAACTTTTACTTATATGATATAACAGTGATATTTTCCTTTCTTATTGTTTTAATTATTTTTCTTGCTTTTCATTTTAAAATTCTTATTTTCAAATAAGTGTGGGGTGATATGACCTGTATGAACACTGAGGACAGTGTTAATCTTAATTGTGGGGTAGTAGTGCACAGTGCACTCGTATTTCAAATATCTGCCATGTTTTCCTCTGTTTTTCACTGAAATTGCACCCTTTCAAAAAAATTCACTCTTTCAGACTTCAAAAACTATGTTGACTGATTGAAAAATTGCTTCTGTCTGTGATATGTATTCAGTAGAGTGTTATGACCATTAGGAACATTTCATCTGCTTTACTGAATTCATCACTTAGAAGTAGGGAATTCCTAATTTTTGAGCACAATCTAGTTTGGATTAGAAAAAATCAACTGAGTACCTTTTTGAGTTGATCTAAATAATATTAGACAGTTTGAGAATATGCTAGCAACATTAATGACTAGATGGAATTCTGAGCTAAAATGACATAACTTAAATGTCAAAAGGGTAGTAAGCAAGTATCCTTTGCTACTCGAGCACCCCTTTTGGAGGAAACTTAATGCATGGTGCCCTAAGGTTGTGTAGATCTGGGAGTCATCGGAGTGGGGCTCGATACTTGGGTAGTTAAAGTTGATATATGAAAGCAAACACAAAAATACTCCGAAAATCAAATAAAGCATACACTCAGTGTATTTTTCTTTGAAAATCGTAAAAATAAAGTGTTGGCACCAAAGATCAGAACCTAGAAAGTCATTTATTATGTTGTTTATGTTCAGAATAACTAGTCGAACTTTTATTTAGTAACTGCTTGAGAAGTTTATTATGAGTTGATGATCTAATCAAGACTATTTCACACACTACACATCAGGAAGACCTTGTGACTAAAATAGAGCTAGAACTCAGTAAAGGTTTTGAATTATTTTCCAGCCTATACGGTCATGACACATCTACTGAATGTTGAGACCTTTACATAGCAGCTTGACCAGTCTACGCATATTTTCTTACCCATCTGAATCAGTGAGGAGTTTTGCTGAAAACTATTTTGTGATTGCACCTATGATTTAGCCTTTCTTTAATCTCATATAGGTTTGCTTGAGGACAAGAAAAAAGCTAAGTGTGGGGATTTATGATATGCACAAATCATATCACATTTTTAGCATGTTTTAGCACAAATTAGGGCATTATTAGAATTGATTTGATCATAATTGATTCAAATTAACATTGTTTTATATAATTTGTGATTTTGGAAGTCTCGCGACTAAATTGCATAAAAGCAGCAAATATTGGGGTAAAAGTGTAATTTTTAGAAGAGTTGAGCTCGAGGTGGCCGTCCCAGAGCTCGGGACGCCCACCCTAACCGAGTCAAGGCTTGGGGTGGCCGTCCTAGAGGTCAGGATGCCCACCCTGACCAAGTCAAAGCTCTGGACGGGCGTCCCGAGCAGCAGACTGAAGTCCCACATCGATTTATCAAGCAAAAATCACTCCTTTCAACCCCTATAAATACCCTGGCATCCATTAATTCAAATCATCCCTCAACACTCAACAAAAGTTATCTAGCAAAAAAGAGTGTCTCATTTTCTCTATTCTTTGAGTGTTTATCTCAAATTTTGGGAATTCAATTAGATAGTGTTAGTCTTCAGTATTCATAGAATACTAGGATTTCATTAGGAGATCCTAAGAGAGCATTAGATGAGTGAGTAATTAGTCAACAGGGCATTGCTTTAGCCCAGGACGTAAGGTAAAGTAATTGCAACTATGCCAAGGAAGCGTTCTCTAAAGGTTCTACCGATCAGAGTAGGATGGAGTAACCCAAAGGATACAAGTTTGGCAATGCCGGCGGACCTCATAAAGTGGTGACTACTCTATGGACATGGTTCCCTAGATCCTCTTTGTATATCTTTGAGTTGTGTTCATCTAGATACCTATTTGAATACCGAATTATGATTGCTATATTATGCATGTTTTGCAAGTTGAGGTTCTGTTCATTTTTCCGGAAAGGTCACCTGCTAAATTAACATTATGCCTGATTATTTGTTTACTCTTTTAAACTAAATGAAGGGTTATGACAATTCCTAACCATGGACTACAGCATAACCTATTTAGTTTAACAGACCTTAAGGTCTGCCAGATTAGGTAAAATAACATACAGATCACCATGTTTGTTAGAGTAACCTAATGAGGCTGAGTTTGTGCATGATACGCGAAAATCGTATCACCTTTTTAGCATGTTTTTACGTATGAATTTGGGTGAAATCAAGGGCAATTTGATCTTGATTGTGCATTATTCACTTAATTTCACAGTTTTTATGATTTTGGAAGTGTCAGGTGCAAAGTAGATGAAACAGCAAATTTTAGGGCAAAAACGCAATTTTTGGAAATGTTGACTCGGTCAAAGGTCCGGGACGGGCGTCCCGACCAAGTCAAGACACCTGGACAGGCGTCCAGAACCAGGGACGGGCGTCCCGACCTGGTCAACAGACCAGGACGGGCGTCCCAATCCGGGACGGGCATCCCGAGCCGCCAGAAGCTGTCCCACATCGAATTATTCAGAGATTTTCACTCCGGGAAGCTGCTATAAATACCCCAGGCCTCCAGCAGTTGAATTCATCCCTCTCCACTCGATCTGAGTCATTAAGTGGTTTCCAGTGTACAATTTTCCAGTACACAACTCACTCAGAGACTCGGATCTCAGTTTTCTTTCTTATTAGTATTTGTTTTAGTTTCTGAGAAATAGTCTCAGATCTTAGGTTTCTATAGATAGGTTAGTTTCTGGTATTCATAGAATACCCGGGATTTCGTTAGGAGATCCTAAGAGAGCTCTAGGCGTTCGAAGAGTCAGTCCACAGGGCTAGGCTTAAGCCCAGGACGTAAGGTAAAGTCTAGCTACTAGGCTGAGGAAGCGTCCTCCGAAGGTTCTAGTGAGCAGAGTCAGGGCGAGCAGTACGCTCCGTAGGCGAGACTTCGTAAAGGGTGATTTCTTTATGGCATCGGTCCCCATGTCCCTCTCTTATATGTGTTATTGCTTTGTTCTAAATATGAATTATGAATATCAGATTACGATTTTATGAATAGTTGTGTTATATGTTGAAGTTTTTATGTTTTTCCAGAAATAGCCACCTGCTAAATATTCATTATGTCTGCATGTCTAATGTAAGTCTCTTTTAAATTAAAACTAGGGTTATAGACAATTCCTAACCACGGTCTATTCATAACCTGTTTAGTTTAACAGGCATCAATTAGTATTGGTGTCTGCCATACTAGATAAAATAACCAACGGAACACCTTGTTTGTTAGAGTAGTCTAGGTAGGCTGAGTAGAGAGTTATGCCGGTGGTTTTGCGACGAGCAGCATGACCCCGAAGTGACATAGGGTACCGTTCATTGCTGACTTTAGTCCGGGCCGTGAGTAGGGCCGTTTACCTTAACGATGGGGCGGTAGCGTAGAGACCTCAGATGTGGTACACCTTTAGACACAGAGCATAGTTGCATTCCAGGCTAAGATATATCTAAAACACTCGAATATAGGTCAATCAACATATAGGAACAGTATAACATAGAATCAGAACTCATCTTTAAAACACTTTTAGGATTAATTAAACTTAAACCTAGTGGAGAATGGATCACCCTCTCATCAAAGTATTTGATGAAGATTGCATAACTGGATTATAAGATAGGAGTTAGGATAAAAGGCTAGTTACTACTAAGCCGTTGCCACTTCCCTGGGAGTACGATAATTAAATTAATAAAATCGTAGATACTTTCCAATAGACTAGCTACACGATAGGTACTCTGCCTTAGGTTCCATAGAGACTAAATGTGACAATTAGTCAATCACAGTCCTTAATTATTCATAATCAACATAGGGTAAAATAACACCTATTTAGCACATCGGTCGGAAACCGCATCAGTGCACTATGCCAACATTAGGGTGGGTGGTATGATTTCCTGAGTGACACGGGCTTTCATGGATACTTTAACCCAAAACATGATAAGGGTCATCATTAAGGTAGGGTGAATACACTAGGTAACTCAGATATGGTACACAAACAGATACAGTTCATAATTGCATTTCAGACCAAGATATATCTAAAATATTCGAAGATAGGTCAACTGAATTGTAGAAACATGAGTATACATCATAATACATGTCTATGTGATATCTCTTAAATGCTTAATAATTTCTTGTTATGTGTTGTTGTGATACAAAACCACTCTCCAAGATATTGATAATCGATTGTCTGATTTGTTGATAAGATGATTGTTAGGATTAAGTGATAGTTGCTACTTAGCCGTTACCAGTTCCCTGGGAGTATGGTATTATTAATTTAAAATCGTAGATACTTTCCAACAACTAGCTACACGATAGGTACTCTGTCTTAGTTTCTGATTGATTAAGTGACAACTAATAAATGCTAAAGTGATAGTTAGTAATACTAAATCCTTAATTATTCATAGTCAATATAGGTTAAAACTCTATCTTTTAGCATACTAATTGGAACGCGTCAATATTTTATGTAGAAAATTGGTGTAGACATTTAAGGTACCAAATTCAAAATAAGGATTTAATTTTCGAGCAAAGACATTGAGAATAAGCCAATTTCTATATATTAGGGTACTTGAACTCATGTCCGTTTATTGTTTAGCTTACACAGTACACTAGTAACTACTGTCTACCTATTTCCCTAATTAGCTCGACTAATACAACTAGATTTGTGACTGCGAGGTACAGGAATAATGGTTCTCGTAGAAGGAGAGCGAAGCAATGGGAGTGAACTGAGATACCATCTCATTTCCTCCTACGTCTCTTCGCATTCTCTCATCCATGTGATGCTTTTCACTGCCTCTTTAAGTGCTTTGCAGAAATAGAGACACTTCTCCACAGACTTGGTAATGAAGCACCCAAGGACTGCAATGCATCCATTCAACCTCTGCAAGTCTCGTAACCTAGAGTATTGAAAGTTTCTTCGAGGTCACTAATGTATCATTTTTCATACTACACATATATGTGAGAATAGTGTGATTAGTGAAGGAATATGTAAGTAAATACAATCACATATTTGTCAACACTCACATATAAAGGATAGAAAATCTATCGTAGAGTATCACAAGAATATAACCATCATGATTTTAAATTTATACAAGAGTATCATTATGACCCAACGAATGGTAAAAGTTCATCACAAACTTTTCAATACAAGATTAAACCATATAGATCAATTTAAGATTCCAATCCAAATATTGAAAGAGTGATCTAAAAATAAACTAAACTAGAAACCAAGTAAATGAAAGCATAGAAAATGTATGAATCTTCATTAAGCCCAAATGAACTTTGGGTAGACTATGATTCAAAAATCTCATCGATTGAGATATCTTAATACATGATCCTCGGGATAGCTAGTATAGTTACGGGTCAACTTACATTTGGTACCCAAACATCCAACCCTAATTCTTGACCTTGAAATATGATCTCTTTATGATTCACGTCCATAAGGAATGATCATTAGAGTTGTGATGCAAAACATGTAGAAATAGTAATGTGGATGCATTAAAACATTATAAAGATGGTCAAAATAATAATTCAAAAATTCATTAAAGAAAGGTAGAAGTAGAGTCTCCTATGAGAATTGTTTTGCTAAACAATCAAAATACAAAGTAAAGTAGACAAAGGGAAGGAAATTGTACAACAATTAAGAACTTCTCTAAATCCTCTCTTCCTTGCACTTTAATGAATGAAGGCTCTTGAGGTTGCACACCACTTCCTTCTATTTCTTGAATTCCCAACTTCTTATGAATTGAGACAATTCAACAACCAAAAATCTAGATAGAAGTGAATATAGAAACCTATCAACTATTACACTCATACATACTCAAATCAAGCAACTTCTCATGATCATGACAATCACTCAATTTGAGATATACAAAATTATAAAAGTTGAAATAAGGAAATATTATGGATATAATTTGGTAGAGTTTTATTTAAGAATAAACAACTCCTCTCTTTTCTAAATAAAATTATAACTATTTATATATACAACAATGGGGTTAAAGATGGAATTTCACAACTTATGACTCATCATGATCTACACAGTACTCTTATCAAGGGTGTCATCTCCTCGTGGATCACAACCGTCATCCATGTGTGCAAAAATGTCTTCACGACCATCATCGACGAGTTGTTGATGGCTGTTTTGCCCTGTGTACATGTAAACTTGTGCAAATTTTACATTTTGTCCCTCAGCTTGTTCCTTTGTGCTGATTTGATATAAAAACTTCATGTATACACTTATTACACAAATTAGGTAAATTGATCATCAAAAGTGTTCAATTATGCATCAAATAATATGAAATGAAGTACATAAAATCCCCAAAATAAAGTATGTTTTAGTGTTATCAGCCACTCAAATATGACCCACCAAACTTAGTTTTCACCACCATGTCCTCTACACAAGCTTCCACATTATGCCCCATCAAGCTATGAAAAACATTATTTACTATACATTGATCAGTTGCCCCAGCATTCTTAAGGCCAAAGGGCATCACCCTATAACAATAGGTCTCCCTAGCTGCCAAGAAGGAAGTATGGATCTAATTAGACTTGTTGAGTCGAATTTGGTAATACCCAAAGAATACTTCCATAAACTCATTCTAGAGTATCCTGCGGTTGAATCGGCCATAGAGTCAATCTGAGATAGAGGATAACAATCTTTAGAGTAGACTTTGTTGAGGTCAGTGAAGTCAACAAACATCCGCCACTTCCCTAATTCTTTCTTCACCATGACTACATTTGCTAGCCACATGGGGTATGTAATTCACTTCCTGTATGAACCCTACTTCAAGTAGCTTTGCAACCTCTTCTTTCACAACTTGCTTTTTTTCCTCACCAAATGTCCTTAGTCTCTATTTAACCGTAGTGAATCGTGGCCAGATATTAAGCTCGTGGACGACCACATCCTTAGAAATCCCCGACATGTTGTTGGTCGTCGATGCAAATGTACTCTTAAGAGCTTTGAGGAAATCAATCAACTACCCTCGTTCTTCTGAGAACATGTCTGGTCCAACTTTTATTTTTGGCCCATTGTATTGCAGGTGGGTAAGAATGGACTCGTTGAACCTCATTCATTTGAAACATTTATAGTACATGATGTCCTTGGATGCACTTGTGTCCACCAACATTCTCCTTACAATGCACTTGTAAATTCCATGTGTTGTCAGCTTTCCATCAATCACCACTAGCATCGTTTTCGCCTCATAGTTTGTTGTGAGCTTGACCTTTGTGAAGCAAACCGTGTCTTCCTCTCAGGCATCTTTGGAGCCATGTAGACAACTCTAATGGTGTGAATCTTCCTCTGGAGTTGGTTGATCGAAGGTGTCTTTCTAGCTATCATGTTGATTACCTTCTCCCATGTCCGTATGTTTTGGTTGGAGTCCCCACGAGCCCTATCAACTTGTACTTGGCAAGTACCCCTTCTCAAATAAACCTATCTATAGCTCATTTTAGATGGATGCATGATTCAGTGTCATGGACATGATCCTTGTGGAAGGCACAATATTTGATTTATCCCGAGTCTCCTTTGTCCAAGGGTCCATCGGTTGAGGATTGATGTGTGCTTTTAACATACTACAAAAAAATTTGTGATTAAGATAGTGATTAAAATATGAAAACTAGTTAAACAAGAATGATATTAATGTCACTTTAAAAATAAATTCACATACAATCGGACATAGTACCCATGATGTAGTATATTAAAATGGAAGCATCTTAAATTTTAAATTTATAAATTAAAATCTTTATGATCGAAGGAAGTTGATAAATTTTCACATAACACAAGATTTAAATCATAGAAATCAATCTAGATTCTCAAAACAAGAGTTGGAAAATAATAGATCTAAACTACTACTAATCTATGAAAGCAAGTAAAGGATAATTGAAGTAAAAATGTATGATCTCCATCGTTAGCCCAAATAAATTTTGGGAGGACCTTTTGTTCGAATATCTCATTATATTGAGAAATATAAGTACAACCTTTTGTTCGAATATCTCATTATATTGAGAAATATAAGTACATAATCTAAAGGTGGCTAGATTAACTTTGGTGAGTTCTCACTTAGCACCCCCACATCCAATCAAAAATTTTAGCATAAACTTATAATTGTCATATTAGATTTTCTTATAATTCATATTCATAAGGAGGAATCAATAAGATAATGATGCAAATTATTGGAAATAATAATATGAAATCACGAAATTACTCAAAAAATGGCAAATAAAATAATTCTCATAGATTCGCTAAAAAATATAGAAGGAACAATCCTATTTGAAATTGTTGCTTGATAATCAAATACAAGGAAAAGTACAATAAAGGTAAGGAAAATATAAAAAAAATTAAGTTTGGCCTTGTTCTTCAATCCCTTTGCACTTGAACAATGTAGATATTAGAGAATTTGTTCACCAACAACTTCAATCATTTGGATATGTAACTTCTTATGGTGGAGACAACAATCAAACTAAACTTTCAAAGAAGTAATAATACAAATCAAATCAATTATTACAATACAATGCTCCTAAACCAAGACATTTGTAGAGACAATTTCTTAACCTATGTACAAAACACTATAATTTATCATTGAACTGAATCAAGGCTTAATCATTCAACTTTTTTTTTTTCTTAATCGCTTGTTATATTTCTTTGGATAGAAAGATCTCTATTTATAATTTTTTTTTTCAACTTCTCTCATAATCTTAATGGAATAATAACTTTCTTCTTTGAAAATGAAGGGAAAATCTAAATAAATAAAATTTTAATTAAATATAAATAATTAATAAAAGAATAATAAATATATACCACTTGAATTTATCTTAAAATATCGAATCTATCTTAATAATTTTGATAAATATTTATAATCATCTATTCAAATTCTGTCTTTTCTCTTACTCTTCATTAAAATAAATTGATGATTATCTGCTTAATTTTCAACCCTAGCATTAAAATAAAGATAAATTTTATAAATTAACTCTATATTTAATAAAAATAATAGAGAATTAAATATAATAATTTTGATAATTTTTTATCAATCAATTATTTAAAATGAAATAAAATCTTCCACGCACTCTGTTCTGCTTTTTCACTGTATAGCAACTGAAATTGAAGTTAAAATTCTATTAAATATATATATCTCATTATCTATATTATAGACTTCCTAGATGTGATAAAAAAATATAGAATTTCGTCAACAAAAAAAAACTATGTAAGAAAGTAGTCGATTTTCGCGAATCAAATTTATCTTTGTGATAAAAGGAAGAAGGAATATATATATATACAAAGAAAGAAAAAGGTAAAAAAGAAATAAACAAAAACAAAGTGGAAGTTGGAATGAGCGACTGACAAAATGTCTGGAAATTAATTATTTACTTTTTACAGTAGTGAAACTTCTATTTACTTTTTACACCAGTGAAACTGCTGTCAAAAAATAAAAAAATAAATAAAAAAGAAGAAGAAAGAGGCAGAGCCAACCATGGCAGAAAAAAAGAAAAAATGAGAAATTTCTTACAACCTTATTTCCTATAAAAGACTATTTCTGTGGCAAGAAAGAAACCCATATATTGGCTTCCATCCATTCAAACTTTGGCTAAAATTGACAACCCAACCGCCCTCTCGAAAAATCAATCTTACCAAAAATTTAGAAAACAGAGAAATTTTGAAGATAAAAGGATCCACAGAATATGGTTTGTTATGTATAATTTTATTTACTGATTGACATTCTTAATCGATCTACAAGAGCAAAAAAAGAAAAAAGAAAAAAAAAAAAAAAGTCTATTTACTTCTCCCAGAAAAGGGAACAGGGAAAACAAGAGACATACAAATATGTCTTTCAAATATAATATATATAACAGAAACCAGCTGAGCTCCCCAATACTAAATACATCACCAAAAGCTACAAGCTAAGTTTCTGCTCTCCTCCTCCACCCCGAGGAGAATAGAATAACAGACAAAAATTGCTGCTAATTGAGGTCAAAAGTTTTTGAGGAAAGTCCGGGGACAATTTCTTTTCTTTTTTACCTATTACCTAAATCTTTTTCTTACAAAAAAAAAAGCATCCCACAGGCAATTCTTTCCTTCTCAGAAATATATATATGTATAGTAACCACTGTACGTACTCTATGCTTGATTTTCCAAGTCTTTGTTACTGATAAATGTGCCATGAAATCCATAGGGAACTCTGGATGGAAGTTTTACGGATGCCTCCAATTTCATTGTCATTGCATTAACTATCTCCAACTCTGAGTTCCCTGTCTTCTCATCGTGGACAAATGCAAGAATGTATCCATCATCTTCCTTACTCTCTGTCTCTGATGAAGAATTGTTGCTTGGAAGAAATAATGGCTCTCCTCCGTATCTCTCATCACCGTAGTTGTATTTCTGAATTTCTCCAGTGGAAAGGTCCACTTTAGAGAAACCCGAAACTTTAGGCCAAGGCTCAGCTACAGCTAGATATGCGTACCTTGTTTTTCTACCCAAAAGATTTCTGTTGACCATCCCAGCTTCCAAGTTCACTTGCTCTTCCTCCGAACAACCAATTATTGTCCTTTTCTTAGACTCCCCTGTCTTCAGATTAAGTCTAATTTCAGAAAGAAGGCTCCTCAATTTCTCATCGCTCTCGTTGAAAATGGAGTCAGCTGGAGTCATGCAAGAACCAATCACCACAACTTCATCCGTCTCCGCCTCTTCCCAAGCATTCCATAGATGGAAACAGAATGTGTCCGGACATTCAACCCAGATTATTCCATCACCATTCTCCGCATTTTTTGGTAGAATTCCGAACCGGGATTTCTTGCTCTCGTCGTACCTCACTGGCGAACCGCCCCTTATCATTTCTTGGAGCTTGAACACTACCTGCTGGTCTGGGATCACCACGAAATTTTCGGTGATAGCGAAATCATGCATCATAGTCGGAACGTCAAGAGGGATTTCCACGTCCGGTGATTTTTCACCTTCTGATGAGAACTTGAAGTATTTGAGATATGGCTTCTGTACGACGTCGTAGCTTAAAGCGAAAAGCTCACCGGACTGGGGATCGACCTTAGGATGAGCTATCATGGTGCTCCTCAGCTGCTCACCGAAGTCATATCTCCCAATTGTTTCGAGATCACCGGAAGGCTTTATTCTGACGTGATAAGGCAGATCGTCTTCTGACATGGCTAAGAGTCTGTTGTTGAAATAGACTAAACCGGCGTTGGCTACTCCCATGCCCTGGCTGTGATCAACCAGACCCAATGCTCCTCTTGCGTAGAATAATAGGAGTTTGGCAATCCCAGAGTGTCCGTGAAGTTCACCAATGGCCTTGGGGAACATGGGACGCCCTAAATTCTTTTCCTGGACCAATCTTTGAGTTTCGGTGAAGCGGCAAGCGTAGCTAACGGAGCCGTCATTGATGCTCACGGCATGCACCATGCCGTCACCGTCAAATAGGTGGTGTCCGGCGATTGGCTGGAACAGAGGGTTCGCACCGTTTCGAACATAAACGCCGTTAATGCAGTCTGGAACAGTGCCGGTGACTGGGAGGTCGTGACGAACAGGCTGTTCAGGTACCGGAGAGAAATTACCGGTAATTTGAACAGTTGGGTCGACAGTTTTAGGGAGTGATTGGCGAAGCTCCCGTGTGACTAACGCGCTTTCCACCATGTCTAAAGCCTTGGCTGCCGCTCTCTGTAGTAAATTCCAGTGAGGTAGTCGTGATTGCGAGATATCGTCATCAGGGAAGGTGGTGGTGGTGGTGGTGGTGGTTAGGGGTGGTGGACCTTTTGATCTGCTCATTGCCGCTGCTTCAGGGAAGCTAATTAATGAATTAGAATAAGTTTGTAAAGCGCAATTCATGATCATTTTCGGTCTTTTAATACCATTCTTCCTCATGGAAATTGATTTTAAAGAAAATCCCAAATCAACCATGGAAGAAGAAGAAGAAGAAAAGGATTGATGATGAGAAGATATCGGCCGACCCCATGTAGCTGAGTTTGTAGCCATATATGATTTTTCTTTTTCACTTCTTTTCTTGTTGTTCAGATATACATATATATATACATATATATGGGAAGAGAAAATTAAAGAAAAGAGAGAGAGAGATACTCTGAGGGAGAGGGAAAGAGGGAATGGGATTTAAATAGAAGGTAGTGGGGTTGGGGGGGGGGTGGTGTATAGTGTATAGTGTATAGTATATTGTATATTGTGTATATGGAGGTCCACCATAGACATCTAAGAGAAGACCACGTGGTAGATTTGTGGGAAGGGCAATTGCGAAACAGTGCCTGTTAGCTTATAACCATGACATATGACCTGACTATGTACACTGATTATAATCAGACGATAAAGGGGGTGGTAAAAGGCATGGTTTTCATTCCGTTAATTAATTTGGAGGAATCCTTAAATTAGGAACCAATAAGAGGTAGGATTAGATTCAGAAAGAATTGATGGTACTGATTCAAGTTGGTATATATGAGAGGGAAAGTTTCTTCATTTGCGAGTTAATTTGGGAGATAAGCTATGGAGGATGTTTATCTTAAATTCACAATAATTGAGCTTTCGGGATCAAGAAATGGCCTCTTCTTCACATGCAAGTGTTTCTCATCATATTCAGCCCAAAAACCAATATATATAAATAAAGTGTTTCTCATCATGATCTAAGAGATTAATTTTTCGACTGTTCAATATTTAGGACACTCTTTAACCGGTGAAGAAAAAAGTAATTTGATAATAAATTTTTTAGTATTCAAAGATTCAACATATCAAATATATAATAAATTACGCAATTATATGGTTATTGTAAATTTTATTTTTTATCTGACTAATTTATTTCATTTATAATTTTTTATATTTTGATTATAGCATTTATCTCCAATATTAGATAATTTATTTTTAAATACCTATATAATTTTCGTCTTGAACTCATAATCTCTCTATTATAAGTGACGATACTTATCATTCAAGTACCACTTTTTTCACGATAAAATATTAAATTACATAAAAATAAATATTTTTGAATAATATTTGATTCTCTTATTACATGTCAATAAAGCGTAATTCATATCTCTCGAAATATAATAAAGATAAAATATATCTAATTTTAAAAATATATATATTATTTTTATATACTTTCTAAAAAGTTATACACTTTTTATTCTTTTTTTTATTCTTTTTTTTTACTTCTGAGAAGCATTTGAGTTTTTCTTTCTAAAAAATTTTACTTTTAAAATTAATATTTATTGCTCTTTTATATATATATATATATATTGATTCGTCAGAAATTGGTTGAGATATCTAAAGGCTAAAAATGTGAATTAATATTAGACCGATTTCGGGGATATCGAAATAATGGATCGAGATATCGTGGATATCGGACAATCTGTTTAAGTATGCTGACTGTTTCCTTGGCTTTCCGAAGTATCGTATACCTACAAGGTAAGTTCAATGGGAATGTGGACTCCCCGTGAACTCTCTCACGATCAAGTCAGTGTTAAAATATAATGGGTAATTTAGGATATCTGGAATTGACCCCCTACCTTTTTTATCTTCCTCTTCTTTTATAGTCTTCCTTTCGGGAGGAGGTGATAGAGGAATTGATGGAGTTATACCCACGTCCCATGTAATCAGATCGTGGGATGTGTTATTACTGCTGTTATAGAAAACGGGCTTGGATCATGGAGAGTGTGGGAACCTACGATTTAAGGTGGTGGAATTATAAATTCCGTCATTTACGCTGATAATTGACTAAAAGTCAATAATCCGAAGTACAAACTACTTAGGCGATTGGTCTTGAATGTCCAAATGACATATTTGCCCTTGATAGGAGTTATTTGTTGTTCAGTGGCCCCTCAACGAAGTACAACACGATTCAGTGTCGTGTTTCGATGGACGACTTGTATTTCAGAACTTTTAGATTAACTTGGCACCTCAAAACTATAAGTTTAACTCAGTGGCTTTAGCTTATAATTTTCCCAAGTTTAACTCGATACTTGTATTTAAACTTCCCAAGTTTAACTCGGTACTTATATTTAAACTTCCCAAGCTTAACTCAGTACTTATATTTAATCTTCTCAAGCTTAACTCGGTACTTATATTTAATCTTCCCAAACTTAACTCGGTACTTATATTTAATCTTTCCAAACTTAACTCGGTACTTATATTTAATCTTCCCAAGCTTAACTCGGTACTTATATTTAATCTTCCCAAACTTAAGTCGGTACTTATATTTAATCTTCCCAGGCTTAACTCGGTACTTATATTTAATCTTCTCAAGCTTAACTCGGTACTTATATTTAATCTTCCCAAGCTTAACTCGGTACTTATATTTAATCTTCCCAAGCTTAACACGGTACTTATATTTAATCTTTCCAAGCTTAACTCGGTACTTATATTTAAACTTTCCAAGTTTAACTCGGTACTTCGGAACCATGAGATTAACTCAATGGTAATTTTCATAATTTTTCTAAGTTTACCTCGGTACTTAAGAACCATGAGATTAACTCAATGGTAATTTTCATAATTTTTCTAAGTTTACCTCGGTACTTAAGAACCATGAGATTAACTCAATGGTAATTTTCATAATTTTTTCATGTTTAACTTGGTACTTCGAAACCATGAGATTAACTCAATGATAATTTTCAAATTTTCCTTGATGAGCAGTATTAGAATTGTACCACGGTGCGTGCACAAATACAAATATCCACGACATTTTTTTTTATTCTCCTTTTTTTAAATCACATTGAAACCATTTATACTAATCAGAGGTGGGATCGAAATCGGTGCACAAACCCAACATTACAACGTGAATCTCGTCGACGACGACATTGAAGAAATAGTATGAATTAAAATTGGAACCACTCTCCTCGTATGGAATCCACCATCTTGCGTTGTAAGCCGTGAAGGAATGTGGGTGTAGGATAAGAATTTTTTTTGCTACCTCGTGATTTGTATTACCATCCATGGTCTTTGACTTGCTAGGGGTGAAACCAATCTTCCAAATGAATCCCATAATTCTTGAATTGTATCGGCGTATGATAAATCCCCTGGTAATAGTAACATGTTGTAATCTGATTTTGAGAGTTGATTTTGTCCAATCGGTTTGTGTAGTTTTTGTTTTTATTTTTTGGAATGGGTTCTAAGAACTGAACTTCCATTCGCAAGTCATTATGTCTGCTCAGGGAGAAAACGTAGCTAGTGAAAAGGTGGACTCGAATACACTGTTGTCTGCCAATGCAACTTTTCGAGCGACATTAAATCTCTCCCCTATAGTCTCTAGCTTTCTCAATTGAAGCTCTATGTATAACATTCTAGACCTGAATCCTCCTTCGAAACAAGTAATGACGGTGTCTTAACTGATTTTTTCTATATCCATCGTATGTCTTTTTGAATCGCTCCAGAAAAGACAATAAGGATTCATCGTCTCTTTGTTTGATATTGGCTAGATCTCCACGCGTCTTTGATATCGTTCCTGTCGTGCTGAATTTATCCAAAAACATTTTTTCTAAGGAATGCCAGGAAACAATTGTACCTGTTTTGAGAGAAGTGAACCATGTTAAGGCTTTGTCTGATAGAGTGTTGGGAAAAGCCTTGCACAGAATTGCCTCATCATTGGTGACTAGGCCCATTGCGGATTTGTAACGGCATACATGTTCAAGGGGTCGAGTTTTCCCATAATAGAGGACAAACTGTGGTATCTTGAGGAATAGATCAGGGGTAACACCTTGGATCCATTTGAAAAATGGCCCCAATTCGGTTGATCTCGTCCTCTTGATTTTGGTTGTATTTTTTACCTTCTCAGGACTGTGTTCGGTGTATCACTTCTTGACCCCTTGTTTCGAAGTGGGCGTGGATTTTGAAGTGTGATGACTTTCTCCCACTTCGCTGATCGTCTGATGAAGTTTTCTAAAGTTTCTACCTATTCACGTTTTTTGTTTTTCTATTTTCTTAGTGGTGGCAATATGTGAACGTTGTGGAAATTGCTCGGAACGACCTTCAAGGAATATTGGTGGTGGTAATTCCACTCTTGTTTTGCAGAATTCAGTCCTTAATTTTAACTACTACCTCGAGAGCTCATGTTTTTGTCTTAGTCGTTCATTTTCTCTCTGTATCTTCTGCAATTCTCCTTCATCATTTGTCCTTTTAGAGTTTATCTGTTCTCTTAAGTCTTGAGAGTGCCTCGAGGTTTCTTGTTGTGGTCCTAACCCATCCACAGCTGAGCATCGCTGAGAAAGGTAGGAGCTGAGGATTGTGCTATCCTTGTTGCAGTTTCGCGAGGTGACGCATGTCGGACAGTGTGTCGATCTTCACCTGAATGTTTAGACATTGTGATTTCGGACAGTATGTCGATCTTCACCTGAATGTCTAGACATTGTGATTTGCGAGGGAAAGATAATCGTTCCGGTAACGAAACGAAACTGATTTATCAAAAATTGGTTGAGATATCTAAAGGCTAAAAATGTGAATTAATATTAGACCAATTTCGGGGATATCGAAGTAATGAATCGAGATATCGTGGATATCGGACAATCTGTTTAAGTATGCTAACTATTTCCTTGGATTTCCGAAGTATTGTATACCTGCAAAATAAGGTAAGTTCAATGGGGATCTGGACTCTACGTGAACTCTCCGACGATCAAGTCAGTATTAAAATATAATAGGTAATTTAGGATATCTGGAATTGACCTCTACCTTTTTTATCTTCCTCTTCTTTTATAGTCTTCCTTTCGGGAGGAGGTGATGGAGGAATTAATAGAGGAATTGATGGAGTTATACCCACGTCCCATGTAATTAGATCGTGGGATGTGTTATTACTGTCGTTATCAAAAACGGGCTTGGATCATGGAGAGGGTGAGAACCCACGATTTAAGGCGGTGGAATTATAAATTCCGTCTTTTACGCTGATAATTGACTAAAAAATCAATTATCCAAAGTACCAAGTACTTAGGCAGTTGGTCTTCAATGTCCAAATGACACATTTGCCCTTGATAGGAGTTATTTGTTGTTCATATATATATATATTATATATATATATAATATATATATATATATATATATAATATTTTTATGACAATATCTTACTACTAATACTAATTGACTTTTTTATATAAAAGAATGAAAATCTTACAAGAATAGTTTCAAAGGATTTGGAATTGAGGAAAGTATTAAATAAAAGTTAGAAAGTGAAAATAGAATGTTTATTATATTTTAGTTTCCATAAACTGTTCTCGGGTTCCAATGACGAAAAAAAGAAGAAGAAGAAGAAACGTGTGGTATATATATATATATATATATATACACAAACGTTCTTCTTTTCTTTTTTTCGTCATTGGAACCCGAGAGTATATATATATATATATTATATATATATTATTATTTAGCAAATGTAGAAAAATATATTTGATTTTATAAAACAAATAAACTTTATTTTAAAATTTATAATTTTGACTTTCTTAATTTAAGTTTTAATATAATTTATATTAATACTAGTACAGTTATTTTCAGAAGACATGAGTTTAATAATTATTGTAGATTATAATTTTATTATTAGTAATTTCAGATAAATTTCAAGGTATAAAAAATACTGTAAATTAATTGCTTTCAAAATAATGCCTAATTATGTTTTAATAGAAAATAACTATTTAATTTTAGTTGAAAATTATTGTGATTAAAATTAAATATTGTCAAATTATTTAAATAGGCAAGTATTTATAAGATAACATCCTCTTATAATATCTTTTTTAAGATACTTTAAAGCTATTTGAAGGGTTTGTTTGATATGAGTGTATCATGTAATAATTCTTTCAAAGTTCTGATTGATAAATTTAAATAAAGATGAAATTTTAATTTTATTTTAAAGAAAACAAATTTAATATAGAATGATAAAAATTATTTTATGACTTTTTAAGTTAAATTTAGAAAGCTTTTAAATTTAGAATAAAAAAACAGTTAATATAATATGTGTATAAATATATATTAAAATCCAACATTAAATTTTAAAATAATTATATATTATTTTGTCACATATGTTTTCGTCTATTTACTATTAATTTGTGCACATAAAAATCACGTTCACAAAGTCTAATAGGCCACCTTTACATTTCATATTTTTGTTCAAATTCAAAATATCATCAAATATACAACCTTTGATCCAAATATTGGACATTTTTATGCACAAAACTTATGTTAAAAGCATAATACGATGGAGAAAGAGGGTGTTTGTTAAATGAAATTAATCAGCGATTCAACATTTTTAGGAGAATCATGTCTCAATCATGACTTCTCAAATATTACTTCTCAAAAATTATAAAAGAGATGCTATTAATTAATATACATTACAGTCCTAATAATTTTCTATTTATGAAATATCATAAGAATATATTTTTTTATTCAAAATGAATAGCACATATCTTTTGACTAAAATTTATATATAACAATATAGAAATATATCAAAATTTATTCTCATAACAATTATTCTAATACTATTTTCAGTCGGAACTAATTGTATTTTAATACAATTCGTTATTCTTATCTTAATTTAATGCCACTCTAGTAGTTGACGAATTTAATTTCAAATAAATTTATGTTTGACAAATTAAATTCTAAAATATTTTTTTATTATTTTTAAAGTTTTAAAATTTTTTATTTATGAAATAAAGTGCCTTTTAACAATTTTATCAAAATTTTTAAAAATTTTACGGACTGTTAATGCAGTTTACTAAATAATAATAAAAAAATTATTTATATGAAATATATTTTTATATATATCTTTTCACTATTTTGATAATATTTTGTGAACGAGTATCACAATTTTTCTTTACTCTAAAGTTGTAAAATTTTCACATAAAATAATTTAATTATTATTTCTCTTATTAGTTAAAGTCACACAAGATATTTTTAAAAAATTTAATAAAATTTATAAAAAGATCTTAAGTTTTTTTTAAAAAAAAATTTTGTGACTCTAAAAAGTAAATATATATATATATATATTGATTTGTCGGAAATCGATTTGACGTCACATGTCGATCAAATAGCCAAGATGGACTTTGAGTTCGTACTTTGATGGAGATTTTTGTCTTAAGATATCTGCAAAACACGTTCAGAACAGAGGGTAAGGGGACTCTGATGAACTCTCTAATGACAAAGTCAGTATTCTGAATGACTAGGGAATATCTGATTTAGCAGAGAATTTGTTGAGTAATCTGACCTAACCTTTTACCTTTACGATGGTAGCATTTATAGATGCAAACCACCTTGAGAAATAGGTAGGTGGTGTGGTATGCAAAATCTGGTAGTTACCATATTCTGGAGACAAACCTCAAATATCCATCCATTCTAAGGATATTTCGTAAGATATTTTAAGTGAGTATTTTTGGATAACTTGATTGGTCAAACCTCAGTTATTTTTATATCTCTCAATATATAAAATTTAATTTAATTTATTAAAAAAATAAATTTATTTGATACTAAATTGATTCATCTCAATAAATTAATATAATTTATGATCAAAAACATCTAATATTTAATATAATATAAATATATAAAATATATAAAATAAAGAAGAGAAGAGAAGAAAAGTGAAGTGAGAAAGTGCCAGCAGGAGGGATGTGTTGTCTGTGTTTCCGTGCAGGCAAGGCAATAATTCTCCGTCACCATTTTCAGCCAAAAACCACGTGGTCGTTTCAACACCCAAGTTTGTATTATTTTTATAATATACAGTTTGTTGATTAAAATCTTCATCACATCACCCAACCCCGGGAACCTGAAATCTTCCCTCTTCATCCTCCAAATTTCGAGGAAAAACTTAAATCTCTAATGTGAATCCAATTACTGCCCAACTTTATCAATATATTTCCACTTTTTTTTTTCGAATATATATCTGAATAAAAGTTCCGCATATTCCTTGGTTTATACGTATAATCATTATTCTTTATTTAACCTTATTTTTTTAAAAAAGAAAAAAAGTCTTGATGTTAATTAACGGTAAATTGCAGAGAAGAAAACACACAAAAAAGAAGAAGAATAAGAATGAAAATAGTTAAATAGAATCTGTGAGAGTATTCTCACACATTAAGTTAGAAAAAAAACCTAGAAAATATGAATAAATATCTTGTTAAGATTTTTTAGTATTATTATTTTTAATATAAAAGTTAAAAATATTTAAATTTGTTGTTGTAAATATATGTATCATATGTTAAAGGATCTGCCGTTCAGATAATTAACATATAATAACAATTTCACATGAAATTGAAAATATCAATTATGGGTCCTGCATGCAGTTTTTTTTTTAATAATTATTTATATATTTTATTTTATAATTATAATATCCTAATACCCTATTTCTTAGGTCAAATGCAACTGTATTTCACAGCAACCTCCAAAATATCTGGAGGACGCTTCCAAAATTAATTATGTAATTACTCTATCTCCCTCTTTTTTTTTTCTCTTTTTTTTTCTCTTTTTTTTCTCTCTTTTTTTTTTCTGCTCAAAACCCATCCCATTTTTTACTCATCCCCCAATGAACATTCATATTGTTTTAGAAAATGAAAAATATTTGATGTGTTTTTAGTTTTAATTTTTTTACTAAAATATTTTATGATTTTATTTTATATATGCAATTAAAAAAATATTGATAATAAATTATTAATTAAAAATATTGGGTAAAGTATCAATAATTATTATCTTTTATAGGATGACATGTAAAAAAAATGCATATCTTCCTTCTAGACAAGTGAAAAAAATGAAACGAGAACTATGAGGATGTAATGTGTTGGTTATTTGTTTTGTCTCATTCCTTAAAATATAAGGTTTGTCTCATCTTTTAATTATAAGGTTTTGAGTGGTGGAGTGGTGGAGCTGATGTCGTGGTTGTTCGTCATGTCTCATCTTAAGGTTGAAACTGATAGTTATTTGTCTTGTCTCATTTTTTAACTGTAAGATTATAAGTTTTATTTTTATTTCTAATGATGATTGTTTGTCTTGTCTCATTTTTAACTATCAAATTGTGAGTTCAATTCTTATTTTTATTTTAAAATTGAAAGTGATGGTTGTTTGTCTTTTCTCATCTTTTAATTATGATGATTGTTGGTCTTGTCTCGTCCTTTAATTATGAAATTGTGAGTTCAATTCCTACATCTCAATTTAAAGTTGAAAGTGATGGTTGTTTATTTTAAAGTTGAGTTCAATTCAATTCCTCTATGAGATTGTGAGTTGAATTCTTACTTGTCATCTTAAGATTGAAAGTGATGGTTATTTATTATTTTGTCTCATCTTTTAATTATAAGATTGTAAGTTCAATTCATACGTCTTATCTCAAGGTTGAAAGTAATGGCTGTTTGTCTTGTCTCATCTTTTAATTATGAATTGTGAATTCAATTCCTACATCTCATCTTAAGGTTAAAAGTAATGGTTGTCTGTCTTGTCTCATCCTTTAATTATATGAGATTAGAAGTTCAATTCCTACCTCTCATTTTAAGGTTAAAAGTGATAATTATTTGTCTTGTCACATCCTTTAATTATGAGATTGTGAATTCAATTCTTAAATCTCATCTTAAGATTGACAATAATGGTTATTTGTTTGCCTTATTC